>OZ014559.1:11266087-12562587 GCA_963966155.1 Clivina fossor | reverse complement strand
ATATAGGCACCGAAAATCGCATGATCAGGACGTATTACCGAGCTGATATTTCGGTTGTGAAATATTCATTTCCAGACAAACACCTACTTGTATGATTTTGATAGTATTTCTATGGTGTTTTGACGGTGATTGGTGTGGTTAATGAAAATGTAATGAATTTCTTTATTTACAAGAAATGTAATTTGATTATTACAAATTAATGTATAATTGTTTATACCGATCGTCACAAACAGGGAAGAATATATTTTTAATCATACTTATTTTGAAAACATGAATAATTGTTTTTTAAGTTTTTTATATTTTTGTGATATCTACAATATTTTGACATGTATGTAGATACGTTTCCATAGTCATGGTAATATGATATGTTATCAAGGTGACTTAATACAAAACAGGTTACATGATAGCAGCCATTCTGTTCACCATATTTGATGACGTATGCAATTTTACAAATTACATATACACAATCAATAATAAAATGTTTATAATTGGTATTAATAAAAAAATTTGTTGCAGAGAAATGAGATGTTGAATATTATAAATGTGTAATTGTTTATTTTTTCTAATTTTGTTAAACAATATTTTAATAATATCTTTGTAAATATGTTAGTCATTATGTACACCAGTTAATTTTCAAATTATTATTTAACACCTTTTAATAATTAAAGATTCAATAGTGGACCAAATTCTCTATTTCAATTTGAGATAATTGAAAGTGAAGTCTAATAAACCCATTTAATTACTATAAATGCAATAAGTTAGTATTTTAATTTATATGTTGAAAATTCAAGTTAAAATTTGGTTTATTGTACGTCTAAATAAAACATAATTTTGAACATCAATATCTCATTCTTTTTTAATTATGAACTTGGTGTACTATAGTTCTGAACATATCAAATAATCAAAATATTAAAAATTTATTATTTAAGAGTTTGTCATCAAATCACAAAATTGCATTTGAAATATCTGACGAATTATCGCTGTTAGTATAATGAAGCGCAATTTTCATATAATTATTTCAAAATATCATTTATTCCAGACAGAAAAATCCAATTATAAATATAGTTGTAAATATAGCAATTGCATTAATTATTTGAATAAATTATGACACTTTTTTTGCGAGTAATACAATAAAATTTATCCTGAGGAGTGATAATCCTGTTTATTAAATAATATTTTATTGTATATAATTTAATTTCTAGTATTCCAAAATAAGAAAAATCGTATATTCTCTCACATATTTTAATGTAAATAAAACAATCTACAATAGTAACCAAACAAAAAATATTTCCATAAAACTGGCCATAAACTGAGTCATCTTCAACACAATTAAACTAACACAAATCCTTCGCATTGCTACACATAAAAATTCCATTGCCACTACAGTGTATGAGCCATTGGTGCCTCCATGTAACATTCGCGCGAACTAATCTCGCATTGCTTGCAAGTGCTTTAGCAGGAACGAAATGCAAAAGTAAAAGCAAAAACGTTTACAGGATTTAATGCTCGGTAGCGCCGCCGCACCCGTACTTAGTCCGGGCGCACCGGATTCTTCTCTTTGTGTTCGCATATTCACACCAGTAGAAACTCCGGGCAGTAGAAGTGCGGCGTGGCGAGCTTTTAAGTTAGCTGGGACACGCGCGTCGTTTTATAATCCGTTTTTATTATCAAGTTTATTTGGTTGTGTATGTGATATGAGCACATATTAAATCGAGGTTAAATAAAACTACGAATACTCTAGAAAAAAAGAAACTGGGATGTATTTAATGCTATGATTGAGGTTACATTTCTTTATATCGGTTAAAAATTGATATATTTTAAATTTTTTTCTTCTTGTGTGAAGAAGTGCAAGAAATGTAATGTACACCGTCTAGGGTTGTTAGAAGTTGCATATTCGACCAAAGAAATACGGTCAAGTTTATTAAATTTTACCAAAGAAAGATTAATTTTCACAAATCACGTAACAAATATAAATAATATATACATATACATACTATTTTACAACTGTTATTAACTGGTTATGGTTACTTGGCATCTATTTTTATTCACGATAAAGCCAATTATATATTTATTTATTTCTTGGGATTATCAGTCGGGCAGAAACAAAACAACTCAAATCATTATGCAAGTTTTCAGAAATATTTTATTTCCTTCTTCAAGCTCTGTTAACACATAAATAAATAAAATATAATTATAAAAACAAATTAACTTACAATATTTCTGAAAGCTTGCATAATGAATTGAGTTGTTTTATTTCTGCCTGACTGATAATCCCAAGAAATAAATAAATATAAATTTTTCCAATCACTAAACTAAATCTATATATAAACAAATGTTTAATAGTATTCATTGTATTAAAAATAACTTCAAAATAATTTTTTTTTAATTTATTTAATTTTTTTATACAATGTAAATTTATTCATTTTAATGAACTTAACTTTATATTATATTGATTAAAATATTTCACTTCACTAAATTAAAATTTATTTGAAAGACAAACTGTTAATTTTCGTTGGAAAACAAATTAAATAAGAAACGGTGAATGTAAAAAGTAGAAAAACAAAAACTATAACGTTCAATTTTCCGATCTTCAATTAAAACTTAAACTTTGTTTCAATATTTGTTTTCTTTGTCTCGTTTTATAAAGTTCCGTAATACAATTTTTCTTTTCTATTTTTTTTTCCTGTACTTAGCAAAGTAAATTTTATGCTAAACAAGAATACAATTATTGACATTTTCGTTAAAATGTATTCTTGTTTCAGAAATTCTATTTTGAGATAGAAAATGATTCATTTTATGTATGTCATTAGTTTAGCTTTGTATTAATATTTGTTATAAATATTAATTATTGTTGTCATTTTGAAGTTAATATTGATTTTGTATAAGCTTGTGTCACATATTAATAGTGAACAATGTTACAGATATTAATTTAGCTTGATTTATAATAAACTATTTGTTTGTAAACATTACATAGCCTAACATTTTTTTGGTAACATTATTGTAATACATTATGAAAATTATTTAAATTTTTTATTGTTTCGTTTAATAGTTTAATAGAATTCAACAAGTATGTAATGATTAAACAAAGTAAAAAAATGTTTAGAACTCATTATTTTAAAATTAAACGAAACGTCGATTATTAATAAAAATTAATATAGAACTTAATCTTAAAGTTGTTTTATTTTAATATAATAATTTCTGATTAGTATGTTAGAAATTTATTGTTACAAAACAAATGCAATTATTAAAAGGAAAAACTACGTATTTAAGTAAGTAAATACTAAATTTAAAATATTATAATTTATTTATATATATTATTATTAGTTATTACTTAACTCTAAGTTTTCGTAAAAATTCTTGTTACATATAGCATACGTATTATTTTTGACAAAAACTCTGAATTTTTATTTTAACAAGTCGCTGTTGTTATCGAAATTGGCACAGAATACACTCTCATATTAGCTACAACAAATTTTGTAAGATTACATATAACTTTTAAATTGTCACAAAAAAGAAACGAATTTTTTAATTAATATTAATTTGAAAAAAGAAGTTTGGTGGCTACTAAAAAGCGATTATTATTTACAATTTGTAAGTAATACATTTTTTTAATCGCATTAAAATACGATCAGTCTCAACGAAAATTTAATTGCTAACTTTCTTAATTAACAATATTATTATTAATAATATTAGAAATTTGAAATTTACATAGTCCAGATTGCTAGCTGAAACTTATCATCTTTCGAAGGAGAGGAGAGGAGAGAGAGAGAGAGAGTGTGTATACTCTCGTTTGTCATTCGTTAAGAGTAAACTCGTTGTGTGCGAGCGTACGACACAAACAACCTGATGAGAAGTGAGATGGAATTAGAACACTTGTGATAGCTCTTAACAGAATTTCATTACCCGTATCGATTGGTCTTCCAAAGCAGATTACATTGTCTGAGCTTAAACGAGTTTTATAATCTGTCAGAAATAAGAAAGTTACCGACGACGGTATTATTTCTCTTAAAATCGGGTGATGGAAGTGCATTTGAGATACAGTGTCACTCGAACGTTTTGTAACATTGTTTTTGTTGTGCAATTATTTTGCGAAACTGATTGGAAATGAACAAGAAGAATAAACGATTTTTGTCTGAAAGTTGTTTAAATTTTAAAGTACTTAAAATAGTTTCCACTTTTATCCAATTTTTTAAGAAAGATTAATATTAATATTGAAAAATAGTTGTACTGGAATCTAGAATATTTTGTTATAATTTATCATAAATTTTATAATTATAATTTTTCAAACTAATTAAATATAAACTTTGAAAAACCTTTTAAAACTAGAACACTTTTATAGTTTTATGGACGTTTTAGCTGTTGTATCACGAACATCAGCTACATAATATATTATTAATAATTAATTACATGCAATTCAATATGATAAACGATGAAAATCATGAAAAAGATACGTACCAATTATTTTTTGTTTTGTTACATCTACACTATGCGAGCATGGTATTTATAACAATTAATATTCTAAAATTTATCTGTGTCCGTATTCTTGGTCCGTATTCTCACCTAACTTATAAAAGTAATTTTTATCAAAATTACTTTTGGAGTTTACTTAAAATTACTTATTAAACAATATTAATCAGTTTATTTAAATTTTATAATATTAGATATAAAAAATATATCAAAAATAGAAGTAGTACTCATATTTGACAAAAGATGGAAACAAAAATTTATTTTAATGCAAAAATTAAAAACATTTTTCATACACAAAAAAGGTGGGAGTTTTAATTCAAATGATAACTATACTAAAAATGTGATACAATATGTGATATATTTCATAAAATTGACAAACTTAACCTTGTTAAAACTTATGTATATGTGACAAAACAAAAAATAATTGGTATAGATCTCTTTCATGATATTCATCGTTTATCCTATTGTATTGTATGTAATTAATTATTAATAATTAATGTAGGTGACGACTAAAACGTCTATAAAACTGTAAAACTGTTTTATTTTTTTACATAATCACAACTAACAAATTAATAATGGGTTTATACAAAGCAATTGATAAGTTATTTTAGAACAAAATTTGGACGTACATTTTTAAACTAAAAAAAAATCTGATAGAAATAGAAACAAGTTAAAAATCAAACTGCAATTGACGAGTCAAATAGTCCATATTGATTGTGTCTGACCATTACACTATAAATATTTCAGTAGAATCGAGGCATCAAATGACGAGCGCGGTTACAACCCCGCCGAAACTGGTTTTATATAAATGCTCCAGTGTCGTGTTCCGGGCCGATTCGCCGGTCCGAAACGTGCGGACCCTTGATAACGAAAATCCGGAGATTGGGGTCTTCGTCGTACGGCCATTGGTCTCAGCCCAGCTTATACCTGATTAAAAGCACGTTATCAGCGTGAAAAGCAAAATCGTCAAAGAAAGCATCTAGGCCGGTATATATATATATGTGTGTGTGTGTGTATGTGTGTCGATTTTGTTTTTACATTTTATTCGAATTTTTGTTTTGTTTTGTTTTGCACGGTGTTGGAAGTGGAATTGCAGGCATAAATTAAAATGGAGGTGCAACATTTTGTGTGAATAAATACATACGAATGCTGTGTATTTGTTTGATGTTTTTAGAACGACCTGGTTTTAGTACTGTTTTAATTTGTTTCCTACAGGCTTGTTTTTTTACTGGAAAACGTGATAGAAATTAAAATGTGTTTTTTATCTTTTTTAATAGTTTTTATTTAATAAAATTAACTGATAACCTAAAATTAGAAAATAATATACTTTACTTTAAATTTTTATTGTGTGTCATTTTATATTGAAAACTGTTATTTATGACTGTTTCGTTTTATAGAAACAAATAATAACAGTAGGCGTCAAGATTTTTAAAGCATTTACAGCACAATTTTGGATTGCTCCTTATATATATATATATATATATATATATATATATATATATATATTAATAAATAGATGAAAATTTTGTAAGTTTATTACTCAACAGTTTGTGATTAATTCCAAAACTACTGTCGAAATATCTGACTAGTTATCGCTGTTGCTATAATATAATGCAACTTTTATATTATTATTTTGAAATTATTGTCAAATCGAATAGTACAACTTTATATTGTAGAGTCTTAGAAAAAAATATAGTATTCTATTTTTTACATTCGATTAATTACATCACTCACTTTAGGTTTGTGAAGTAAACTTTATTCTCATAAATAATAGCCAACATTCTGTAAGTAATAACTATGTTTTAGTTAAATATATTTGCCTTAACAGTTATCTATAAAAATTATTATGCATTTTCTTATTTTTATAGAAAAAAATATTCACTCGAAAATTATTTCAATAAATAACAGAAAAATGATTCCATCACATCCAAAAATGGAAATAAATCATAAATAATAAAAAAAACAAGCGAGACGCGGGACCGCAATCCAATTTCACTAAAACTCACGTTAAATAAAAAACCATTACAAGAGAAATGACAGATGTTTCCGTTTCTAGCCGGTTAGCCGGGGGAATACTATTTCGTTCGCGTCAGTCTAGAAAAATTAATTACGAAAAGAAAAAATATATTAATTCGAAATGTGCGCCAGCACTCGACGTGCGCCAAACGAACGAAGCGCAAAAAAAAACCGAAGAAACTAAAGCTCTATTTGATGGTTGATGATTAAAGGATGAACCCGGTAACGCAGAGATTAACCTGTCCTGGCGCGCGATAGTCCAGGCAAAATTCCCCGTTCAGATACCTCACCCGGACCGGATTCGGTGGTCCGGTTTGGCTGATGAAAGAACCAGCTTGTTGGACAAATACCCTAGAGTCCACTGCCACTGATACGGATTGGTTAGTTAAACGCTGCAAGATATCTTTTTTTTTGCTACTAGGTACCTGTTCTGGTTTCTTTTGTTTTGATTTAAGTTTAGTTTCAACTTGGCGAAATTTTGTGTAGTACATACAACGAATGTTATGTACTATAATATTATTAACTTATTTGTGTTAAATAAATTTTAATATGTTTAATGTATTTATTTGTACTATAATAATTTTGTTATTATTTTTTAATTGAGGTGATTGAAAACTAAATATATTGGCAAAAGTTATCACGATTAATCGAAAAATTTTGACAACACTAATTTATTCAGACTTTATTTTTGTTAATAATTTAATTAATTCAAACAGCAAAATAATGTCTTATTCTGAAACTTTTAACATAGTTCTGTTTCTAAACAGTAACCTATATATCATTCTAGATCAGGAAACGATTTAAAAATAGCTATACGTCATGAAATATGTATGTTTGTTCAAATATCATAAATAGGGTTGTAGGAAAACGCTGCATCATACCAAAACGCGGGTGTAAACTATATTGTATTGTGAAAAAGCGCCAATACGGGACTCGAAAAGCGTGGCACAATAGAGATACGTATATTTATACAAAGTAGATCGCCTGCGGCAAGACAAAAGTTAAGCCAAACAACCTCCGACGAGCTATTTGAATTTCTTCTTTTTGTTTAACATCGATCGACGTTGAACGCGAACAGAAGACGATCGAAGTCAATCGTAAAATAAACGTCTTTTTCATCTGTTCAACTTGGGCCCGTCAAAAAAAATTGTAGGCCTAAAGTGTTTGAGAGAAAAAAAAAAAAAATGGGAAACTGTTTTGTAGCGTAAATTGAAGTATGTGACGGAAACCTATGTTTGGTTTCGTTTTTAAAGAGAATATACACTGTAAGAAATGTAATTTAATTTTATGTAATTTTACATAATTTTGAACAGTAAACGAGCAGTATTTTGTAATTTTTACTATTATCATTTACGTAATATTACATTTTTATAAAAAAATTACATTCAGAGAATATGCAAATTTACATCAATTTTTTACATCATCAGTTCCCGTAATTCCTAGGTGGAACAGAAAAGTCTATATGCTCAAGTGTTTGAACAAAAATTTTACTTGGATTGTCAAGGATGCGAGTTGTTAGCTCGCAGCCAAGCAAGAGATCTACAGCTTATAGTGGGTTCTGATCCACTCAGACTCAGCCGATATCAGTTCAGTGGTACAAGATTTTAATACCAGAAATAATATTTAATTTCTGGTGTAAGCGCGACACAAACTAGAAATATTTGGGATTCGAGTCCAACACGCTATTGGTCTACGGTTGCTGTTGCTATATTGTTAAAATATGCTATTTTATCAATCTAGTGACTTCACTTGAACGGTTTTTTTTTATAATTTTTGTAAAATTATATAATTTGTTTCTTAAAAAATATAAAAATAAATATTGGTTATTTACGAACTAAAAAATATTGATTGATGAAAATGTAGATTAACGCCGTTAATCAAACTTAATCGAATAAATCAAATTTTGTTTTATAGTTCCATTATTAAATATATTTTATTCCAGTAAAAGAATCATACAATAATTTAATCTATTAATAGTAGTTAATATAAATAAAAATTAAATGATATCAAAAGCAAACCTATAAATAAAACTAACAGTTTTTAAACGTATAATATAAAAAACCATTTTAAAATAATTAAAAATACATTAGCGTATCTACATCAAAAATTAATCAGTTTTCTTATTTAATCTTTAATTTAATCAAATAAGTACATTTACATATATTAGTTCACATTATTGTTATAATGAAAACTTTCATTTGTGCAAGTATTTCTTATTTGTCGAGAAGTAGACTAGTATTAGAGTAATGTAAGTTTTAAATGTAGTTCAGTAAAAAATGTTTGTGTTACAGTACGAATAGTATTCACAAAACGAGCTTAAACAATTGTTTTAATATTGTTATAAACCGTTTTTGCATTTTTTGAAAGTATGTAATAAAATTTTGAATGAAGCTTTTATTTGATTTTAGTAACTTTTGTAAAAATAATTTTATTATTTTATATTTTAAATTTTTTTAAATAGCAATACACAAATAAAATCATTAAATAATAATAACTCTGTTATAAATATTAAATTTTTAAATACAACTTCAAATTTGATTTTTTTATAGGTAGATAAACACACTTATCAATATAGAAAATGTTCGCATTTACAAATAAAATATCAACAAAATATCCATAATTAAATATTAACTCTCTGGTTATACAACATAAAATTTTCAAATACAATTTCAAAATTTTCTTCATTTATATGTAACACATTTACCAATATAAGAAATATTCGTATTTCGGTTATCAGCCGAAAGAATTTCATCCATTGGCGCCCTCAACATGACGCTACGTAGCCGTAGAAACGACGCCATAAAACAAGAGCACTCTAACGGTGTGCGATGAAATGATAACATAAAAACACAAAGTATCATGCGGTATTATTTCAGTCCTTTGAGACACACACGGTGTATATATATATATATATATATATATATATATATATATATATATATATATATATATATATACATGACGTATAGCTATTTTTAAATCGTTTCCTGATCTAGAATGATATATAGGTTACTGTTTAGAAACAGAACTATGTTAAAAGTTTCAGAATAAGACATTATTTTGCTGTTTGAATTAATTAAATTATTAACAAAAATAAAGTCTGAATAAATTAGTGTTGTCAAAATTTTTCGATTAATCGTGATAACTTTTGCCAATATATTTAGTTTTCAATCACCTCAATTAAAAAATAATAACAAAATTATTATAGTACAAATAAATACATTAAACATATTAAAATTTATTTAACACAAATAAGTTAATAATATTATAGTACATAACATTCGTTGTATGTACTACACAAAATTTCGCCAAGTTGAAACTAAACTTAAATCAAAACAAAAGAAACCAGAACAGGTACCTAGTAGCAAAAAAAAAGATATCTTGCAGCGTTTAACTAACCAATCCGTATCAGTGGCAGTGGACTCTAGGGTATTTGTCCAACAAGCTGGTTCTTTCATCAGCCAAACCGGACCACCGAATCCGGTCCGGGTGAGGTATCTGAACGGGGAATTTTGCCTGGACTATCGCGCGCCAGGACAGGTTAATCTCTGCGTTACCGGGTTCATCCTTTAATCATCAACCATCAAATAGAGCTTTAGTTTCTTCGGTTTTTTTTTGCGCTTCGTTCGTTTGGCGCACGTCGAGTGCTGGCGCACATTTCGAATTAATATATTTTTTCTTTTCGTAATTAATTTTTCTAGACTGACGCGAACGAAATAGTATTCCCCCGGCTAACCGGCTAGAAACGGAAACATCTGTCATTTCTCTTGTAATGGTTTTTTATTTAACGTGAGTTTTAGTGAAATTGGATTGCGGTCCCGCGTCTCGCTTGTTTTTTTTATTATTTATGATTTATTTCCATTTTTGGATGTGATGGAATCATTTTTCTGTTATTTATTGAATTTATTTCATTTGTGCAAGTATTTCTTATTTGTCGAGAAGTAGACTAGTATTAGAGTAATGTAAGTTTTAAATGTAGTTCAGTAAAAAATGTTTGTGTTACAGTACGAATAGTATTCACAAAACGAGCTTAAACAATTGTTTTAATATTGTTATAAACCGTTTTTGCATTTTTTGAAAGTATGTAATAAAATTTTGAATGAAGCTTTTATTTGATTTTAGTAACTTTTGTAAAAATAATTTTATTATTTTATATTTTAAATTTTTTTAAATAGCAATACACAAATAAAATCATTAAATAATAATAACTCTGTTATAAATATTAAATTTTTAAATACAACTTCAAAATTTGATTTTTTTATAGGTAGATAAACACACTTATCAATATAGAAAATGTTCGCATTTACAAATAAAATATCAACAAAATATCCATAATTAAATATTAACTCTCTGGTTATACAACATAAAATTTTCAAATACAATTTCAAAATTTTCTTCATTTATATGTAACACATTTACCAATATAAGAAATATTCGTATTTCGGTTATCAGCCGAAAGAATTTCATCCATTGGCGCCCTCAACATGACGCTACGTAGCCGTAGAAACGACGCCATAAAACAAGAGCACTCTAACGGTGTGCGATGAAATGATAACATAAAAACACAAAGTATCATGCGGTATTATTTCAGTCCTTTGAGACACACACGGTGTATATATATATATATATATATATATATATATATATATATATATATATATATATATATATATATAAATATGCTGCATATATGAAATGTGTAGACAACGCGTATGTATCAACTGTATGTATGCGTCGAAATGTGAAATGATAAAAATGGTTGAATTTGTGCGTGTTCGCTATTCAGTATATTTGATATAAAAAATTGTAGCATTTGTTGTAGTTTTTCTTGTTTTTTGAAATTATATTTAAAGAATTGTTATTACACATTAACTTTTTTTTAAATATTTGTGTAATTCTTTGTACAATTTTATCAAATTTTAATTTAAATTAAGAAATTTTTTTCTATAAAATTATTGGTTTTTATTCTGCTACTTTTGAAAATAATTTTTCCAGTTTTTAATATTTTTTATTTAAAATATTCATATTATAATTCTGCTATTTTTAGGTCTGGTTGCACAAGATAATGTTAACTTAATCAATGAGTTAACTGTAGGCATCTAAATTGTCAATTGTTTTTGAACCGCCTCTTTGATTGATCAGTTGGCAAGATAATGAATTGGTTAACTTACATAGCGTCAAAGTGTTTGCTTAGACCTTGAATGAAATTTGCCCAGACAAATATTAATACCAAAATATTTGTTTGTTCATAATAATGCATAATGCATAATAATAATGCTTTTTCATTTATATCAAAATTAAAATTATATTTTCATGTTTCATTTCATTTATTTTTATATATTTGTGTTAAATTTTTATTACCTATATATTTCACTTAGTAATTCTTAAAATTTGATAAATTGACATATAACGATAATATTACAAATAAAATATTATTTTAATTAATGACATCTATTGCGTTTTTAATCAACTAATTTATTTATTTAGTAATTTATTCATTATTTTATTAAAAAATACAGTGATGTAACTAGAAAATTTTTATTAAAGTATTTACTAAAAAATTACTTACATATTTCATCACGTCTGGTTTTGGATACTGCTACTTCATTTCGTAAAGAAATACCTGAAAATTTTGTATTATGCAAATAAACACAATTTTACAGTACGTTTAAATCAATTTTGAATGCACTATCACTGTAATATTCTACGAAATTTATTTGACAATTTTAAAACACGTCTTATTACGAACAATACTTGTTTAGTAGTAATAAAAAAATACAGCTAATATATTAAGGAATAAATTCCTGACTAATTAAAACAAATTTGTTAATACAAAACGACAAAAGACAATCTTTAAGTGACGATTACAGTAAAATATGTCTCATTTAAGATAAAAATTAACGTGTTCGAGGATTTTTTTCAAAAAAGTTTAATAAAAGATTTATTGCGATAGTTCCAAACTTTACACTCGCTCTGTATATATATATATATATATATATATATATATATATATATATATATATATATATCATAAGTATATGAAAAATTATAAAAAAAAATTATCTGTATCGATAATGTTCCAAATAAAAGTTTTTAGTTATAACTTGTTTAGCAACTACTGTAAATACAGTTTTTCGAAATATGCCTGGGCTGTCACATAAAAGTGTCATAGTAAATTATCACTTTCAGTTAGCAGATATTTACTAAAAACTGAGATATTCATCTCCAAAACTTAAATATGAAATTTTATAACAATCAATCAGCTGAATTTGCTCTACACGTGTTCACAGACCGACAGACGGACATCACGCTAAAAATAATTGATTATAAACCTTATTCGTGCTTATCTGTAAAAATCTCGATATATCAAATTTGGTATGATTACAATACCTTCCTTATCATATGTGATATAACGGTTGGTAAATATAATACTTTCATAACAAAAAATATTTATTAAACGTTGCTCACAAAAGTAAAGTAATGGCAAATGGCTGTATAATATTATAACAAGTACAGCACAAGTTTAACTACAGAATTACAACTAACAAAAATTTCAATTAAAATTAAGAGATTGTGAATGAACAAAATAATAATCATTTGACAAATTTCTAAATCACTGACACTTTTCTGACAAATCTTTAATACAACTTGCCATCACTTAAAAAAGAAAACCGTTTTTTAGTTATGTATATTTATTCAGCTACGACAGCATAACCGGAACGGTAGCGATATGTTAGTGCCTCCCCGTAGTTCGGGCAATACGCCAGCTGCCAACGTACCCGCCATCCGTAATACGTCCGGGTAAAGGTGCACTACGTAACACGTTCCATATACGAACGAAAGACGTAAGATCCTACCCCAGCACATACATAAAATACCAAAAAAGATCCTATTGAACGTTCTCGGAACAGATATACATTCCCCATCCATTGAAATATTTCGAGAGGAGAGGCCAGTTACTCTCTGAGCGATATGAGGACCTCAGTCAAATAGTGACGAATACGCAAAACTTAAATAAAATTTAAATTTTTGCGTTAGTAGAAAAAAATATCCAATCACACTGAAGTTCATTTAGATACATATGTAATATTATAGTTGAAAATATTGGGTTAATTCTAACATTTAAAAGGGGACACAATCCTCGCACTATCAAAAATATTTATAAAAAAAAAAGCTTATAGTATGTAGAATAATGTGTTAAAACGGTTTTATAAACAGAGTTATGTCAGAGCTGGTAGAACGTACAGACTGAGCAGTAAAAAAAATAACTTCAAACTTTAAACAAATTTCTCTCGAAAACATGTTTTTCAATCTTGTTCCGCTGAGATCTCAGAAATTATCTATCCGATTTACTGCGCTTTAAGACGTAATTATAGAGAATTAAATTCTCTAAATTGATACTACTAATACATTTTTTTCCGATTTTTTATATGCTTTAAAAGTAGATTTTTTTTACACTAAAAAAAAAAACATTTTTTTCTAACATCTGCCATTTTCGTAATTTTTCATATTTCAAAAAATCAGCCGTATTATGGTAGATTATTTTTTTAATTTTAGGATATTCTAAGAAAACAAGACAAGTAGCCAAGGTTTTTTTTTTGCCAGAATCTGTCAAATCCACATGAAATTTGCCTATTTTCAGAGCGCTCAGTGTAATATCCTCTCTTAAACGATATTATTTCAAAACTTATAAAGTGGTGTATTCACTACTATTCCACTAGGGTCCCCATATGTCTACGAATTGAACACCATCGCCAAAGAGACGAAGTTTATGGCCTGACATTATGCGTTTTCTCTCTTGGCTACAACAAAAAGTATCGTATCCGAAGCAAGGAAAACTACGTTTTTCTTCTGTAACTATTATCGTTGCTAGATAGATAAGGAACGTAAAATTTTATTTAATATCTAATAAAAATATTCTTCTGCTCGTTTTCGTACGGTTTACTTGCAACGAATCATATGTGATGATATTAAATATTCCGAAAAGCTGTATTTTTAAACGTAATGCTGACTAGTTTTATAAATATCTTTAAACTTAGGTTTATTCCAATAATTATTGGTTTCATTTCAAAACCATAAATTATGAATAAAAATTTCACAAAAACATTGCAAATTATTTTTATTTTTTAAATTCTTAAGTGGTAGATGAAGTTATAAGTTATAAATAATTATAACAAACCTTAATATATTAAACTAAAATTATAATCATATATGAAAAATTAAGCCTGTAAAAATAGTAAAAATCATATAAAATCTTTATTAATAACGAAGTAAATAAAATACTGCAAATATTTTGTACAAAAATATGTATTTATTTCGTATTTTTAGCAGTACATGTTTGAAATAACACTGAATAATTTATTATAATTATTTTTTTTAGTTTAATTAGAGTACTTTCCTACTTTCATTACTGTAATAAGATGCATTTTTTTTATAGAAGAACAACAATGTTTAATTATAAAACATTTAAGTAAAAAACGAGAATTATATTACACATATATTACACAGAAAAATAATTCAAAAAAATAAAACGTCCGTTGTTTAAATTTTCAGCATCAGTTTGACCGACACTCCATTTATTTAATTAGTTAATCTTTTTTTTATAATATCTTAATACATGTAGGTATTGAATGTACATGATAAAAACAAGAATTATAGACAGAAAACGTAACACTTATATGCAGCTCTCCTGTATCCGATTGGACGTAGTGACGACCTCGGGTCGATGCTTGTGATGGCCGGGATGTGCCAATGTGGCGGGCGGGAGTCCGAGCGCTAACGGTCCGGTGCCCACCGGGCTCACCAGACCTTTGCTCGGTCGTTGCCTTTGTAGGCTGTGGTACATCTGGAAGAAAAACGGAAAAGAAATGTCAAATTAATAATAATAGAGAAAAAACTTTTATATAATTTGTAATAAAATGTTCTTAAACTTCTATATGTAAACTACTATTTTCTTCAGTAAATCTATAAAACATTACACGAAATTATAACCTAGAAGATACAACATTAATTTTCATTATTCCTACTAAGACATTAATATGACAGTTAAGTAGTTCTTCACAGGATATATTTCGTGAACGTTGCAATGTATGTGTGTATACATGTGGCATCCGTGCGTTATCTATCCTAACACATAACTCAGTGCTAATCTCGGACAGAAGTATAGAAACCCTTTCGGCTAGAACCGAAAGGTCCATTTTCGGCAAACACCTAACGCGAGCCAGGCTACAGGTATTATACTCCCGGACGGATCGGATTGTAAACCTTTCTCTCGCCGAAAACTAAAGATACTTAGTCGTTTCACATAATTTTGGCAGATTACGTATGGAAAGTTTTGTTGAAATGTTTATGATACCGACATCAAAATCTAATTTAATTAGTTAAATGTTTGCCGTAATGGCATATAATGCCTGCATTGAATTTATGATGATGACAATAGTGAAAACTACAATATAGTATGTAAGTATAGTTTAATTTAGAAAAGATAAAAATGTGAAATAAATAAATTTGTTCCAGCCAGTTTCATAATATAAACTTTAATTAAAATCGACTTTAACTAGACAAAGAAAACCTTGTTTTATTGGTAACAATAAATAACTTTGTTATTAGAAATTTAAAAAGTAAAAAAAAAACACCGTTTTATTAACAGCAATAATAATTATGTCTGTAGAATTAAAATTGACGTTTTTCTGCCGACTTAAAACTAAAATTGAATATAGTGTTTGTTATAAAACTGTGTATATTATGTTAATAACAAGTTCGTATTCTACTAATGTAACACAGGCTTTTGTCCACTACGAGTAAACATCAGTTAGCTACTTTTCAAGTAAACTAGCTTCCGAATTAAATAAACCCTTAGAAACAAAAGTTATTTTACAAATTTCCCACTGAAGCAAATTTGTTCATTCCTTACATAATACAGAAATGTATAGGATAAATTTATTCAGTTCTTAAGTAAATTTTACTGTACAAAAAGTTAAGTTAACCAGCGTTTAAAATATAGCACATAAATCTAGCTAACCTTAATAAATTTTAATAGTAGTATTAAGTAAAATGCGTTTGTTATAATAACTGTACTTTGCAATCATCTGTTTTTTGTCTAGTTATTTCTGTATAATACCAAACCTTTACTTTCTTACCACAATTAAAATGTTAATCTAATGTTACTATAATAATAATTTTTGAAAAGCATATTTCTCTACAATTTTCTTTTTTGCAGCCAGACAATATTCTACTTTCAGTTACACTAAAATGCTTGGTTAAAAAACAATTTAAATTTCATAAACTTAACATTTTTAATCAATTCCTAGATACTAAATTATTTACCTTTAATAATAGTAGTTAATTAGTAAAAGTAATATCGTAAGTTTTTCGCTCGTCAATAAAACTGGTAACTAGAATTTAACGTTAATAATATCGAAAAACTTAGTTCATAAAACAATAACAATGTAAAACTAATTAACCACAAAATAACATATTCCGCCCGTCAATATCCTCAAAACATTCTAGATAAGTAATAAACACTTGGAAAACTATCCGAACAAAATCATAATATCAAAACAGAAACTCATCGACAGTCTGTCGAAACTTTTCGCCGAACCCAACATATATGTGTAAAATAGGTATTTTGTAGTTTGTTCAAACACGATGATTTGCTAATATTCTCTCCCAAACCACAAAGTAACGTTTCAGAAGCTTTTACATAAATTTACAGGTGTCTGAAAAGTCTATTCAATGCTCCATTATTATGAATAACTAAAATAGATAATGTTATATTTGTTCCAAACTTTATAAAACAAAAATTAGTGTGTGAACTCTCACGCGTTGAAACTGAAAGTTATCATTAATTTTATTAAATACTAATAAAGTAATACCTACGACACATAGCGAAACTTAATGATTATTAAGCTACATCTGCGATTTTATCAGTAGCATTAGAGTGGAAATATAGTAATTTAAAATAACTGTTAACGCTTCCGTGCATACTATGCACTGTATAGATGGATAATTTTGCAAAAAGGATCATTGTATTGAATTAGTTTATAAAAAATAATAATATGAAATATGTTTAATAATATCTAATAACAAAATATTTGTATGTGATTCTAGTAATACTACATACTCCACGTATTATTTCTACAACAATTGCTTTTCTATCATGCCTTTTAGCCAAATAACACACTCATTATCATACATTAATTAAAATGCTACAGGAATATTGAATAATTCGTATTATTGCAGAATATTTAGTATTTTTAAAGAGTTTTCTTCTTCTTTATTCATATTTTTTTTCCTGTAAACATAAAAATATAACACTGCATTAAGTTCGACCACAATTTTAAAAAAATACTAATATATTTGCATGATTGCGGATTATTCAATATTCCTGTGACATATGTACTAACGCTGCCTTGTATATAATCTTTGAATAATGTATAAAAATATTTAAAAACTTCAACTTACAGTATTGTGGTTCGGGTTATGTGTATCTTTGGCAACATTTCTAAAATCATATCCTTCCCTTCCCAGCGTCATAGTCGCCGTCGTTTCATCGGCGTCTTCATCATCTTCGTCAGCGGTGCGTCGTTGCTTCAACGTTGTCGGTTCGTACACCTTCATGAAGCCATGCACCGGACGCCGTTCTGTAATTAGTAATTTCGATTGTCGTTTATTATATTAGTCGGTAAGCACGTGACTTGCATTAGGAACACGGAACGAGGATCTCATATTGGATTGAACTGGGATTGAATCGGATTGGTACAAATGCTAATGGGTTAGCGAGGTTAGAATATAATGGGCGTTCGGTAATGATTTGAAGGGAGATTCTGTTTGGATGTAGAAGATAATGTTCGTGTCTTATAAATGATTTAATTCTGATTCATGCAGTTCTGGGTTTAGAAGCAGGAGCAAAGTAGGATTGTGTGATATATTAATAATTAGGGTTACTAAGATCGTAGTAGAAATACGGTAAATTTTTTGTAGAAATATTAGATTTATAATTAATGTCCACATAATTAATGAAAAACAGTAAAAAAAAATTATAATAATATACGCAAAATAATAGATAATAACAGATAAAAAATAAAGAAATAAAGTATAGTTTTTTTAACCATTTTAAAAAATAAGAGAATGTAAATGTTTTTTCCTTACCGTACTGATTCCTAATAATATCAGGATCGGTATCTTCGTTAACTACACCGTTCCCACTGCGACACTGCGTGTCGATATTTCCAGTGGCGACGAGACCAACAACACCGACTGTTGGATGTGAAAGGGTGCCATGGTGGTGGCGTACACTAGCTACAGCACCAAGTAATGCACCATCAGCCGTTGCTAGATGGTCATCGGAAGCGTGCACCCCCACCTCCAAGGGTACGTGTTTGGTGCGACCCTCTGTACGAGGTACACACGGTCGGGAGTAATGTCTTCTAAAAATTAAAAGAAAAAATGCTATAAACAATATATATATATATATATATATATATATATATATATATATATATATATTATATTTATTTTGTTTACAAAATATTAAACATTATTAAATTTGCTATAAAAATAATAACTTCAACATGATAATGTATTCTGAACAACATATATTATAAAAATTAAATAATTCACATAGATTTGATTAATAATTAATATCTAGAAACACAAAATATACTAGAAAATCTTTTACAACATTAAATATTTCACAATCTCACATCGTAAATAACGCTTAACATCTACTATTACGAAAATATAATTTATTCATAAATGCCACGTAAATAATAATACAAAGATTATGTTAGCAGGAGTCATATACCCGTGGTCCTGCTGTATATGTATCAAAACACGTAAATAAATAAGGGTGTAGAAATGTAACACTAATACAATATTTACCGGTAAAGTGCAGCGAGGACGAGACAAACGATTGCAGCGAGTAATCCAGCGGTAGCGATGAGTCCAAGCAGCAATGGACTCACGACCATGGCAGTGGATGGTCCTGCAAACACAAAATAAAGTATGTTAGTAGTTTGCGCCTTGCCGCGCCAGGCTTACTGATAGAACTAATCTATAGTTTGTTTCACGAGAATTATTTTTAAACGAGTTACTATACTTGTAAATTATCATAGATATATAGTATTTTTCAGCTAAGATTTTGATTGCACAATATTAAATACGTGATTCTAATCAACATACGTAATTGTAGAAGTCTCATTTACTACAGATATTATCGGAATTCAGGAAATAATTCTAAAATGCTAACCTACTTTGTTAACATTAATGACCTTAGTTAAAGTATTTATTATAAAAACGAGCCTTAGTCCTGGTACTGTAATGGAATATGCATATTATTTAACTTATTTAGAAAAACAATATTTTTAATGTAATTTATATTTGTCTTAATATATTTATCTTATTGTTATTCTATTATTTAGAAACAATAATATGGTAATAATTAATCCAGAAATATAAATTAAATAGATAAGTTTTATAGCAGTCAAATATCTATAAATTTTACCTTCCATTCTGACCAAAATTTTAAAAAAAATGTCGTTAAATATTAGTATAATAGAAAATTAATATAATACAACTATTGTTTTAAAAATAAACAACTTATTTCTGAAACAAACTATATACCACCCACTGACAACATCGCAAAAACAGGCAAAGTGCATTGCCGGTGCTTTTATTAAGTTCCGTTTTATGCAGAACAGAAAACAGTAGCGAAACGCAACAACGGACGACCTGAAGTAGCAGCAACATCGAGACATAAATTTTAATTCCGGGCAGATGTCCGGAACCGAAGCGAAATAAGAGAGAAAAAAAAACAGGAAAAAACTAGGATTAACCCGTAGTGTGAGTTGCGTTGCAACAACACGGCAGCGACGGAATGCATCCGCATCTCATGTAGATGGGAAGGTACTTCAAAACTCCTGGTTGAGTCACGCCTTGCTAAGGCTTTATATTAATCATCATTCATTAGAGTTGCTTTGTAACTTATACTCCGTGGAATAAGTGTTCGTTTTCGTTGTTTCCTAGTGCAGGAAATAAAAATAAAAAAGCTGCATTAAGTTTTTCAGTATCACGTTTATTTAAAAATTGTTGAGTATTCAGGTATTATGTTAAATAATATTAATAAATTTTCAACAAGCTGTAATTGATCCTAAATTATAATATAATAAATGAAATTTGACATGCATATAGTTAGGATTTCGCTACCATATAAGCTCTGAAATTATCATAAAAATTTATCAACAAAATGACGGAATTATAACATATTAAACTACTTAATTAAGCAATTTTTTGACGTTGCTGTGGTAATTATAAATTAATATTAATATTATAAAATATTATATTTAAAATAAGTCAAGCAATAACTTAATACAGCGTTTTCCAAATAAAAAAAATAGTATTTATTTATATATATGTTTAAGTCTAAGATAATTCCAACAAATAATTAAAAAATATATATGTATCACTTTAGCAATAGTGGGCACTTTAACTGGTAATACAACCTTTTTACTGATTAGAACGTCTTAAAATAATTTATGAAACGTCAACTGTTTGACAGGTCATATAGATAATGTTCTGCAGGACTAAAATGATTTGTGTATCCCTAAAGATGCAATAAATAATTATGAAATGTCAAGATTGATGCAGTAAAGATATCAATAAACTGCATATCTGACATTCATTAACCTTCGCTTCCAGATTACAAGTTTAATTAAATTTAGTAGAATAACAAGTAGACATGAATAAATCAAATCTTACATAATAAAATAATTGATAGTACAAATTTCATTTGAACAAAAAATAATAGTTAACTAGAAACCGTTTAACAATGTTTAATGCAATCAGCCCTTGTAATTTTAAATAGCTATAATTAACAGTGCACTCAGTAAAATTTACTATTTTAAGGTAAAATATACAATGATGTACAATTTCATTTAATTCTTCAAATACTGGTCTCTGATCAATATAGTCTATTTTGAAAATTACGGAAACTATTATTCATTTTAAACTATTAAAATGCTATCAAAAATATTGACATTATTTGATATTATTCAAATAAAAATGATTTATTTACTTTTCATTCATGGCTAGATATCTCCAATCCTCGTTCACCGATTTTCTTTTCGCTATCGCAACCTTACCGCGCAAAAGGACCTAGTAAGAGAGCAGAACGGAACGAGAATATACACGGTGCCTTATCGCAAGTTCCTTCCCAATTTAGGAGCAGCCCCTGAACGTGTATCTAAACGCGTCTTCCATTATTCCACGCACTTGAACTCGGTAAGCAGCACGCCAAGCCTTCGACTCATATTTTGAAATAAGAGTTGTTATTTAGATAGTTTGCTGAAACGCTGAAAATGTACTAGACTGGAGGGAGAAGCACACAAGATCTACATGAATATTTATGTTACCACGCACTCGGTAACTTTGTCGACACGGTTATACACTTGTTTGACGTTTTCGTCATGGCTGCTATTTTGTAGAATTGTATTTATGTTTTGAATTTTTGAATTCATGTTGTTCTACATCTTGAGAACTTGATAAAAATTTATTTGTTATTCAAAAATCATAATAATACTATATTATTTTTAAAAATTTTAATATTTTTCTATAATTTTTCACCAAAAATTATATTAATATAGAAAGAATATTTCTGCAAACAGTATCAGTTTTGAAAAGTCACTAAGAAAAGTAGGTTTTGGAGGAAATCCAGTTTAGAAATATAAAAATTGACAATATAGAAATGAACAAAAATGATAAATATTGATTTAAAAAAATAATAAATAATTTATTGCCCAAGAGATAAAAACAATAACAAAACAAATTAAAATAATATAAATACAAGTAGCAAAAATATTAGTGAGATTGAAATAAAATCATACAAAAATAATAAGAAAATTATAGACAATATTAAAATAAGTTTCACCAAAATATAAACAACAATATTTTTCGTAATTAATGTAATATCAAAACTAATACACCGCGGCTCTGTTACTGTGGCGACAAAATAAAATAGAGCCAAAAAAAAAAAAAAAACTTGAGCATCGCTCGTGCGAATTGCAAAAGAAAAGGATGCGGACGAAACCAAAGACGTCGACGACAAAAATGAATTATACATGAGTTTGAATAAAATATGGAAATGAAGAACGACACTGAAGAGACGTCCGTGCGCCTAGACGTTGTGCCTTTCGTCCGCCAAGGATAATGCCTGAAATGAGAATGACTGACTTGACTTGACTCGACCAGGCACTGACAATCGTGCGTTGAGTGGGCTGAAGTTTTTTTTTAGAAGAATAATGACTGAAGCTTTTTTTTATTAATTTTATATTACAGGTAGACATCGTACCTACTGTTATTAATTTTTATAATATTTAAGTGAAATATGGAATTATTTTAAATTATAGATTTATAAACATCTATTATAACTTTAATACATATTTTAATAATACACTAGGCTGTTGCTACCTATATATATATTTGTTCTTTTCTGTTACTGTAATATGTATTTATTTATATGGACCTGTATTCTCACTCCATTTTTAAACTACAACTAAAATTTGTTGAAAACTACATGATTTTGTATTAAGGTAAATGTTTTTAATAGGTTTGAAATAACCCCCTTCTATCACCTTATACAAAGTTCGTATCAACCTACCAAAACACTGTGTATTTTTTAATAATCAAATAAATACGTTGCTGGTTGTGTAAATATTATTAATTCATTCAATACAATTTTCTAATTAATAAACTTAAACAATGAGCATTTCGAAAACAACAAATTCAAATACGAAAGCAAATATCTTACGATGAAATTATAACCTATTTTCAATGTAAAAACAAACAATTCTTGCAAACGTATTTGAACATTTTAAATATATAAATATTACAAAAATACCTTGTACTTTCAACGTAAAGTACGGCCATTTTACAAAAGTCTACATTACAAATACCCAATAAATGATTCAATTACAACCCACTCAAAACGTTTTTGTGCCAACAATACTTTGGCTACACGAACGCACATGAATAAATAACCCTCAGTCAGAAAACACAATAGCTCTTACACTCTATCATCCTTGTTCTGGCTACCGGTCTCGATTCCTTTTAGGGATTAGTTACTGGCATGAATCGGGTTCGGTTCCATTTACTAGCAAGAGAAATTAGTACATTGACAAGAGTTTTAAATCATTTTATTACTATTTTAGAGATTAAATTTTGCAGTGTAAATTATAGACATGTAATGGGTAGGGTAGTATCATAATTCTCAGTCGGTAAATCTACTAATAATTATTTATTTTAATTATCTCTTTGTAAAATAATAAGATAATTTTACTTGCTTATTAAATTTACTTGTAAAGTAGGTACTTTATACTTTACTTTATTGTTTATGAAACTGGGTCTCAATCTAATAAATAAATCAAAATTACTAAAGTTTCTTAACCTACATTCATATACAAATTGTAATAATTATATACTAATCACATTGTCCAAATTACTTATTTAATATTCTACAAAGTAGAATTACAACCGTAGCCGGACCGAATCGAGGTTCGTTAATGTGATTAAGTCCTGAACTATGCTATCCTAAGTTCTATGCTATCGTGACGTGCTGTCATCTCTAGAACGACAAATGATCGGCTGGTATGTTACGCGGGTTCTTGCCGCCACACACAGCAGAAAGTATTAATAATGCATGAAGCAAAGAAAACATTGCTTTTCATACTACAAACAATTGCCTGTATAAATACAAGGCCTAATAACAATGTTAACGGGAACGTTATATGTGTGGGCGTTGAGCGATTGGCGAATATTTCTGTATAAACAAAATATTTGAATATGAAGTTTAAAATATTATGATTTTTATTGGATGTATTAATTGTTATGTACCGTATTGTGATAGAAATGAAATAAACTATCAATTTCACTAAACAAAAGAATATTAACACATTTACTTATATAATTTGAATATTTTTTATTATTTCAGAATTAAAAATTATTTCCTGAAGTAATGATATACGTTGAGACTCTTAAGAACTCTTAAAAGAGGAAAAACTACATTCAAGGACAATAAAAGAATTTATACAATTTTTGGAGTTGTATGCCGTAGTCGATCTAGCCTGTTGCAGACGTTCCGCCATACGTTGTAGATAGCATCCTGAATGCTTGGTGACAAAGCACTGTATATAGATTCATTAAAATAGTTGGGATGTTAAAACAATCCAATTAATTTCACAAATAAAATAAATAATTTTTAAATTACAAAATGTGACATGCAAATATTATTTGCAGATAAAATAAAATATAATATCTAAAACACTCGAATCTATTTTGAATTAAATAGTTTTGACATTAAATTTATATTTCAATTTTATTTTTATGTATAATACAAATTAGGAAATATATAAAAAAAATGTGCCATATAAATAAATATATTTTGCATTCCCTATAAAGTTTTTATTTTATTTTGGTATATAATTTTTATTTTATCTACATTCATAAATAAAAATTGTTCAATAATTGTTTTAGTTGTTTAATTATCCACATGAAATAAATAAAGTAGAATCAGAAGTTTTTAATTAAGGCAGTGAACTCAAAATATTACAATAAGACTATTATATACAAAATATGTAAAATAAACAAAAACTATAAACATAACTAGAATCTAAAGCCGTTTTTTTTTACCAAAGATCAGTTACATAAAACACTGTTACATAAAACTAAGTCTAAGTTAATAATATTTCATAGAACTGGCCCTAAACTTTAAAACTAAAACTAGAACTGAAATCTTTGTACTCACCCGTATATTTAGCAACTCCTTTAAACGTTACAGAGTCGATAATGGTAGGATCGCTCCTGCCCTTCGCGTTCACCGCGTACAGATGTATGCGGTAACTGGCGCCAGCTTCGAGACCTTCGGCACCGAATATCGGTGGCGTTTTTGCCGTCGAAATATTCATGAATGTACGATGCGTCGGCAGTTCGAGAATCTCCATCATGAAGCTCTGCGGCAGGCCACCGTCAAAGTTCTCCGTGCATTCCACCTGCAGTGAGTCCGATGTTTGATTGACGACCGAGCAGTTTAGCAAAGGAAATGGACGGCCTGACAACGAAAAAAATCAGTCAAAATTTATTAGATAAAGCAAATAACAAGACTAAACAATAATTGCTACAGAAGAGAATGAGAATTACAAAAAACTAAAAAATTGACACAAAGTTTACAGCAATTTATTAATTTTAAATTTATTACAAAAAAGCGAAAGATTTATATATTTATTATATCGACGCTTAAAAACAATACCTCTAACCCTATTTCTATCTATATATAGTTTATGATTTTAAATTGATGTTCGTTTGTAAATTCACAATTTTCCATAATTTTTGAACATATCTCTTACAACATATTAGTTTCAGTTATATTCATAAAAAGAATTAGTTTTTTTGGTATCTTGAATATTGATAAGCGATATGTATGCCCTAGAGATCTGCATGAGCTCGGAGCTAATTTTGGGCTTCGGGTCAGCCCGATCTGCAGACCGGCACCGGCCAAAGAATTTAATAATGTCGTCGGGATACATTTTTCAAATTAATTATTATCTGTTAAAAATTAAAACTATGCAAATTATAAAATTTAAAAAAGGTACTTTATTTCTTATTTAAAAAAAGGCAAATTTTATTTTTTACTATATTACTATTCTTTGTGATGTACAATATTGCAACCCGAAAATCATTTAATTCACCCAAACAAAATCCCAAAGAAAAACACTCCTAAAGCTTGCACCCTCTGTCTACGTGTCAAACATTTTAGCTGATTGGCTTGGCTTCGGTAATGGAGATGACGCGAGTGCAAACCAGCACTAACCCACCCTCTCACCCCTCACCCCTCAAACTGATTGCATGTGTCCATATAAATGCACCCAAGTCTATTGTTATTGTAATTGTGCGATTTGTTATTGCGGTCGTGCTATCGCCGAGGTAAATGGAATTCGCAGATTACGAAAATATTTATCGTTCCTCTAACTGAATGTTGTTCCCCGCTATTTAAGGAAAAAGATAAATACTTCGGATTTAATTAAATATTTTGTGGAATCGTTGTTGTTATTAGGTAAGTATTTATAAGTGGTTAGAACATCGTGTTGAAATTGGTTGTAAAAAATTGCTATAAAATTAGATAATGTTTTATGATTAAATTCATTTTTAATATTATAGTGGATAATTATGAGAATTTGTTATATGACAGAATCTATAATGAGTTTAAGTTAATGAATATTTAAAAGGGATTATGTAATCACTTTTTATCGACCGTCATATCACATATGATAAAGGAGATATTGTAATTATACCAAAATTTGACATATCAAGATTTTTACAGATAAGCACGAATTAGGCTTATAGTAACACAAATAAAACAAATATTTAGGATAATGACTGTCTGTAATTCTGTAATACTATAAAATATATACAAGTTTATATAATAATTAAATGTTTAAGTAAAATAAAATAAATATAATTAGCAAAATTAATTAAATAAATTGGCCTCGAATAACATATTTGCCACACAATACAAGAAAACCCTGAAAAAAGCTTAGATTTTTATTATTATTATACTGTAATATATCATGGTACTGTATAAGGAACTAATAACAATTACGCTTCTTTTTGCAGAAAGCGGGGAAAAAAACAAGCGTCGCGTTTCTGAAACATGTGCCCATTAATAATGGCATAAGTTATTCGATCTTAATATACATTGAAATAATCTTTTGAGGCTATATTGTATGGTGCATTGAAAGGTATAATCAGTTTTTTTTTTTTTTATTATTTCCGTTCGTTGGAAGAAAACTGAGTGTATATTATACGTTCAACTCCCAGTTCGAAAAGATTTTTAATTTCCGCTCTAATGTTAGTCACAAAGTGCTACTTTATATCACAAAAGTTAAAATGGGAACCCGAACGGGAGGGAGGAAAAAGATTCGCTTGAAATATTTGGGCTCGGGTATTAAAATACGGCGAAAGAATGACTATGAAAATTGCGCCACTTATAAAACACGGTTAATCCATTCTAGTTATTAGAGCATTATTTTATGTTTCAATACTGAAAAATTGCCCTGAAAAAAAGTAGATAAAAATCTAGAAAGAAAAAATTAAACAAGGTTTAGATTTGAAATTGCCTTATCTTCAATTTTTCCCCATAATTTTTCTTATTTACAGTTGAATGAAATCTTTTAAAGTGCGATATTAATAAATTTTAAATAAATAAAATGAAATATACCCGGCCAGAAAATTGTATTATCAAAATAACTTATTAATCTACATATATAAATTAATATCCTTTTACAATATTCGAAAACTAGGTTCAATAATGACAAATTTATTGTATAATAATATCTCAAACAGTAACCCAACGCGTATCATATTATACCGACATCATTAATTTGATAGGATGTTCCTGAATTTAATAGCGTCAGACCGTGTTGTTAAAGTTTCGCTACTAAAACAAGCCATACTAATTACCGATATTAATACGCATCTTAATCGAGAGTTAATAGAGATTGTAATAAAATTCGAACAATTACCATTTTGCGTGTCGGCGATAATAATACTACTACAGATAATTAGGTATTATGCTATATTATATATAAAATATAGTGTTTCTGAGTATTTTATTGATGCTTTTATTAAAGTGGTCTAATATTGAAGTATGTGTACTAAGTATTTATGTAATATATACAATAAGCATAGAAGTAAATTTTGTTATATAGTCTTATATACGAAGTAGGTTCAAGTTCATATTTAAGTTTTCGCTCATGTCTAGTGATCTACAACATTTTTGAAATGGATAATGTAATTAACATAGTAAAAAAGTTTTTAGATTTTATTATTATTATTTATTAATAATTGACGTTTTGACGTAATTAACGTTCTGTATGTTATTTATTCTGTGTACGACGTTAGCTCTAGCTATATAGAATATGCGCTTGCACATACTAAATTCAAAAATGTTATAAAAACTTACATATATACTGGAGTATATGGGACTCCATCTAGTTCTAGAAAAGTTTAAATAACAGTTGTTTGTTTATATAAGCTTTTCCACCACACAAATTTAAAATTTTCTTTTAAAATAGAATTATACAGAAAAATAAAAATTATATATTTCATATTTTAAAATGCTTATAAATTTATATTTGTATTGAATTTTTTTTGTAGGTACTACATAAAAATCTCTAACAGTATAGTTGGTATATCAAACAAGAATTTCATTTGTTAATTTTTTTTTTTATTGATTCAGCTATACTGCATTTATAAATTTTCTATTTGAATAACGTATTCTGTCCAATTAAAACAATTGTCAGTCGAAATATTTTTTGATATTTTATCGACAGCGAAAGATAATTTCATTTTTACACATGACAAATTTAGATAGTACTTTTGTATTGTTCGAATTTATTTCCATTTTTTTCATAAATCAAGAATTTTTAATACACTTTAATATTTTAATATAATGCTAATAATTTTTTTAATATTTAATATTTTTATGTCTACTTTTGTTTTTTTTATTATTATTATTATTTCTTATTTATTGTATGTGACTGGTTAGGTAAAAGATCAGATTCATATTTATTTATGTTTCCTTCATCATCATCAGTTCCCGTAATTCCAAGATAGAACATAAAGGCTATATGTTCTTAAATTTTTTACTTGCTTTATCAATAGTGCGGGTTCTTAACTAACAGCCAAGAAAACACCCTACAGCTTATAGTGAGTTCCAAACCACTCAGACACTGTCGATATCAGTTCAGTTGTCCAAAGTTTTATTGCCAAAAATAATATTTAATTTAAATTTTGGAGTAAAAGCGGAACTTTTGGGATCCGAGTCCAACAAAACCACTGCTCTACGTTGGCCATATATTTATTTCTCTTTAATGGGTTTATATTATTAATAATATAAAATTTTACTATGCAGATTAAATTTAAAATAAATTGAACGAATAATACAAAAAAAAAACATTAATTACAAGAAAATATGTTTAGGTACTATTTTACATTAAAAAGCTTTGAAAGCAAATTAAGATTGTAGTACTCGAGCAACGTTAGTTATTTACAGTGGTGTAACTACAAATTTTGGACCTCAATTTTGTTTAATAGGTTTTTTAATATACACAGTTTATGAAAAGAACTTTTTGTTGTAATATTCATTTAAAAAAAGATATTAAAATTCTTTAAAAAAGAAGAAGATAGATGTCTCAAATAGCTAAATTTTGGCTTAAATAAAATACCTCAGAGTTTCCTACAGTGTAAGCAATAGTAAACAGCAAAAATAAATATATTTTACACATTTCTTATCAACAAATATTTTAAATATAACAACTTGTAGTAAGATCTTTAGTAGTGAAAGGAAACTTTGATATAGTCTTTATTTATAACAGTATATAAAACTTTTTAGTATTTCAGTCATCTTGGTTGACGACTCCACCAAAAACGGTGTTTATATATACATATAAATACAAATCTAAATAAAAACAGAATATTTCTAAAATAATCTAGTAACATAAATATCGAAATAAAACAAAAATATACATATTATTTTGAAAACCCGGAAACATTTCTTCAATTAATTTCAACTCTTACTAATCCGCATTGCACAATTTTATTCACCGCTACCCACTCCGCGCGCATCATTCGAATATAAAAGCACACACACCGCATACCAAAAACGTTAAGTTCACTTTGTTTTCCCGGGGATGGGACCATGGCACTCCGGGGATTCGCGGCAATAATACCGCGGATTTACAATATTTGAAACAGCAACCACTGCCGCGAAAGATGTGTGTGAGGGCGGGGGCGGGAGGGGAGTTAGATCGTGTGTTTAGAATTATGGACGCTCGCTCGCTTTTGTACGCAGTCGAAGATTGTCAGCGGTAACCAGCGTGTCCTTTGGTGACCTTTTTCAACACCCTGGCAATCTGGCCCGATGTTAAAATTCAACGAACATACCGGGCCCGAACAGATTTGCACGCTTACATGCGATGTCGGAGGAAAATAATGAGAGTTGTGAATGTTCCGCGTTAACTTTAATATTGCTATTATAATTTTATTGGATTTTTTTTCAAAAAACATTCCTGAAAATATAGGCACAATAAGTATAATATTTTTTATTTAGAATAAAATAATAAATACAAGTTGTTATTTATTTTTTAATTTTAATATTTGTTAGAAAACAATCATAATGAAAATGGTGCAAAATAATTTTTTATATATGTAAAACAACAATTAATTTAATATTTAAACTTAAAAAAATAATAAACTAATTATAAAATTAGTTCACTACGTGCGTTCTAGAATTTAAATATTAAATTAATCTTTGTTTCTACGCATTTTAATTCTACTAAAATAATAATTATCAGTATATTATTCAACAAGCATGTAATATGTTATTACTAATTTATACAAATGAGTAATATATATTATATGCAACTAAAATACAATATACATATGTTCCATAATCATGTAATAGAGAATTATACTTTTCTGTTTAACATGAATGATATTTTAAAATAATATTAGCAGATATTTCAAATGTAATTTTATGATTAATTAGTCACAAACCATTTTAAATTGAAAAATAAATAAAAAATGTTGAGTAATATTTTAAAAATAGTATCAGCATTAATTATCAGGAAATGTATGCGCCAAAAAAATATTATAACTTTATTTCTCGCTAAAGTAAATTTCATTACAATTCAATTCAATTCCAACAGCGACTTCCCGCCGGGAAATATAATTCAGTCCGTCTCTGAGTCAAAGCAAAACGGCCCGTGTAAATGAACTAATCGATCACAATTAAACAAGCGGATAGAGGGCGCCGTTACAAATCGCAAAACACAAATCTTTGTCGTAAGCGCGTAGCCACGCCATCTCATGGCCGGAATCAAAAGTGAAAAACTCAAATACATAGCACACACAAACACACATACAGACATAAATGTTCCTTTTATTCAGTAATAAAAACGGTGAATGCTTACGTGATGAATATTGAGTGGCCCGTGTAAGAGAAATAAAATGAAAGCAAAGATAGCATCGGGAAAATTTGTCGGAATTTTATTGCAAACGGCGTGAGGGGCAGTGCAAGGTCTTATCGTATGCGTTCAACACTTAAAATTTATGTATATGTTAATAAAGTCTATGGTTCGCTCTATTCCTTTACCTGTTGGCGCGCTATTTCTAATGTACTTCCAAACTGATTAATTTTTGAATTTTATGTTCAGACTGCCCACATTATGTTAGCTGATTTAATTGCATCTAGCAAAGTCTCAGAAATTCTTGGATTGAGCAAATATTATATATTATGTTGTAAGAATAAAAGAGCATGTATGAGAGGTACTGTAAATGTGTATAAATCAAAAGTTGCTTTTCTTTATGGAAAAATATAAAAAGTTAAAATATAAAATAAAATAAAAATATAAAGTATTAAAATATATTATAACACTAACAATGCTATTCAGCGTAATTCAGCAGTGTATTCAGCGCCTCTTGCGGTGAAAACAAAACAGTGTTGCCTATATCTGTTATGCCAAAATCACTACTACGTATTTCATTTAAAAATGTATGTTCGTCTTCACAGTGCATAATTATAATATATAATAATAATAAAAAAAAATTTACAACCAGATTGTTTATCTTAATTTAAATTTCAAAATGTAAACATAACATACGGCAACGCTGCTCGATAAATTGACAAAAACATTAAAAAATGATATTGCACACACATTTTTTATCATTCTTCAATATTTTGCCTTAAAATAGTAAATTTGACTGAGTGCAACAAGCTCATTAATAAGCCATAAAAAAATTATAAAATAGCAAATATTAAGTTATTAATTAATTCTAAAATTTCTATAAACCACACTACCTAAAACTAAAATTGAGATATTAAAAAAAGTATATTATTGAATATTAAATTATACATTCGTAAATTTGTTTAAAAAAAAAAATATTTTAAAAATGCGACAATTACTCAAACCAGAAACATTTGGATCGTACGTCACAGTATCATCCGATATATTTTATTGTTTGTATTTCGAAAAATAAACGCGTTATTTTACGATTTAATATCGCTTTAAGTCCGGCTAGTTTAATGATATAAAACGGATTAAATGGCCGGAGTTATTACCTATAGTTATGATTTATGAATTTAGAATATTCTCGTATTTACATCCTTGCATACAATACGTGTCAGATGGTTATCTCAGCGAAAGAAAAATGATAAGTTTTAGGCTATGGATATTTTTCGCAGCAAATTCCCACTTATCTGATTCAGATAAAAATAAAACGAACACGAAATTTCTGGTCAGTCATTAATAAAAAGCGAAACATATACATAAAATTAGGCATATTTATGTAATTTGGGTTATATAAAATTTTTCTAAAAATATAGCAAAATAATAGCGCACCTCATTTACTTCAAACAATTATATAGTAAATTTTACTACCAAGCCCATAAAAATTTTTGCATGAAAATATAAACTTTTATTCATTTTTAACAATGTACAAATCATATAGAAAAATAAAAAACTGTAGAATTAAGTTCTGTATATATTTTCGTTATATACGTAAAGTATATCGAAAGTATATCGATGTTTTGATATACGTAGAGTATATCGAAACGTTTTTTTAAATAAAATATATACAAACCTTAATTCTAAAGCTTTTCTATTTTAATATAATGAGTTCTGAAAGATTTGTTTACTATGTTAATAATGCTTTTCTGGTCATTACATTTAAATTTAAAGATCTTTAACTTAAACGTGACTTTAAATTAGCGACTTAAATAAATTTTAAAAAAGCAATTCGGAACATACATGCCATTTAAATTTAAAGGAATTTTAGCTACAGATTTGACATTTAAAAGAGTGAACAGGATTGAAATTTACTAAAAATTCTTTAAATATAAAAATTTTAGCTAAATAAATATATTAATTACAATCTTATTACTTGATAGTTAAATTCATTCATTGCTTAAAGCAGTAAATTTTGGAATTATTACTTAACACCTGTTAATCAATGAAAGTTTTGTAAGTTTAATTATTTAACAGTTTGCGTTTAAATACCAAATTACATATATCTGACGAATTATCACTGATCTTGTGATACAGTGCAATTATTATATTATAATTATTCTGAAAAGTCAATTATGTCAATAATAAAAATACAATTTTCTATTGTATAGTAGAAAAAGTACAATAATGGTATAATCTACTATTTTCTTACCCATATAAATTAATTACGTATATACATACACAGTCATGCCAAACAGAAATTAATTTCCGCCAAACTTTTGTTCCTTTCACATTTATAATACTTTTTTACATACTTTTTTACCCCAATTCACTCTCGTAAAATATTTTAAAATAAGTCAATTTACTGGTCAGATAGCCATTAGACGTATAACTTGAAAAATTAATGAATTTGTTATAACATTCAAGTTAGATATGTATTTACAAAAAAAAACTAGTCAATATTTTTAAGATTATTATAAAGAAATGACTTTCTTAAAATTCTAATTAATATTTAAAAAATATATTTTGTCTAACCTAAAAAAAAATTCTGTAAATGTTTTCAAATAAAATTACATTTTTATAGAGAAACTTAAACGAGTAAAAAATATCTGAAACAGTAAAAGAAAATCAGTAAATATTTCATATCACTCTCGTCGTATTTATTTCAGTTTGGTACATCGATACAAATCTTCAGACAATACATAAAATAAAGAAAAAAATTCTACAGTTTCTAAAGTTTATTTTTCCGTTATTTGAAATTCCATCAATAAAACTTCTTTATAAACGTTCAATGAAAACAAAATGGCAGTGCATTAGATAACTAGAAAATCTTTATAAAAGAAACTTTTTGAAATAACAAGAAGAGACAACTATTTCAGTTTTAAGTTCTAGTTCAGGTAAGTAATAACTTTTTTATTATTACTTATGATTCATATATTAGTTTTTATTGCAATATATTACTTTAACAATTTATCTATATTTATTAATAACATAATAATAACAAAAATTAAAAAGAGTTTTTAGGAAAACAAATTAAAATTAAAATTTTCTAATTTGTCACTGCAAAAAATTTAAATGAAATTAACATATTATATATTTCTAGAATAATTAAAAACTACTCTGTTAATTGTGTGAATTTCACAAATACATTTTTTTTTAAATTGTAATTAAAAACTACAAGCCTTATAGCAAACTTTTCTGCAAAATTAAAAAAAAATTAATAATTTTTATAGAATTATAAATAACACATCTTTTTTAGAATTACTAAAAAACATTAAAACCTTTTTTTTAAGTATAATTTGTAGCAAATTATATTACAAGTAACTTAAAATTATTTTTGATAATTTAGCTTCATTAAAAAGGTATTTCAAATTCGACACTAAAAATCTTGATTTCTCGATTTATTTAAATCTTTATTTTAAAACTTACTTTAAAAAAATTATTTTATTTTAGAAAATAACGGCCCAATTTTATAGCTAATTTTACTAAACGCATCTTAGGACATATTTGATGGCTTCAAAACCGCAATCGTTTAAAAATAATTCAATCATAAACACAATTTTAAAACCGGTTCAATTGATTCAGAAAGCAACTCTTTCTTGCCATAAAAGAAACCAACAGTAAGAAGAAAAAAAATACAAAAATCCAGTCGCAGCCTGCTCTGATTACAGACAAAGTGATTGGCACCGGGGATATTTGCCCGAATCCGTTCATCGGTATCAAGGCGGACCGTGAAAAAGAAAGCCGCCGTTTCAATTTGAGAACGAAGATCGGTCTTTTAGCTCTCCGGTTTTCCATCTGCGTCTCTCGGCTGCCGGCTTCGTGTGCTCAATACCTCTTAATCCGGACGCATTGATGTGGTAAATTCCGGTAGTGAAACGATAAGCGTTCGCCTTATTAAAATAACAATCGAAAAAAGGTTCGGTTCATTTCGGTTCAGTTTTTCGTTTCCAGTAAATGCAAGTTTTTATTGTTTGTTTTTCATTTGGAAAATATAAATGTAGAAAAAATATAAATAAGTTTCGAATTTTAACAAGTTTATTAGTTTGTTAATATATTTATTTAAAAAATATTAAAATAATAATTTTTTATGTGTTCTTAAACAAATTTTAATTATTAGGTGTTTTTCATTTTAAGAAATTTCTAAGTAACATTAATATTTCTATATATGTATTACTTATATTATTTTGTAATTAGAATAGTATTTACAGAAATAGAGCAATTAATAATAATGTAAATTTTAATTTCAAAAACATTAATCTGCTTAATAGTCCAGTTTAAGTCTTTAATTTTATTCAAATCTATTTGACATTTCAACTATCAATACCATCTTATCTAATAATTACGTCTACAAATAGTATCACGTGTTAACTACAAGAGTTTCAAGTGTGACACGTATGTGTGTCTAGCTCCCGGACTCCAGATTGTCCAGTCTTCAAAAGCTTTTCATAACGGCTCAATTTGAGTATCTAATACGCAGAAACGCGATACGCATTGATTGGTTCACTGAACTAGATAAATTTACACTTGAATAACATCGTAAGGAAACGTGCGCGCACGGCATGCTGGATCATATTCGTGCCGCTGTGCGCGAACGCAAGTCCACACAGAAACTTGCCTACTCTCGGAAACTGTGCTCTAATATTGTGGTTTCAATAAAGTTGTACAAGATTTGGATAAAGTTTAGTTTGGGATGTATTGTTGTAAATTTGAATAGTTCTCAAGGGTACTGTATTACATAATTGAACTAAACATAAAATTTTCTATTTTGAGAAACAAAAATATTTCGAAAATTTATTTAAAATATTTTAAAATAATTGCTATAACATTTTTATTGGTGATTTCACAAAACAAAAATTTAAATAAAAGTGATTTTTTATTCTAATGCATGTCTAGATATAATTTGTTTTTGTTGCTATAATAAACAACTTGTCCTTTCATTTTAGAAAAAGGCATTTTTTTTGTCTATTTATCGCATATTCATTTTTATAATGTATTACAAAAAATAATCGAAAAAAAAGTAAGAAAACAAATGTTTGCATAATAATATGTATGATTTAATTAAAACGGTTAATGTGCTAACACATCTCTAAAACAAGAATTACTTTAAAACTTGGTTACATAGAGTTAGTAGTAGATTACTGTACGTACTATTCCATTATCAACATAATGTGAACATTTTGAGATAGTAAAAAACAAATCCAAAAATTTGTGTTTTACCACTTAAAAATGTTTATATTATGCTAATAATGAAAAGTGCGTACTCTACCACTATACTCTACTAATGTAATGCAAGATTTACTAGTGAAATTTACTATCCTACTATTATCGTTTATATATTATATATGTATCAATCAAAAACTCCAAATAGTCAAAAGTTATATCTGTAAAAGTAGTTTTACATTCTCCATAAAAAGTTGTAAATTTGCATAATTAAAAAATAGACGTGTAATTTATTTCTCATTTTAGAATATAGAACAATAATAAGAAAAACAATTAATTACAGTTTACAAACATGTCCGACTAGTTTCCAAATCGGATAAAAAAGAAAAATACAAGTTTGTCAAAACTTACCGGCAGCAACCACTTGAAAGACGCAGGGCGTCCGCTGATGTCCGACCTCGTTGACGCCCCAGCACGCCAGCGTGCCATAGTCCATATCGGAAACGGGCGTGTAGTTTAGCCGGGACATTGTACCTTCGTTGGTAAAACGACCAACCGGCACTTCAGTCAGATCGCCCGAATTGTTAAACGTCCAGTGAAACGTAACTAGTGCGGGATTGGCGTCTACTTCGCAACGTAGTGCCACCGTTTCTTGTTTCAGTGCACCGTATAACTCTTCACGATCGTCTTTGCAAACGGGAACGTCTGGAATCAAGGAATATGTTTTATAAAATTATAAAATAATAAATAAAAATAAATTATTTATATTCTACACGCAATTACCAAAATTAGACCTATAGTAATACAAATCAACTGTTTTTAGCGTGATGTTAATCTGTCGGTCTGCCTGTGGACATGTGTAAAGCAAAGTCGGCTGAACGGATTGTTATAAAATTTCATATTTAAACTTCGAAGGAAAATATCTCAATTTGATTGGCATGCTTGAAAATATTATGAAGAAGCAAATATTTCCAAGTAGTAAGAACCAAATAGCATCTATAAAAAATATTATAGACGTGGATTAAATAAAAAAATTATAAAATCAATAAAATAGACAATAACATAAAATACGCATAACTGTTTAAATTTTCACAACAGTAGATCATATTGCAAGTTAATCATTTCTGTTTGATTGAAAAAAATATATGCTACACTTTATATGGGTACATTTATTTTAAAATAGACTATTTAATTAAAATTTTAATTATAATTAACATTTACCACTTACAACCACATATTTTAATAATTAATTATGAAATAATTCAGTTCCAAAGCGAAATTACAAACAATACAAATTTCATTTGATATCATCGACTACACTTCCTAAGGAGCATACAGTAATATACAAAACGTGCCGCATCGTGCTTCAACCATATAGAAAGGCAATTTATATGCTTGTTGACGATTACTAGGGGTTGCGTCTCGTTCTAGTTTCAGCCCCTCAAAACTGATACTCGGTTTTCGCCTTTGAAGTGCGCAAACGAGCGCCCCATTTCTATATACATCTATCCCATCTAACGAGACATTTGTATTAAACGTGCGTACGCTGAAATACCTGCCAGTAATTGTTCGATATATACCTGCTAACGACAATGTGATATGGTACTAGATAGTGAGTTTGCTCAACATCCTAACCTAATCACAATCATGTAAATTGCGGTGTATGATTAAATTTGAGTAATACGAATATTGATAGTTTTGATAATCCGATACTATATATGTTTTTTAATTTATAATTTATTCCATTACATAGCAGTAAATTTAATAATTCATAAGTAAAATATAAATGTGTAAAACCAATAATTCATTAAATTAAAAGAACTGCTAATAGAAAAAACACACTACAAGCACAGTTTTAGTCAATCTTAAGCAATAATCATTAGTATACAACAAAGTAACATTTTAAAATTTATAAAAAAACTTATTTGGAAATCACAATTTGTCTTTTATATCTAATATATATAAATTTTAATTTTTCTTAAAAAAAATCTACAGTTTAGTGTTAACCTTTGCAACACTTCTTTGTCGACGATCGGTTAATATTATATTATAATTATTTCTTTAAGGAATATGTTAAAGACGTAAATAAATATAAAATGATAAATACAAAAACAATGCTATAAAATTTTATGGAATATTTTAATGTCTTGTAAAATAATTAAATTTAAATTACCTGAGTAACATCGATCAATTTAGCTAGAATTGTATAAAATATTGAAGCAAATTCAAATTATTACTTTTATTTCTAGTAAAATTTTCTGTCAAAATTAAAAAAAAAAAACTATTAAAAACTATTAAATTTGTCAGTAAAAAAATAAAATCAAATTCCTTATACTATAAGAAGATTTAATATTTATATTATCTAATTTAAAAATGTAAATAAATTTATTTCTAGGAAAAAAGTAAAAAATATAATTATTTCATTAATTAGAGCAAAATAATTATATACCGTCCTATTTCTGGATAAAAATTATGTTTTAATTATTTTATCTGTAATTATATGTAATTTGTTGCATACATAAAAAGTATTGATATATACTACGAATTATATTTTAGGTTTCACCTTTTTATCTATTAGCTAGTCTTTTATTAAAATTTAATCAAATATGTAAGATGTTATGACATATATTTTTATTTATACATTATAAATATATTAATATTTCAAAAAAATTATATTTATTTAAACATATATGTATTTAATAAATCCAATTAAGTTAGATCTTTTGCAAAAAAAGAATCTTTGAATTTTACTAATTTAAAAAAAAACATGTATTATTCACGAAAAAAATTAAACACAATACAATGTTTAATTATTTAAAAATACCCCAAAGACTAAATCATGTCGGTGGCATCACCGAGTAAATTTATAAATTAATGTTTGTAAACTTGAAGCGGCTTCCTCAACTACGACACAATTAAGCTTAAGTAATTAAGGGCCAACGTAATTGCAAAACACGGTATCAACGCAAACAGTAATCAGGTTAGTTACCTGCCCAGCGGTAACGTTATTAAATTAAAATATAATTTCTTTACACAACTCTCTCGCGCGCACACAAAACTTTTTCTCCTTCGTCCGGTAATAGTGCGAAATGACTTTTTTTCGCAAAGAAAAAGGGAAACATTAAAAATCTTGGAAACAATAGGTACAATACAGAGGAAGCACAACGATATAAATGCGAAATAAAGAATAATAAATGTGCGTTTGTGTTTTCAAATTAAATTAATGTAATGAGACAAACGGAGGAATAACTGCTACGAGAAGAAAAGAAAAAAAATAGAAATGTAGCAAAGTAAAAAGGAAAAATAGAAATGTAGCGAAGTGAAAAATTCTGAACGCAGGTGAAATTATGCAAAAGAACAAGCGGCGAAATTAAGGAGAAGAAGAAGAAAAAACACGGTACAATATCAGAGTAGAGACTTGAGTAATTACACAAGTACAGACATTAATCTTGAAACTCCGGGACCGGGTTGTGAATCCGGGCTACGGGGTTCAGTTTCTGGATGCGCTCGTCATGTCGTTTTCTATTCGACCGCAAACCTCTCCGTTCAAACGAACAGGCAAACATTTGGTCCTGCGGTTATGTAATTACTTATTCCGAAAACGCTAAATGGCATTGGCTAAATGAGTTGTTACGCCTAGACGAAATGCTACCATATACCAGGATGATGCATTTTCCACTGCCCATTTACATGTATTGATAGATGTGGAGTCTAAATTAACTTTAGATAATGAAGTTAAATTTTAGATAATTTTTCATATCGAATCTTTTTTATTTATCTTATACTAACAAGCTAAAAGTATATATATAGTTCTTGCCATGAAAATCTATCCTTTCGTCATAATTATTATACGTAATTATGTATACGCGATACAAATTTTTCGAACTAAGCTAAGATTTACATCGTAATACAAATTAATCTGTCATATCAGTAGTGAGAAGAAGAAGATAATCGCTACGTATGTCTAACAAAATCATACATTTAGTTTTCCGAAAGGAAAAAACTTTTTGGGAAATTAGTTTTTGACACATTAGAGTCATACAGTAACCATAAAAACATTACCAAATATATTTTAATGATAACAAACAACAATAACAACAAAAGAAGTGATAATTTTTATTATTTGTGTAATTTTTTTTCTAGAATAACAATAACCGATTTATTTAAATATTGAAAGGAAGGGTTAAATCCAAAACCTAGTTAAAAAAATGATAAACATAAAAAAATGACATCGGTTACAAAATCTTTAAATTCTTTATTATTAAGTAAGCAATTATTAACTATTTAACGCATTTACTCACTGGTTAACGAGCGAAGCTCGTTCCTCCTAATATTTAGAATTAAACAAGAAAAAAGCCTCGTATACCTTATCAAACACTACATTTAACTTTTTGCTCTTAATCGTTGCAAAAATAAAACACGACAAAGTACTTTATATTCGGTGTTAACGAAAATGCAACGATAAAATTATTTAATTTTAGATTACGTTTTGTTTTGTTTAATGGACGTAATTAATTATTTTTAAATGTCCATTGTTCGGTCCGTTTTGTTAGTTTCGAACGTGGTGATAACAAATTTTTTATTTATCTGATTTGTAATTTATGGACTAGTTTCTATTCATTAGCTGTAAAAAAATTATTGATGACTGAAAATTAATGACTGTTTATATTTAACACGTAATAAAATTTATTATTACAGCATATATTAGGTTTTTTACTAACCACTACAAAAAATATTAATAGATTTATTTTATAGAAATTTTGATTTAATGATTTAATATAATGTGCTAAATTAATTTTTGTCACGATTCAAGAGTAACTGATACATACACTCATATTTTTTTTTGATTTTCACTACAGTTTTACCTCAGCTGACGAATGATTCTGCTAACGAATAATTCAACTAACGTAATTTTTTTATAAAGTTTTAATCTCGATGACTGACTAATAAACTTACAGAATTTCAAAATCAATATGATCTTGTTCTTAAAATATAATATTAATTTTAAATTTCAGCAAAATAATTACGTTAACCATTTACAAGGAGGACAATAAAAGCGGAAAGTTTTATTAAAATAATTGAACTAGAAATATAATGTCAAAGATTGCGTCCTTTTATAAGTTCCGAGGATGGTTCGCTTTGTGCTTCAAACATCGTATAACATCGTTCTATTTTCCCGTTTTCCCCAATCGTCCGCGCACATATGTCAGCGTAAAGCGAAAGTCGCGCCCGCCAATCTTCCTGTCCAAAGTAATTCTCATCGCATTTCAGTGTCAGACAACTATGTGCAGGGCACGCGCTCGCTTCGCTGAAATTTCAATTCGGTAAGTTACCGGGGAATGGTGCGACGAAGGCCCGACTGCAAGCACTAGAGCCAAAGTAATTTGATTGTTGGTCCTCTTTACAGGCTTCGGCGAAATGTTACAAGGTCATTAGTGACTTAGGTTTATGTTGTCGTTTGTGCCTCAGCTTGATCAAATGATAATACGGAAACATTTCCATTTGGAATTAAATTATTGTTGAACAATTTCGAAAAGTTTCTACTGAAAGAGTTTTATTCTTTTTTAAAAACTAATTATTGTTTGTGTAATAATATATGACATTTTAAATATATAAAAAAAATGTATTTGTACAGGATGTTTCATGAAAAGTTGTTGAAACTAATCAGCTTTTATTTTCAAATGAATAGTATTGAAAAGAAAAAAGGTCTGCAATTTTTGATAAATATAAATAAAATTTAATAAAATGTTTATATATCAGTTAATTTTTTTTAATGAAAAATAGGCTAATAATCTAATAAGCAAATAAATAATACATGATGTCTCATGGGAAATTGTTAAAACTATTTAAATGTTTGCAGTAGGTAATTGAGAAAATAAAGATCGCTTTGAAAATGAAAAAATGTGCAGTTTTCATTGAGTATAAATACATAAATTTATCGGTGAAAAATAAGCTCTTAATAAATACATATCATTAGCTAATTAAATTATTAATGTATTTTTCATTAATAAAAACTAATATTCTGTAAAAAAATTTCAATGCACTTTTTGTTATTTCATTTGAAGCTGACAACTAGTTACACTGAAAAAAGAAATCAATGTAATATTACATAAACTGTCTATATAAAAATTACATAAATCATTTGTTGCAAATCAAGTTTTTTCCTGGAGAAATTTTGTTTTACACAAACGATTTACATAATTTTTACCTAGACACTATATATAATATTACATAAAAAAAATTTCAGTGTAATTTCAGAAATTAATAATAAAACACTTTGTACATATTATATAAATTTTAAAATAAGTAAAATATATTTAATAATAGTTTGACAAGTATTAAATTACAAAAATTCAATATTTCGCAAACTTTCTTTTTTAAGACAAGAGATACTTAGCATTTTTTCACAAAACTGAGTAGGAAAAGTAAGTTAATACCAAATTTACAATTCATTTTCCGTTGAAGAATATTTCTTGTATATTACACGGTAAAATGAATAATTGAAACCTGCGTTGAGAAGTTTTTTTGACGTAAGTATTGGAAAATGCAGCCAAAGAAATTCAATTTTTTTGTCGACAAATTTTAATAGAATGGAAAACTTACGCCATTTATTTTGCTCGAGTCAAATTGCCAAAGAAAATTAAATACAAATACCAACCGAATGTCAAGGATATCATTTTATAAAACTCAATTTTATTCTATTAAATTTTTTTTATTCAATATTACATTCATTATTGCTGTAAAAATAAAATGCTATATTAAAATATATGTTTAAAATTTAACATGTATAGGCAACATTTGCAATGTATAAGTGTCACCATCTTTATTTGTGTTTAGTATACTCTGATAATTCGTTATGGCCATGCTTCAACAACGTTTGGCAATCATTTAAAAACATTACGAAAGTAAACGTTAAATTTACAGAATTTCTGGGCTGGTATGCTGGTATGGTCAATCTGTCCTCGTTGCAGACGTTTCACTATACATCGTAGATGGCATCCTCAGTTCTAAATTGGTGACAAAATTCTATAATTTTAATAAGCGATTTTTTTTTGAATACTTATTGTGTACTTTATGATTCACATAATCGACCTACTGTGATTGGTATTCGTCGAATAATTGAAAGTTTTAAAACGAATTTTACTCTTAACGATGCTAAAACACGAACAAGACTTTGAAATGCAAGAAGTGAAAAAAATATTGCTGCTATAAGGACTAGTGTTGCAAAAAATCGGTTCATCATCGTTCTCAAAAATTAGATCTTAAAAAAGAGCTAGACGTATTTTGCGAAAAAACTTGACTTTACACCTTTATAAGATAATTATGACCCAAGAACAATAGCCACTAGATCATCCTATACGTCCAGAGTTTAATTTGTTTTATTATAATATCATTCCGATTGAAAAACTCTTTATATATATATATATATATATATATATATATATAAAATTCTTGTAAATAATATACAAATAATTAATTTTAAAAATAATAATTATATTTTTATAAGAATTTCCTTCATTTTAATTGTAAAATTTAATTTCAAATTACAATTAAAACTATCTACATTCTTGCACTAAAATACACCTAGAAATTATCTGAGTGTTTTCAGTAAAATTCCATTATTGATGATAGTATTTAATACTCACATTACATGTATGCGAAAACACATATATCGCGTCGTCTAGCAGGAATCCGTAATTACAAGTAAAACTGCAAACAACACATCTTGCGAGGCATGGCAGCCGTCTACGTCGCGACGACGACGGTGCCCGAAAAAGATTTATCGGTTCGTGCAGGTGACAGAACAGCAGACAAACGTTTTCGATTCAGTACTTTTTATATATTTAAGTCGGCGCAGTCGAGTCGTGGGCTAGAAGCCCAGCCGAGAAAGAATCGTTTGCGATTCGCAAGATGTATCTTTGTTGGTCGCGAGCGATAAGAAAACTTTTTACACTTTGTCACATTCTATGGATGCGAAACTTTGTTCTCTCCTTTTCGTGATTTGAACGGCTGCTGCGAAACTATTTACGGTGAGCGAGAACCGTTTCAAATGTGTTCAGTTTCACTCGGATTTTTTTTTGTTCTCTAGTATGCGCTATTTCGTTTCTATGATAATTTTAGTCAAAAGAAGTTTAACAAAAAGTAATATAATATATCATTTTATTGTACATATTTTAAATTGGAGTAATTTGGTTTGTTTTATTGAAACATAAATAAAAACTATTTATATTATTTGAAAATTTAATTCATCTAATAACAAATATCTTTTTAAATATATTTTTTTTAAATTATTAAACAATTTTATTAACAAATTTCTCAAACATATTTTTTAAGAAATATAAATTATTAGTTATATAAGATATAAATGAAATAAGTGTAGATATTTTCAAAAGTTGTAAAACGGTCAGAAAAATATTTATGGTTACTGACACTTCATTACGTCAGGAAACGCAAATTTCCTTTGCACTTCTTGCAAACTTTCGGCTTGACGTATTTTAAAACTATTTTAACGAAAAAAAAAAACGCTCGACATGTTTTTATTTTCTACTTCTAAATCCTACAAAAAGTTTAAATTTTTGTTTGAAAACTGTCGATGATTTAATATATTGAGCCATACGGCTTGCCTACCCATAAAAATTAATAAAAATGGCGTCAGTGATCACAAGTGTAATGACAAAAAATGTACTTTACTGTATGCTCCACAAAGTCTGAAAACATTTTATCTTTAATTAGCATTAAAATTTGATAAAATATAAATGCATTCCTATATCACTAGATTCATAGGCCGTATTCCCACCTCAATTTAAAAGTGATTTTAAAGCAAAAAATAAAAGCACTTTTTCATAAACGGAAAAGGTACCAGGGCCATAGATTTTGTTATTTGTTATTGTCATTTTTCGTTACAAATTTTTTTCTAAATTATTATCGTATAAAACAAGAACAATATACGAATAATAAATAATTAATTAAATTTTATATTTAATCTTATTAATGTGCAATTCAACAAATTTAATACCATATTACACATTCGACAAATCGTTCACAGCTACCTAAATCACAATCACAAAACGTTTAACTACAGAAGCGAGACTATAGTAACGTAACTACACCAAAACTCCCAAGTCCTTCAACAATGTTTAGTTCAGCACGTTACCGAGACCCATTGTATCATTGTTACACCACGCCCGTTGTATTGAAACCGATAAGACAATAACACACTAACGCATCTCTACGGCTAGCGATGATATATTTAACGGCGTTGCTTTGTAAAGATACTACTCCAAATACCAATAGTTACAGATTATTATGTTACACGTGTTTTGATTAAAGTTTCGCAGCGCGTCGACTAAGTTTCCGATTTTGAATTAGGCGATGAATTCAGTATGAAGAAGGCGAATAATTCTTCTTGTGTGTTATGGCTCAATTTAAACTGTCTTACTGATTACGAAATCAATGTTTTAGTGCAATATTAGCGCTTATTAATTTATGAAAAATAATGTAAATGCACGATTTTAGTTTTATCAGTTGTATCAAAATGTAAGTCAAAAATAAACTAGACAGAACGTTAAATCAAGAGTTTGGTTAAATTATGCAAATACTCTGTTATTTAAATATTACTGATTACGTATTTAAATTTATACTTTTAAATAAAATTATACTTAATATTTAATTTGTAATTTTAAAAGTTTCATTAAATCTACGATATAAAAATTCCTACAGCTAATAATGATAAAACGACATTTTAATTATTTGATAAAAATCTTTTCACAACTTATAATAAGTTTTAATTGAATGTAAAATTACAAAAATCTTATTACTAGTTCATTAATAATATTAAACTTTTAATATTCTTAGCGGAAATAGATTATTATAACAAACGTTTTTAATTACAAAATTTATCTTTTTATTTAAAATAGATTTTAGTAAGAGCAAGTATGTCCAACTCTGAATATAATGTAAAATAGTTAACCATGGAATAAATGTATATATTTTTATATTACAATTATTTTACAGTTAACTATTCTACATTTTATTTTATGCTTGATATATTTAAAAATATTTTATATATTAATTTAATTTTCATGTAAATGAGATTAATAACTGGCTTAAAAAATATTTTATATCTCATATATTATATATTGAAACTAATAAATGTTAAGGTTTACAGTTTTAAATCAATGTTTTAAAAATTCTACAGATAACAGTTAGTACTTTTGTCAGCCGCATACTTTGAAATCGATTTCAAAAAAAATCCGTGGTACGAAGTGACTTGTCAGTTGTCACATGTGAAATAGCAGCGCATCACTGTGAAGAAACTTTGCCATTTAAGTTTTTATTTTCATTTATATTTCACGAAGAATTCCAGCTTTGGAAACCTGTCAGGTAAAGTCCTCAGCAGATTAATTCTTTTTTCTCATCTTCCATCTGCGCAAGAGAAAATGCATTTCCTATTTACTTTACCGTAAAAGACGCCCGCATTTTATATTACTTTCCACAACATCGATAAGGAAATTATGCGAATAAGTAATATTTTATTAAACTAGCAATGTTCATGCTCCATTAGTTTACTAAATTAGATTCAGTTTAGTTTGCTCCTTTGGATTTTGTTATTCATATATTCAATGATGTACCATCAAAAGATGCATAAAAAACCTATTTATTATTGAAATTGTAGTTTTATATCTATTTTATTTAACATTTTCTTTCGATTTAAGCTGGATTATGAGGTAGAATATTTTTTTATCAATAAATACAAACCTATTACAATAAAAATTCAAGAAAGTAAATATTGGAAATCTATAACATAATTTCCGTTATGATCACTTCCTTATTATCTAAGAAAAGTTTGCTGTTTTTATTAGTAATAAATAAAAAAAAAATTTTAACACACAAAGTAAAAAAAAAAATTAGAACTCATTATATTAGATGTTAGTTCAAAAACTTTTACGTCAGGTTTTTTCGCTTGAATTTGAATTTGATTATTGAAAATGTGTACAGAAGTGCGAGAAATGCAATGTATACGGCAAAATTTGTCAGAAATTGTATATTCGATTAACAAAAGATTAATTCTCACAAATCACGAATCGAATATAAATAATATATACATATACATGCTATTATAAAACTGATAGTAAAGTTAAGATTACTTGGCATGTATTTTTGTTTATTTTTAGTTTAGTTTCGTTTAGAACGCTTGTAGAAAAAAATCTTATATGTCACTCGGAATAGAAATATCGTTTTGTGTTTCGCCCAGATTGCTTGACCTCTGTTTTGCCTCGGTCACAAATATCTGTACTCATCACAATAATTATCGCATTCTACTCCTTGTAATTTCATATACTATTTCTGACACAATATAAGATTGGCAAATTAATAATAAATTAATAAATCATAAGTTCAATCACCATAAAAACATTGCCAGACTTATCACCATTGCAACATTGCAAAACTCTCAAAATTCCTTTCTATATTATTAAAAGAGCAATTCTTCTTAAACGAATGAAGTTTGGTCTTTTTGATACTTATTTTGAAAAGTACTACTAGTATTAATATTCTATTTACATAAACTTATTATTACTGATTCGGATAAATAAAACTTCGTACTTATAATTAGTAACCATTATTACGCGCTTGTTGAAAATATTCTAATTTAATTTTATTTATAACAAAGCAAAATAATCAATTTTATAGAATCAATATTGCATCAAAAGCAAACCATCTTTAAAAATTTTCGGAAAACAACCAGCGTTCGCCCTTTCATATTTGCATAACGCAATTATATTTTCTAGAAGAAAGTGTCGATTTCCTCAGCCCGTATAATTGCTTCGCTTCAAGGTAAAAACAATTTCATTACAAACACGGGGAAACACGAGTTCATTTCTTTGTAAGGGCACTTCGTTAAGCTTAATTGGATATTTTGATAACAGAGAAAGAGGCACCATTTTCTTTCTAATTCATCACAGTACAACGCCTGTCGCTTACAATTAGATGTTTTTACATAATGGCAGAATCAAATATTGAGAACGACTTCAAAACTTCAGCAAAAAGGATGTTACGTTTTTTTTTCTCCATGTTCAAAGCGCACTAAATTAATATTTGATTTTCCGTAAACAGTTGTAAAATATTCTCGTTTTTAAGTTCATATCAGTCGGTATTTTGTTGTTCTTTATGGAAAAATTATGCGAAAGGGAAAGATATTTTTATTAAATTATTTCCTTCAAATTTCGGTAAAAAAAAGAAAAAAATATTAACGTTTTATTTATGAATATATAAAATATTCATTGAAAGACAAAATACCTTTTGTTTACAAATTACATTTTTATGTTTTATAGAATATTATGGATCGTGCAATTCATAAAATGATGTCAATGCGCTGTTTTCTTGTAAAATAATTTTTAGTAAATGCATATATAATTTTTAGCTTTTAAAATACACTACGAGTAAAAAATGTTGTCTTCAATTCAAAAATAAAAATTCTAACATATTTAAATTTATTGATTTTTATAAAATATTATTATAATATGATCAGATATAAAAATATAATATATTTTATATCTGAAATTTAAAATCATGTGCATAAATTATATTAAAAGATTATACTAAAGATATCAGTTAGTTGATAATCAAAAATATCTATAGAATTTATAACAAATCTTAAATTTTACTTTAGAAATAACAGCCTGTATTATTATAACTTTTTTATTATAATAAAAATTCCCAATATAAAAAGTGGTGTTACGTGCGTTCACAATAAAAGCAAAAAACATTAAAATTTTTTTTCTAAAAACAGTTATGTTATATGTATTTTATTTACAAATCGACGTTTCGATATGATATATTCTATGTATATATTTATAATAATATTTATCAAATTATTAAATATACAAGTAAATTTTATAAATTGAAAAATAAAACATTATGATTTAAAATATACACTAATATCTAATCTACTACCATTTTTATAAATAATAAAAAATATCAAACAAAAAATAAATATGTAATAGCTAATTTTCAGATTTTAATTAAAAATCTGAATTAAAAAACAAAGATTTACATAGTTTTTATCAACAGCTAATTGTGATAACAAAAATTTTAAATATAAAATACATAAAAATCAGCTGTTTAATCAAGGATAATCAATTAAAATCATTACACAAAATTAATATTTTTTGATTATATATAATACGTATTATTAATAACAATATTAAAGCTATTTAATGCTTAGCATACACAAAATTAAAACTAAATAAAATAAAGAAAAAAATTCAGTATATTTAAATTATGCAGTTTAATTAGAAGTGTAAGTTTAAACAATACGGATGTTGTACAATAAGTGAGATGTTCTAAAACCGCTATTTTATTTCTTAACTAAAGAGACGAATAAAATTTAAAATTACGTTTTAAACTACTTGACGTACCGCGCCGCTGCTGCGCCGGCAGTCTGTACTTGAGGCCCCGACCATGTCTGGGTGTTTTCATTGCATTTTTATTCTTATGTTTATGACAGAAAATGTTTTCCTCTTTGAGAGTAAGTTTTCAAGCAAAACAACGAACAATTTCCGAGTTAATTAACTACGAAAATAAAAATACAAAACAATAACAATATACTTTGCAAAAAGAAACAAATCATATTGTTTTAGTTTTATATAATAATAATTTCACATTCAAAGCGGGCGAACTAATTTCTCTATTTTTGTTTGTATACATCAAGTAAATTAATGTTATTTATGTTCTCAATGTTAGCTAATTTGATGAATATTTTGAATTTTAAAAAAATTTCTTTTACAAAAATTTTAGAGATCAAAAGTATATTTACTTTTGAATTAATAGTAAAAACAAACATATAAAATTAAAAGTCAAAATATTTAACAAAATTTAAAAACAATCAATTTAATATTTGTATATTTAAATTTTTTTTAGAAAATTTTTTATTCTGATATACATAATAACATAAAATTCGTTTTGAATACGAACATAAAATATCCTGTCCTATTAAAATTCACTAAAAAAAAAGTAAAAATTATATAGGCATGTACAATTAGGAAAACATAAAATTTGTGTAGTAAAAAACCTAATTTGATATTCAAAACCAAGCGCAGACATTAATTAATTCATAAAAAGAAAATTCAAAGACATTTATTTTATGTCCAGCCTGTTGTTTGAAGTGTGTTAACAACGACATAAAAAACGAAAACACAAACGTTTTGAAATACGAATATAAAACTATAAACCCGAAACAAATTCACTCTTTTTAAAACAGGCCATTTTTTTACAATTGCTTCCCCTAAAAACGGAAAAACGACAAAACATTTGAGAACAGAAAACAGAAGCGCGTATCTAAAACGTGTCCAGTATATATTCTTTCAAACTTCCATACCGAAAAAAATTACAACCCTCTGGTGAATTCATACATCGAGTACAATTTTTCGTGTATGTGTAAATACAGTTTTCGTTTCATTATCCTGGCGTCCGTTTTTTTTTTATCTACGAAATTTAAAAGCGAAGCACACACATGTAAACCGAGATGATATTTGCACCTCTGTGCGCCATAATCCCAAGGATAGAAACAAAACAACAACGAAAAAAAAAAGAACGGCGCCCGGCAACAAATTTCATAAACAAATGAAATCGGCGGCGAATCGCCCAGAAACAGAATCTCGGGGGAATGATTCTCTAACTCGTTCGGGGGTGCGTAAAATGTTTCCCTGTAATTCTAGATACAATGTATCCCCTGGTAGGTATTAGACAACGATATATGGATTCAGAGAATTTCGGTAGATTTTAATGTGATTTGATTTTCATTTCCTACTTGACCTATATAACGGTTTGTTAAACATACTTTTGAATAATAAATAATGTGGATATTTGTGTAATATGTTTCTCTTAATTTACATTGTATTATGGTTGCAAATATATATATATATTTTATTTTCAGATATTGTTAGCAAAGTAAATAGTAAATATTTTATATCGTAAATAATTTTCTAAATTATTTACTACATAAACTAGTTAATCAACAAATAATAATTATTAAATAAATTTAAATTTTAAATCAAAATAAAACAATCTTGGAGAAAAACTTATTTCAAAAATTATTTTTTTTGCCACAATAAATACTGAAAAATTTCAATTATATTCTACACCTCTAAAAAGTGGCATTGCACAATATTAAGTGTTCGTTTTCGTACACAATTATTTTCTGCTTCTTCTTAACACTCAGCTTGCAAACTCAACATATAATGTAAAGTATGTCTCAGCTTTATCCAAGAAATATTTTTGCAATTCAATTAAAGTACGTTTAGAGTGTTTTATTTTTAATCTATCATCGTGTTTTTGTTTTTAAATAGTATATTAACTCTGTTTTAACTTTAGTTACTTATTTTGTTTGTATTATTGTAAATCTAACAATATTTCTAAGTCAGTGTAATGCAAACACAAATATTTCGTCATTATTTTCATATTCAGAGAATCAGTCCCTATCTAAAACGAGTATAAAAAAACACATCGTGGCCGCAAATTAAAAAGGCTGGGACGCTTATAAAACGTTTGCTTGTGTCCAGGCACAACCAATTCGCTGAGGGAACCAGCTGAACTGAACCGTCTCGCCATCGTCCAGTCCAGCGAGAAAATAACCCAGGCTTTGACAGCGCTAAAATGGTCTAATTTAATGCGGTAGTTCCGATATGACCGGAGCACAAAGTGACGCTTCGGATTCTATTATGCTATGCTTTTGCCGTGTGTGTGTTTGAGTGCGAGTCCCGGGTGCTCTGGTGCTCGGCCCGTCGTTTGTGAAACGGTCGAAACGGTTTTCCGCTCGCACCGGTTTATCTGTCTGATGTCGATTTTGTTCTGTCGGTGTCCTGTTGTACTGTATGCATGGATGTGTGTACACGTATGTAGGTAAAGGTGTTGTAACATGTGTTACAATAGCGGGAATACTATAATTTTTTTAAATAATTATATATATATATATATATATATATATATATATATATATATATACATATATATATATAAAGTAAATAAAAACTCATAGATGTATAATTTGTGAACAAAATTTATTCATATTGTGTTCACTATGTATCATTTACAGAAGATAGAAACAAGTAATGATCTTTATACTTAATGACATATAATAAACATAATATAAATCATATTTATTCACAAATTATAACCGTCTATAATAAGCTTTATAGTCTATATAATTATTATAAATTCCAAAAAAAATCTACAGATACAGATATAAAATTCTAATGTACTACAAAATTTTCGACATAATATTTGGTAGACCAGATTGTACAAAAATTAAGTATGATTATTAAGATTGTAGCGAGTATTTGTGGATTTTACGGATTTTTTTACAAAGTTTCTAAGATTGCAGGAATTGCACACGAAACTTTACAAAAATTTTAAGAAAAATCTTTAATTAATTTTAACAAAAATTTTACAAAATTAAGATTTTTAAGAAATATTTAATTATTTTTTACACCAGGTTGTACAAATTTTTTCCCTAAATTATTCATTTTCAATTTCTTAAGAGTTTGAATAATACAATTGATAATCTGTAAGATAAATTTTTAATAAATAAAATAAGTAAAATAAAATTTAAAAAAATGCTTATTAAAGTTTAATATAAAATAGGATCTAAATAATAAAAACAAAATAATCGTAAAACGTAAAATATAATTTGCAAAATTCTAGTTAATCTTGTTCATAAAACTAAATAAAAATCTATAAGCTGTAGCATAGTAAAGGCTTGTCAGATTGAAAATTGCCCCGTAGCCCGTCACTGCCGGCATTGTATATATACACCTAGACCTCTCCACCTGCTGACCTGTCAGTGAAAACAAGTGACAGTGGGCAATGGTGGCTGGCACTTATTTCCGAGTCACTGGATGTTATCGCAAACTCTAATGGCTTGACTTAACCTAAATTCAATTGAATTCGGTTACACCTCCGCTTCGAGTCAGTCTGTAGGTGTGTGCATATATGTATTTGTGTGTGTGTGTGTGCAGTTCAATCAATACATTGCTTGCTTTAACAATTGTTCAAACAGTTTAACTTGCTCTTTGTTCCTAGTTAGCTATTACCTTGTTCATTCATGTTAACACATTGTAATGTTTGTAAAATAACGTTTTAGATTTAGGTGTATTTATAGAGAAAAATGTTTTATATTCTGAAAGTTTCCGGGGACGTAATTTCTCAGTGAATTGATGATTTAAAATTGTTTATTTTGTTATTGTTTCAAATACATTTTAAGCAAACAAGAAGACAGTTGGTTTAGTAGTTTAAAAATAACTTTTATAGTGAGAAAAAATGGAAACCAAAATACAATATTTAATAGAGTTTTACTTCATAATATTTGGATAACTATAATAACTATCATTTACAATTATTTCGAATCAGTGGCGTACATAAAGAGAACAATTAGAGGAATAAATCTCCTCCAGAAAATTCGAAAAAACAAAATCAATAAAACACTAATTTTTTTAAAGTTACTTTACTTAAAATTTTCTGTGAATAATTTTTGTTGACTGAAATACACTTACTCTCACTATTATGATAATTATGAAAACTGTGCTTACAATATTTTAATTAGTTAAAAACTGTTGTCTAATAATTAAAAAACTTATTGGTGTGAATAATAATTAGTATTATTTATCAAAAAAACGTATATATATAATACATGCATTTTTTACAGAAGTAGAAAAATTAAAAGTTACAAAATTAAATAATAATTAAAGTAACATTAGTTTTCCTGTTTCATTTAGATAAACTATATTCTACCAGCAAGGGTTAATATCCTTAATATGGCAATAATGTTTGTTTTATCTAATTGTCTAATCTATCTTGTATCTTATTTATTAGAATTAATGACTCGTTAAAACACAATATCTGGGATTTAGAAGAAATTTATATTACGCCTACAACACGCAATAAGAAACCTTTTAAATCTATTTGAACTCGAGCATCGTAAGATTCACCGCGCGATATTTATTTTAGATTTTCTTTGATCTTTAATTACAGAAATCGTCAACAAATTATTTTATTAGCTACAACAATCGTTAATAAATTAGATTTTTTATTATATGGGTTATTATTTACTCTTGTGTCAATGCAATATTAAAAATGCATTGTACTTTATTAAAAGTAAGTAAACATAATGAATCATATATTTTACAACTTCATTCATAGTAAATATCTATTTGACATAAAACATGTCAATTGAAACATCGTCAGTTGATTTCTTGTTTGTGCCTACGCTTTTTTTGTCAAATTAAGATATTGCTGATTTTGGTAATATTTGTTTGTGTTCTATCTATTTTAACAATCGTGGACGTTATAATTTTAATAGTTTCGGAAATATAAATTTCACAGAAACATTCACAAAATCCAACAAATTTGTGATTGTGTAAGAATTTTCATTTCAATTTAATAATAAACTTGACCCATTTGTTTTAACAACTAAAAATTCAATATTCTGGTGCAAATATTTCTAATTCTAGAAATAAAAAAAGAAATAAAGAATATGATATACTTACATCTGACGTTGAGCGTAACCGGATTACTCATGCCTTTACCCTCGGTGTTTGCGGCAAGACAGGTAAAGTCTCCTGCTGTGGCACGACTCACCGTCTGCAGGACTAGACTATGGTCGCTTAGAATAACACCGGCGCTTACATTGTGGTGGATCTCCATGCCCTGTAGTCAATCAAACATTATGTATAGTTTAGCATCTCATATTTTCTCATGTTTAGAAGTTGGTAGAACATTAAATTCATTACAGTGAAAACTATCTTTTCTGTTTTTTATCAAACTCAAACTAGATTTTCTGTTTTCTAATATATACATAAACTTATGTATATTATACTATTAGTTTGTAGTAAGACTTTTTGTATTTATATTATTATCAATATTTTAAATTGGTAAAAAAATTTAAACAATCCTTGTATTAGGTAACATTGCGTATCTATATTTACGGTTGATCTGATGTGTCTATCCAAATATTTGAAAGTAAATAAAATAAATCAAAAGCAATATTAAATATTTTATTGTTTTATATATTCAGACTAAATATTTTAAAATCACTCTACGTATTTTTTAATACAAAATACCTACAAAAAGACTTATAATTTAAATAAAGTAAGGATAAGTTCTTTACGGATTTTCGTCGTTAAGCTGACAGAACTAAAATTAGTTGCTTGTTAAGGACTCATTAAAAACTAGTGATGAATTTTAAAGTGTGATTATGAATATAGTTCACACTGCGGCAAAGTTTTAATTAGTAAAAGTGAAACTTTTTAGTGATTCATTCTGACATCATTCTAAAATATCGTTGCACTAAACTTGCTACTTGGTAGCATATGCAAAGATATAATGAATGCTTGAATTCATTCCAAAAAAGAGATCGCTGATACATACATATATATATATATATATATATATATATATATATATATATATATATATATATATATATATATATACATGCATATATAGCTTTTTAATTAATTTATGCATTAACTTTTCAAACTAAGCTTTTTCTACACGTAAATTTGTAATGTATGCAAAAAAGTAATCAACTGATTTAGCTAAAATTTTTGTTAATTTATCAAAAATTAATGATATTGCGAAAAGTTTGAAATATTAATTTAATAACATAATTTCAAAATTATGTACCGTAAAATTAAAAATAATAAAAACCATGAACTAAATTCTATGTTAAGCATAATGATCATTATATATGAATAAAATATAATATTTTTTCTACAAAACAGATATGCATTATATTCATTTAAATAAATGTTTTCATTTTATCTGACATGAATTTTGTATTAAATATGATAAATTCAAGAAAATATAACATTATTAAAAATTACTAAATAATTTAATAACATTTAACAGTTTCATAATTTTTAAATTATAATTATTTTTCAAATAAATGTTTCATATATTTCACTCAAAATTTGTATAAAAGCTTAAAAATCTCATTCCAAAACTTTTTCAAAATTTTTACAAAATAAAGTAAATTAACCTGATATTTTTTCATAATTGTTAATTTTGACTTATACCGGAAGTGATATTAATACATTTGGTTAGGGCATTTTTAGTTTTTAGGCAAGCATAAAAAAGCCGGTAATAATAATTTTCAAAAAACAAATGATAAATTTTTTTCCCATATAATGCCAACTTTTTGGCAAAAGAATATATTTTTTTCAATGAATTATTTTTCTATGATGATGTACGTAGAGTACGTCAAAACGTAAATTTTTAATTAAAATGTATGTAGAACTTAATCCTTTATTTTAATATAATATAATATTTTAATATAATGAGTTCTGAAAGATTTTTTACTATGATATTTTTCTAATAAATATATTTGCGATATAATAAATCATAAATTACGCTAATTTAAGTTTCAATTCAAATAAGCATTAAGAAAATAATTTAATAATCAAAAATAAATATTTCCTTAAATGTCATTCCGCATAAATAGAAATCAATGTTATCCAATTACAACATTCTTAAACAGCTAAATATTTACCCACTTATAGGAAAACTATAGTTCATTATAAACCCATATATACGAGTATTTCGTGTATAAAGTAAGAATATTTACAGGTAATTCCATCGTACATTATTTATGTGTAACTTTCATAGCCTTTTCCAACAACATTATGAATAAATATCAAAAAGCTATTTTTCCTGAACAATTACGCAACGAGACTGCAGTGATTACTAGGCAAAAGCTTACCTTATCGGTAACTTCGATCTAACGTGCTTTTTTTACGGAGAAAAATGAGAGCGCATTATATTCGAAGACGACTTCTATTCGCAACGCTTTCTTTCTGATAGATAATGATCGTAAAGCGGGTATGCGCATGCGTCAGTGGCGACTCGTCTCTAGGTAAATGTGCCATTTAAATTACCGATTTATTTTTAAATACTAATATTTATTATAAATTTTACATTTATTACTGTACTTAATAAATTGGGGAAATTTAATCATTGTGTTTGGAAGAATTTAAAATATGTTTCTTTTTTTGTGCTAGCTTAAAACGTAGTATAATTTATTTTTTACTTAAGTAAATAATACATTTTTCTTTTTTACTAATACTTACTTTTTAATACTGTATTCAGTATTTCACTCATCTACAAACTTTGTCAGTTTTTTAAATTAATAATATAAATTTATTAGTTCATTAAAAGCGCTATAGAATCAAATTCTGCATATATTTATTTATATATTGACGTTTCGATATATTCTACGTATATCTACATCAGTAAAAAATATACAAATGACATGAAACAAAACACAGAAACAATATAAAAAATCTTTCAAAACTCATTATACTAAAATAAAACGATTTTAAGTTCTAGTTCTGTATTAATATTTATTAATACAGAACTACAACCTAAAGTCATTTAATTTTAATATAGAAACAAGTTACTAAGTGATAAACTAAATTAATTTTAAAAAATTATAATAATTTCTAGATTGTTAAGAGAAGAAATAGAAAATTACAAAGAAAAAGATAACATTAGTGTAAAGGAACTAGTTTAAAACTAATTAGGAGATGTTAAAAAAGATAATTTCGTACTTGTCTATTCTTAGTTCATAAAATGAAATGACAGGAATCTTCTTCTTACGTGAATTTGACAATAACATTCTTATGAATAATTTAAAGTAACAAAGTTATTTTGATTTTCAAATGACAAATATAGAAAAATTATTTTTAAATTTTACCAACAATACAAGTCAAATGGACATTTTCTTCAGTTTTCAGATTGAAAATAATTTTTGCTTGCATATCTTAGAAGCTTACGCGGCGCCACTGACAGGCGTATAAATTCTGCCTCGCAAACCATTACGAAACCATTATTTATGTACATGTCTTTAATGATGCGTCGCGGCGCGTTGACGAACTGCACACGACGTCGCTATTATGTATCATTCATAACGGTTGCGAGCGGCAATACAGTTGACGGAAAAAGAGAAAGCACGAGAAAGAAAAAAAAACTAAGTCTTATATACATCATCACAGTTGAAAACGCGAAACGTAAAAAGGCAAGAAATCTTTATTTCCAAGAAGAAAACTTAATATGAAGACCGGAAAAATTGCGGCCATTGCCAAAAGTTTTACAAACATACGACAGTTTCTTTGACTGATGAGTATAGTTCGTTCAAATTACCTTTGAATTAATTTTATGATTTACAAAAGAACTAATAATTTACAATTCACAATGAAATTGTTTATTTTGCATAAGACTGGTAGCAAAATAATTATTTAAACAACAAATTTTGTATAAAAACTTGTACAACTATTGAATTGTAATAAAAATAACATTTTATTTCTTGATATAAATTTAAAATCACTCTTAAAATTCAAGTAAAAATGATCAAAAAAAGGATTTGCTACCATATTTATTACGTCATAAACTAAATCTATAAATGTCAAGTTAAAAATCATAACTTGAATTTTAAGTCAGTGATAATAGTCAATAAACATTCAATTTTTGTTAACACAAAATATACCACTAAAATAAAATCAAAGTACGTAGTTGACTATTAAATTTATTTTATATGAAATAATGCAAAAAATAAAGCTTTAATTAATTATTATACGATGTGCATTTGTGTCAAAACCAAAATGGAGTATAGAACACAATTTTAAATAAAACTAAAGATTCCATATTTCTACGCTATTTGTTATGTAACATAATTTAAAGAATTAAATTATTTAAAAGAATCAAGATTAGTAACTAAATATGTATTGCAACAAAAATTTACTATAAGCTTTATACAAATTTATAATAAATTTTTAAAAAATTACATAACTATTAACGAAAAACTTTATATATACTACAGTTACATAATATGTATGTAGCTGAATTTGTTAGTGTAGCCTTTTTTTTTTTAATAAAAAACACTGAAATTCGTTTCGTTTAAAGATGAAATTCTAACTGAAGGATTTTTACGACGGTCGCAAAATAAATGTTCGTTAAATTGAAACTTGATAACTTCATTCTACTTTTATGTGATCGATATTAAGAAAGTAAACCAATTTTTTCGACAAACAAAGCAAAATTTCTGTATTGATTTTCATTTTCCATATAATGCAAATATAACAGCCAACTATTGTTTTCAAAATTAAATGGACTAATATTTACTTTTATAATTAATTATTTTTAGTTTGTATTGATTTCTGTATTAAACTAAAATTTAATCAAGTTTGATAAATATTTTTAATATATTTGTAAAATATACAGGATGTTAGATAAGTCGGTGCAAACGTTTTACCAGATAATATCAGAAGATATCATTTAAATATTTTTTAACTACGCTTATAATACAGAGTCTTAGACTCAATTTAATGATGTTCAGTTCAAAATTTTGAACTGAGTATGGATTGAGTAAAATCTAAAACCGATCGATTTTGTATCATGTAATTAAAAAAAAAATAATATATTAGAAGTTTGACAAAAAAAAACTTAAGTTATGCAATGTTCTACATTTATTCAAACAATTAAAAAACATATAAAATCACATCACTTACATTATGAAACCATGCCAATTTGTACGTCTTCGGATTGGCACGGATGTTGCACTCAAAATATACATCATCCCCCTCTTTAATATCTTCAGGATTGAGACTAGAACCCATCTTCAGTGTGACGACCGGCATGTCTGAAAAATAATCATAAAAACCACCGATAAAGATAACCTTCAAGTATAGTGACGTTTCATGCTTAACGCCATTCATGTTGCTGTGCACTTTTTTGCCGCGACTTTCATTTATTGAATCCGCTTTTGTTTTTCGTCCCCGTTCGATGCTCACGTTTTTCTCTCGAACGCGTGCGCGATGTTCAAATGTTCGTTTTTCGTTTCTTCGACACTTCGCTAGCACGCCAAGTCACTGACACAAAGAAGTTGACTGGAAATACTTTTTAGTTTTCGCGTTTATGTTATTCTGTTTTTTTTTTTTTTAATTCTTCGGAGATGCTTTTAGATCAGATCTATGTGCTTTATGTCGTTATACTGGGATTTTGTTAGACGTTTAAAACTGCTCTCGTATAATTGCCTGTTACGATGTTGTCATTTCTGTTATTTAGTCAGTTTATTCAAGATCTTTTCAAATGTATTTATTATTACTTTATTTTATTACATACTGTTAAATTATTAAATTGGTGGACAAAAATTAAATAAATTATATTACTAAATTTAAATTAAGGACAGTAAAAAATCTTTCAGAACTCGTTATATTAAAATAAAACAGCTTTAGGTTTTAGTTCTCTATTAATATTTATTAATAATTTTTCCTGATAAAAATGTATATTGAGTACGTCGAAACGTGGATTATTAATAAAAATATGAATACAGAACTACAACCTAGAGTCTTTTTATGTTAAATTATAAATTAAAATTTTTTTCAAAATAGTACAAAATACATTATTGAAAATTTAAAAAATCTACACCATTGTAGATAGATAAAATAGTATACTAAAAGCTTTAAAAAAGCTACAATTTTTTTCAGTATATTATTAGAATTTAAATTAAGACAAGTTTAATTTAAAAATATTTTCAATTTAAGTAACAGATATAGAAACAAATATCCAGAAATTACCACTGATTACTTTTTAAGAACCTAATTCATTTTTCAACGCATTACTTTACATCTAATTACTGTAATCCCGAAGAATCCCGTATACAATAACTAATCAGCGATCGTAACCCATCGTGTAAACAAGCTATCAATATCAAATTAGTATCTATCGCGTATTCAGCGCCTGGATCATCGTAAGATCGTCAACACCCGGACCAAACCGGAGCCCTTAGTCCAGCCTCCACCCCAGACTCATCGCGTCCATGTTGGTCAAGTTTTTGGTGTACGACCGCAACACGGCCAAGTTCCGTTTTGGGACCGTCCGTCCGGGACACAAACCGCGCGAGTGAAATGTGTTCGCAGGCAAATAAGTTATACTGCTGTACACAATGTCCGGTTTTAGTTGGTTATAATTTAGATTAACTAAGATAGTGTTGAAGAAACAGATATACAATATTATTATATATTGCTAACAAAAAAATTGAAATAAATTATAAAAAAGTTAATAAAACATAATTGTATTTAAGAATAGTATTTTGAACAGTGAACATAGAATATTCATATTACACAAATAGAAAATGTATATTCTGTACAAGTTTTACACAACATATTTTTTCTTTTATTTTAAAAATTCTTAAAATGGAGCAATTATTATTGTTTCAAAATCTGATATCAATTTCGCACTATCTCCGGAATAACACCCGTTACCTCGTACCGGACAAAGAACATCGGACGTTATGTTTGTTGCTGTTGGTACTTACATTGTACGTTGAGACGCCATTTGTCCTCGAGGGCGCTGTCCGCGATGTAAGGGTTCTCCGCTCGACAGGTCAAGTACTTGCCGTCGTCATCGATCACCGGCACGAATGTCAAGATGCTCAGGCTCTGGTTTGTGGATTCCGGAAACTGTGGAACACACACACAATTTCATTGTAACGCTTCTATGCAAATATTTCACACTGTGGCTGGTTGTCCGGTACCTCAATCTCATTTTCAGATGCAGATGTTACGAGGTTAAAGAGTTAGGTTGGGAACTGTGTTTGTTTTCAATTTTCTTGTGAGTATTGTGGGCTTTGTGTTGTTACAGTGTGTTAAAAAATAAATTACAAACTTTAGGAGCATATAGTACAACAAAAATGAAATAAACGAACAAACGGTTTCAAACATATCTCAAGTTTTTTGTTTTAACAATAATATATTTTCTTCAAATTATCTTAATAATTATTTAATACAGAAACACGTTTGTTTAATTTTTGTTTCTAATTAATGTCCCTAAAGTGAACAATTTTTTATTAATTATTTTTGAAAAATCTAATTTGGCTAATCGTTTGTGCTTATAAATAGAGTAAATTAGGAATAGTCGAATGTAGTCACGTGATGTTCGGTAAACAGAAAAATTTAATTTAAAAAGAAAAAATTTCCCCAAAAATCTATTTTCCCTTCAAAAATACTTTTCATGTTGTTTTTTTTAATATAAAAATTGTACTGTATTATAACAACAGTGATAATTAGTCAGATATTTCAATGCAACTAAAAAAACTACAAAAATATATTTATTCTATTTACAAAAAAGTTATTTATAAATATCAAAAATTCACAAACAAAATCAAAAGGTATATTTTCTATTACTATTTTATTATAATAATTTCTTGAATAAAATATAGATATTTTTCGAGAAAAATAAACCAATAATGGCTGTTATTTTATTCAGGTAATTTCAAATGTTATATTACCCATTCTTTGCAAACAAAATTATATGAAAGAAAAAAATGTATAAACAGAATGAAATTTGCAACGCGCAAGAATAGAATGCTGAATTCAAAAGAAATCATTACTATTCAGCGAACGTACAAAATTTGGTATCATTTTGAAGGGAAACGCCTTTCTTTTCATACATCAAAAATGTTCGCATATCAAACTCAATAACCCAATTTCCATACGAAGTTTACAAAGTGACACCGTGCCGGGAATTTGGCGTTTTCGTCGGCTTTTCACTCAATGCTACTGTTTAAATTAGCTTAAATTTCTTAGCAATTTTCTGTATATCACAATCGAATGCTTGAAGCAGTTTATTATTATGTGATTTAACAAAGTATGTCTTTAAAAAAATACAATAAAAAGTAGGTACATTAACGGACTTATATTATAAACTACCTACATTAAAATTTTAAATAAATCGACCATTATAATGATTATAATGACGACAATTATTTATTAAAAATTCCTTGGTCGATGCATTTAAACATTTAAAATTTAAGTTTATTTGATAATATCGACCGTAAGAGTAATACAATTTATATCTAAAATTCTATTAAATAATAATGGATGGTAGCATATATCAAGTAAGTCTTGTAACTAGGCGCGATTAGCTTTGTTAATTGCCTGTTAGCAATTGTAAATAAAACTAGAAAAATGTAGAAATTACTGTAACAAAATTCTGTTAGATTTTAAAATACAAGATGTGAAATTTAAAAATTCCAAGATTTAATCTATTTTAAGTCTTATTCACACTAACTTATTTATCTCAAAATTAGTTTTATATTTCAATTGTAATTGGTTATACTAGCTTGTAAAAAACACAAGCAAAATTTGTTAAATAATTTCAACTTTTGACTGGAATAAAACCAACAACAACTTATACAACTAAAATCCTGGTAAATCATTTAATTTAGAACCACTCCAAAACATAACACTAATTTTATGATAAGTAAGATGGTCTAAATGAGCATTATCTTCAAAAATTAAATAATACAAAAAAATTTCTTTTTATAAAGCTTATAGATAATGTAATTAAAAAATATAAAAATTTTTGAAAATTAATATATAAATTTTAAACATGCACCTACTCTCATATTTATACTTTAGAACTATAAATTTCGAAAATTATTATAGAAAATATCAATTGTTTTACAATACACAAAAAACCTAATAAATAATAAAACACACAATCATAAATAAAGCTTCAACGAGTGTAACGCATTACGCGTGAAACGAAATAAAAAATACGATTTTTTTCCCCTGGAAAGCTCTCACGCAACTTTCTGTTGTTGCGGAAAATAATGCGAATTTAACAATGTGCGAGGCAGACGAAGTGCGTGAGCTACTAGCCCTCCATACATTATTCCTTCAAGCTGCCCTCCAAAACGAGCGGGCATTGCTTAACAAGCTTGCGCTGCGCGCCAACAGAGGAAACTTGAAAGCTGAAAGCTCAAAGTGGTCACGTGCTCATCCCTTATCATCTGGCAGCTAATCATCCGTCACCACCGTTGGCGTGTGCCCTTGCGCGTTGATAAGAAAACCAAGAACAGCCGTGTTCCATTCAAATAACGGGATGAAGAATCGAACAATCGCTGGAGCCTATTGTATTATATGCTAAACGATTCGGAGAGTTTTTTTTTTTCAAAATAAGAAGCAACCGATAGAAGTGTGCATCGCTAATAAATGATATTATTTTTCGTAATTACATTATACGCTGGAATTCGTCGACAAAAATTAATGGGCTGAAAAATTGTTATTTTTTTGAAGGGGATGAATATCGATTTGAAGGGACGAATTTGATTGAATTGATTAGTAGCTTTGTTTTTGAAAGTTGATGTCTGGGAAAAAGATGAAATTTTAAACAGAGAGTTAAGTGGAGTTCAAGGACGTAAACGTTTTATAAATCGATTTTTTTTAAATAATAATTATAGTATTGAATGTGTGTTTTTAATTTATTTAAATGAAAATGCAGATTTCATGAACATTAAAAATATTTATACATTAAAAAAACATGTGTGATATTTAAAAAAAAGTATAAATATTTTAGATTACATATATTATTTAAAAGTTTAAAAATTTTAACACATTGTTGCTATTCAAACGATATTGTATATTTATTAAATGCGATTTTATTTCTTAAAAAAATATTTTCTAAGATACATAAATTGTTGAATTTATAATATTTTTTTATTAAAAGTGGCAAAAATATATATGTATGTATTTGTTTATATACTTTAATTAATTTTTTTTATGTAGTACTAAAAACAAAAAAATGAACAAAATTATGAATCAAATAATAAAAATAAATCCAAATGCGTAAATGATGTTCCCAGTAAAATTCAGTGTTGTGTAATTGAAAAAAGACGAGTCAAATAAAGACAAATTTAAAAGTAGAATTTCTTCGCTGAGCGAAAAAATAAAAATAAAAACAAAACTCTTTGCCATCGTCAAACGAGCGAGCAAGCGCAAAGCATAATGACTCGCCTAGTATCGTTCGCTCCACGTTAAAGTCGTTTTAACGATGTTCGTTTGTTTAGGGGGCGTTCTGCATTTGTTTTCCTGCAACGCAGGCACAACAGTTGAACGTGGCCGATAAATAAAATGGTGTGCGTGCGTGAACGCAAGGATAATTTACTAAAACATTTAACGACCGAGAACTAATCTGATCTACTTACGTTCTTGGCGATGCGCTTAATGGGTCGACTACCCTTCCACCAGGTGATCACTGCTTCCGGACGGGAGCCCGATGTACGGCACTCCACCTCGTAGCGCTTGTCGGCGGAGACTTGCCGTTCCTTCGTGAGAATAGTCACGGACGTTGGTTTCACTGCGGGCCAAGAAAAAAAAAATAAACAACGTTCTTTAGTTGCTGGGTGAGATCTCAAGGACCGATGTCATGCCAAAAGGCATCATGAGATTTTTGTCCTATTTTCCTATTTCTTTTCTTGATTCACATGCTGCCAGTTTGCGGCAAGAAATCCGTAAAAGGTTTTTTTTTTTTTGATGTTTTGTTTCTTAGGCCTTGTTTTTATTGTCAAGATTGAATAAAGAGAAAAAGTTTGGACTGTTTAAAAGAATTTATTAAAGTATAATTGCTGCTTTTATTTTTAATGTGGTTTTAGTTGTTCAACTTAAAAATTATCTTTCATTTGCATATATAAACTTATATTTGTAATCACATTGACCATATTATTATATCATATGTAAACTAGTCAAGCAATAATTATTTTCTTTATTTACAAATGGTAAAATTAAAAGCAAAAAATATGTTGTTATATAATTGTTATAAATCAACATACTAGAAAAATAATTTTAAACATTGTAAATCAATAAAGAAAAAAAATCTTTCAGAACTTATTATATTAAAATAAAACGGCTTTAGATTGTAGTTCTGTATTAATATATATCGACGTTTCGATATACTCAACGTACATCTTTATGAGAAAAAAATACAAATGACATTTAAGAAAATAAATAGAACACAGAAATAAGTTACTAGGTAACAAATTAAGTACCTAACTAGATCAGAAAATTTATAAATTCTTAATTAAAGGAAGCTAAATATTATTTCAATTTATTTTATTTATTTAAAATTTGGCTAGTATTTCTAGTAATTCTAGTATTGAATTCTACTAACACATATGTAAAACTGTACAGATACGACACAAACATAATTATACATCATTGGACAAAAATAACTGCGTATGCAAAAGTAGACTCTACATTATTATAACATAAAAACAATTCAATTTACTGTTCGCTCTCAAAATATTAACTTTTGCGCTACAGTGTAATTATTTCTGTTGTGGCTAATAACAAATCTATTTTTGTTTCTTACAATCTAATGTTTTTATTTTCTCCAGAATTTTCTCTGTTTCGCCCCGACGACGAACCTTTATACATAAGTTCTATTTTAAATGTGTCGCTAAATTGCAAATAAAATTCAATAAATCATAATCAAATATTCATAAATTGTATTTTTACGTTGTAAACATTGATCCAACAAAATGCTAAATAAAAATAGAAGAAAAAGGGCGGATAATATTGTAAAATTGAATTTGAAATTCCGTTTGTTCCTAATTTATTTTTGACAAATAACGACGTGACATTAATCGGCGATATTGAAATGCAATAAATTTTAGAAATGTCAAGTCCGTTTCCAATTATAAATTTCCCAATCCAGAATAGTTTGCGAATCGAACACTGGGTGGAACACAGCGCTACGATCGCAGCACAAGCATCATCGTTCTCTCCGGTCGACAACACAAGTTATAATTACTTAGAACTACGACATTGATAACAACGATGCAACTATATTAAGTTAGATGAAATGGCAAATGACGTCAGAACGTACCGAGTCGTTCAGGAGGTCAGAAACAAAAGTCCTAAACTGAACACAATTCTGCACTTAACTCTATTGTGCAATTAATATTAGTGGCAATGAGATTTTCACTCACATATGACGTTTTAAATATTATATATGATAGACTATTGTTGCCGCAATATATTTAAGTTAGAATATTACCAAGTTATATTTCACATTTTATAAACAGATTTTTTATTTTATGGCACAAAAAATAAAATAATGCACTATTCAATGAGCATGTAATAATGGTAATTACTTATTAACTAATTAAAGTAATTAATAATCATTACATAAAAACAGAAAAATATAACATCAATCAGTGTGAAAATACTGAATGAAGACATTGATTGTATTTATTTTATTTATTTGTAATTTAAAAGTTATAAAAAGTAGTAAGTTTCTTTTATAATATTTATAAAATATTGAAGTTGTATAATACAGTATCCCAAAACTAATGGTGCGTTGATTCATTTATAAATTACAAAAATGCAAACGAAATATCAAATTTTTATTGTTCAAATTAAGAACTTCTTAATTCTAAAATTAAAAGCTTTAAAGTTCTGTTTAATTTTATATTAAAATTCAATGTTTCAATATACTAAACGTACATTATCATCAAGAAAAAATATAAACAAATAACATAATTAATATACCAACAAAACAGAGAAACAAGTTACTAGATAACGAATTAAGTAACTAAATTACAAAATTTTATAAACTTTAACCTATTTTTAGAAATTTTAATATAATGAGTTCTGAAAGATTCTTTAGAATTTTAAACTCAACACTGCCAATAGCAATAGTTTTACTTCCATTTCTTCAATCCTACACACATATACAAAAGTGCTTCAAAGTACACAAACACTTATAGATGCCCACATAAACCCAACATTCATGATCTGTTAACCAATGCCACCCGTGTACCATTACTGTCTGATAATTGTACCATTAGTTTCGCGAATATTTACATGTATGTGTTTGGGTTACAATTAGACCGAGTGAGATACCAAACACCGAGCGCAACAATGATGGAAACATGTCACGGAGGGCTGGTTGCTTCGTACGTGCGAGCAAAGATATATAGCATGATCCATTATTTTGATGACATGAATAATAGTAATAACAGAACTAATACTAACATGTAACGCGGTGATTAGTAGGAGAACGGGCGCCTCTTTAATAAGAAGTGATAATTCCTTGTTGGGAGATGTGAAGCGATACTGCGTATCTGATAGACTTGTTAATGGTGAAGATGGGGAAATGCACTAACCTGATCTTAAATGAGATCAGACACTACTTGAATGCTATTGCTCTTATGATAATGCTCTTGATATGTCTTTTCTGTTTATCTATGAAATGCAATTGCAAATAGCTAAAAAGCTGTTTTGTTTGAGAAATTGCAAAATTCTTTTTGTTAGGAAATATAGTTTATAATTACTAATGGCCAGTCAGATAAAATAATACATTAAACGCATGCTAATTTAACAACATAATTCAGTTGTTAACTGAATACTGTAAAAAAGTGCTTTAAAGATAGTAGATATTTTAATTACCCTATTAATTACCGTTAAAGTTAAGAAAGTTTTGTGATTCTTTAAAGTCCAGTTGCATAAAAGATTGTTGTTAACTTAATCAGTGAATTAACTGACTAGATTAACAACTGTCCTCAAAACCCTTTATTTATTAGTTAGTTGACAAGTTAAAAAAATATTAAATGCGCAATATTAAATGTATGTTTTTGTACGACATACATTATCTCTGCTTCTTCTTACACTCCGCTAACAAACTCATATTATAATGTGAAGTATGTCTTAGCTTTATCTGAGAAATATTTTTTCAATTCATTCATAGTACGTTAACGACGCATAATTTGTATCAATCGTTGTGTTTGTGTTTTTAAATCGTATGTATTTTCTTTAAATGTTTAGCATCACATTACTGTTCTTGCTAAATGAGTTGAAATATATAATATTTCAGTTACTTATATAGATTAACCTAGATATAATTAAACTAAAATTATAAACTTTATAAAATTTTGTTTTTCTGAGTATCTTTTCTAAAGAATTAAATAAATTAGATACAATTGTATTTAACTTCTTTTTGCAAAAAATATCAATAAAATTTCATAGTTAATGAGTTAGAGCTAAAGCAACGAAAAAAACAAAAGATGATAAATTGCATTTTGCAACAAGAAAAAAGTATGTAAAAATTCTTCTACTTCTAGAACGTTCCACATGCAATCAGCACTAAATCATTCCGGTACAACGTAGGTACTTCGTCAAAAAAAAGCAGAAAAAAGAAAACGATAGAGTTTCTTCTTTCTTTTTTCTGTTCGTTTCTTTATTATTACGACAAAGTAAACTGATAAAAGCAATTTTTGAAGGTAAACAGTAATTCTTATGTCGAGTCCGTTTTCATCGGACAGCCAATAAAGAAGCCGCTGTTTAAACAAAAGATAAAAGTGTCGGGCCCGCAGAAATCAATACATGAAAAACCCGTACTTTATTTATTACAGCCGCGCTGTCAAAATTGCTAGCACCGGAAGAGGTAGCCACCATGTTGGAAAGGATATGAGAACGATGTGTTAGACTGAAAGAGAAGAGCGTGAGGAGAGATAGTTTTAACTGGCCAACTAGATAAATCAAGTGGCTACTGAAATTCACGTAGATATTTTAGATTTTTATTTTGTTTTGGTGGTATTCCTGTTGTGTTTTGCAGTGACACGATGAAAGTTGAAAATCGCTGTTTTTTTCCTGTCGGTCTATCGATGATGTTCCGTTGTTTGAAATACTGATTAATAAATTTTTTGTATGACTATTCTGATGGAATGAAACACGTATTTTTATCTGTTCTATACTACAGATAAAATATTGTTTAGTGTAATATAATACAAAGACTACATATATATATATATATATATATATATATATATATATATATATATATATATATAAAATGTAACAAACATGTAATGATAATATTACTCATGAGGATAAAGTTTAGGACACGAAATAATAAAAATAAATTTTCATTAATATTATAGATTTTTTTATGAAATATGAATATTTATAATTTTACTAGTACTAATACTAATAAAATAAAAAAATAAGCAAAATAAATATAATTTTACATCCTTTATTTCCAAATAAACAAACTTTATGAATCTCAGTCATAAAATACTTGAAACTACTCGGGCTAGAGTATATGAAAAATTACCATATATAAGTTCCACATATAAAGTGCAATTCCTTGTTACATAAAAATCCAGCGAGTATCCGGAAGTAAGTAAAAGACACATTGTATGCGTTTTTCTTATTATTTATAGTTCAAAACAAGTGACGTTCGACTTCCTATATTATATAGGTGGCCATCGGCCATAGCCAAACAAAAGCAAGTTACCCCTGTCCACTGTATGTGTGTGTGTGTGTGTGTGTGTGTGTGTGTGTGAGCAAGCGGTTATTTTCTGTTTCATAAAATTCGGGTATTCGCGGTTCGATAACAGTTCCTCCTCTTAAACACACAGCTCATAAATTTTATGATTTTCGATTACGGTTATAAATAACGCCGAAACGCACACCGAACCCGAGATGGACCATTTCATTGGCCCGGTTGCATTGTGCTTTTATTTTATGTCCAGTTTCATGTCATTTTACTGTTTATATAACATGGTTAATTTATTATGCATAGAGGTATCCTTTGATTTTATTATCCTGTAATCAATTACCGACCGAATTTATGGTTATTAAAATAGGTTTGTTTTATTTTATAATATTGACTGCTGTTGGCAGGCGCAGTGCTGATAACACAACCAGCTCTATTGTCAATATTTATTTTGCTTTTTATTGGATGAGTCGAAAGTCATTATTAATTTATTTTTTTTAATATTTTGTTTATAAATATTTTACGCGTTAAAACTGTTTGCGTTTAATAGGCTTAATTGTTAATGAAATATTGGAATAACAAAAGTAATAGAGTAGAATGATGAGGAATAAAAGGTTTAAAATGCAATTTGAATGGAAATAACTCGATGTGGAAATTTATACAACGTATAAATAGGATTTTATGGCATTAATAATATAATAGGAAATTGTTACCAGATTTAAAACTGCTTTAACTTAAAATTAAAAAGAAATTTTGTAACGTTTATTTAACTATTTATTTATAGTAGAATCTGGATATGAAGAAAAATTATTAAAAAAAAATAAATTTCAGAATGCAAGAAAAAAGAATGAATCTGCGTTAGATGAAACAGAATTAACTTGAATATAGGATGATGCAAAGAATAAACAGAAAAAATCTTTAATTAATTTTTCTAATAAAAAAGAATGCTTTAAATTTCGTTCTGTTCATTTTAATTATAATATAACTTTCGATTTATTACAAGTAGTAAATCGAAATGTATTATAACTAAAATAAACGGAATTATATCCAAAAAATACTTATCTTTTTTAAGGAATTCTAAAATTTAAAAAAATTCTAATGTTTCGTTTTATTGAAATATTTACGTTAAATTGTTCTTTTGTTTATAACTTAAAGCAAACTAATTTAAAATTTTTGTTATAAAATATTTGATGCTTCAAAATTAATTTTAATTAAAAGTGTTAAAAAAATAACCAAAACAGAAAAAAATACATACTTTCATCGATTTTAATTAAAAACTTCTTTATTTATTTTAATTAAACAATGTAAAAATTAATTAGATCTCAATCTTATAGAAGCCAACATAAAAACTGAAAAATATTTGAAGACAACAAACAAACCCCAATATCAATAACATTCTATATGCCAGGCAACAAGAAAACATAACATTTCGTTAGAAGCTTATCGTCGCTGTCCAACCGGTAATGCTTTCCCGGTAAGTAGCCGGTTCGAAACGGACGAGAGAAACAGGACACCGTTTCAAGGTACTTAAGCACCGTCATCTACAAGACGTAATTAGAGTTCGATCGGGGTCCCCGGTGTTGCGGCCACCTGGTGCCCATACAGGCCAATTACGAGTCCTCTGTCTCGTTGTGTGACCGAACGGTATAATGAAGAAGTGGTAACGATCCACTTAAGAAAACACTAGAATGTTTTGTGTGTGTTGTTTCGAAGTAGCGGTGATAGTATTTGGATAACATTTTCTTAAGATTTGTAAAGAGCTAGAATGGTTTGTTTTTTTTTATTAAATTATATTAACATAGTAATAAATCTTTCAGAATTTATTCTATTACTAATTTTGTAATCTAGTTACTTGTATTTTGTTATCTAGTAACTTGTTTCTATGTTTTGTTTGTTTATTATTTATATCATTTGTATATTTTTCCAATTTTTTTCCTGTACTGCATTGAAACGTTGAATATTAACATAAAATAAACAGAACTTCAACCTAAAACTTTTATTCTAAATTACATACTGGGTGTCCGAAAAGTTTGGACTGGGTCAAATATCTCGAGAACGAAAGGTTGGATTAACACAATTGCAAGGGAATGTTGTTTTTGAAACAATTATCTACCGAATTCTGTTGTAAAAAACCACTCCCATCCCTCCTAAGGGGGTGAACGTAAGGGTAGTTTTAAAATTTTAAATGGAAACCCCCAATTTTTTTTTCATTTTTGGATTCCTTGACAAATTCTGTGTATGGCCCCAAAATTTCACATCCAACCCTCGCCTCCCCTCCACAGGGGATGAAAAAAATTATTGAAATAAAAATGATACTGAACAGTTTAAATGCTCAACTAAATCCACAACGAAAATAAACATGTCAAAAAAAACATGTAACCCCACCCAAAATTTCACCCCCAACCCCCGCCACCACTACACAGGGGAGGAAAAAAATTAAGAAAATGATTGAAATAAAAATGAAGAGGTGGCAGGGGTTGGGGGTGAAATTTTGAGTGAGGTTACAAGTTTTTTTTGACATGTTTATTTTCGTTGTGGATTTATTTGAGCATTTAAACTGTTCAGTATCATTTTTATTTCAATCATTTTTTTCATCCCCTGTGGAGGGGAGGCAAGGGTTGGATGTGAAATTTTGGGGCCATACACAGAATTTGTCAAGGAATCCAAAAATGAAAAAAAAATTGGGGGTTTCCATTTAAAATTTTAAAACTACCCTTACGTTCACCCCCTTAGAAGGGGTGGGGGTGGTTTTTTACAACAGAATTCGGTAGATAATTGTGTCAAAAACAACTTTCCTTTGCAATCGTGTTGATCCAACCTTTCGTTCTCGAGATATTTGACCCAGTCCAAACTTTTCGGACACCCAGTATAATGATACATATGATTTTCTTGCATGTTTTTGTTTACAAAAAAATTTGATGATAATATTTCACTTAAAAACTACTTAGAAATAATTGCCTGTATTTTAAAATTACATGCGTGGTATTAAAATTTTAATTTCCCTAAAAATTATTATTCATGGTGTTTAAATAAAGGTATCAAGGTATTGATAAATAATTTAAATTAAATTGCAGATAAATAACTCTCATTATTTTTGAACTTTAAAGGAAACTAGAAATTATTTAAATAAACGACTTTAAGATGTAGTTCTGTATTAATTTTTCTTAATAATCGTCGTTTAGACATACGCCGCTTGCATCATCATCTTTTTTCCTAATTAAATTATGTTAAGTATTATAACTCCACGTTTAACTCAAATAAAAGTGATCACCCTAATTATATTAATTTCGTCTATTACAATGTTTTAACTAAATCATATTTATTACAGATTGTTTAGATATTTTATAATTTAAAATTTTAACTATATGCATGCAAGATTTCATGGTCTTTAATTAACTAATTATTAACAAATGTCAATTTTGATCTGTTTATCTATACTAATTAAAATAACTATGGCCAATTATTAAAATCAAAAGTTTCCACTTACAATTAATGTCCAATATAACAACTTTGGAAGCAGGGGGTGCTAGATTGGTGTTTGACGCCTGACATATCAGTCTTGCGTTCAAATGCTGGCGTCCTACGTTTGGAAATGTTAGATGGTTGATGACTACGCCGTCTGTACGCACCTCGTACGAATCATCAATGATAGTGTTTTCCAGGTACCACGTTGCTCGCGGTCGAGGTCGACCTGAAATGTAAATATCAGTTAATGTTCCACCTAGTTGCTTTGCCAGATTTGTAAAAATATTTAAAATTTGATTATTTGTGAATTACTAAGACCCGATTTCATGGATTTCATAAGAGAGACAGGACTTCTTACATGAGATAGTTCAAAGGGACAGTACAATAGGCCACTAGGCCGCAGTGCTCTGGGACTTTTTGACACCAACCTTTCGAATAATAATAATAATAATAATAAGACCCGATTACAAAAAGCATTGTTAACTTAATCAATTAGTTAACTAATCAACTAGATTGTCAAATGTCCTAAAACCGCCTCTTTGATTGGTCAGTTAACCATAAATACGGGTGTTAATTTTTACAATTAAAAGATTGAGTTAGAATTAAAAGTGTTGTGATGGTAAAAATGGAATTAAATTATTAAAGTTACATGAAAAATAAAGTATACAAAAGAAATTGTAAATAATTTTCCTAATATTTTAGTTCTTTTAGTTAAAAAATAGTTCTTTTTTTAATTTTCCATGCATATTAAATAAGACGTACAATTCAAGAATAGATAATAATATTTGATATATTCATCTAAAGTTCATCTATATTTATTAGAACATAAACAGTCGTATTCATAGTATTTTGTTGCTAGTTTAGAGTTGGTTTATCAAGTACAAATATATAGGATAGACCGAGTATAAACCAGCAAGATATTACTATGTATATGGCTAAAAATTTTTTTTTAAATGGACGACTTAACTACAACATATAATATATAAAAAATCAAAGATCAAAACCAAAAGTTTCTCTAAAACAAAAACAAATTACACTTCGAAATGGTAACCACTAGATTATTTTTAAATCATGTACGGAAACACAAAAGAAAACAACATCACAGGAATGTAGAGAGAAAAGCGTGTGCAAATACAATATATTCCAGAATGAATATAAAGAAAAAATATTGAAATAGCCCCGTCCGTTTCCTCCAACCTTACCTCCAACGACCTCGCATATAAGATTAACATCAGTGCCTTCGTTGTACGGTTCCAGCAAGTTGGAGCGATCCCGTCGTTTGCCGTCATATATAACGGGTCTCTCCGGAGGTACTGTAACACACAGAAGAAACACAAAAATATATATTCACAAGCTGTTAAAATTTGAATTAAACTTTGAATTTATTTTCGCGCGAGGATAACGTTTTCTTTTTGCTACCGATTTTTTTTTTCTTTCTTTCTGTTCTTTTGGGTGCCTGGTGCGACACAAATACACACACACACACAAGAAGTCGAGTCTATATTTTAAAAAGGCATATAAGCATGACGCCCGCAAATGGTTGCGCCCACTGAAATTTAATCGGATTTTGAAATAAGTTTTCAGTCCAAACGCGACACTCGAATTGGATTTCTCTGACGACGATCGTTTTCTGTTATTTCACGTATTGGTTTCGGCTCTGTTTTGTTGAAATAACAGTGAGAATTTGACCAATATAAGATTACTCTACGAGTTTATTTTTGTTTAATTTTAATTGATTAAAAAAAAAAAATAAAATATTTTATTTTATTAAATATTTTTATTTGCAGTAATATAATTTAAAATTAAACAATTTTATAAAAATTACAATTTTGTAGTATCTGGACAATAATATATAATATATTTATGAAAAATTTATCTTCGTTAATATGTAGAAAAAAAAATACTTATACAAATATGTACATGTTATAATTATTTATAAAATCAAATATAATGAAATAGATTACGTTAATATTGATACTTTTGTATTATTCCCGTGCAATAGTAGTTTCACCAAGTGTGTAAAATGCTATATTATGCACTAGTGCGTAAAATGTACTACGACCACAAATAGTAGTGTTGTGAAGTCTTTGGGTAAACTCTTGTTTAATTTGAGAATTTGACAAATTCTACCATTCATACCATTCATAATTGTTAAAATATAGAATACATTTAATTTTTAAATATAAGGTCGTATAAAAAGCGTTGTGTGCAACATATGCATGAAGCTGATGTATTTTACAATTGCATAATTCGCGCAACTTCACATACTTGTACTTGTTACAAAATGTACTATTTTCTATCAAAATACATTTTGGTTTCTAAAAATAATTTTAGGAAAAATTATATTCAATTTTTGAGATTATTTTATGTAAAAATATTTTTTTACTATTTTATTTGTATAATAAAAATAATTTTTGTACAAAAATCTATAATATACCTAAGTTATTACAACAATATTATAATATAAAGAATCTCGATTATAATTTCAAATTCAAATAATTTCTTTCAAATATCTGTTAATTACTCGTTTATCTAACAAAACAATAGTTATTTCAATTTAACAAGCAGAACATTGTAAAATTGAACTGTATTATTACATTACATTAAATATTACGGTCTAATTAGCACATTTAAATAAATAGTTTACATTGTCAATTTAAACAGAAAATTGATCAATATACTCCAATAGAAATTATTAGACTAATTGCCATTCGATCTATTTTCAGTTTTCAAACATAATTCAATTACATTTTCTATGTATTAAAATGATTACAATACCAATAAACAAAAGATAATATTTAGCTATTTACAAATAAATAAACATTAAGCCTCTATCATAATAAATAGGATCTAAATTAAATGCATTTACAAATTGTTAATATTAATTAATTTTGTCCATTAACATTTTTTCCTAAACCACTCGTATTATATTAAGTTTGTATTATAGCTGATATAGGTCATATACTGTTCTTTTTCACATATTCTAAAAAAAAATAGAATTAAAATTGCAGTTTGAAATGAAAATATTATTCTATTATTTTCATTATTATTATTTTGTTCTAATCAAATAATTAATGAATATATACGTCTGTTATTTATATATTTAAAGAATAAATGAACAAAGGTTTACGTAAAAAATTCTTTCGGAATTTATTATATTAAGATAAAAAAAGTTTTAGGATTAAGTTCTGTATATATTTTATTTCAAAATCGGCGTTTCAATATGTTCCACGTATATCATTATCAGAAAAAAAATATATAAATGACATAAATAATAATTAAACAAAACATGAAAACAAGTTACTAGATAATAAAATAACTAACTAGATTATAAAACTTATAAATTATTAGATAAAGGAAGCAAAATTTTATTTTAATCAATGCCTTCACACTGATTAATGTTATCTTTTTCTTTATAAATTTTTATTGCTTCTCTTATCAATCTACAAAATCCATCAATACCAACAGTCATTTAAAGAACCCATCAATATTAATAGTAGATTTATTACTATACATTTTTAGTCAACCACAATTTTTTTACTCATCTTAAAAATAAACAAAATTGAAATATCGTCTTTAATTTAACAACGTTGAATGCAACTGGCTCTTTATCTTTCCAGTTTGGTATATAAATAGAACTTTAAAAAAAATAATTGTAATAAAAAAAAAACTTTCTCAAGTTTTAACAACCATATTTTTTCCCAAAATCAGACAAGCAAAATGTAACAACATTGTATACAATATTCTCATATTTGTTATAGTTTAACAAAAAATATATATCCGTACAATGTATCATATAACGCGCGTGTTCAGTCCCAACCCAGCAAAGAGATATTAACCTTTTGTAATAGTAAATTGTATTTTATCCGTGTATAGAATACATATTTACGGGGCTTGGCGCAATAAATAACTTGCGTGGTAATGCGTGGCGCCTCCGCCAATTTTCCATGACAAAATGATGAAAAATAAATCGCGGCCCCGGTGTTATTTACTTCGGCGTCGTTCTTTTCACGAATGTAGTACGCGAGCAAAACCCTGGGCCCCCCGAACCTGATGGTGAACAATAAAGTAGTCCAAGGGGAATGACGGGGGGCTCGGTAGAAGGTAAAAAGCAAAATCTAAAACGTGCGATTTGGGCCTCACGTGCCTCGGAGCATGGACCTATAGGTGTTCAGTTGCTGTTCCGTGCCGCGTCGACACACCTTCTCAATTTATTCGAATGCGAATAATTTTCGGCCCGCTGCCTTTTCTCAAGACGTTCCGAAGGTGGAAAATAAAATTGGATGTGTGCCGTAATTTCTTGATCTTTTTGTAGTGTGTGTCATTAAAATTGATTAAATTATACAGCGACAGTTAATTTCAGCATAAATATAAATCACTAATTGCTCTTTTGTTTAAGAAATAAAAATATGTGATATATGATTAAGTTACTAATGCTTTGTGCAACCGGACCTTATTCCATTGCATCAGTTAAATTTTGTTTTTGTTTTTGCTTTATTTTGTTACTGATTTATATATTTTGAAGATAATATTATGTCAAATTTTATTTTTGAATTATCAAGTGTAGGTTCATACTATGAAAATTAAATTAACCAAAATTGTAAATTATTAATAACGGTATTTACACAGAAAATGGAAGACAAATATGAAATCTAGGTTAGATAAAAATTATATAAACAAACGTCAATACAGACAAGCAAAATATAGTACACGCACATATAAACAATTATTTATTTAAACGAGAAAACCTAGTAATTATGTTTCAATTTGTTATTTTTCTACTATCTTTGCGTACAACACAACAATACGAGGGAATTGTAGACAATAGAAATTATAATAGCTTCAATTTTATTTGAATATCATAATATGCTATAAAAAATATTCTTTGACCTTATTAATAATTAATTTTCATAACCATTTCTATTTTCCAAAACAAGAGAGTAATTTTAAATTACGATTATTTTTAATTGTACAAAATTGTTTTAAATATATATTTTTAAATAACCTACTTGATTCAATAAACGGGTTGACACTTTAAAAATCAAATTACAGTTAAATTTAATTACACATTTTAAAAAATTGTTAACAAAAACTCTTTAAAACTATTTTTAAAAAATGCTCTTTCACTGAAGATCGTCACTTCACATAACAAAAAATCCATTTGAATTTTTTTCACAAAAAGAAAAACTAAAAGCACGTCACGTCTTCATTTTCAATACTAGACCATTCCTAGGCTAGACCAAATAAACAGGTCTGTAACGCGACACAAAACTATAATAGAACTGTGATTTGAAGAAGTTTAAGGGTCCACTTGAATGCGTATTTTATGAGCGCTCGTATTCACCACGCTTGAATTTAAATTTAGTTGGGTTTTTGCGGACGACATTCGTATGTACGCTGGTGACATCTGTTGGATCTTTTCTTCGCCATTTTATCGACAGCCATAACGTGCCCGACACTAATTGTCTTAATTGTTAAGATCGTTAAAATTGTGGGACTAGATATTTGCTCTAATTGAGCACATGTAAATTTGAAATTATATAAAATTTAAAAAATGAAAAAGGATGAATTAATGTAGATATCAAGACACTATTTTACAATTACAAGGCCATATTTAATTAAACGATAATAAATTAACAATACATATTTTTAAAATATATAAGTCTGTAAATAGGTGTGGCGTATTTATGTCAAAATAGTTTTGTTCTTAGTTACCATGACTACAGTAGTTGTTGTTATGTACATTTTTCTATTCCATAAATTTATTTATTACGATGATGGTCGATTCTGTGATGGCCACAGCAAATTTTTTTATTATATTTTAATTATATTTTTCGGTTTTTACATTTCAAAATAATAATATAAAAATTGCTTTTATCATAGCAACAACATAAAATCATTAGATAGTTCAGAAACAATTTTGTGATTAGTCATGAACTATTAACTAAAGAACTTATAATATTTTGATATATTAAAAGATATTGAGTAATAATTTAAAAATTCATTTGCACTTACTAAAAGTAGAACAAACCTATTGTAACATATTGAAAATAATATAAAACGTTTCAAGTGTTAACTAATTCAGATAACTCTTTGAAAGTATCGTATTACACAGCAAACATTTAACAACAATTATCTCAGCATTATTAATGCGCCCGAACAGCGCGAAACAATCTTTTAGCTTCTTAATCTAGTAGCTAAGACTCGTTGAAGACAAGAGCTCCAGCTCCAGGATTGGGATCAAGAGTAAACACACAGGTGTTTATCCACTCGATTCTATTGTCACAAGTAAAAGAGCATCGTCGTGCACAGCCACCTAAGATAACTCAAAATACGATACGACCCCCGTGCTCTTACAATGCACGCGCGTCTGCTTTCTCCGTCATTACCGCCACCTGTCTTCGTCTTCACAAAAGATCAAGGGTCCTTAATGCAAAGTCTCCAGTTAACTTGCGTACATCTACTCGGGAAGTAGAGTTTTGGAAACGCGCGCTCGCGCGCGTGTAATATGTAAATCAACATATCTCATTTCGCGAAAAGCCATTTAAAGTTTTATAGCTGCAAGTTTTATATCAATGTACGCGAAGAAGTGATCGTCGGTGCTGAATGGAAAACCCGTGAGGATGAGACGACTGGAGGTAAAGGAAAGGAGAATTTTAAAGAAGTATGGTTTGGGGTATGAAATTAAAATACCCGCTTAAGTTTTATAGGATGTTGAAAGATTATTTATGATATAAAGACTTGTTTCAAACGGCGATTGATTGTCTTAAAAAAAGTTACGGAAAAATGGAGTAAACTTCGTAAAATTATTTTTTGTCAACAAAAATGTTTATCAGAATGAAATTTTCTCACAAATATGAAAAATTTATTAATTTATAAAGCAGTAAACATTTTAAATAAATTTGGAAAATAATGTTCTTTATTAATTAAGTAAGTAAATTTTCGAATTATTAATTAATATATTTTCATTAATAATTAAATTCTAAGTTCATTATTCCAAAGATCATGACTAATTACAGAATTGTATTTGAAAAATCTATAGTGCAATTATCAAATCATGATTATTTTGAAATAATATTCTTGTCATACCAAAAACTGTGATATAGTCATAGATACGTATGTAATTATTATTACTTCACGGAAAAAAGGATTCTTTCGAATAAAGAAAATTAATTTCATTCAAATAATATTTTTCAATAATGGCACAAAATATCTATTTCACTGTAAGATATTTATTTATTACAAACAAATATTTTTTAAAATAAGGAGTTGTGTATTTACTCTAAATATATTTATTTAAAATAAAAAAATATATATTATTGAAATTAATTTATTAATATCATATAATATAATATTATAATTATTTATTGCACAATTTTTTTAAAGTGTTTTCTAACAAAATTAAGACATTTATGATTATTGTAAAATTTTAATAATATTTTAGAAAAAAATGATCAAATAAAATAAATTTATAAATAATTTTTATTAATATTTATATTTCTTCGTACATTATAATATATTTGAAGAAGAAAAAAACTGTATAGATTCATTTAAAATTGAAAGCTGACTACGCGGAATTGTAAAAATATCTTGAAACGGAACATACATACATACATATACAATACCGAACACAGGGGGCTGGAAAAACTATTTTCACAATTTACTGAAGTCAGCGTTTCACTGAGTAGGTATTACGAGCCAAAAATTTTACATATATTAACCATTTGTATTCGGGGTAGAACACCGCGCGAAAACATATGAAGGAAAATTTCAAATTGCACGCAGTGGTCACTAGACTGTCTCCAATATACATACATATGATATTGAAATTTTTAAATTATGTTATTTTTCTCTATAAATCATTTACTCCTTATACGAACTGTGTTACCATTTTATTTTAATATAAAACAAAAAAATACTGCCGAATATATTATTTACATCTAAATATTTTTAAATAATATATATATATATATATATATATATATATATATATATATATATTAGTAATATTGTAACAAGACAGTTCTGGACCATGTGGTTATTGTGATTTGTATTTCGAAAACTAAGTAATTTTGTATCTATTAGAATTTACCTATTGACAGGTTTATGTATTAGGGTTCACGGCAAGCCACTTGGCCACTTCAAGATATTTCTTTGAAATATTTTGAAGTATTTTAGATTTTTGTTGTTATTTGAAAAGTTAAAATTTTAGTTTTTTTGAGAAAAAGTATGTTTTTCTCTCGGTTGCAATCAGTTCAGTTCACGCTCGCCTTCGCTTTAGTTAAGTTCTCTTTAAGTTAAATCCGCTTCGAGTGCCAGAGGCCTCGAGATCGCTTTAGTTGTTAGAATTTGTTAATTATAATTTAGTAGTAATATTCGCTTTAGTTTATATTTATACTTTATATATTTCATGTTGTGTTTTTCTATATTTTTGTAATTTGTGTTTTATGTCGTATGTCGTTATAATTTAATAAAAGATTAAATTAATAATTGTTGATCACTACTTTACGCACGCTCCTGTAAAGTAAATAAATATATGCAAACCGCTTCTCGTGTTACAATGGCGCAGTCGATTAAATAATTATTTGGGTTAGTAGTGATCAACCATAAACGTAAATTTCGAAAAAAAAAAAAAAAAAACGCGAGTGAAGTGTATTACGCGACAATATAGGGAAATGTATTACGCGACAATATATGGTGCTACCGCCGATAGTGTTCGTGGGTCATCCATATACACAAATGAGAATGTGTCGATTTCGGTATTACCGTGGTACGCAAATACCGCATATAAACCGGCTACAGCGACAAATATAAACTTTACGGCTTTATTAGACGCTGAGACCACGTATCTCAATTCCGTACCTGTGTATGAAGAAACTGCCGTAATGTCCAGCCTCATCGTCAGCGAAAACGCTAAAACCGCCAGCGAAAACGCTAAAACCGCCGTCGTATCCAACGACACCGCCAGCGAAAACGCTAAAACCGCTATCGTACTCTGCAGTACCGCAAACGAAAACGCGAAAACCGCCGTCGTATCCAACGACATCGCCAGCAGAGATATCGAACCCGCCGCCGTATCCAACGCTACCGCCAGCGAACTCGCTGAAACCGCCGTCGTATTCAACGACATCGTCAGCCGAGATGCTGAACCCGCCATCGTGTCCCGCAGCACCGCCAGCAAAGACACCGAATTCGCCACCGTATCCAGCGGTATCGCCAGCAGACGCGCTACCGCCAGCAAACACGCCGATAGCGTCGCTGTTAGTATACAATTTGTAGATTTGTGTTTGTTTTTCAAAATTTTCATGATTATCGCAGAGATTTTTCGCAACGTAAGTTATATGGTTGAAAGTTTAGCAAAAATGTTAGAAATTATAGCTATTTGTGTAAATAATGCTGACATTCTCACCGGCAAATTCAACGAGAATAAACGTAAATTATTCAAAAAGAAAAAGTTTCGCTAGGTTCGAGTAAAATATTTACGGTGCCTACATGTGCGTTTACGCAATTAGTTAGATTTTAAGAAAAAAACATTGGATTCACCCGCCGTTGCTGACACCCAGCTATGAAATCAGAAATAAGTGCATAGTTTAGTGATTTAGTGATTTAGTTCAGTTATGTGCTCGCAAGTGTCATCAGATATATAAAATTTAGTTCGCATAGATATAAGAAAATCATAGTTCGTATTAGATAAGTGCATGCTAATTTAAGTAATATTTTGTTATAATTATATTTATTTATTGGATATAATTATATTTAAATGGAGGGCGATGTAACAAGACAGTTCTGGGCCATGTGGTTATTGTGATTTGTATTTCGAAAACTAAGTAATTTTGTATCTATTAGAATTTACCTATTGACAGGTTTATGTATTAGGGTTCACGGCAAGCCACTTGGCCACTTCAAGATATTTCTTTGAAATATTTTGAAGTATTTTAGATTTTTGTTGTTATTTGAAAAGTTAAAATTTTAGTTTTTTTGAGAAAAAGTATGTTTTTCTCTCGGTTGCAATCAGTTCAGTTCACGCTCGCCTTCGCTTTAGTTAAGTTCGCTTTTAGTTAAGTCACGCACAGAGTGCCAGAGGCCTCTAGATCGCTTTAGTTATTAGTTTATTAGTTATTAGTTCGCTTAAAGTTTATATTTGTAATTTAATATATATTTCACTTCGCTTTTTGTGTATTTTTGTATAGTTCGTAATTTGTATTCTTATGTTATTATATTTAATAAAAGATTAAATTAATAATTGTTGATCACTACTTTTACGCACGCTCCCTAAAGTTATAAATATATGCAAACCGCTTATCGTGTTACAATATTAAAGATTTCACGGCCGGAATCCATTAAATTTCTCTGTTATAAAATATTCCTAAAATACATAAAAATATCATCAGTAAACTATCACTTTCGGTAGACAAATCTCTACCAAAAATTGATTAAATGGAAATATTCATATCTAAAGCTAAAATTTGAAAAATTTCGTAAAAATCCGTTCAACCGAATTTGTTTAAAATAATGCAGAAATAGTCCTTGTCAAAATTTTGTAAAATATATAAAAGTAACATAAATAAACTACCACTTCCGGTAATCGGATCGCTCCTACTAATAGTTAATAACATTCATGAAATTAAAAAAAAATGTGTTTAACCGAATTTGCTAATTTACTCTACTAATGTAAACTAGACTTATGTTACTTAATTATATAAAAACTTTTAATTTGATCTTGACAATTATTTCAATATTTATATAAAATCAAAATCTAATACCAAAAAAACAATTACCTAGACCCTCAAACAAACTGAAATGTAGGCCATAGTCCGTCCAAACTCATCGAAAAACTTTAACAACATTCAACAAGAGACGCTGATCCAACCGAGAAAAAACTTTTCTAGTCCATGTGTTGATAGCAGACAAAACCCAGCTGGTTGTCAGCATCTCGAAAATGACAATCTACGTTACAATTCGTAAAGGCGAAAGTTCTCGAAAGCTCAACACAAAACTTCTCGAGGATTATTTTTCGGTTTTATCATATACCCATGCACAAACACATTCACAATAAACAGCACAATGTGATGATGTGTGACGGGCGACTGTTTATCATTTGCGACAATGGTTAAAGTTGTATTGTTTTCGTTTATATGATAGTTTGGTTGAATTCGTCATAGATAGATGGCTCTCTTGCTAGTCATAGAAAAGTTGTTTTTTCACGTTATAAATCCTAGATCAACTAATAAATGCAAATTATCATATCTATTTGTCGGAAAATTTATTGAAACATTTTTATTGCATTTTACAAAATTTTATTTAAGATCATTTGTTAATTAGTTAGTTTGTTGCCAACATTCTGTTCATTCAATTTAGTTTAAACCTTTAAATTTAAAGAACTTTAAGTAAATTATACTTTAAGTTCCTTTAAATTTAAATGGCTATCGGAAGTACTTTTACTGCTTAATTTAAAGTTAGACTCGTTAAGTTGACAAAATGCTTGCAATTTTTATATTTATATTATTTTGAAGAGTAAATTATTAAATATACACACATTGCCAATATAAAAATATATTTTGTTTTAATGGATACGCTTAACGATGCATGTTCAGAATTGTTCTATTTAAATTTCTTTAGTTGTCAAGTTAAAGTCTCATTTAAGCTAGTAGTACCTATAATGATAATATTTAGATAATTTTGCAATAGTGCCATGATGAAAAGTTTAGCAATATTTCTATGGTTATTAAACTATGTGACATCAGTTTTTCAATATTTATAGTGAAAAAACATATTTCATTGAAAAAATATAATTTAAACTTATTTAAAACTACCAACAGAATTCACTAAATTTGTTAGTATTAATATTGCAAAACCAAAAGTAGTTAAGTTTGAATATAATTAGGTTTTCCGATAAAAAGATATGCTCTTTTTAATATTTCTTAATTTGTATTTTCAACCGCTCATAAATAATTTATTATTAAAAATAGCAGATAACCCTACATCGAACAAAATTTAACTCTATTCAAGTTAACATAAACAAATCAAAAATCTATATTAAAAATTACAAAAGTTGTTTCTATTATTTTTCTGGTATTTAAACATATTTTTCAATAACTGATCAATTATAAAACTAAATAAAAAAGCATATTTGGTTTTCAGATATGTATATTTTATTGGTTTGTTGCCGACATTCTCAAAGAAAACAAAAATAAACAAGTTTATTTACACAGAAAATTTGTTAAATATTAAAAATTTAAACACAATAATATTTGTTTTGTAAACACTTTAAGAGTTAACATATTACACATAATATTTAAATATTGTTATATGACTAAACTAATTTTAAAATACAATTTTTTATGTAAAAATAATTCTCATGTAAGAAAAACTTAACTATAAAACCTATTAAAATATTAAAATTAAAACAGCTACAACAAAAATAATTTCCATAAAATATGCATGCAATTTAAAAACACATATTTTATTTAAATTGTCACTTTGTTAAGTTGCAAATAAACCATATTTTATGCACATAAATACTAGTAAAAACAGAGAAAATTTTTAACATGTTATATATCTAGATCTAAAATAATATTTTTATGAAAAACAATTGCCGTATAAAAATAAAAGCGTTCACGTATATAGTATACATTACATACTTGCATATTACACCAATGAACACAGCATCTCTATTACAGAGACCGAGCTTTACACACGAGGAAAAGCTTCGGATATTTTCGGTGCAGTGGTCAGTCGTGCATATTTAATGAGCAAATGTATGCAGTAACATGGATCGTAAGTGCAATAAATGCAACGGGCGTATTGTGTCCGGCTCAGAACCTCTGTAGACGGTAAAGTGTTGTTGCAGAGTCAACTCGCGGTGTAAAAATAATTAATACAAAACGTAGAGTGCTATGTTGGAACTGTCCACGGATCCCAGCCCCGTGTGTTAATATCCCCGTAATTGGATTCACAAAAAACGTATATTTATACAGGGCTATAACGTTTAGTAGTTTTTAATGGCGAATGTACATACATGTATAGTGTATCTAAAAAGTTCCTAGACTCATTCGGGAAAATAGTATTTGCAAAAAATTTATTACAATGTAGATACTAAAAAATATTAAATTGAAACTTTTGTTTTAAAATGCATTTAAAATAACATTAAAATCACTTAAACACTTGCCAAAGTAAAAATTTATTTAATTATTTTGTTTTAATTTTTTTTTAAATATTATACAAAATTTTTAACGATAAAATATATAATTAATTGATGATAATTAGATTAATTTTTAACATATATATCAAATTATATTTTATCACATTTTTTCATAATTGACTGCAATTACAAATATATATATATATATATATATATATATATATATATATATATATATATTTAAATTTAAATATGAAAAGCTACGGTTGAAAATATATATTTCATCACTTTTTTATTGGAAGTTAAATTCTAAACTTTTATAGTTATTTATAATTTGCTTATTTTGAATCAAAACAAAACACGACTACTTGCTTACTCATTTTTCTAATACAGCAATATTCCTCTCAAATTGTTTAGAAACACTGTAAATTTTAAAAATGCACACACGCTAATATATGAAACTGTCGGTACTCCAACAACATGGCGAAAAAAACTTCCTACATAGTTTTTACGTCGTCAAAATTGTGCTGCTCTGAAAATTTTGTTTTCATTAAAACGCTTAATGGACAGACATAAAACAAAATTTGGCATAGTGTGTGTATGTGTATATGAAATTACATATTTGTTTTTGTTCCTAGGCCTATTGTTGATTTATTCAATGCAATTATATGTATTGTCACTAATGACAACATTTTTCGTTATAATATTTTTGCATTTTGTTTCTGGCGGTGAATTTATTACACCAATATGGTTCAATCAATAATTTATATTTATTTATGTGACACTGTAATGAGTCCAATTTATTTCTACATTAAATTAAAATCTTTCTCGCAATTTTTAATGGTTTTTTTTAGAATTGTACATATTTATTTTACAAATATGAATTAGGCCGAAATGAACAAAAACATTTATTATATATCCATATATCGAGATTGGTAGAATTACAGTATAATTTATATAAAACTGGCAGATATCGAATGGAAATACAAAAAATAAATATTTTTTTATTTATTTTGTAAAAATAAAACATAAATAAATAACATTTGGTTTAAAATTGAAAAAACCTTTAGGATTAAAGTCTGTGTAATTTTAATTAAAATTATAGGTAACAAAATATGACTAACTAGATTATAAAATTAATTTTTTTGACATTTTGCAAGAAAATTACTATAATTTTGATATTATATTCTAGCAACAGCATTAACTTCTCAGATATTTCAAGTGCAATTTTATATGTACCCGCAAACTATTAAGTAATGAATATTTTAATCAAATAGCAATATGATCGTCAGTGGCAAAAATAGAAAAAAAGAATTTTAAAAAATTTGAAAACTATAAAATCTATTTATACTATATTCCGAAATTAAACTAAGTAATCCGGTTGGTATTTTTTAGCAGAACCAGTTGCATTTCAGTACAGAGTTTTTGAAAAAATACACAGTTGAATAAAATTTTTGATAAAAAAATTTAAATTTGCAAAAAAATTTGAGTACATGAAAAAACATTATGTATTTCTAGAAAATTAATATAAATAAATTAATAGCTCAAATTTGATATTTTTATAATAAATGATTACTGAATGAAATATACATCAACTTATCTCCATGCTATCATATAAAAAAACTCGCTAAAAAATTCACAAAGCTAGTATTATTATAAGTCACAAATTTAACAGTCAATTTAACCATCAAATTGCTGCATATTGAAAAAACAATCGAAAACAAAACTAACTTGCCCATTTCGCACATCACACTTAACATGTATTATTCATCTATGCAGAGATGGCCATAGTTGTTGTTTTTGTTTTTTTTTGCTTTATCACGCATTGCGATGGTCCGGTGGGTAGAAAAAAACCGATGTTTGTATATATGACAATCAATTCCCGGACTGTTTTCATCCCCCTAGAATGAAAAGGGCGGGCACTAGCCGATGTTTTATAGTTGGTAACGGGGCGGTACCACTCAAAATTAATGACTTGTGATGCGATTAAATGACCGCAGAACGGTAGAAATTAAAAGGCGCATGGTTGGACTATGTGGACAGCACCGATGTTCCTATTTTGTTTTTCAGGCCGTGTTTTGTTCCTGTTTTGTTGTCCACTTGTATCGATGGATGTGTGTATATGCTCGCAATGAATGCTTTTGTTTTTCGCTCGTAAATGTAAAGGTTTTTTTTTGTTGTTGAAAGAATAATGCGGTTTTAACTGTTGACACAATGAGTGAAATAAAATTTAATAGAATGTTGGCGAAAGTACGTTGCATGTATGGACGAATGTATTTTGTTGGTTAAAAGTCAACGGAATAAAATTATTATTTCATTGGGTTTATTTTACGATTATACAACAGAAAATTACACTTTTCGATCTGACCTGAATCACTGCATAAAAGAAAGAGTTTGTGCTACATCCTTACGTATACATAGATATCGTGATTGTGTATGTACATATGAACAAATTTTATAATAAACAAATTTAAAATTTTTAATAAATAAATCTATACTTCTTTAATTGAAATTATATTAATAATAAATGAAATTTTATGTTAATGTACGTTGTAATTTTCATTACTAATTAATGTTAATTTAAATTACAAAAAACATGAAATTACAAAAATATAAAATATATTAAAATTAAAAATTAATATTTCATTAATGTACAATTATTAGTTTATAATGATTTATTTGCAAGACATATAAGTTTTTTAAATTTTTATTATAATAACATAAATTGTTATTATCAAGATATTTAAAGTATCGAACCAGATAAAGCCAATCAAAATTGTTTAATAAAATTTTATATCAAAAAATATTTCACCATTTAAACAAAAAACGTTCCATGTATATTTGAATATAACTAAAGCGCTCTTTAAAAACAAAATATCGTGCATAAAAGAAAAATACTAGAATATTCCGGGTTTGTTTTTATTTCGCAATGGCTTTGCTATATTTTTTACTCATTCCTGGCTTTATTTATCTAAAAAAACCAACTGTACGATTGAAGCAAAAAAAAAGAGGAAAATATCCGTTCGATATATCGTGCGAAATTCGAGAAAAAGCTCACTATCTGTGTATTCCAGGCGTGTAAATTTTTTTTTTGTTTATTCACTACGTGAATCCGATTTTGTCAAATAAATGCAGATACAAATGTGGATCTACTCCTAACCAATACGTAAATAAAACAAATTCTCATACAAAATTTAAAATAATGTTTTTTTTTAACTTTTAAGTTGCTATCAAATTCGGAAAATGAATCACAGAATTCTATTCTTATTGTATGTAGTGGTACATCTATTATTAATCAATGTTCCTATTCATTATATTTAAATATTAATTTAAAATATCTGTTTTAATCAGACACCTAATGATTTAGTTAAAACATCAAAACAAATAATACAAATACGTTTCTTCTTCAATATCAAAAGTTTTACGATGTACATATCTTATGATACTGTCTTTATTGAATGTGGTTAATATATTAATCATAACCCGTCAAAGAGTTAAATGATAGTCTTAAAATTTAACTTAAAAAACAAAATATTTCCTGTATTGTCCATTTCCCATGTTACTTTTGCAAACACCATGCATATTTTTGGGAATACTATAAATAACTTATATTAAAATTCTTATAACATAAGTACTTACTTAAAACTCAATAATAAAAACAAATTAAACCATAAATGAAAATATCTCGAAATACAATCGAAATAAAAGCTAAAAAAAATATATATTCAAAAACTATCGCAAACCAATAAGAATCGCATTGCTCGTTATCTATAGTTTATCAATAGTAAAACAGAGCCGTCTAAATAGTATTTCTCATAGATCAACTCGTAAAAACTCGGTAAAAACTCACAGCCAATCAACTGAAGATTTTAGCTTTTTAGAAGCAGCGCTTTAACTAGACTCTAGAGTCAGATTCCAAACAACCTTATACTCGTATATAACATACGATACTTGTGAGCATTTATAACGTAGTGCTTCCTTGGAGCCGGTTTTTGCGCCTGTTTCTTTGTAAACAGTTCGAGAAAAGATAGCCACACATACACACACTCGCTCGGCACGTAATATTTTCTTGGGCTTCCGACATTTTGTCGAGAAGCGCCCACGCCGTTATAAATAACAAGACAATATATAACATTTCGCAATCATTCGATTTTTCCTAGGGAATTCGTTTCTGCTATTCCGTGCTGTCCCTGCTTCCGAATCCTGCTGCCGTTGCAGGAGTCGTATATTACGGTTCGGATGGTCGGACGCGTTCGTTGTCGTAACCATTCTCGGTTGCTACCCACCGAACGACAAGTTGAAAGCTAAGATGCCGAAGTTATTGTTTGACTTTGCATCGCTCGTACTGCGGTTTCTAATATATTAATTATTTATTAATAAGGAAGTTTCCTTGCATTAGTTACTCATGAAGTAACTGTTTGTACTTGCGGGTTTCGGTAGGATGTTTACATAAATTTATAAATTTTGCGAAATTTATGGAGCTGTCTTTCATCTCTTATGTGTTTGATTAATATAACCCATTTGCTTGATAAATATTGAAACTTGCCTTGTGTTCATATAAATTTTGCAAGTTAAAATTTATTTTTTCCTTGTAATATTAAGACGTTATGATAGTATTTTGATGCAATTTTAAACGATGTACAGTTAAAATTCTTCTATTAAAATTAATTAATTAATGACAAATAATTATAAAATTAATTGACAAAAATATATTTCTTTGATGTCCTGTCACATAAACAACAGAGTTTATTTATTTACTTTTGAGTTAAAAGTAAAAACCTTGAATCAACAAAATTTTCTGAGTGTAGTGCAATTAAAATTATTTTAAAATTTTTTTTGTATCATTAATTGTTTCCATATATTAGAACATAAATATATTAGAACATAAATTTATATGTAAAACAAATTTAAATTAACATAAATTTATTATATATTTTAGGTGTAGATTATTTATAATGTATGTTTTATAAACTTACATATACTCGTATTGTTTAACTTTCACTGGATATTCAATTGAATAACGTTGTATTTAGATAAACTAAATATTTTGCTAATTCTTACATCGAACAATACATTCACTAAAATATATCACACCAAATTCCATTTGTAAAATACTCCATTTCCAATAACAAATCTTTCCAAAATTAACTTTTCTACTAATTCATTCCACAATTAAAATGAAAACTAGACACAATAAAACAAAAACGGGACACAATTGCAACTTCACGCCAGAGACGGGCAAAGTACTTGTCCGGTGAAGAATGGGTGCGGCTAGGTGGCCGTCAATAATTTGTTTGTCTGCGGATTTGCGCCCGACTAGTTTATTTACGAACACTAGAGTAACCCATAAATTAATACACCTGCTTCACCTGTACACTTCCTACTCCTCTATTCGCCATCGCCAATGTGGCTGCAAATTATAAATTTTGTGCGGTTTCATTCGGGCAGGCTGCACTTGAATATGCAACAGTAAAATTTATGATAAAGAACCCGGATCTATTGAAGAAGAGTGGTTATTTATTGATTGTTTTGCTTATGTGTACACACGGCACAGAATTATAAAGTTTTTTTTACTCAATATATTTTTAATATATAATGGTATAAAAATTTAGTATTTCAAATGCTAATTGCATGCATTATTAGATAATAACGTAAATTATTTTGTCAATTGATTAATCAATCAAAAGTTTCTAAAATAGTTAACAATTTAGTAGCATAGTTAAACAACGTTTTATACAAATTATCTTTTTTCATTAAAAAAAAAATATTGTTACATTTTTATTTGTAATATCAATCTATAATTAAATATCTGTAGTTTCTAAACTTTGTAGTTTATTTTTATTAAAAAAGCATACAGATTTGAAAATACATATGGCGTTACGTTAGTAAAATTATTATCAAAAGCTATCATTTTTTGTGCATTACAAAGAAAAAATAATACTAAATTTATATATGAAGAAAATGTGTTATTGCTTACGTTATTAGAATAAGTAACATTAAAATTATTTTGTTTGCACTCAATTGCAGTTGCGATCTGACATAGTGGTATTAGTTCATTATAGATTGCGTAATTAGTAAATTTATTTTCAATATATTTACTATTTTTCTTTAATAAACAGTCTTATTGATTATTTTTCGATATAAGTTTATATTAATTAATAAATAAAACACTATTAGCGCAACGCTCTTAGAACGATTATTAATATGTATAAACATAGCGCAGTAATACGAGTATTAGCTGAAAATTCATTACTACCAATAATAGAAAAATTAAAATAAAAAAAGATGTCAAAAATTGATTCTATAGTTTTATTAAATATAATAATATTAGTAATCATTTGTATAATTTAAAAAAATAAAATTTATAATTTCATTTAATTCGTGCATATAAATTTGTATGCCAGTGAGTCTTCAAAATCTCAGTTGGTATAAAAAATTATCATATCAAATGACAAATAGCTTTGGTATAAAAATTGTAAATTTTATATAAATAACGTATTGATAGATGGTAAACTTTTGCTTAGATTATATAATAAAATAATTTAAATTAATCTAAGTAAGATAAAAAATATCACTTTCTTTTCTAGATGAATTATCTAAATAAAATAATCTAGTTAAACACAGTTTACAGATACTTTTTCGATTGATCTTGTTAATATTTTGTCTAAGAAAGATTATCCAAATTACTTAATTTTTCCATCTGATAATTTAGCTAAATTTAATCTTTAGTTTTAGAAACATTTCTTATTGAAGAAATTAAAAAAAAACAAACCATTTATTTTCAGTTGTATTTCAGCGCTATAATAATATAAAGAATATTTCTTTGCAGCAAATAATTTACGACGTGTCAAAAGAAGTTTGATTAATAAAAATAACGTGCAAGTTGCGCGGGTATCCTACCGAGAGCTATTGAAAAATTACAGCTAGGAAAATGTAATAGTTGGAAGGACGCTAGGGACCGAAATGTTTTATATGCTGCATCTAAAAATGAAGTTCTGCGTCTGCGCCGCTCTCAGTCTTAAATAACTAATGAGTTTTTCTTTAACGCGGTTTTCCCAAACTTGTCGTAATTAACGTTACCTCTAGACTCTCTCTCGTTCCTAAATTAAATACACGAATGTTTTTAGTATGGTCGACACGGTACTCTGCCGTATGGGGTGAAATTTTATGTTGAACTTCTTTCATGCAATATAAATGTGCGATGACGGGCGTTAAGAGCAATGGCGGGTAAAGGGTCAAAAGTTTTAAATACAGAAAAGCTATAATGCTTGTATGCGCTACCCACGACGCGACGGTATAAAGAATAAATGAGGTGATAAGACCGCGCGTTATCCATATTAAAGTGACTGACTGTATATAAAATAAAGTGTAATCCTGTTAACTGTAATTATGTTGACAAAGTTTTCGACTGAATCACTGTTGCTGCTTAGAAGTTTGTATTAATATTTATTAAGATGTCTGCCAGTGCTACGCTGAATGTTTAGTATGATGAATATTTTTGCACTAAAATTGTAATTATGATTTTTTTTTTGCTTTCTTTATATAAATTACTAGCTAAAGTACTCGGGGTTACTTAGATGCTGTAAGCTTAATTCTTTTACAAAATATTTTAATATAGAGTATTACCTAAACACATCTTTTTGTTTCATTTTTTCTCAGTGTATACATATATCTGATTTATTGGGTCACAAACAAATTTTAAAATAAAATTTCTTATTATGAAAAAGTTTTTTCAAAGTCGACACTTAGATAAATCGTTTTTTCCCACTCACATAATATGAGTTTACTAAATTTTATCAAAATTGTTCCAGCCGTTTTCATGACAAAAATGTATTTCGTTCGTCTGCACAAACAAATAAATATATAATTTTAGCTCGTTTAATAATATAATGTTTAATGTATAAATAAATGTAAATGTATAATGTAAATGTACAATGTTTATGATAGTTTTTATGTTATAAGCTATTAGACATACACAGAAACACCAGTTTATTTCTAAATTTTAAATTATATATTTTATGTGATTAATAAAAACTTATAATATCTATAATATATTCAGATACCCTAGCAACAAATATATTTGATGATAAACTTTAAATCAGCAGTCACAATATTTATTTGCTACTTTTTTTTTAGACAACGTGACTTTTTTGTACGCCGGCTACAAACTTCTTTAATAGGATCAATTTACTTTACAAGTTTTAACCGAATAAAGTTTTTTTCCTTCGGAATTAAACTATACTCTTAGGAATACATTTACAGCCGCTACAGTAACAACATGCAAACCGAATTGACAAACGCAATCCACCTTTCTTACAATAATTGATAATGACGAAGGGTCATTTTACCAACCAGAAATAGTGCATTTCTCCCCTTGTTCTAGAGTCCATCCCACTAATTGCTTCAATTATCTTCTCATTTGCGGTGCGCGGACAATGAATCAGCCCTGATGGGACGCCATTTCTTTTTTTTTGTGCCCTGAACAATGCGCATTGAAATTTTGCAACCCTACCCCCCCTAGGTGGGAATGATTTATATTGGAGAAAATAATGCAGGGGAAAAACAGAGAAAGAAATGAAACTGGCTGGTAGGACGTTATTAATTCCAACTAATTTTTAGTTCGTCCGGTAGTTTTTGGTTTGTGAATAAAAAAAGATTCGCTTTAATGATGCGCTGCCATCCATATGCTTAATGCACTTCTTCATCAAATGCTCGAGTAATTCTAGCAAATGGCCGTATCATATTCATTCAACTACTTCACAATGATGCTTTATTCAATTCTATTCGAGTGAGTAATTATTTTTAAACGAAACTATTTTTCTTCCTGCGTTATATTTTCTATTGAAACGGATTTTTGTCGAAAGAAGATAATTATATTTCTTTTTAACTAACTTTGAAATTTGTTTATAACTTTATGGAAAACTACTTCAACACACATTACTTGTAAATTATATTAATTTAAAGTAATAATATTTTCAGTGTATCATGTGAAAAATTACGTAAAAAATATAATTCTCTATTATCCGGTTTCATAAACATCAAAGTATATTTACTAGAAAACTAAATACATTTATACATATAGTTACTACTATAAAAGATTATTAAATTTACTAGATAAACAAATTAAACGAGTGAATTATTTAGTCAAATATCATTTTTACTCTAAAAGTAAATAAATACATAGACCTTCAATTTATTTTCAGTATCATATCCAGCATATCATCGATTTCTAACAAATTTTCTTTGTCAGAGCCTGTGTAGTTTTATTAATTTTCAAGTGTTACAACAACAATTTAAAAATGTTATTAAATATATTAAAAATTATTTTGATAATTATTTATTTTAAATGTTTCTTTGTGAAACAACAAACTAATTTTACTTTTTTCGATAAATTTATTTGTAATCTTATAATTTACTTTGGTGTTTTATGTCTATGATAAATTATTATTAATGTTAATTTTAAATTAAAAAAAAAAAACAAATGCATAATAATAAATAATAGAAACTAAAACACACAAAAACCAAGCTTGTAGTACCAAATAATATTTTTCAATGTACATATTACTTTTTTTTTTTGAAAAATTTCAATATTTTATCACAGTTTTGAAAATATTTAATTTTTCAAAAATAAAAACAAATTGATCTAATTGTAAGTTTAATTCAATTATTTCAAAACTTGTAACGTAACATTAAAAACTTTTATTTATTTATTTTATTAAATAGAAAGTTTATTATCAATTACAATGTGTTACATAAAAAAAAAATAAAGATTAATTGCTTTATATTTGGAAAAAATTGCTGTTAAGACATTGTGAATTATAATAAACAAATAAACAATGTTAATTATTACAAAAACCTAGATAATAATGAACATTAGTTTCAAAGTTTCGCTCGCTAGAGAAACTAAATAAACATGTAAAAACTACAAACAGAATATATTTCGAAAGAATTTATGACCCGAAAGGAATAACAGAGTGGAGAAAATTTTCGCGTATTTACTTATAAGCAAATATTGAATGAAATAGTTAAATCGCGTTGAATTTTAGGTAGCAAAGATATATATCCAGACGGGTGAAAGAAGAAAGATTGTACCGGTTTGAATTCAATATCGTGGTGATTATTTTTTGTCTGTAGACGGTTTTCGGTAAACTATGTTTGCTTTTACGAGAAGGGGCCGCCAAGCCCGATATATAGACGATATATATTAGGTAAAGAAATGCGATTTGTTTGCTTTCGGAAAAATATAATGGAAAAACGAGCTTGGGTCTATCGAAAACGAATCACGTCTGATTTAATATTATATATGAAGGCAATTTCGTATATCGTTAAGAACATGTGTTTTCTATGAAGAAGGGTAAAGGGCAGAGAAGCTTCTATTCTTTTCCACGCTGCACTATTGGCGATTCGGGGCCCCGATTCGCTTCCTTTTCAAACCTTAATCGGAAACATGGTTTTGTTTTTCACCAACTTTAACAAGTGCCTTATAATGCGCATCAATATTGGCGAAAATATTATTATAGATCGATCAGTTTTCAGCAAGAGTTTTGAAAATAAATTCTAGGTTAGAATTTTGTTAGGTTCATATAATAAATGTATGTTTCTTTTATAAAAGTAAACAAATATTCCTTATTGTGAAATTTAATTTACTAAAATAAAATATAAATGATTAATTAAATAACAAAGATAAAGAATGTTAATAAATATTGATTGTAAATTTTGCAATATTGTTTATATGCCTTAAGGCTATATTTATAATTAATTTTTTTTATAAAAATTAACAAAACATATTTGTTTTTATGTTACATTAATTATCAAAATTTCCATTTACAAACTCAAAATTTAAATATTTATTGTTAATTAATTATGTAATAATAAAATAAATTCAAATTAAAAAACTAAATTTTAGAAAATTTGTATATTTAATCAGATGATATTTCTAATAATATTAGTTATTTCATCTACATTTAAATTATGTAGTTAAAATATAATTGAATATGTAAATATACGACATTAGAAAAAAATGACATAGTTGTACATTAGATAAATACACAAAATGTCATATTCGGATATTAGTTAATTGCGATTAAGTGCAAATTAAAATATTTGTTAAAACTCTTAGTGTTATCGCAAAAAAACTTTGCATTAATCTCGTTACAAAGAATATAATTGGAAAAATGTGTTTGTTTCGTCATGGGCACGTAGTCTAGTTATTTAGATATTTCATCTAATATAATTAGAAAACTGAAAAATCGTTACTTTCTTTTTATAAAACAATTAAAATATTTAAAAAATTATTTCCAGATTTTTTCTCTGTATAAAAAAAAATGTATATTACCCAAAATAAACATTCCTACATAAAATTATAGCATTGTATTTTTAAATAATTTTGATAATTTGTACGAATTTGTTAATAATTATTCGAAATAAGTAACAAGTAATAATTGCCTTGGGATGCTTTATATACATATTAAACATCAAACAAACCAAAATATTAAATTAATAACTCATAAATCGCTCCGAGCGTTTTTGAAAATTTATGTTATATTTCTAAAATTGTAAAAACGCACAAATATAAAATCAGTTATTCGCTACAAAAGTTGAAAATCATTTTTTCAGTTTTGTAATTTATAAAAGGCATTTTGAAAAATTAATACATTTATTTGTTAGTATACGAAACTTATTTTAAAAATATGTTTATTTTATATAAAATATGCATTCATCCGTAAAATATTTTATTCAGCATAATTCTGATAATATAAACTTTAATTAGAACTTCGTATTTTTATAATTAAAAAATATAAAATAATTTTTGCTTATTCTGCAATAGAATAAATTCATTTATAAATTCACATGTATTTTATAATACATATTATATTTTTAGAAAAAAATATAATTAAAAAGATTTTTCTATTATATTATTTTAGAACATTTTATTTTTAAATATTAGTAAAACATAGTACTGAAAATATTTTAATATATTAATACAAATAAATTTAAAAAAATGTACATTGAGTACGTCGGAACGTCGATTTTTTATTAAAATAACAAAACTTAACCTTAAAACAATTTTATTTTTTTGTTGACTTAATAAATGAAATTATTAGACAGTAAAAAAATAACACAAAAAAAAAGTGTGAAAGCAACAGAACACTAGCTAGTGTAGTCATTTTTTTTTAAATTAATAATAAGTAACACTAGCTAATGTTTTGCTGTGATAATCCTCAACTGGCAAAACTTTAAACATATTATAATCAAAATAAATATTCAATAAACTTTCAAAATTCCCCCTTTTGTATCTCCCATTTTTCTTGGCAATAAAATGCATTTAACAGCCATAAGTGCAACATCCCTTCTGTCCCCAAAGACTAATAACGCAAAAACGCAAGAAACCCAAAGGATTAGCGAGGCTGTTGTATATCTCCCCAATGCCAACTTTGATTATATTATACATGCGTTGATGACTAAAGAAATTATGCGTTCGTCAGTTGCATCTCATCGTGAATTTTACCGGCATCGACAACCCAGCTTGCGCGATGACACGAGAACGTAATCATGTAAATTAGATATGCTAATGAGTGATGGTATAAGAGATGAGAGTTACGTGGAGTTACTTAAAGTTGAAGGAGTAGATATGTGGGGCACTAACTAGTACGGGATGAGTTTTTCTCTCGGAAAAACTTGGATAGTTCAGATGTGATCTGATTTAATAAAAAAAAATTGGTTGAATATTGAAAAATTAATCTATTTTTGCCTTTGAAGGCATAATAGTAATAACATCACCGATATTTTTTCGAATATATTTCAGTTGCAAAATATTTGTAAAATACATAAAAGTAACATCAGTAAATTTCCACTTCCGAGTTGGCAAATCTTTACCAAAAGTTGATCAAATTGAGATATTCACCTCTGAAGCTTAAATATGAAATTTTATAACAATCTGTTCTGCCGAATTTGCTCTACACGTGTATACAAACAGACCGACAGACGGACATCATGCTAAAAAAGTTGATTCGTGTTACTATAAGCCTAATTCGTAGGTATCTGTAAAAATCTCAATATGTTAAATTTGGTATGATTACGATAGCTCCCTTATCATATGCGGTAAAAAACAACTTACTAATATCACAGCCTTCTATATTTCCATCATCTCAGTAAACCATCTGCTATCTTCTACGCACTTACACAATGTCAGAATACAACCGTGCCCCGAAAAACTGCTCAGCAACTCCGGTAAATGTCCTCATCATGTAGCTCGGCTATTCGGCATAATTTATAAAAGGCGAGTTTTCATAATAACCGTCGGGTAGCATGACTTCAAGCATTTGCTACCCAGTCGTTCAAAGAATACATGTTTCTCTTACATACTCGCTTATGAAAAATGTAAATGAAGCACCCCGAAAATGACCGGGGTAGCGAGTTGACAATTTTGAGCTTGCGCCACCATATTTGCTCGGTAACTTAGTTTAGCTGGAATGCTCTTTTTTTTTTCAGGACATACGGGCCTGGCTTGTTCATCTTGATGGTATGCAAGAATGGTTGGGATACACGTACACTTGACTTGTTTTTCAGTAGAACGGGGTTAAGATTTTTAGTATGTATTAAGAGATAAGCAGAATATTTTTGAATTAATGCCGTGAATTTATATTGTTGCATTTGGTATATATTGTGTATTTTAGCATTTTATTTAAAATAAAATAATTAAGACAAAATATATATTTCTTCATATACAAGATATTCCACGTAAAATTGCTGAAAATTTTCTCATTTCAAATGTATGTAGTTATGTATAACTCATTCAGAAAATCAAACTACATCGTTTTTAAATTAGTAAATAAATTTATTAATTAATACTACAGCTAATTATGACAGCATTATCTTTCTCTTAACTAAATAAGTTAAAATACATAGAATTTCAATTTGTGGAGCATTATCATGTAAACGTACAATTTTTGCACAATTTTATATTCTCGTACCATAAACATTAATATTTTGTTAAATTTTATTTATCCCTATTAAATTCTACAGACTTTTCTTTTTTTAGTAAATATTTTTGTTTTTCAATAACCGCATACGTTTGAAAATGACACCTGATTAATTTTAGGAACTTTATTTATTGTTCAACAAAAGTTTCATTAATAATTTATTAATATCCAGTTAACTCATTGGTTAAATTATCAATATTTTATGCAACTAGTAAATATAATAATTTATCAAACAAACTATTGTTTCAATTTCACGAAAACTTAGTAATTAGTAATACCAGCAAATACATATACAAAATCTAAATAAATTTTTCGCAAAATTAACTTTTTATAACGGCACATGATGAAACAGGATGTGTACGGTATTGTACGCCAATAGCAATGTTTCAAAGTAAATTTTCTCATTTTAGAAAATGAGAATGCCTCGTTTTGCCAGCACAAGAAGATATCTGAATTTAAATTACATTTTTGTCTAGCCGTCGTACATGCAGAACATGCATCCATTGAATCGAAGTTTATATTTGAAAGACGAAAGATAGAAAATATTCCACTGAACTTGTTTCAATAATGTAACTTGCCCCTGCATCACAAACATGTAAATTTATTTTATTTTTCTCTTATATCAAATCATACTTGATTTTTCTCTTCTATATATTGCAAGTTTTATATTAAATTGTAATAAAAATTATTACAATTTAAATTTAATATTAAATTACAATATGATCTATCATGGCAAGTTTTTTAAAAAAATGTTATGATTCTCAAAACAATAAAATAATATATATGCTAAGATTGAACTATTACAGCTTCGCACTTTTTTTTCAATGTTATGCATCTCGTGAAATAATACAGTTTGATTCTAACAAAAACATGTTCTCAACTCGCTATATAATTATTATTATTCAAACATAGTAAAAATTCTTTCAGATCTCATATTATAATAAAAAAAAAAAAACTTTTGGTTCAAGGTCTGTTTAATTTAATTTTACTGATGATGATGTACGTTTAGCATATAAAAACGTTGAAAATAAAATTAAACAGAACTTAAACCTAAACCTTTTTTAATTTATTATTATTTTATTTATGTACAAGTGTAGAAAAATTCTAAGTCAGTAATATATTTACAAATATAAATTCACCAAAAACTGTTAATTTATTTCGGCGTTAGGCATTCGAGAAAGAGGTGAAATGTATAATTATTTATCCAATAATACATCACCCTTTTCTCGGTCTTATTCATTTCCCCTCCGCATAAAACGTACCCATTTGAAGCTAATGCATTCTGGCATAAGTATATGCTCGGAACAACGAGAACGGCCATCGTACCGTATTCGTGACTGATAGTTATCGGGAGACGATCTTAACGAAGTACCATAGCCGGTTAATACGTTCGCTATCACGAAGAAATTATAAAAGGCCGGGGATTGGTATGCGTGCCGACACTATACAAGCCTGGACTCTATCTTTAGACACCTGCTTGTTCTGATTTAATCAATATTGCAAAACCGACCGTTTGCCCGAAGAAGGTTGTGTGGATTGTAAACGTAACTGACCGAAAATTATTACCGAACAAATTTCGAAGATAATACATATTTGAAAATTGGAATTTTAATCAAATTATTATAAAAGACAATGAAAAATAACTGGAAAAGTATTTAGCTTTAACAAGTTAAACTATGTATAAGGTGTCCCAAAATTGATCAACTGCTATTTCTAAATTACATAGCTGCTTGTTTCCATATTTTTTTTATAAAACATCCAGCTAAATGCTAAATAAATACTAAAATAATTCTTTAAAAGATTATGTAAAATATATATAATATTTTATATGATAGAAAAGTATGAAAGCATTGATTATTTTTCTTAAATCCCATTTATTACTTGAGGAATGTTTTACACAAAAAGTAAGAAAATAACATCACATACAAAGTTCTACTAAAATCTCCATAAACTCTCATAAAATTTACTTTAAGTCTTATAAAATCTTTTTTGACGTTTTATAAAATTACTTTCAAAAGTTTTATGGTTGCAAAAATCTTATTTTTATTCATCGTATTTTTTTTTCAGAATAAATGTTTATTTTTATTTTATCTTAGTCTATTATCTAAATATTCCTCAAATATTGCAAAATATTAAACTAAGAGAAAAATGTATTAACACGACAGAATAAGTTTTTTGCAAAAAAAAAAGATTTTTTGTATAAAAGAATAGGCTCGTTGCACTCACCAAAATACAAGTAACTAGATTACAACATTTTTATAATTTATTACATAAAGAAAGCCAGATTAATCTAATTTTAAACAATAAAACTTTAAAAACGAAATGTATAATTTGTTTGCTTTTTTTATCGTACGATAATAGTCGTACAAAAATATTTGTTCGTTATTTTTTTTAGTAGTATTTAGCCGTGCTTGTTATTTACTTATCGTGAAAACTACTTATTTTGTTGTTACTTTGCTATATTTTGTCGGACTGATAATGCACACCTTTAATCGAATATCGACCAAATTTAAAACTATACTTTCATAAACCAAATTAACTAAATCTGTATTAAGTAACAAACAAATTATAAACAATAATTTGCCTTTTGGTGGTAACTATTATACTCTTAGTAATACAACAGTAGTCTGTTGATTGCAAATTACAATAATCATGGTAGTTGTTGCTTGAACCCTATGTCAACGAAACGACACTACCGGTACGGTAAGCATGTTAAGTCAATGTTTGTCCGACGCATGCTGTATGTATGCTCAGGGCGACATAAACGCGACAAACTGTCAAATTTAGACTGCGTGATGGTTAAGAAGCTCTTGTTATGATAGTTGGTTTCGGAAATATGTTGGTCATCTGTACAATTATTTATTTAGTTTTATATTTATGTAAATGTTAAACTGTTGTACGATTAAAATATAAATTTAATCAATAATTAGAAATTTACGAAAATTTTAACTAATGCTTTGTGTACTAGAAATTTTGTTTGTACTTTAAAGCATATAATAAAACCAATTAACCAAGCAAACTTGTTAACAATTTGTTTTAGATAATTGGCCTAATTATGTATTATAATGTATTACAAATTCTCATCTGTAATAAAAATTTTATGTTCTAATTTTATTATCAGAATTATTTTATATTTATTAATTATCTAATCATATTATTGTTTAATGCATATTACATTTTCGCAAGTTATTATGTAATAAATAAAATGTTAAATTTTGACCTAGTAATATACGTATTTTTATTTTTTAATGAAATTTTAAGGTGTAAATTTTAAATTTAAACAACATTCAACATTTGATGTAAAGGATTTTTTTTTCTAAACATTAAGACAATTTCTGTGTTACATGCAATGTAATTTATAGTTTTACTAACATGATTAATTAAATTTATTTGCAAAATTATACAATCAAAATCAATTTGTGTATGTAAGTATGTATGTAAAAATAATATATTTTTAAACAAACGACTAATGATGGTTATTATTCATAAAAATTAAGTTTAAAATAATATAACACGATCAAAAGAAAAATTAAAATAGATACAAAAATTAACGTTTCTACAAAAAACTAAATTAAAATAAACAACGAATAAGCGAAGTTTGTAAAATAAAGGGAACTAGAGGTTTAGGCGTAAGATAAAGCGTATTTTTATTTTACTAAACAAAAGCGGACTGGCGAACATAGACTGACTAATGCAAAGTGAAAAAAATACAAATTTTACTAAAATAACTAAAACGTGACTTCTACGAAAGTTACAGCAAAACACTTCAAAATATTTCTAAAAATCTCTTGAAGTGGCAAGTGGTTGGCTGCAAATTATGATACATAAATCTGTCACTAGGTCAACAGATACAAGAACTATTTAGTTACTATTTGTTACTATTTATTACTATTTGTTATTTTCCAAAAACTTTTAAATAAAAACTTTTTAGATAAATAACAATTATTGATTTTAAGTTTACGCATTTGCCTGCTTTCAAAAATAATCAATATCAAACAGTGTTACAGAAAACATTTAACAAAATTTATCTGCAAATACTGTCAATATTAAACTAAATTGATTTTCTCTAAAGTATAAAATTTATTTGATACCAATAAACTGTTCGAACACCGAACATAAAAGAGCCAATATAGTTCGAATTAAACTTCCTGCAGTGATGACCTCAAAACTTGTGCCCATAGTTATTTGTAATTTTACTAGACTCGAAGTACTTTCATTATAATTTCGACTAGCTAGTTAACTTGAAAGATGTTTTAAATTGTTTTTAATTCACTATTTTATACCAACTTTTTCCCCTCTTTTCTTGATGCAGTTTTCTTATTTTCTTGATGTTCAATTTTCAATAGAAAAACTTTTTATGATAACCGTAATGTTATCTACCTCATTTAAAAACAAATTTTATAAACTTTTATTTAAAATTTTTATGAAGAATTTCCGTATTCATCTTTATGCAAAGTAGTTTTTTTTTTGTTCGCTTGGAAACTTCACCAAGTTTATTAAGTTTATTGATAATTTCAAAATAAAATTGAAGCACTAATAAAATAAGATATTTGATTTTTGTACTATCGACGGTAATATAATTTCATAAGCTTGTAAAAATAATTACCGAACGTAAAAACAACATGAAAAAAAATCTGCTTAAAAAATATCAGCGTCTTATTATATTTTTGATAAAAGTGAACATTTTCTTTTTCTTCACATTTATATAACTCTAATATACAAAAGAAAAAGACACCTAAAGAAGAAGAATATACAATTTCAAATTTCAAATCAAATTCTAGTTAAATAATATATGCAGTATGTATGCGTTTCTTGTTTCTTCCTACTACAAGTCGATTGCTTTAACTTTAATTATGTTTAGTCAAAATATTTTAATATAAATGATGGTATGTACTTTTGTAACTTATAAATTTATAACTTTCAATCATACCTGCAGCATTTTGTAAAAAAATGACATTAAATATCAAAATGTCAAATTTTATTTAAAAATATACATAACTCAATCGTAATTTTTTAGTTTTAATATAACGAGTTTTAAAAGATTGTTTACTATGTTAATCACATTGTATTTATTGAATTGTATTGTTTGCAGTAGCATTGATAACAATAAGCCAATTATCTAAAGTAATTGACCAAAACAAAACAAAAAAAACTTAAATTTTTCTACACTCATCAATTATTTTAAATGAATAATCTATTAACGAGTGTTCGCAGCAATCAATTTACAGAAAATATAAAATAGCACGAAATTTGTTTGTTTTAAGTACTAACAAGCATTTAATAATAACATAATAAATAATAAATTAACGGTTGTTAAAAAATTGCCCAATTATTTTACTCTTTCAATAATTTTTCCTCTACTTCAAATTATAATTTACAAATATTTAGCTAAGCAATGCACAGTTCAATTAAACTACAAAAAAAAATAAACGCAATATAAAAATCTAATATCCTTCATATTTATTTATATTTACAAGCAATTTCCATTTTCATATCAGGCGTGTTTCGTTGCGTTCAACATTTGTCCAATATCGAGCACAAAATTCCCGTTTGTCGCTAAACTTTTATTAAATTAATTCGATTGCGAATGGAATCTAATTGAGCCATATGGAACGGATAGGTGATCGTGTTATCCATTGTTCTCGGTACAATCAAACAGAAAGAGACACATAGTTTGAGACAAAGACAGGGTAACTATAGAATAGTTTATTTGCCTTTGTTACATATCTCTGCTAAGCGTGTCTGTTTCTATATAGAACAGTGGTTCTTAAACTAAAGAAGTTTGAAGAAATATCTTTCTAATTATGTAGCAGTTTAAATTGTACTCTCTATTATTATTGTTTCTACTATTTTTATATTGTATCAAAAATAAAGTGGCTACTTTTTTTTGAATAGAAGAAAGAATATTTTAATAAATAAAAAAATTAAAACATTGAATTATAATTCACAAAATTTTATATACAGATAAATAAATTTGTAAATGTAATATAATTTTAACTTCTTTAAGTTTTATAAAATTATAAAAGCAATAAAAAAATATTGCATTTTTTTTTATCAACTAACGATTAAAAATAATATGTAATAAAATATTTTTGAAAATACATGAGGCACCCTTTCGTATTATCAAAAAAAAATAAAAAAAATTGTGTACACTAAACACAAAAATTCCGGGTCAAATCCGGAAATTCCGGAATAATTCCGGAAACTCCGGGTCAATTCCGGAAACTCCGGATCAAATCCACAAACTCCGGTAAAAATTAGTTTGAGCATACTACAAACTGTATTATACAAAATATGTGTATCATTATAAATAATTTAATATTTTCGTAATGTTTCGAGTGGATATTTATATATACAGTAATAAAACATTTCGGTTTCAGTTCATTTTTTACGATTTCATTTGTAAGTTTAATATTTCGAAGTCTCAAATTTCATCATCAAAAACATAAAAATTTTACAAGTTTTCAAACATATGAACCAGTTCTTTCACCATATATATCATTTTACGTTCATTATATATCAAACGCATGAAACAGTAGTCAAAATTTAAATATAATGCAAGAAACGTCAACAAATTAAAATCTTTAAACAAATATTAATTTGGAAAGACTAAACTTACAAATGATTTATTTGTAATAAAATAAAATATAAAAAAAATAACTAAAATCTGTTTTATTGACAAATTATCAATAATACTAATAGCAAAATATCAAATAAAAATTACATTGAGACGTACGGTTGGTTTTATAATAAATACTTTAATTTCAAGTCGACAAAAAGTATCAATTTTTAATTCTACTTGCATAATAATTGTTATTGATGTTAATAAAACAATTCTCTTTTATAAATTATTTGTTATGAATAAAACAATGCATTTATATCGTTTTAAAGTCGCCTTAATTAAAGTGCTTGTTATGATAACGTCCGTTAATAAAATAAATAATTGATTAATCTTATGTTTTAACAAAAAAAATTTGTAAATGAACAAAGTTTGTACCACACCCTCATTTAGTAAAACTCGTAGATGGTTCTCATAAATTTACTAGTGTTTAAGATAAATACAGTTTGAATAGCACAGATCTCAACAAATACATATATACATCTTGCACGTTTGTATGCACATTGCATGCGCAATGTGTATCCAACCAAACCCGGTATGGGTAAATAATCCTCGGTTGGTTTTGTCTGGATGGTTGCTAGATGTCAGTAAATATACACATCTAAACGCATGCGCACATACGTAGTTCTGTCTGTATTACGTTTACAGGAGCAAACGTGTAGCTGACAGTGTACCGAATTGCGGTTATGTTTCATACTGACGGAGCGCACATAATTACATGGCCAGCGCGAAAAATTGATAATTCCGTTAGACCAATTAGACGTTACGCGCGTCCCGCGATGAGTTTTTAATTAGATTTCGTAGAAAAACTTTGGCGGTTCTGGGAAATTAACTCGTTAGATTCATTGCGGTTAGTTGTTATATCGTTTCAGAAAATTTACACTATCTTTGCAGAATATAATTATATAATTGAGAAAAAAGAAAAATTTCTGTTATATACTTACAAAGCATTTTTACGTATAATTTCGTCATTATTTTTTCTAAAATAACAAATAGTGAATAAAATTTTGTGTTTGCTAATTAAAAAATCATTAAAATTAAGATATTACAACAAATTTAAAATTACAACTAGGTAATACGAGTGTCACATTAATTAATTTTATTTGCAGTTTTGTAAATAAAATAAACAAAAATAATTAAATTATAATAAAATTTCAAAAACTTTCAGTTTAAGTTCTGCAAAAAAATTTATTAATGCTGATGTTTTGGTGTTATATACTAACACCTTGTTCAGTTAAGTTATATTTTAAAATATGTGTGATAATACAATTTCTGTTAATAAATCAAATATTGATAATAAGTTGCATGAAACTTTATTAACTTTAACAGCTTACTACAAAATTCGTTAGTCAATTGTCTTCAAAACGCTTTATTGATTAGTCAATTGACATGTTAACAAAATCATTGACATTCAATGTCAATCATTTATTCAATGATATTCAAAGGTTTTATGCACCGTCTTTTAGCATATTAAAGAAAAGTTTTTAAAACATAAATAGAAATATATCTAACAAAAATATTCAAAAACCGTGTACCATAATCAACTTGTTAATTATTAATAATATAATATTTTTATCATCTGAAAAGTACTAGCTTATTGTTAAAATATAATTATTACTTTCTCATTGAACTACAAAAGTTTAAACAATAAAATATTTCTTGAAAAAATAAAATAAATAATAATAAAAATTATTTATGAAATCTATGAAATAATGAATTTGATTGTGCTAATTAATTTAGTAAAATAAGCTTTTGTATACCACGCTCGACATCTATATACGTAATTATAATGTAGAAACTAGAACACATTAAAAACAATGTTTATTTATTACTCAGTATTGAAGAATGATATATTATTATTTATTAATTAATTTAAATCTTTAGTTTATAATGACCTAATTTAGCTTGTTACTGTTACTATAGTTTTATTTTTTAATTTAATTAGATTATAAGTAGTATTCCATAATTATATATATATATATATAATTTTTTAAAGAATTTCTAAGAAAAGAATCTAATTTGTGGTCATATTTTACGCAAAAAATTAGTTCCTTGAAACTTTTTACTATGAGATAAATTTTTCGTGAAACATCTGATAGTAACCAACTTTCATCCAATTTGTTTTTTTTTTTTTTAATACTACAAAAATAATCCATTTCAGCAATTCTTTTACTTATCACTTAGCCCATAAATAAAAGAAAGAAACTCTGTCGTCTCAATTACAATCAGACCGCTCGACTTTAAGAAAAAAAAAATAACGCTTTCGGCTCGAAATACCGAAAAATCCTGAAATTACCGAGTACGCCAAAAGAAAACATCCTCATGTCGCGATAGCAATCTGGTATCGTTGGTCGCGCGCGATCTAAACTCTGTGAACTCTAAGCGTTTCTTAAATCCTAGTGAAAGAAAATCTAGCCTCTGGAAACTCACCGATAACGGTGAAATTGATCTTGAGATTGCGCGTGGGCGAGTTACGAAAGTCGACACGGCACCGATAAATCCCCTCGTCGTGCAGCTGGACATCGTCCACGGTGAGGCTGGCCGGGTGCGTTGACGTACGGAAGAAAGCCCGGCTGCCGAACGCCTGCGGCGATGACCAAAGCTTGGCTTGCTGATGAGAACGACCGCGCAGGTCATAGCTGAAAATAATCGAATTGAGATTGATTAGGATCAATTGTATATTGTATTTGGTTGATTTGATGAAATTAGGTTGATTTGATGAAATTAGGTTAACTATAAAAACTGGATCGCTTCGCTTATATTTAGTTTGAAAGATATAATAATTATGCCAAATAGGTTTAATTGGGTTTGAAGAAAAAGATTTATGTATTTACTCATATAATAATGTTTTATCATATTTTATTTATTGGTATTCAATTTATAATCAATTTATTATATAATACATTTATAGGTATCTAGTAAATGTACATCTAATTCATAGCTTGTTCTTTAGTGTATAAAAATGTGTTATTATTTTTAATAAAAATAATGTCCAATTATAGATTTTTATTTTAACTTTTTATTTGAAAAATTTGCCCAATCTAATTGTATTATATAAAAATATATTGATTTCTGTCGATTTGTTTGTCGATAACTAAAAACAAAATAAACTAACGAGTAAAGAATCTTTTAGAACTAATTAAGTAACTAATTAAATTTTTATAAATTCAAAAATCTTTAAATTTAAGTTCTGTACAATTTTTATTCAAAATTATACGTTTCGACTCATCATCATCAGGAAAAATATATACAAATGACAAACAATAATAAACAAATAAAACATAGAAACACGTTACTAGGTAGCAAAATACAAGTAACTACATTACAAAATTTATAATTATTAATTAAAGGAAATAAAATTTTATACAAATCAGTGCATGTTATCTTTTTCTTTGTACATTTTTATTACTTCTTTTATCAATCTACTGTTAATATTGTTGAGTTTTGCAATTATTAGTCAGTGTGCAGACACTAATTTAAATAAAATTTGTCTTCCTTTTATTAATAATTTATAAATTTTGTAATTTAGTTACTTTTATTTTCTTACCTGGTAACTTGTTTTTATGATTTGTTTGTTTATTATTTATCTCATTTGTATATTTTTCCTAATGACGATATACGTGGTGCCGTATATCAAAATGTATAATTGTAAATAAAAAATGTACATAAATATATAGTTTCATGTTCCAAATTTATATTTCAAAATATATTGAATATGAATGAACCTAGAGTTGCTTGTCTGGATAGGAATTTTTAGAGAAAACAAATTTCTGGATAGCGGAAAGAGTTTGTACCACACCCTTTTGGATAAATGGCATGATATATATATATATATATACATTTATATATTACATAGATTGAAAAAAGTATAATACTTTTTAAGCGTGTCATATCACAAATTTATCTTATATTCTTTTTTTCAGAATGTATTATGAAAAGAAATGAACAATTTAATACATATTAAAAATTAAAGCAATTAAAATTACTTTAATTGAACATGAGACCTAACGATATTAATCCATTTTTTAATTTTAATCCTATTACATAATTGAAAATTATAAAAACTGAAATGATATGTAACGCATTAGAAAAAAATCCTTTAATTTGCATCTCGTAAAAACTTGAATTAAATAATGAACACTTTGCATGTACTGGAAATCAGCAGAGTTTGATAATCTTGTTTCACGGAATTCGCTTTTTTATAAAAATAAACTTCTCCATTATTTGATATGTGTGTGAATATTTTTACTTTTCGTGTTACACATATCATACATTGTTTCATTACGGTTTTGGACAAGTCACTGAGTTTGAACAAAAAAAATTTTGGTTTCCCTTTTTTAAAATATTATTTCAGAAGTTTCGTATTATATTTTTGTGCATATTTTGCGTAATTTAAATTTTTGCTGGTAACAAACGTATTTTAATTAGCGTTTTATTCTAAAAACTTTTGTTTTTGAAACATGGTGCTTTTAAAATATCAAATATAAAATCAAAAAATTCTACTTTAATAATAAAATAGAATAGACTTTTAAAATATTATGTTATGGTATATTTTTATATATGCATATTTCAGAAGTTGGATACAAAATTCTTAACAAATCGTGTTAAATACAACAAACTAAAACCGTAATTTTGGATGAAGATTTGTCATTTATCATTTTTCAGCCATTTAAGTGGTTGTAATTACAGAACTAATTAATAATTGTTTGGCTTCCCTAAATATATGAATAATAGCATCGATCAAATTAATTAACACGCAATTATGATATATATATATATAGTGCTTCCGATAAAATATTAATTTTATTTGCTAGATTTGCTGTTAATTATTTTATCAAATTTTACCTCGTATAGAATTAATATTTGCATACTAATAATAACATTTAATCATCTAAATAAAGTTTATTTCATAAGCAAAACAATATGCATATTATGCGTTCATATCTAGAAACTAGATATGTAACAATAAACTACTTATAACACTCCATACTTGAAAATATCACCCAAAACTTTTAACCACCAATTCAAAGTTACATCAAATTTTAAACCCAGTTTAATCTCGCTAAATTACAGCTACGTTAAACCAAATGTGAGTGACACAGAACATTCTCTAAATGTGTGTACTGTTAGAAATAGTTATACCATTCACATAGCATAGGTCCGTAATATTTACATGATAATACACACAACAATATGGCCGACGCGCAAAACAAAAGCTCTAGTGCCATTTTCCTCATAATGTCTTCTTAACTAGACTGTCAGACTGCAGCTGCAAATCCAACACATATGCAAAATTTACTACGTACATATTTTCATGTAAAATTAGCTTTAATTTCGCTAGCGAAATTTACATGCTAGCTGAAGGACTGTGCCGTGTTTGTCTAAGTTTAAATTGTTTTATTTTTTCAAGGAAAGATATATATGGTGTAATTTATATTTCTGCGTTTTTGTGACAAGATAAATATTTGCTTCAATTTAGATTTTAATTTTAATTTTTCGTCCAAGCGAAACAACAGTGTCAGTTCCAGCAAATATTTACCGTTAAAAAAAGTTTATAAAAGAAAATTACTGAAATTATTTTTTGGTTTATGTTCTGTTTCGTATTCGCTGTCGAGTCAGTCGACTTTGAATTTTCTAATTTTGTATAAAATTAACTGTAAGCAAAAGTTACTTGTTTGGATAGGAATGTTTGAATAATGAAAAGAGTTTGTGCCACACCCTTTTGGGTACATGGCGTGATTGTGTATGTGTGTATGTATATACGAGATATTTTTTGGAAAATAATAAATTAATACATACATACTAAATAAACTAATTAAATTACATTCTTGAAAATGCATTTTTATGAAATCTTAAAATTTCATAATTTGTAAAACTACAAATTGTCATGTTACACGTACTTGGGCCATACAAAGACATAACTAGACATAACCAAATTTTTAGTTATACAAATCAAAAAATTCCAAGATTTCTTGAATCAAGACAAGAATTTCTTGTCTTGATGAAACACTAATCACCTTGATAATAAAACTGGTTCAATTTCTCATTTTATCTTTCTTCTGCTTTTTGTTATTATTTATACGGAAAATATTGTCATAAAAAAAAAACCAATTAAATAGCGGTAGAAACTGAACTAGATCACTAATGAAAATTTATTTTCTTTTTGATACTTTTTCTACAAATATCTCAATATGACAAAGAAAATAAAATGTAATTAGTTAAACAGAATCACAAAATAGCTAAAATAAACCGTAAACATTGGCATATTAAATTTTTTCCACATTATGCAAATATAATATATCATCAGTTTTATATGCATAATATAACCAGCAGCAAATTTTTCAAATAACTCTTATTTTTCCAGCCCGATATGAAAATATTTTAAATGTAAAAGATTAAGGTCGCACTTAATACTGTCTTATATAATACCAAACGAAGAGCCTTCTAGCTAAGTCGCGTGTCGTTTAACTTGATTTAAGTGTTCTATTAAAATACCACCTCTAAAACATGGCAGGGCGTCGCTAGTACACTGTCCTTACCCCAATCTCCCCTCCTCCTCCCGACACCAATTCCTAGTGCAGCATAACTGCACATACACCCTCTCGCTCTGTCTGGTCGCGTTTACTAGAGTAAATTTTCATTATTCATTAGATTCGCGACTCATGTTCATTCGCAGTTTAAACAAATATTTAACATTGAAATTAAATTTCGAATCGTGCGTCGAGTTAGTACGTGAGTTATGGGGGTGGTCCCGAGTCGTAATTTTTTAAAGCAGCTACGCGCCGAGAAAACAAAATTAAAATTGGCCGAAGACAGATTTTGTTCAAGCCACTTCGTTAAAAACAATTTCAGAATTCATTATTATGATACAGATTTATGTGCGTTCAAATTCTATCCGAAATTTTCAAAAATTCAGTTTTTAATTTTTTTCTACTAAACGATGCATTCTAGAATAATGGTTTCTTCACTCAATTATAGTAATCATTATTTCGCAATTTACCATATCTTGTTTATTTTCCTACACCTCATAGTTTTTCAGAAAAAAATAAAAACCAAAAAATCAAAAAAAATAATTCTAGCGCCCAAACGGCATAAGCCAGCCAATTAAATCTAAACTCAAATTATATAACTTTTTATGCCCTATCGAAAAGTATTCTATGTATTTCTCCGAATTTTACAGAAGTATTCTGCATATTGTCGATATCCCATGTTAGTGTCCTATATCAACTTGGCGAACAAACACCCTGTATATCTAAAAAGCTTTTGTTAATTTTTTTTTCATTTATATAAATTGAACGTTCTTTCGGCTTATTGTTAATATTAATTAATTATATTATAAAGTACTATTATAAATGTTACAATAAAAACAACTAAGTATATGTCACAAAAAATTAAATTATAATCTAGACATAAAATTCATTTTAAAAGGGAATATGAGTTTTTGCTAGATTCAAAATTAACTAACACCCTGTATATATCTAAAAAACTTTTGTTAATTTTTTTTCATTTATATAAATTGAACGTTCTTTCGACTTATTGTTAATATTAATTAATTATATTATAAAGTACTAATATAAATGTTACAATAAAAATAACTAAATATATGTCACCAAAAATTTAATTATAGTCTAGACATAAAATTCATTTTAAAAGGGAATATCAGTTTTTGCTATAGATTCAAAATTAACTATATACAAATTATTCAAGTAATACAATGCAAAATATGCAACCGTTTGTTTGCGAAAAACATCATTTTAATTCGTCGTGTTTGCTTTTCGAGGGCTAATTATAAATTTACGTTGCGCGCTGTGTCAAGAATCAGTTAATTTTAATTTAGCTGCGAAATGTGCACAAAACACGCGAATTTCGGTTTGTTCAAAACGTTTAAATACTCTCCCTTCTAAATCAAGGCGGCTCCGAAACTGGAAATTTTCCTAACTCAAACATCCTTGACGTCGTATCTAATATTTTGGCCTTATAGAAATTAAATTTCGGAATTTTCAACAGCAGTATACGCTTGTCTATATCAACAGATATTTATAAATTTTTGTATTACATTATTTACATTAAAATAAAACGGCTGTAAGATATAGTTCTTCACAATGCAAAATTCGAAGATACTGTAATTATTGCAAGACACATTAACAGTAAATTATTAAGAGAAGCAATAGAAATTTATAAAAAAAAAAAATAACATCAATCAGTGAAAAACACTGATTTGGTATTTTTAATTAGAAATTTACAAATTTCATAATCTAGTTACTTATTTTGTTACCTACAACCAAACTTTTTAGTTACAATATATCCAATTGGTACCGATTTTTGAAAAAGTTACCATAGTATATTTAGTTCCATTTCGGAATATTACCAATTTATAAATGCAAGATTATATGTATGAACATATATATATATATATATATATATATATATATATATATATATATATATATATATATATATATACAAAATAATATTAATTGACTATAAATTAAAAATATTATAAAACAACAGTATTGTTGTATTGTCTATCTTAACAAATGTTACTATATATTTCCATTGCGTAGTGTGGCACTGTAGTCGCACTACACTAGCGCCATCTCTTAGTAGCAGGAGGCTTGCGCATTTCCCACGGTACTCAACAACGGCATACGGTACGATATTCACTTGTTTCTCGGCACCGAACATGCAAATTGTGGTCGTATTTATGAAGATGTTTGTCCTGATTCCCGAAGAACGGGAACACATTACGACGCAAACCGACTTTGCCTTCGTTCGTTCGCTCGCCTTTGCTGCCTGCGTATGTTTGCTTAGCGAATTCTCGAGCTGCACACCCCTTTAAAATTATTCACGAGAAATATTTAATTCCGCGTGTCTATTACTTAAAATCTACACGGTATTCAGTCGCTGTAATTCGATGTAATTAAATTTACAACATGTGTTGTTTGAGTGGTAAATTTAGATTGTTTTTCCACGAGGTTCTCTAGTTTACTGCATAACGAGACAATGTTATAATATGTCGTAGTTTAATATTTGTAATTTTATTTTGCATAAATGTTTTTCTAATAAATAATGTAATAGTAATTTATGCAACAAATGCATAAAATATTAGTTTTTGTACAAATGGTATATTTGATAAAGCAATTTTAAACATTATTTTACTATCATCATAAATAGACATTTTTTCCAAAAAATTGTAAAGGAGGGCTCAAGAATTTTATCTTGGAGAAGCAAAAAAAAAGCAAATACTAACACCAGATATCCACTTTATCTTACATGAATCGAATAATTAATAGTTTAAAATAATGAATGTTAGCTCAATATTTTGGGGTAAATAATTGTAGCGTTAGAAGTGACTGCTGAATATATGACTAAATGAATAAAAATCGTGTTAATTCTGCTTGCCTTGGGGAGGGCCGAGGCCCGTCGCCCCCCCCCCCCCCTTGGTTGCGCCACTGTAAAATATAGTACGTTTATTTAATTTCTAGCAAAATACTAATTTATGAAAACTGTAAATAAATATGTAAAAATATATCATATATTATAGTTTTTTGTTTAATTGAATACGATATATTTATTTTGCCTCTATTGGCAACAGTGTTTTTCAAAGTCAAATAATACACTTTATTTTGAGCATTAATTTTATTACGTTTGAAACTAGGTTAGGTATGAAATATGACATAATGGCAATACAATTTCATTCGGATTCAAAAACTAATGTAAACATACCGGTAACTAACGTCCCACGTTTAGCGACAAAAATTAATGACATTTTTAGAAATTAGAAGCGATTTTCCTATATGTGCTTGCAAAATAAGATTACCTTGTCTATATTCGTAAATAAATATTAATGTTTTTAACTATGCATTTTAATTCTAATAGAAATGAGTCTTTTCAGTATCCATTATTAAAAAAATAAATTTTTAAAATCAATATTTCGAAGCGATTAAAAAGAAACGATCTAGAACACAATAAAAATTATATAGTTTTTAATACCTAAAAACGTTTAACATAATAAAATACTAGTATAATATATATATATATATATATATATATATATATATATATATATATATATATATATATACATAATAATATATTCAACCATTTATGCAATTGATAAATAAAAAATCGAAAATTGATTTTACTTAAATATTTCAGAGCCGATTGCCCGAGTGGATAACAAAGAAAATTTTCTAAAAGAGTACACGCCGTACTTGATTTAATTATGAAGAAAATTTATCAATTTCTTCCTAAGCAAAGAATATATTACATTATAAATCCCGACTGTATACTTTGATATTCTTTGAAAGTGTGCCTACCAAGATCGTAACTCGGAACTTTTTTTCTTCTTCTTCTTACAGTCCTTTAGTAATCCTGTCACGAACAAGGAGAAAATATTGATTCTTCTTGCACACTTCTAGCGCGACATCCTATATCACGCTAACAACTTCTATTGATGGTATAGACCTATTCATGTTGTTCGTTATATCATTATTAATGTAACGGTAAACCATTTATACCTAACTGAATTTTTATGACAGTTTCTATACGTGTTTTGTATTGCTATTAAAGTCACTCGTTTCACTCTTTACTTTTACTTACGGAAGAAGAAATAAATTAAGATGTAATTTTTTTTTATTTATCGCTCTAGAATTATAAGTATGATGAGTTCAAAAATAAAATATTTAAAAGGGATCAATATAAAATAATAATAAATACTCCTATTATTTTAATATAGTCCGATTATCGTAAGTTCCATTGTATGTTATCGATATGTTTATATGATTTCATAATAAATATTTTTATAAATATTATGCAACTTGTATTATATATGTCATTCGGCATAGAAAGCTCTCTCCTGTGTTTCTTCTAGATTGCTTGACCTCGGCTTTGCTTCGGCCATAAATATTTGGGCTCAACACAAAATCCATCGCTTTCTACTCCTGATATATCATATACTATTATCTCAACTATCGGCTTTTTAATCTAGTTACAAAATCATAAAATTTAAACAACCCCATCGCGGTATCGTCACAAATTTCATATTACATATAAAAAAATAAAAAGCTCATACGATTTAAAAAAATTTATGCTCTGTAAATATCGTAACTCGTAAGCTATTAGATACTTAAATTTTCATTGTACGCTAACAAAATATTTACATTAAACTTAAACCTCACAAGTACAAAATTTGATTTAGCCCGTCCCGCGTCTTAGAACTCAAATAAACTTCTTATGTAAATTTTGCTTGAAGGTAAAAGAAACTTTTAGTCAAAAGTACAAGAGAAAATATTTTGTTTTATACATATATACGTACGAATACACACAAAAATTTCTAAAAATTTTCATTATTCACTAAATAAATATACATTTTTAAATTAGCTGCAAATTCAGTTGTAATTTAATAAAATTTTATTAAAAATATTTACACTTTACTAGGAATACAAAATAAAGTTTATTCTGCAATTAAAACTATAATATTTCAAAATGATAATATAGTTATTTATTCCAAATAATTAAATGTACATTTTGAAAGTTTAAAGCTTCGTTCAGAACCCTGTAATTTGTAATTTTAAATTTACATTTTCAATTTCAAATTTTGACTTTTAATTTGAAGTCTTTATGACAGCATTTTATTTTATAAATAAATAGCAACTGTCACCGTTCTTTTCGTTTTATAATTGAGACTTATAGGTAACGTGAGGAAACATTTATTTTCCTCAAATCATATTGCTACACTAGATATACTCAACGTGTTAAGTAATAATTTGAGTCTATTTTAATAAATAGTTTTTTGTCCATATTAACCTCAAATATATAATGTTGAAATAAATGTTAAAATGCTAATTGCGCATGCGTTAACTCTGAATAAAATTGAAAAATATTTAATAATTACTTACCTATATAATGGTTCACCATCAGATTCTTTAAACCAAAGTACCATAGCAACTGAATCTGAGTTATCACGTGGCGTTATGTCGCAAGGAAATCGAGCTTGCTTTGATAATACGCCTTGAACATGTTCTATTGGAACTGAAAGAAAAAGAAAGAACATATTTTTAGGAATCGAAATAATAGCTTTATTATGTTTATAGTATTTGTATGTTAGATATTATTTGTAATAAAATAAATTGAATAAAAATTTTGCTACACAGAAAAAAAATCTTTACATAATATTGCTTATGTTTCAGTTGTTTTATCTAAAAAATAAAAAAGTTTCAGCCTTCTTATTATAATAAATAAACATCTAATATAAGGGTAAATAATTACTTTCCTGTATTTATCTAATGTGATTAAATGTATATGTTTATATTTTTGTTCGTTAATTTATCATAAATCTTATAGTCGCATTCAGACGCCGTTTGAGCTTTAGTTTAAAACTCGACTAATACGATGCATTAAAATGTAAAAAAATTAACGCGTTAAAGTGCGCTATAGGTATCAGAAAATCATTGGAAACTTTAATATAAAATTACAATATATTTTATTTGAATAAAAGGATATCGAAAACGTAGTCTCATATTACAGAAGTTTTTTTAATAGTTAATAAATAACTTTTGTAATATAAAACTGCGTTATCCATATACTTTTTTCGAAATTTAAATAACAGTTGATAAATAAATGAAACAATATATTTTATAAAATTATAAATAAAATATCCATCCATTTCTAATATAAAATACATAACAAAAAAAACATGCAGAACTTTATAGATATGTTTAGAATTAAAAATCTTCTTAAAGTTAATTATATTTAATTCCACATTTTCGCAAGTAATTAATACAAAAATACATTATATATAGATAATTAATGTATATCAAAAACTACAAGCACAAGGTAGTGTATTAAAACAAATTATATAAATTTAATATATGTAATATTACAGGATGCATAAAAGCACGTTTGGCATACTTACAACTTATTGAAAAATTAATGAGCAAACGATATTTATGCATAAATTTATTTACAGAATTCATCTGAATATTTCATGAATATTGAAGTCAGGAGAGAACGTACTAATGGGTCAATTATATTTTATAAAGCTGTTAACAACGCAATACTAGCCCCCGACTCATGCCGTACTGGAAAGTGATAATTACACCGCCTGTATAAATTTGAATAATACATCACACAGAAATGATTTCCTTGTTTTTAAACCGATTTTTTTTTGTATTAGAACTAAATATGGTGTATCCTGATTTCATCTACCATTAGTGAGATCTTGGAAACTATATGAAACGTTGTGCCAGGTATGTTAAAGAAAATATATTTTCTAATTTTGAAATTTGCGTTTATATAATGTTTTTTTTAATGACCACAGTACATTTTTTTATATTATTAGAGAGTTATCGTAACCATATGTTATTATTTAATACTGTAACGTTAAGCGCATATTTTCATGACCACCTTCATTGTAATAACAATGTGCACTTAACGTTACAGTACTGAATTAATTTTTTACAATTATTTTGTATTGCCTAAAATAAAAGTTTTTAAAATAAAACGGCTTAGGATTCAGTTCTATATTAATTTTTATTAATAATCTACATTTTGACGTACATCAAATAAATAGAATATAGGAACAAGGTACTAAGCAACAAAATTAGTAACTAGATTATAAAATTTATAAATTATTAATTAAAAAAGCCAAATTTTATTTAAATCAGTGCTTTCACAATGATTACCGTTACATTTTTTTTTTTAAATTTCTATTGCTTCTCTTATTAATTTACTGTTAAGGTATCCTACAATTATTGCAGTAACTTCAAATTTCACATCATAAAAATTTTCTAATGCATGTTGTGCAATAGCAGATTTATTTGGCTGGTTTAGACCTCTTATGTTCTGTCAATCTAGTATAAACAGTCCTACCTGTCTGTCCAACATAAACCTTACCGCATTCGTACGAAATTCTATATATATATATACCCGAAGATTTTTAAACTTGAATTACCTGAAGAATGTTTAGAGAAAACTAATTTCGGGATAGTGAAAAGAGTTTGTGCCACACCCGTTTGAGTACATGGTTTGATTGTGTATATATGTACGTATCCGAGTAGCGTAAATAAAATTGGAATACACTATATATTTACTTCTAGTTCGAAGTAATTTCCGTAGAAAAGAGGTACAAAGTTTTCGTGAACGCTAGTATTTCGTGAGATTATTAAGTCAAATTTAAGTAACATGTATTGTTCTTTGAACTACTGCATGCGAACTAATTTCCCGTTAAAGAATTTTGCATAAATCGATTTTAATAATTATTACATTAATAACGAATATATTGATTTTGAATGCAGCTGTTTTGTTATGCAGTGTTGACATAATAAATTTTCGCTTTATAAGCGAACTCTAGTTTCAATTGAAATTGCTATTTTCGAAATTTCATATTTATTGATATTTTAAACTAAAATTAATTAAATATCATTTTTTTAATCACTATTTTTATAATATTTAAATTTTGATAATCTAGTTAAGTTATTGGTTAAATTAACAATATTTGAAAAACTTAACCTGAGTGTACTTTGAATCGCCCTAAAGTCTTATTTTCTTTTCTCACGACAAGGAATTTTTGTATAAGTTCTACTAAATAAATAAATAAACATTAAGTGTGCATTTATTTAAAATATAACAATCCAAAAATAGCTCAAAAATTTCACATTTCAGTTAAATCTACAAAAAACAACAAAGCAAAATTAACCTAATTAAAATCAATACTTAACGAAAATAATATTTTCTCGTTTCGTCTCCATTACAAAATAAATAAAATTTCACGTTCCGCTCGAGTACATAATAGCAAGAGAGAAAAACATTTATAATGATGGAACAAAATACAGTAAAAGGCTATAAAAGGCAACCTTCTAATTAGTGCCCTTGCAATGGTAGTAAAGGGACAAAGTAACAAAGTGACTTGCTTGTCAGTCAACCTTACGTTTAGTATCTTGAAGGCAACAAATAGAAAACGCTACGCGTCTCTTATTTCTTACAATATCTGCACATGTTTAAAAGGCAAGCAAGCTGTTCCATTCGCATTTGTACACCCTCTTTGAATTATTGTCAGTTCACAGGCGAATGCTACACAGAAAGAAGACTGCGATATTTTGTTTGCGTAATGGGCGATGTTGTATTGCCTAAAACAGAAGTTTTCAAACTTGAACTACCTGAAATTTTCAATAAGACAAATCATTTTAAAATCAAATTAAATAATCTTTTCTATATGTACGATATTCAAAATATATATATTTTATAGGTACTTAAATTGCTGTTGCCATATTAAAATATATTTCAAAGGTGATCATTAACATTTTAATTCTACTTTTTTTGTGTTGTTTATCACTTTATTACAGTTAAAATTGTTCGATGTCAGGACGTGAAAGAAGAAACTTGTAGAAAAATATAGACTGTGCTTACCACTAAAGTCAGATTGCCGAAAAAATAAAAAGAGTCTATATTAGAACATCTATAATTCAATATATGTTTTCTTTTCTTAATACAATAAACTTTATAATATCAAAAATATAGATCTTTACTTGCTAAAGAAAAATTGAAACTAGTAATATTTAAAAATAGCTCGTACAAAAAATAAAAAAAAAACCATTTATTAAATGTTTTGAAATATGTATTGCCATCATAATTTGGTAATATTTCCTTAGTGATTAAACTATATAACATATTTTTAATATTTCTTGTGACAAAATACATAGACATTATAACGTAATATCAATATTTTAATACTCTCAAAAAAAAAGAAAACTATTATGTATATTGTTACACACAAATTCTACAGATAAAATAAAAATTAAATCATTAATTGTTAACAAAAAAAAATCTAAAATAATTCTCGTTATTTTACTGAAAAAGTACATTTTAAATACCGCAGATCTAGACTGAGAAAAAGGATAAACACGCGCTCGTTCTGAGCAATCGTTGATGCTGTTTTATAGATATAAAATTTTCGAACTGAATCGGTTGGAAAATTGGTAATTCAAAACGACACCATTTTCCAGCAATAGCTTGAACGGCAGCCGTTCCGTAGGTTGCTAGATTTGTGTGTTGTTTTGTTCTTGTACTGTCGGAGGCACTGATATAATTTCCTGTTGGTACGATGCTTTGAACTGTACTCTGACGTTAGAAATATTCTTAACGTTTTGTTATAATACATGTAATATGTAGACAGTTGCGAATTCGAAATGTTCAAACAATGTTATATGTTGATGAAATAATATATTGTGTTTTATTTCTAAAACGCAAATAAATATCCAAATTTAATTTATTAATTTAAAACTTGACTTAATAAAACTAAATATTAAACAAATATTTCTATTTACATGAAAAGAGTTTTTTGCGTAATGTCATAAGTAAATAACGTGGTTGTATATCTATGTAAACAAAAGTAATTACAAATTTCTAAGTCTCTTTAATCCAACCATAATTTTATCGTAACAGCTTTTCAAATACTAAGTATTTCTGATAGACAATTAATTATCAGATAACACTCGTATGTCATAAGCTATTACTCTTAAGAAATAAGTATTTTCACTTAGAATATTGCTGACATGTAACACGTCGTTTTCGAGGTGAAAATTCTCCCCGGTTTGTAATGCGCGCGGTATACGGCCATAAATTTGATAATTAAATTATAACCGGCTCAGCTTCGGAAACGGGCAGCCAGGATGAGCGCGGCGCGGCGGCGTAAAATGTAAAAGCGTAGAACCGTCCGTGACGTTCTGCAACAATTTAAGCGAGAATTAATGTAAGTTCGTTAGCGCTGGCAGCCCGAACGAAGAACGAGAAAAGACTGGGAAGAATAATAACCGAGACGTACTAATTATGTTTTTAACTACGATACACAAACGTGCCCATTTTGAAGAGACTGCGCGATTGGTCGCAACGGCTTTTTGATAGTTCAATTATCGTGCAGTCATGCGACTCATTACAATAATTGTGTTTCGACGCGCACCCGTCATGAATTTTCAAAAGCGTCACATAATTTTGATTTTGTCCGTCCGAAGCTGAAGCCAGGCTTTTATTCTCATTTTACTCTCACGCTTTGGAGAAGTTTGTAAGTAACTGTTTCTGTTTTTCGTTAGCGTTTGACGTAATGACAAATTAAATTATGTGTCAGTATTTCAAGTTTATTGAAAAAGAATAATAGCTTATAATGATTATAATTTATTATAACTGCTTCTAATATAACAAAATAGTTATATCTTTTTTATTTTTTATTTATAAAAATTATGGTGTAATATTGTGGTTTTACAAGAATTTATACTAATTATAACCAATAAATAACAAGACTGATGTTATATTAAATCAAATGTCCATCTTATTTAAAATTATAGGAATGAATTAATGAAAGTGTAAATTTAATTTATTTTTTATTGATTTTTGACGACTAGTTTCGGTTTTATTTTACCGTCTTCAGGCCAACGTCAGATCAGCTACAATATTATTGTCGTACATGTGAGGTCCTTTTTAGGTTATATTAACCTTTAAAAAACCTAGGTTAAATATAACCTAAAAGAAATTGACTCCAATTGTACCACAATTTTATAACTTACCTTACATTAGCCTGAAGGCGGTAAAATTAAGCCAAAACTAGTCGCCAGATATCAATAAAAAATAAAAAATTAAATTTACACTTTCATTAATTTATTCTTATATTTTTAAATAAATCAACGTATGTATCCATGGATATTTTTACGAATAAATGTCCCTCCTTCAAACTTTTATACAAGTTCTAATGTATATATTTTTATAAAATTATAAATAAGTACATAGTCTTAAATTAAAATAAAATTTAGTGTCAATCTGATATTTAAAATTCAACTAATATTACTAAATGTATCAATATAATCATTAAATCAGTTACTTTAGTTTAAGTTGTGAAATAAAACTGTTTTATACTATTTCTACGATAATATGCATTTAGTAGTGTATATCTACTTTCTGCAATTTTATGCAATGCATTTGCCAGCAAACGTACGGTTTTCGCGCAAGTAAAAATGCATGACATGCAACACAACCTCACTTACCCCAGGTACATCGTATCCCGTACCGTTTGGTAACCGGTTTTCAATTTGCTATTTGCAAATCCGCAAAGTAATGCAGGTGGCCTAAGCTTCCTATACACACATACACACACATAGTCAAACCTAACCTATTTCTATACCTATTCCCTTATCCCGGCCATCCTCTGCCTACACCGGAGCTCCGAGTCAATTTGGTTCGTTTGTAAGTTTCCACTCGGCGTGTTTGGAAATTGAAAACCGCTGATATCAACGAGATCTTCAGCTGAATTCAGTCCGAATTGTTAACACGGTTCGACTGTTGCGCTATCGTCGTGTTTATTTCTATTTACCTTCATTAGAGTTTGAACTGTTTATGGTAAATATGGTTATTTTGTTTAACTGTGGAATATGCTGTTTATGTTTCGCGAAATCGTAAAGAGAAAATCTGTTATCTATATAAGATTTTTTTATGGTTGCTATTTGATTTTATTACAAATATTGTATTACCGAATAGAATATATATTTGCTTTTACTCTCTGATAGAATTATATGATATATATACTTATCAAAATAAATAGGTTCCTTCTAAATACAAATAAATGTTATAACTCAAATTAAAAATTGTTGTGTTTAGATACATATCTTGAGTAAAAAATTCAATTTCTGTTAAACATATTAAAATAACGAAAAATCTTATGTTTTTTTTATTGTTTCACAAAAAAAAATTGCATTTTTGTTTTACTTATACCTATTTTGTTTTCACTGCAATGGCAGCAAACTTTATTTTTTCAAATTGCACCTATTTTTTCTTTCTTTCCATTTTCGAAAATATCATGTTTTTGTCTATTGATGAAAAAAAGTTAATATGTGTGTTCCTGTAATAATCTATACAATTTTATTAGGACAGTTGGTGTGGTGGCGCATCAAAAAAAAGCTGTTTTACTCATAAAAATTTTGTAATACAATATCATAAAAAACAAATCAATAATGTCAACATATTGAGCAGAATAAACCAAAACATATTTCGTTAATTTTTTTATTAACAACAAATAAAAAAGTTATAACAATTATTCGTTATTTTATTTACACCCTGAATACGTTAATAACTAATGTTATACATCGCATATGTCAATAAGTTTTTGAATTATTACTTAACTGTTATTTATTTCACAGCTGTGGCATATTTATTTAAAGTATTTTAAAAAGATTACATCAGCGCCAAACTGAGTTCAAATAATTCCGGTTAACAGTAAATGTAATTTTTTTGTTCAGACTAAAAAATACGCGATTTACCACCAAAAGTTTAAAACAAACGTAGTCTAATTAAGTAACGTGTTTATTCGCAAACATGAAATGGGCTGAACCTCTAACTGAAAAAAATTGTCTGGTTTTGTTTAAATTTACACTTGCGTTTAAACTCTCCTGTTTTGTGTCAATGTTTTCTAGACAAAGCTGGTTCGATCCTATTTTTTTTTTGTGTGAACAGGATAACGAATTCAGACTATATTAGCAATTTATTTAGGTTACCTCAATCGAATTCCGCAGATTTTATAAAAATTAACGTTTATTCAGATAAATACAATAACTAAACTAACCTCTAACTGAAAAAATTGTCTAGTTTTGTTTAAATTTATACTTGCGTTTAAATTCTCCTGTTTTGTGTCAATGTTTTCTAGACAAAGCTGGTTCGGTCCTATTATTTTTTGAGCAGGATAACGAATTCAGGCTATATTAGCAATTTATTTAGGTTACATCAATCTAATTCCACAGATTTTATATAAATTAACGTTTATTAAGATAAATGTAGTAACAATAAACATATTATTTATATTTTATACTATATAATAAGTAGCATAAATGCGTAAATAAACAATATATTTTCTGCAACACAATTCTGACATTTATTTATATTATAAACTTAATATTATAATTTACCGTTGTTTATTTACTGTAAAATATTTTCCAAAAACCATATTATAAAAAAAACATAAAAGAAAATATTTCATGATCAACGATGTAAAACAAGATAAACTACGTTAAATTATTCAGTACCTATATTTATTCGTGAATTAATTAATTTTCAGCTCATTCAGCGAAAAAAATCTGGACGAAATCAGTCATAAAATTAAAAATCGTTAAAGTTTCGGCTCGTTGCCGTTGCGATTGTAATTTTCGTTAAAAGAATTCCGACTTTTACATTCCTGATTGTGGATTAATTATCTCCGCTTACAGATGACTTTTTCTTCGACTAACTTCACTGCTGATTGACGGGCCTCGGGTAAAATGAACGCACCCGAGGGTGAACGATGAGAAAACAATAACGCATCGCTGCTGCTGCTACACGAACACGAGAAGCAGAGGGAGAGAGGGTAACTAAAAGAACGAAGCGTTGAATAGTGACACTGTTTTGTTGTTTTATTAAAAACTTTTTGCGCCATCCAAGTTTTTAATAAAAGACGGTTTTTGTTGTTATTTTTTTTTCTTTCTTTTTTTCGTTTCGTGGAGACGAGGTGGGAGCGGTTGTTCAAAAAGTGTACACCCTATGACTAATAATGAAAGCAACGGATGTGCGACGTCGATTTGTTTCGTCAAAGCCTACTGTGATGATTGCAATGTTACGTCAGTTGTTTTTTTTTATTCTAGTCGGGTGTATAATATGGAAAAATGGTGCCAGAAGAAAATGCAATGTTTTTGAGATATGACGCATAAGATTTCGTCACGTTTGTTTCATAATGTATAGCGACGACATGACAAATGATAAAATTATATTAAAGAAGTTATTGTCCTTTTTTTTGCTTATATTAGTTTTTCTATATACAAAAATAAAGTTATTTCATATATTATACAACACATAACTATTTGTAATTTTTGTATTTTAGTTTTTTGGAAAACAGTTTAAATAATTTATATTTAAAAATAAAGTAAACCCAGCAACATTATAAATTTACAATATTGATTTATCTGATAATGATACGCCTAATTTATTATGTAAAATTTAATTTTCAGTACTTACACGAAACGTAAATTCTTTTTGTTGTGAAAAATATAAAACAAATATATTTTCAAAAAAAGCTTTTATCAGTCTAATTATTTTTTATTGATAAATTTAACATATAATTATTATTTTTGATTGTCAATTATTTCGCATGAATTTACATATATATATATATATATATATATATATATATATATATATATATATATATATAATAATGTTTATTAATCATCAAATATATATAAAGCAAAACTTCAACCTAAAGCTTTTTTTATTTTCGTACAAGTTATTTGAAATGAAAAAGCAATTTGCAACTCTGATACATTTAATTTTGTAATATCAAGAAAAAGAACGCATCTTTCTTTCTTCGCATATTTTATTTGTATAATTACCGAAAAACTTTCGCCCGAATTGAAAGGCATTAGGCAATCTGTTCGGTTTAATTTATGCAGCAGACAGCAATTGTTCTTTTACGTTCCTGCTCCCATCTCATTCCTGCTGTCCTGCCGCCGGTACGGGCTAAGAAGCACGCCGCTGCGTCGACCACTTGAACCCGCTGTGTGCCTATACCGAGATTGGCTTTAATCTCCGAGTTTTAAAGACACCTTGCATACTAGTGGCAACGACGAATGTTTTACTGCAACGTAATAAATCTTTCTAATCTTTCCTCTTTTCTTCGCCCATATTTCTTCTTATCGCCTCAACTTTTTCTACCTTCTTATTCTCGGGCAGGCCTTACCACCGGCACTGGGTTTATACGCTTTTTTCGGAGCAATTATAGCCTGCTTATTAGACTGGCGATAGCTGGGTATCATAATGTAATGTTTGAAAAATAAGTTGACACTACAAGCTCGATTTAAATTTTAGTTTTGAAACAATTCAACTGTCATAAAATTAGAAACTAAACAATTGAACTCGAAAACCATTGGTTCGGTTTTAACTAATACTTTTTTAATACAATGCAACTGTTAGAAAAGCATGACTAAACAATACATTAAAATTTCCAAAAATTGAAACATGGTTCTTTCGATAATTAAATTTCATAACAACATATTTATGAAAAACGATTGAATAAAAATTTAAAAATGGTTGCTAGAAGAAATCATTGTACTTATTTTTAAACTCTTGTTTCTTAAATCAAAAAGCATTTAAGTATTTAATTTAGTTCAAAATCAGCGTGAAAACCAAATTAAAAACACACATACACAGTGCAGCGCTTCAAGTCTCCATACCCAAACTAATTTCCAATCTATCGTCACTGTCCCTTCCAGAATCCGGAATCCCGATTCCGGAAAACGACGCGCTAGAATGTTCCGGTAAATCCGGCGGGTCGATCGCGTAGGAAACACACACAATTGATCCGGAGCGATCTTCGAAGCCGGGCGGTAATCCCGATCGGCTCCCGGGCGTGATTGGAACGTATAAAAGTCCAATTCAACGTCGCGACGGAGGGGCCGCAGCACAACGCTGTTGTAACTGGAGTTAGGTAGCGGCGTTAGTCGACGATGCATGGCAAACAATCCGGAAGAGGTAGAAGTTTGATTGGGGTTAAGAAATTGTTTTATAATTTAACGGAAAATTAGATTCATTTTGAAGAAATGTTCTCATAAAATGTCTAGTTTTAAACCTATTTTAAAAGTAAATCAATATAAAAAATTAATCATTCTGCAAGAATTTTTAAATTTTGATATAAATAAAACATATTTTAATATGTATTTTATTTTTTATCAGAGTAATTAAAATTTTACAACAAAATCATCAGGTTTTTTAATACATATATAGGTATTGGCCGTAGCTATAAAGCTATAAATTATTACTTACAATATTTTTTTAAACAATTATATACATCTGACAACTTATTGTTGTTGCTATAAATACAGTGCAATTTTTATATTATAATTTCTTTTAAAATGTCATTCATGTTAATTCGTAAAAAAAGTATAGTATATTTATTTAGATCAATTACAACATTCACCTTCGGCTTATGCCATAATCTTATTCTCCATGAATATCAACCATCATTATATGTTTAAATAGTAAAAAAAAACTAAAATTTTTATTGTAAACATTTTTAAATTAGAAATTACATGAAATGTCAATAAAAAAACTATTTATTAAAATCCATTAATATTATTCAATTATTAAATGACAACTGAAACATAGCTTTTATTAACTTGATATAATTTAAATTTATTAATTTGCATTTTTCGTAATCATTTCACGAATCTAATAGCTGCTAATGATTATAAATGGAGAAAAAATGAATAATGACCGTTTTTATTGCAATCTTTTTATACATCACGTTTTTTTTTATTGATTTCATTTTCTTTCTCAACATTGTTAAAGTTATTGATTGAGAAAAAAGATGAAAACGTATTCAAATTTCGCTTCTAATTAAAATATAATTATTGATTATTGCAATCTAGGTTTATAGGTTAATTTTAAATTTAATGTGGTTACAAAATTATGATTTTCTCATTTAAATTTTTAGTTTATATTTTTGGTTCGATTTGTAAAACAATAATAATAATAATTGTATTACAAAAAAAATATGAAAATAAAAAAGAAAATTCTGTATTGTAATAAAAAAAATACTTTTTTATAATTAAAAGTTTAAAAATATTATTTATAATATGTAAATAAAAAGTACATAGTATAAGTAGAAATTTAAATTATGAAAATATTATCTTTTAAATCTAAAAAAGTAATTTAAAAAAAACAAATATGCAAGATTAATTTTGTGGTGGTTCCAAAATAGCAAATTACTTTTTTTTTAATTCTCTGTCAACAAATATTTGCAGAAACGCAAAAACAGTAAACGCCCGTAAACTGAAATAAAATTTCAGTCAAATATTTTTTCCACGTTGGTTGTGACACTAAATCTATTATCCGAAAATTTCGCCCGTTCTCCCCAGATTTATATATAAATTTTACGTTGGATAATTCACTCGAGCGCATTATATATAATATGTCAGAATTGCGGTATTTCAATCAAGATTTAAAATGAAAAATACTGTCGGTGTACTAAAACCACAACATTATTCATTTTCCTCTTTTTATACGAAACCACAGCTTTTTCTCTACGATAATAAACCGGCCCCGTATTTATTGGAAGCGCATAAAAAATCCAATAATCTCGAAAAATATTTGATGTTATAACGGCCAGTACGTGGATAAAAAATGAAATATTTATGAATGTGTTAAAGTATATATGAAAGGCAAAAGAAAACCGCCCGTCCTTTTATTAGATATGTTGGCTGTAATTCCGAAGTTTTCAAAGCGTCTGAATTCACGCAACCAATTTCACTAGCGTACGGAGCATAAAACGGGCAAGACAGGCGAGATTCGCGGTAGTTTGGGTGTCAAATTACTTCATCTTAGCGGGAACGGATGCGTATTGGAAGATCAAGAATGCTAGGGAGAGTAAAATTATATGCTGTATTATATCTCGTAAATAACATGATTATAAGATCTACACGCAAATATACCCAAGGACATATTTGTATTCAACGCATTACTGATGTATACATTCAAATATATTAGTACCTCTGCGTTATCGATCGACTAACTTTGTATAGAGTTTCATTTTTTTTTACTTTTTTGTCATATGCATTATAAAGATTCTTTATTAAAACTCGAAACTGAAAATTTTGAAGAAATAAATAATGTAAAACTATACCTACTACATTTTAAAACAAAATGAGGATTAAACAAAATACACATTTCTCAATTTATAGAACTAAAATTAAAAAGTCCACTTTGTAGAAAAAACTAAAAAACCTTTTCGTTAATAGTTTACAATAAAGTCCGTACGTGCTATCACCCATAGAAATCAACAGAATCAAAGATGGCGTTGGTAGATGGCAATAATATGGGGCCCCGTCTTCGGCAGTAAGCGTCGCAGTGCCCAGAAAACTATATGAATGTCGTCCGGAAACCAAAGTGACATTATTATAGCACTCGGGAGATAGTCGGCTGCTTGAGGCGACCGCAAATTCTAAATGCTTCTCTCTCCCTTTCGGCCGAATTCCAGAACAAACTTTGTTTTAGCAAAACGCAGAGAGTTATATCAACCTACAATCGTTACAAACAATAGTTTATACGATTTTCGGAATTGGGCCGTAATTGGTGTGCGAACCTATGCAATTCCATTCAAATAACTTACTGACAATTGCCCCTGCCAATACGCTTGTGCCTATATAACCTAACTTTTCGATTTATTGGTTTGAAATGTTTCAAAGTTAGTCAGATTTATTGTTGAGAATTTGTAAGTATTATTTTTGTAACACATGTACAAACAGTTTTTATAACCTAATCTATTATATTACAAAAATGAACTAGTATTTGTTTGTCTAATAGTTTATAACTCAAAATCTAATCATTTGACAACCTTAAAATTTGGTGTATACTTTTATCTTTAAATTAAAACTTTTAATTAACATAACTCCAAAATCATTAAACATCGTAATATTAAACTATAAAAAAAAACAAACAGAGAAAACGTTCTTTAAGGTCACTTTAGACGGTAATAATTTATTTATTATTAATTCATGAATAAATATTTGTGATTGATTTGTTTTCACTAAATAATTAAGACAGATTTATGAAGACGTGCGCATTCATGTCATCTACCAATGCTACCAATTGACAGTAACATCTGGCTGGCAAAATAAAACAAAAGTGACTACTTGCCGTCAGTTGGTAGCAGTGACGGATTATATGAATGCGTATGCCATTACAAATTTGTCCTAAATATTTAATGAAAATATATCAATCCCTAATATATATTCATAATTTATTCCCTTCTAAAATGGCCTTTACATTTCAATTTATGAGACACAAACAAAAGCAAAATTAAACAATCTATAATTCATTTTGAATAGGTAAACAAACAAACACAGTTTCAGTACCACTGCTATAAAGTGATAAGTAGGTTTTGGATGTGCGTGGTAGGAACGTAATGCGTGTGGTAGCTAATACCAACAGTCATACATCGGAATAAGTGGTTTCTACTCACACACATAGTATGTGATCTAGAACAAATTATATATTATTAACACCGAGAATGTGTCAGTGCGTGCGTGTATATGTGCCTTTATATGCCCAAATATCATGAGACCGAAAATTCGATAATTTGGGACACTCAACCTGCAACTGTATTATTACGCGGTTATTAACGCGAGATATTTTGGTCTATTTTCGTTGTTTATTTTCTAACTAGATCTATAATTTTAAGAACTGTTTTGCTGTTATTTTAAACACTTGGTATATGTGGTCATTACAAGAAAATAAATTTATTTAGAAATAAGGTATATATTTATCTTCAAATGTATTATAATATTAATATCATGTTGCCATATTGCCTATGTAAAAAGAGGTCATTATGTTACTAGTACAATAATGACATATGATACTACACAAACCCAAATTATGTTTACCAAAGGAAATAAATGTGTTTATAAAAATATAGTATAGTCAAATTTACATAAGAAAAAGATCAATCCACTGTATATGAACTAAGAAAAGACAAGTACAAAATGTTTACGTTTAGCGCATTGCGTAAAACTGTATAATCTTTATTCCGTTTAAGACCAACTCTTTCTTTCATTTTACAAACTGATGTTGGTTGAAAGGTATCAAAGGTCAAAAGATTTATTTCTCCACAATTTGGCTACATATTACTTCAGCAACAGGTTTCTATAAAAGTTCTATTGTATTATTAATTTTACTAATACCACTGTCTATAAATAACTAAATAACGTTTATACGAATATATAGTTCGCTGACAAGTAAAAATATAGATTTAATTTTCTTAAGTAAACTAATACTGCACTCAGAAAACGATAAATAACTTTTGTCTACAAATAAAGTGACATTTTCTTAGTAATTCAATTCCTCAAATATATGATTTTATTTGTACGTTATAAGCAATAAATTTAAATAGAAATTTTATCCCATTCTAAACATTATTCGAGTAAACATAGTTATTTTATCTATCTAAAATATGATGTAATACTAGATAAAAGCAAAAAAGGAATGCTTCCACAAACGACTCTTATATTAAATTTCAAGAAGAAGTCTCATTTTCTTTACTCTCAAAACAATTGACCTAATAACCTAATTTTGCAAGCCAACCTTTCGCGTGGATCCTATTTCAAAATTCCGCCATCAGAATTGCGTTCCAAAAATGATGTAAAGTTTTAATAACAATAAAAGCTGATTACACTAAAGTGCAATAAATAGTGGTGGAGAAAAATGGTCTAGGGTAGTAAGCAACGTGTTCCAAATTCTACACCCCTCTCCCAAGGGTGCTTCGCTGAGCACCGATGCTTGTCAAACTTTTTAACATATATTTTTAATTTAAAATAAGTTTTTTTACAACCTAACTCCTGGTTACACAAAGCATTGCCAAACATTTTATAAGTTAACCAATTCGTTAACATCTCAATCAAAGAGGCGGTTTAAAGACAGTTGACAATCTAGTTATTTAAATAATTCATTGATTAAGTTAATAACTGAGCCTAGGAAATCTATAATATATGATAATTTATATAATAAAATGTAATAAAAAAAAAATAATCAGCTTGGAAAGTGAAGATAAATTTCATTATAATTTATTTTTTAATATTAGAAGTTTCTAAGTTTAAATTTACTAAAAAAAATACTGTTGAAGAAAAGTATATAAAATTTTAAAAAATATTTAATAAATTTAAAAATTTTTTTATTGACAAAAATTATATAAAATATATTTTTTGTTCTTTTAATCCTGTATCGTATAATATTTATTATTTGTGCATTTCTTAATCATCAGAGGGGTGGGCGGGGAGATTATAGTAAATAAAAAAATTAAATTGATTAAAAATTTTGAAAAAACATATTCATTATTTGTATTTTTCCTGTTAATAATATACGTAGAGTATATCAAAATATCGATATTTAAATAAAATATATTCAAATTTTATTACTGAAGCTTTTTTATTTTAATATAATGAGTTTTGAAAGGTTTTTTTTTTACTCTATTAAAAGTCTTTCAGGACTCATTATATATTAAAATAAAAAATTTCTGAAAAATTTGGCGGTACATTGCATTTCTTTGCACATTTTCAATAATCATATTTAAATTCAGACGAAAATAAACAATGCAACTAACTTGACTTAATAATTTTTAATATAGCCGTCGAAGGTGTCAAATTAAATACACTTGACCGTGTTTCTATGGTCGAATATGCAGTTTCTGAACATTCTGGATGGTGCACATTACATTTCTTGTATTTACTCATACATTTTCAATAATCAAATTAAAATTCAAGCGGAAATAAACAATGCACTAACTTGACTTAATACTTCGTCCATATAGCCGCCGAAGATGTCAGATTAAATTCACTTGACATTGTAGTTATGTTTGGTGCTGTTACCAGTGGTTAATATAATAACTAACTGCTGTATAATAATGTCATTATTGTACATTATATTAAAAGTCGTTTTTAAAATGTAGGCTAAGCTTTATTTTACAGTTAAATATTTGCTTCAAATTTTACATACCGATACTTTTGAACATTTTATTATACGTAAAATATTTAATATTCGAAATAATTTTAATTTTTTTTTAAGTTTGAGAAACACTGTCCGAACAGTTGTTGCAAAACAGTGTATAAATCTCGCACACTCGTTTCAGCATTAGAAAATTACAGTTTTACATCATCCGAAAGACGCCAACACACTGTGTTTTCATATTTCACAATGATAATATTTGCTTCTTCGCCCCCTTTATTTTTTTTTTTTTTTGATTTCCAAGCCAAAACCGACTCGATCTGAAAAGAATTGTCCTGAGCCCGAGAAGCTTAACCCACTATAAACGGAGGGCGACCAGGATGATATTTCGTTCTGCTAACATAAATATCTCCCCTATATAAAGGGGTGATGCTTTTGAATACCAGTAAATCAGATGGCATACCGATTTGATCTGGATTTGTTGGCACAATTTGTTTAGACAAGATTAGGTGTCAAATAGGAAGATATAAATACGGTTTGTTCTTTTTTTATATTTTGGATTTATATTTTAAAACAAAATAATATTTCTTTCATATTTATTTCATATAGTTTTCAACTCGCTGATTACAAAAATTATCATTTATTTATTACGTTTTCGAATTTGTATGTCAAAAAATGTTTTCAAATTGTGATGTCACGCGTGGATTTGTCAATCCCTGTCCAAAAAAAACCCATGTTACATATTCATTATTTGTTTTTACAGCAAGTATTTCGCTGATAAACAAGTTTAATGTTAGCCATAAATCATCTATTACAATTTCATAAAATAACTAAATAGGTAAATAAAAGCAATTAAAAATATAATTATAAATAAAATATATAATTAAAATAAACGTTTTTGAAGAGTTATTTCATTATTTTTTAAAAATCCGATATATGTTATTTTATTTTCCAAGCAAAATTAATTATACAAAATTCCGCAGCAATAAAAATATTCCATAAACTAAATTAAATTTAAAATAAATATTTTGTTTTAATACCAGAAACAAAGCAATTATTTTGATTAATTTTATTGATTTACAGAAACGAAAACAAATATTTTACACGTGTGTTATATATATATATATATTATATATATATATATATATATATATATATATATATATACAAAATTATATATGTATATATATATATATATATATATATATATATATATATATATAATATATACATATATAATTTTGTTTTAATACTAATTTATAAGAAAATTTTATATTAGAAGGAAAATGTTTGTAATAGAAATTAATATTAGACACATTAGAAGCATTTACTATTTCAAATAAATAACTCTGTTCGTAAAATGTGTATTTATACATAGAACTTTATGTAAACCAACTAAATAAACACACTTAATTTAGATTATATTCGCTGGTAGATCTTTGCTTATTTATATAGGATCAAAAGTTTAGTCTATCTATACGAAAATTTACGGTGCTCATTTTCTAAGTATTTTGAATATATTTAAAGAATTTGCAGGCTAAAGTTTTATTAAAACATTTTTAAATAATTTAATTAAAATAATGTAAAGAAAAAACTATTGTTTGTAACAAAGGTGCAGATTGACAATCAGCTAAACTTTTCTAAAATATTTAATAAATAGCAGACATGTATTATGTTTAATTTAATAGGCATCAGAGGTTATCAATACGTCGCCTTCGCTTCAGTGCGATGTAGTGCAACTCATAGAAATGTACAACATAAGCGTATATTTTATTTTCATACGTAAATTTGTACACTTTAACATTCAAAAGTAATGTACTGTTTTACATATTTATATATTCTATATAAAACTACAAATTAAAATGTTATTTTATTAGGAGATCATTGACCAAATGACCTAATAGAGAAACTGTCACTGGTACAAATAAGAAAAATAAAAATAACCCAGTCCTAACAAATAAACAATAAACTAAAATTTTATATTGCAAAGCTGTTTAAAATTCACTTACACAACACAAATAAAAACCGTACTATAAAAAACCAATTATCCTAAACATTCGGCCAGCCAAAATATAAACCACCTACGCAAGTCTAAATCCACTAGAACCATTTTCCAAAAAAAGAAGAAGATGTCTTATACCAGTCCGGTGATCTACTCCATCGTAAATAGCCAAAATCCCACACACAGCAGTACTTGCATCATCTATACAACTTGGGGCCTCAGCTTAGTGCTCAAAGCGAACCCGTCCAAAACACGCAGTGACGTTGTATGTACCCTTAACAACATAAGCATGGGCAGTATGAAAAGGTAAGTGCACATTTAGCACAGCTTAAATTCAACAGTATACTACACAGCACCAGCTTAGAACAATGAATATAAAAATTACAATTCTACACAGAAAAATCTTTAGACGAGTTCTCTAATATTTTAGTTGTTTTATCTAAAACAAAAACAAAAAATAGATAATTTTCAACTTTCTAATCACATTTGATAAAAATTACTAATTCAAGAATAGATTATTACGTTTGGTAGATCGTCTAATCTAATTAGATATTTTTTCTAGTTTGTCGCATATTTATCTATTCTTGTCCGTTGATTTATTCAAAACTTTAGAATAATTATTTTATTAAAATTATATATGAATCATGATCAAAATGAATGCTCTGTTTTATTTTATATTAAAAAAAATCGATGTTTCGATATACAATACTTATATCATCATCAGCAAAAATTTACAAGTCAAATTTTACTATAATATAAAACAAAATATAAATAAATAAATAATTTTAACTGAACGTCAAAAATACTTTTGACAAAAATGTTTGGCTAATGTTTTTTGTCAACATAAAGTCAAATTTAGTTAATTTATTATTAAATCGACCATAATAATATAATATTGAATACATACATTAACTATTTAATTTTAAAAAAAACAACATTGGCTGTGCTTGAACTACAGTAACTTGCTGTGCAGCGTTCAAAGTGCGGTCGGCCTAACAAACGTAAGAGGACCAGTACCAGAGGCAGCAGTGGTTTAGCATTGCGTCGGCGCGTGACCTCTAATAAATAACCATCTAATCATTCAGCAACGAACACAATACATCCACCATGGTTTTGGTTAACGGCGGTTAGGAGCGGGATGGCGATGGGGGTGGAAGCGTGAGGGTTAGGTCCGAGCGCACTAGTGACCGTGGTCAACCGGATTTATTACCACTCCCCGCCGGAAAGTAAATACAGTGAATTTCCGACGCGCCAGCAGGAATGGGGGAGGTTGGCGCATGGTGCTACAGTTTTCCTGTAGGGGTAGATTTAGGACGGAGGGTGACTTCACGACCGCTCATTTTGTGCGTAGGTGAATTCTGGTATTTACCTTAACAGCACACCAGCTGAGATCAGAAGGGTTTATGTCGGCGAGAAGTGACAAAATAATTATGGTTTTCAATGGAGTTTAATGTAGTTTACAACTCGTAGATTTACGACTAACTTACATCATTATTTTTTGTATCATGTAGCTTTTTAAAAATATATATATATATATATATATATATATATATATATATATAAATAAATAAAATATATATATATATATATATATATATAAATAAATAAAATATATATATATATATATATATATATAAATAAATAAAATATATATATATATATATATATATATATAAATAAATAAAATATATATATATATATATATATATATATATATATATAAATAAATAAAATATATATATATATATATATATATATATATTGTGACAATTTGACATTGTCACTGGTTTGAAAATTAAAATAATTCCGCTTACGAACGATTACATCGGCCTAACCTCAATAGGGAACTGATGAATATCGCAATTATTATATCCTTATTATTTTTATATTATTTCGGTGTCTTTAATAGTTGAATTGAACAGATTTATGATTTCAATATCATTAATTTAGAACTTATAAATATTTTGACAACTGTCATTGAGATTCCTGTGAACCACAAGAGATGGCGTTACTGACATATTGCTGAATATTTTATGTCAGCAGATTAAATTGTGTTTTCTAAATTCAGTAATTGTTTTAGAATATTTAATTATTATATCAACGAACAATATTATTAGTAGCATCGAAATAAGCGAAATAAAATTCGTTAGTAGCCGTCACATCCGCCTCATGCCCTTGGTGGGGAGAGTGCATAAGTACAAGCGTTTCGGCGTGGCTCGTTCTCTTGGACAGGTTCTCTTGGGCTCTTGGGCAGTGACCAGTGCCTCGTAGCGTTCTCTCTTGCGCAGCGACCAGGGCGACGTAGCCTTCTCTCTCGTTGAGAGCGTACTCTCCTGAACCGACATTTCTGTTCATGTTACCGGTACTGAAATTGTTTTCAATGCGAACGTGAAAATTTATTGTGTGAATATTTAGAATATTCAAGTTTTAGTAATTATAACGTTAGAAAATTTATGATTCCGGTGGGAATATTTTATTTTATCGGTTGGAGAGCATATTTTATTTGAACGCTGGTAATTGCGTTGTAATACTGTCCACGTGATTGATGACGATTGGAATTTGGCATAGCTGAATACACGTAGGTAAGCGATAATTTTGAAACTTAGAATCTAAATCTAGATCAAATTGTTTTCCTTTTGATTCATTTTTGAATTCACGTGACCTTGATCAATGACTTACGATTTATTCAGCCATGTTGTTCAAATCTGTCTAGTTTATTGTGTCATTAGTCGATGGATTAATGAACAATTATTTTGAATTCTTTTGATAGATATTTGATGAGAAAATAATTCGTAGTTCGAATTATTTCTATAGAAGAAATTTTCTAATGCTTTGATTTATAATTGATTAAGATTTTAAATTCGTTTTATATGAGAAATTTTCTAAGATTTTGATTTATAGTCAATTGTTTTGAGAACAATTTCACGACTGTCCCGATCCTGTATTATAGTTTATGTGTTATGTTGTCCAATATTCCAAGTGCAATCCTATCATTGTAGCTTGCATGTTGTAATTGTGACGTCATTGGGCTGCTGTTGATGATTTGATGAACCTGTGTGCGTGAGTTGATTGAAGCATAGCGTCATTATTCTGCGTGCGTAATTCGGCTAGGATTAAGGTCCATTTTGATAGTCGGCCGTCTTCGTAAAGATAATTTTTTTGTGATATTGTGGATAACGTTCTATTATGTTTGAGGCACGGAGCCTGTTTTATTAGTTTTGAGTTTGGAACGTACCACAGCTTTCTTTCGGAGACATTGCTCGCGTAGTTTCGACTTGTAGTCTAGACCATAGCAACGAAAGACTTTCGCCGCACATGCCATCAGCAAAGCAAAGCCAATTATTTTTTGTAAAGCCAATATGTTACTTTGTATTTATAATTTTATATTGAACTGTTAATTTATGATGAATCAGGACATTTAACTAGGTAAAGTTAACTTATTTTGTTTGGAATCGTGTGTAGTATATTTAGTTGCATACTGTCGAGTTTTCATTGCATTGCGCTATCGCATTCCGGATAGAATACGTTAAGTTCACTTAAGTCCTTTATCTGAGTCGTGTAACGATCTCTAATTTTGTACCATTCTGTTATATTGATGATTGTATGTCTATATTTAATACCTCTGTTATTTCAAGTGTATCAACTTTTGTTTCAAGTTCGATTTGTTTGATTATATTACATTTGTTAGTACGGATTATTCTGCTCTGCCCTCTTATGTTTAGGGACCAGTCTGTGCCTTTCAAAGACGTCTGAGTGGGATTCAGTCGTATTAGCAGCATCAGTCTATCTTGGAAGCCGAATTTTGGATCAGCTGCTGAATGAGATATACCATTATACAAATCGAGCACGAAGCAGTGACTGAACGATTTATGCTGAACGTACGAACGCCAACTGGGCATAATCAGATCTCGAGAGCGACCATTTTCTGGCAGTCTTCATCAACTACCAAACCGCTACTGCGTAATGCGTACTGTCGTCCCCTCAGCGTCTACGAAAGCTCAGAAGAAGATCTACTTTAGCTAGACCACCCGCTAACCAGCAGACGTCAAACAATCTGTCTAGATACACTATTACGAATGACATACATTTCTTTGTATTGAAAAAGAACACGTAACTCTGTAGCGAATAAAATCATCAATATAAGATTATTCTATTACAACTCATCATCAGGTATATTTTTTTTATTTAATTAAGATATTTCATTTCCGAAACAAATTCTCGAAAAGACGAAAACAGTACCTATCCCGATAAGTTCCTCTTTGAGATTTGTCAAAGCTTCTCAATTTTGCGTCAACATTCCGCTTTGACTGGCGCCCACCTAATTTACCAACATCACAAAATAAAGTTCCTACCAACCCCACCTACGACCCCGCTCTCCTCCAAACAACTGACGCCGTGCCCATTATGGGTGACAGGTAGGATAAAGATCAGATGAATGAAATATTTCAAAATTTGAACACTTTGATAAAATTTAATTAACAACATAAATTTTAAATTCATCTTAATTGTCACACATAATAAGTGTCACGCCAACGTGGGGCCTTGATTGATTTGTATCCACACATAATAAGTGGCGCATCCAACGTGTGGGGCCTTTGTTTATATTGTGATTTGCTTTGCACAAAAATTTTTGTCTTCGAATAAATCCATTCCTTCCTTTCAATTTTCCGAGAATTTGAGTTCGAAAATATTTATAGTTATTATCGTTCATATTGGCTATTTTGATATTATTTGTTTGCTATCAGTTATTTAATTTATTGTTTTGAATTATATTATTGTTGATATTGGCTATTTTAATATTATTTGTTTGCTATTCATTTATTTATTGAATATTTTGGCATTATCTTGTGTTATTTATTATTTTGAATTATATTGTGTTATTTTGCTTACTAATTATACTTTGTAACATGGCGAATCTTCCGTATCGAATCGAGCACCTGTATGAGGACGAAATTGAACATGAGTTATCAATACGCAATGTCTCCGAATCCGGATCACTAAACAGCAAACGAATCGTACTAGAAGGACTTCTACAGTTAGAGAAAGAACGAGTTCAGTCAATGATAAGGCATGAATGCATGCCTGTTCCTGTGAACGAATCCAGAGTATGTCAGTTAAAGTTGCATGAAGTATTGGGTATGCTAAAAATTTTGCCATTTCTTAATCCCGCTGAACGTAAGCTACATGATGAACTGTTGAATTCAAGAATTTTTTACTTGCAAGATCGCATTTGCTTATTATCATTAAACCATCAACAAGAACTCATCAAGTTGCTTTCGGTCACAAAAAATATGCACACGCAAATTCGTGAGTCAATTCGTGGCAATCCGTCTGCGAATCTGATTAATTTGAACTCAGAAGCTGACGCACCACCAGCTGGCTCATCGAACGAAACCTCTGTCTTGCGAAATACTTCGATCACTCCTTCCTATCTAGATCCTGGATTTTCGACTCTGTTAAATCGTATACAATTCGATTCGTCAACTATAAATCGCGAGAATGATAATTTAACTGCACGTAATCAACGCGATAATCCTGTTCCTGACGCTCGTGTACCATTACTAAATAATTCGTATCCTACTACGTCAACGCAAAATTTTATTCCGATTCCGAGTAACCATTTTGATTCAAGAACGCAAGTTAGTCGTTGGAATATTGTATTCGACGGTTTATCGGGTGTTAATCAATTTATTGAGCGAATTAGCGAAGCTGCGTATGCTTACGGTGTATCGGATGAAACTTTATTTAGACAAGCTTCTTCGTTATTCACGAAAGATGCTTTGATCTGGCTCCGTATGGTGCGCCCAAGTGTCAAAACTTGGTCTGAATTAGTTGGCCGACTAAAGGAAACCTTCCTGCCGTCAAATTTCGAACTAGCTTTAATGGATGAAATACGTCAAAGGACACAAGGTCCAACGGAACGTGTAGAAATTTACATTGCTATTATGGAGAATTTATTTTCTCGCTTGTCACATCGACCAGACGAATCTTCGCGTGTTTCATTAATAATAAAAAATCTACAGCCACGGTTTCAACGTCTCTGCTCACTACAGTCATTTGATACTATTAGCGATTTAATTCGAACGTGTAAACGTATTGAAGATACTGAATTTAACGTAGCATCATTTAAAAATCCTCCGTCCCCTAACCATTCGTTATTAGAACCTGATATGGCTTATCGACGTCCGCCGCGCGTTCATGTTGCTGAAATTACTCCGCACAACACTTCGTTTAGAATGAAATGTTGGAACTGCGACGAAAACGGGCATTCTTTTAATTCTTGTACTAAACCACGTAAAATCTTCTGCTACAAATGCGGAATGAAAAATCAAACTGCTGGCAAATGCAAACGCTGCTGTGAAAGGCAGACAAAAAACGTACACGCCGTTTCGGTTTCGTCAGCTCCCGAAAACTCGGCAGATTAAGTGCTGATAGAAAAGAATGGACCGCTTGGTTAAATACGATCCATCGTTTTGTACAAACCCCTGAAATTGCACCTGTATTAATAAATCCCGGTTCCGATGATCGCCCTTTTATTACTGTTAATGCGTATAATAAGTCTATTACGGCATTGTTAGATTCTGGCGCGAATGTTTCTATTATTGGATATCGCGGCCTCTCCTTATTACGTGATTTAAAAATCAGCTTGTTACCAGTAGAACATGCTACTATTGTTACAGCAGACGGCAAAGCCCAAGCTTCACTTGGCACCGTTCATTTACCGATTACTGCTCAGTCGCAAACGCGAACGATCACTTTCGTTATTGTCCCGTCAATCCGTCATACGATGATTCTCGGAGTAAATTTTTGTAAATCATTTGGAATTTCTGTTAATTTTGCAACGAATTCGTGGACAGCTGCGCCTGAAGTTGCGTCTTGTATTGGCATTGCTAGTTCGGATGAATTATCGGATGTTCAAAGAAAATCACTCGATAGTTTAATCGCGGATTTTGAAAAGTTAGGTAAAGTAGGACTCGGAAAAACTCATTTAGTCGAACATATTATCGATACCGGTGATGCGCTTCCGATTAAGCAACGACAATATCCCCTGTCTGAAATCGTGCGTGGACATTTGAATAAAGAGTTAGATGAAATGTTAGAACTCGGTGTAATCCGTCCCTCATCATCCGCGTGGAGTTCACCCGTTCTGATGGTTAAGAAATCTGACGGAAAATATCGTTTTTGTTTCGATGGTCGAAAAGTAAATTCTGTTACGAAAAAAGATGCTTATCCTCTACCGCGTGTAGACTACATTCTTAATCAACTTCGCGGTGCGAAATATTTAACTTCGCTCGATTTAAAAAGTGCTTTTTGGCAAATTCCACTTTCCGCTTCATCTTGTGAAAAGACTGCTTTTTCAGTACCCGGTCGTGGTTTATTTGAATTTCAACGCATGCCGTTCGGTTTATGTAACGCTGGTCAGACATTACAACGTCTGATGGACAAAATCATTGGCCCCGAGCTTGAACCAAAAGTTTTCGTTTATTTGGACGATTGTATTATTGCGACAAATTCGTTCGAAGAACATTTAATTACGTTAAAAGAAGTTTCACATCGCTTTCAAAAAGCTGGTTTCACTGTAAATTTTGAAAAATGTAAATTTTGTAGACCCTCGCTGAACTACTTAGGTTTTGTAGTTGATAAATTTGGCTTACGTACAAATCCGGAAAAAGTATCCGCGATTGAACAGTTTCCGCGTCCGACGAATGTAACCGAAATCAAGCGATTTCTCGGCTTAGCCTCGTGGTACAGACGTTTCGTTCCGAGTTTCGCATCCCTTTCTGCTCCTATTTCTGATCTTACGAAGGGTAAGAAAAAGAAAATGGCTGTTGTATGGAACAGCTCGGCCGAAACCGCGTTCTGTAAGCTCAAAGAAGCACTCGTATCGTCTCCAGTACTCGTTAGTCCGGATTATTCTGTTCCTATCCGCAAATTTCGGATGTATACCGATGCATCTAATTTTGGTCTAGGCGCTGTATTAACGCAGGAAGACGCAGACGGCTCTGAACATGCTATTTCTTATATTAGTCGCACGCTTAATAAAGCGGAACGTAATTATTCTGTTACGGAACGCGAATGTCTCGCTGTAGTTTTTGCTATCGATAAATTCCGACCTTACGTGGAAGGTTTACATTTTACAGTCATTACGGACCATTATTCGTTATTATGGTTAATGCGAATGTCAGAACCAACAGGTAAACTTGCTCGTTGGGCAGTAAAGTTACAACAATTTGATTTCGAGCTTATTCATCGTCCTGGTAAGACAAATGAACTACCAGACGCGTTATCTCGTGCGCCCTTAGAAGTCGCCGTTATTGAAAGTTATGCTGATACCACGGACAAATGGTATATTTCGTTACGGCAACGTATTACCGAACAACCTATTTCTTTTCCTGATTGGCGTGTTGAAAATAATATAATTTTCAAATTACGAAATCATTCCTATGAATTACCGGCTAATCTGTCACCGTGGAAAATTGTAGTTCCCCGTTGCGAGCGTAAAGCGATTATTGAGCAATGTCATAATGTGCCAACCGCCGCACATCTCGGTATTTTTAAAACAGCTGCGCGTATCGCTGAACGATATTATTGGCCGCATTTACACTCATCTGTCGCTCATTTTGTACAACGGTGTAAAACGTGTTTAGCTCAGAAAGTTGAACAACGTCCGCCTATCGGACGTATGGGCAAAGAAAAAAATATTTCATCGCCATGGCAAGCAATATCCATCGATTTGATGGGTCCATTACCTGCCACCTCACATCCGAATCGATATCAATATATTCTCGCCGTATCGGACTGGTTTTCAAAATTTCTGTTATTGTTTCCGTTACGTCAAGCTAATGCTCCGAAAATTTGTGAGATTCTCGAATCGGAAGTATTTTTATTATTTGGAATTCCACAAATTGTTATGTGTGATAATGGCACACAATTTACGAGTAAAAATTTCGAAAATTTGATTAAAAAGTATGAAATTCCCAAGTTATGGTACAATGCGAAATTTCATCCGCAGGTAAATTTTGTAGAACGCTCGAACCGCGTTGTGAAACAAGCTATTCGGTCATATTTGGATGATAACCATCGCGAGTGGGACAAAAATCTCACGTCTGTCGCTCAAGCGATTCGTACATCAGTGCATCAAGTCACTGGCTTCTCGCCGTCGTTTCTAACTTTCGGTCGACATGTACCCACATCCGGAAAATTTTATGATAACGCTCCCAAGAATGTGTGTACTGATAGTCGTATTGCGTATGCCAATAGATTGGAATCCTTGGCAACCGTATTCAATACAGTGCAAGATCGTATTCATGCCGCGTACAATCGGAACGCGAAATATTACAATGCAAATCGTCGCCACTTAGAATTTTCTGTTGGAGATACTGTATGGAAACGAAACTATGTTCTGTCGTCGGGTATTCGGCATTTTGCGTCGAAATTAGCGCCACGCTTTATAGAATGTCGCGTCGTGAACAAATTATCCCCAATTACTTATCGCCTTGCTAACCTCCTGAATGAAGATCAGGGTATTTGGCACGTTAAAGACCTAAAACCAGCTCCTGAAACTTCTGAGGATGAAAACGAAAGCAAAACATCTGACGATTCTGTAAATTCGGAGTAAATTTGTTATAAAGCAGTTAGTTAGTAATTTTTAAAATTTTTATTGTTATTCATTTTTATTAGTAAATTATTTATTGAATGTTACGGTTCATGTTAAAGTATGAGTATAATTTTTTATGAGATAAAAAATTCTTTTGCAAGGGGGGCTGTGTGACAATTTGACATTGTCACTGGTTTGAAAATTAAAATAATTCCGCTTACGAACGATTACATCGGCCTAACCTCAATAGGGAACTGATGAATATCGCAATTATTATATCCTTATTATTTTTATATTATTTCGGTGTCTTTAATAGTTGAATTGAACAGATTTATGATTTCAATATCATTAATTTAGAACTTATAAATATTTTGACAACTGTCATTGAGATTCCTGTGAACCACAAGAGATGGCGTTACTGACATATTGCTGAATATTTTATGTCAGCAGATTAAATTGTGTTTTCTAAATTCAGTAATTGTTTTAGAATATTTAATTATTATATCAACGAACAATATTATTAGTAGCATCGAAATAAGCGAAATAAAATTCGTTAGTAGCCGTCACATCCGCCTCATGCCCTTGGTGGGGAGAGTGCATAAGTACAAGCGTTTCGGCGTGGCTCGTTCTCTTGGACAGGTTCTCTTGGGCTCTTGGGCAGTGACCAGTGCCTCGTAGCGTTCTCTCTTGCGCAGCGACCAGGGCGACGTAGCCTTCTCTCTCGTTGAGAGCGTACTCTCCTGAACCGACATTTCTGTTCATGTTACCGGTACTGAAATTGTTTTCAATGCGAACGTGAAAATTTATTGTGTGAATATTTAGAATATTCAAGTTTTAGTAATTATAACGTTAGAAAATTTATGATTCCGGTGGGAATATTTTATTTTATCGGTTGGAGAGCATATTTTATTTGAACGCTGGTAATTGCGTTGTAATACTGTCCACGTGATTGATGACGATTGGAATTTGGCATAGCTGAATACACGTAGGTAAGCGATAATTTTGAAACTTAGAATCTAAATCTAGATCAAATTGTTTTCCTTTTGATTCATTTTTGAATTCACGTGACCTTGATCAATGACTTACGATTTATTCAGCCATGTTGTTCAAATCTGTCTAGTTTATTGTGTCATTAGTCGATGGATTAATGAACAATTATTTTGAATTCTTTTGATAGATATTTGATGAGAAAATAATTCGTAGTTCGAATTATTTCTATAGAAGAAATTTTCTAATGCTTTGATTTATAATTGATTAAGATTTTAAATTCGTTTTATATGAGAAATTTTCTAAGATTTTGATTTATAGTCAATTGTTTTGAGAACAATTTCACGACTGTCCCGATCCTGTATTATAGTTTATGTGTTATGTTGTCCAATATTCCAAGTGCAATCCTATCATTGTAGCTTGCATGTTGTAATTGTGACGTCATTGGGCTGCTGTTGATGATTTGATGAACCTGTGTGCGTGAGTTGATTGAAGCATAGCGTCATTATTCTGCGTGCGTAATTCGGCTAGGATTAAGGTCCATTTTGATAGTCGGCCGTCTTCGTAAAGATAATTTTTTTGTGATATTGTGGATAACGTTCTATTATGTTTGAGGCACGGAGCCTGTTTTATTAGTTTTGAGTTTGGAACGTACCACAGCTTTCTTTCGGAGACATTGCTCGCGTAGTTTCGACTTGTAGTCTAGACCATAGCAACGAAAGACTTTCGCCGCACATGCCATCAGCAAAGCAAAGCCAATTATTTTTTGTAAAGCCAATATGTTACTTTGTATTTATAATTTTATATTGAACTGTTAATTTATGATGAATCAGGACATTTAACTAGGTAAAGTTAACTTATTTTGTTTGGAATCGTGTGTAGTATATTTAGTTGCATACTGTCGAGTTTTCATTGCATTGCGCTATCGCATTCCGGATAGAATACGTTAAGTTCACTTAAGTCCTTTATCTGAGTCGTGTAACGATCTCTAATTTTGTACCATTCTGTTATATTGATGATTGTATGTCTATATTTAATACCTCTGTTATTTCAAGTGTATCAACTTTTGTTTCAAGTTCGATTTGTTTGATTATATTACATTTGTTAGTACGGATTATTCTGCTCTGCCCTCTTATGTTTAGGGACCAGTCTGTGCCTTTCAAAGACGTCTGAGTGGGATTCAGTCGTATTAGCAGCATCAGTCTATCTTGGAAGCCGAATTTTGGATCAGCTGCTGAATGAGATATACCATTATACAAATCGAGCACGAAGCAGTGACTGAACGATTTATGCTGAACGTACGAACGCCAACTGGGCATAATCAGATCTCGAGAGCGACCATTTTCTGGCAGTCTTCATCAACTACCAAACCGCTACTGCGTAATGCGTACTGTCGTCCCCTCAGCGTCTACGAAAGCTCAGAAGAAGATCTACTTTAGCTAGACCACCCGCTAACCAGCAGACGTCAAACAATCTGTCTAGATACACTATTACGAATGACATACATTTCTTTGTATTGAAAAAGAACACGTAACTCTGTAGCGAATAAAATCATCAATATAAGATTATTCTATTACAACTCATCATCAGGTATATTTTTTTTATTTAATTAAGATATTTCATTTCCGAAACAAATTCTCGAAAAGACGAAAACAGTACCTATCCCGATAAGTTCCTCTTTGAGATTTGTCAAAGCTTCTCAATTTTGCGTCAACATTCCGCTTTGACTGGCGCCCACCTAATTTACCAACATCACAAAATAAAGTTCCTACCAACCCCACCTACGACCCCGCTCTCCTCCAAACAACTGACGCCGTGCCCATTATGGGTGACAGGTAGGATAAAGATCAGATGAATGAAATATTTCAAAATTTGAACACTTTGATAAAATTTAATTAACAACATAAATTTTAAATTCATCTTAATTGTCACAATATATATATATATATATATATTTAAAATTTTTTGATTGTGTGGGCGAAGCAGCCAAAACAGTAAGATGATTAAGGATAAATTAAACACTCATTTTAAATTTTGACGAGCTTTCGACCAACGTTTTTGTAATGAATTTCTTGTTTATTTTTAATTATAAGAATTGTATTTATATTTATTTGAAATTTTTCTAATAAATGCTTTCTTCATTGTCTTTTTAGCGACTTGATAAAGACTCGAACGTTGGTCGAAAGCTCGTCAAAATTTAAAATGAGTGTTTAATTTATCCTTAATCATCTTACTGTTTTGGCTGCTTCGCCCACACAATCAAAAAATTTTAAAAATAAATCTTCCAGCCGTAAACTTTATTATACTATATATATATATATATATATATATATATATATATATAATATATATATATATATATATATATATATATATTTTATTTATGTTTCAATAGTACGTTCAATAACATAATTCTTATAATTTTTATCTACCAATGTATTATTCAACTTTGTAATTGTGTTCAATCGGTTACCATGAAATAAATAATTACAGGTCCTGAAGAAGATGGGATACTGCCATCGAAAGCTTGACAATTAATCATTAATAAATTTTTGATTTACACCTACCCGTTTTTCTGACTACTTTCCTAAAAATTGATTATTATATATACATACATATATATATATATATATATATATATATATATATATATATATATATATATATATATATATTGTTACAATTTTAGTTACATAAATATTTTCACGTTAAATTATTTAAAATTTACTAAATAAATGACGTAATTATAAAAATAAACATATATTTTTTACAATGTTTATCACAATTTTTACTATCACAAAATAATAAAAAAATCCATCAAAACCATCGCAAAAATATAGTTTGTAAAACTGGATTATTGAAGCCATTATCCGCGTCAAAATAACTTTTCCATTTAAATTCGTACACACTGCTTTTGATCACTCACATGTAGCGAAGTACATTTCGCATTTTTGATCCCCAATACAGTTTTTATTGTCGGGCAAAGATAAAAGATAGATAGTCGTTTAACCGAGGGGGGGTCTGTTGATTTTTAAATCTGCCTATTTCGATGTTACACTATCGATAGCCTGAACGCGTTATAATACATACACGTATTTCAAAACGGCCCAAGCGACAACGGATTTACGATCGCAGCGCCGCTAAATAATAGCTTGTAAAATAGATAAAAATTTATGGTAGTTTACTAGCACATTTGTTTTAATTCTCGCTACTAAGCTTGTTACCGAACGCCGCCGCCGTGACAAGGTTTTTGAGAACTTACTTGTTCGCTGTTTTTTGTGTTTGTCATAAAAACTACACAAAAAAATACATTTAATTCATTTTCATGTAACTAAATTATAGATAATTTATCTATTTAATTAGATAATGGCTCGTGTTTATAGCCTCTTTTACAGTACGGTTAAATAAAAGTTCGTATATTTTAAAGTATTTATTTAAAAAATATTAAAACTATTTTTAGCACTTTTTATATTTTAAAAAGTTAACGGCCGATTTCATAACGAATACTTTAGCTCAAGTTAACTTTAAGCCGACAAAGTTTTATTGGCAACAAAAAATATTTTTGCAATTAGAAATTTTAAAAGTTGACTAAATAACATTGTTTTAAAATAAAACGGCTTTTGGGTTAAGTTTTGTATTGTTTTGTTGATAGTAATAATAATTATGACAGTAGACTTTTAAATTGGTGTTTTTCTGGCGGCTAAAATTTGACTTTATTTAAAATGTGTAATATGAAATCAATTTGACCAAAGCGTTGTCAATCTTCCTCAAATTATTTCAACAAACCTGATTAAAAAGTAAACCGCAATCGATCTTCTATTCAGGCCTAGTTACCCAAAACTTACTCTAAAATTATACTAGGAATCAAATATAAATACTAAGAAAATTGCAATAAATTTTTTTAAAAAATACACAGATGTCATTGACCATGGATTACGGTAAATATTTATAGCGTCAAAACGTTTATCTATAAATTTTTAAGAAATATATACTTTGTATAAAAACATTATTATAGATGCATTATAAATTTAAAAGTTGTTTTATATTTATACTATAGTTTTAAAATTGATTTATGAAACATCTCACTTGGCTTTTAAATATTCATAAATGTAGTTACAAGTTTTGTTATACTATTATTGTATTATTTACTTTATGGAGAAACTTCTAACATAACAAAATTAAATATTTTATGTTAAATTATTAACAAAGTAGAAACAAAATATAACATTGTACATTTTATATTATGTTTTGTTACTCAAAAAGTAAATGCGTGTATAAATATTTTATCACTTTTTCTTTTAATATTTTTAGTTTTACATTAATATATTGTATTTATAATTAGTTGTAGATTAAGTAAATAATAATGTAATAGTAATTATTTTTAGTATATGGTATTAATATTTAAAAATGCAATACTATACGTACATCTTACATCATCATAAGACAAAATTGCACATTTTTATCGAAACATCGCTTTTTAATTAAAATTTATACAGAATTAAATCCTAAGGCATTTTATTCTAACATAATAAATTCTGAAATATGTTTTACTATTTTAATTTAATAATAAGTACATGCAAGTAGAATACTATATTTTGACGGGTACGTAAGTTCAAATTATTTAAAAAAATAAACAAATTTTATGAAAACTAATTTAGAAAATAGCTTTTGACATAATGAATATTGTAAAATTGCTGTCACATAGTTTAATAATTATGAAAATATTGCCTTATTACCATGGCCAAACTGTCAAACCATTGCAAAATAGTTAAAATATTCTTTACATATTTTTAAACGAACATGTAGAAAATGCAGTTTATCCATATTTAATTATCATCTAAAGTTTAGATTCTAAACTATAACTTAAATTATAAGATATCATAATTATATAACTAACTAACAAGTAAATTTAAATAACAGTTTGTAACATTTTACTTTTTGGTTTGACATGAATGATATTTTCAATTAATTATAATAATTTTTTAATTAATGCTTTGTGGTAACCCGTGTTGAGACAGATAAAAATATAATTCAGATAAAATAAAAACTGCAAAATAATGAACTATTTCATTTATATAAAATCGTTTTTCATTTAATTTAAAAAAATAATTTTATTAAATTAATTAACATCAGCCAATTAGCGAAACAATTTTCTTTCTAGAGAATTTGAGTAAAATTGTGCGCGTCTCTTTACCCATCAGACAACAATTTGCAAACTCACAGCGTGAGAGAGAGCAATGACGTCAGCAGAGACCAGGCAACCGTTCTCTAATGAGGGTTTTGCGCGAGTTTAATTACGAATTCAAATAAACAAACTGTGTGAGTCGCGACGGACGGGACACACACGCGTTACGACGCCATACGACGCCCGTACGTGTCTGTATGTATGTCTGTGTATGCATATGTGCTCAGTCGTGCACCATGTGACTTCCGAACCAGTGAAATAGTCGCTCGCGTCCCGCCAAGCGCCGACGTACTCGTATATATTAATTAAGACGTAAAAATAATGTAACAGTCGCGACTGAGTGACATCTGAGCGCGTTTTCCTCGACATTGTTCTACTGTTTATGCACGTCGGCGTGTCGCCAGTCAGTTGTTTAGTTGTTCAGTTGTTCAGCCGTTGCGCCGATGTTTGTTTTTATTTTTTAACATGGCCTGCTGTGCTCTGAATGCTCGTGAGCTTGCTGACACACTTCTTTTTCATATTTAGACATATTAATTTTCTAATGTTTTTTTTTTTAATAGTAATAGTACAAGTTTATATTTAATATTTTTAAAATCAAAATATTAAATGAAAAAATTACGTCATCTGCCTTGAATCGAACACATAATCTCTCGATCTCTCGACCACATGAAACATGTTTTCTGTATTAATTTCATTTAATATTTGTTTATTTCATGTAGATTTATTTAATGTTTATTTTGTTCTTTAATCGAACGTTTTACTGTTAAAGAATTCTATATTTAGAATAAAATAACAAAATAAACCTAATTACACAAAAAATAAATGTAAGATTATTCTAAAAATAAATATTGAAGCTCATCTTTTATATGAAGCGATATTCTAAATATAGACAAGCATCAAATTTTATTTAACAACGTACCAAGACATGTGATACACAGATAAATTGATAAATTTACCCAAAACATTTTCAAAACATTATTATACATTTATTTGACTTTTGAACTTTAACAAAAATAAATTAAATACAAAAATATACAACGATATTTGATCTATACATAATTAACGCCAAAAAATTCTTATTAAAAATATATATTAAATTGCGGAACGGTACTCTTTTAAGACTCCATAGAACACGAGTGTGTCATAAGTCAAAACTAAGTTTGTCATGAACACTCCTTAGACACCGGGCCCATTTTCCTTTCCTTGCTACACCATTACGTCACTGAAGAACGAAACTGTATTAAACTTTGTTTACACAAAATAAAATTGCGGAAAGGATGTTTAGTATACAGATAATTAATTATTTTTAGTAGCTTTACAGTTTAAATATATAAAATAAAAATTTTAAATATATATATATATATATAATAACAGTTTAACATTCTCGTTTCAAATTATTTTCAATTCGGTTTTTTAATTGATCTTTCATAAGACGCAGTAGACAGTGGTATATAATCATAAATTTTTAAAAAAATTATACAAGTATTGTAATTATTTACATAGCCGATTTCAAGAAATTGAAGTAGTTTTGTATATAACAAATAATTTTGAAAAAACTTGCAGGTAATTTGAAATTTAATACATAACCAAAAATTTTTTTAACAATTTTCGATTAAGGTAGTTGGGATTGTTGGGACCAGTCTATTTTAGGAAAAAATAAAAAAAAAAAATTAAAAAAAAAATGAAATCAACCATTATGTTAGAGAATCTCTAAGAACTCAATTTCTTAAAAACATCCAAATCGTGCCTTCCAGTGTAGACACTGCTTTATCTATCCGCATATCTACTTCATGTCGCCGCATTATTCACGTGTCGTGGTCCAATTCAAAGTTTTAAAGCACAGCCTGGGATAATTACGCATCCCTAGTCGCAGCCAAACAACCAACGATGGCGCTCGGCGCGCTCGCCACATTATTACGAACTGTTCAAAACCCCGAAACTTTATATTAGTTGTTGAACCACGCGCCACGTCAACGCTGCTTTGCCCACCATTCCTGCTGGGCCTGGGCTTCCAACACTCCTGCCCACTCACACGCGCGCACGGTGCCCCTAGCTTATTGTCGTAACGTGCCGATAGGTGTGCTGTCTGCACAATGTCACCAGCTACCCACTATTACTATTTGCTATTAGTTCTTGATAGCGAGACGAAAGTTTTGAATAGTTTCGCTGTTGTGGTTGGTGTGTGACAAACAACACAATTCAATAGTGTAAGATGTGTTTTCTGATTCGGGTATTAATATTATGATGAAATTAAATTGAAGCGTAGTTGGTAAATGGAATAGTTGATACAAATTTTGAATTTAATTGAAATTATTATGTTGTAATTTTATTCTATTAGTAGTAGAGTACTATTTATGATAGAGTGTACAATTTTAGTTAATTAAAAAGTAAATCAAATAAATATGTAAAATTATAATTTACTTTGTATATAAAATATTATAACTTACTACCAAATAAAATGTTTAAAATACTGTAATTTTTAAAAGTTTTTGTTAACCATAGAATATAAAGCTACGTTTTTACAAAGAATAGTGTTAGTTTTTAACACTTAATTAAACAAATTTCTTTGCTATGCAATTTGTGGTAGATTTTCATATAAATCATTGCCAAAATAAATATTTTAAAATTATTTTACAAATGTATCAATTATATTTACAAAAATAAATGAAATGAAATAATATAACAATAACGTTACAATGTCATTATTATCTTTGTAAAATATAATGCAATAAATTCTAAATGTGTAATAAGAAATATTAATAATATTAAGAGTAATAAAAAAAATAGTATATAAACGATTATTTTTGTTCATATTATATTGATATTTTATGTTTTAGTTGTTAAAAATAATCACAATATACAAATTATTCTATTCTTAAGTGACAGGATATTTAAAAACAATTTGAATAAATAGCTAAGAATTATATCTATATTTATAAGTTTCATTCATTTCTATTTATAAATTTATTAATAATACCACAATATACATGTCATAAAAATATAAATATTTAAATAAGTTGAGTGAAACCGATTCTATATATAGTTTAACAAATTTAGTAGAAATCAATATATAATATACATAAATATAATTTATACGAAAGATATAATTTATACGTTTAAAGAAAATAATACTAACAATAAGTGTATTGTGGAATTATATATATATATATATATATATATATATATATATATATATATATCAAAATATTAACATTTGTTTATTTGATTTTTAAGTTTCATTCGCACTTGAAATAAGTTTTATATGTATGTATGTGAAAACACAATAAAAATTCGTTAAAAGCAATTAAGAATCTTAATTTTTGGCTGCAATAAAACCAGTAACAACTTATAAAACTAAAATAATTCATTCGCGTTGTTTTTATTGTAAGTTAATAAGTAGTTTGATTTAAATTAACTAGCTAGAATAGTTTGAGTAACTCTTTAAGTTGTATATGGAGGTGTAAGTTATAATTTATAAATCATACCTTTATAAACAGTAAAATAAAAAATGAATGATTAATATAAAAACCAATATTCTTATCTAGAACATACAAAAACATTATCTTCATTACAATAAAGACTTTCTTCGACTGCAGTCAATAAAAATATTAAAAACTTTTCCGTTTACAGAACCTTGAGGGAGAGCACAAATATGATAAGAATTGTGCATCGTACGATTCTGCATCGTCCCCAATCGTTGCGTCCTTGTTTCAACGCCAAGAAAACCGCATAACTGCAGGAGAAGAAAATATTCCACTTTTATATTTTCATCCTTTATTTTACGGTTATCCGTCTCGCTTTCGCACTATGACGATGGAAAACTTTTATAATAAGCTTACATCAATGTTGTACTTATTCGGAATTCTTAAGTACGAAACAATAGGAACTCTCATACGGCAATAAAGCACTTCGTTTTTAATGCAATTTTCAGAAAAGTTTTTCGCTTCTCCTATTTTGCCGTTGCCTGGTCCCGGGGTCCTTTTACATTATTGATGAGTATCATATTTCAATATTATTCCATGAATAATGTTTGATTTTGTTCGTAAACTCAATTTTATTGCTAATGTTATTTGGCTGGATTTTGCAATAAATACATGATAAAATGGAACTTGAAAAAAATACAATTCTGTGTTATTTTTTTAAAATATATTTTTAGTTATTAATTATCAAATATAAATACACAAAAAAATTTGTAATTTAGAATAATTTTTCTATTTAATTAGATAATATTTCTAATAACATTGATTATTTTATCTATATCCACAAATTAAATAGATAAAATTAATGTTTTATTGCAAACAAGTTTATTTAAAAAATCAAAAATTGCAGAATAAATCAACAAACAAAACTAGATAAATATGCTACAAACTAAAAAATTATCTAATTATAATTATAATCTAATTATACTAGAGCTGGGAACCGAATCCGGACAATTTTGTCTCCTAATCCAAAATTATGTTACATTTAATATGATTAGAAGGCTGAAAAATTATCTATTTTTAAAATGGTATAACAACTAAAATATTAACAAAATTATCGAAAGATATTTTTTCCTCTGCAACTTTATATAATTTTGCTACCAAATTTTAAATAATTTTTTTTTTAGCAATAAATAAGTATAAAAACGATTTGATTTTGTTTTGTTCATTAGTAGGTTTTAATGTAGGTAACTATAATAAACATTTTGTTGTTGTCCAGAAACAATATTTATGTTTCATTTCAAACATCTCTGACAAAATTTGTTTTGTCCAACATATACTGAATAATACATTTGTTTTAAAAATAATAATCACTATCAAACTATATGCAACAAGAAATAAAATTGACATTCTTTTCTTTTTAATAAAAAATAATACGTACGATAATTATATAAAATTTCAGTTATAAATTTTATACCGACAAATATAATTACTACCGCGTACATGCAATAACAAATAAAACTGACAAATCTATTTCTATTAAACACATAATTTTTATTATCACTTTTAGTATTCTACGTTTTTATCAGCGACAAACCAATATATTTTTACTACTTAATGAGTAATTAAATTTATAATTGAAAAATAATTTGTGTCCGTTTAACATATGTTGTACTAAAACATATTATTACCATTTTACTATCATTTAAATAAAATAAATGTAATTTAAAAGTCAATAAAATAGTAAAAAGAACTAATAAAAAAAATATAATATTATAATTCAATTCAATAGTAATTTAATAAATTATATATTAAATAATGTATAAATAAACATAAATAAATATTAAATAAAATATTAAATAAATAATAAAACAAAATAATTATTAACATATTATAATATAGAAAAGAAATAATATAGATACAATATAGAAATACTAAAAAAAAACATTTTTTTTTATTTATTAGTAGAACCATAAATATATTATAATATATTATTTAATAAAAATGTAATCATGTTTGTTACTAATGACGATACAGTTTATTGTATAACTAACAAGTTTGTGTCCTAATTTATTCGAATACGTAAGTAATATTATACTTTTTCTATGGCTATATAATACAAAAATTATACTTACTAGTCTTATATGATAGATGTTTGCTCAAGATGACCGAACCATCTTAATTTATAACACCAACTTTATGATATTTAAACATTACGTCAAACATCGAATATTGCAACAAAAGTTTTGTGTTTGGTTACAAACTGTTCAGTAATGATTTGACAGTTTTATTTGGTTAAATATATTAAGTAATAATTCAAAAACTTATAAGTGTAGATAAAGAATAGCATTAATTATCAAATGACAAATATAAAGACTATAAGTATTTCAAGAAATTTTATTTGATAAAAACATTTATAGCGTCTCCTATATTTTATACTTGATAAAATTCGCTGATCAAGTTTATATTATATACGTTATTTATATTATATGCGTTATATATATATTTTATGTGAAAATTACTCTTCTTATTAATTTGACATAGTAAAATGGCGTTCCACCTCATAAATAAACTACTAAATAATAGATAAAAATTAATCACACGTAAAGTATACCTTTAAGTACTCTATAAATTAATTTTCTCCCTAATAACCCCTGCTCCCCATAATTACCTCAATATTTACATCGAAAAGAACTATCCTCTTACAGAACACTTCACCAATTTAATTCCCATTACCCTATTCTACTTCCGTACTAATTCTAGCCTCAAAATTTCTTCAGCAAAGCAATTTGCAATATACAGAATGTCCTGTTTTCTTTGTGCGATTCAAGTAAATTACTATTATTTATCATGATAGTACGAGTATATGACTTGGTATTATTTATACATAATTTTTTTATTTATTCTATGGAATCAAAGCACTGATATTGGTATATACATACCTACATACATAATTACGCTATGTACTCCTAAAGCTGTGGCGCAAACTTTTTAATTTATGCAGAATAGATTCCGCCAAATATTTCTAACCAGAAAAGCAATTTTTGCTTCATCAACATATCTGATCTCTCTTATACCTGCTTTTTTATTCTTATCTTCTCATTGGACGTCCACGTTAAACGTATACCGCTCACATATATTTTTTAATAAATCGTTCATTAGACATTCGCTCAAAATGACCGAACTATTTTAACTGATTTAACACCAACTTTACAACAATACCAATTTTACATTCTTTGCACCAAATCAATTTTATACACGATCCCTTCTAATTATACAACATATCCCACGTGAAAATCTCACATGATCACCAAAATAATGTTTTACATACTCAAACAAACCTCTCTGGATACATGTACAAATATTCCCAAAGCACCCAAAATCTTGCAACCAGCATTTATTCTCCTTTCAAACTATCAGTCAAAGTCTTAGTCTTAAGACAATAAACTATTAATATTTGTAATAATATATTTAATCGTACAACAAATCTAAAACACTTTGTACAATCAACAAGCAATAGAAACGCATCAAGTGCGAATGAAAAGACAAGGAAATAATGAGGCAACCGAGGTCGGCTTTCGTGTTTTGTAATAATCACTTTTCTTCTCCAAGTTGGGTGCCATTTGCCATCGAAGCTACTATCCTACTAGCCGAGCACACTAATAATAATTGGTGCTTCGGAAAACGTGCGGATGGCGTGCACCCAAAGACAACGCGGTATGCCTGACTGAGAGTCAGTTTGCAGCCGACAAACTTTGTCACTTGGATCTCCTGGGCTCGAATCGGTCACGCGATCTGTTCTTTTTTTGTTTTTATCTGTAGTTTGAAGCAACGGTTGAATGTTGAAGATGTCTGTTTGTCATCAAGTGTTTGACTGTAGTTGGAAAATACAAAATTGATTGACGGTGAAATGTTTTTGTTTATTTTCAGTACGTTTTGTTAAAAGACGAAATATTAATATGTGTCATATTACACAAGTTTTATTAAACAAATAATATATTATTCAATAATAATGTAATGACCTTTATATGTAAATAAAATACTATATTTTACTTTAGCAACTTTAGTAAATATACTGATTAGTTTGCATTCTGTTTATAAATTCAGTTTTGCAAAATTTGAGCAAGCGTCAAACTTCTTTTTACGCAAAATGATTGACTTGCGCAAATGCGAATGTACAAATCAGTTTGAGCAAATCACTTAAGCGTGTAAACATAAGTAACATTTTAAAATAGTAATATTATAATATGGAAATTGATCTATATTATAGCAAGAACAACAACTCGTTAGATAATCGTGTAATTGATTACAAACTATTAAAGTTAATACAGCTAAATATTTTATATATGATCAAAATATATCTATGTAATATTTATTAAATACATAGTAATTATAAATTTAACCAAATATCGATCATAAAGAAATATTTCTTACAAAATTCGCTGAACATTCATAAATATATTCGCAGTAAATTTCAACAAACTCGAGTCAGCTTCAATATGTTGTAATCATATAATGTTGTATTATAGAATCAATATGTACCGGGTGTAAGTAAACGTTCAAGGAGTTTCTAAATATTTAATTATGTTTGTGTACACATAATTGGCTATATAGAAACAAAGCCTGTTTGTTAAATTCATTTTAATTGCCTCGTATTATCTTTTATAGTTTATTTGGTTCAGTTTGGTTAGCTCTAACAGTTGCTTCCTTTAAAAATAGATAACGTTAAATTCCAATTATCTCATAATATATTATTATTATTAATAAATGATATGTTAAATAAAATTATAAAATAATAATTTTTTCATTAAAACTTGTGTAATAAATTATAACTTAGTAAAAAAATCTTTCAACACTCATTTTATTAATACAGAACTAAATCCTAAAGCTTTTTTGTTTTGTTTTTATTAATGCTTTATAACTCTAATAAATTTTTGAATTATTAGTTGACTAATCAAAATTTATATTACAGTTTTAAAAATAAATTCATAGATATATTTGTTGCTGTTTCGCTTTTTTTTCTAGCATTAATAAAATTCAATTTTCAAAATAAATAAATATAATTAAAGAACGAAAGTAAAACTTATGAACCATATATTTTACTTGATTCTTTTCACTGTTCTGCAACTACAATAGATTTATCCAGCATTCATGTAAGAGTATATGCATTACATTTTAGAACAATAACATTGGACCGAAAATAAAAAGACTGTATTCACGTAAAAGAGGCACAAAAGAAGCACAAACACAAAGTCCGCGCGTCCAATCCAGTCCTGCTGAAAGTTGTACCCTATAATCCTGCTTCGGCTCCGTATATATATAGCAACGGCAGGAGTTAACGCATAGGTCACACGAACCACTAGTGCATTAAAGGCTTTAGAACAATAAACCGGCTAACTTTTGATATATTTTTCGGGCCGTGACCCAGCACGCCGAGCACAATTATTTGTCTTCCTCTCGTGGGGGTCTTCGGGGCGTCTTTTCTCGTTTTTCCAAACCTGCTTTGCGCTGTATGTGTGTGCTATATGCGCTCTGCGACGCGCGTCTCTCTGACACATACACACAAACAAACGGACACGTTCACATAAATCATCCCTGAAATAGATATAAATCTCGTTGTAGAATATTTCTGGTGTCACTAGAGCTGAACACTTAGCCATATGATGACGTCATACAATGTTAACTTGATTAGGTTCCTCGATGTTTTTCTCTTGCTTGTGCTCCGTGCTTTTTTGAGATTCGCCCCAGCGAATGTGCCTCGGAAAAATATGAGATTTCAGTTCTGTTTTGTTTTATTTACTGTTTTTCTTTTTTTTTTAAATATGATAAAAATATTATTAACTCACACCTTAAAGTATTTTGTTATCTTTTTGAATTATATGTTTATACATTTAAAATAAAATAAACTAAAATTAACTATTTAAAAATTATCCACTAATTAAAATTACTTTTTTTTTGTTTAACTGAAAAAAGTATATAATTCACATATTTCAAAAGTAATCTTATGATTAGTTATAAAAGTAATAAATATTTTAATTATTAAGAATTGCAATTATAATAAATATATTATTTATCAAAAATTAAGTTAGAAAGTTACAATTACAAAAATAAACTCAAAAACTTAAACTTTAGTGATCATTTCTAAATTTTTTAATCCAATAACTATTCAATATTTATCAAAATATAAATAAATATTAACTAAATTCTTATTAATTGTTTTCATTACAATTTATAAATAAATGTATCAAATTTGTCAAGAAAATATATATGAAACAAAACATAATTAAAAATGCAAATGCGTTTGAGCCGACAATAACAAAATTGTTGCAACGAAAAAATATTCAAATTCTAAGTAACAAGCGTTCATTTTCGAAAATTCTAACTCGGTCTTCATCAGTTAAGTCCGTTAAGCCTGGGTGTTGGATGCAAAAGAAAATGTTTTTTGATTGTGTCAGCTGCGTTTTCCGTCCGGCCGCATATACAACTCCAAATTATTTAAATTTAATAAGCGAGAAATTTAATTCTCCTGGTTACGAAAATTTTCAGGTCAAGTTGATTAAATTTCCTTAGTAAATTTCTCATCAATAGCAGAATAATTTCTTTGTTCTTTTGCAAATCATTTAACGCTAAAAATAACTCGGGTGAAGATTTACGCTTCTAGGCAAAGTTCAAGCAAAGTACAAAAAACAAAAGATTTTCTATCGGTACATAAAATAACTGTTATTAAAAGCTCCTATTAAACATTGCATCACAGATTTGGATCATTATTTTTTGTAAAAAAAAAAACAAAAAAAAACAAGTTTTAGGGAACTAATATCTGACCACTATACTAGATATTAATATCACACTAATTATATAAATAAGTAATTTCTTCTACATTTTTTGTTTTATTTTTTAATTAAAATAATAATATAATAAAATTACCAATTTTATTAAATTAATTCAATATTTTGGAACTATGGTACCTTTCTATGATTTAACAAAGATTACAAATTCCTGATCCAATTTTAGAAATTAATCTCATACTGTCACAACACTGTATGTGGCAGAAACTTTGACTACTTTATATAATTAAAAATATTAAAAATTTATAATAAACCTCTAACCGCATATGAAAGCTCAGTTAACCTGAATGAGACAATCTAATTATATCGGACAACAGATATACATGAACTCAAAGCTAGATTATTAGTAGTTCGCATTGTTATATCATAGTTGTTTAGTTGAAATACAATAGCAATATCGGATGGCTTGATTTTGATCGTATGGACATATCTTTGTGCAAATAGGTGTGTGTTTGACTATGTTTCGTGTACATGTGGAATAACTTTGGTAACAAAATATCCTTTGGGGATGTAAGTTTGCTTGCTAGTGGACGATTACGCTCACAGACACAGATATACTTGTATTGTTGCTTCATTTACTTGACGTTTGTAAGCATTGATTTTAATGTAGAGTCATATATGAAAATTGATGCACCAAAATTAATCTTAAATCGTTCATAATACATCATCTCTCAAACTCGTATATAATAATTAAAAAAAATAAATATTTTTGTAACTGTTTTGCAAAAATCATTATATGTTTTGATTTTGTGTTAAAATATTTTTTTATTATTTATCTACAATTACAATTTTTAAATCTCATATAAAACAAAGTACAAATCACAACATGTTTCAGAGTAGAATATTTTGTAAAAATCCATGTTGTATCATGTTGAAAAAGATTGATCTTGAACAAAACACTCGCCGTCAAAAAATAATTGAACAATATATATATTTTGTTGTACAACCATTTCGCTGACAATGACGCATCACCCGATGTGAGTACAATCGGGGAGCAAGACTCGTACTTACGCTTCGAAGATTTGCAAGGACACTTGAGCTTTTAAAGCTCGCTTGCAGGCAACACGAAGCTTGCACGAAAACAACATTGTACATCGCGAGTACGTTCGTTGTACGCGCGAGATGTTAAAGCACTTTCCGTTCTGAATACAAACAATGTGTGCACTGGCTCTCGCCGTGTATAAATCGTCAAACTTGTGGCGTAAAAATAACTCGTTTTATGTAAAAATATACACAATGTTTATAATGATCGAACCCCTCAGTTGACTGCGTGTATGTATCTTGTTTTCTAGAGACTTTTGTTTATTTAACATGCATGCACCGTGATGTTAAGTATCGTGTGTGTGTGTATTATGTCAGGATTTTTCAAGCTTGGATACATATGGAAATAATATGTTTCTACATCTGTATTTATGTTTCTTTTAAAGATTTTTCTCTGTGTTTATTAGTACATGAAATTTATGATATTCTAAATATTAATAATTTAATCTCGTTTAAATATTTAATGCTTACATGTTTATTTCAATGTAAAATTTACTTATAATGTTTTATTTTGTTAAGTAACTACAAATAATTAAATTTAGATTTGATTTCAATTTTATTCAATTAATTTATAATTACGTTTTTCTTTACGCTGGATAAGAGGAATGGGCTGGGATTCTGTAACTCTAAGCTAGCATGATCCAATGGCAGGAGCAAATAGCATTAATGTAATCTGCTCTATCTTTAAATACTGCTAACTTAACCCCGAATCTGGCGTTAACTGATCTTAATAAAATAACAGTCTATCGATGCTGGCTGATAATTTAGCAAGAGCTGAGTTATTAAGCCATTAAAGAGTTACAACTAAATCAAGTGTACCTTATCAATTTTGCATTGTCGTCATCATGAATTTTTATTGTAATCAATTTCATATTGTTATAATTAAGATTTTATTGAATTTCTTTGCTTACAATTAAGTATTTGGTAAATAACTTTTTCATTATTATTTACTTGAAAACATTTGCAATTGCAAAACACTTGAATCGCGCTAACCAAATGACGATAATAATACAATAATTCTACATTATTTAAATAACAATAGTTTAAAGTCGGTAAAGAAAATATAATTCGTTTGATTGGGTATATGTTTTATCTGAAATTGGATAGTTACATGCGTGAAACACAATCCGATAGGGGAATAAATAAAATGAAATGGGTGCGTTAAGTATACACGTATTTGCTGTGTTGAACTGAGTTTTCGAGTTCACTTGACTTATAGCTCCCTAATGAATTTTCAAAACGGTTAACGTAACGAAAAACTGAGCAAAATATTCCGCCCGGAATTTCGCTAAAGATTTATCGCTAGCCAGTATGCGGTACCATGTATTTATGTTTTTTAGATTAATATGTTTTATTAGAAAGATATATGTTTTATTACAATACACAACATATTTCAGTTACTATACTTACTTACTTATTTTGTTATTTTACAAACTTTTATCATTCCGAACATTTTTTTTACACAGCAAAAAACTGTTGAATTCGATATTTAAAATAATACTCTTCTTTCTGTAAAAAATGATATCAAATAGTATTAAACTTTCGAAATTTTTAAGGTAATATTTTATAAGACTCTAATACGTTTTATGCATAAACTCAAAAAATAATTATATGGAGTAAATATATGAAAATAAGTGAAAATAATAAAAATAAAATAATGTGGAGTAAATTCATTAAATGTATATTATATTGATGCCTACAATAACAAAAATAAATAAAGATTCTATATGATTATATTAGTTATGAATAAACAGTAGTCGTATATCACGTAATGAGTGTATTGTACATAATTTTATCATAAAACTACAACATGTAGTAATTATTATTTATTGGTGAACCGTTGTCGTTTTTGTGCACGCAAACTCATTATTATTTATATTGTTTCCAATTTGGTAGTTTCCGTTAATTAAAATGTTAATTAATATGAAAATAGTGTAGAGTTTGTGTAAAATAATACACTGATTTTGATGAATATTTTATAATATATTAATATATACTAAAACTAGTTACTACTCTATATAATTGAATTCAAAAAAAATTAACCAAAATTTTATTGCCAAATATTTTCATATTTTTACAAAATTTGTATCTTTTGTACATACAAAATATATCTTTTAACTTAACCAATTTAATGATTTTAAGATAAAACAGCGTATATAAACTTAAACAGCAAACAGGAGAACACAAAAATGGAAAATCGAAAAAATTTAATAAAAGAAAGTACTGTTTATAGGAATCAAAGCTCTAATTATTCCTTCTTCATCAACACTTTATTTCTTTATATTTAACATTAAAAATTAAATCAAATAATTTTAAAAAAAATAACCGTAACTTTTAATATTTTTCTTCGAAAAATTCTTATTCAGATACATTACTTAAATTATAAAATTATTTTTGAAATATAAATTAATATGGAAATGAAGGAATATTTTTTTACCAGTAAGTTTAATAAAAACATCATTTTACTTAAATAAGATTATAAACTATCTTGTATTTTATTTTTGTTTTATTCAATGTAACCATTTATATACAACTGAAACCAGTTTCTAGTTATGGATTTGCATGCAAAATGTTCTTTATATTTGGATGTCACGACTGGTATGCAATAAGTGTCAAGATAGTTTTACAGATTAAGAAATACAAAAAAGGGTAAAAATTCTTTGAATCACACGACATATATTCAAAGACACACAGAACCAACTATTTTTTTAAGACAACACTAACATATTGTTATAGACAGTTGCAGTCAAATTAAAGATATTTTGTAGAATTGAAATTTAAACCAAATTTTTTTAAAAAAATTTGGTGTATTGTTGTTTATAACATTTAAAAAAATTATAAATTATAAAAATATCAAAATAAAAAGGATTTAGAATTAAGGTCTGTTTACATTTTTATAAAAAATCGACGTTTCGACGTAGCTATAGTAGTCATATAGAGTAAATAAACTGAACATAGAAACAAGTTACTAAGTAACATAAATATCGGTAATATTTAAAATTAAGTAGTTTAGAACTTACTATATATATTTTATCGGAAATTAATAATGCAATATCATTGATAACCTACAACTTCTTGTGTTTAAATAACAAAACTAATCATAAAACGTACAGATTAATAAAGTAAACACAATTTTTTTAACAATGAGTAAATTTAATAAAAGAGCAACATAATAACAAACTTTATTTTCACACATTAAAGCTAAAAAAATATATAATAATAAAACCAGATCAACATTCTGCATTAACAGATTAAAAAAATGTTTTTTGAAGTCGAACAATACATTGTATTTTCTATTACAATATACATTATATTGTTAATACACATTATATTTTATAAAACATAGAATAATAGTTTATTGTTATTAGTAAAAACAAATGTAAGTATATAATAATATTTTTATATAGAATATTTATTTTTGACCAAAAATAGACGTGTAACAATGTGAAAGAAATTTTTTGTAAAATAGTTTTTACCATCATTATTATATTTAAATTTTAATAATACAACTACGTTGTCATTATAATGTCACAGCAAAAAAATTAGTTCAAAACAAAAATTTTATTAAAAAAACATTATTTATTATAATAAAACGGCTATAGGATATAGCACAAAGCTCTTTTTAAACATTTTTAAACAAACTATTGAATAATAAACATAAAATTTTTAATTAGTGAAAAAGTGTTAAGTAATATTAAAAAACTCACTAAACAGAAATGGAAAAATAATTTTATCTAGGCAATATTGATTTTTTTCTTGTATTTTTTAAGCGATTAAAAAAATCATTACTATTAAAATGCTGTGCTAAAATCTACATATATAAACAGAATATAGTTTATTTTATTGACACATCTGGTAAATAAACTTTAACAATATTTTGTGTAGGATTTAAAATTTATTGAACAAAACATCAGTTTTTATTGCATTTTTATTTTGTAGTAAAATGTGAATTAACAAACAATATTATGTTTTTATTGTAACTAGTAAATTTAATATTTTCCCCTGGTTTTCAATTTATTTTTCAATTTTGTGCACGCAAGTGTTTTTAGTTAAATATTTTTAGCTGTAAAAATAAACTGAATTTTTAGCAGAATAATTTGTTAGTCCCATAATGTAAATTAATTTGCAGGATTTATTTTGTTATTTACAATTTATACACTCGTTTTTATTTTGAAATATAAAATTATTGAAACTGTCAATGTTTTATCTTTTTCGACAGATAAATATTAATATCAGAGTAAATATTATATAACGATAAATTAATACATAATAATTTTATGTGTTAAATAATACTAATATTTTATATCACTCCAATCTAGTTACCAAATTATACTATGCAATCAATAAATTAAAAAAAATATTAGCATCAATAACAAATATATAATACTTCCTTATTTGTAATTTAGAATATTGTTAATAGCAGTTTCAAATACAATAATTTTGAGTTAATATATTTATAAATTATGTGGCCAACAATTCTCTAGGGTTTTTAACCTAAAGGATAATCCGGTCCTGCTTACATCTTGACAGCTGTACCTATACAAATTTCCCTATACTTTTTCAAGAAACAGTTTTGCTAATTTAACTACAAAATACTAAAATAAGTTTCAAATTAATTTCGCCATCAACATCAACACACCATTCAACTAATTTCACAAATAGCTTTACATTCATCTCATTTCCAATGTCCAGCGTTAAAACGAAACATAAATCCACCGCCAGAATAATTGCCTCGCCATCCAACAAACCTAACCTAACAAAACCGTTTCCCCGGCTCATTCCAAAGTGGACCTAAACCAAACTATGAGTGCCAGCCGAGATCGTCATTTACCTTTAACCGTTTACCGGCCGGGGGAGAGAGCTAAGGTAATTTAGTTTTTTCGATTTTTAAAGCGTGCGCGCGAGATGGCGCCGACGCGGCCCACTGCTCCTTTAATTTACTTTTATTGATATCTCGGGAGCGTTTTTGTGTTTGCGTTCGCGTTTGTTCGTTCGTTCGTTTGTTACACCCGTTGTGTTTTATTGCGATGGACGTTCCAGCCAGTGCCCGGTGATCAGTCAGCGGTCGACTGCTTGTAATTGCAGATTATTTGAGAATGGGAAAATAAAAGGTAATTGGAAATGTTGTTTTTTTAAGAGATGTAAAAATGAGGTGATTGTTATATGTTTACAGGATATATATTGGATTGGACAGGATGGAATCTCACTATCGGTATTTTTATTTATTTAGGTAAATTAGTATTATTAAAATTTAAATATAATAATGATAGTAAAAACTATTTTACAAAATTTTTCTTTCACATTGTTACACGTCTATTTTTGGGCAAAAATAGATATTTTATAATAATATTATTATATACCTACATTTGTTTTTCTAATAACAATAAACTATTATTCTATGTTTTATAAAATATAATGTGTGTAAATTAGCCGGTTGCAGAAAGTATTGTTAAATGTTATGTAACTTGTTAACTGTCCAATGAATAAGACACTTCAATAACAAACAGCACTTATAGTAGTCAAATGGATTTATTAAACTAATACTTCTAATTATCTCAAATTTAAAAAAAGGTATAGCTCTGCTGAACACCCGATTATATGCATACAAATACAATTATTAATCTACAAGCAAAAAAAAATTTACAGCTCAGAGTAAATTTTCAAATAGTCAAATATATGACTAAAATTCCAAATATAAGATTAATTTTTAAAGATCAAAATATTAACCAACAGAATTTGGAGTCCTAATAAAACAAACTACCTATGTTATTTTTTAATTATTTTAAAATAACATAGTATTTAAAATATCATAAACCGGCCCTGCACATGAATATTGCTGACCACACACTCTTGCAGTAGCGATAGCCACTATTATCCGACAAAGACAACGTAAAATCTAGCATTGGAGTTCGTCGCATTGAGCTGGAGGTAGTAGTAGCTATTTGATAGGAGCGCATATTGGGGACGATTCTGCGGGCAAAATGGGATTCTGAGCCGGGACGCGATTGAACGGAAATTGGAGAGCTGTGGCAGTCTATTATATTTATAGTTGGATTTATACAAGCGGCTACCCAGCCACTGTCTCTACGGAGCTCTCTCGACCGCACCAACAACATTTGACGCGGCCGGCTTGTCGACGGAACAGCGAGCCGAGGTTCGTTGCCGATGAGAACAGATAGGTTTTGAACTATAGACAAATAATACTGTAGATGCTTCTAGAAAATTTACAAACTATAAGATTATATTCCGACTATCAATTAACATAGTTAATAAACAAATGCGTAAAAAATTTGATAAAAAAGATATTTGTGTAACAGTCCAATATATGTAAACAATTGAAAATAAACATACATAAGTACAGTAAAACCAGTATTATTAACACAAAAATCTTTAAATAATTTTTAAATACTTCAGTTGTTTTACATTTTAAAAAAGAGATGATTTTTTAGTCTTCTAATTATGTTAGAAGACACATCTACTGCAAGAGTAAACAATTACATTTAAAATATTCATAGATATTTTTTTCGATATTGCATTAGAGTTTTCAATTAAAATCAATTAAGAGTATATGCATCTATTCTTCACTAATGATTTAATGTATTCATAAACGTTACAAAAATTCATTATGTAATTGTGCGTTTTTTATATGTTAATCTAGAGTTGAAAAGAGATAACCGTATTTTTTCATTTTTAAATAAAATGAGAAAATAAAAAGAAAAAAAAATTGTTAAAACTTATACGAAAGATTAAGAAATTATACGAATGCTGTTTTATAAATTCAATATTCAAAGATCTCTTTCTATTGAAAGATTGTCAGTAAAAGTTCACTAGGCAAACATGTAGATTTCACTGCAAAATTTAGAATTTCTACTACTCATTTTGTTCCTAACTCTACGTTACAATACGACCTGAATTAAATATAATTTGAAAGTTATATCTAACCGTCCCTCGTCTGCCATATACTAAGCATTAAAAGTTAAAAACCTAGGGCATGTCCATCTTTTAATAATTTGTCTGTGGTATCAGTAGTCCCAAAGAGCACAATTCTACCCCATAAATAAACGCCTGAACTGGTATTCGGGTCAAGGACAATCGACATTTTTATTTTGTCTTCTCTCACACACACCCATACACACACAAACACACACACATGCACAAACAGCATCGACGGATTTCACTAATCCGATTATTTTCCACAGATAATCAGCGATGTTTGCTTTCCCGTACAATTTTATAGTTTTCTTTTTTGCACCCGTTCATAATTTATCGTTTCAGTCCTGGTTTATTTTCTTAATGTGCTAGAACAGTTTAATAACAGTTTAATCTCTTGATGAAATTAATTATTTGTTTTTATTTAAGTTTATAAGTTGTTAAATTTACAAGCTAAAAAGTAAAATAAATTAAATATAAATATTTTAGGTGGTATTTTTTACAATACGAAAGTAAGTGTTAGAACGTAAATAATTTCCAGAATATTATTAATATAAAATTTCAATGTCATACAATGAATTTAATTCGATAAATATCAAGATATTATTTTGACGCTTGTTAGTACATTTAGCAGGAAATGGCAAAACAGCAGGAAAGCAAAATCTATTGTAGTGCCTGTTAGGCAATTTAATCCAAATATTTCGCTGCCTAGCTGAAAGGGAAACACACACACACCAGTATTACGAACCATTGTTTGATTTGATTAGGTAAGCAAAAATTCTCTGGTTGGGCTATATGTGTCTTTATGTGCTCAAGGGCCGGTTTCCGTTACATTTGGGCTTCCGGCAAGGATCGACCCAGTTTATACGATCGAAATACGTATGTACACCATATTGTGTGTGCGTGTGTAGGGCTGGGTATATGGTACCGTTATACTGTTGAATTTAATATTTTACATTTGGAATTATTAATCAATTTTAATACTAATTTGTTGCTACGATTCTCGGTAAAACCGCAAATATTGATATTAAATCCCGGTCGAAGAATTTTTGGAAATAAATTAATTGTTTCTGTCGCTTAATATTTATTTTGTTATTAAATTTTCTGATAAATAACTCTGTATTTGTTATCAAATAGAAAATTTTAGAACAAATATATGCATATTAGTAATATGACAAAAATAAATTTTATAATTAACTTGGTTTGAACATCAAATTTTTAACTAGTTTTGTATTTTAGTATGCGCATGCACCGAGTCCTGACTAATTTCACACTAATTTCAGATATTACTGACAGTGAATTGAATCATATAAGCTGAATATTAAGATTTGCAAAATAAGTATAATTTTAAACTAATGGATCTTACCCAGCAAGAGGTGCTGAGAACAATGTATTGTTTGACTTCTTTCGAATTTTGTCACTAGCTGATAGACGAAAGATTTACAATTTTTGTATAAACTTTAAATTCTAATTATTTATTATCTAAATTAAATTTTCATGTCCCACAATTACCAACACCAACTGAATGTAATAATTAATTTTATTTACCGGTTACTAAATCTAATACCTTAGTAAGGTCTCCCGTCTTTGTTATCTGTTATAATGCTGTAACACGATAGTTGGTTAGCGTATATTTATTAACTTTACAGGAGCGTGCGTACAAGTAGTGATCACACAATTATTTAATTTATGCTTTTATTAAATAATAACACAAAAACCAAATTACAGAAATATACAAAGAAAAACGAATAAAAATATGAATAACAAATATAAACTAAAGCGAATGTAATTACTAATAAACAATTAAGCGAATCTAGCAACTAAAGCGATCTCGAGGCCTCTGGCACTCGAAGCGGACTTAACTACAAGCGAACTTAACTAAAGCGAAGGCGAGCGTGAACTGTCTTGTTACAATGCTAATATAGATTTATTCAGTTGTACTTTAAATACTACAAATAAAATAATACTTAATTTGTTTTGTAATATTTTTACATTGTATTTGGATTGTATATTGCCTTGTGATTGAATTTATTTCTGTTTGGCAATAAATTATTTTTTATTCAAAAGTTTAAGATTCAATACAGAATAACATCTGTAGCTAGTCATAAAACTGTAACAATGTAAAAATCTATTATTTTTAAAATCAGTCATAACATATAAGTGAAACGATACGTATTATTTGAAAACTTTTCATGTGTTACCCGTTTTGTGGTTCCGGTTAACGTCCGAAAAGCAGATACGAACCGGAGTATAAAGCAAATAAGGAAAAGTGGTCAATTTCAGAAAAGGAGCCAGAACATTCGGGCATTGTGTGGCTTACTGTTATCCATTTAAAACGTTAGGAATCACTGAGATAGCACTACCGTATGTGTGTGTGAGTGTGTCAGTTTCTTTTCTACCGATCGTCAATTCTTTCCGGTGATATTATTGTCGAAAAGGCGGAGTCTTCATTGATTGGCTACGTTTTTTTTTTGTGTCTGTCGTTTTATTTACTCGGTCCGTGGACGATTGTCAACCGACACGAATCCATAAACTTTGTGTGTTATCATTCTTTTCTTCATTACATTCGTCATGACCAATCTATAAAAGCCGGAAAGTAAAACGTTTCAATCGAAGTTTTTATTTTCAGTAGCCAGCAATGTTCAATACCCGTAAAGCTTTGAAAATAAAAATCAAACAAAAAATATTTGGAGCGAATTATTCGTACTGTTTTGACAGGTCGTTACTTAGTTTTTACCCGACTTTACGTGCGCTAATTTTTTTGGTCAACTGCCATTCATATTATTGACGTACATATTTCAGATTATTTTTGCCAATAAAACTAAAAACGTTTGACGTGATATTTTGTTATATTTTTATAACTCGGAAATTTATATTTTTAATACAAGATGGATCAGTTTCTAAAATTACAATTGCGTTTTCTATTAATGTTTTAAGATTATTTTTTTAAAAAAAAGTTATTATACTAATATTAACTATAATAATATGTAAATAAATACCCATGTAACAAAAAAATTCTGTAAGCGAACTTATTATAAGAAACTAAAATCATTATCATATTTTTAAATTTATATAATATTTACTAAGTCTACTGATAATAAATAAATCTAAATATTTGGATCTAGTTGTGTATAATATTTTGTAAAAATTTTACTAAAAAATAAAATTATTTAATTTGTTATAAATTTCTTAAATTGCGTAACTACATAAATATATAATAAATTACTAATTAGTAAAAGAAAATTAAAACTAACAACAATTTTCTTTTCCATATTATATAGTTTAAATTAGTAAATAATTATAAATATAATAAATATAAAAATATAATTTTAAAATTAATATCAAACAACAATTAAAATTAGATAAGTTATACTTTTATATAATTATTATTATTATAAAATATATTTCTAATGTAGGTATATTAGTAAAAATCTAATATTTAAAATATAAATAACAAAAGTAGTCCCAGAATCTTTAAATCGTTAAAGAAACATATTGTAATAAAAATGTATCTTAAAAAATTAATGTTTTCAAAATGTTTATATATGTTACGGATATATATATATGTAAATACATAAATTTTCTTGTATTTTTACTGATTAAACAAAATTTTCCTCATTCAAAATACAAGTGATAAAAAACTCGGAAATTTTTCAACAGTTGGTTATTACATAATATTTCCTTCCTTTTTGCTTTTTCTTTGGATATAAATTCAGAGCCGCTTTGATATCCATTGCTATACGAAAAATCTTAAAAGATAAAAGATTCTTATAACATTATTGGTTATACTTCCATTTTGTATTTATATATTTTCTCAAATCTCAACGAGTTCACACAACAATAAATTATTATAAAAGATATATTTTCAAATTGTATTTTATACAATTAAGTCTGGGTTTTTGCTATTATACATAATACATATAATTTAAAAATAAAAATATTTTATCGTTTATTTTTTTTAAATTCATAATGCCAAATATTAATAAATTAGTGTAATATTAATAATAATAATAATAATAAAAACAAAAAAAAAAAACGAAATAGTACAATAAATTATAATAAAATTTTATTGAATATTTCAAACAAAATTTTTTCAATAAAACCAACGTAAATTACACTGTAGGAACAAAATTAACAGAGAAACAATACAGCTAAAATTACAAATTTAATATTTCAGTTTCAGCAATCACGTACGCTACATACACACACATAAAAGTAAAATAGGTAAAACAATATAGTGTGCATTAAATCCTGGAAAAACATATTCGTAGCGTAACCAGTAAACAAAGTTCCTCCCCGTTGCAAATGCATTTGAATAACTGAATAACGTCGCGTAATTCAGGGACTTTCAGGGAGACCGAATCGGTTTTACGGAAAACTCGCAACTCGCCGCCCGCACCGTGTCGTGTGCAGAATGGGGAGCTTATGTGAAAAGGCGCGCAATATCCAACTATGTTCTTCAAAATCAATACTAGAATACCTGCAGTGAAAATAAACGGGTACGGTGCTTGGTTCTATACGTACCTAGGCTACTGTTATTATTTGACTATATTGCCCCCCCCCCCATGGTTATTCGGTAAAATATTTGCTAATAATGACATTGCGCTTGTGGTAGAGGTCGGGGGAAGGGGGCTGTTGCTACTGAGTTTGGTATGTACAATTAATAACTAGTTGCACACAATATTGCAAAATAGCAAAATAGTTCGTTTGCTATATATCGACTAAGTCCGCCGCTTTTGCGTGACAATTTAAAGTTTGCAAGATTATAAGATAGTTTGATTTAGTTTAGAAATTATTATTAAATTTATCGATAGCTGTTATGTGGTTTTAAACAAAGTACAATAAATAATATAGGTTTATTTATTATTAATAGATATATTTTAAAGTTATATATAATATTTGTTGTAATACTACAATCAAGTAAATGTTTTAAAAATATATACAAAATTGTAAGAAATTTAAATGGTCAGTATAAAAAAGGGAGTATGCGCATTGGGCACAACACCCTTATAATCCGTTTATATTTTAGTAAAAATCGACGTTTCGAAGTACTCGACGTATATCATCATCAGAAAAAATTATACAATGAGTACGTCAAAACATCAATTTTGTAATAAAATATAAACAGAACTTATTCTTGAAGCTTTTTTATTTTAATATTATGAGTTCTGAAAGATTTTTACTATTTACTATGTTAAAATTTTTAATAATTTTTGAAAAATTTACATCAAAATTACTAGAAATAATATCTATTTTTCAATTTATAGTCTAACTAAACTGAAAATTATTTAATAAAAGCAAGGTATAGATAATGAATTGATGTCAGCTTTTAGTTAAAAACAGTTATATTTTATTCAGACACCGTTAAAATTTTAAATGAAATACCAAACACTTAGGCTTCATTCATTTAAAAAGAAGCGGAGTTCTTTAAAGTGATACTCTCTTTCGAGCCGAAACGGGTTCATAAATCATTATTTACGAGCTAAGTTTAAGAATTTAAGGGTGTGGAATTCCTTGGGAATCTAATGATATATTTAATACCCTCCTTCAAAATCTTTCGAAGAACGTAAATAAAGGCTACATTGTCAATAAATCTCCTGTGTATAGAGTGTGTTATGTTTTTGTTTTAAGCTAGCAAAGAATGGGAGTTGCGCGCAATTTTCTTTTATCGCGTATGTAAGATTTAGTGCGAATAAATTTTAAACCACGCTTTATAATTATGGAGTACTGGCGCGAGATAAACGGTTTTTGGGGTAAGTTGAAGAATTAAGCGAGTACTGTAATGTTAGCGGAATGGGATATGATTCTCTAAACTTGAAAATATATATTTATATATATATATATATATATATATATATATATATATAATTTAATTAAATTTGTTAATACCTGATATCTTACTTATGAAATTAAATAAAAATATTTTATTAAAATTAATTGTATTTACATTAAAAATTTAAAATATATTTTAGTATTTTATATAAAGCAAAACATATACGAGTAATATGCAACAACATCAAATAAAATAACAAGGAATCTATAAACTTTCTGGGCTTTTGCCAGAAAGTTCTATAAATTCAACGGATACCGGCAGTAAAAATCTGAAGATTACTATTAAAATAAAAAAGCTTTAGAATTTCGGCTTACTCTACATATATCATTAGAAAAAATTATATATATATATATATATATATATATATATATATATGTTATTTGCATAATTTTTCCTGATGATGTGTGTCGAGTACATTGTAATATTGATTTTTTATTAAAATATAAACAGGACTTAATCTTAAAGCCTTTTTATTTTAAATAAAAAAATCATTTGTAATTAGCTAAAAATGTATAAATGACAACATTTCTTTGACTAATTTTAAAATTATTCCATGGATAAATTTATTTCAACATTTTTAATTAAGTTAATATATTATACTTAATAAATGCATCAATAAACAGAAAATTAAATTCGCAAAAGATAAACTTTTAACTTTCTACAACTAGATTAACACCTAAAGTAACAGTTTCCACCTCTTGCTATCAAATAAAGTTTTAATTCTTCCGAGTTCAGCAGCAAGGAAACTGTCCTTGTAAGTAACCTAAAATAGTTTCACCTACATTAAACGTCAAACTTATGGTGCTACAAACCTCAACTTTATATTAAATTCCCAAGTCATACATTACGGACCGGGAGCTTTATATATCGTGGCTATACATTCGCATTCGGTATTCGTATGCGGCGCACACGAACGCATTGGAGAATCCCACACCTCCGGTCCCCGTTCCACTGTTTTACAGCTGCCAGTTAAGTTTTACAGCACCAGGCACCCATAATGAGTGAAGTACTCGACGCTGTGGAAAAACATTACCCGTGCGGAATAACTGACTGTTAACATGACTTCAGCGCTGAAGTTTTCACGGTGCGACCAGAATGCGTATTTGCATTTCTTTATTTGACTCAGTGCTAATGGTAAGATTAAAGATGAATTACATATTGCTGAGGTAATAAATACAATGGCACAAATTAAGTATATTTTATAATACTTCCCAAAATACTGAAATTTTTAATTGTGTCCAAAAATAACTACCTTACATAATGTAATAAACATTTTAACACATTTTATATTAACTAAATAATAATTTTAACAATTTTTAACAAAATATTAATATTTCAAAATTACCATTTCCATTAATGTATCTTACAAAACTGTATATATTTTTATTTTGTAATCTCAATTTTACAAAAAAAAAAATCGTTTTGCAAAGAACTCTACCACAATGTGAATGTTATAACTTTTAAATATGTTGTGTCCCATTTTATCTAGATTTTAATAAAAATTTAAAACAATACATTTTTGTTTCAAACAATAGATAAATATTGTCCAATTTAATAAAATTTTAAAATTCAAAATTAATTTCGTTGCATATTTCTTAAAACTAGAATTAATATTAATTTCTTAATATTAATATTAATATCTAAATAATTTTATCTAAATAATTTATCTTATTTAGATAACTTTAAAATCTTAATGTCTATTTTCCAATCCATATTAATTTTCTTATAATCTTTCATAAAATCATCAAGATAACAAAGTAAAAAATATATGTAAATTTGTAAATATTTAAAAATTTGTCTTAAAACAAAACTCTGCCAATACGTTTGAAATTGTTTACTATGAGATTTTTTTAGCCATACTATATTTAATTTTAAAATGGTATTGTAATTGATAGATTTTTTACTTAGTAATTATTATTATAATCAGAATTTGATGTAGAATTTTTTTAATTATATATATGTATATATATATATATATATATATATATATATATATATACATGTTTCATTTTCGACAATTTTCTTTTTAATAATTTAATTTACCTAGAATTTAAAAATTATTATTATTTTAATAGTATTTCTAAAATATGCAAAAAGAAAATAAAAACTTACTTAAAATTTTTAATAATACATTAGTTAAGAGATTAGAAAATGATCTACTGTGGCGAAATTTAAATAAAAATAATATTATAAAATTATTTTTATAATATTATTTTTATTTAAATACATTAGTTACTAAAAATTTTATAATAAAAATAAAGCAAATTTTTATATTTTATTTTATTATCCATAATAATAACTATACATGTTTTCAACTAATACTTATTATCTAGTCATTTATTATCAAGAGATGAACTGTTATTCCGTTATTTATTATCTCATCTAGGTGCTTAAAAAATTTTTATATTTATATCTTTATTTAGATAATTGTTCTTTATGTGTCCTAACATTGCTTATAATATAACACGTAAATTTACAAAACTTATTACGTAAATAAGTATTTCATATTTATCTTATGCAAAACTAATTCAGAAGAATTAACAATTTTAATTATTTTATTTTTTACAATATTAATTGATTACTTTATTTAATATGAAGTATAGATGTATTTTCAAAATATTCTAAATTTAAGTATCTGTTTTAATTATTATTTGTAATTTTTTTTTTATATTTAAATACTAAATTATAATATATCTTTTAAACAGCTATCAGTTTACAGTCAAGGAAAAAATTTGCAGATTTTTGTAATGTTTAAATCTCTCAAGGCCAGAATTAAGATACAGATTTTGGGGGGGAAAAACGTACTGTACAAGTCAATCCAGTACTTGTACTAAGATAAACGATGGAATGTAAATTTGCCTACAGGACAAGCCTTGTTCCCCATGGAATAAATCAAGCAGGAGAGCGTACCATAAAAAATACATTTACTCTAATGCTCTTGCAGTAACCGTTAATGTTCATCTGTTTGTGTAGAAGAATTTTTTTATTGGTTCGTATGTTAATGTCCATGGCCTACTGCGCCGGTGGTTGGCTTGTTTCTGAATTTGGGCCGATGCGTAAAATGTTTATGTCGACGTCTGCCGTTCGGGCTGTGTGTTTCGCTTCCGAAAACAAAGTTGCTTGATAATTTGCAGTAAATTCTTTTTTATACGCCCGGTGCTTAACGTTTTTTTCGAGAGGTATAAACGAGGATTTTACTCGCTTAGTAGATATTTTATTCATGATGTATATATAAACAATTTATAATGGCCTAATATAATATTTATGCTCTGTATCGATTGAATTAGATTACGAAATATTAAACGGATTTTCCAAATAAAATATTTAAATTTGATTATATTATAAGTATAAATATCATCTTTAGTCGTAAGATATTTTCAATAAATTAAATTAAAATAAGTATGGTTACAAAATTTGATACGAGTATATTTTTTTAGCAGATCATTAGCATAAACAATAATATGCAATATAAATTCAACAAATTAATTTTTTCATCAAGCGTATCATAATATTAATATTATGTTACCATATTGCATATGTAGAAAGAGGTCATTATGCTACTAGTATAATAATAACATTATTGTATAACAGTTACTTACTATATACACTACTAAAATTTCTAAAACAACAAAATTAAATATAATGCTAAATACATATTTTGGAAGTTTATCATCATTAATAGTAAATTAATAATAAAATAAGTATGAATATATGATAAGCATTGACATGTAATAAATCGTTTACATGATTTTTAAGAATTGAAATAAAATAGACATTAAAAGTCTAGTCAGCAATCCAAGGAAACACGAAGGTCATAGATCACACACAGATTACATTAAGTGATCAATTTCAAACGTTATTTTGTAATTAATCACAAAAGTTGGTACTACAAGTTTGGTTTTTGGGTGTTTTAGTTTATTTGTTTAGTCCTGTTCTTACAATAAATACGTTATCTTAAAATTTGCTTGTAACAAGCAAAATAAATTGATCGTAAATGCATGCATATATACATACACAATCATATCATGTAACAATGTGGCAAAAACTCTTTCCATTTATGCAGAAGTTACTTTCCGCCAAATATTCCTATTCAGACAAGCAACTTTTGCTTCATCCTCATTTACGATGGCTCTCAGATATGTTTTTTTTTATTCTTACCACTTGGGAACATTTAATACTCACAAGCATGAATAATAAAAAAATATGACAAAAATATATTATTTAACGAAAACGTTAAATTTATCTTGTTACATAATTAATTTAAATATCGCATAAAAATTAGCCAGCATTTATAACGTGCCCCAGAAATCTGAGTAATTTTAATAAAAAAATATTATATAATAAATGAACCGATGTAGATAATGATAGTATGAATATAAAAAGAGAATTATTAAGCATTTTTATTCGGTTAAAGTGCGCGATGAAAAATGAAGAATAAAATTTATGTAAAACTTGATATAATTAGATGACAATGAATCACCGGACATGACAACGTACGCGCGGCCATTATTTTGTTAACAACCGCACTCGTCAGCAAGTCGCTTGGAAAATCATCCCATTGTGGCTTTTTTTTTCATTTCGCGTTTATCGCCGAACGAAAAATTCAGTTATTGGAAAAACATTCTCATTAACTGCTTTTTTGCCATATAGTCGTTGAATTTAAAGTATATTTTGTCGAATTTACACTTACTCGTGCAATATTAGAGATTTTTTTTAATATAACTTTTATCAGCATTCAGTAATGTACACAGAAATGATTAGATATATTATATTATTTTTTCTGCTTCTGTTAAATAATATATTTATTACATTTGAATTTCTTGAAAGTAATTTTTTTCATTATTCACGCGAATGAGTCATTGTTCAACATTTTTAAACTAAATTATACTTACTTTGAAATGTCAAGAATAAAAAAAAAAGCTTTAAGATTTAGTTCTGTATTAATTTTAGTTAAAAATTCATGTTTCGACGTACTCTACGTACATCATTATCAGGAGAAATGATACAGAACATAGAAACAAATAGATAAATTATAAAATAATTTAAATGCATATTCCCAATGATTAAATTTGAAATTCCAAAATATTGATATTACAAATGATTATCTCTAACTAAATAAAATATAAAAGATATACTGAAATAAAAAAAATCAAAACGAATAATAATAATAAACATACACTTTTTTAAATAAGATGTAGAATATATAAATATCGATTTTTTTGCCAGTGATGTCAAAGTCTCGTACGATTATAAACGTATCTTATTTCTCGCTTCGATACATCGCATCCCCAAATCGCCTACTTTGTTAAAAACTTACTTCGCTACGCGACTTCAACTCATAGTCAGTTCAACTGAATAAAGTCAACGAAACACTCCGATTCGACGAAGATTTATTTTAAAATTCTCACCGAGAAGTTAGCGGCCTGTCGAATTATCCTACTCAATTTAAAATTTCCAACATTCTGCATCCATTTTCCTTTTTAACTCACTTTTCATTTTCATTTCATCTCCTTCCTCCATCTGCCGGTTTTACGCCGTTTCCACTTTTTTCCTATCGTATATTTCGTATATTTCTCGCACGATCCTTTTAATGTTAATCTCAATTTCGCTGTGTTTGAAGTTTTAATTATGTGTTTGTATGATGCGTGGTTCTTGTTTAATTTGCAAAGAATTTTTTTCTGACACGATATTAAAATGTGGGTGTATAGAACTGGGTTGTAATGGTTATTCTCTGTGTTTAATTTAAATGGAACTTGGAACAATATTTAATGTATATAGATGTGTATATTTTCCAGTTCTATAATTGAGTAAATATCTGTTGAACCGTGTATTTAATAATAAATGGCTAAATTTTATATAATTTCATTATTCTATTTCATTAAATTATATTTCCAGTAACATTAGTTATTTCATCTACATACAAATTAGTTTAAATCAAATCGTTATTTTAAATAAAATTTAAATAAATTATCTAATATTTTAGATAAATATACGACAAACTAGACAAACTATGTAATATAAAAAATTATCAATTTTTTAAAGACGAATCAACTATATTATTAGATAAATCATCTAAAAATCTTTTCTTATTGGACAACCACCTAACTGTACACCTACAATATAGGCCCGTATTTATAGCTGCATTTAGAGTAGCTTCAGTTAAAAGTGCATATATTTGAAATTACTAATTTAACAAAATGTTAGGAAGGTTTTTGCATAAATAATACTCTATAAAGTCAAATATAATAATAAGAATTTAAAATAGTAAAAACCAAAAATAGTGTTCATTTGTTATATAATAAAAACGAAAATTAATATTTAAATCATGACTGCTTTTAACTAAAAGTGTTCCAAAAGGGCCTATAAATACCAGCTACTGTATTTTTCACTACAATTTATTAGACATTTATTCAATATGACCAAAGCATCATAACTGAGTTATATAAAATTTTATTTTTCATTTTTATATTTTATATCCACAACATTATTTTCAAGTTTTGTGAAGTTACCGAATATATAAAACATTACGAAAAAATACTATAATAACTAAACTGGTTGGTTCTAAAAAATAATTATATTTTAAAAACATTTTATATTTACAAAAAAAAAAAAAAATAGTAAATATTCTAAACCTGTATATAAGTAATTGCTGATCTATTTTTACTTACAGATTTGTTGAATAAAAATATATTAACTTCAATTTGTCATCAATAATATAATTACCTCTTTAGAGATAATAATAGTGTATTCGATCGTGGAACTGGTTAATAATAGTTTTCACTTACCTGAAAAAAAAAACATACATTAGTGATCATTGTTTAACAAATTATTATTTTACTCGATATAAATTTATATACACGAATATATATATATATATATATATATATATATATATCAAAACTCTTTAAATATTTTGTGTCCAGACAATATGATATATATTATATTTATTGTTAATAAATATATGTACAACTAAATTACCTCAATCTAACCTATTCTAACCTAATACTAATTTGACTAGCAACTTATTTATCTATTTACTGGTCAATTTTGCTAAATTAATCAATATTTATTATATTGTTCAATTTACAATATTGTTTATACATTATATATAATGACATATCGTCAGTCGATTTCTTATTTGTTCCTTACAAAACTTTACCTTTCGAGAAAATGATGTATAAAGTTTCTGAAGTGAATTGTTTACAGCAAGTATATAAAACCAATTAGAATTTGTATTTATTAAAATTATAACAACTACGATTATTAAAATAGATAGAAAACAAACAAATATTGCCAAAATAAAAATAACTCAATTTGACCAAAAATAACGTATGGAACAAACAAGAAATCAACTGACAATATTTATTATTTTGTCCATAATACATCAAGCAAAAAGATCTAGAATTTCAGTTGTTCATTTAAGCGTTTACTGGCAGCATTTTACGACAACCCGACCCATCTAGCTGTCTATTTTCTGATCGTCTACACGTATACTCACCAGTAGTACTATTCCACTGAAACAAAACAATAGTATTTCTCAACAAACAAATTTGAAGACGAAACTGTGTTATTTTAAACGCGTCCCTCGACGGTGCGATACGGCAGGCCGCATCTACTTTACAACAGGGCATCGCGACGGTTGCTGCAACGACGCCAGATGCTAGTAGCAGCACGCGGACCTACTGCCAGACTCGAGTGGTTTTAGATTTATTGACTGCTTAAGTGTAATGCACTGCCACGGTTATTAAATGTGAAAGTTTGTTTGTCGGACCCTCTTGCGATGAATTGATGTGTTATGAGAAGGAATTTTTTCCACAAAGTTTTTGGAATTAGGTTAAATGAAAGGAGATGGGGGTTTGTTTAAGAGATGCTTTTCTTGATTAAATTAATCTAGTACTTTATTAGTAAAAAAAAGAAGAATTTTGAGTAGAATATATTACTATAATTAAATGAAAACTTATTTACTTTACGGAAGAGAAATTGTCATTCAGTCACTAAGTACTAAAGATGCCAGCTACGATGTATGGCAAAACGCTTGCGATAAAGATAGATTGACTACGCCATACCAGCTCAGAAAATTCTATAAAATTATTAGATACCGGTCGTGAGAGCCTGAAGATTATTATGGGTGTTTTTATATATTCATTATTATTGTTATTTTATTTCTATTAAAATATTTAGTATTGTTATTAAATAGTTAATTATTTTTGCTGCGTGTATCTGCTATATTTCATATTTTTTGATTTTTAAAAACATTTATTGAGGTAAATTAAAAAAATTATTTATAATGATAGCTTTCTAAAAGTTTCATAAAATATAGTTAGTTTTGTGTACTGAAATAATTGTTTATCGATTAACAAATCAGTATATTTTGTAAAAATATTTCGTTAAATTTTTTGACATTCATTGCAGTTATCATCAGAAATTTAATTTAATTTTTTTCATAAAACATCATACGTAACTTTTTTTAATATTTAAAAATGTTGTTGTATAATTCAGTTTTGTTAAAATAAAATAAAATTTATTTTATAGAATTTCTGATTATTGCAATAAACGTCAAGAATTAATCAAATATATTTAAAATTTTATATTCACCATTTTATTTCTCGATAAACTATTATTCCTGTACAATTTATGTGTCAAATCAATTTTAATAAATCATTATTTAAATTTGTTTACTATATTGAAATCAATGTAATTATAACACAATTTGCATTATTAAAAATCAAGCTTATGTTAACATATAAATAGTTATAAACTAAATCTCAAAAACAAATTGTTGATTTTAAAAATAATATAATGGGCTCATTGCACTTAGTAAAATTTATTATTTTAAAGCGAAATATTGAAATATTATATAAAAACAATGTCATAACATATTTTATTTATTTCAAATATATTACAGTACTTTTATAAAAATTTGGGAAAAATAAAGATATTTGCGCGCTATGCGTTTTGTTTTCTGTGAATGTATCTGTCAGTTTATCGAGCAGCGTTGCCGTATGTTATGTTTACATTTTAAAATTTCAATTTAGATAAACATTATGGTTGTGAAATATTGTTTTATACCAATTGGAATATATTATAATTACGCATTGTTATGACGAACATAAATTTCCAAACGAAACATGTGATTTTGATTTTGACATAACAAATATAGGTTTTGTTTTTACCGCAAGAGGTGATAAATACTTGCTGATACAGTATTACGTTACGATGAGAAAATTCATTTTCTTAATTATTATAAATAATTTTGCTTTGCTACATATATTTACGTAGTTATTTTAATGTATATTTTTAAATAAAAAAATTTTAAAAAATGTGCAACGACCCATTAAGTATACTCAGAGAAACTGTCGTTTAAATGTATAATTGTTTTTATTCTTATTTCACAAAATAAAAAATATACTATTTATTTTATTCTATTTCCAGTCTCATTTAAATTAACTCCTTTTAAGCTCTGTATTCTTTCAGAGTATTATATTGCACTATTTTATAAAAAAAAATTGTAAAAAAATATATGAGAACTTCAAATGAAACACTAAATATATAATTTTATATTTGCGTCTCTATATGATATTGTACTACTTATTAAATAAATCATTTTCAGTAAAACCTATTCTTCTATAAAAAAAAACAATAATCTTCTGTTAAAACTATTTATTACATTTTTTTAATGATGATATACATTTTATATAGTAATAACCAGTCAAATGTTCAAAAACGAAAATTTTACTTTGCAAATAAAAAGATAAAATGCAAAACCTTTTCTAAAAATATACCTACATTATTTTAATTAGATAATTAAATAAAACAATTTCATAGTAAAATATAAAATTTATAAATTTCAAAAATTAAAAAAAGTTTTAGTTTACTCAAATATAATAGAAATATAAAAGAAAGCTCACTATATTAAAATTAAATTGCTTTACTCTACGTAAATCATTATTACGAAAAACAGTGACGATTATTATACAAAACTACAACCTAAAGCAGTTTTTTTTTAACATAATGATTTTTGAAAGATTTTTTACTATGTTAGAAATTGTAGGTTCCATAAAACAAACAAAAAACATATCACTGTTTAAAATATCATGTGTACTTGTAAAACAATAATATCAAATTGCACGTAATTAATCACAGGAAAAAAAAGCTAGGCTATTCAAGTAAATTAAATTTAAAATACAAGTAACAATGTTTATTATATTTCAAGTAAAATAAATTCCCAGCAATTTACTTTTTTCGCCAACCACTAACAGCAGTTAGAAAAAGCGAATATATGACAGTAATTCTTTGAAATAGCCTTGGATAAGTGTAGTTATAAGCTCATCTAACTGAAGTTAGTAAAACAAAAACAAAACACAAAAACGCAATAGTGCAGATTACCGTGTCTGGTGCGAAACGACTATAACGCGGCAATTTACGAATAATATATTCATATATGAAGGCATTAAAACGTAATTAACTTTTAGCATTTCAACGTTGTTGTCAAAGAACGACGCTAGCGAACGTTCGCATTGGAAAAACCTTAGCTTCGAGGATCTTCGTTCGATTTCGTCGGTGTTCGGAAAACTCGGATATGACACATGAGCCGAAAGAAGCTCATTTTCACAGCGAAAACTTTGTGGCACCCTTGTTGCTAGATAAACAAGGGTTCTTCGGGTGTGTTTTCGTCACGGTTTTGCGTCACACAAAACACAAAAAAAGTTTGTTTTTTAACAATCGGAACAAAAACTTACACGGACCACTGAAATAAATAAATTGTACGCACAAGTCCCACGTTTTATCGGATGTGTGTGTCTGTGTGTGTCTGTGTGTGTGTGTGAAAATTTTTTGAATTTATTCATCCAAAATTTTTTTTTTTTTTGTGTAATGCGTGTACAATGGTTTCGGAAAAAACTTTTTCTTTGTTTATCAAAAAGCTAATTTCAAAATATTTTTGACAATTAAGCAACAAAGTTTGGGCGTGCAAAATTTTAAAATTTACTCACTGATAAATAACATGTTATGCATATTTATACGAGATAAAATCCTGATTAGTGTTAAAGGTTTTCTTTATTACACTGCAAAGTAAATTAGAAAATAAAAATTATGTATGATTGTATAAATATAGTAAATTAATATATTTTTTTTATTATTATTTTTATTTTAAAAGTTCAAAATAATATAAATTTTTTAACATGAGAAAGCTGCATTGTTATATAAATATTTTATTACTATATAAAATATTTGTATACCTACTAAATATATGCGAGTAAAATTTTCATATATTTGTTTTTATTTTGTGCAATAGTTTTAATATTTCGTATTTTATATATATATATATAAGAGAAAATTTTTGTAGGTTAAAAGCAGTCTGTTAAAACTTTTGGTAAATAAAATTCAATTGAAATACTAATCTAAGTTTTCCATATATACATTATAACATTATTAATTTTATTATTTCTAATACTATATAAGTTTTTAATCGTTATGTTATAATTACATCGTATAATAGTTACCTTATAAAATGCATTTAGTGTTCATTAAAATAATTCAATTTCCACTGTCTCTGCGAATTGTTAGTAAAACATGTGTTTTGATGTTACTGATTATGTACAAAAATAAAATTTGTTCATATTTATGATTTTGTTCTGTTCAAACACAATTAAATACCAACAGAAAAATGCTACCATTTTTGAAGAATATAAATCAAACTGATTACCTTCTCCATAATCCATGAAATACAGCACCCCACTCAGTGTTATTACAGCTGTGAGCACTAGAAAAATTGATGTATAAACTAATGAAAAAGCAGAGTTGTAAAACTTCGGTCATAAATTTGTAGTTGTGTGAACAAAACGAAACTCGATTCTGCACACAGACTAACACAGTCCTGCAACGCAGCTCATATTTCTTGCACATTGCAATCTTTTTATAATGCGTGCCACATTGAAACACGTGTTTCACTGTTATTTAATTATATTTATTGATGTATTTAATTATAGAAATATCTTAAACAGTATTACAATTTAGTACTCCGAAAACATGCAGATTACATTTTTACTTGTTTTATTTACAGAAGAACAAATAAAATATTCCCATAAATAGGTAGAGATGTAGTGTTAATTTTATTATTTGAAATTGATAAAAAAAAAATTACAAAATCTTTAAAAATCAATAACATCAGAACATCAGAACATCAGAAAAAATAACATATACAGTAAATGAACATAGAAACAAAATACTAGTTAACAAAACGTTTATAATGTTGTTTAACCGTTTGAGTGCCACGGATTTTTGCTGTTTCCTCGTCCAAAAGTGCCAAGGAGCGTCTTATTTCTTATTCTACATTATTTAGTTAATTAAATTATTATAGTAATCGCTGTTTATAAGAATAAATAGTGTACTATAATAAATTGCGCTAGCTAAAGCGCTGGCAAATTTCGAGCGTAACAGAATAGCTCAAAATCGCTGTTTGGTACTCAAACGGTTAAAGTATTTTTTTATCTTCAATGTCTTTAAATTAAAGTTTTCAATTTAATATACAAGTATGATGATAAATAACAATTTTGTCAATCAATTAAAATATTTTTAATAATTACGTTTATTTAATATTTAAGTTTATGAGTTATAAGCTATGAAACAGACAGATAAAGGGAAACAACTACTATTTTATAACATTATATATTCAAAACAATATTTGCATTAAGAATTGTCACAATGTCCGTAATTAAACAATTATAAAGTACCGTAAATGCAGAAACTAGAAACAGTTATAATAAACAGCGTAATTATATTTCAACTTAACTCAATTCCTGCAACAAAACATCACTCATAACCGAAAAATTAAATCTCTTTACGGCTGCGTAAGAATTTAACTTGTACAACGTACCATCATCTTACAGCCCTGCCATGCCAGTAACCGCCGCGGTACTAAACTACTTAGGCAACATGAAAATATCATTTACCGCACGTATTACGCGCTAGACGGTATTATCTTAATGTTTTTACATTAAGTCACGGAAGAAACATCCAGAAAGATCGTATCGTAGCGTAACAGCGGTAGTATGACTCGCGTAGCGGCAAAATCGTGCTGCTGTGCGCCGCCCTGTTCGTGGTTGCCGCGAGCGGTGAATTCTGGTGGAAGCGCCCGGATACGTTGGCTTGCTGTGCGCTAATTCTGTGGCTTGCAATAGATAGTTGATGGCGGAGAATATTAGAAGATTGCATTTAAAATGTAGTTGTTTGTGTATACTAATTGAGGATATAGTATGTTTTATAATATTTATTATAATTATTGTAAAGAATAATTTTGCAAATAGACATACTTTGGTGGAGGTGCCAGGTATAAAAAATCTCATGTATAAAAATAAAATAATTACATCAAATTATTAAAAATAGAACAAATACAATGTAAATTAAATATAAATTTTTTTTTATTTTTATCAAAAAATCGCGTGTACATGCTGTCGTAAATATAAAAATATAATGCATATAGAAATAATTGTATTTATAAAACTTTTCATTAAATATAATAAAATCTTTTAATATATAATCTGCAACTTTGTATGATGTTTAATAGACTAATATCAGAATAGTAAGAATTGCTTATTTAGCAATTTAGGAAAGTTATTATACTTTTATGTTTACGGTTTCCTCACATTTAAGATCAATTTAAATAAATCTATTATTGTTATTCAAAGAAATAGCAAAATTAACACATACAATAAAAAATATCACTTGAATTATTTTACAAAATAAATACATATTATATTTTCTCATATTATCACAAAAATTATTTTGACAATGTTTTGATGATGATTGAGTGTCAGCAGTATGTCAGAATATTTATTGTATCAAAAACAAATTTAAAAAATTTCAAAATCAAGACCTACTTTCCCGCACATAAGAACTAAAATAAAGTTACAAATAAAAGTTTACAAGTGAAAATAGTTCATAAATAAACTATTTTTATTTGTTTAATATAGTATAAAATATACAAGAAAATATAGCAACCATTCTACATATTCTTGAGATATTATTTTAACTACTTGTTATATTTAACGAAAAACTTTTTCAATACGAAAGTATGTATAAAATAACTTTTTTGGATTTGCTAAATATGATTCTAACAGATAGTTATAAAAAATATATATTTATTATATATTATATATTATTATTTCGTAAAAATAAAAAAACAAAACAGTATTTGTCTCCATTGCACATACATTTTTTTGATCACTTTACCTTATTTTTCCTATGTAGCGACGCATAACCAACATAGTAATAATAAATAATGACAGGGTAAATCGCGCTTAAGATAAATTCGATTAGGTTTTATTACTATAATCATCAACAAAAGTCATTTTATTTATTACAAAATATAATAAATTATTTAACACATTTAGGTCTGATTGTATAATACATTATTAAATGCTTTGTGGGTTAATCAATTTATTAATCGATGAATGAAGCGCTTTGAAAACAGTCGACAATCTAGTTGGCTAGTTAATAATGGATTGTGTAACCAGGTCATAGTAACAAATTTAAACTTTATATACATATTCCCTTTTTTTCTAATTAAACAACGAAAATTATCTTCATGACAGTGCTAATATACACTATTATCTCCTAAATTCATATAATTTACTATGCATAGAGAAAATACGTGGCATACAATAATACATGTGCAATGAAATGCTATACTCCATGTACATCTACATACACATAGATCTAAATTTGCACACAAATTCATCGAGACACACACATGTGAGTTACATTTGGTTTCATATACGATTCGAATAGCGGAAATATCATTAATGTATAACAGTGTATATGCGGTGATATGTCTGTTCCGGGCTTAAGATGATTTCACACACACACACACTAACACATATATACTCATATAGTAAGATATAGCCTCTGGGAAGTAGCAGAGTGGTTGCGTAGCAACGCCGAGCACATGTTTGCGTTTGTTCATTAGCATTACTAACTGAAATAAATAATTCATTTATGTCGTTGCGGGTTTTTCTTCTTCTTAGTTTTACCATTGCGATACATGGAAATTGTCTTTCGGTTTTCTTTGAAATATTTGTTGTTTCTATAAGTGATTTAGAAATCAGATATTGCAATCAAATGTTTCTGTAATATCTTAAAAACAATTTAGAAATATTTTTATAGTATAGTTTATTTTGACTCGTTTGTATTACAGATTTGGGTTTTTTCGGTGAAGACTGATATAAATATTTTTAATAATATTGTTTTAGTAAATTTTTCGTCAAATTTTGGAATAATGTAATAGATGATTAAAAATACAAAATTTTATATTTTCTTTAACCAAAACAATCCAGTTTTATATCCATATAAAACATTATATATTAAAATACTCTTAAAGTAAAACAAAAAAATAAATATAAAAAAGTTTTAGGATTAAGTTCTGTTTCTATGTATTGTTTGTTTATTATTTATGTCATATGTATTATTTTTCCGGATGAAAATATAAAAATAGTATTTCGGAACGTAAAATTCGAAGATACTGTAATAATTGCAAAACCCATCAATATTACCAGTAGATTTATAAGAGAAGCAATAGAAATTTATAAAGGAAAAGATAATATCAATCAAGGAAAAGTCCTGATTTACATAAAATTTGGCTTCTATTAGTTAAAAATCTATAAATTTTATAATCTAATTATTTATTTATTTTGTTACCTTGTAACTTGTTTCTATATTTTGTTTATTTACTGCAAGTGTCATTTTGTATCATTTTTCCTGATGAAAAATTACGAGGAGTACGTCAAAACGTCAATTATTAATAAATATTAATAAAGAACTATAACCTAAAGCCGTCTTATTTTTTTACCGTTATTTATGCATACAAATGTATAAAAGAGTATTTAATTTTTACAAATAGAACGTTTTAAAAGTGCAGAAATTTCATGTATGAATAAAGACTCTTTATTCAGTAATTTAGAATTAATTTACACAAACATCAAATACAAATTTAAAATGTGAGTTTTCTAATCTCAAGTTTGCAAGATAACTTCAATTGTTTTTAGTGCTTTTTTCTGCATGTATTTATATAGTGCCAAAGTAAAATAATAACCTCTACGGCACTTTTTTAAATGCTTTTTACTTTTTTAACTGTTACCACAAAGAAACATTTTACACATAAAATAGTGCAATAAAGTGTAATTTTCTAACAGGCGTACAATTTTATTTAATGTAAATTTAAATTTAAATTTTTATAAAAAGTATATATCTAAAATAATATAACCCGGTCGTAATTATATTCTTATATTTTAGCATATGCTTGTCCATTTTTTTATTCTTTTTGCAAGCTTCCATATGGAGGCATATTATTTGGCAGTTTGCCACAAATTTTCTTCCAAAAACATGTACCATACGTAACTGGTAATAAAGACCAAGAATAATGGTATTGCATGTTCAGAAAAACCAAATTACAACAGTTTTTTTTAGAGAAAAAAGGATACTTTTCATTCTCTAATAAAATACCGTTATACGAGACACGCGCAAGTGTCAAATAACATTTTTTTTCCAAATCATAAAACAATATGTCCCAACAGATTTTCATTATGTTCATAGCGGCCATCATCAAATTTCGTCCGCTGTTCGAGCAAAGTACTCAACACCCGGATGCAAAAAGTCAACTACTACACGAATACAACGCAATCAATACGTTCAAAATATAAACATTAAGAAAATATATGTTGCACAATAATTCAATAACATATTTAAATTTAAATATTACTTATATACGTTGAGTGAGTACGTCGAAATTTCGATTATTAATGAATATTAATACAGAACTACAACCTAATAGTTTTAAATTATTTATATTTTTTATTTACATTACTTACTTTATGTTATTTATAAAAATATAAACAATGCACAATGCAAAAATTACTAATTTTTACATAAAAATTATTCATTTATTTTTAAAAATAAAATTTTCAAAGCTTATTTTTTCTGTGTATATTTAAAATTCAGCATTTTTATCTAACTTTTACTTCATTAATAATACAAAATAGTTAAATAATAGAAATATTTGTGTTAGTTAAAAAGATATAAACCACGGTTAAAAAGACTATTATAGCATCGCACTCTATGAATCTCGAGAAATAATACAGCTTTGCTACGAAAAATATCTTCTCAATCTAGGTATATAATAACTATTTACATACTTATTATAATTAATCATCATCACCATATTTGGTACGATTTCCCTTGACCGCAAGAACAAAGTACTTGTTTCGTGATCATTTATTTAGACACCGCTCTGACCAGTAATCTAAACTACTGATAGTTTAAGACAAGCAGTTGATCAAACTACTGTATCCGATTCCGTTTAATTAATGCCTGACCTTGTGGCATTTTTTTTATTTTACGGATAAGAGCAATCCCTGCCAGCGTATTAAAACCATCAGATCTAGTATTATATTCGATAGTACCTAGCGCTTACACGCTCGGCTACCGCGCTCTGACTTTTATAATTAATATAAAATTTTATATTCATATAACTTTTAATGCTTTCATAATTTTTATTTTATTTTAACGTCTTTGCAACAAGCAAAAAATAAATTCCATAATTAAAAACCAATTTTCTCTGATTCTAAAATAAAATTTTACAACCTAGAATTTAGTAGCCATAAAGATCTATAATTAAATAATAATATCAAGAAAAAAGTATGGCACAGAATAGCTCCATCAAAAACTAATTTTCAAAACTTTTATCTTTAATCAGAAGGTATAAGTGAAGCCGAACGCAGTTTTATCGCAAGCATCTAATAGTAACTCTATCAGACATTACCGTTCAATAAAAGCGCGCGTTGACTTCGTGTAAATAACGCGATTACACCATCGGTGAGTAATCTAGAAGGTTCCTGCGTTGCAGGAAAGAGAAAAAAAGGAAGAACGAAAGAAGTAGCGTAACTGTCCGCAGAGACGCGGCGTAACAGTTACGGGTTGCGCAAACGATAAGAGCTCGAAGATGCGCGCGCGGTAACACATCCCAAATAACTCCTGCAGCGTTCCTGTTTGGTTCCTGCGCCGTACCGGAATCTCTCCAAGGAGTTCACGCTAATATGCTCGTATTGTTCCGCTAACGGTTATGACTGCCGTTTCAGTGTCAACGTCTGGATCATTCTAACGGTTTTCTCTTTGCGCCATACGTGTGCGCTGATAAAAACGGATACACTGATGTTATAGAGCAAGAGCCTCTTTATTCGCATGCGATTATATGAACTCGAAGCGTTAAAGAAAGTCAAAATAGGTTCGCGTGCTTTGAAGATGTACAAGTGAGATGAAACAATTATTCTAAAAATGCTTTTTTTCCCGAGTATGCTGATAAATATACAAATATGTATTGTTATTTAAAAAATTCATTGTGTCTTTGGATACATTTTGAAAAATTTGATATTTTTAGTGATAGTTAGTAATAATGCTGATATAGTCATATATAAAATTGCTTTTAATTAATATTGGTTTTAAAACAATGTAATTTTTATTTAGTTTATTTTATATTTCCATTTCCAATTTATCAATTATTAAAAAAAATGCTTTAGATTTTAAAACAAATATTTCAAAATAAAGTAGAACACTCTACTGACAATTTAATCAAATATTCAGCAATGTGTTTTTTTTTTTTAATTTGCCCATTAAAATTTAAAATTAAATCTAATTTGTAAACAAAAATGAGATTACACAACCGAAATCATTAAATTTCTGACTGAAAAACAAAACAACCTCGTTCGAACGTAAATACAAAACCGATGCACGATGAGCGCCATCGTAGAATTACAATTCGGGGATTTAGCCGTAACTAAAATGCAAAACAATTTCGTTCGATTAAAAGTTATTTAATTAGGGCGTTGGATACGCTGACACGTTTGGCCCGGCCAATGATAACGTCACATACTGACCTCTCATGTCACACGCTTTATTCTGCTTAATAATTCGTGTATAATCTCTTTTTGAATACGGAACCACTAATCGCAACGTATCCATAATTAGAAATAATAATATCTGCTGCAGAATGTTGTCTAACATAATATTATGTGAGACAAAATATGTGAAAAAATTATATTAATATAATATCAAATTATTACTAACATGCTTGTCAGCGTGGTAACCGAGTGTTAGGTACTATTGAATATAATACTGGAAACAATGGTTTAATTCTGTTAACCGGCATTTTTGTTCCTCGCAAAATGAAAAATGCCATAAGGTCAATCATTAATTAACCAGAATCGAGCACATCAGTTTAATCAACTGTCTTGAAAACTAGAAACTAGTATATCTGTGTATTGAGTAACAAAAAAATTTGCATACACATAGCTAAGACAATAAACATTGGATACAAATAGTAGGTATATTTTGTCAAAAAACCTATTATAATAAACACAACTCACAAATAATAGATTTACGATACAATCCATAGGCAAGTGCCATAAATCTTTAAACTAAGTTTCAGCCATAACATGGTTATACAATAAAAGAGACACTTCTGTGCGATTGTTCAAAACTTTAAGTTGTAAGTTATAGTATATAATATTTTTATAAAGCGTGATTAATATTTTAATTGCAATATTATTAGCTACATTTACATATATTAATACGTTACAGAGTAATTATTCACTCCATAGTAATCTAAAATTACAAGAAAAAATAACTGACAACACTCTTTCAATTTCAATGTCGTTAAATTACAAATTAGTTGCAGTGCATTTCCACTTGTGACTGAAGCCTTACAATATGATAAAGCACGAAGTGTTAAGATATAAGTCTGAATATCACAAATCATTTATCATACTTAAACTGTAATGTTGAATGTATAGAAAATATTTCTTTGTTAACCAATGACAGGTTATATGCAGGCATCCTATACACTCAATGCAGACTTAACTATATATATTTAAAAAATATATACAATTGCTCTCGAAAGAAATTTAAAATTTCGATTCCACGGTTTATAAGTATGAAGCAATTTGTATTTTTTATGTATATATATATATATATATATATATATATATATATATATATATATATATATATATATATATATATACCGAACATATTTTCTTTAAAATTCGATTGGTGTGCGTCAAAGGCATATAAAAATGTAAATTGGATTTGAAAAATAATGAAACAATTTTGATTTTCAATATAAAATATTATAATTTTTTCGTAACGTAAGTATATTATGCTGTTAGTCTAGATATATGACTGATTTTAACATAATGTAACAATAAATACATGCGTATAAGTATTTGTTTAGCAGAAAAATTGATTTTTTAGACTGAGTTTTCATAATCACAAAAAAGTTAATTTGGGTCTATAATTGAATTATGAATCATATCAGCGCATAAAGTAGTATTTGATATTATTAAATATTGTTATTTAAAAATAAAATATTAGATACAAGCCTAATATCTTAAAAATAATCAGTCTAGTATATTTACAAGAAATATTGCATAGATATTGACAATACTGAAACATTTCTGTTAATATTTTTAAATTTTATTTAAAGATAGATTTATTAAAAAAATAATTATATAATGTTATTTTTACCTATTTCAAAATTTTTATGTTTGTAAATATCAAAATTACAAAACAGTAGATTTTGCTTTATGAAATATACGTTATAATGTTTTCTGTTGATATACATATGCAAATCTGTTAATTTTTTATCTATGAAATGTTTTTAAAAATATGTATATTATTTATTTATTTTTAATTTAATTTAAATAATTAAATTCATATCTATAAATGTGTATTATTCGATTGATTTTTAGTAGTTATATGACAAATATTTCAGTAATTTTATAAAGTAAAAGCAAATATTGTTTAAATTATTAAAATATTTAATTAAATTAATTTAATAGCTTTTGTTATTATAAAGCCAAATTCAATTCAATTTGTTATGTAATATAATTAACGTATATCAAAATTTCAGTTTTCATCAAACATCAGCAAACAAAAATTTGTAATCCATCGAAAAAAGCTAATTCTATTTGTTAAGTTAACGTCATAAACCATTCTAGAAGCATAACTTCCAAAACTAACAAAAAAAAATTTCATTTCTTCCTAGAACTCCTAATACGCTCTGCCCATATAAGTTACGAGAAAACACGATACACTAATAAAAGCAACGTTACATCTCAGTGAATATCAGCGTCCTAAAATTGGCTACAATGTATCGTGCATGCGCAAAACAGTTACGTTCTAATATCTTATCCAGTGATTCTTAGACTGTAAATTGTAAATTTAAAAACCGTTCGTTTAAATTTAATTTTTAATCTTACAAAATTAAGATTTTTTTAAATATATTGCTTCTACATTCAAGCTTGAAAAAGCCAAATGATATATATTGAAATGTCAGAAAATGTGATTATAAATATCAAATCAATCTACACTAGAAGTTATATCAAAATTTGTTTTCAAAAAATGAGAAAGAAAAATTGAAGAGAAATAGGTATTTTCAAATTTTTCCACCAATAAAATCAAACCGTAAAGCAGTCCAAATTATACCTTCATAAACACCAAAGTAAATTATAAAGTTACTATTTTGCAAGTAAATTGAATAAACAAGTAAATTTACTTTGACTAACAAATAATTAAAATAAATAATTACTGGGATATTTACTGACTGAGAATTTTGATAATTGTCAAAATAAGTTTCAATATATTTAAATAATATTTTTAAATTGTTAAAAAGCACTTGAAAATGGATAAAAATAATGACAGTGGCAAAAACTACACAGAATCTGATAAAGAGAATTTATTAGAAAGAAGAAAATAGAAAAAAGAATAGAAATTTACTACAAAAATTATACTTGACAAAGTAATTTACTCCGTCAATTTGTTCATTTAGCAAATTTAATAAGCGTTTATAATATACGTGGTGTGCAATTTAGCTGCTCCGGTTTCTGTATTAAAATTACACTTTGAACGATAGTATTTCGTACATGCTAGTAGACCTCTATGCAATAAGTCTCTACACAAGTTTCATTGGAAAAAGAATCCAAAATGCTACAAATATGAACTAATATTTTAATAACGTAAAAAACTTTTCAGAATTTATTATAGTAAAATAAAAGGTAAGGTTTGTCTGGATAAAAATATTTGACAGAAACTAATTTCAACATAAATTAAAATAGTTTGTGCCACACCCTATGAATACATGACATAATTTGATATGTATGTATTTAAAAAAACTTTAGGTTAACGTTATGTATTATTTTTTATTAAAATTCGATGTTTCAATTCATTGAACATAAATCATCATTTTCCTAAAGCCTAATTTTTACAAAAATCAAATTTGAACTATTAAACTTGCAAATAATAATTAGACACAATATCACAAAACTACAATTATTGTTTTAGCAACATACTCAACCGAGAAGTGAGTTACAAAGAAAATAGTTTAAGAAACACTGTTCGAACCGAGAAAAGCATGTATCAAGTACTCAGTTTCCTTCTTGTTTTCTCCGTGGTACGTTTTTGCTTCATCTTCTGTACGCTTACACGTACAGATATCACCTCGTTGTGCTCGTCTGTTTTCATATCTGTTCGCCGCATTTCTGCTCGAAACTGACAGGTTTTTATCGGTGTAAGTAGTTTTTATCTCGTCATGTAGATCGGGGTAGACATGTGTTATATAGGTTGTATGTACGCTAGGTGGGTATATAGGAGTATCTTGGCGCGAGCGCCCGTCATTCATCCCTCCCGAAATGTTTATTGTCTTTGCTGCGCGTTGCTTTTGTTTCTAATCGTGAAATGACTTGCGCCCGTATTATGTGTTTCGTCTTTGTTGGAACGTCATGTTGCCTCGAACTAACTTCTCACTGATGATTTTCTTCTGTCTTTTTTTCTATCTTCTTTGCTTTTGTTTTCGTGTTGTTTGTGAGTGCAATTTGAACGAAGCTTTCAACTCTTAAATGTGAAATAATTATATTTCTAAATGACGTGTAATTTATTAAAGCGGTAAATGAAAAGAAATACGTTTAATGTAATTGGATATATGTTATCTACTAGACAACTGTTTCTAGACGAAAAATTCTTAAATTGTTCCAGATAAAAATGGAATGAATGTAGCAAACTATTTATAATATAATATGTTTATTTATTTAGCATATGCTAATAATAGTATATTAATACAAATATATATTTTTAAATACACTAACAATATGAAACAAATTATTTTACATGATTTTGTAATGTATGTAATGTGTATTAATACAAGAATATTTTTTAACACTTTCTTTTAGTGTTATTTTTATGTATTTTTATTGTATTACAACAATTGATTTCATTAACATAAATTAGTTTAATTTTTGCAAGAAATTTACATCATATTTATTTAAACTGAAATTCATTTAAAATACTTTAAATTCAAATACATGTTCAAAGCAATGTTTTATCTCAAAACTTATATAAGTATTTAATATATGAATATAAAATAGAATTTCCAGTTGAAAATTTCATAGCATATATATATTTAAAACACCAACGTTTCTATTATAATAATCTAATTCCAAAGTCTTTCGTACGTTTTTCCCGAAACTTTACGCGAAACTTTAAGAATTCATCAGCATTTGTTTTGGACTAGAACATCAAGCTTGCCGGATGGAGTATATCGCTATACGGGGAGTGCATTTGAAGACAATTGGAAACTGGGAAATTGCAAATCGAACGGGCTATAAAGGCACGATTTGCAGGCCATTTGAAACCGGAACGAACGCAGATAGAAGATGGGTTTCGTTTCGACTAGTATCTGCCGATGTCACTGTTTCCAATTTAGACCAAACTTAACCCCCGGGTATCCCAAATCCATTGAGAATGCTTGTAATAAACCCTCTCTACTAATGACGCATTAGATTATAATGAGTCAACGTTCCGCGAAAATCGTTACAGAGAAACAATGTTAGTCTATTAAATTACGCCATTAGGGTTAAGAAATTATAAATAGGCTTCAATTCTATTTGCACCAGTGTACTGTATGTGTAGTATTAGGAAGTTTTAGTTCAGTTTTATATACCATCTTAAACACCACACTTAACAGGGTTTATGAAACTTTGATGCATTTCAACGTTGCGATAGTTCTGTCTACACTAAAAACTTTTTAGTACTTTCTGTCGATATATTCTTCAAGATATTTACGTTTTAACTCTCTCCACTTTGTCCTAAAAAAAATTGTGCTGCAATTTTTTTTTGTGTAATAAAACTGTATATTGTATTTAAAGTTTTCATATTACATTTATAATGTCTTACATCAGTTCTTCTTCATACAAGCTTTTAATATTTTCAAAGCAGTTTTATATAAGTCTAAGTTTTTGTGTTTTTATTATCCCACATCATAAAAATAATTGTTCAAGTCCGATATAATAGTTTGTCAATTTTAAATCTATCATCATTTCAAATTTATATACATACATATACTATTACACCATGTGCCTATAAAGGTGTATCATATTTTTTTTTAATTCAGATTTTCGTTAAATATTTATTTTCAATTGTCGTAATATCACTGATACATGTTTGTTTAATTTTACAACTAGCACAACTCTTTATTGGTCGCCGTAACTTCGCCAAAAGTTTGAATTTCGGAAAACTGTTCTAACACATTATTTTACACACTATTAGCTTTCATAAAATGCAAAAAAAATATTTTTTTAAAAGTGTCAGGGTGGTGTACCCCCTAAAACATTCGTTCTAGATGGCCGAACCATCTAAATTAACTTACACCGACTTCTGCAACTATGTTTATTTTTAATTTTACATATTTCATACAGTAATTTATTTCTTTTTATATAAATATTTAAAATTACTTTTTATAATATTGTTTTCTAAAATAATATCCACTTAAAATAAAGCAGAATTTTCATGTTTTACTCGTAATATTCTTATATAATCCCAAAAGTGAATTATGTATAATAAAACAATGGTTGTTTTGAGACCTTGGTAAACATTCATACATTTGTACAGTACATATATATTTCACCTAGATACCCACATTCGCACATGCTAAAAAGCATCTCACAAACATTGCTAGACATATATAACATTGTTTACGACTGTCATAAGAAACATGCAAATATGATGTAAACTTGTGTTATACCCGATAAACAAGGTGGTAATATGGTCGACTTTTGTATAAAGCAATACAATATTATTATCCATTTGTTTACCGATGGTCCAATATAAATATAAAGAAACCGCAAATAAAGTAAAACCCAAATATTTGCACATAAAATATCATTGGCAATTTACGCGTGCGCTGGTAAATAATTAAACATTGCAGAAAATTTATCGTAACTTTATATATAGTACAAGTAAATATGTAAATTTTTATTATGCAAAAATACCAAATGTATCTATTATTTATCAATTTTATTAAATATTTATGATTAATTGTACAGAAAAACTCAAACATGTTTTCTATTTAAAATTTGTGATATTTAACAAGGCAATAAAAACGTACAGTTTTATTTATAAAAATTATTATTTTGCCATAAAAGTTTAAAATCGATGTATATTTGTTGATTTAAAGTCGATTTTAGTTAATGAATTAGTTATGAAATTGACCGTAAATTATATTTTTAAAATCGATAACTTAATATAGTAAAAGTAATAAGTTTAAATTTTGGTTTCTTCTTAAATAAAATTATTTTATAGTATAAATAAAAAATCAAAAGTTTAAAATCAAAAGCATGTAAAGTTAAATTACTTTTTGTAAAAAATAAACAACAATAAAATTAAAATTTCATAAACTTTGTTAAACATATTCGCCTCCGCAGTATCATCATAAAACTTTACGATTCATCCTCCCTAAAACTTCGTATAAAAGTCAGCTTTCGATTTGTTGAAGATGTGTATGAATATGAACAAGGAAAAACAACAAAAAAAAGAACCTGCAAGTATGTAGCAGCGTTAAAGCAAAGTGTTTGAAGGAGTAAAATAATGGAAGACATTTAAACCATCGTAGAAGCAACATTGGAAAAACTGAACGTCCCATAGGTATTTTGCATCTCCCAGTTAGGCGTTCCACTTTCCGCCATCCATCACCGCCCGGAAGAAGATTACCTCGAGAAAATGCACATTTTTATGCGCAACGGCATTAAAACCACAAAAAACCACACGCTGTTTCAATAATTCATATCCGAAAATATTACAAACGCCTGTAAACTCTGCAAGGCTGTAAGGATTATCGTCTGCAAGTGTTTCCACTTGCAATTATTGCATTAGTAGCGCATGGTGAATAGGTGAAATTTATTCAAAACAGGTAGCGGGAATGTCGTACCATGAACGTGTCGTGTTCCGTCTGGATGTTTCACTCCGTACGGGTCCCGTTCGTTGTAATATAAACTATAAATGATAGAAGACCAAGACAAATGTCTTGTGTAACACTGCACCCGTTTTGTCGGAAACTATCTGTTACGTACATATGAAATACTAAACTGCAGCTTAACCAACTGTAGATACACTGACTTTATCGTAATATATTGGATACATTTTGCATGTTATACTATAAATTTTATTTCAACAAAGCAATTTAGAACATATTTTCATTTAATTTTAATAAAATTTTGTAGTACAATATATAACTAAAATCTGTTAAATTCATTTAATAAAATAAGTATTTATGTTAATAGTATAGTGATCAACAAAAATGCAATAATAATATATTGCTTAATTGGGCATGTTATGATGGTTCTAACTCATAAGCTCTAGGCAAATGTTGTAAATTATTTGACTGAGTTACAATATACAATAAAATTCTTTTATCAACCGTCATATCACGGCAAAATATTTTTTTAATTATTTTTCAAATTTTTATAATATACAATATAATTTTGTAAATAGTTGACACATTTATGTCTAGACAGTTTAGTTCCTAGTCACTATGACTACATTAGTTGTTTCGTTTTATTTTGTAACCTAGTAACTTGTTTCTATGTTCTGTTTATTTACTGTATATGTCATTCGTATCATTTTCCTGATAAAAATGTACGTTGAGTACGTCAAAACGTAAATTACTAATAGAAATAATACAAAACTACAACCTAAAGCAGTTTTATTTTAATATAATGAGCTCTGAAAGATTTTTTACTATGTACATTGTACATATATATATGTATTATAAAATAGAAGAAGAAAAATATCAGTTACCCGATTACAGAAGTAAAAACACATATTGTCATTTGCGTTCGATCCTTAATATCTCATTTCACTGTAACCAGTTTGACATACGTATGTGTCAAACAAATGACATGCCTGTCATTCTATGTACAATGATAGGCTTCGGGTAAAAAAAAGTCAACGTTCTCGAAAAAATTTCGAAATAAAAGCCAGAACATGTTTACATCAAAGGCAGAAAAAAAAACAATTCATTTCCCTGGCCTAGTATCATATCCACAGCCCAGCTACCGCATTCCAAACGAGAGCCCAGGCAGTATACGGTTAGGCTATCTGAATTCAAATCCGCTCGCACACACACACACGCACACATTACCCATGAATTGTGCCATCAATCAACTCTCGTCTTCAAAAACCGGAGGGATGATGTGTGTTTTGAAGCGCTCGCACTCTCGCCGTTTGAATTACACTCACTAGGCAATCTTATCCATTAAGGAAATAGCGGCTGGGCTGTAAAACCTATTCGTCTGGATGAAATAATCCAAACCCGCTAAGCTTTATTTATACCTCCAGAGCCGCGAAGCATTCATTATTCGAGGTGTGATAAAAAAGTAATAAAACTATATTTCCCCGAAAAGGTCAGTAAGTGTAAAAATTGCATGACCTACAATCTAAACAAAGAAAACAAAAAAGATTAGCTTTTATAAATATTACTCAATCAAATTTGACCATTTTTATTTATAATCATCTTAGCAAAAATGCTAAACTGACAAATTTTGATGCACTCGAAAGTCGTGGATATACCAACTTGTTAACTTCTAAAAACGCTAAACAACATTACAAAATATTTTACAAACAACATCAATATTATCTAAAATCAATACTTAAAATTACTGACATATATACATTACACATTTACGACATGTAGTTATAAAAAGAAAACAAAAATTAATTTATGCCAAACATAATAACTAATTTGAGAATTAGTTAATTTAAAAGAATTAATTAAGTTTAAAGTAACTCAGTCAATGTTAATAAAAAATAGTTATTGTTAAAATAATTAATTGAAGAATAAAAAAGTCAATACTATTTTCTTACCAATGCTATAACTTTAGTTAGTCGTATTACTTTTGTACCACAACTTGGTATGCGAAAAGAAAGAAGAAAACCAAAGCCGCAGGTACTTGACATCAGCATGTTATATAATATCGACTGGATAGAAACGACATTCAATATGCAAGCGCGTGGAACGTTTCTATTGTACGCCATGACAGTCTATCAATTTCCCAGACCATTCGATGTCTAAATAATTAGCCGATGCTGAAGTTAGGGGGTATCGTTGTGGATTTTGCGGCTTTTCGTTATCGAGAAAGCGAAAGAGAATTGGTGAATGAAACTTACTTTTACGAAGTTAAATTGTTAATGAGTTGATAAAAGATAGACATCAGCTATAAAATGAGCAAAGATGATTTTTGTTTTGACGAAAGTTTTTGGAGATTAATATTTAAAAGTAAACTTAAGATTATAAGAATTATTTAGGAGCTCGTCTTGTATTTTAAATTAATTAATGTTAATATTTAGTAAACGTTTCGCCATACATCGTAGATGGTATCCTCAGTGCAGTAAACAAAATTAGATCTTTATTTTTAAGTTAAAAAAAATATATTTTATAAGTAATAGTAAAATAAATTAAAAAAAAATAATGATAATTATTTATAATATGACTATTTGATTACATAACAAATATTAAAAAAATACAGTTTGTCAATATATATATATATATATATATATATATATATATATATATATATATTATTTACTTTTATTTCTTCTAATTTTATAAAATTAACCGGTTTAGAATACAAAAAACCGGTCAAAAAACCAAAACCGATATTAAAATACAGTTCTCGATATTAGTTAACGGTTAACCAATATTTTAATCGGTTACATACTTTGGTTAAAATATATTAATATTATAATATCGGACAAAATAATGTTAATTGTTTGTACTTAAAATATTACTAATTGGCAAATAAGTTATTTAAAATGATACGTATGAAAATAAACATAACTTGATACAAAACAAATATGTTAATTCATCCTGATATTTTGGCTGATTAAATGTGTATTTGCCGAGCGTAATCAAATTGATAAATACATTTAAATACATATTTCATAATTTTCCATTGTACTAAATTTATTAAAACTGTCATAAGCAAACTCATTTAATTTGCAAATGAAAAATAACAAACAATCCGGACTCTAATTTGTGTTTAAATTGCCAGTAATAATTATTCGTCGAAACATTAATAACAAACCAAAAAAAAAAAACTTTGGTTTCGCGGCAGAATTGGCGCGCCCTGAATTACGAGAGAATAAAATGTGAAATATGGCGGATTTAAAATAACCAGAACGGTATAAATATGACTTCAGGTTGGGCTAATACCGTAGTTGAGATCAATCACGCAGATAATATCCAAACGTGCGCGCGAAAGAACCGGGGAAAAATTACTGGGACATTGGTCGACGATAAATTCCAAAAGAGAGAGAGAGAGTAAAAATTTGACAATTGAGTATGTTACCTCTTCGGGACATCTGAGTCCCGTGAACTGCACCGGTGTCCAGGCACTCGTAGCCGACGATTTATCATGAAATTTATCTGGGTCCCATGTTAAGGCTTACATTTCATTCCCGATATCAACCGAGGCATTCGATCATTTGGAAGACATCATTTATTTCAACTGGTCGATGCTACATTTGCCGTATTGTAGCCAGGGGAACTGTTCCAGTTTTGCCCGTTTGTCGATTCTCGGCTGGCGCGGCGCTGTCTTGCTCGCACTTAGGTGAACTACACCGAATAGAATAGAGTGGAAGGTGAAATGAAATCGCTTTTTGTTACGTGCTCATTTTTCTTCTAATTACCAGTTGACCACTGTCTGTCCGATAACTTAATTGATTACGATTGGAGACAACTTCTTTCTGGCATTTTCTAAAGTTTCGTAGATGTTTAAGATGGTGATATTTTAATTTGTGAATACAATTGTTACTTATATATAGATAACAATATTTACTAAAAGACGTAACGTTTAGTTTTACTACTCCTATTAAATAATATAAAAACATTTGTTAATATTTTTTTCTTCAAGTGTCATAATATTGATATTACGTTACCATATTGTCTATGTAGAAAGAGGTCATTATGTTACTAGTATTATTATACAGCAGTTAGTTACTTACATACATAAATATACATAATCGACCTGATTCTTTAACAAAGTTGCTAAATTTTAATGACGTTGCTAACAACATTAGCCAATAATATTAGCTGATACTAAATAAAAAATGAAAATGAGAACTGTTATACTTGTTTTCTATTGATTAGAGTTGTTAGCAACGTTGCTAAAACTTAGCAACTTTGTTAGAGAATCAGGCCGAATATATACATATACATACTGTTCTACAACTGCTAGTACGGTTAACGTTACTTGATATGTATTTTTATTTATTTTTAGTTTAGTTTCGTTTAGAATGCTTGAAGAAAAAAATCGTATATGTCACTTGAAATAGAAAGCTCGTTTTGTGTTTAGCCCAGATTACTTGGCTTCGGCCATAAATATCTGGGCTCAATACAATAATCATCGCTTTCTACTCCTCGTAACATACTGTATTATTATATTAATTCCACGTCTAATTAATAACTAATTATATCTAATTTCTACCGCTACATTTTCAAAATTCATTCAAAATTATTATATATGCAGAATTTTATGCTCTAAAACTTTTTAAAATTTTTACAAAAATACTTCAGAAACACGAGTATTAAAGTAAGTAAAGTTAAATACTATTTGTCAAAATGTTTGACTAATTTTCGCTAATATTAATATTAGCAAATTTTAAGCAAAAAAAAATTTAAAAATTCATGTAACAAATTTAATGAGCAATTCTTTTTTAAATATAAATCAAACAAAATATTAAATTAATTAAATTTTAGCTACCTCGTTCAATTAAAAGTACAAATTAAATTTAAATTTTTAATACGTTAAAAAAAAAAGAGGAAAGAATATATAAAATGCTTAATTACAACTGACATAATAAATTTTGGTATTTGTGAGAATTTTCCATTAAGTTAGATCTTTATGTAAAAATTTTGCAGCCTGTGCCAGGATTATCCCATATCACTGTAAAACCCGATGTTTTAACGAAACGTTGTTTTCAGTAAAATTTAAAAAAAGACCGAGATTACCGGTAACGTATTTTTACGCAGATAAACCGATTTGGCTTTATATTATTTTTTTTGTGACATTTTTTTTTATTATTTTGATTAAAATAGCGTAAACCATTTTTATTGATACCGGTCACAACAAAATAACAATATTATTCATATTTTTTTTGCCTCTCGAAATATATATTTTACAATCAGTATATACTGCGATGCAATATTTTATTTTTACTAATTTTGAACAATTTTGTTTCATACATTTACATACTGCATATAAATCAATATATTATAAAAATATGTATTTAATTTAACTATTGTAAATTATTTTTTATTATAAAAAATTTAACAGTTTATTTTTCAGGAATATTTTATATTCTAATGGTGCCACTGGAATCAATTCGGATATTATCAATATTATAAGATAATATTTAGGTCCGGTTGCACAAAGATTGTTAAACGAGGCATAATTTAACCAACTCGTTAACAAATCAATAATACGGTTTGAATATAGTTGACAATCTAGTAGCTTAGTTAACTAATTAATTAACGATGCTTTGTGCAACAAGATCTTAATCTTAAAAAAATGTGCAAAAAATATTTATATTTTCTATTATTAATAATATAATATATATCAAATTATCAATGTTTCAATTTAACAAATACATAAAAATTTCCCCTTGTTATATTTAAAATGAAAAAAAAAATGCTGTTTGTTTTATAAACATAATGTCTACAAATATGTAAATATTTTTGTTTGTTTTAATTTTGAAAAAAAAAAAAATTAACAAACACAACAAATTCAATTGAACAAAACGAGCTTTTTCAAAAAAAGAAAATATTGTAGAATTTTAAATGATGTTATAATAAATCTACACAGTAATTTAGAAATAATTGCTTTATGTCAAACTGAAAAAAAATGCAAAAATTTCGAATAGAAAACAACTATATTTCACATTGAATTAAAATATGCAAATTCCAACAAGACAAAAATTACATTTTCTTTTATTCAGCCGGACAACAATAATCTCGAAAATATAAATCTTGGCCGAACTACAAATTTCGTACGAAACCGAAAAACTTTAGCATAACTAATTAAGAGAAGCGGCCGAAGTAAATTTCGCGAGGAAAACGCCCTAAACAAAACAGAAACAGCATTTTGTCGTGCTTGTTTTACATAGACTCACTTTAGCCTTTTTTTCATTTCGCGCTCAGTGGACGCGCCGCGGTGCGATGCTGCAATAAATTCGTCTAGTTTTAAGCGTTGCCGCCGCAAATGCGGTTCGGTTTCGGGGAGCTAGAGTCGTTTCGAGGGAACGACAGTTACTACTACGTACGATTCAGGCAGAAAGTCGTTCGGTCTCTCTGCCTTTCCATTTGCCTCATTTTTGGAATTTTATTTAAGTTCTCATTAGTCGTCGTTTCGCTGCATTAATTACTATTGTAATTAAGTTAATCTTAATAACTGTGTTAAGTATTTGTATATGCAAAAAGATATATGTTTCCTGCTGCAGTTTTTATAATGTGTTTATTGTTGTATGTTAATTAACTTGTACATAATATTTAATTAACCAAAAAAAAAATGCATGTATATTAACAATTTACTAATGATATTAATATTATTTAAAATAATATTGTTAGATTTTCAGTAATCGGATCAGTAATACAAAATATGTTTAAAATACAAAATATTTTGAAAAGATAAAAAAAAAAGTGATCATATATTTCTGTTTCTTACTTAATGCTGGCTTTACACGATGCATTTTTGTATATACAAAAAAAATTAAACAAAATTTGATTCCAATATTTGATTCTATATAGAAATCTGTACAAAATATTTTATATACGCGCATGATCAGTTTGTCCGTGATAGTCTATCTATATAGAAAATGCATAGAGCATGTCATATTTTTCATGCATTTTCGACACGAAACTGAATGAGCATTGGTATTATTATCTAATTTATATTTATGTGTACAGTTTTTTTTTTAATTAATTGAATCAGTAAATATTATGCGTATAGTAAATAAATATGCCTCTGTACATTTTATTCGATATAGTGTAAAACGTAATAATTTTGTATATTTTGTATAGATTCTTAAACAGAAAAATATATCTTGTAAAGTCAGCATAATAAACAATTTTAATTTCAATACTCTGATTAATGTACACCTAAATATACCAAAAACTCTCGAAATGATATTAGAAGCTGGTGCTTTTGGGATTAAGTAAAGTCCAGACGCACAATTTTTAACAACTAGCAGTGCTAGACGTTGCACAGAAAACGTTACGCATAGACGATAATATTATGGTTTTATAAAAACTAAACGTAAGACTGTACGAAACATTGTCCACACAAGTTGTTCATATTTGTACAATTTAATCGGTGGATAAGTACACTAACAGTCGTTTTTCATTTATATTCTATAATATTATTATGTCTAATCTACGACAGTATAATCAAAAATTCTTATATAAATTTATAGAACTTTATGGAAAGTTCTCATGATTATAGAAGCTGAAATTCAAGAAATATAATGATAACTACAAGAAAAGTCGAGAATATAAAATATTTGTTGAAAAATTAAGTTACCAGCTAAACTTGATCCATTTTCTATTAAATTCATATTAAAAATTACCACCGACTAATATGTGCAAACAAGATGATGTAAAAAAAACTGTGCGTTTGAACACGACTTTAAATAAATATGTATTTAACCTTTTTATTAGACAAATTATATTTTTAATTATAAATGTTAATTTACAGTAACACAATTACTATTATATTGAATTTTGAATGTCATTTGTTATTCAATAACATACATATTACATATACGAATAGTAATTATTCGTTTTTTTTTTTAATTTAAACTGTAAAATAATTATAAATACATTCGATCAAAAGTAAATTGATTCAGTATTTTGCAAAAAAAAATGTTCCTATAGTAAACAACGTAATAAATATTAGAGTAAACTTTCATTTGAATTCAAATATTGTAGTTGCTTGCTGCAAACAAAAATTAATTAGCCAGATACGAACAAAAATTGAAAATTCAATTTAGTTTTATATAGTCGGGGTTAAAAAAAAAACCCGACTAAAACACAGCGCAACTAGATTATATGCAATAACAATTGAATTTTAAACAAGAATTTTATTATAAAATTTTAACAAGAACGACAGATATAAGCAAGCAAATGAACTCTCGATGAGGTAGAAAAAAATCGGCAAAATAGACCAAATGAGAGGAAAAAAAGTTAAAATAAGAGCAAAGCAGGGCACATACGTGTTTGTCTAACGAGTCGGGTGGTTCGAATTGCACAACAATTTGAAAGAATTGCTGGCTTGTCGCTGGGCCAAATTGTGCCCCGGAGAAAGAGCGACTCGTGCGGAATTACGGATAAGTTCTCGGTCCGGGACATTATGCGGTCAAATATATCTATATATATATATATATATATATATATATATATATATATATATATATATATATATAAGTATATATATATATATATATATATATATATAAGTATATATATATATATATATATACATAAGTTAGATCAAAGGTTTGTGATAAGCTGGTTCGAATCCGGTAGCCGTAGCCCCGAAATTGGTTTTTTAATAGAATTTTTTATGTGAACTTTGGTAATAAAAAGTAAACAAAATAGTTTTTTTTTTGATATATTCGATTTGCTGGCATGTTATGAAAAAATATTAATATTTTTTCGGTGGTCAAAATACAAACATGCCTATAATAGTTAATTTATTACATAATTTTTGATTAAAAAATTAACTTAATATACAACATAATTAAATGTTATTTTTAATTTTTAATAAAAATTTTATTCTGTTATGTCATAATTAACACGTTCGGTAAATTAAAAAAAAAATATTGTGTTTTTTTATATCTTAACTTATATTTTACAAGTATTAACAATCTTAACAGTCAGTCGTACTTTGGTATCAGTTTCTGATTTACAATTCATAATACTGTAACAAGACAGTTCTGGGCCATGTGGTTATTGTGATTTGTATTTCGAAAACTAAGTAATTTTGTATCTATTAGATTTTGCCCTAGTGACAGATTTATGTATTAGGGTTCACGGCAAGCCACTTGGCCACTTCAAGATATTTCTTGCAAATATTTTGAAGTATTTTAGATTTTTGTTGGAATATTTAAAAAGTTAAACTTTTAGTCTTTGAGAAAAGTATGTTTTTCTCTCTGTTGAGTCAGTTCACGCACGCCATCGCTTTAGTTAAGTTCGCTTTTTGTAAAGTCACGCATAGAGTGCCAGAGGCCTCTAGATCGCTTTAGTTATTAGTTTAATTGTTTATTAGAGTTTAATTCGTAGTTTATATTTGTAATTTAGTTTATATTTGTACTTTATATATTTCATGTTGTGTTTTTGTATATTTTCGTAATTTGTGTTCGTATGTCGTTATAATTTAATAAAAGATTAAATTAATAATTGTTGATCACTACTTTTAGGCACGCTCCCTAAAGTTAATAAATATATGCAAACCAATGTAACACGAGCGGTTGTTACTATACAAAGGAAGCGGGCGGACCATGCAAATAATTAAATATTACCTACCTTGGTAATTTGCATACCTACACGCAAATAGTAGAAGCAGGGTTTTGGTTGACAAATGAATTAGAGTTAGAGTTGATTCGGCTTAACGTTTAAGTTTAATTATAAAGACGGAGATATATAAGTAGAATACGTTACAAATAGAAAACAGACACAAATAATAGAAAACAAATACAATAAACACTAAATGCGATTATTAACACAAAATTAAGAAACAAATACACTAAACACTAAATACGATTATTGACACAAAATTAAGAAACAAATACACTAAACACTAAATACAATAACGGACAACTTAATAGTTATAACTTAAGTATGATTATATCTAAGCGAGAGGCGTCGCGTTTTCCAGAGAACGAACTGGAATCAAACGGGACCAAAACTGAACTGACTTTACTTGATCGAGAAAGCGTCTCTTTTTCAAAACCAAAGCTTCCCGTAATTTATGTTTGAATCTGTTTAATTTTCTTAACAACGCTCAAGAATATTGATGGCTTTAAATTCTGAAAACTACTTAATAAGATACAAGCGCGTTTGCAATAAATTTGGAAAATAAGTTAAGAAATATGTCGCACTTATAGAATAAAACTAAACAGACATGCTTTTGGTTATATAACAGTTTTCAATAAGTGCGTTTGCAATAAATTTGGAAAATAAGTTAAGAAATATGTCGCACTTATAGAATAAAACTAAACAGACAGGCTTTTGGTTATATAACAGTTTTCAATCTGATAACGTACATCTGGGCTCTGTAGTAATGTGATGACAGAAATAGGTTGAAATTATAACCAAAATCCTGGCCTGTTACATCACTCTAAGTTCGAATTAGGTCGCCCAGCTGCTAATACTAAGCTTGGCGCACAACGTATCCATCGTGTACGAACTCGTGGTGGTAATACTAAATATCGTGCACTTCGTTTGGACCAAGGTAACTTCGCCTGGGGTTCGGAATGCTGTGCCCGTAAAACTCGTGTTATCGACGTTGTTTACAACGCGAGTAACAATGAATTGGTGCGTACCAAAACATTGGTGAAGAACGCAATTGTTGTTGTTGATGCTACACCATTCCGACAATGGTACGAAAGCCACTATATTGTTCCTTTGGGGCGGAAACGCGGAGCTAAGTTGACCGAAACTGAAGAATCAATGATAAACAAGAAGCACAGCAAGAAGGTGGCGAAAAAATACGCTGCCAGACAACGGTTTGCCAAGGTTGAACCTGCACTTGAGGAACAGTTCCAAACTGGACGATTGTTAGCGTGCATAGCATCTCGACCTGGCCAATGTGGACGCGCCGACGGTTACATTTTAGAAGGAAAAGAATTAGAATTTTATATGCGTAAGATTAAATCTAAGAAAGCCAAATAAAATGTAAAATTTGGTGTGAAATAAAGAACTTTTGTCACTCCATCCAATTTGTAATTTGTACTTTTTTTTTTATTTATACTTATATACTTATTACATCATTGTTAAATACTTACCTGAAGTAAATACAATGGGGCAATGAATCATTTTATTTAAAAAAAAAAAAAAAAAAAAAAAAAAAAAAAAAAAAGAAGTGTATTACGCGACAATATAGTGAAATGTATTACGCGACAATATATGGTGCTACCGCCGATAGTGTTCGTGGGTCATCCATATACACAAATGAAAATGTGTCGATTTCGGTATTACCGTGGTACGCAAATACCGCATATAAACCGGCTACCGCGACAAATATAAACTTTACGGCTTTATTAGACGCTGAGACTACGTATCTCAATTCCGTACCTGTGTATGAAGAAACTGCCGTAATGTCCAGTCTCATCGTCAGCGAAAACGCTAAAACCGCCAGCGAAGACGCTAAAACCGCCGTCGTATCCAACGACACCGCCAGCGAAAACGCTAAAACCGCTATCGTACTCTGCAGTACCGCAAACGAAAATGCGAAAACCGCCGTCGTATCCAACGACATCGCCAGCAGAGATATCGAACCCGCCGCCGTATCCAACGCTACCGCCAGCGAACTCGCTGAAACCGCCGTCGTATTCAACGACATCGTCAGCCGAGATGCTGAACCCGCCATCGTGTCCCGCAGCACCGCCAGCAAAGACACCGAATTCGCCACCGTATCCAGCGGTATCGCCAGCAGACGCGCTACCGCCAGCAAACACGCCGATACCGTCGCTGTTAGTATACAATTTGTAGATTTGTGTTTGTTTTTCAAAATTTTCATGATTATCGCAGAGATTTTTCGCAACGTAAGTTATATTGTTGGAAGTTTAGCAAAAATGTTAGAAATTATAGCTATTTGTGTAAATAATGCTGACATTTTCACCGGCAAATTCAACGAGAATAAACGTAAATTATTCAAAAAGAAAAAGTTTCGCTACGTTCGAGTAAAATATTTACGGTGCCTACATGTGCGTTTACGCAATTAGTTAGATTTTAAGAAAAAAACATTGGATTCGCCCGCCGTTACTGACACCCAGCTATGAAATCAGAAATAAGTGCATAGTTTAGTGATTTAGTGATTTAGTTCAGTTATGTGCTCGCAAGTGTCATCAGATATATAAAATTTAGTTCGCATAGATATAAGAAAATCATAGTTCGTATTAGATAAGTGCATGCTAATTTAAGTAATATTTTGTTATAATTATATTTATTTATTTGATATAATTATATTTAAATGGAGGGCGATGTAACAAGACAGTTCTGGGCCATGTGGTTATTGTGATTTGTATTTCGAAAACTAAGTAATTTTGTATCTATTAGATTTTGCCCTAGTGACAGATTTATGTATTAGGGTTCACGGCAAGCCACTTGGCCACTTCAAGATATTTCTTGCAAATATTTTGAAGTATTTTAGATTTTTGTTGGAATATTTAAAAAGTTAAAATTTTAGTCTTTGAGAAAAGTATGTTTTTCTCTCTGTTGAGTCAGTTCACGCACGCCATCGCTTTAGTTAAGTTCGCTTTTTGTAAAGTCACGCATAGAGTGCCAGAGGCCTCTAGATCGCTTTAGTTATTAGTTTAATTGTTTATTAGAGTTTAATTCGTAGTTTATATTTGTAATTTAGTTTATATTTGTACTTTATATATTTCATGTTGTGTTTTTGTATATTTTCGTAATTTGTGTTCGTATGTCGTTATAATTTAATAAAAGATTAAATTAATAATTGTTGATCACTACTTGTACGCACGCTCCCCTAAAGTAATAAATATATGCAAACCGCTTACTCGTGTTACAATACAAATATTTAAAAAATAATTTTCTAACACATATTCCACAAATTTGATATTTCATTATTAGATTTAAGATGGTTTGGTCATCTTTAGCGAATATCTAATAAACGTTTAGTTAAAAGAATATATGTTTGTGATATTGGAGATATACGAGTATGTCTGATGAGTAGTTTGGGAAGTACGATTGAAGATGTTTTGTGTACGCAAATGTTTGAAAGTGGTAAGAATATTAGAGCATGTACAGAAACATCATAAATATGAGCGCAGCAAAAGTTTTTTGTCTAGATAGGAATGTTTGAAAAAAAACTAATTTCGGCATAGTAGAAAGAGTTTGTGCCACATGTGACTACACGGCGTATTGTATATGTACGTATGTTCGTACTTTATAAACAAAGCAGATGTTTATTTATTTAACTGTAAAAAATTACATTTCTAAATCAACTACATGTGACTCCAATATTTATTGTAATTTAACAAAAAATTTAATTTTGACGTTTGCAAAAATAACATAAATATAAATATTATTATATTTCTAAAACAATTGTGCAAAAAAACAGTATTCAATATATGATTGTTAAATGCTAATTACAAAATCTCATCAATTAAAAGAATGTTTTTTATTAACTTTTCCTTGTTTCTGTTAACAAACACTTATCAACCTTGTATCGTAATATACTATAACAAAATTTGAAAACTTTATATTAATTAGTAGCGTTCATTATTATAACTTACAATTTTTTTTAAATTTCTTTATTATTACCAATAATAAGTAGCTTTTCTTACAAAAATTTAAAAATTCCATAATTTTTATATCCTATTTTAAAATAGAGTACTAAATAAAACATTAACATATAATAATTTTTTTACTGTTTCATAATCGAACTATAATTTTTACCGTAAATAATAACATGTTAAACCGGCATCTGTAGTTAGAAAAAAGAACTGACAAACACCTATTTTTTGTTGCTGTTGTTGTTTGGCAGCACACGACACCTCGTTGTTTTTTTGTGTGTGTATGTGTGTAGCACCACAGGCAAATGCTGGCCGAACAAACTGAACATTGTGACACGAACAGGATTAGAGGATACGAGAAGCACCGGCTAATATTGATCGTCCTGCGACAGAATGTGATGCATACTGATGTGTCCACTACGTTACAAATCATTATTGACAACAGGATAATTAGAAGATTTTAATTAAATCAAGAATCTCTTTTGCCGTTCGATTTTATTGCGCTTAACGTATGTTGCTTTTTCATTTGTATAAATAGTTTTTTAAATTGTAAGTCGTGATTATTCTAACCTAATAAAATTTATCTTTTGCATGGACATAATCAGGTATACAGGGTGTAACAGAATAACTATTCCTAATTTTCAGAAATGATAGAGGGCACATAAAGAAACATTTTTTATTAATAAACTAGTGTCCGAAAATATTTTTTTTCTTTGTTTTTTTTCGGCAGTCGATTGTACATCGTTACAACTTGTGTATCGAAAATGGTGGTCGTAACTTCGAACAATTTTTATAAAGTTTAATGCGCTATTATTTCTAATAAAATGTTCCTTAACTTAACTACTGTTTTATGTTTTGATAAGATTGTTTTTAACGATATCTAGTGTATCTTGGCACCAAGAAATTTCCGGACACTAGTTTATTAATAAAAAATGTTTCTCTAAGTGCACTTCATTTCTGAAAATTAGGAATAGTTATTCTGTTACACCCTGTATAAACATAGATCGAGTGTTGGCTATTTAGTCTATAATATATTTAAAATACTTTTAACGGCACATTTAGTATTTTAGATTTTTTAACATAAATCTAATTATAATAGTAATTATATAGCAAAATTGAAAAATCATTTTATAGCCAAGCTGTGCAAAAATACACAACACCAAAAGATACAGAGGAGGGCAAAACTATAATAGTTTAAAATAAAAAACTTTAGAATTTAGTTCAGTATAAATTTTAATTAAAAATAGATATTTAGACGTACTCATAAAAAAAATGATACAAATGATATATAAAAAAAAAGATAAACAGAACACAGAAACAAGTTACTACTACCACATTAACGCCTATTATTTAACCATTTTTAAATGGATAATAAAATAAAAAAATTGAATATATATAGATTGATTTCTATATAAAAAATTGTTGCATCATTACTCACGTCATCAAAAGTAACGACATTAAATTTATTCTCTTTACATTCGACTACAGTTATAATATGATTTAGTAGAATTTTCCATTATGAGTTGCGTAATCAGCAAATTTATATTTAATATACTATTTTCTTTAATAAACAATCTTATTGATTACCTTTTTAATATAAAATTTTGTTGATTAACAAATAAAGCACTAATGGTATAACGATTATTTTTTTATGTATATACATAGCATAGAAACAATTGAAAATTCGTGGCTACCAATAGAAGACAAATAAAAATAAAAAAAATACATTAATAAATATTTTAGAATAAAATTTCTTTTAATTTCATTAAATATAATTAATATTTTTAATAATCATTTGTAAAATTTAATCTAATAGGAGTATAATATATAATTTTATTTAATTCGTGAATATAATTTTGGTGGCAGTCAATGTTAAAAATCTCAATTGGTACAAAAAAATAATGATGACTTATTAAACAAAATAAATATCAGGTAGGCTTTGAAACTGTCATTTTTTTTAAATAAATAAATATTTTTAATTGACTTTATCATGAAAGAAAAATTCTCTGCATATTATATTTTGTTCATACATACAATACATATAATAATTGATGTTATTAAATCATAAAAAAAAGAATATTATTGAATTAAATAAAAAAAAGTTAAATTTTCGTATTAAAAATAAACTAGTAAGCTAATAATGACTAGTCAAAATAATATAATTGAAAAAAATGTGTTTGTTCTCAAAGGCAGGACTTTTGCCGCGAAAGCAAAAGGTCCCGAGTTAAAATCTTGGCGAGACCAATATATTTTTACAAATTTATTAAACTTACAAATTATATATTAGTTCACTGCAATCAAATGTATATTTAAATATTTGTCAAACTCTTAGTGTCATGGCAGAAAACATTAGTTTAATAAATAATGACTGGTTATTTGTTATAATAAATCTGTGCAAGCAATAAAACTTATTCTAAATATCCCATTATTTGTGTAAACATTTACTATTTAAAGATTACATAATCATAAGAAAAATCTTTACAAGAAGATAAAAATATGATACGATTCCGATCTTCCTTTTTTCCCGTTAGTCGTCCATTTCTTTTACTGCAAAAGAAAACGCAAAAGATAATTGCATATATTTTAAACTCTCATCTCTATAAACTTTTATTACTTTTGAGATCAAAACGTGTCCCTTGATACCGAGAAAGCCTTCGGGGCCCCAACAACTGTAATCCAGGTCCGTCATGAAAATATTTTTCGTTACTTAAATATATGAATATATCCCGTTTTTTTTTTGTTTCGAACTTCTTTTCGTTAAATTAAATGTAATAAATTTTTTATGCGTTTAAAGCGAACTTTATTAAATCAGAAGGAAAAAAGTTTAAACTTTCTACTTAAAACTGATAATATAAAAAGTTAAATCAACGAAGCGTTCTTGTTTGGATAGAAAAAAAAATCTTTCTCTTCTACAAGATTTTGATATTTACATTTTATAAGACAGGGCTGCTAGTAAAAAAGTAATGTTTTTGTTAGATTGAATTACAAGTTTTCTATGTAATAGAATATTTAAAACAAGAATGTATATTCTTTTAATATTTTTGAATAAAACATTCTATATGCACTGAGAAAAATATTATTTTAGATTCAATGTTTTTACTTTTGATTTAAAAATAAACCTTTTTAAACCTTAAACTTATATTTTTCTAATGTAGATAGAAATTTTAATAGAAAAAAGAATATAGTACGTTACAGCATAACCATTTTAAAGCTTCTTATAAAAATATTTACTGTTCAATTTTGAAACATAGAGTTTTTTTAATTGACTTAATTTTTTATAAATAAAATTTATTTCAGCTATAGAATTTGAAGATGGTTTCATTTTAATTCAAAATTACTATCATTATTTTATAATATTATTGTAGATAAATTTAATATACGACAAAAAGTATCAAATTGTTAAAAGTTTCTTATATAATTATGTAATATTTTTGATATATATACAACATCTTGCTGAAAACGAGAAAATATTTTATCCATCAAAACATCAACCATATTCAAATTACTTTGAGACTAACAATAAGTTGAGTTTAAAATTAATTTTATTTATGTTTTTAGTGCTTATTTTAATCTAAATTAATGAAACAAGTTAATACGCATGTAAAATATTTTAATCATAATCACATTATTTCGTCATATTTCTTGTTAGATACAGTATACTTCCCCAAAATTTTAAACCCTAAATAAACAGTCAAACAAGACAACAAAACTTGTGCAAAACATTCTGAAAACTAAATTGTAAATTCGCCCGAAACTCTTTACATAAACACAGCAACAAAATTGTGTACTAAAACTAAAATACATACACTCAGTGTCAAGATACTTCAATTCTTCTCATTGATTACGTTTATTTTGGCATTTAAAACTGTTTCAATTAAAGTTAATTCTGCTTTAATAAAATCTTTAAGTACAAGTTCTGTAAAGATTATATTTGGGTATATTAAACCTACAATTTTGTCAGGAAAATTACAAAACAAATAAAAAGCAACTTCATCCACATTCATGACACCTTTTATAAATGCTGTTCTATTCCTACCACTGAGAAAGATTTGCTCACCAACTACTTTTGTACTATACCTCTTCATCTACTCATCGGACGTCCACTTCGTTAATCCTACTTTCTAGAGGATTTGAAAGATCAAACGAAGAATTACTAATTTCCACGGTAAAACAAACTATCTTATACTATCTGCAAACTAAATTATCAAGCGATACCATAGTAATGATGTTTTTAAAATTCGCGCCGTCCAGGGTAACCCATATCTAATAAAATATTTATTCGGGTGTGTCTTGTTCGTCGAGACAACGGCAATTTTCCGGTTATATATACAATGTCGAGCCTCTGTGTTTGGTGCGTTTAATTAAATATTTATACGCTGAAGTCGCGAAAAAGTTCACAAAGTTACTAACTTCCAACTTTAAATTTACAAATCTTTTTTCTTCTTATAGTAACATTTTACTAGGTGGATGGTTCCAATTGAGGTAGTGTTTAGTTATTTATAATACCATTATTAATTATAAGTTATACAGCTTGTTAAATTATGTAAAATTTTGCTAGAAGTCTTAAGAATTTATTCCGCAAGATAAATAATTTTCTATTTCAAAAAATTCACTAATTTATTAATGTAAATTATGTAATGCGTACACTACTACTAACTCTACTAATATAACCCAGGCTTAAACAATAAGAAACTACATTTTCTTCCCAACCTAAATAACATTACAAATGACTTTATAGCTAGTAATGTATAAACAAAAGTCCTCTATAACAATTCCAAACAATTAAACGAAAAACTATACTATCAAAATAAACAGTTTATTGTCGTAAAAACCTTATTAACTCAATTAATTTCCGCAATAAATTCGATTGTCTATCATTCCAGCCGTGCCCGGAAAACTTCAGTACGTGTACGTACCCCCCAAATAAGTTACATTCAAGTGGGGGCGAAAACAGACCGATTGCAAAACGGTTTCGTGTGTATTTGTAACACTATGCAGACGCAAACACTACACAACGGATGCTGTCAAGCGTTCATTGTGGTAATTAAGTAATTAACTTCCCTATCTGCAAACTATTCCCGGCCGTTTAACTTTCGGCATTTGGCGTGTGCCCCCTCCGGTCCATTTGGAAACTAAATATTAGTTTGTTTAGCCGAGTGATTTGGTCTATTATCGTGAACGAGTTTACTTCTTGCTTTGTGCCTCCTCCTGCTGCATGTTGTTCCCGGCTGATGATGTTTGAATGTTATTCAAGTAAATTACCTTTTAGTTGGTAATCTTCAACATCTGTTTGAATATTTATATTGTTTTTATTATTTCTAACGCGTATCATGTTTTTACTCACCCATTTGTAATTATTGATTTCTTGGTATAAAATTTTATATAAATAAAAATTAAAATAATGTTTTTCTACGCAACGTTTTGGAATTAATAATTGTTAATGGAGATACAAAAAAAATAATATTAAAAAAACATCACTATATTTTTGTTGCTTTTAATTTTGAATTAGAAAAAAAAAATGCTTTACATTAAGTAGTGTACCAATTTTATGCTTTTAAAATATATTTTTCAGAAATTTAAGTACTGCTTCTAAGTTTGTATATACAATTAATTATTTTACAGTTTATAAAAAAAATAAATGCAGAAATACACGATTATAGAGATCATAAAATGCCTTTAATTGCTAACTAGAAATACAAAATATTTTACAGCAACAGTACAAAAGGATCTTATCTTCAAACTGACTAGTACTGCACATTAACAAACAATTTAATTTCCTATTGTTGGAAGCAAACAATAAAAGCTATTTGATTTGTGATATTTCATAGAGAAAATTGGCAATAAAACAATAATCTCTAACTCTTTCTTGCAAACTATAGAATGCTATTGTCGCTTTCAACAAAGCCATCTAACTTAAACAATAGAGTTACAACTACTACTTGTATTTGTTCCATATCTATATGCACATTCCGAAAGTGGCAAAGACTTTTGCGCGCGCGACACAAACTTCGCTTTGCCTTCAAATGAACATAAACTATTTGTTATAGCACGGATATAAACCATATATAGCTTGCAACGCAAACCCCAAAGCAATTTAGCTCGGACGCGAACCGTGCGCACACATGAGAATTGGTTTGAAAGCCGGTTACCTGTCGGTAAATTAATCAAATTACCTGCGGCTCTTTCCCAGTGCTGTCCGCATATTTGCTCACCTTTATAAATGCCATTCCAAATAATTCAATTTATTTCGACTCGTTTTTTTTTTCTTTCTCATTTTTTAAGTGGTCACGTTTCCTAAATTTAATTAGAATTTTGTGAAAAACGTCAGAATGTAGAGATTTTCAAATTTAATTAAATGTTGTAGTAATTTGAAAATATTAAATGATTTTCGTAATTAATTTTAATTATGTTTTCAGTTTCATATTTTAAAATTTGAGTTGTGGAAATATATTTTACAATCTACGAATTATAAAATTATTTAAACAAAAATACAACTAACACTAATGTATATTTCATGAGCATTGTCCAAATTCGCCAATGTTAACTTACTTAAAAATAGGTTTGAAATATAAGCGTCAATAAATGTGACAGAATTAAAGTAGATAAATAATATATTCTTTTACATTTTAAATGTCTCAGGAATATTGAACAATCTTAATATCTATGCAGAATATGATTTTTTTTTAATACATAAAAAATACAAACTAACCTTTTTAATAAAATGTATTAATATAATAAATTTAATAAATAAATAAGTATAATAAGAGGTCAACATGTCTAATTCTTCTAAATAATCTAAAATCTTACTTCATAAAACTCCCATTAGACTTTGCCCCGACTTTATTCATGTACTTAAAAATTTTAATATAGTATTAAAATATTTTATCAATTATAATTTAAATGTAAAGCATTTGCTCTCAGGAAAGTACTTTTTAAAGGCTGAATCTATTTAAAATATTTGTAAATCTTTTATTTGATATTATAATATCTAAAAGAAAGTATTTTCTAAATATTTTTATTTATGTATAAGTAGATAAAATTTTAATATCTATATTTTATTTGTATTATATCGCAACGATATCCATCAGAATCGTTGACATGCTTGAGCAACAATAAAAAAAAAATTGAAAAGAAAAAATATATATACATAGATAAAAAGTGTCAACAAATATATTTTGAATATCTATTTCCATACACATGAGATACAGATTTGAATTTTCCCAATTTTCTTTGTCGTGCGTTTCTATACATTTATTTCGAGGAAAAGTTTAGCTCAAGTTTTCGGTAGAATCAATTTCCAGAAAAAACACACACGTACACACAGACACACACTCTTACGCATAAAACACCATATATGTACATGTATATATAGAAACATCATTCGCATTTTACTCTGTTGGAAGAGATATATACGTTAATCTAAAATCAGAAGAAAGAAGTTTAACTTAGCTACACTTTTTCAAATATTATACTTATAATATTTTTCTTGGAATATCTAAATTTTATCTTTATTATTTATTTATAGATTTTTTCAAGGTATTTTGTACTTGTTTATTTAATTATATCAAACAGGCAACACCTTAATTAAATGGCGCAAATGATAAAAACATAGAAACATACAAACATAAGAAAACATAAAAAAATATCTATACTTAATTCTAACTTATTAAATGAGTGATTACATATAATAAATGGGAGACTTTATTAGAAGATTAGAATGAGCAAATAAAAAAGATAAAAAGTATTTATACTTCTTGTATATAACAGAAAAGTTAGTATAGAAATATGTACGATAAAAGGTATTGCTGTTAATCAAAAAATCAATAATAATAGAATGGTATATTATTAAACAATCATGTGTAATAATTAATAAGAATAGTGAATTATTTAATGAGCAAGTATTAATTGGTATTACTATTAAAAATAAAAAGTAGTAACATGTAACAAGTTTGACGCGCGACTAAGAGTCGATTATCCACCCGTTATTTATTTATTTATTTATTTATTATTATTTGAAACATCTAATTCAAAAGTAAATAATAAAATAAAATAATTTTCCTAAAACCACAAAATAGCTATATTACTTTACTAGAGCAAATAGAAAAAAAGTCAAATAATCTATACGTTTTATAAATCATAAAACGTACAACACATTCAAAAACAAAAACCAATCGGTAAACAATCTAGATCAAATAAAAACAATTGAAACAAATCTCATATAACAATCACCGTGCAATAAAATAACTTTTCATTTATTATCAAAGTTCAACAACACAATTTCCTAAAACCGAAACTTGAACCTCGATCAAACTAGCGCGTCCCTGAGCTTCAAACTTCTGACATTTTGCGCCCTGAAAACCTATTGTGCAATTGTGTGATACAGTTTTGTCGGGCAAGGCGTAAAGCTAGAAGGTTCCATCTTTGATTGGTCTTGCAGCTGTTTGAATCTCGTAGCCATTACTATTGTCACCAGCGTGTGTATGTATGTGTGTTTGCAGTTTCAGGAATTATGTTTTGCGATTTACAATATATCAAAGTGTCACACTGGGGCCACATTTAGTTTATAGTGTATTTATTAAACGAGACGGTTTTGTTATTAATCACTTGTGAGGTATGGAAACAAAAAAATTGTAATGGACTTGCTGAAAATTTTGGGTGAAATATTAAAATGGAACATATTAGTGAGAATTATTTTTATATTTGATAACTATTATTGATTTGTTAAAAGTATGTAATTTTGTGCTTTTATATTTATTAAAAATTTACAATAACTGACATTAACATGATTTAGAATTTTTTTAATCATCAAGCTATATTATTTTACGAGTTTCGTAGCATTAAGAAAAATAAAAATACGAAGTTATAATAGTCTTCTTGATTAGCGTTTATATTATTTTTTTACTAGCGCATTTAATTATTATTTAATAATTTATATATTGATAATTGGCTTAATTAAAAATAAATTATTTATTTTAATTGACATCTGAGTCTATTCTGTAAAAAAAGTCAAAATTAACTACAAGATAAAACAAAATTATTGACCTAGGTGCAAAAAAATTAATTTTTCAGATTTTAAGCTAACAGTAAAATAAAATATCTATTTAAAATTAAGTTATTAATATTATTCGTTTACATCTTCTTTCCCAATAAAATAATTAACAATTCGACTTGAAAACTATTTATAAGACTACAGTAATTCAATTTTTTTTTTTTTTTAATAGTTGTCAAAGAATTGAAGTGACATGATCAGTAATTGATACGAACAATATCAAAAGCACTTTGGTTTCCTAAAAATAAGAAAAAGAAGCATAAAGTGGCGTTACACCATTACGTATGGCATGGGTATGCGTTCGGTATAAATCCATATTCAGATTCGTGAATAAAAATGATAAAATTTTATTTTTACACGTCACTTCCGACAGCGCTATCAGATAGCGAATGATTGATATATGCGCATGTTTGAAAGCTTTTACCAAAAGAAATCAATTACGTCTCGGTTATACCGGCAGAGGTACGAGACGCGACGCGACGAGCAAAACCGCCATCATTTCGGCGGCCCTGTTCCTGTTGAAGACGAACTCGAGAAGGTATTACACACTGATATTGAAATTTGACAGGTAGATTCCTATTCTAGTTGGCGAAATCATCATTTTGTAACGCGTGCGCACGCGGCATTTGCCCGATATAATTTATTAGGTTTGCTAGATGTCACTCAGGTCAATGCTGCTTACGACTTTGCCCTGTTAAGTGCCCGGAATTGTGACGTACGAAATGAGGGTTGATAATTTTCAAGTACGTCAGATTTGTGGTTATGAATTTGATGAACGGAAAAGTATTTTTAGTTATTTTAAAAGTCATCTGTAAGTTTATACGATAATTTTTTACACATTGCTTCGTTGATTTAGATAAATCGATGATATTTATAATTTAATTTTTTGGTTCATTTATAATAACTAATTTTTGTACTTGAACAATGAGTACAGTAAAAGTTATAACATAGTAAAAAAAACCATTCATATTATTACTTCATATTAAAATAAATAATATCTATCAGTGTAAAAGCAATGATTTCAATAAAATTTGGCTTATTTTGAAGATGATATAGAATCCGGCCACAGATCGTATAACTCTTATTGTATAAGTATAGTAGTAAAAAACATAAAATAAAACTATAAACATTTTGCACTACAATTTTTAAAAAAATGTTACAAATTAAACAGAAATTATTATACGTATATTACAAAACGAAACACATTTAAATTATTAAAAATATTAAAAAATTATCCGCTACTCAGACAGATATAATACATACATAAGCCGCTTTTCATAAATGCTGTTAAAAGACAACAAAAAAAAAAGAGAAAAATATACGCGCAGAGAAAACGTTCTTTGCAAGCGTAATTACAAAAAATAAAATAGTATTTATTTTGCGTTGCAAAACACACAAACTGCAACTGTGAGTCATTAAAGTTTCTGACATTTATAAAATAACATAAATACGTGCTTGTTCGCGATTAAAGACTTGCTTCAAGTTCGGATAGAGGAAAACTTTGTCCACTTCTCACCGAATCTCCCCGGCGCATTTCCCGAGTTCAAAAAGCGTTAATCTGCCCGGCACTAAACCACCACAGCAATTACTAACATTATATCGTCTTAATTCAGTCCAATATGGCCGTCACACAGTGTTGGCCCCGAGGCTGTCGTGAGTAATTACGGAAAATCTTACACGAAGTTCGCGGCCGCGAAGAAGTTACTCCCGGAAATTTATTTGCAAAGAATAATAATCTAGATTCTATCTGGCAAACGATTCGGCCCCGGACTTTAGCTGGCAAATTACCTGAAGTTTAAATTTTACAGATTTTATACCAGCAATATTATTCTACATTTTATGACTCATAATGAGGATCACTTTTGTCTGTAATAAAAATGTTCGAAAAATACACGGGTGGCACGATTAAAAGCGGAAACGAACAAGTTTTTAAGACAATATTCTAACACTTCGCGCACATTTTTACGATTATAACTTTCTCGAAGAATTTACAGTCTTATTTTACATCGTATTGTCATAATTTTTATTATTATTCCAAATGATTATAGAATAAAATATCATTTTATAGCAAAGCAAAATAAAACAAATACATGAATAATTCTGTTATAAAAAGTAATAATATTTGTAAAGTTCTTTAATTATATCGTTAAAATTATTAATGACGACTGTAAAAACTATGGCCCGTATTCCCACCTTTTTTGTTTCTGAAAAAGTTCCTTCATAATTGATTAATACCAACTTTTTTTGTCAATTTAACACTCATTGTACAATAATAATATAATATTTCGAAAAAATTCTAAATAAAACTCATTTAAATATGTTTTTTTTTTATCGCTTAGAAAAACAAGCAAGCCAGAAACACATTCCCGACTGTCAAGATTTATGCACGTGTGAAGTGAACAATTTTCTTAAATTTAAAGTTGACATCGCGTTTGCTGAAAACAAGTTCTTGCCGTCTCCAGTCATGGCAAGTCAGTCCGTTGCTGTCGCCAGCAAGGGAAAACCCCGGACCCGAACTGAAGCCCATACCCGCCCGCGTACCAGTACGGTCTCTCCCTCGGGAACATTCTTTACGAGATCCTCACTTTTCTCCATGTCAAAAGCGTAAAGGAAAAAGTCACATTTTGTGTACTCGTAATGTTCTTTGAAATTTTTCACGAAGCCCCTTTCAAGACACGCGCGCTTCAAAAACCATGTTGAGAAATTTGTTAAATATAAACAAGAATATGTTTTCGGTACAAAGTAGATTCTTTTTTATAAAAGTTTCATTAACGCTGTTTAGATGTGTTCTTTTCTTCTCTTGTCTGCGTATGAAGAGTTTATTTTTTGATGCTATTATTTTAATCTTTTTTTTTCTTAGTAATTTTTTTGTTTTTATAAAAGCTTTAAAAAAAAGAAATTACAAATTTAATTTATAAAAATATAAATATATTCTGACAATCATTATTTGGCTTCACAATTAATTAAGTAAAGTAAATTTAAAATTTTGTATTTAATATATTTAAAAAGCTATTGCTGTCGTTCTACGTTACAATATTAAATTGCAATACGATCTACTGTAGCAAAAATTTAAATACAAAAATTTAAAAATGCGCAAAACTACAAAATTAATTTAAAGTATAAACTAAATACGTATTGCGAAATATAAGCTTCATCATCAGTTCCATTTTGCAAATTTTCTTAAATTCCTTCTGTTTCTATATTACAGTACAATTTTCATATAATTATTTTGAAATGTGCTTCATTACAGACCTAAAAGTGAATTTTTTTCACATTAGTAAAATAAACATGGCAATATATATTTTTGAAAAACTAAAAAAAATATGCTTTTAATTATAAACATAAATTTATGTTATAACTATAAATGACATTACAAAACTCTCTTTGACATTAACCTCCCTTATAAAATATCTAAAAAAATAATATAATTATTATTTTTTCTATTTTTATAAGTAGCGGACTAATAATACAAAATAAAAATTGGTCAATTTTCAATTTTTACTAATTACTGAAAATAAAGACCCCATATTGTGTTTTCATATCACTAATAATATATTTTTTTTCATGAAATAACAAAGAAAATAAATACCCTATATTTGAAAATATTGACATAAATTTATTTATTTAAAATGTTTATTAGTAATTCGTATGCATATATTAAATAAAATAAAAAAACAACGAACTAGTTCTAATCAAATAACCATTACATAAAGCAGCATACCGGAGTAAGCGCATTCAAATTCAACCATAAAATCTCAATATTTGAAAGCCGGAAAACTGAAAGGCTGAAAAGCGTTAAGAGCCTGAAAGTTGTGAATGGAAAAATACATAATTTAATGAACTTGCCGCCGTATGCTGAACAGATGTACATAGAAAATGAATAACATGTGAAAGCAACCGCTATGAGAGAGGATTTCTGTGTAAATTACGAGAAAAAAATCAAGAAAAAAATTGCTGAATAAACATAATAGAAAAAAATATACCCAACAAACTATATTCGAAAGTATGTGTTATTAAAAATGTGGTTCTTTTGTTCATATTTATTTTTAATTAAGCTAGGGTTGATGGTTGTGACTGTATAATTATTGCGAATACATTCTATAAAAAGTTATAACTGCATATAGAAAAAAAAATCTTATTTTTTCCCCTTTAGATTAATATATTTATGACAAGAGATGTCAGTACCGGTATTACCATTACTGGTTTTACCGGTAACTGAAGACAAAATACCTTCAATAATTACCGGTAAATTAAGAAATATTTAAAGATAATTATTTCTAAAAAATTTCAATAAAATAAAATTTTATATGGAATCCAAATATGTACAAGCTTTATTTTCAGTGTATTCACCATTTCAGCAATTAGTCTAGAACTAGAATTATCCGAGAAAGAAAGTAAGAACATGTCGATGAAAGAAAAGCTTGATTTAATGATCAAACAAAGACTTTCATCTCAATCAAATGATGCCAAACAATTATGTCAATTATCGACATTTAAAGCTAATGATTAAAGAAGAATTAAAATTACTCTATCAGGCTTTGATGACAATTCCTTCAACAAGCGTGAAGTCTGAAAAAGTTTTTTCTGCTACAGAACTCTTCTTTATTAAAACCAGATCTCGCTTAAATGACTCATCGTATTTTTCAGAGACGTATTTTTTTAATAATGGTAAAATTAATTTTAAAAAATGTAAAATATATTGAAGCAAATTTTAGAATTTATATTCAGAGATTATAAAAGTATAATAAAAAATTGAAATTGATCGAATTTATACTTTTAGGTAGAATTTTTCCTTTTACCGGTAAACGACAAAATAATGTACCGTTTACCAGTAAATGTAATTTGGTACTTTTTTGAGAATCCTATTTATGACTTTTCAACAAATATAAAAGTAGAAATAATATATTTACAATTGAATTATATATCTTATATTAATTAAAATATATTTATTAAATTATTATTATTATTAAATTTTACAAAAAAATATAGAATTATTTTAAGTTTTTCTAATTTGATGTAAAAACTATAATAATCTACCTTATGCTGGTAACTTCATTAGTCGCATAGAAACTACGAGTACGTATTTCTGAACACTTACCTGGAAAAAACAAAACAAATAATTAGTAAAAGTTATAACAAAATAATATTCTCATTTGTAAAAAAATAATGTTACTATTATTTTAAAGAAAAACTTTATTAGCTAATGTAGTACAATTATAATTAAAAATTTCATTATAAACATTAATTTTCTGTTTGAATATTTAATAACATCATTAAAAGATTCAAGTTTTAGTAATTAGTTTATTTATTTATTTATTTAAATTACTCTATCCAACAGACGAATCCAATTAGTTTAAGGAATTTAAAAAATATTGTTATGTTTTAATCTTTAATTTTTTGTTTTGGTTTTAATCAGAGACTTGAACCGGAACCGAACCGTAAACCGAAAACCAAAATTAACCGGAATTTTTTACAGAACCGTAACCGTAACCGGAACGTAAAATTGCTAAATTTAAAAACCGAAACCGAAACCGGATCGAAATATTAATAACGGTTAATTTCGGTTAGTACGAAAAAATAAATAACAGTTAATTTTGGTTCAAATTTTTTTTTTTCATTAAAATAATTCATTAATTGCTTTCTTTCATGTATGCACCATGTAAAAATCTAAAAATATCATGCTTCTTCCACCATCTACCGCTTTCTTTTCGTGTACCGCCGGCGCCGCAACAAAATTTCATCTGGCAATTTTGTTCGTAAGTCAGGCGTTCGTAAGTCGGAGTCTACCTGTGCTGTGTCTTATTAATTATTTTTGTATTTTGCTCTTAACTTGTTGGAGTTTTATTTTATTTATGTGCAATGTTTTTTTATTTCTAATGTTCTTAAGCTGTCCACTTATGTGTGCTGTTCTTAAATTATATTTTGTTTTCGTTTTTGACAATAAAATAAACAATTATTATTTCAGTAAGGTTTTTTTTTTAGTATTTAAATTTTATAATTGAAAATAAGAATAAGAAGAAAATTTGGTCAATAAAATTAAACTAAAATTTATACAGGTAGATATTTGATGTTCGACTCGATTTTTAATTAACTTTAACTAATTCAATTTTTTTTTATTTTAAATTTTAATTTTAACCGGAACTGAACCAGAACCGAACCGTAACTAAACCGAAATTTTTAGACGAACCGAAACCGAAACCGGAACGAAAAACATTTATTTAAAACGTAACCATAAACCGGAACGAAATTAATTTCGGTTCAAGTCTCTGGTTTTAATACAATTTTTTAATAAGTTTTACTATATATATATCATACAAAAAATCTACAACAAAATTATTTATTTATAAATGTGAATACAAAAAATAAAGGAAAAATAATGATAATTTTTAACATCAAAGAAAACTGAAATTAAACCTAAATATATAATATCTGTGTCAAAATATTTATATAAAAATATTTTTTTTAAAATTATTAATCTGTTAAAATTCTTGTTAATCAAACATTATATAGTAAACATTTTAGTTTTACATAAGTACACAATGTACCTGTAGAGCCAGTTGCGTAAAAGTTGTTAACTTAATCACGGGCGTATTCAACATTACTGTTAAAATTAACGACATGTTGAAACATGTATTCTAGGATTTTATAAAGCGTTAAAACAATAATTATCTTACATAATATGGTAAACATTTTAATAAATTCTGGAATTTTTGTTTTAACGCGCAATTAATTTTATTATTATTATTATTCGTTTTTATTTCACACCACCTCAACTTGGCTGAGTTACCCAGGTGATCGGGGTAACGGATTTCTTACAACCCAGAGATAAAGTGAGGTTGTGGTGGACTGATTTAGTATCCGAGATCTGACCTAGATCTTAAGGATACTAAATGGTCTTCCTAATAATGTGTGCAGTGCCCAATATTGCTGTTTTTTGTAGTGACTGGATCAATTTACCATTGCAGCCAGGTATAGTTATTATTATTATTATGGTTTTCTTTCGCAGTGTTAACTGGTATGGATTATATAACATCCGAGGTCACACCGTGACCTAAAGGATTGTTATATCTCTTTTTATTATTATTATTATTATATATATATTCGGGCGGGCAGAAAATTTTTGATTTGATACGGGTAGTGAAAAAATGATAGTTTTTGTGATTCTATGATAGGGACCAGTCGTAGTTTCAAATTTGGGTTTAACCCTATCTAGCACAAAGGCCTCAAAAATGGCTATTTTTGGTGTTTTTTTATATTTCGCACAATTAAATTCATGGCGACCATCTTTCGATGGTAGATAAGCTTATTATAAATTGGCTTTAGTTATTTATATAATTTTCATGACACTAACAACAGAAAATTAATAATTATGAAAGCAACATTTTCAATGACAGTCGAAATATGAAACCGTTTATCCGTAATTTATATCGTCAAAGTAACGAATATACCGTCGCGCGTTTCGTCACACTCTAAAATATTTTAATAAACCTCGCTCGTTCGTACAAAATTTTAACGCTGAAATAAACGGTAATCTCCCGTGAGAGAAGAGAGAGCATCCGTTTTACCCGTGCAATTTTTCAGTAGCGCAACTACAATCATTTATAACGGCTTTACTCGTAAACACAACCGTCAGGTTTAAAATATTACGAATAATTTTGTTTTTTATTGCTTAATTACACGGTTATACATTTATCACTTCATACAATTTGACGATAAATGCATGACATTTATGTATACTCCAGCGCATCCATCACCGGGAAGAATGGGGGCTTAACGGTTAGCTCGCTACCGGAGACAAACCCGGGAATAGCTGTGATAATTCATTTATTAAACCCACTCGCCCTCGCCGCGGAAACTTTTCAAAATATAACAATCATTCGCTTAAACACAAAAGGTATGGGATACGGATTTCAGGTGATTTTGAAACCGCCAACGAGACGTATACAGATAAATTCCTTTCATTATTCAACTCATTACAAAACAAAAATAAAACATATTGCAACGATTGTTAAACAGAACGGACATCGAAAAATGGCTGTATCTGACATTTTGAATTTATTAAGAAAAATGCCACATGCTTTTTATTTTTGTCGGTTCGTTTTTGTGATTATTTGTCAAAATGAATTCGTTCTACGTGTTTCAGTATTTTCGAGTTTATAAATGTGATGTAATTATGGTTTTATACACAGTTTGTTACGCTAAATAAAAGGATATAAATTATTATGTTGCTATAATTAAGTAGATTTGTATTTAGTAATTTGTAAGTGACATATTTTAATTAATAATAAAATTTATTTCCATTTTTCTGTAAATACTCATAACAATAAAGTTTTTTTCTTTAAGCGTATTATAATATAATTGATATTACGTTACTGTATTTTTCATGTAGAAGAAAATAATTATGTTAATAGTAAAATAATGTACATTATTATAGAGTAGTTATACTATATTTATCCACTGGCGACAGCACCAAACAAAATATGACTACATAGTCAAATGTATTTAATCTGACATCGATCATAGAAAAAAAATTAAGATAATGACAGTTGAATTTTATTATTAAAAATGTATGCAGAAATGCACGATATGCAATGCAACATTGCCAGATATGTCAAAAATTGTACGACAGCCCTAGGTGAGTCTTGACCTCAAGTACCGAAATACTTATTTCGTTCATTTAGACACTTTTTTGAATTTGCAAGTCGTGCGTTCGTGTGTAACAGCGACCAGTTTCAAACAGTAATCTGCACTAGTGTTTAAGACAAAAAGTTGATCAAACTGTTGTGGCCGATTCTGTTTAATTAATTAAAATTTAAAAAAAAATTACAAAGTTAGCTATTAATTAAACAATAAAAAATAGCTAACTTTGTAATTTTTTTTAGGACAAACAAAAACGCCGGCCAGCGGATGCATAATTATTGATTTTATTTAAAAAAACTGAAACTAATAAAAAAGTACAACAATAAATTATACTTCATAATTAGCGGTTGAAAATATAACAGATACTCGTACTTAAAAAGAAAAAACTGTAACAAATTTATTCCATTTCTATCAAATAAATAATTAAATTTCAGCTTTAAAACATGAATATAAAATGATTTATTAGAATTTACTAATAAATTTAATTATTACCTACAAAAAAAAAAACGAATTCTTGGAAAGAGAAAATTGATGAAAACATACTACATTGTAAGAAACGTACAATGTATAAGAAAAACCAATGTGCCCTAAAATATTTAGCAATTAATTATTTCCTTTCGTTGATGAATAAAGCCCAAACTGAAACAGAACATCGTTCCCTGTAATAATTTATAAATTGAGCAGTTTGAATATTCGTAAATAATTCAATATTTAAGACAGCATTTCTCAACCACCGTATACAGGGTTCTTTTGAAAATTTTACAAGTCACAAACGTGTTATAGTATATACAACCTAGTGATACAATAAACGGATGCCGTATTTTGTGTGAAATATATGATAAAAAAATTTAGACAATATTTACAAAGATTTCTCGTGCATCCTAAGTTTAAATACGATTGCATAAAACGCTTAGTAAGTTAACTCTCTCATTAAATTGCAAACTCGCTAATCAATATAATGCTTGAAAAACACTTGACAATCTATTAGCAATTAAGGCTCGGATGTACAAAGTGTTGTTAAATGCTTTGTAAGTTAATCAATTCTTTAACTTGATGAAGACAATTAACGACCCTAGTTAACTCAATGATTAGGAATTATAAATAATGCGCAAAAAATAATATTATATTAAAACTAATTCTGATTCCAAAATAAATTATATGAAAAATCAACCAAGATGTGTCGCTGGATAAAGCTTGGGTGTACGATTAAAAAACAGTTGAGAATCACTGATTAAGGACAATGAGAGAAGCGCGTAAAGTCTCATATATAACTCAACTTTTACACTGTTTCGGCTAGATTTATGTTGGAGAATACAGCCGTATAATGAGGAAGCGAATAAATTAATTCTAAATCAGATTTTCTTCATCTTTTCCAAGTGGAATGGGGAAGTGAGGCACACTGGGTGGCCCCAGCTTATTCAATCGAATAATGAAAACGTTTTAATATTAACCTCTTATCTCGGGGCCCAAAGACGATGCTAAACCCTCTGTACCAAAACTAGTGTAAGATCGGATTTGCCAAACGGGATTACCATGAAATTATTTAAGAAAGTTAGCAAATGTTTGCATTTGTAAGTCATGCTAAGTCGGTATGTTATTAAAATATATTCCATTGTTTTCTAATGCTAAATTACAATTTAATTGCATAAGAAATTAATTTATTCTATATAAATTAATTTACAATTTTTGTATTTATATTATAAATTACACGTCCAAATTTTAATAATTATTGCAACTGTCAATTGTTTTGAAAAATACATTGGATGGTACTACAAGCTCGGTTTTTGAGTGTTTTAGTTAATTTATTCATTCTTGCTCTTATGACAAATATGACAAACTGGTTTTGAAACCAGTAGTAGTTAAAACCGATTTTAAAACTGAGCATGTAGTATCAGCCATTATTTTAAAATTAATTATTAAAAAAATGTCCATATATAATTTAACATCGCCCGTTACACTAAATGTAAAACCTAGACTAGTCCTCAAACCCTGCCATTTTCATATCAAGTGTCATTTCTATACCAGCTAACTACAGTTTGGCCTCTCCATGACTGGTTCGTATACGTACAGCAGCGCGCTAATGGCGAATTTTCATGCTTGACAACATTTTCTCAACTGGCCGGCATCGAGTACCTTCTTTGCATAATACAACATATATAACAGCGAACTGTATAACTACTGCATATTACCCTCAAATGTATGTTATGTTATATAAATTACTCGCACTAAATTCGTATTAACGTCATTGATAAACATGAGAAAGTAAATGTTTTAAATGCGAGTCTACTTGATAGGAATGAAAAATGTTTGAGGTGGATTTTTAGGTATGTTAATTGGAGTGCTTTTTGGATGGCGAATAAAATTGTCGAAAATACTGTATTTTATATATTTGTGGTATTGCAATTGTAATAGTTTAATTAGAGTAAGAGTAAAACATTAAAATATAATGTAAAACAGTTGTTACACTAAAAAACAAAATGCTTGATTTGTACCTTAGAAATTTTTTATCTGAATTCCAAGTGTATTCTGTATTATTTCAGTTAAAAATATCGGTCCGTTAGAATAAAAATTCTGAGAGCTCGTAAAAATATTTGTTGCTATATAGCAAGATTTTCTACGGAATCCTAGAATTTTTATTTTAACGGACCGTTATTTGTAACGGTTTATGTGATAAAATATAAATACAAGGTAGCGCAAAAGTCATTTCCCTATCTGATAATGCTTTAATTTTTGCAGACGGCGTCTATGTCATCGCAACTTTGAAATTTATGAAGTAAACAGATTCAGTATACACGTAGACAAACCATGAATCGCTATACTCTTCAAGAATTGTATCAATAAATTTAATCAACAAACAGAACCAATCATTCTTTTTATTTCGAGTCAGAAAAACGTCAAAAAAACGTCAGAAAAACTTCAATTTTTGAAAATTTCCTTATTATTTAATGAGTTTGAAACACAACAGTTGTAGCCAGGTGTGTTAATAAATAAAAACGTAAAACATATAATATACATAACGTTAATACATATTTGTTAACAATGATAAGTTTAAAAATAAATTTTTAGTATTTCATGAAGTAGTACCACAAATTATATTCAAATTTTTGTAACAAGAAACCCATTTTATTTTAGAATAGAATTTCAAATAAAAAAGTTAAAAATATAATAGCAGAATATTTATAGTTAAAAATTTAGTATCGTAATGGAATATTCGAGATAATATTAAACTAAACTTAAAATTTTTCCCTTCAATTTACGTTGGAAAATGTGATAAGTAGCAAATGATGAAATATTATTTTTTTAAAGTTATCGGGAAAGAAAGTTTGCGCGTAATGCGCTTAACTTTATAATGTGCTTCGACAAATTATTGGAAATAAGTTTGCTTTAGGGCTAACCGAAATATTTCACAATGATGAGCTACCATTTTTCTAAAAAGTTTAAAATTTAAGAACTTTTATACGCGATACAACTAATAATGGGATTTAATTATTGTTTTATAAGTAAAAATACAAATAGGTTAATACAAAGTTATCTCATTTCTGTTTTTTTCTTCAAATTATATCTTAACTTGTAGTACTGTCTAATGCAATATCAATTAATAGCTCGAACTTTATTGTATATAAAGTTTAGCTTTTTTAAGCAACTATTATGAATCACCCAGCAAAAATTAAATTAAGTATTTTTTTAAATGTAATTTGAAACTATATGCTTAATATAATAATAAATAATAATAGATTGTTTACCGAAAAAGTAAGTAAATTTACATAAAATATACATATTTTAAATTTATATAATGTAAAAATTTTCCTGTGACGTTTGTAAATTTACATATTAAACGTGTTTAAATCAAATACGAGTGTTTTTTAACTCAAGTTTAATATATAAAAAAATCAAATTACTGAATGACCCCATTTTTTTCATCTTCTTTTGAGTTGTACATGCTTTATTAGCTTATAAATATGGAAATCTATGTTTTTAAATTTAATATCCTCATATTAGTAAAGTAATATTTATATTATTTACTTTTAAAAAAATATTTATTCTTTGTAAAAATTGCACTATAAAAGAAACCAACTTTTATTGAGACCTGTTACCTAATATGTCACACTGTCGCTTCCTAGGTAACACCTAGTCCTAGTATATCTGTGTTTCGAAAATCATCCATTCACATTGTCGGTACATTGCGGTGCACGTTATGCAAACCAAGTTAAGCTCGCCATGGGAATGAAGCTGAGGCCGCAAGCACACACATGACCATTAATTATGGAAGGCCGGGACTAGAATGCGGACCCATTGCAAACCGAAACAATGTGTTAAGCTCGGTGCATGGGCTGGCGCTGAAAGTTGGTTACGATAAATGTAATTAATATCTGCTTCGTGTTGTGCCAACGTTACCGTACTCGACACACGGGGGTGGACTAGACGCTAACTCGTAAGAGCAGCAGACAAACTGAAGATATGCACTGTTGTCTCGTCCGAGAAGACTGAATCTAATGAGACAAATGAGTTGCTTGGTTGTTATAGCGAACAAATTTGATAAATGTGATGCAAATTTGAAGTGATAATAATGGAAATAACGTATTTTTATTAATATTTTAGTACTGTTGCTAATTAGTGGTACAGTTATTTTTTAATACCAAAATTTTCTTGGAACATAAAATAGCTGCAGTACAAATTTAATAAATTAAAAGTTTATGTATAACACATAATAAAAAAAATTTTCAGAACTCATTATATTAAAAAAAAATATAATCTAATTACTTATTTTGTTACGTAGTAACTTGTTTCTATGTTCTTTTTATTTACTGTACCTAAATGTTATTTGTATCTTTTTTTTTATGAAGATGTACATTGGGTACTTTATAAATAATAAATATTAATACAGATCTACAAAATAAAGCCGTTTTATATATATAATCAAAATCAAACTAATTACATACTTATATATTTGAAAGGCAATACAAAATAATTTTCAATCACTATTTATGTTTGACAGACAACTGTAAAACATATCTGGGTTTAATAGCAGTACGAGTCAGGCGATCTTTACCGATTTCTTATGATCAGTTTCAAACGACATCGAAACACAAAGGATCAAAAGAGACAAATAAAGATTATAATGATCATTTAACAAATTAAATCATTAACACACGAACTACTAAATTAAGAATGAATGCTTAATTAGCATTAAAATTGGCCGTGTGTCTTTAAAATAACCTAATAATATATTTAAATACTATATACTTTAATCATGCAATATTTATAAATAAATTCATCGATCGAATCTTGTCAATCAGCCATGCATGCATGTTACTTAAAAAATAAATAAAGCATTTTTTTTGTGCTTCATCTAGTGCTCGTAACAGTATCACGCTACGTGAGTTTTCTTTTATATTTTCCACAAGTTTTCTGAACCTTTTTTTCTACATGAAAGAGTGACGGGAACAGAGTACGAACTATAAATAATAGGTGGAGCTGGTTGTAGCCGGGTCCCTGATATTTGCATACATTATTGATAAAGGCGAAAGCTACTAAAGGTACTTTGGAAACACACGACAGATGATTATAAATTGCTTTAGTTTTGCATTAGTCGAAAATTTTCTAATAACGATTATCTACGGTCGTGACATGGTCTTCAGTATAAATCAAATTTGAAACCGATTGTGAGAATAAAGCAGGTGTATTATTAGTAGAGAGAATAGACATACAATCGTATTAAAATATTTGCCATTGATTAAATGTTATTTGTTTTGATTAATTAGGTTCGTATTGTATTAGTTCGTAAAAGTTTTTGTAATATTTTTGTAAGATAATACATATGGTATAACTAGAAGAAATCGGGTACGAAATAAATTAGCGTATGATAAGTGTGAAATTAAAAAAAATGTTGCAAAAGTTGATATTAGTCAGTTAAGATGTTCGATTAAGTGAATTTGTAATGAACGTTTGGTTAAGAGAACATTATGTTTGCGTGGACATTCGATAAGTAGATGGAATTGCTTGTCTAGATAGGAAAGTTAAGAGGAAACTAATTTCGGAATAATGGAAAGCCACACCCTGTTAGGTATATGGCGTGATTGTGGATATATGTATATAATAGTTTGGCTTCTGTATTATTTTTTATAGAATATAATACAAAAACCAATATAATTTTTAAAATCAATAATATATTTGTAATAAAATTGTACTCACGGCTGTAACATAAATTTTTGTTTGCTATTTAGAAATAAAATTGGAAATTACTATCTAGTAAATAACTGATATTAATGTGTTACATATTTCATATATTTTTATCTGTTAAAAATTATTAAATTATTGTATTTTTCTACAAAACAAACAAAACACAAATCCACATGAATAATTTATAAAACATTAAAAAAAAAATGCTTACATGATATGAGATTATAATATTCTACAAAACAAATTATTTCAATATTGTATTTAAAAGTTCGCAGGTAATAATACAACAATTTTTATTATTCTTTAGCATTTGAAAACATTTAGGTTTTTCGTGAGCGAATTTATGTCAGTTTATATAACATATTTACTGAAAATAAATATTTTATTTATTTTTTCGTTATTATTTTTAATTATTTTGTTCATACATTGCGTGTTTCTGTTACGTTATTTTACATTTGACAGCGTTAACGTTTTATATCAAGATGATATTTTTTGTTGGATTTTGTTTTTTCGTATTTAATTACTTTTTTGTAGATGAAAGCTTTATTTATATCAGTTTGTTTCAATTTGTATTTACAGATTATATATATATATATATATATATATATATATATATATATATATATATATATATATATATAGTATTATATCATCCACCTGATGTACAAGAGATATTTATATTTAAAAATGTTTTTTCGGTGTATGTATTTAATAATAATGACTCGTATTCATAGCTCCTTTTAGAATATTTTTAGATATTTTTTTAACTGCTTTTAGCATTATTTATATTTTAAAATGTTAAATATAATAAATAGTATTAAATATATAAAGACAGTTCAGTTTTGATCTATAATAAAAGCAAAAATTAATATTGAAATTATAACTACTTTTAACTAAAATTGCTCTAAAAGAAGCTATGAATACGGACGAATATGATAGTATATATAATATGCATTACATATTCGAAATACTATTAAATATCTAAAATTTAAAATTTAAAAATAACAATTAATATTTCAGAAAATATAAATAAAAATTCTACTAAAACAAAATATTAAAAAAAATGTTTGCATTTTTTTCTCTTTTTAATAATGATTTAATTATATTTTAACTTTGGTGTTATGTCCAATCGTAATAATATTGGTTATGAATGACACTGTGATAAAAAAAACTAAATAAAACCACTAATAATCTAATTTTTGGGCGCTGCAATAAAATCAACAACAACTACTTAACATAAAACAAAAAAATATAACACTTTGCAACATAGCATGAAATAAGCTTTAAGATTACATGTAAATCTAAATATAAAAATATTCTTCATCGGCTACATCGCATCCAAAACTAACTATCGCCGCGTCCGCTATGACACATATGGTCCAAAGCCCATATGCGACACATGCAAGCGCGCTACGTTTAGTTTCAACTCGTCACTAGAGGCACACCACCACCGTCTAGAATATTAAAACAGGAGTTTTATGCGAGTTTCCAGGCGGTAGCTGAGGAAAAACTTCTGTTTCATTTCGCGACAATGATTGATATGTTGACTTTACGAAAGCTCCTTAAAACTTGAAATATCTCCCGAACGGAACGGGAACGGTTCTAACAAGGCACCGCTCTCACGGGATAAAAAGAAAGAGGAAATAGAACAGACGCTGACGCCGACGCCCACCAGGAACCAAAAAAGCTTTACTGTTTCTCGTGATAATGCTAATCCAAACTACCTGTCACTTTTGATTAAATCTGTCGGGCGAATTTTGGACAGGAAATCAGCTTGAAAATTCGTAAATAATTAAGGAGATTAAAAGCTCGCTAACCACCGTCTTAAAGATCTACAAACGCGTTTTACTGCGAAACTGTATCAGGGGGAAATAAAATTTCGTGAATTTCTGACAGATTAACATTTGCGCGGTACTTTATTACTGTAATAAAGTATGTATTAATATGTAAAAAAAATATATTTGAATAAAAGCCAAATATATATATATATATATATATATATAAATGTATAAGAATTACATCAGCTAACAAACTCAGCTTCAGTGTGGGTTTTTCTCTGTATTTAACAATATTATTGTATCAATTATTTGAAAAATATAGCATTATTATTATAGATAACAAATACAAAATATTTAATTAAGATAAAATATTACAAAGAACAATTTTTAGATAATTTTCTTAAATGTTTAATTGATTGATGATTAATGATTTTCAGATAATCAAAATAGATAAAGTATTTAATGCAAAAATAGACAATTATTTTGGTAAATTGATTTAATGTAATTAGATATTATTCTTGTTCATTGATTTTTACTCGTAATAATAATTAGTATTTAATTAATATGCCGAAATAATTAATGTTATTAAAACTATCATATATTCATATAAAATTTAGTAATCTAATTCAAATTAAACGAAATAGCCTGTTTTATTTTTTTCTGTGTAAAACTATGATATATTTGTTTTACAGTAAATTAAATACGAATGTACCGTTTAATTAATACTTAATAATGATATTTCTAAATGATAAAACAGAGATTGTAAATGATATTTTCAACATGGGCGCATATTGCAGTAGATGGTAATCATAATAAATTATTTCTCATTTAACAAAGATCAGTGATGCAAATCGGTAGGTTGCAGAAACATACAAACTAACCGCACACACACACATGGATCACAACTACATCGTAGCTATGTGAGTTGAATTCGATTCATTATCACTAATGTGACAATAATTTAATGTACCCAGCTATTTATTCATTACATGGATTTGCACATTTATTTAACTAATTTACGTTCTGGGCTAGGCTACCTATCTACCACTACGTGACTATTTGGTTTCGAGGTAGGCCCTTTGAGATATAAACTTATTTGATTTAGTTGTAAAATGGATTTTCATTACAAATATTATACCATGTTACTGTTTATAGCTACTATAGTTTTTAAATATAATAGTTATTTTTGTGTCAACTTTTGAAAAATAACTATTTATACGAAACAGTTGAAAAAATTATTCCACAAATTATACTTTGAATTTTACAAATATTTTGATTTCCAGTTAATCGCAGAGAACTACATAATACATAATTAAAAAATGCTATAAGTTATAGCTCTCATATGCAGCAAAAAACACGTGTTAAAGTTTGAACGTAATTATTATTAAGACAAATTAAAAATAGAACTACTGTTAAAAAGCTGTGTCGTGTATCGAAAGTGTGTTAAAGGTTAGTGTATAATAATTGTAGTGTCAGTTAACATTTGACAAATAGCAAACACATTTCATATATTTAAAATTATGCTGTTTCATGAGTCACAATAATAGTCATACTTATCAAGATTTAAAAATCTTAATCCGTCTGTTATTGTCTGCAACTCGTCGCTATAATATTTCTGCTTTAATTGTGTTTATTATATATTACAATGTAGTAATAACAACAGATGTATTTGACACATTACCCCTGATAATAATAAACATAAATTTAGATTAAGATATTTCATAAATGTTAATAAAATAGATTATTCCTAGAATAATTAATCGGAGAATAAATCATATCTATTATTACCAAAGAACATTAAATATACTTCTGAGTTAAAAAAAATTTAATATTGTTTTAGTATTCTAAAAACTTAAAATTGTTTTATTAAAAACATATTTTAAGGCCTATAAATTTTATTTTACTTATAAATTTGACATAAAAATGAAACTTAATTTAGCTAAAATCTCATATATGGCAGAAAAATTGTAATATATTCATATCTATTTTTAGACACTGATATGTCGCATTAAATTCATTAATATTTTACTATGAACCAACTATCATTTGTTATATTTACATACATGCGTGTTCTAATTAAATAAAACAGCCTTACATAAATTCACAAATCTAACAAATAACACCAACTTAATACTGTAACAGCTAACCCAAAAATACCACTCGCTATTAGGTTATGTTTACATTTCCATACATTAACTCATAGACCCCCCAGCCACGAAAACATACGACTGTCGCGTTAAAAGCACACAAGATATTGGGGCGCAAAGCAAATGGTTGTTGCACATAAGCAAAACCATCCTCGTATCAACCAAACCTCACATTGCATTTCAACCATGAATATTTCCGATGATGACGTCATTAATGTTTCATTAACCGTACCCCGGCTACATCTAGCGGGCTGGTGACATAAGCTAATCCGCAAATGTATTTGTACTTGAGAGAATATTTAACACGCATTAACATAATAATGAGCCACGAGGACGAGAAAGCATTTCGAGGGAGGGAATTTTTTTTTTAAAGGACAACGAGCCGTACATACTGATCCATTTAGCCGAGGAATTGCTAATTGCAAAACCGCTAATTTAAATAAGGTCCATTATTTATGATTGTGAGTGATGGGAGCATTGCGTTTAGAAACAGTCGATTTGCGAATTTTATGTACCAGTTGTTTCATGCAATGTGTTTTTTCTTTGCATATTGAAACAATTTTTCGTTTAATTTAAATAGGAATCTAATGATAATTAACCCAATCTTTGATTTGTTTCGCGTTGTTTTGACTAATTAAAAATTATATTTAAAATGTTTTAAAAATATATACGTGTTAACAGCATGTTACACGTATTGTTTTGTCAAGATAAAACACAAAGATTTTTCAAAATTTTATAAATTAAAAATTGTATAAATAAAACGACCATAGGTTGTAGTTCTGTATGAATATTTATTAATAATCGATGTTTTCGCAAAAGGTAAAGAAACATAAATTATGATTTTATTATCAAGCAAGTCTTCAACAATTCTAGGTCTTCTCGGTTGTATTGCTTTCTTGATAAAATTTTTATCATAATCGTTCATTTGAAATTTTTTCTTCAAACATTTCATGTTCATCTTGAAGTTTTCCTTTTTATTTTAATATAATGAGTTCTGAAAGATTTTTTACTCTGTTAAAAATTGTAAAATTGTAACAACCTACTTGCTTAATGACTGCTCTGGACCTGGACTTCCGACTTTTTTTAAACAAAAAATTTGATTTTCGCCCATATGTGTCGCATATTTATGTAGATTATAATTTTTGTTGAGAGTTTTATTTTCTTTTTGTCAGTTATATTTAAAATAACAATTTAAAATATTCTGGCTACATTTTAAACTCTTAACTCAAATATTTGTTTTACTTCATTAAGTAAAATATTTTATCTCTGCTGTTATCTTAACAAAACTTAGCAATAGCATCAAGTTAATGCTCTTGTTTACTTAATAATGTAAATTAAAATTAATTTGTAAATTAAACTAAATAAATTTTACTAGGAAATAAATATGAGAAAATATTTTACATTTATGAAACAAAATATATTTGTTATAATTAAGAATATACGTCATTATTTCTAACAGAAAACGATATGTAACATCAAACATTTTATGCGGTAAGGTTTATGTTGGCCAGTCATGTAGAATTATTTCAACTAGATTGACAGAACATAAGAAGTCAATACGTCTAAACCATCCAGGTAAATCTGCTATTGCTCAATATACGTTAGAAAATCTTCATGATGTAAAATTCGAAGATACTGTAATAATTGCAAGATCCATCAATAGTAACAGTAGATTAATAAGAGACGCAATATAAATTTATAAAGAAAAAGATAATATCAATCAGTGTGAAGGCACTGATTTAAATAAAATTTGAATTCTTTTAATTAAAAATTTATAAATTTTATTTCCTACTAACTTGTTTATATGTTTTGTTTATTTATTGTAATGTCATTTGTGTAAGGTTTCCTGATGATTATGTACATGAAGTACTTCGAAATGTCAATTATTAATAAAAATTAATACAAAACTATATCGTTTCATTTTAATATAATAAATTCCGAAAGAACTATGTTGTTTTATAAATTTATAAGCAGTAGAAGAGTGTACATAAATTTACCGAAATAAAATTACCAAAGTTCCCTCTGACAACATTTTTAAAGTATTATATACAAATATATTATTCCGGTGTTTGTCGCTGGTAATACATATGGTAACGTATTGAAATAGTATTAGGAATAAATTTATTGGTATATTCCAAAAAGACGCTTACTTGACAGCTTGTTATTTATTAATAATAATCACAAGAGTATTCATGTCATCAGAAAAATTTATGCTAATCTTGTATGGCTTCCAGCGTACCAAATTTTCAATTGATTTTCAATGAAGTAAATATAGAATATGACAGAAAAATAATCAGTTATCATAAATTTAGAGATAAAGTGTTTGCTAATAAATTTTTTACATATTTGTTGTTATAATACCATATTTTCGGTTCGGCTTTATTGAATACGCAATACTGCCTTTTATAATTATATAAAAGTATTATGTGAATTAATTAAAAATAATTTTCAGACAATAAGATATAATTGTGAAGAAAGTAAAATATCATGCCATCATGCCATGTGTTCAAATGGAATAGCACAAACTCTTTCTACTATTTCAAAATTTGTTTTCTGGAAACATTCTTATCTAGACAAGCAACTCTAACTTCATCCTAATTCATAATACCTTTCATACATGCTCTTCTATTCCTACTACTTGGAAAGTTTCGTTCACGCGAAACACCATCAATCATACCACTCCATCTACTCATCGTACATCCACGAAAACATAAACTTTCAAAATCATTAACATAACTTTGTATCGTCCAAATTACTTTTAAACTTAAATGCATCTAGTGGTTAATGGCCTAAGTTGCCGAATTCAAATTATACAGGGTGATTCATTGGTAAACGGAAATACTTAAACGGTGAATAGAGGTCACCGAGGCGGTTCTAGAAATACCCCATTTATTGGACCTGACGGTCTTTGTAATCGAGATACAGGGTGTTTTATCGATTTTGCTTATTTCTTCCTGAGGTCATAACTCTCGAACCACCCCGTATATTTTTTTGATATTTGGTACACATGTTTTTCATTCAGAGCCCAAATGAGCCACTTACTATTTACAAGAAAAATCCAGGTCCGGATTAACAAAAAAATAGATAGCAATTGTGACCTTGAAACAACACCCTGTATATTGAAATTTTCAAAATCCGTTTGCATATTTGGAAAGAGCACAAAAAACTAAATTAAAATGTGCAATTTAAATTTTTCCGCAGAAAATTTAACTATTCACATTTTAAACTTAAAGTAAAATTTTTTATGAACTTAAAGCCAAAAAAATAGTTATTATTAACTTTTAATAATAAATTATAAAACGTTTGAATCCATACTCATTTTAAAATTATTAAATAACTATTAAATACATTGGTTTTTATTTTTATTTTTTTTTAAATTTTTTTTTTTTATTTTTTTTACTATTTTTTTTTTTTTTTTTTTTTTAACTATAAAATTAGAAACCAATGTATTTAATAATTATTCAATAATTTTAAAATGAGTATGGATTCAAAAGTTTTATAATTTATTATTAAAAGTTAATAATAACTATTTTTTTGGCTCTAAGTTCTTAAAAATTTTACTTTAATTTCAAAATGTGAATAGTTACAATTTTCTGCGGAAAAATTTAAAGTGTACATTTTAATTTAGTTTTTTGTGCTCTTTCCAAATATGCAAACAGATTTTGAAAATTTCAATATACAGGGTGTTGTTTCAAGGTCACAATTGCTATCTATTTTTTTGTTAATCCGGACCTGGATTTTTCTTGTAAATAGTAAGTGGCTCATTTGGGCTCTGAATGAAAAACATGTGTACCAAATATCAAAAAAATATACGGGGTGGTTCGAGAGTTATGACCTCAGGAAGAAACAAGCAAAATCGATAAAACACCCTGTATCTCGATTACAAAGACCGTCAGGTCCAATAAATGGGGTATTTCTAGAACAGCCTCGGTGACCTCTATTCACCGTTTAAGTATTTCCGTTTACCAATGAAACACCCTGTATATAAAAAAAATAAAGAAAAATTACCATACAAAAATTTAAAATACTAATAATTTTTTAATCTCTCCCTTTTTTTAATATTTATTATATTAAATTATTTGCAATTTTACGATCAATTAAAAATAAATTTAATAATAGATATATCTAAAAGCAATGTATATTAAATAGAAGTATTTAAAAATTAATTAATCATATAACACTTCAAAACCAAATTGAAATGTCAATCTTGTAGCAAAAAATTTATGATTTAAATATGTATAGATTTATATTTTAAAACAAAATAAAAAATACCATACATGGAAAACGCAATATTCATTACACGTTTTAATTTTTTAAAATTTTGATTGACATGTCTATGTAAAACAATACAAAAAAAAACATTTTAATAACCTTTTTAGTTTAAAGAAATAATTATGTTGTATTTTATTCAATTTAAAACTATTTAGCATACATTTTAGTATGTTGCTTAAAGGCAATATCTTTTCAATTATGTCGGTAACACAAAGAATGAAGAAATATGTTTAGATGAAAGATAACCTGCAGCGTTTTATTCATATAATATGCAATGTTACAGTTCTAAAATAAAATATTAGTTATATGACAAATCTAACCTAGAAAAATAAGTTCAAAATTTTAAATTGTAAAAATTAAATACATATATATATATATATATATATATATATATATATATATATATATATATATCACAGCAAGTTTGAAAAAACAAAACAAAAAAACTACCTAGTGGCATAATCAAAAACTAAAGTTTTACATTATTTAAATTTTTTACATATTTTATATTTTTTACGGATTTTTCTACACGTTAACGTAGAAAATACTTTTTACGTGTAAATAAATGCCCGTCCCTGGTTCTTAATTTATTATTTTGTCTATAAATTTTCGCTACAATAGATCATTATATACTATAAATTTAAATATATTAATAAATTGTAAATTCTAATAATGTGGAGAACTTATTAATCATTGTTCAACTGATTGTGAGATAAAACAGTAAATAATGTAGCTAACTTAAGGGTTGCTTTTAATAAATAATCGCAAAATTATTAAATGCAAAAGTCATATTCAATCTCGCATGTTTTGAAATAGACAAATAGTCGTAGATAGTAAACATAAAATTACTCTAATGTATCATCGTCTATATTATTTGCTGAAATAACTCTTAAGTGAAAATTTTAACAGCCCGAGATACAGACCGAAAATAGTTGGCCATCAATAAAGTGCGGAAAAGTACTTATTAACACGCCTGTTGATTAAAGCGTGTTCGCCTTAAGAAGTTAAATAATTGCTAGATGCTGCTATACATCGTGTGTAGTTCATAATTTTCTCTCCTCTTTCCTTTTACACCTCTCCACGATTCTATCATCATGTTTACAGAGCCGTCTTATCCATATACACAACTGGCACAGAGTTATGTTTAGTCGTAAGGTGATTACCACCCTTCATTATTCATATTATTATCATTTTAATTATTAAAATTTCAACGTTTCTTTTAATTGAAAACTCAACTCCTCCATATGGTACATACTTGCAACAACAAATATATTCTTCTAACTATAAAGAAATCATTATTGTATATTATTTTATATTCATTTCATAACCTCAAAACCAAATATTTATTCCAATTACAAGACAGTTAAGTCGATTATCCAAAGTTTGTCTCTTTGAATCAAAAAATATAAATACACTTTGCAGGATAATATAAAAATATTTAACTGTCTCAAACTACAACCATCATTTTTGTCAACAATTTAAAACTATCCCAAAGTAATATAAATCCTAGAATAGCAATTAAGAATTAAACATACAAAATATAGTTTCAAAAATTATAATTTTCATACAATTAAGCTCAAAGAAAATTTGCCTACACCTTCTGAAAACCAAAAGACGGTCCTGCTCGTCCACGCCTTCAAACAGCACCAACCGTGCGTAAAAACATACAAACCTTCATAATTTCTATGTTAGGAGGAGGGGAAAGACAGAAATCCATATTTTACTGTAGCGTAAGTAAATTATTCGCGCAGATATTACACTAGCTTAGCTGGTGTGCTTCGTTTGAAAAGGCAGCACGAATATTATTGATAAGAAGATCATAAATTGAGCATAATGGGTGTTTGGGATGCAATTGCACAAGTTTCCCATTCAGAAACTGCACGGCCACTGTGTGTGTGTGTGCCTGCACCACACTTGCAGCCAGCCGTGTTCGAGGAATTAAACTATTCGAGTCTTTTGTGTTCATTCATCCCAGCAAGTCACTCTTATCGCGGTGCTGGGGGCCCTACGGCTATTTGTTCTCGCAGCCGATTATATGCTTGTACTATGATGTGCATACAGATAGATATTTGCGTACTTGTGTCTCGGGTATTATATGCAATTATTGGTCTTTTGAACATTTTTATAAAGTTTAAATAGAGTATTTAGACATAGTAAAATATTTTTCAGCAATCATTGTATTAATATCACTAGATTCTTTACATACACTCTAAAAAAAATGATAATTGTATATAAAAACCATTTTAATATGTAAATTTACAGACGTCACAGGAAAATTTTTACATTATATAAATATAAAATTTATATATACTTTATATAAGTTTACTTACTTTTTCAGTAAAAATCACATATAATATGGTAAATTAATTATTTTACTTAAAATTAAAAAATTATATTATTTTTACAGAAAATTTATGTGAACCATCATTTTGCTGAAATAATATGTAATTATTTTAATTTTTTAATAAATAAAATTTTTCATTTGAAAAGAGGAAGAAAGTCTTATGAGATGTGAACAGAATTGCAGCATTAATATGTAGCAAATATTTTATTTAAATTTTGCAATTTGTAAATTTCCTATTTCAAAATTTAAAAAGTCATTTTAAAAAATTTACTAATAACAAAAAATATAAATTTCTTTGAAAACTGAATATTGTATTTACTTCAAACTTTTTTTCTTGTAGAAAGTTAACTGTCAAACACAAAATTATCAAACCGAAAAAATAAACAAAAAAAAATCTGTAGTCTCGATTAATTCGTTGCGTTTAAGAATAGCTGTTGAAAGCGTCCACACTGAGTACTGGAAATAAAGTTCCATTCCGGTTTTCGGTTTGATAATATCGACAACCATCGACACACCGACACAGAAACCAAATTAAAACGAGCTGTCAAACGTTTCGCTACACGACCGGTCTCCCCCCCAAGCCTCGAAACATCTACAATATCAACGAGTTCTTTTTCTATATACCGTCAGGGTGTTTTACTTTATTTTTTACTCCTCCTGCACCCACTCCATATTCGCGCTTGTTATAAAACACTCGCCCAAAACAAAAGCTGGCCTAAACAAAAGAGAACGTCTTGTATTGCTGTCATCAAGATTTACACTTTTGTTTTCTTTTTGTTTTGTTTTTATTTTTCCTTATTTTTTGTCGTAAATCGTCACGGGTGAAAAATAAAGTTTCGCCACTGAGATTTTTAATATGTTCCGAATGAATTTGTTTACAGTGGTGGTGCACTTGTCAAAATGGTTTGTATACAATGTCACAAACTTAACGAAGATATTTTTAACAATAGCCTGAAGTTTGTCTTTATTTCTTTTTCTACCGAGTGACTTCTGACATATTATTTTTTATGTTCTGTAGTTTTTCTAGTTATTGTTTCAAGTTCTTTAACATTTCAACTTTAGACAAAATGTAGTTTGCGAAAAAGTTACACGTAGATTTTTCATGCAGAGTATCCAATGGAGAGTTACTAAAAGTGTCATTTTCAAATATATAAAATTATTGCAAAAAAATAAAATTCCATTTCAAAAATTATTAGCATATTTTTCATCAATAAAATATACTAACAAAATTTTCGATAAATTTAATTTAACAAGAGCATGGAGATTGTACCACACCCTTATAGATATATGGCGTTAATAATATAATACATTATGTTTTGTATATATATATATATATATATATATATATATATATATATATATATATATAAACAAAATAACGAAAGACGAAGATTATAATAATATATAATGAATTCCAAGACTAGTATGATATAAATAAAATATCACATTATATTATTATTACTAAAATAATTATAAAAATAAGTTATATATTATAAAATGTAGAATGTTTTAAATGATAAGAAAAAATTCAGTTATATTTAGTTCTCGAAAAATATTCTTACAGTCTGCAAAGTTTCCAAAGTCATAATTAACCCTACAAATATTTTCGTAATAATTATTAGAACTTTTTTAATTTGCCGTATACGTCACTAATTAAATTTTTCTATTTCATCAAAACCTTTTTAATTACTGATATTTTGTATAATTTTTCCCATATATTTTTTACAAAAAAATATACATGACGAGATTGTGTATGTATGTTTGTATTTTTTACAAATTTGTATTTCCTGATATTTTATTTAAAATCCATTTTTAATTAACATATAAAAAATATACTAATTATTTTTGTTACTGTTTTTCATAAAAAAATATGTGTACGTATTTCAATATATAATTAACATAACAAGGTAAAGTATACGCACTCAAATAAAAACATACCTATCGTATATCATTCGTTTGATTAAAGAATTTAATTTATTCCATCTAATTAGCAAATAAAACAGTTCGCATTATTGCATTACATTCATAAGAACATTAGTTCCATAATTACAGATTTCACGTTAATAAAACGCGTCGGTCATTAGAAAATTACCATAATTACTTTTGCAGAACATTCCTATTTCTGCAACGACAGCAAATAATGCACGTACCAGAAGTTTTACTGCATATAGAAAGTATTGTTTAAAAAAACAATCACATTAAAAACAAAGCACTAATATTAATACATACGTTTACTAACTAGATTTGCTGTAAATTTTACAAAAATATATTAAAAAGTTAATGCCTAGTTTGAAGTTTAATATAAGTAAAATTTTTATGTAATACTTTTATTACGTAAATGTTTTTCATTGATGTCATCAGTAAGTTTTTAAATTCTTATTTTACAATCAAAATATTGTAAGTTCATTACTCTACAATTAAGAACTAATAACAAAATCTCAATTATTTTAAAATGATATGCAAAGTAAAACCAAAAAAATTCAATTTTCTGTTTCGCCGAATATCCATTATATATATATATATATATATATATATATATATATATATATTTTCTTTTGTGTTTATTTTTACTCACCTACAGTAAATATTTATGTAAATTACAGAAGTAAAATATTCTGTGTCTAATATTTCTTTAAAAATAAACCTAGAACAATCCATTCGCATTACGTATGCAGATTGCATTATTCAAGTCAATTTCGCCAAAAATATAGACATTCTATCATCGTCGTAAACGTTATAATTACAAATTTGCGGTATCGGCAATGTCACTAAAACTGCATTCACATAATGAATGAACCTGAAACGGTACATACTGTTTCCCAGTCATGATGAAAACATTGTCACACACGTTCCATACGAGCCATGGGTTGGGGATGCTGAATATTGCATTCGTGTCAATGTTCCTAGAATGTGTCAGTCACGTTTCCCCGGGATCGCGTTATGTCATTACCTTGTTACCTTCGCTTCGACGACGTACAACTAGATTAACCATGCATCTCAGTGGTTCTTAAAGTTTTTTTTTTTTTTTTAAGTGGAATAACTTTAATTTTATAAAAAATTTAAAAATCCAATATTTTCGCAGTACACAGTAAACAAACAAAACTTAATTCTTTGATTTGAAGTTTTAATAAAATTCCAATCATTTCTTTATATGTATATATTTTTTTCTTTTTTATTACATATAACACCAAATTATTTTAGTATTTAATTTTGTCAAAATTGGAGTTAAAGACGAACTACTAAAATTAAGTCGAATGTTTTTTCACCGACTTCGCAGCCCTGAATTTTAATCATAATAAAATTTTGGAAAACAAGCATAATCACAAAAATTTTAAATAAATAATCTATAACTTTAGATGAATTAACAAATAATAATAGATAAAAAATATATGACAAACTAGAAAAAACAAAATTATATTAGATAAATCCACCAAAATTTCATCTAATATGATATGAAACAGCTGAAAATCATCTAATTTTTGTTTTGATAAAACGATAAAACAATTAAAACAGAAACAAATCACCTAAAAATATTTTTCTGAGTATAAGACCTAATCTACTGTAAAATATTTTTTTGAATAAATATTTTTTATTTAATATTTTTTAATTCAACATATATTATCAAAACTTATCAATTATGAACGTCATAATAATAAAATTTAGTAAAATTTCCTTCTCCTACATCTTCAATAATTATAATATAAACTCGTGTGACAAATTCAACAAATAGCACTTGTTTAAGAACCACTGATATACCTGATTAGTTCGGTAATACGTTGATGACAACCAACTATTATGCGAGTGCATTATAATAGTGTGCGCATGTGCGAATATTTTCCATTTTCCATGCGTTTCTCTTCTGATCGACGTAATATTCATCCTAGCGGTACGTGATCACGCAGAATAATTCGTATTTAAATGTCGAGACTGTCAGATAAAAATGGCAGTATTTTTTTTTCTCGCAACCGTTTGTATATTGCTCGTACGTTCGGATGAGCAAAAGCTTAAGTGACAGGGTTGATACGTGTCTGTTACGTAGGTCAGTAGTCACGATACTTTTTCTCTTCTTTTTATTTTTGATAGCTAGATGGTTATGTTTAGAATATTTGATAGATTAGATCGATATCATACTAAAATGTATTTGTTCTGTTTCAAGATACATAAATTTATTTAGTATCAAATAAAAATAGCTAGATATAAAATGAAATTAATATATTTGTTAAACTAAATTAAACAAAACATAAGAAATATATGTCTCAAAATTTATGTATGTATTTTTAAAACAAGTTTTTAGTAATACTTCAAAAAATAAATAAATAAATTTATAACAATATGTATAGTAATTAAGTTTATCATAATACTCCATTAGTTAAATTGTACATGCATTTGTAATTTTGCAGTACACGGTTGGTCGCCATTATTAGTGAATGCTACATGACCACCAGAATGACATTAAAAATGAACCAGCCACTATTTTGAAACAGGAATTATAATGGAAAACATCATGGCGACGATTTGCATTTTGCATGTTAGCAACCGCATATTGTAACAAATTATCAGTTTCCATCTAAACTTGCATTAATTCTGTTCGGAAAATTATAATATAAAATAATGACTGTTTAATGAGTTCATATATAATATTGTTTATTCTATGATGATAGCTCCGGGACATACCGTAAATTATTTACAAAAATAAATTATTATTAGTTAGTAATAATATTAGCTTGTAAATATGTTATATCTACATTATTATTTATGTTGCGCCAAGCATTTACAAATATAGTGAAATTACAAATGTGTCAAAATGCCAAGTAAACATTAATTTTAATAAACTAGGGCAGTATTTTTTTAATATTAAATTAAAAAACAATTAAATTTCGAAATAAAATATAAATTTTATCTCCTATTTTATAATAGAAACAAAACAGCATTAATTATGTTTTTGTTATTGCTCTTTCTAAAATTTAGTCTCCTATCTTGAAATGAAATTCCTGCAATTTCCATGTAGTACAGTAGTAGAAAAAGTTATTATATTATTTATTTCATAAACAATAAAGTACTATACTATAAACTCTTAGCAAATTTATTAGTTGAACAAATTAATCGAGGTGAAACATTATAGTAGTAAATTTTACTGCAGAAGTAAATAATTAAATTTTATTTCAGTATTATGTCCAGCATATTCAAATTCTTTTTATCAGATCCTGTGTAGTTATTATTTCTTATGATTTTTATACATTTTCAAGTGCTTTTTAACAACTTAAAAATGTTATTAAATATACTGAAAGTTATTTTGACGATTGTCAAAATTCTCAGTTAGTGAGTCTCTCAATGGTTATTTACTAAAATTTTCTTTGTGAAATAATTTGTTTACTAAATTTACTTGTAAAATAGTTTCTTAATAATTTACTTGGTGTTTATAAACCAAGCCTTATGCGGTGAAATTAGAACTTTATTTACTAATTTTAAAAATAAGAAACAAAATTTGCGAAAAATATTTCAGTAATAAAGAATTTGTTTCAAAATACTGATAGTAATTTTAAATGTGTCAACAAAAATTGCTGACACGTTACATGAAAGAGTTTTTATCTATTATGTTCCAATGTAGCAACATTAATTGACGACGAATTGGAAAAAAATAAAAAAAAAAGAATGTAATTGTTCCAAATTGGTTTTTTTTTTAAATCCAACTTCAATAACAGGTTTAAAAGTAAGTCCTGGGGCTACAGAACTTTTTTCTGAACATAAATCCTTTGAACAACAATAGCTTTTATAAGAAATCTCTTTAGCTGCTTCGTTTGACAACTTGAACAAAATTAAAACTTTTAACAAAATAATTCAACAAATACTTTTCTTTATGGTTGGTAGCAAAAAAAAAAGAAAAAATATTTTCACTTTATTGTATATACTCATGTTTCGTTATTGAAGTAAAATGAAGATAAAAATTTCTAACAATAAAAAATTTTTGGTGTTAAATATAATGCAGTACAAACGCTGCATATTGGAATCACATGCATATTTCATTTTTAACAAAACTATTAAAAAATTATTTAACTAATACAATTTGCAAAAATGTAAAATTTAGTTTGACTTAGAAATATCATTACCTATCTATCTTTAGTTTTTTGCCACTTGTACCTTGACCAAAAATTAAATAAAAGTTAATAATAATTGTAAAAATAATAAATTTATAATTAATAAAATAAGAGCATTTTCAAAGCTAACTTTGTTTTACTTTTGAAATATTTTTCTTTACCCTTTAATACAAATAATGATATGCATATGTTATATTACTACATTAAAAAGAATGCTCTTTTAAAATGCTAACTTTGACCCCTCGTGCTATTTAAAGAAAGTCAAGTTACGTAGTAAGTATCTCCAAAACAAATGACAAAAAAAAATTTTTTTTAAATATTTAAAACTACAGAATTCAAATACTTTTAACTGTGTACTAATTATCAACAAACTTTGATAGATTGTTTCCAAAATATTTAATTCTATTCATACTTTTTAACAATCGTGTATTTAAAATAATTAAATTAAATTGAAAGAATGTTATGTTTAAAACCAAAAAGCTTTAAGTTTAAGCTCTGTATAACTGTATTTCAATAAAATTTGACTTTCTCTAATTTATAATTTATAAATTTTATTTACTTGTATTTTGTTATCAAGTAACTTGTTTCTATGTTTTGTTTGTGTATTATTTATGCCTTTTGTATATTTTTTTCCTGATGATGATATACGTACAATGTAACGAAACATCAAATTTTAGTTAAAAATGATGCAGAACTTAAACCTAAAACTTTTTTATTTTAATATAATGAGTTCTGAAAGATTCTTAACTATGTTAATGTTTTTTAGTTTATTGCAAAATTTATTTATTGCTTTTTTACATATTTTTAATGTTTATATCTTTTTTTATATTTTATTATTAATCGGTTACTGTTATCAATATCCTCGTTAATGCTATCATATTAAGCAGCATTCATTTGTATTTAACTGATACAGAACATTGGTATTTAATTTCGATTGTTAATTCAGATATTTTGAATATTACTTTTTATTATTTTCACAAAGCACACTGAACAACAAAATTACATATACAATAAACAAATTAGCATATTTGGTAAATTAGCAAAAAATATACAAAACAAACCGTACTAGTATAAATCAACAATAAATAACAACGAAATTTTAAATTCAAAAATAATGAAAACAATTCCAATGTATTTACAACATCAGAATAAAATGAAAATTTCCATTTAATTTCGCGAAATAATTGCAACATTTCCCAACTATTATAAACAATTAAAATTAAATTTTCTCTGACAATAATATAAATAAAGATAACGGATACGTTTTAAAATGAAATAAATCGGAAAACATATTTCTGAATAGCTTTGCTCGTAACAAATTCGCGTTACATTTAAAATGGAAACAAAAGCTGGCCGCCGTGCCACAGCCTGCTTCCCATTTTCTATTTTATTTGTCAGTTTAATGTCAACAAACTCCTGTTTTGTCTGGAAAATATTATAACAACACCACCCATGTTCAACTACAATAGTAATACGCGAAACCCAGATGTTCATTACAACTGCAGTAGTTTAATTGTTTAATTTCTTTTGATGAAACTGTAAACAGGACAACGTGTAAAATTGTAACGAGTTTTGTTCTCGCTCGGTTCGTTTCGCTTGTCCTGCTTTTCTGTACGTGGATAGCATAGGCCACCTATAATTTTTCTTAGTTACGTGAAAGAGGTTTCACTGCCGCGAGCTTAATTAAAAATAATGATACTTTTGTTTCAGAATTATTTTTATTGCTTTAAATTTTGTTTTCTGCTACCCCAAGATGGTACGCAATTCATTTTATAAATGCACAGATGGTGTTTTTGCTTAAAAGATGCGAATTTTGTAAAACGGAAAAGTGACATTGTTTACGCTAATGGCCACAGAGTTTAAAATGTTTTGTAGAAATCAACACAAATTATTTTAAATATGTTTGAAATATTACTGCAAAGTTAAATAGTTTTTGTCTATTATTGTGTATACTTTTTCTTTCAGTATTCACAAATAAAAAACTTATGGCGGGAGTACAGGTACATATACCAGATTGAGGAGCAGAAACTGTGATTCAATCACCAAGCATTGAGGATTCCATCTACGATATATGGCAAAACGTCTGCGACAAGCATAGATCGACTACGGTATACTAGCCCAGAAAATTCTATAAATTCATAATAACAATATTTGAATTTTTATTAAAAATGCGAAAAAATACTTATTTATAACATATCTATAATTATTGTAACTAAATTTTGTAAATAAAAAAAGAAATTGACAGTCTCCTTTAAATTGATTCACAGCCGACCTATAGAAGAAAAATTTCAAGTATTTTCAAAAACATTTTATATGAAATGATTACTTTTAAAACAATATTAAATTAAGTTTTATTAATTGTAAATTATCTAAAATTAATATCTTATGTACGATATAATATTTTATGTTTAATTTATTTCTAAATATGTTTTTAGCAAAAATTTATTTGTACGTTCTTCTTGTAAACATAAGTAAACAAAATATTATTTATAATGTAAGACATTTAAATATTAAACGATTCCTCTTTCATGTGAAATGAATAAATTACTAACCAAATGACATAAAACTCTTAAACATGTTACATTAAATTGAAATACGTCACATAAACATAATAACATGAAATAAAATTAGCGTGTATTTTAATCCGACACAAAAATGATATTAACACAAACATTACCCGAAAACTACATACATCATTTTAAACTTTTGAAAGATGTTTTCAACTGTTACACTAACCTTCTTGTATCTCATTAAGCCTTGTTAAAAGCACTTCAAAATTGGTTGGTTGCGTAGTATGCATACCGCAACATATGTATTTGAGTATAAGTATGCGTAGGTATGTATTCTCATGTGTATGTACATTTATACAGTGTGTCTTGTTTTATTTGTTCGATGAAAGTAAACTAAAATGATATTCGACATGATAAAATTAAACTTTATTGTTATGTATCTATTTATTAAAAACTTTAATATTATCACGGAGAAAAACGTTTCTTTGATATTAACAAATACATTTCAATAACATAGATTTGTTTGTAATAAATAAATATCTTATAAATCAAATAATAATTATTTGCCGTTATAAAAAAAAATATTTATTTGAATAAAAATGATTTTCTTTACTCCAAAGAATCCTTTTTCTCCGTGTAGTGATAATATATAATTTTTAATTCTCCGATTAGTTATCCTAGAAAAAACTTATTCTGTTAACATTAACGGAATAATTTAACATTAATTTATTTTCGAGTTAGGAGTTTATTTCTGTTTATTATTACCAGAGTAAAAGTAGCATGTATGTATTTTAAAGTAGATTTTGTTTGTTCCATTATATTTTTTTTGTAGATTAAATTTTAAATTTTAATACAAATTTAACTGTAAAAAAGTCAAAGGTGATGCTAACAAATACGTTTCGTAAAATACGTAGCTGAACGTAAAAACAAAAACATTATTTTATACCGCAAAACCTTGCATGTAGAGTTAGAATAAAATATTATTACGTAACCTCTGCTAAATTTAAGAGATGTGATTTTTTTTAAGCAATAAGAAACTGTTAATTGAGCTATCACGTGAAAATTCATGTCATAAAAATGGAATCTTTATCGTGAAGTAAAAAAAGTAATAAATATTTCTTTCGATAGAAAGTCGAGTCAAGCGAATATTCCAGTGATCACTAACCTATTGTTTTCCTATTGGTTACTGAACTCTTCCTGGTTTAGTCAATCGAATGTGTTTACAATTTATTGTATTGCAAATAAATACATAAATTTACCTCACATCAGTTAAGAACTACCAAAACATATGAAACATATAAACTATGTGGTAGAGATTTTGGTTGATTTTAGCATAGTCTAAAAAGTTATCAATCTGTTTCACACTTTATCAATCTATTTCTATCTTAATCAATTAGACCTGTTTTAAAGCAACACCATTGAAAAAGCTTATAAAAACTGGTCGAATAAAACTAGCCACTTTGTATAATTCCAGTGCGTATACATGTGTGTGTGAGTGTAGTCCTTTGATAAATGACCTTGTCCCTTATGAACGGTGTTTCCGTGTGTTTGCGTGCGTGTGGTTTTTATTGTCGAAATGTGTCGCTAAAGTCGTGTACACGTCTCTCTCTCTCTCACTCCTAGTGTACCCGTTTTGTAGATGAAGTATATGATTCTTGGAAGTGTATTTTCAGTGATTTTCGGATGTTGTAGGCTGTACAAATACATAAGCCGTTCGATAAATACGACCGCCTAGAGTAAATTTTATTAGTACATGAGTCATTATTTATTTTGTTTTTCTATTAGGTTTTTCGTATTTCTGTTTCTTGCGCGTTTTCTTGTCTTTTTTTTTTATTATTGTGTTAGCTTGTTAGATGTTTATTTTATTGGCATCATTTGTAAGTTGCTTGTCTTACACACGAATCCAAATAAAATAATGATTATTTGTCTTAGGAATTTTTAGATGATGGTCACATCATCAAAACTAAAATATTTCAATTATTTTCGATTAAGCAAGTATTTGCGGTGTTCTAGAATATATTATTTTATTATTGATAAAATATCAGAATAGAAAACCTTTACAAATTAAAAGTAATTACTTTTTCGGAAATTGAATCATTTTATCTTACGAAATTAATTAAATATATATCTCCTTAAAGTTGTTTATAACATATTTAAATTTTAAGCAAATTCGGTGCAATGTTTTCAAAATAGTCATATATATAATGTAGTCATAATATTAATATATAATTATAAATATATTTTTAGTAAAAATAATGTGTAAAGCATATTATATGCAAAATTAAATTTTTTTCTTATCATATTTTACGAGCTACATCAAGTTGAACTGAAAAAAGTCCTCTAAAATGAAGATCATATTAGATATTAATAATGATTAAAAAATTTAATTTAATTTTCAATTTTAATCAATAATATTTAATTATTCTTATCAATTTTTAGATAATCTCATTATATCTTTTCAAGTAAACCACCCAGTGTTATATAATTATCACAACTAATTATCAAACTCCATAAAATCTAACTGCTGTACAGAAACTTCTAATTAAAATTAAAATCCGAATAATAAAACCCGGTCGCGTCCACTTCAAATAAAATAAAATAAAAACTAAAAAATAAATAAACCACATGTACAAACTCTGGGTATCTTTATGTCTCTAGTGTGTGGTGATAGCGTATTCTCCCAGCGCGCTAGCATCTGTCCCCGGGTGTGGGAAAGTGACCAACCCAACATCGATATGTTACCGATAAAGAATGTTACGATCACCGTGGCATTTCCGGTAGCCATCGGGGCCGGTTGGCCGCTGTCGAAACTGGGTGCCCGCGTACTTAGTAATCCGACCAAGGTGTCGCGCAGAAGCTCCACTGGGAGATGGACCGATGTTGCGTGGCAGCGGTTGAATTGAGAGGGTTAGCTGACGATTGTAGACGGCGAAGTGCTAGAGTTGGTAAATTTTAAATTTTGTGTTCAACCTTGTGATGTTTTGCTAAAATTGATTCGAAGTGAAGAAGGTAGAGTAATCGAATTAAAAAATTATTGCTATATTAAATTTATGATACTAGTTCACTGTTTTTAAAAAATGTAAGACTAAAAAAAATTGATATTGAATTTATAGAATTTTCTGGGCTGGTATGCCGTGATCGATCTATCCTCGTCGCAGACGTTTCACCATACATCGTAGATGGCATCCTCAGTGCTTGGTGACTATAAATTTAATAGATACCGGCCGTGAAAGCCTGAAGATTAAAAATTGATATATTGAATGTATCTTAAAAATAACAATGTTATAATATACGCATTTAAAAAAAAATATTTTATATACATTTAGCTCAATTTTTATACGAGTACCAATACTGTCATTTGATATCATCATTTTTTTATACCAACTGAGATATTAAATACTCACTGGCACCAAAACTTATATGCACAAATTAAATAAAATTATATATTTTGATGTCTTAAATTATTCAAATGATTATTAAAATTAATCATTATATTTAATGAAACTAATCAATTTTTAACATATTTGTTGTTTTTATTTTTCCCTTATTAATAGCAACAAATATTCAGCAAATTCTATATTGTTATTCATATTAACAACCGTTCTGCCAGTGTTGTATAGTGTTCATATAGGCTACCTATATGAACAACCAAAATAAATCTATATTATTTTAAATCACCAGTACGTGCTTACTGATAGTTTACAGGAATTAAAATATACATATGGTATATCTTCATTTCTTAGAAGTATTTACTTTCATTTTGTAATTCGATACATATAACTAAAATATCAAAATATTTCGATGCTAATACCCAGTACACATTACTATTGAATTATATCATTAACTAACTATCTACCTATATTCCAGACTATTTTCGTAACTTTAATACTTTTGAAATATATCAAATTAATATAAAACTAAAATGTTGAAACTATAATTCAAATAAAAGGCAGTATTTCTAAGTTATATTTTAACTTATACAGGGTGTAACAGAATAACTATTCCTAATTTTAACTGGAGTATCCTGGGCTCAGAATATGAAGATTTAATGCAAATCACTCAGATAAAATGTGGCTCCTTACTGAGCTACAGGGTGTTTTATATAAAAATTTAAAAACGATTTTTGCCCAGTACTTTAAAACTATTTGACGTATCCTTATCATACTTGGCAGGAAGTGTAGGTACCGTACACCATACTAAATTATGTTAAATAAAAATTTCTGGCTACTGCCAGTGGCGTACAACAGGGGCAAGTGAGAGGTTGATTCTTCCTAAATTCTACGCCACTGGCGGAATTGTCATTTTAGCACAATTTTTCGATTCTCCAATACTTGCTGGGTAAAAAGCATACTCTTTCTTTGTAACGATAAAGTCACTATTTTTCGAGATATTTAAAGTTAAACATAAGCTGCACACTTGGGATTTTTTCAAAATTTGCTCAAAAAAATCTGAAAATATTCAGTAAAATAGAGAAAAAAATTAGCTACATAATATCTAAGTAACTTTTTCTCTAACTCATTCTGGGTTGGCTGGAAAAATTATTGAAAATTAATATTTTTTGCATTTTATTTTTTTTTATTTTTAATAATTTTTACAGCCAAATCAGAATGAGTTAGAAAAAAAAGTTACTTAGTTATTATGTAGCTAATTTTTTTCTCTATTTTACTGAATTTTTTCAGATTTTTTTGAGCAAATTTTGAAAAAATCCTAAGGGTGCAGCTTATGTTTAACTTTAAATATCTCGAAAAACAGTGACTTTATCGTTACAAAGAAAGAGTATGTTTTTTACACAGCAAGTATTGGAGAATCGAAAAATTGTGCTAAAATGACAATTCCGCCAGTGGCGTAGAATTTAGGAAGGATCAACCTCTCACTTGCCCCTGTTGTACGCCACTGGCAGTAGCCAAAAACTTTTATTTAACATAATTTAGTATGGTGTACGGTACCTACATTTTCTGCCAAGTATGATAAGGATACGTCAAATAGTTTTAAAGTACTGGGCAAAAATCGTTTTTAAATTTTTATATAAAACACCCTGTAGCTCAGTAAGGAGACACATTTTATCTCAGTGATTTGCATTAAATCTTCATATTCTGAGCCCAGGATACTCCAGTTTAAATTAGGAATAGTTATTCTGTTACACCCTGTATAAGTTATTTTTTATATGATAATTACTTATATCAATTTTGTATATCAAAAATATTCCAAATAAATTCTATAAGAAAAAATTATTATAATTTGAATCTATTGAAAAATATACCGTTAATAAATACCTACACACAAAATATTGTTTAATTTTATTTAATTTAAAGATATCTTTCATATTGACATTCACCTACACAAACGTACTTTAATAAAAAAAAAATTAATTTATAGATATACGTATGTGGAAAATATCAAACAATTTATGATTATTTATAAATTTATTATTGGAAAAACAATCATACATAAATTGATTAAAATATTTAATACGTTTTTGCATATTTAAATTCTGAACTTTTGTCAATATTACGCGTAAAATTGTATACACCAAATACGGTTTCACTTCGGCTCAAGAAACCTATACAGAAAGCGGTAGAACAAGAATTGCAACATTACGTGAAGAAATAAACTGCTATAAAAACTTTTTCAATTCCCGGAAATTTGGGCACCTACAACTTTTTTCGGATATTTGTCTCCGTTCAGAATCTTATGTACACGCTGAATACTTTTTAAATTGTTCATAATATTCTTGTATTGTTTTAGAAAATTTCGTAATAAAATCTATATCGTCGAATTCAAATAATAAATTTAGAAATTAAATTACTTATAAATTCAAATTACAATAGTCCTTATTCCCACCTCTTTTGTTTATGAAAAAGTGCTTTTATTTTTTGATTTGAAATACATTTTTAATTCTACCTCTTATCAAATATGAATAGTATTTATATATCTAATATAAAATAGCTTAATGAGTAATTTTAAGTAAACGTCAAAAATACTTTGACAAAATCAATTTTAAAACTGAGGTGAGAATACAAGTATATATATTTATAATTATAATAAATATTACTAACAATATACAGAAAGCTTTTTTTAATGTTTTAGAAAATACTATTTTATATGACTTAAAATCAATCAGCTACATTAACTTTTGAAATAACTACATTTGAATGCGTTTGCAAAAAACTGCTTCAAATGTGTATGTCTACTTAAAGTATTTCACGTTTTCCTATTTAATTACAATTTTGATTTATTTGTAACAATTAAATCTAGACATTAACACATATTTTTAAATTTGCATTCTTTATTCATTTCACTGCTAATCCTGCAATAAATCTTCTAAAAATAAAATTTTAAACTGCTAATTCCATTTTATTTTACCAACTAAACAATATAATTTATATGTACATTTGAATACTAAATCACACATTTAAAACGAGAAAATTAATTACAAACAGCAATCATACATTAAAGATTCTTTCGCAATTTAAATTTCATTAAACTTAAATAAGTTAAAAACAAATTGTATAAATCATTAAGATAAATGTTAAAGTAAACCAAAGATGACAAATCCTGTAAACACTGCGCAAACGCAAAAGAAAATAATTATTTTAATTGCGGCAACAAATTATAAAAACACTTTTATTACGGCATATTACCTTCAACATAAGCGATGTAAATATGTTAAAGAAATATTTTCTTGCATTAATCATTTAATGTCTTTAAAATGATTGCATTTTAATACAAGACATATTATTTTAATCAGGGATGGAAAACGTAACGTAACGATACCCGATAACGTTATAATAACGATTAAACTATAATTTCTAATACAACAACGTAACATTATTTCAATATCGTTATAATAACCAATAAATGTTTTGTAACGTTATTCTTTATAAGTTTTCTTTTAAGAGAAAGATACATTTTGTTTGTATTTCAAACATGAAAATTAATTTGGTAATATTTTTCTTTAATTTACATTACAGATAATTTCAAAATTAGAAATTAACGGTATTTGCGTAACGTTTTTCAACGATATTTCATTCCCGATTTCAGTAACTGCTAATATTTGAAAATAATAGCAGATTTGATTTAGCAATTTCCCATGAAACACATGTAATAAATTTTTGTAAAATATAAAGTATATCAGATAGGGAACTTTTTGGCCTTACTGGCTACAAGACAAAAAAATTGTTAAAATAATGTTAACATATGATGAGAGGTTATAGGTTAAAACCTATATTTTTAATTCGAATCGTGACTGTTAAATATGTTTCACATATCGGGAATTAGTTTCACGTAGAGTTAAAGTCATGTTACAGAGATCCTAATGTCATGATTTCTACATTTGCATTGAATGATAGGTGAGGCGCTCCTAACATAATGTATTTTCATTTGCAAATATCATGCAAAAAGATTTTATCTAGATATTAAAATATGTTTGGATATTTGCCAGAATTTTTTTTTTATATTTACGCCGCTTATATAATATTATTCATTAAGAATAATGTGACTTCCTACACTGTTTTATTTTATGTATTTTGACTAATGTATGTTTGATTATATGTGTTTTATTTTATATTAAAATTTGTCTGTAAAAATATGTAAATATGTAAAAATAAATGTGTTATCTATTTACAAACATTGTTTTTTTTTTTGTTAAATTATAGTACATGAGCAAATTTAAATTTACATTTGTTTGAACGCCCACTGATAAATCTCCAACGTATAAAAATCGTTTATTTGTCAAAATAATATTCAAATAAAATACTCTGTGTTTATTAGTAAATTATTGAAAATGTTATTTAAAAAAATGTTGATATATATGTTAAATTTTTTATATTATATTGTTTTAAACAAACAAAAAATATATTTCATATGAACAATGTGTTTATTCAATAATTAAAAATATATTTTTTTCCAGTAAATAATTTTATATATATTTTACTGTTATTTAGTCAACAATTTTAAAATTTAAAATATTTGAAATTATATTGGCTATAATTTTTTATAAACCTAATTTTGATAAATCAACAGACAATAAAAATATTAAAATAAAACGACTTTAGGATTTAATTCTGTATTAATTTTTATTAATAATCGACATTTCGACGTATTCTGCATACATCATTATCAGGAAAAATGATACAAATAACATATTCAGTAAATGAACCGAACATAGAAACAAGTTACTAGGTAACGGTAATTAAAGGAAGCCAAATTTTATTTAAGAGAATGCCGTCACACTGATTGATGTTATATTTTTCTTTATAAATTCCTATTGCTTCTCTTTTCATCTATTGTTAATATTGATAGGTCTTGCAATTATTATAGTATCTTTGAATTTTACTTCTATAGTATTTCAGCATAGATCATAGCATATTTGTATTTTTATATTAGTATTTGCATAATAAAATATAATAACCAAATAATACAAATATGAGTATTACCGACAAGAAATAACATACTATATTTAAACTAAGTAGACAGAGACATTTAGTAACTCGATCAAAAACATCTGAAATGGTACAATAAAAGTAAAAAGTTTCTGATTCAGTAAGCGATATGCCTTTGTTTAAATTTGTAATGTATCGTTTCTCATCGGAAATACTCATTTAGTAAAATCGATGCTCAGTAATAACAATTTTTTTTTTAACAAAATGTTTGAAGAATTACGTTCTGTATAAATTTTAATACTTTACGTATATTATCATTAGGAAAAATGATACAAACAGATATAGAAACAATTTACTAGATAACAAAATAATAATAATAATATTTTTTTAAATTTATAGTAGTGATATACATAAATAAAACTATAGATAAAATGTTAGAATTTCGATACTTAATTTTTTTTAATAAATATAATATTTAAAAAAAAGTTTTTTTTTAACAATACTTTATGCAAAGTTCTAAAAATTAACTAATCTATTTTGTAACACTATTAATAAATGTTTTTTTTTCTAAAAATACAAACATAAATCATTGTTGACTAATGATATTTTAAATTATAGCTTGCATAGTGCGTAAATTATAAATTGCTACTTGAACTAACTAACTAATCTAAAATCTATAAATTAAATTCTGCGTAGGATACTAATAATTCTTATTTGTTAATATTTGTGACACTGGTTAATTTGATTTTGCATTTCAGGCTGTATAACGCTTAAAAATGAAATCATTAAATATTGCAATCTTTAATTACTTTCAGAAATCGGAACACGAATGACATAAAGTTATAAATATTACATGTAATTCGATAAATTTGAAAGCTGATTTACAAATTTATCATATATTTTGTTTGATAAAATAGTTTAAAATAATTTTGTTAAAATTTGTATAATTAAGTTACAGATAATAATATTCCTGAAGTTAATATTAAATTCAATATTTTAACTGTTGTATGTAGTATATAATATAAAAGAAGTACCAATAAATATGTAATAATGCAAGCTATTTTTCTATACAATATTGACAACTTTGGAAAATGTGAATATGTAGGTCAGAAAAACATAAAAATACAACCAATTTTATTGCATTTTTCAAATGTCCGAAATAGTTGTTCTGCGATACGGTATGCTGTATTTCATTTTTGTCATCAAATATCACAATAAGAGAGAATTTTTTAACGTTCGAATTTTACCTTTGTCAAATTTTCTAATTAAGCAACAAGCAATAAAATGCTTTTGACAAACAAAACGCAAATACGTAAAACAAACCACACTCATCACAAATCGTACGGAGTCATCTATCATCGTATTTGTTGATTTGCCGACCAATTAAATGCTTTTACATCTGAGCAATGTTAAAACAAGGAAAACATTGATTAATTACTGTGCTTTAAATATGACAGTTTTCGTCTATTGATTGACCAAACATTACGATGAACATTTATTTATCAAACGATCAACAAAAATCTAGACATCTGTGGTTCCTATTACCAATTTGTAAACACCGAAAAAAAAAATATATAATTATTATTATTAACAAACACGTTATCAACTGGACTAATTTATTCAACACTTTTCACGATCATTATTTACTAGTTAATGTCAAAAGTAATGCTATAATTTTATCGTTAACATAACCTATAAAACTAAGAACAGTTTTTTTTTAATCTAAATACAGTTAGAATAATGTTACAAGCAAGAAACAATCTAAAAGTAATAATTCTAAACTAGTAATGCATTTTCTAGCTGACTATCTCTAAAAAAATCAATGTTTTTAAACTGTAATCTTTGTTTTTATAATAGAAATAAAATTTTGAATAAAAACAATTTACAGTAAGTTACAGTATAACTATTTTGGAATGCCTTGTATGAAATTATTTATAATATTTAGCTTTTTAATTGAATTTATTTATAATTTATTCTAAAAAATACCGTGTAGTATAGTAAATAATTTCATACAAATCTTGCATTTTGTTATCTAGTAACTAGTTTCCATATTTTGTTTGTTTATTATTTATCTTACTTTTACATATTTTTCCTGAAGATGATATACGTGCAATATAATTATAATTTATAATTATAATTTGTGAGCACTAAAACCTAAAGCTTTTTTATTTATGTTTATGTGTAAATTACTGCGTTTCTGTTTTATTTTTAATTTTTTCTGTACACAAACACAAGTTTTCAGTTTAAAATCACATTTACGTCTGAGTAAAAAGTAAAAACGTTAGGTCTATGGTATTTTTTTTTTTTTAGTGCAATTAAATAAAAATTCAGGTAATGTTAAATGTATCTATTTAATCGGATATAAATTCGGAGTTCGTACTTTTTGATCGAATCTAATTCACGAACAAAACCCTTGAGCAAATTCCTAATCTAAATGTTACAAAAAAAAGTTTATTGTTTGTAATAAATGTTTATTATATATTTCTAAGAAAGTAATAATTAGATAATTTGTATAATTATAAATAAATATTTAACTTTTTATAGCGTTTATATCTAGTGAAAGTTTATGAGGTTCTAAAATAATTTTATTGATGTCAATAATATGTTTAACTTGCCAATTTCTTCACTTATAATTTGTTACATTCACAGGAAATCTTTGATTTATCACTATGTACATATTAAGCAAATTATAAAGTACATTTTTCAGGTCCATTTTTATTAATTATAAAATAATAAATTATTTTTAATTTAATATTTTAATGTTCCGTAATAAATCATAAATTTTTATGGCACTTTTGATTTTAATATTTTTATATTAAATGTCATTAATTGACATTTCTGTATTTGCAAACTGAATAATATTTTCATATTGTTTCGGTTCCAAAGTTTTAAAATTGAAAGTTAAGGTCAGATATTTTAATTATTTTGATATTTAAATTCAATGTAGTTGCTGCTTGTATGATCCAATAGAATTGATTGATTGATTAATTATTTTACACCGATTGTGAGTTAATAATTATGCAAAATATATGAAAAACATTAACAATAACTTAAATCTAATAAAGAAGAAATATTTAGTAATAACGCTGTAACAAATTTCTCAAAATTAATTAAATTAAAACAGAAACGATATTAATAAATAACCTTGACCTCGCCCACGTAACGTTTAGACATCGTAGAACATAACGCCTAGCACAACGTAAAAGCAGAGAGAAAAAAAAAGAACCGTCACTTAATTGCACCCATCTAAGTGACACATAATTTCTCCTTAATACACCATAATAAATTCGTACTTAATCGTAAGATTACATATACCAAAGTAATTACACTAAGTGGTAGTTTTTAACCGAATTCTCCAAGCGTCTTCACTCGCAAACTCCGCGTACATCTACCGAATGAGCGCACAGCCCTACCATACGTTTACATTCATGTCATATGATACATGATTAATTTACCGGTATGTATCTTCTCATCTCTCTGGCATTACCCGAGCACCTACTAGATACAATAATGACAAATTACGTCAAAGATGACAGATTAGATAGGAGGAAAGAGGTGTATACCCTATATGTGTGTGTGTATATATATTTCAGTAAAGATCGTAACTTGTGGTGGCACGGCCACTGTTATATATTTATCTAAAATTACTGTTTCGGACCGAAACTAATTTTCGAGTATTGTTCGCTGAGGTTATTATAAAGAAACGAGTTATATTTTACCACTAAAGATTAATCTATGCATGCATGGTGCTGAGAAAAGAGTTATATATCTTTTAATATGTTTTACGAGAATATTTTTTTTTGTTACTGGTGTTATTCTTTTGTTTTGCTTTAATAAGATTAATATATAAAGGTTGCTTTGTAAGCAGTAGTACACAATTAATAATTTTTAATATATATATTTTTTTTGTAAAAAAATGTGAAACAAATAAACTGATAATAAATTAAAACATAATCTTACTGTGGTGAAAAGTTAAAATGAAATAAGCTAATGTTGCTAAAATAAATAAAAAATCAGCCGTCTGACTTTATTTTTAATTTTAAACCATTTTTTATTGTAATACCGAATTTAGCAAATATTTTCACTATATTTTTAAATATCTTTAAGTATAAATGTGAAATAACAATATAATGTTAGATATTATAATCATATATCAAAATTTCTCTATACATTTTTATTTGTAAAAACTTTGCATATCTATCATTATTGATCACATTAAACATTAAATATTTAATAAATTTTGAATACTATAATTTTAATATCATTATAACAATTTTTTATTTTTTGCATTAAACACCATTAATTTTATATTTATTTATCTAATTAAACATTAGACAATTTTTAAATTAAAGAAAAATGCATTGGCCCTGCCGGGGTTTGAACCCGGGACCTTTAGGTTTCGCGCCTAATGCTCTACCAACTGAGCTACATGGCCACTACGACATGTCAATGCATTTTGTTTATTTGACTGGTCATGATAAACTCATGAATTTTATCCAGGCAAATACGATGTTGAAATATTTTACATCTAGCAATGATATTTTTAATTTTTATAAATTCTTTTGGTGTAAATGTTTAACAATTTTTTATTTTTTGCATTAAACACCATTAATTTTATATTTATTTATCTAATTAAACATTAGACAATTTTTAAATTAAAGAAAAATGCATTGGCCCTGCCGGGGTTTGAACCCGGGACCTTTAGGTTTCGCGCCTAATGCTCTACCAACTGAGCTACATGGCCACTACGACATGTCAATGCATTTTGTTTATTTGACTGGTCATGATAAACTCATGAATTTTATCCAGGCAAATACGATGTTGAAATATTTTACATCTAGCAATGATATTTTTAATTTTTATAAATTCTTTTGGTGTAAATGTTTAACAATTTTTTATTTTTTGCATTAAACACCATTAATTTTATATTTATTTATCTAATTAAACATTAGACAATTTTTAAATTAAAGAAAAATGCATTGGCCCTGCCGGGGTTTGAACCCGGGACCTTTAGGTTTCGCGCCTAATGCTCTACCAACTGAGCTACATGGCCACTACGACATGTCAATGCATTTTGTTTATTTGACTGGTCATGATAAACTCATGAATTTTATCCAGGCAAATACGATGTTGAAATATTTTACATCTAGGCGCGAAACCTAAAGGTCCCGGGTTCAAACCCCGGCAGGGCCAATGCATTTTTCTTTAATTTAAAAATTGTCTAATGTTTAATTAGATAAATAAATATAAAATTAATGGTGTTTAATGCAAAAAATAAAAAATTGTTAAACATTTACACCAAAAGAATTTATAAAAATTTAATATCATTATATTACATGAAAAATAGAAGTTTTTATTTCAATATTTATTTTGTGCTAGATATATATAAATATAAATATTACATACTCGTATAATATAACTCGTATAATATTTATAAAAAATATACAACTAAATTTACATTTACTAGATCTTGCTAAGCAACAAATATAAATTTTAGATTTTATTTAATTTCTATTGATATTCATTAATTTTATATGCACATCAACTGAATAATCTTTAATCTAAATCTAAATATTTCTATCATTAAAATGTATCTCAAATAATATTTTTATAAATAAAATACATTAGCGTAAATGTATCATTAAAATGAAACATAAAAACCTAAAAAATCCAGTCTCCAAACATTAATTTAATATTTTAAATGGAAAATCTACATTAATTTTAACATTTTTCACTTTAAATTTCCGTATTTTGTGTACAATTTTATGTGTTTTCAATACATATTTAGTAGAACTAAACCAGCTAACATAAAAACTATCTACAATTTTTACAAACGATGATGGAAAAAGATTAATCTATCGCATTTAAACGCAGATAAAACGTAGGATGTTAAATTAACACGATTTTTATGTAGGTTGGTGTAAACATAAATGTTTACTGTCAAAATAAAAAATTGTATTTTTTTTATTTTAAACGAATTTAACATTCGAATGTAAAAACCGAATACGTATATATCAGTTGAAATTTAAATGCGCATTTAAAATCACAAATGCGTTAATTAAAATAACTATTGTTTAATTCTTAATGTTCGTAAATTTTATTATTAAGTATTACAAAAGAATCAAATAGATGTTTTGAACATAGATTTCTATAAGTGAATATAAAATTACAGTTAAGTATAGTGTTTGAAACAATGTATAAATATATAGATTTTTTTTAGGACAAGTGAAATTTAAAGCTCATAAATTCTCACTTAAATATTCTTTTCTCCAAGTTAATGCACCTACATAACAGTGTTTCTATATTTGGTAGTGTAATATTAAAATTTCTAAATGCTAATTCCGCCATTATTTATGTAAAATATTTTAAAATTTGTTTATAAGTTTTAAATTTAGAACTTTGTATATATATTTTATTTACCAAATAAAGCAATTCTATAAATAAATTTCGACATTATAGAACAACATTTAAAACACAACACTTTTTTTTAATTAAACATATATTATTGTTATCTGTAGGTCCAGTTGCATAAAATGTTGTTAACATAATCAATGAGTTAATTAAACAACCAGATTGTTAAGTGTCTCATTTATTGGTTAGTTGGCAAGTTTATAAGTTAACTTACGAAAAGTTTAAAATTATTTTATGCAGCCAACACTTCATGTTATTCAAATTGACTAAAATCATTTGATAAATTTTTTAATAAAATATATACAGAACTTAATACTAAAGCGTTTTTTTCTTCAACTAAAGTATCCCAAGCTTTAAAATAAAACAAAAAAAAATTAATTGTGCAATATTTCTGTGGCATATCTCCCCGTATGTATGTAGAAGTACATTATAAAATTTCAATTTCAAAGTTAATATATTAACAATAAAATTATCAGTATTCGTATATTATTTTAACATAATAATTATATCCTTTTGTTGACAACATCAGACAAAATTTACTTATATATAATAATTATTTTCGACTTTATCTACGCAGTAATACAAATATCAATAACAGTTGTCGCCGACTTTCTAATTAATTACCAAAGCTAATGTATTATTACACAGTCCCTAAAACAAACTGACAACCTCCCCCTCCCCCCACCTCTTTTTGTTCAACATTTATCACTGAACATGAACAGAAACTGAAAATATTCCATCTCTTTGCGCTGGTGAAAATTTCGCTTTTCCGAAAACTACAAAGACATCTCATATTACCTGTGTGCAATACCATTATTATATTTTGCCTTTAAGCTATTTGAGTGTATTACATATTTGCTACAATGAGTCAAAAGTGTTTATTTACAAAGCGACTTTTGACATTTGAAATTTCAATTGTTATCGTAAACATGTGGACAATATGAGCTCATGGTATAGTGCGACGGTTATTTTCTCTGTTTGGGTCTACCGTCGAGTGTATATTAAAATAAAGCATTATTGATTTTTCGTATTTTCGCAGTAACAATATGCAGAGTAAACCGTGAAATTTATGTAAATTGCTCTGTAGTTAATTACATTAAAGTCTATATAAAATGTAATATCACAATGTAAAAGCTATTCTTTTTACTTGTAATATAATTTTTGCAATATTTTGATTACATTTTTCTATAAATGTTAACTATATTTACATCAAAATCATTAACCTTAACAAAAACGTATTATTTTAAGTGTGTCCACAGAACAAATTCATTCAATAGAACTTAGAGTAATGCGAAAATGTTATTAAATATTAAGTGCTTACAAAATATTTTAGTTACAAATTCACTTCAAACATAATACAAAACAATGGGTTTATAAGGAATAAACAAACTATGTGTACATACATACAAATTTATGTATTTACGAGTATTGTAGTAATATAAACTCTTGTAATAATACTGTAGCAATTTTTATACTGATAAAATTATTAATCTACATTTTCTCCAAAACGTGTTTACAGCTCAAGTTCCGAAATGAAAAAAGAATTAAAAATTATTAGGTTACATAGTCAGAGAGCAAAAAAAAAAACACGTAACAGTGGAGAAAGGGGGCGAGCAATTTAAATATTTTATAAGGCGCATATATGCGCAACAGATTTGCAAAACCACTGAAATAAAATCGCAAATGTACCGGATATTAGCGTGAAAATACACCGACTAGTGCATGCCGAGTCCGTACAAACGCAGTCGATGTATGAAACCCGTTCAAATATTTATCTTTTCGGGGTTGAGTTTCGTCAGAAGTAAAACTGTTATACACTATTGCACTGAAATGAAATTATCAAATATTTAACGCGAAGAAAATGCACATTCAACTAGAAATAAATTTTTATAGTCGTTCTCGTTTCGGTATTTCACGTTTCGTTTATGTGTTTTCAATATTGGTTAATTAGTTTTTATTTATTTAAACATTATTACTTTAAACCCCTATTTAGATATAAAATTTAAAATAATAAAAATTATTTAATATATTAGAAACTGTAACTAAAAATAAATTTTTATTATGGATATTATTCGGATATTTTTTTTATAAATATTTTTCGTCATATTCATAGTTCTTAAAAACAATGATAATATTTTTATTACCAAAAAAACACCTGTCATAATTTAATCACATGATTTATAAACATATAACTTTTAATAATATACATTATAACATGAATACAAGTATTAATAATGGAAATATTTATTTTATAATTAACATAATAAAATGTAAACATTGACAAATAATTCGTGCTTTGACTTTATTATTCTCTAATTCTTTAATCAAACCAAAAAAATATATATTTAATTCTCAAACACAAACATGTATCTATACAATATTAACCTTCTATCATTTAACTTCACAAAATAAAAATATCTTTGTATATTTGTGCACATAAAGAATCATTAAGCAATCGATAATAATAAATATTAATGAGTTATAATGCAAACAATTTTATTTGATGTAGATTTTTTTTCGTTTCAAATCACGTATTTATCCAAACAACAATCTTTATTCATTTCGGCATAGCTTTTAACATATTTACAAAATTATTGTTAATCACGCTACAATCCAATTGTTATGAAATAAATAAATATGTTAGTGGTAAAATATAGTTTGTTTTTTGTTGGTAGTACTGAGGAAATATTAAAAATGTTTTATTAATGTCTCGTTTGCTTTACTGATACGAATTCACTACACTAATTTTACAGTATAATGAGTTTGCGTACGGAAATACTTTCGATAAATGTAATTTGCTATAACAATTTTATTTAAAAACAAGAAATATATTTCCTTTCGTTATATATATAATATAAATTTTAATACACAATAAATTATTAATCAAAAAAATTAGGTTAGGTTAGACTGGAATCGGTTAATTGGTGAAAATAAACAGAGATTAACAAAGTAATCGGAGAATAAAAACTATACCTTTTCACAGAGAAAATGGTTATAAAATTAAAGCTCAATAAAAAAAATCTTAAAGAACAAAATAAAATAAACAATTACTGCAGTTTTAATCCGTTTACAATAATTATATATTTTTTTAATGTTTAATATTTTGGTATCCCAGATATGCCATCTTCAGGAACAATTTAATAACTTTTTTAAAAATTTAGGATGTAAAAAAATAAAACATTTTTAAATATTGTTATCAAATAAACAGACTGAAATATGATTAATAGTTTAGTTTAGCAACTTTACAGTCGAAAAATTTACATAATTTAACCTAACTAATACTAAATTCTTCAAATTTATTTAGCTTTCTATAAACGATGCTAACCTTTTCACCTATTTTAATTGCGCATTTAAATCTGGACTTTTGTCCAGTGAAATTTTATCCATTCTGTTAGAAAGATAATAATATTTTAAAGATATATTTCCTAACTAACTAAACAAACCTTAAATAAACATGCACAATATTTGAAATCAAATACAACAGTAACCAATTTATCTATTTTACAATTTCACTTGTTAAGCGTAGTAATAAATAATAACTTATAATCAAATCACTTTTCCAAACTTAAAAATAATATATTTAACATTCATCATTCGCAAAAAAACAAGACAGTTTAACTTTTACTAATGACGTAACATTTCTAAAACTTCTGAAAATCTAGGACGTAACAAAAGAAAGTTAAATCGATGTCAAAATAAAATATACAAAACAAAATGTATAATCCGTAAATGTAAAATAAATGCAGCAAAGAAAAAAAACAATTTTATGTATTATTACGTGCATATATATTTAGTAAATACACTAAGATTATTTAGATAATGATTTTATAATGACATTGACGTGTTATTCAAACATATAATTTACGTAAAAGTGCCTCGTTGTGAATGTAGCACCGTTTTTTTTTTTGATTTCTCAAAACCTTCTGTATTTTTATATAATATTTTCGTGGCATTGTAATAAAATTGGTATCGTTATTTTATATAAAAAAATATTTTAGTCAAAGTTTAAAAAAAAATTCTTTGAAGCTTTAAATATGTAATTTTGTTAAATTTCTTCCGAATAATAATAAAAATTACTTGTATTAAAATTATTTTCAGAATTGTGTTACAAAATGTTTCAACTTTTATGTGTAAATTTAATTAAAGTTTGAATAAAAGAATAAAAATATAAAGTAGCATTTAATTGAATAAAATTATTTATTTTTGCTTTGCATTTCGTTTTATTGTTTTGCTATGTTAACAACAAGTAATTGAATATACTTATTTTGTATTTTTCTCATAGGAACTAGAATTAATCATATTTGTAGACAATTGAAAATACCTTGGAAATAAATATTATAATAAGCAATATTGTTTCAAATGCAATTACCTGTTATTTAATATTATTTTTGCATTGTTTTATTGTCGGTATTTTTTTAAACTGTTTTTGTTTAAATAATATATCATTTATGAATTTACTTAAATAAACGATATATTTTACAAGTTATTCGTTTAAAAATAAAGTATTTATTGTTTATTTATAAAAAATTATATAATGCATGTTAATTTTGTTAAAAATTAATTTAAAAGTTTTTGACACATTACACAGACAAATTTTCAGATCATATTGATGTATGCAAATTAAAAATGTAATAACAACTATTGCATTATTTGTTAATAAACTATTTTTTGAGATAAAATTGCTGGTTTAATCGCACAAAAATTTCTGTCATATTTTATAATTACATACGATATGTACGACTGTACCTATCAGAAAATTGCAATTTTAGGTCTGATACAAATGACATTTTAAAATAATTACAATTTGTAATTAATCACAAAATTTTCAGAAATAAACTTACAAAAAATTTGTTTGGTTAAAAACTATTGAGTATTATAGAGTAGTCCCGTTATTTCTAACAATATTTTTTTTCAGTTTTTCTGAAAGTTGAAGTCTCTAGTAATCAAAATATACATTATATATTTTTTTAAATTCTGTTTCATTGCAGACTAAAAAGATATTGAAAAATATCTACAAATTCAAATTAAATATGTATCACAGTGATATTGAAACAGAAAATATATTAGAAATATATGTAAAATTATTATTTTCAATATTTTTATTTCTTGGTACAAGAATAAACTTTGTTTTTTATTTAGCATAGAATTATTCAAACAATTCGGCATGAAACCATTTTTGACTGTCATATTTTGTAGGTCATATAACATATGTAAAGTGTCATACGAATATCAGTGACGTCATAATTTCGATAAAATGATAGCGCGTATAAAAGTGATTTATTAATCATTAATATTTATGAAACAAAAATAATTTTATAATATTTTTTGTTTTATTTTTAATAATATATTTGAATCTAAATGTTTTTTCTGCTGTTAAATTTTATACTTTAACAAAATGAAACAACTACATTCAAAAATAATGAATATTATTATTTATAATAATATTCTGTATTGATCTATAAACACTATAACGCTGTAGAATCTTTTCTTTCTTTTTAGTTAAAAAGAAAAATTATCATCAGTTTCCGTAATTCCTAGGTGGAACATGGGGTATATGCTCGAGAAGCTGAACATATAATTTTTTTAGCTATTTTTATTTGCTTATAGGGGTTCCAAACCATTCAGACCAGTCAATATCACTTCAGTGATACAAAGTTATAATACCAGAAATACTATTACCAGAAAACCTTTAGGGTCCGAGTCCAATAGCTACCACTAGCTTACGGCTACATATGTAAAAAGAAGTCAAAGTTTCTATAGCCTTACAATGTTTATAAAACAATACAGAATAGCAGCTTTAGTATAAGTATTAAAAAAATGCACAGTAATATTCCAAACATAAACCATAACAAACTTGATCAATTACAATAACAAACCAATAACAATAACAAACCCTTCAACAAACCCATGAAAACAGTTCTTACAATCTTATTACAAACCCTCATACCCTTAGAAAAGGTATATAGCCTACACAGTTCAGTTGTAAAGTGTTTCGAGGCCAGTAACTAGCCAGCAGCGCGCCAACTAGAACGCGATCGTTCGCGGTTTGGGTTCAATTTCTAGGCGGACTGCGAGTTGCGGTCAGCCGCGACGAGGTCAGCTTATGACTTGTCTAATTGTCGGGTGGTTTTTGTGTCGTCAGTTGTTTGGTTTGCTGGCTCGGTTGTTTTCCTAGTTTTCCTAGTCGTTGATTTTTTAGCGAAAGTGTTTTGCGGGATATTAGTCGAGTTGATTTTAAATAAAATGTCGTGGTTAGATTATGTCAGATGATAGGTTTCTCGTTCAGTTTTTTTTTTTTTTTTTTTTGAAGATAAATTCTTAGATAAATAAGTTGGTAAATTGTCAATTGTTTTTGCTTGGTTTGGGCATCGTTGTTCTGTTGTTTGGTTATTTTTATTTTTGAGATTATAAAGATTTAGTCAAGTGAAAGATATGATTGGATTATGTGAAAATAAAAAGTTTTATAGTAAGATATTAAGGTTAGATTTGTGAGATATTTAATTTATTTTTGTTTAACTTGCCAAGTTTATTTAAAATAAAAGTACAAGCTCGATTTGTGGATGTGTTAGTTCATTTATGACAGGTTACATTGTCTTAAAACCGGTAATAATTAAAAACAATTTTAAAGTTGAGCTTCTAATATGGGCCATACTGACTCAATAAGCAGCTTCAAATTTTCTCTATAAATTTCCACCTAAGAATTACGGAAACTAATGATGATAATTATTCTGCTTTAGAATATAGGTACACCACCTAAGCAAGGTACGCTGAGTACAATTGACAATTATTATTATTATTATTATTAAAAAAATAATTTCAAAAAATCTACTGTATGTATTTCATTATGAGTATTAAAAAAAAATAGTTGAAAGATATTAAAAATTTATGTACAAAATCAATTACCTATACTTATAGTCTACATTCTAAATAAGATGATTAAATACGCTCTATTTATGCAAAGTACATATTACATTCCGAATATAAAACAAACTTTATTAAATTCCAACAAAAACCTCATCAAAATCTACTATCAATTATAACAATAACCTAGTTTACGTTCCGTAAGCAATTTATTAAAACCGAATCCTAAACCCAACCTTGGGCCGATCATTAATTTGACAAATGTCATTTATTTACAAACGGAGAAACAATTAAGCTTTGCGCATCAAAGCTTTTCCGTATTAATCAAGCAAAAGGAATTAGACAATGTAGTTTGGCCGCGACCACCTTTGGGAGATGCCATCAATTGCCCCTAACCTTATTGACTGATCGATTTAGAACTAATTTTAAAACAAAATCAATTGGTCAACATGATTGAATGGTAAAATTGTTTTACGGATTTTGTCTAAAACTATAATCGTTCGCTAGTTTGCTAGACTAAAAAGCAGAGCGGAATTTATCATTTAATTTGTAAAATTATTTTATGGTAGTAGTTTGAATTCGCAAGAATTGGCGTTGAATATTTTTAACATAGTAAAAAAAATCTTTCAGAACTCATAATATTAAAATATTAAATTTTTGTGCTAGTAATAAAAAATAAAACATAAATTACAGTTGAAAAAATTATAATAGCTTTGCAATTCTCTTTCTTTATTTTAAAATAATGCAGCTTGTCTATAAAAAATGTTTCCTTGATTTGATTACAGAATTACTATTACTATATATGTATTCTTACAAGTACGTATAATTTTTGTTGCCAATAAGCAACAAGTAAATTAATAGTTATAGAATAAGAAAATGTTATATTTTGAAATTAGCTTCTCAACTATATTTTTAACTTCCAATTGCCAGATTTATAATTTACGAAAGACAAGTAGACAATTTGAATAAAATATATAACTGTTTCGAAATAAAATATTTCTTATTTTTAAATATATATATATATATATATATATATATATATATATATATATATGACTAATAACATCAATTATACTTATTAATAACTAAATGTTAGATAAAAATAATTCCAAAAAATATTCTTTCGTGTTTCGATACCATTTACAAAACCAAATATATTTCTTACGATATAGATTTGATAAAACATTTATTTATATAGAATAAAAATATAATTCCGATACTTAAAAACTACGATGACATTACGAATAGATGCAGATCTAAAGCTAACTATAATACGTTCTCAAACAGCGAGATAAATGACGAAGCCTAATTCTTCTAATGGTCGTCTGTATCGATTCTGTCAGTGAAGGATGTAGTGCTTAACGTAGACGATATTTTAGCCATGATATTTCACCGTCGACTCAGTTCTTTTTTCAAAAAAGTAAGAGTGATTCTAACCTATAAAAGTTTTTCGGTTTGTAAAATTTATCGCGTAGGCGAATCATATACAAGAAGAGTTAAAAAAGTAATTAGACTGAAAAAAAAAATTATAAATATTATAATATAATAAATTTAGAATGCATTTCTACAAATTTAATTAAAAATTATAATGCTAAATATAAATTGTAAAAATTAAGCTTTCATTTTCAGAAGTAAATATTATCAGCAGATAAAGTGTAAATTAAAACGCAGTTGCATAAAAATTTGTTAACTACTTGGTCCAGTAAACTGTAGTAATTGTCTAAATGCAAGTTTACAACTTAAACACAACGTTTTGTAGAACAGTTGCAAATAATGTTGTTAATTTAATCAATGAGTTAACTACGTAACTAGATTGTCAACTGTCTTTAAAGCGCATTATTCTTTGATAACTTGAAAAGTTAACGATAGAGTTATGTATATGATTAAACATGTAATTTAAAACGTTCGATTTATTGGTTAATTAATAACTAAATCATGTTGTTACCTGATGATGTGTTTAATAACGTTTAGTTCGAGTGGTCTTGAGATAAATAACCATAGTATTACACATATTCAAGTTATTGAACAGAAGGTACAAAAAACAAAATCGATATATTTTTTATTTTGGAGTATAACTAATTTTTTTAGAAAAAAATCAGATCCATTATTTTATTAACAAACCTTGTAAATCCGCATTGATTTATAAAAATGATTATCGACAAATTTACAAAGCGCATTAATTCGTATTACATAAATCCATTCGATGGTAATGTGATCCAAGTTGTTTTAATATAACATAAAAAAAAATGAATAAGAAATGTTGTGACATTACTTAAGTTATGTTACACTTAAATGACTTGGCAATATTTATTCTCTAACCTTACATGATTGTTTATAGCATGATAAATATAATTTAAGAAGAGAAACTAGTTTGGAAAATTTACTATATTTCAACAGATTATTATCTAAAACAAAATAAAAATTATAGCGCGGAAGATACGACATATTGAAATTAACAAATAATTCTTATTCTCGCCTATAAATGTCAAGGTTTTAAATTTTTTTTTGATAAAATAGTAAATAAAGTAATATAGCAAACCTTCCCAGATTGTAATATTTAGTTAAACAATAACTTTGGTAATAATAAACAAAGATTAACTGCTAACGCGAGAATAAATTTTGATTAATATGTAAATGTTAATAGAATAACTAATCGGAAAATAAAAAATTTCTTTTATTTTCAGAGTATATTTGTAATTTGTTGCCTCGATTTTGTCTCGGTCACAAATATCTGAAGCTCAACACAATAATCATCGCTTTCTACTCCTCGTAACATAATATACTATTTATTTTTATCTGCTTTTCTCAGAATGAATAATTTAGTCTTGATGATTTTTGCTATAAATTTTCGAAATTACAATATAAAATATAAACCGAAAATGAATAATAGAAGTAATTCTGTAATTAATCTTTCATTATTTACAACATTTAATATGCAAATAATAATCAAAACAAGTCTTATAGAATAAATACTAACAATAAATCATATGTATTTAATAGAATTTTTTTTAATAATTCTATTATTCATATCACTTAAACGATGTATGACGATTACAATTTTCTTTTATAAGCACAGAATAGTAAATACTTAGCGGAAATTAAAAAGAATTATATATGAGAAATATATGTAAGGGTTTATTCTCTTTAATTACATAAAATAAACACATTACTTTAATATGTAAAATTCTTGTCATACACAAAAAAGAAATATTACAAAATTTATTTCAAATCAAATATAATTTTGATAAAATCATTCATCGTACAAGCAATAAATAAATCAATTTCTTTAATCCTTTTCACACCAAATTAACATACTAGATTCCAATTATTTTTTTTTATAATTATACCTGTTAAATCTTAATTTTATTCAGCATCTTATCTATCTCATTTGTATTTATTTGCCTTTTAACTGCCTTCCTTTTATCAAATCAACTTGTCTTACTCAATTTTACATTTTAATTTATAATAATTTAAGTCTTTCGCAATCGATAAAAATTTCTATTAATTAATTTTTTATTACCGGCGTTTTGCATAAAATAAATTGCTAAAAAGAAATATTAAGAAATAAATATTTCCATGTGTTTATGTAATAATACGAATATAATGGGTCTGTGAGCGAAGTTTTGATTTTACGATTTTGTGTCAAACAAACCTGAATAAAATGATCGTTGGTAAACATGAATTGGGCCGTATCTAGCTGACATAAACAGTGTGGAAATTAATGAGTAGGTATATTGCAGAGTAAATATGAATTGCAGAGTAAATACGATTATAAGGTTTTGAATATAATGTTCTATGTTTGGTAAGATTTGCTTGATACCGTACTTCTTAAACATATCTGTCATGAAATTCTACATTTATTCTATAGTTATATATTTAATCTATAGTTTAATAGTTTATTAAACATTTAGTGTTTATGCTTAAATTTAAAATATACTTACATTTAAATTGTATTTAATTTGTAATTATCTCATTTTCAAATGTATTAATATAAATAAGTAGTAGTTGTTGACACTTACCTGAAAAAAAAAGAAAATTATTTAGTAAGTACTATTAACATATTTATCCAAAATATTAAAATTTAAATTTATATATATATATATATATAAGAAAAATCTTTAGACTTTTTTTAAATATTTTAGTTGTTTTATCTAACAAAATGACGATTTCCAACATCTGATTCAAGAATTGATAATTACTTTTTGTGTATTTATCTAATTTAATCAGATATTTTTTTTATAGGTTGTAGTATAATTACATATTGTTGTAAGTTGATTTATCTAAATTTTTTAAATTATTTTTCCAAACATTCAATGTTATTAAATATATCATCTAATTATATACACAAATCTTCTTAAATGTAGTCATTTATTAATAAAAATTAATGCAGAATTATATCCTAAAGCCGTTTTATTTTAAAATAGCTATTTTATATGTAATTTAGCAACAATAACTAGCAATTTTAATTGGTTCATTATTATGATTTCTCTTATCCAAATATATTTATTTTTGATTTATTGCAACAGCACACACATAAAATATTTCAAGATTTTTCTAGGTTAAACCATTCAATTTTCGGGTAATATTTTAACAGCTTGACGAATAGTATTTTCGCGTTTACTGCCTCTGGCACAAATAATATATCAAACAAATGACTAAACGCTAATTAAAGGAAGTTATTTATCTTTTTTTTTTTCGTTGCGAATTTTTGTAATTCTTTCGTTATTTCTCATTACAGATGTGTTAATACTTATATAAATAGATATTTTATATTCTCGTTAATCATTAGAATAAAAGTAATTTGTTCTTACAATAAAATTAATTATGTTGCCAAAGAATTTGGCACTTATGAATGTGATTATAAAATAAAATTGTATTTGACACAGAAACCAAGGCCAATTAACGAATATATAATGTGACTAATTTTAATAAAATTATCGGAATATTACTTTGGTTGCATAAATGAATTTGTCAACTCTAACATAAGTTTAAAAAACATCAAAATAAGTTCTCTAATATTTTTTTTGTCCAAACAAAAATATGAACATTTTTGATTTCATTCATCAATGCGTAGACGTGTAGTGAGTAAATGGGTTGACACGATTAAGAGTATTGTATAAACAAATGTTCCTAATGGTTAAAAATTTAAACAAAAACTGTATGAGAGTTATTATGAATATAATGAAGCAAAAGTTGTTTATCTGTATAAAAATGTTTAGCAGAAAAAGTTTGTCACATCTATACTAATACTTGGTGTAATTGTATGTGTATTTAAAATAATAAATAAAATTACTAATAAAATAAACGCTAATTTTCAAAATATGTTGTCCTTAGATATTAGTTGAGTAAAAAAAATGTACAAGTTATAGAAACATTTTAAAAATTTTAACGTAAACATTGAGTTAATTATAGCATCTTTCTTGCTGCAAAAAATATGCTAGCTTAATTCAACTAATCAGTTAATTAAGTAAATTAAAACATGGCTAAGCTAATACGCTGTCAACAGCTACATTGGTGTTGAAAATTACAAGAAAAAAAAACCTAAAATATAATATGATTTCACACTGTAAGTTAATGAACTTATATAGACTAAAGTAGATTTAAAATTTAAATTTTACTTTAAAATTTTCATCACGTTATAAAAATTCTGAATTTGTAATTAATAATATTTATAGATTAAATTTATAGAATTTTCTGGACTATTATGCCGCGGTAGATCTATCCTCTTCGCAGGTTTCACCATACATCGTAGATAGCATTCTCAGTGTTTAGTAACTGATTGATAGTTTCTGCTCCACAATCTGGCCGATTTTGGCTGGCCTACCCTTTCCAATCGGACTGTACCTTCAGTTTTCGTTATAGGTTTCGCTACGCCATTTTTCGATTTATAGATTTTGCCACGCCACTAAACGATTGAAAAGAGAATGGTGGAGGAGGTATATACATATATGATTTTGGAGCAGAAACTGTCATTAATAATACTGTATATTCATTTAAATTTTTAATTGTAAAGTTACATACTAATTACTAAGTTACTACATGAAATTACAAAAATAAACACGGAATGCAATTGCTTGTAATTAAATTTATTTATGTAAACATAAAAGATACCTTAGAAAATTATATTGATCAGTGTATCAAATTTCTAATCTTGTTATAGTCAACACTTTTAAAAGACGATGTTGTAAAACAGTAACAGATTTTATCGACAATATTTGAAAATATGTGTACACATATGTAATACGAGTATTCTTATTTTGGGTTCTGTATCATATCTGAATCACTTACATTTGTCACTTAGGAGATATAAATAATAATACATACACGTCTGCACTGTAACTTCGTTTATTCATGACTAATTCATGTATACCGAAATCAACATACAAATTTAATACAAATATAATATTAATAATTAACAAAGTCTCGACCAACATGACCGAGCGGTTTAAGACGTGTATCTGACACCGCTCGTACCTGTGTCCAAAATTGAATTTCGCTTAGAGAATTTATATTTGTTATGTCTTTGTATCGACCAAAATATACTTTGAAAAGTAATACTAACATTGTTTTTAGCTAATATTTTTAGCAGCTAAAGCCAATATGTAAAAAAAAACCATAAGTGAATTATATTATTTATAAAGTGCATAATCTATTAATAAATCTTTGCACGCTATATTTTTTTCTTTGTTTTATTCATTTTTCAACAAACTTTAAACAAATTAACTAAAGAATATTTTTATTCTATTTATTTCCTTCAATCTTTTTTTTTATTAATATATTTTTTAAAAATTCTAACTTATTTTAATGATTCTATAATTTTGCACCAACCCTTTAATAATAAAAATACTTAATTTAAATAAATTAATTTTACTGACTAAAAAAACCCAACTTCTTAAAACATTTAAAGTTATGTAAGTTCCACAAACTCAATTTCTATACATTGTAATCCTAAAATAGACAGTGGTATAATACGTTCTGGTAATAGGGAAACGCGATGGTTATCGTAATTTCTCTGTCATACGAGGAGAAACGTTATTTGCATATCGTTAAGTTGGCCGGGGTGCGAACTAGGCATTGTCAGTACGTATGTCATTGTATGTAGTGTGGAAGCGCATAGCTGCTGCATTATATCCCCACCCCCTCCTCCGTACGGATCATCTGATGCCGATGCATTTAAACTGAAACTATGCATGTCATATGCTCGTATACTCGTGCGTCAATCATACAAATCTTGCATATCAAATGAGAATTCGTTTGACGCTGGTTAGAATGTGATTGTATCGGTACTAAAATATATCGACTACTATACTGTATGGTTGAGTGTCGAATAATCTAATGTATATAAGTCATAATTTATTTCCTTGTTAATATATGAGTTAGAATTATCTTATAGATTTGAAGAACTTTTATTTCCGTGCACTTATTCAAATTTACTGAAATTAATCGATATTTTGAAATTATTTTTCGTAAAAATTTACTAAATTTTTATGTGTACATAAGTATATTATTTTAATAAAAATATTAATATTATTAATTAAAATAAAATTAAATATTAATTAATATAATTTATATTATAATATTAATATTAATAATAAAAACAACGTCATCGAAAGTACATAACTTTGAAATTCTATTAGTAGGTAATTATCACAGCTAGCCTAATTAATTCAGTTCACTTAATACTATTTAATGAAATTCAATTTGACATAGTCAAAGCAGAAATTAAAGTAAGCCGATTAGTAGCTTAATAAAATTATTCCAATTTACATTTTTAAATACGAGTATAATTTTATAACTAAATATAATATTTAATAAAAAAATATTATGTGTCTATCTATATCTGTTTATCGGTCTGCTGCTACTCGTCGTTATACTGGCCGTTTGACTATAAATATTGCAATATACGTATATATATATATATATATATATATATATATATATATATATATAACATTGAAAAAATATGCGAAAGAATGCATTTACACATCAGGGCATTACACCGGTATTATTTGCTTAACAACTTGTTAATTCCATTAAGGAGAAAATCGATTTATTGACACATTGAAAACCCCGCCCACACACATATATACACACTCTATACCAGGTAAGAAAAGCAAAGCACAGTTATAAGCTGCAAAACCAATACTGGCGAGGGTAATTTAGCGGTTAGCACTGGAATAAAATCCGTTCTCTTCCAAAATCCAATCGAAATCAATGCGTAATACCGAATTGGAATCGAGAATCGGAATGGGTAGCTTTGGTAATTCGCGCATTCGGTGCCCGCCTGTTAATTTTGCAATCGATCAATAAAACTGTTAGTGTTTCGCTTAAACCTCAATAGAAATTTCATCGGGGCTGTACGGCTATATTCCTACCAAACTTGTGCCCCGCGATCGTATAGCATACAAATTTCCGATTTTGCGGCCGGAATTCCGGCCGATGCTCAATAGGATAAACCAGTGATCTCAAACTTAAATTACTAGCGAGCCGAATGTACATTATTAGCAAGGCATTATCGGTAAATATAATTGAGAAGTAATTTTAAGTAATTAGAAATATTTATTATTTCTGATAATTTATGCATTGCATAAGCAAAAAGTTTTCAAATGATAAGAATAAAATAGCATGTATGATAGGTATCATAAATGTGATGAGGCAAGTTAGTTTTTTGGATAGAAATGTTTAGCCAAAATTAATTTCTGCTTAAATAAAACGAGTTTGTGCCACACCTTCACAAATACATGGCGTGATTTTTAATGTATGGATTATATTAATCTTTTGGGACTCATTTTATTAGTGTATTTTAATTTTTATTGATAATTTACTGATGACTCTTTTATTTGTTTTACGAATATTTCGCAACAAAGATATTTTGAAAAAAAATATTTATCAATAGTTATTAAACAAGTTATATAATTTTTCAAATTTTTATGATGTGCATATAATTCTGTTAATAGGTGGCATATTTGTCAAGACAGTTTTATTTTTATTTACCATGACTACAGTAGTTGTTACATTTTTTTTTTCTATTCCATAAATTTATTTAATACGATGACAACAGCAAATTTTTATACTTGTTACTTGTTTGCTAATAAATAGATATTCAAAAAATATAAATAAACTTACAAAACAAACAAAAAGTATTTCTCATTTTAAATTTGTATATTATTCCTAGTTTTGCATAGTTTTGTAACTTTCACAGTTTTGAACGAGTATCTAATACTGTTCGATTAAATCAGTTATCAAAATATATTGTCAATATTTGTGAATAATTAATAAATACTTTTCAGAAAATAATTAAATTTCATAATAATTTTTCAATTAAAAATGCAATATTTTTAACCTCTAACTCAAATTACGGGTTATGTAAAATCGTATTGCAAGCCGGATGCGTCCCGCGGGCCACCAATTTGAGTCCGCTGGGATAGACGATAGAGGGTGGTAGCGAATTTAGACCTTAATCCTGCCCATTTGCTCACAGCGATTATGGTCATTTGCAGATATTATACCATTGCGTGTAACTATAGGCTCGGTCGGTCTCCCCTTATTTACTAATTTCAAATTGCCATTGTCGATTATATTTAGTTATTGATGCTTTTTTATTCGATTTTGTTTTTTCGCTTTTTTTCGTTGTTGTTTTTAGCGAGTGAAATTTTATTTTTGCTTCGCGGTTATTTGCGTTTGCGGCATATGTTTTGTATTACTTTAAAAGCGTATTTAGAGTAAATGTAAATAAAAATATGATTTTTATTTAAATTTTTCCTGCCAATGAAATTAATGTTTCATGTTCTAATATTTACTGCATTACTTTTTTTTTTAATTTTTGAAATTAATTTGTTGTTTTTGTAAATTGAAATAACAACGCCTAAAGTAAATGAAAAGGCAATGTATATTTGCACAACAAAATTGGTATGTCGAACGACAACTATGACACAACAGATATTGGAAAATTTACGACAAAATTAGTATGTTGAACGACAAATATAGCACGAAAACATTAGTCTATTCAACGATGAATATAGTGTAACAAGAAATTGTTGGACAATATGGTTCTTGTAACTTGATACTTATTTCTAAAACTAAGTAGTTTTTATTATTTTTATAATTTAATAAACTTAATATTTGGCCTAAAAAAAGTTTTAAAAAATAATATATTATTAAAACGAAATCAATATTATCAATTTGAATTATTTTTATCGTTTTCAATTAAATTAATTATGTTCGCTTTATTTCTCAAATTCCTTTTACTAATATTAAAAGTTTCTTATTTTATTTTGTATGATGAATTATTTAATATCCATGTATTAAATAGAAACGCTTCTATTAATAAAATGGTTTTTAATAAGAAAACACATATACAAACTTTCCCTCTTTTCAAGTACACATACACACACACAGCAATAATAATAATAACATTTTACCAATATTATTACACCAAAAAAAAAACATTGTCGTTAAAGTAAACGTTCTTAAAAATAAATGAAGGGTCGTCGAATCAATTTTCGTAAATTATTCAAATTATTTTGGTTAAAAAATCGATTAAAAGTGCCCTAGAGAAGTAAATTTTCGGTTCCGAATATACTTATTAATATAGGTTATCGTTGTCATATACGAATATTGCTGACGTACATATTTATCATGCCCGGTTTTTTCGAGAACCGATTACTGGTATAAATAAAACTATTCAAAAATCGGAATGGTGTCTGATGTTGACAGCCAGGTTTTTTCGTACGTGAATCGGCAGTGGAATAACATTTTTTTTACGTCGACGTTCTTTCATTGTAAGCGGAGCGTTATTAATAAAAATCGAGAGATTGGTTGTCTGTCGTATTTTTATCAAGAATGTATTGGTTGGTCGCCTCACCCACCCCCAGCAAATAGTTACTTTAAATGGGAAGCAATTCATTGGATATCAAAGTGAATTTACGATATTCTATTGGTTATTTTCCTATGCGGGTCGAAATTTAAATAAGTGCAGCGTGACAGTTGCTTTTACATCTAAATGCAGATGTACTAAATATAAAAGGTTTGAAGTTTGATACTTGCAAAATGTGTAATGGTATTTTGCTTTTAACTTCTTTTATTTATTATTTTTAGATCATGATAAAAACAGAACTATTTTAATTTAAAATATTTCATACAAATATCTCTTTCTATTGAATATAGTCGTACATATTTGTATTTTTAATATATATTAAAAAATATATGTTGTAATATTTACTTCACGATCTGTGTATTATAAAATATAAAGCATAATATCAAATATTTCGAAAGTAATGATATGAATCTTGTATTGAATGTTGATAAGTGTAAAGTAGGTATTAGTTTTTGAGAAGGGTGACAACTTGACTTCCTTTAATTAATAATTAATATTTTTTTTAATTTATGAAATTTTTTGAACTAATTACTTTCATATCTAGCAACTTATTTCTCTGTTTTGTTTGTTTATTACTTATAACATTTTTATATTTTTTTCTTGATGATGACATACGTAGAGTATATCAAAACGTTAATTTTTAAATAAAATATATACAGAACTTAATCCTACAGCTTTTTTTTTTTAAGGAACAAAATTACAACAGACAGTAAATTTACAATATATATATATATAAATACTATTCATATTTGACAAGAGGTAAAATAAAAAGTTATTGTATAGCAAAAAATAAAAGCACTTTTTCATAATCAAAAGAGGTGAATCAAAGTTTTTGTATTTAGGTATTATTTTTAATACTCTATATATATATTTTTGATTGAAATGATATTGCTATACTTGAATTTCATTCTTCTAATTTTGGTACATGCTTTATATAAAATTACATGAGATAACAGTTAGTTTTTAATTAACTTTTCTTTATTTTGCATGTGTTTTTTTTTTAATTTTTATACACACAATTTTCTAATTAATTACAGCGCAACGTGTTACAACTCATAAAACATAAAAACCAGCAATTTATAAAATAGTCCCTTAGCACAAATATCGCATTCTATATTCCATGGCATCGTAGCCAGTTTCAATAAAAACTTTTTTCGCTCATCGTGCGCCGTTCCAGTAGCAGTAGCTCAACTACTTTGAATATAAATATATTCAATAAAAATATATAACATCTGTATTCGAAATTTTCGCTTTATTCCTGTAACAATATCCCGTCGCGCACGTTGTTTTAGTATCTATCCGGTCGCCACGTTGGCAAATGGCAATTCACTTGAGTTGAGTTTGAGTTGGGGGACAAGAGAATGGGAACGAAATCGGTACGGGCTCGGGCCACATAACCCAATCGGGAAACGTTTTTCGTTGAGCGCTCGCGACCATAACATTCTTTTGTTTTTAATAACAATAAAAGAAAAGTGAGTGACAATATTCGCGTATACCCACACACATATATACTTACTCGGTCCAGATGAAGCAGTTGGTACGCTTGGAGATGGGCACATAACAATAAGGGGGTCTTATCCTTGAAATATACACAGCTAGTATCTCACAATGTGTATTTATTATTGTAATCAGTGTTAAGCATTTATCTAGATAATTAATTATACTTATTTTGTAATCAAGACAAAAATGAATGTAATACATGTTTATTGGTACTATGAACTGTTGATTCTCTCATAAATAAATACATAATTTTGACTTGAATATTGATATATAATCAATATATACTTATATATCTGTCCGATTATTATATATATATATGTTTTGAGAATATGTGTCTATAAGTAATGTTACATATTTGTAAATATGTTTTTAAAATATTTTAAAAATCAAACATAATGTGATCTAAATACTATGTATCGCATATATTATTTAAAAATCAATAAGGAATTTTAAAAATAGAAAAAATTTATTACAAATAGTGTAAACATCATTTTTCTGCTATACTACTATGTTCATAAATTTTTAACGATTTTACTAACAAAAATATTTTTTTGTTAAATTATCAAATGTATTAATTTTAATATCAAACAGTATTGATTGATAAAATTTTAATTTGTAAAAATACAGAATATGACATTAAATATTTAAAACTTTAAACTATGAACTGAAAAATGTCATTTTATTTTAATAAATTTTATATAAAGTTATTTATGGCAACTTTAAATATTAATAAATTTTATATTGAATCGTTTATAACGCATATATCGCATGCTTAATTGAAAGTTAAAAATTAATATAGATGTAAAACTAAAAATGTAACAGAACAAATATCAATTTTAGTTTTAGTCTTTATATTTATAAAAAAAAGGATTATATTATACGAAAATATATGTAACACCTATTATTGTTTACATTATACACTAGCAAGTGATCATTTATCAGATTAAATAATCTGAATGAGTAATAATCATTACATGCCATTAGAATACTCTATTTTTTCTACGACTACACAATACAAATTTGCACTTTCGGTCATAGAAATAACATTTTAAAATAACACCTATAAACACCTAATAAACACAGAAATTTAATTAGTCAAAAACCGATGAAGAAGTACGTTGAGTACGTCAATTATTAATAAATATTAATACAGAACTACAATATAAAACCGTTTTATTTGAATATAATGAGTTCTGGAAGATATTTTACTAGGTTAAAATAAATTATTATTTAATAGAAAAATATTTCTACTTTAACAATTAATTTTAATTTTGACGGCCATAATAATCCAGATATTTAGGCTCTTTGAACATTGAAGAATCATATCCCAAAAATGGGGTTATAGCGTGCGAATATTGAAGAATATAACCGATGTTATGGAAGCAGTACTAGGGGCTGAAAATCGATAGTGATATGTGTGTATGCAGTAGCGCAGCCAGGATTTTGTCTTGGGGGGGGCCCAAGGATTTTATCTTGGAGAAGCAAAAAAAAAGCAAATACTAACCAGATTTTCACTTTATCTTACATGAATCGAATAATTAATAGTTTAAAATAATGAATTTTGGCTCAATATTTTGGGGTTAATAATTGTAGCGTTAGAAGTGACTGTTGAATATATGACTAAACGAATAAAAATTGTGCTAATTCTGCTAGCCTTGGGGGGGGCCGAGGCCCGTCGGCCCCCCCCTTGGTTGCGCCACTGTGTGTATGTATATACCTTCCATTCAAAGTAGCTTCTTTTTTCGTCGGACCAAAGCCTAGAGTCCTCGTGCCTTCAATCTTCCTCGTCGGATGAAGGCTACCACGCAAGCATGACAACGCGACTGACGCGATCGGATACTTTGTAAAAGAGTACAGAATATAAACGAACACAAACCATCGTCAGATTTTTTTTTCTTGCTTTTCGCAATCATTGAACGCCTTATTGTTCTATTTAGCTAGTTGACGTTTATGTTGATCGATTGACTGTTGGTTAATAATGGCGGTTTACGTGTTTCTTTTAAAGGGTGTTTTTAAAATTACCTTGCATCAATGACTCAGGTAAATTTACTAGACAAATTATGAATTATCGTTTTAGTTGTTGTTGAATCAATACTGTTATGACTGTTTAACTTAAAAGCTGATAAATTTTTAATTGATTCAGAGCTGATAGCAAAAAACACTGTTAAATGCATTGTTAACTTGACTAATTAAATAGGTGCTTCAAAGATAAGTGACAACAATCTAGTAGAAAACATAATACATTTATATTCCAAACTAATGTTAATATAAAGTAATATAATATTTTCTATTAATAATTTATAACATTTTTATTTTATAATCTAGATACTTGTGAATGAAGCTAGAGTTACTTGTCTGGATAAGAGTGTTTGGTGGAAACTACCTTCGGAATAGAAGATATAGTTTGTTGCACCCCTTTTTGGGTACATGACGTGATTGTGTATGTATGTCTTTTGTTACCTAGTTACATGTTTTCATTGTTTTGTTTGTTTAATATTTATGTCACTTGTATTTTTCCTAATGATGATGAAAGTCTAGTACCTATGTCATAACATGAAATTTTAATAAGGCTTTTTATTTAAAAAATAAATTAAAAATCTGTCATATTTTTAAATAAAACTTTGTAGAACTTTATTAATAATGTTAAATTAATTAACTGAAATTTATAATTTAAAAATTCCTGACTATATTTGTAACGATGGTTACAAATATTAACTAATAGTTATATTTTACATATTAAAAAAAAACAACCTAAAAGCATATTTTACAGTCTAATACCAGACTAATTAAAAATAAAAATTTCCACACCTACTGTGATTATTAGCATACATAAAACACTTTTTTTACAATTTACATATGCTTTAAATCCCGATGCAGAAGATAAAAATGAATTAAAACTTCTCGTAGTAAAATAAAAAAAATCTAGCAGATGATGAAAAGGAAATTAGCATTTTTATTTTAGGCACATTAATTCACTTCTTCCGTCTACTAAAAGATTGAATCTACAGGTGAGGTTTTTATTTGCAAAATAGTTGGTAAATATTGCCGAGCGCGTTCCGAAAATTGTGCCCTTTTTAGCGGGCGTCATCGTACAGGTATTATCTTTACTGCTCGTTTTTATTTGAATATAAATCTGGCCTAGTTTAGCAATTCAAATTTCGAGGAGCGGAACCAGTCGACGAAAATGCTACTAACATTCCCATATGATATAACGCGGTTCTTACAAATATATATTGCCTATTTTTTTTCATCAGCTATACTTCAAGTTTTTTTTTTTAAGATTGCATATATTTTTGTCACTACAATCACCTCCAACATAAACCATTATTTATTTTGTTTATAATCTGAAAACTAGTTTTTTCTTCAAGCGTATTAAAATATTGATATTTCGTTACTATATTGCCTATGTAGAAGGAGGTCATTATAATACTAGTACAATAATGTACATTATTATACAGCAGTTAGTTACTATGTACACTAGTGATTGCAGCACCAAACATAACTATAACATCTTCGGCGGATATATTAAAAATTATTACGCCAAGTTAAATTAAGTTAATTGACAATTGAGTTGTGTAATTTCGCTTGAATTTGAATATAATTACAATTAAATATTCGAACAAATATATTACTAATACACAAAAAATATTTATCACTAGTTAAACTTGATTCTGAATTTCTTTATCTATCATTTAATTATAAAAAAAATTGTAAGTAAATCCTAATTAAAATAAAATTACTTCAAAATTTTGCTATAAAATTTATTTGCATACTTAATATACATATAAATAATTTAATAAATAAATGCAATTTATATTCATTATGTATATAAAAGTTTGTTAAAATTATAATCTATTTATTTTAACAGAGTTATTTTATTATTTACCAAAATATGTTTGTTGAAGCATAGTTATTACAATAAATATTGTTTTAATACAATTAATTATTGCATATAAATAAAATTAATTATTGCAATATAAACAATTGATGTAAAAATAATACTCTAAATTTTGTGATAATTCAGACAACTAGTTTTTTAGGTCATACTAGTCCAGAAAATTATATAAATTCAGTGTTCTTAAATGTTTTTTTACTATCATTATAGTAAATTAAAAGGCTATATGTTTAAATTCTGTACTATTTTTTTTATTAAAATGCGACGTTTCGATTCATGCTTAATGAACTTGAACCTGAAGCCTGTCCTTTTAAATACAAGTAAGCCTAAAAGCTAAATGAGTAAAATTAATAAGTAAAACCAAATATGCATTTGGTAAATTATTTTCGTATATTTTCTAATTACATAAATACGAAAATATAATTAAATTCATTAATAACAAAATAACGAACCAATTTAATTACAAGTATTTAATTTTAGCGAATTTTTAATACGTTCAACATTTTAATAAATTTAAAAGAAATTTCTCATTTGAATTGTGTAGTGAGACCTCGTGACGGACGGATTTGCGGCAATAGAATTTTCTTCCTGCGTCTTCGTCAACAGAAAACTGTGGAGAAAACTCCCCAGAGTATGATGGCGGATAGTAGGATTGGAAAATGGGCGTTGCGCTCGCTTTAATAATGGAAAAGTGCTCTTACTTTTACGAAAATTATATTATAAAACGAAATAAATGCAAGAGATTTTTAGGTAATTTACAGCAGATGTAAAGAAATTATTTTAGATTTATATAATAATTTGAATTTTTAGCATATATATAGTTAATGGAAAATAAAATATACATAATGATAATAATCCATAAATACTATATTAGTTTCGATATACTAAACGTATATCATCATCAGGACAAAAATACAAACAAAACAAAGAAACAAGTTTGTTTATTTTTTATTTTAATATAATAAGTTCTGAAAGATTTTCTACTATAGTTATTATTAACTAAGGGGAAAACTATTTCCTCAATTTTTTTACACCAGATTGTACAAATTTTAAAAATGATTGTTGAGATTAAAGTAATTTTTCGTTGATTTTTATGAATTTTATACGAAAATTTTAAGACTCTAGAAAATTATTAATTGATTTTTACTATAATTTGAAAGGATTTGACTAATATTTTAAAGAATTTTATAAGATTTTTAAAAAAATTTAAAGGATTTCACGACGACTTCAATTAATTTGTACAACTAATTGTACAAGTGGTTTCCCCCTCATTATTGGCCTATGTGAAGAAAATTATTTCTTAGTTAAAAACGAAATAAATAATGATACGTTTTAAAGTTAGTTATAAAAACAACCATATGTTTTGTGTAATCAGAAATATAAAAAAAAGTTTTCCATGTAATTCTAATAAAATTAATCATACTGTATACGTATATATAATAAATACCTAACGTATATAAAATGACATCATGACAATTTTTAAATATTACGCAACAGAAAATTCCCATACAGTCTTAGAAACATTTATTAAACCCAACGGTGACAATAGCCTAGGTTTTTAAGGCATTTCCTAACCATTTTGCGGATATATCTAATATCCATTAAGAGCCGACTTGGTTAAATTGAATTTTGAATAGAAAACATTAGTCATCTGTCTGTGTCAAATGCTAATGGTTTAATGCAATTGTTTTATGGTAAAATAGTTCTGTTTTCACAGCCAACTAGTGCACTTACTTTGTTCACGTTTAGAAAAACATATTGAAATATTATATTATGAATAATAAAACTAATGATACTTAATAGTCTGTTTTTATCTAATTATCTTTAAATGTAAAAATAACAGTAGAATAATCAATCTTATTTGTCTTATATCGTTGAGTAAATTGTTTGGGAACATTGTGAGAATATTATGAGAATAAATGTAACTTGTATTTGAAATTAATTTTGTTGTTTAGATATTTAAATAATACTCTGGTAATATCATACATAATTATATTATATTATATTATATACATATGTTTGAATGTAAAAATATTCAGTCACCAAACACTGAAGAGCCATCTACAAAATATGACAAAACGTCTGCGACGAGAACAGATCGACCACAAAATAACAGTCCAGAAAATTTTATAAATTCAATGGACACAGGCCATAAAAGCCTGAAATTATTATTTTATTATATTAAATTTCAAAATTTGTATTTGTGCAAATATACAAATATACAAAAATCCAGTTCAATATGTCACTAAGTAAAACTCTATTTTCGCGCAAAGTAAATAATCCAACAATATTGCATATTCCCGTCGCGGTATTTTCATTTCAGAACCAACTGCTCTTAGCGAGAGAAGAGTTGGGGGCATCCACACCGCGGAATTGTAAATATCTACCTGGATGATGAAACCTCAAAAGAGTAAATTAAGACGAGCACCTTGGGAATCCTCGTCCTCCTAAATCTTAATTAAGATACCAGCATTCGAGAAAGCTGTAAGTAAACACCGGATTTCATAAGTCTACAACAAAGTTCACCTCGACGGCAGAAGAAGAAGAAGAAAATCTTGAAGCAGATTTGCAATAATATCATCATCAACATCATCTCATACTGTTCCCTCATCCGCGTTCGTTCCTTTTAAGATATTACACGTTCTAGAATTAAAGAACATCTCTCTTTGAAAGCAAGAGATATACTTTTTCATTATCGAAGGACATTAAAATATAATGCGTTCATGCGCTTAATAACAAAGCGTAAAAGTTCTGAACTGCCCCGCAATGCTGCCAATATTATTAATTTTTAACTAGATGTGGTGTTGGTTGGCGGTAGTTAAAATGAAAATGTTTTATGTCAATACAAAGTGCTTTCTTGCGTAAATTAAAGATGAAAGACAACAGAAAAATGACCATTTCATTGATGTGTAATTTATTATATTATTGCATAACATAAATTTAAAATTCTTAGTAAAAAAAATTAAATTTGTGTTGTTATTCATTAGCAAACCTTATCCTTCGCATTATCTAAAAAATGTAAAAACTATAACAAATATTCTGGAGTTTTGTAATATGTTACAAAAATAAATACCTTTTTAAATTTTTTAAATTTTGTTTAACTTAACTTTAATATTTTAATACAGAATAGAAAGATATTTACTAAGAGGTTCAAATTATTTGTTTTTCAACAAAAATTGTAGAAAAAAAAAAAAGGAAAATGGCTGCAAACTGAAAAAAAAGATATAATGTACATACAAAAATATTATTTATATTTTTATAAGACCAATATAATAGTATATTATTCAACAATCATGTAATGATAATTATTATACATGACATAAAGTCTGCTATTCAAGGCGTAGATAAATTTTGTAACTCAATCGAATGAGTAATAAACTTTATTATTATAATACATAAATTATACTTTTTCAAAAACTACAGCCATAATTCGTTAGATATTTCAAATACAATTTTGTGATTAGTCTCAAACTATTGGATAAATAATACAAAATTTCCATTAGTCAAAAGGTGTTAAGTAATAATTAAAAAATGCTAATTAAACAAAATTAACGATTAAGAAATGCATTATTAAAATAAAACGGCTTTAGGTTCTAGTTCTGTATTAATATTTATTAATAATCCACGTTTCGACAAACTCAACGTACATCTACATCAGGAAAAAAGGTACTATGTCGAATGCATTATTTATTATTTGTAAAAAATAAAAAAAATTTATATTATGTTAAAAATTATTTTATCTTTTTATTAGTAAATACTACTAAAATATTTCCAACTTATTTTTAAAGTTTATATTTATTATTATTTTCATTATATATTACGAGTTTATATTAATCAAATTCATATTCATGTGTAAAACTTTTTTATTCTATTTAATAAAAATCTATAAATTCAATTTACTCTTAATTAAAAATAAATTATTACACACAATTTTTTTGTAGAAAATTAATAACAATATATTCCCGTAACAAATTGAAAATACCGTAAAAATTTTCAATTAAATTTTTTATCAATTTTTTCCCAATATCTAAAACCAAAATAAAAATATTAATATAATATAGCAATTCAAAAAGTAATTTATATATACTACAATCAAAAACAAATTTAATATTTATAATACTTCCAATATCTTTTTCTTTTCATTTATCAAATAAAAAAATTGCACTTAAATAATTAATGGAAGCCTTCGATCAAAGCATAGTACAAAAAACCAAATTGCATTTGACAGATATTAACGCCAGTTTCAAATAGAAAAGAAGTTACTTTTATGAAATATTATTACCGAGAACTTTTTTTTACTCTTACAATGATGCTAAAAACCGATCACATTTTCCCGTTGAAAATTTCGAAATCATTGCCACGAGGCTCTTCCATTGTGATGTAGCTGATTTTTTGTTGGGTGGAATGTTTTATTCGTATCAACACGTCAATTTGACCGTTGGCCACGCTTGCATAGTATAAATTCCTATCTTAGTCTTTTATCAGATGTAATACGTCGGTATCACTGTATTAGAAATACGGTAAATTGGAGATATAACAATTAATAGTCCAGATTCAACAACGTAAATCTGTCAAATTAGAATTTTTACATGTTTGGTATTGTCAACAGAAATGTTTTGGTAAATAAATAAAATCTTGTTTTATCAGTTTCTTTTACAAATTATCTGATTTAGATCTGAAAATTGTTTGATTTTCAAAACAATTCTACTGTACTTAATTTATGTATTAAAAGTGTATTTAAATAATAACAAATAAATGGTTAAAAATTAGAAATTTAACATTTGAAATGTAAATGAAAAACTTTATTAAATAACTAAATGTTATTTTATGTTTTGTTATAATTTTGTGAATTATTGTTAGTTAGAAAATTTAGTTTAGAGAAATTTCGAAAAAAATGTATATCTACGCTAGAGTGTAGGGCCTCTAACAATTTATACAAGTGATCAGGCGTTTTTAAAAAAGTTGAATTGAACAGTAATAATTGAATTAAAATCATAAAAAATTAATAACTAAAGAAATTTTTTGTTAAAAATTACTCAAACAATTTTCAATGTTGTCTATATTAATTCTAAATCAAATTGCATATATTTTAACAGATATGTTTAATCCTATTGTAGCATTATATAAAAAATATATATAACAAAGTTCTCATTGTAAAACAGAGAACTTTTGATAAAAAGTTGTTTCATTTTGCGATTATTTCTCTATTGTATGATGTGTAAAATATCAAACAGCTTTTGTTATAAAAAACAAATTGAAATATTGAAGTTGGAGAACCCCCCTTTTTTGTAGATAATACCAACCAAAAAATACGTTGCTATTGATTAAAATTTAATGAAAATTTTATTTGTTCTGGGTGATTGATGTTTGCGTACGTCAGGAAAATATGCGGACTAATTTATTTATTTCCGGTGACACACATTTGTATATATAAAATAATGTCATTACAATTTTATTTGTAATTAGTTTTTAATTTGTTGCGACAAATTTTCAACAAAATTAAACAATAACGCTGCTAGATACTAATAAAAATTAAAACCGCTCTTTTGTGAAAATATTCAAATTATATTTTTGGATATTTATTGTACATATTCTGGTATTTGTCATGTTTGATAAAAATTTATCAAATTCTATGAACAAAAATGTTAAAAAAAAATTATAAGCAAAATAAATATTAAAAATGAAGAAAAATTCAACGTTTTGACGTACTCTACGTACATCATCATCAGAAAAAATGATATATACAATAAATAAACAGAACATATTTACTTATTTTGTTACGTAGTAACTTGTTTCTATGTTATGATTATTTATTGTATGTGTCATTTGTATTATTTTTCCTGATGATGATATACGTAGAATACGTCGAAACGTCGAACTTTAAATAAAATTATTACAGAACTAAATCCTGAAACCATTTTATTTCAATTTTATTTAAATATCGATGTTTCAAGATACTCTCCGTATATCTTAAAGAAAATTAATACAAATGACATAAACAAACAAACAAAAGATAGAAACAAGATACTAAGTGACAAAGTAATTAGTTTTATATTTCATTAAAAATTACAAAAACAAATATAAAATCCTAACAATTATTCATTAATTTTTTTAAGTATATTCTAATTTGTATAAACAAAAAATGTCGTTCTTGAAATATGGCAGCAAAATTACCGAGTAACTTTTAATGAAACATAAATTTATTTTAATATTCCGTTCTACACATCGAATTAAACATTCTTGAAATTCGCTTCAGCATAAGCAAACAAGATCGAGATAAGTGACATAAAATTAAGAAAAATTAATTAGATAATTAAAGTTGGAGCGTTTCTTCCATAAATGTTTTTCTCCATCGTGCGCAAGCACAGAAGACAACAAAATTCCCAACCAGCCAGCAAGCCAGCCAGCCAGCCAGCTCAGATTTATTTCGTTCGGGAGAACTTTTCTTTGGGTAAACATGCTTAGCATTTTCATCATTTCGTTGTACCGACTTGCTCGGTCACTCAAGTGTCTAACTTAATTTAAACTTCTTGTCAAAAACCGGCAGCTGGTGACGTCATGCCGTGAATAAAGTAGTGCTACCGACCTCTGTCCGTGTGTAGCGCTGATGTCGCAGCGTCAACTTTCCTGTATTATATAACTTGACTGCAATGTGGGGCTCATTAACATATTATTATTATTATTTTCCTTACTATGGGAATAGAATTTATATTACACAATTTTTATTATCGACTTACAAACAATGTATTATCGAATATACGTCACTTGTTTTGATAATAAATGTTATTGATCAGTAAAAGAAAAATAATATTGTTTGATATATTCTTACCGTGTAAATTATGTTTCGTATCTTATTTTACTTGTATTTCTATAAGGTTTTCATACATAACATTTGTATTTCCTATAGTAATAAATTAAGGACTGCAATGTATGATTTTTATACATAAATTTAAAAGGTATAAATGATGTATTGATGGTCATTACTCATGAAACCGCTGAGTAATAATAATTACATGCTAATAAAATACTTTTTTCTACAACTATACAATATATAGTTTTATTGTAAAAATATATAATTGTATATTTCATATTACATAAAATTTAATCAAACACTGAACTTTATTTTTGAAATATAATATAAGTAATATAAGTTTGAAGAATAATTTTAAAAATCTATTAAAATAATAAAGGATTTTAATAGAATTTGAATGATATTGTAGTAAATTTTGCCATCTTTGAATTTTGTATTTATAGTGAATGGAGAAGATGTTTCCGAATGGGGTCAGACCTGATCTGAATTTCAGATTCCCACGTTAAATCAAATCCTAGTTTTATGCTATATAGCTACCGTATATTGCATTGGACTTACAAATATTGATTTCTTGAAAAACATTTTCGGGTTAGTGTGTCGGTTAGAAAAATACTTGAAATTACTTTTATGCTAATAGTAACTATAAGTTATTTTTGATATATTTCTTATTAAACGTTACTTGACTTTATTTATAACTTTGGTAGTTTGTTTCTGCATATTACAGCGTTAGTTTGAATAAAATTAAATTTTAAATTACTACATTTATTAATTATTAGAACAGTCACAGATGTTTGATATTTTTTAATTCCATTTTATTATTAATTGGAAAACAGTTTATAAAAGGAAAAAGATTTTCATGAAAAACAATATGGACACTTTTCCATGGTGATAGACTTGACTGACGAATTTTTGGATGAGGTATAATTATAGTCAATTAAAAGACTTCCGGAAAACTTAAAATTCGTACTTGTTCTAAAAGATTTCTGCTTTTTAATTTACATATAAATTAACGAAAAAGAGAAAATTGTTCCACGAAATACGAAAATCCATTTAATGAATTTTTTTTCTATATATTTTAAATTCTCTGGAAACGCGCGAACGACTATGCCGGAAAATCAAACACTAAAGTTTTTTTCATTTATCTTTTTTTATTCTTAGGTTGTTAGCTTGCATCATCAAGTAGTTTAATATTTGTTTGGAATGCAAATGAGTCGATAAAATGGTTTAGCTAGATTTTTGCATTTTCAATCTATTGTCTTGCACTTTCATTGCAAAATTAATTTTTATTGTATACTAGTAATTATAATTGTTAATTTAAATATAAAGTTTAACAGCTGATGACTCTAATTTTATAAACTTTTATTAAGTAAACTTGTAAGTAAGTTAACTAGTTAGGTTAGTCAAATTTTGTAATCAAATTTTAATAAGTTTCATATATCCGAACGACTTGAAACTTTGCACACAACGAAATTTAAATGATAATACAATATCGACAAACGATATTTCTAAAAACTCTTGATTGAATTATAAAAATTGTTTAAACAAATATTCAGTAATATTTAATTTCAATTTATTAAAATATTATATTTTCAAATTTAAATATATTTATTTTATTACGTGTATTGTGTTATTAAACAAATAAAATTTTGTTTATATTATGTTACAACCTCGAGTGTCAAGTTTTGGTTTATACAACTTTAAATTATAAAAATAATTTTAATTAAATTAAAAAAAAATTATTTTGATAAATATTTTATTTTTTAACATCATATTACTTCGTTTTCTTATTATTGAAAACCAAAAAGTGTTTTTATGGGAATCAGTGACATTTATAAAAGTTCATAAAAATCAATCGTTTAATTATTCTAAATTAATTTCTCTGTAAATAAAAGAAATTTATGTCATATACCTTTATTGGTATCTGACGTAAATGTGTATGTTTGTATCAATAAAATTTCATGTTTTCGATTACTAAATTTATAATAAAAAATCTTATTTTACATTTCAGAGTATTTTTATGACTTTAACAACTATAATATTACTTATGAAAGTTGAACGACCTCTCGAATTGATTTTAGTATATAAGATGACAGGAAAAAGGTCAAATAAAAATGCTCTAGTTTGTTAGCATGCGACTAGTTTCGGTATATTCAGCATACCTTCCTCAAGCAAATGCTAATATGTTTGAACAAAAATTAAACATTTATATGGTTTCAATCGCAGCTCGGTACAATATATAAAATTATTAAATTAAAATTATTCAATTTGTCACAGTGTAAAATAATAATACAATCACAAGTCAGGAATATATAATATTACTACTATATTTTTAAAATATAAAAGCTTTAAGTTGAAGTTCTGTTAAATTTTGTTTATTATTTATGTCATTTGTATATTTTTACCGACCGTCATATCACATAAGATAAAGGTGGTATTGTAATCATACCAAATTTGACATATCGAGATTTTTACAAATAAGCACGAATTTTTCGATGCGGCTAAATAATGTTTTTTTATAATTTTTCATATTTTTATGATATAAATAATTCCGTAAATAGATGGAATATTTATGTCAAGACTGTTTTGTTTTTAGGTACCACGACTAAGGTAATTGCTGTTATACAAATTTTTCTATTCCATAAATTTATTTAATACGATGACGATCAGTTCTGTGGTGGTCATAGCAGATTTTTTCCTTATGATATTATACATACGTTTAGTATATCGAAATTTTAATATAAAATTAAACAAGAATTCAACGCTTTATTATTGTAATATAATGAGTTCTGAGAGATTTTTTACTGTTACTATATTTTTGATTTGATGTTAAAATTGTAATTAAAAAACCATTTACACTGAATCAGAATATTGATGTAATAAATATTCCTTCATAACACGTAAGTAATAAAAAAGAAAATATAAAAATGACGTGTATTTATGTACTTAGAATACATATTAATAATTGTACATTGTTGATTCTAACAAATCTATTTTTAAATATTTTATTAGTAGAACTTATGAATGACATTCATATTGATAAATATTTTAATAGGTCAACAGAACTACACGTAGAATGTCAGAGAACAAAGTTCAATCATACTTAACAAAAACCGGTTATTTTTACATTGTTTTATGTAGTTTTCGAATCATAATTAAAAATGCATCTTATTTATTCTCGTCTGCAAATCCACACCTTCCTACAAACTATTATTATCCGTGATTACCCGCGCAGACGCAAATAGTATCCAATAATTACTTGGGGCAGTATTTTCAAGCAAATATTTTATGCTGTATAAGGTAATATAGGTACGTTTGAAAAAGCAAGCTGTCATTTAATTAGTTTTTGAAAATCCGGTTTCAATCATTTAGATAAATCTTTCAAGCTAACGCTGTGAGTAATTAATGTTAGAAAATAATTATTTGTATGCGTTTTAGTTCATTTCAGTGTAATGTAATTTACATTTAAACATGCATAGAATTTACCGTCTGGACGGATAAACTTATACGTATGTTCTTTGTAGTTGAGTAAGTTGGAAGTTGGCTGGCAGATAATGCAAAGTACTAACTGCCACGATTATATTATGACGTGTGTTTTAGCTTTTGTTTTATCACGTGAATTGTTGATAAAACTTCAGTTTGCTTTTCCACATCGTTAAGGAAGTTATTAATGTGTCATTTTTCAAGTAGATGTGTTTATTTATTATGTCGTGAATACGGTTTATATTAAGTGCAATTTTTTATGTTTTATAGGTAATTAATTTTAGGTTGTTAATTATTATATATTGCAATATAATATAATATAAATATTAAGATAAATAAAAATCTAGATAAAAATCAAGATACAGTATTTTTTATTATCTAGATACTTATAGAATAAATAGAATCAAACTTTATTTAGCTTTCAGCTAATTAATGACATTGTAATATATATTTACAAAATTATGAAAATTACAGAAAATTTACAAATGTAGCCTAATATTTAAAATATTGGTGACTTATATAATTTATCAAATTATTTACTAAATTATTTACTTTATTATAGTAAACTTTTTAATTTTACACTAAAAAGTTTTGAAATTTTTTGAATCTTTAATACATTTCGGTAATTTATTATATTCAATTAAATTTCAGATTGCCACCTAAATACATCAGAAGCAAACCGGATTTATACATAGAATAGTTATAACTGGTTATAATTAGTTTGGTTTGTCTTGATGTTTATTAAAAATATATAATTTGAAACGTTTTGTAAAAAATTGCTGTGTTTCAAATTTCAATCAAAAACTTTAAAAGTGTTAATATAGTAATCGATAAAAATTGTACGTTGAGTTTGTCGAAACGTTGATTACTAAATATTAATACAGAACTACAACCTAAAGCCGTTTCATTAAAAAAGAAAAAATTTCTAGTTAAATTATTGAAATTAAAATTCCGGTAAATTATTTGGTTGAGTTTTTGTTTCACATAATATTGAAACGCAATACACATAACTAACGGAAAGTACCAAATTTGGTAAAATAAATGACTAACAATAAGTATTATATACGCATGTGCGTTATATATAAAACAAAAGTGTAGGCAAAATTCTCGTATATGATAATATATCATTTGATAATCTTAAAAATAACTATAACAACCTACGGCCGACATTGGACGCAGTAAATTTTAATTTGGGAACCCCTCCAAATAACTGGTTAGCATTTTAATGTCATGTTGCTTTAAAACAAACGTGCGAAATAATGCAAAAAGCACATAAAAACGGTAGGAAAATGACCTGCGAATATGAAACCCTGGATTAACACGACGACACAAAACACGTATACACATACAAACATTCTACCCATTTCACAATCATTTATCATACGCGGACGATGTTCTTTCGCGACGCTCACGGACGCCCGGAGATAGCCGAGTTTTGTCGAGTATCATCCTGCACTAATTACGGCCGGTTAGGTGGAGCCCCCCATGTGTAAAAAGCATTTGAAACTATTATGCTCTCGGTAACCAATATGTGTGTGTGCGTGGTTGAGCGTCCCTACGTTTTTGTTCTAGGGCTTCCCACTATTGAAAGTTGGAGTGGACCGCCTCGACGGTTTAGAGAAGGACGTCTCTCGCCATTAGGTTGAATGCACGATCGTCTTTTTTTGCGTCACGAAGAGTTTAATGGACTATTTGACTGGAAATGAGAACTGGAATTGATTACGCTTTGCTTTTTACATAGAGAGAGAGAGAGAGAGAGAGAGAGAGGGGGTTAATTTTTAATGTGATTGTTGAAATGTTGCTACTGAAAAACAGTTAATGAAGTTTAAGGTAATTGTAGACAACGTTGATTTATCGAAATTTTTAATAAAGAATATATGACAATATTTATTCTATTTATATGATAAATACAGTTATATACAATTTAACAGTAAAATATATTAATTAATTAATTAAAATTAATTAAATTTAAGCACTATTATGATTTTTTATATATAGAAAATTTCATAAAATACATTTATTTAAATTAATTAAAAAAACTTATTTTTTACTGCTTTTGTAAGTTCATTTATCTATAGTTTTGACCTGATGAAGGCACTAATATATAGCAACAAAACATTGGCCTATTATAGTCAAAACAGAACGTTATGCCAAAAATTGTTTTTAAACAAAATTTTCTTAGTTTCCCAAAGGGATGATTTTCTAACTATAATCGTACAAAATTATGATTTTGATTGCGAATATTGCTTGTTATATTTAATTTTACAATATACTTTGTTATATTAGATTAAAATTTATTTTTTTGTATGTAAATATATATTATTCGTAATTTCACTTTTTGTTATTAAATAATATGAAATATTTATACAAAAACAATTTCATATATGTTATATTATAATATAAAATTTAATATAATAGCAAACTACAAAATAATAATACATATTTAAATTTAAGTGGTATTATGTTTTTTATATGTGTAAATTTTATAAAATATCTATGTTTGCATATTTATTCCATTATTTTTATTTAAATTTGAAATTAAAATTAAAAATACAAAATACCTGATAATGTAAATGTAATTGTTCAAATTAGTACGTTTATTTAAATTTAGCAAATAACAGTGTATTTTTTCATATTTATATCAAATAAAAATATGTTTAAGATATATTAAAATATGTAACATAAATAGTTACATTTAACAAATACCATTAAAATTTTACAAAATAAAAACGTACTCTAAATCAACAAAACCCTTTTACTTCAGGAACAATAGTAACACACTCTAAAATCATCAGGGCGGTTACATCCTAACGATATGTACCACCAGGGACTAGTGAAGAACAAACATAGGAGGAGCAAGACTATATTCCCGTTGTACCTCAGTCCACTCTTTGGTCAAAGCCAAAGCAGTCCAAAGAGCCAACTCGATTGCGACCGAGGAAATAATTAATAGCAAACGACATTGGCCCCCGCAAGTACAAGGATTACAATTCACCCTTGAGTACGCGTCAAGTGATTAATTCTGCTCGTGCAGTAGCAACGTATATTTGAATGGACATACAGCGGGCCCCGGTCTGTAACCGATGGGTCTGCTAATTATCCGAGGACCTAGGCACTAATGATCGTGCGTGGACGAAATCGTCAGAATTCTCATAAACTCATGACCTTTCTCTTCACTTGTTCTTGTTGTGTTAATGGTTGGTACAACGGATAAGGGGTAGTAGATGTTTCATGCCTGAATCTATGCAACCCAGGACTTTAGCTGGACGGTGGTAATAGCACTCCGCCACTATTTTGTTCTCTCTGAATGGTGTATGTGTGTGTTGGAGAGAATATTAATCATAATGGAATGGAAACAGTTAGATAATATTATAGCTGGGACACAAAAACAAATTTGTTTTATTGGAATTATTACCGATTTAAATTCTAGTTCTAAACTTAATTACTGTTGTGTGTAAAGATAACTGAGATACGCTAAATTTATTTATGTTTTATTAAAATGAAATTTATTTTGATTTATTTATCAAAGTTTCCTATTTGTTTTGTTTTAACAGTATTGCACAAATTTAAGAATATATTTAAAAATATTAATTCAAAATTTTGTTTACAAAATTGTCTTTGTAGGTTTAAAAACATGTATTTTGTCCTTCTGCAAACATTTTGTATATCAATTTATTTAATCTAGCAGTTGCACAAAAAAGTTTTCCAATATAAAAAGTAGATTTAAGAGAACGAATAAAACCCTATGAAAATGTAATAAACTAATAATAATTTATCGAAAAATATTGACCAAACAAACGATATTGTTTTCATCGTTGTTTGTGTAGTAAAAGAAGAAGAAAATACATGATCTTCTCGGAGAATATTAGCGAGAGCCGATAACATGATCCCCAATAAGAGCCAATATAGACGTCGCAATGTCAAGTGATACGATTTGCGAGACACAGCGGCAATGGCATTTTTATTTGCGGGCAAAAAACGAAAAGAAAAAAGGCCGGAAAGATAGAAGAAGAAAAAAATAACCGAAGAAAATCTCTCGACAATAACTGGGCACACAAAGAGATTGAGTATATCGGCTTGCTTGCCGGAAGATACAGGCATAACCATACGGGGAGACCTCCACAGGCTAATATCTTTTGACGTATTTTGACATGACGGCCGTTTACATAGGCTTTTAAGCTCCGATTCTTGTCACACGTCACAGCGCAAAACCACTGGAAAGACGGCAAGCCAAGGATTCTGCTAAGAACTGGACGGACAAACTTTTGATTGTATCGACGCATTAAGTTTCGGAAGCGATGAATACGTCTAGGAACGAAGACTGGAATAGACGCAAAACACGAAATGAAAACTCGACGAAGAGTTTTGTGAAAGTTTTTCGGATTTGTGTCGAGGCAAGATGGAATTCAATTTGCGATTAGTGACTTATGTTTTAGCCTAGAAATATTTTTGTCATTATTTTTTAGTGAAACATACAAAATTCCGAAATATTTACAGAAATTTATATTTCTTAAAATAATGCTATATCCATTATTTTTTCGAAAAATTGCTTTACCTGAATAGTTTATTTGTCGATGAACCTGATCTATAATCTATTTAAATACATAAGCAATGTTGATGTTTAATCGTTTTTCATGATTATTATATCATAGTTTTGAAGGATCCAAATATTTTTTATTGATCAACTATTTTTTGTATATTATTGTGAGTGCTAATTGAATTATATTTGCTTCAATATGATCGTTTTGCAGCTTAGCCGTTCGTACTTGTAACAAGCTATATTTTTCTAAATCATTTATTTCTATAGCTTAAATGAGTACCTACATTTTTTTGTTTTTGATTCACAGCCTGTGGTTTGTAAAAATATGATCTTATATAATATTAGATTAGTTCTGTTTAGTAATGTTATTTTGAGTACATATTATTACTAAAAAATGTATATGTAATTTTACGTTGTTTTTAACAGGCAGCATTTTGTATTTTTACTATGATAATTTATGTAATACTACATTTTATGAAAACACTGTAATCACAGAATATTTATTAATTTTATGTTTAAATTGTACGTCAAATACAAAACTGAAACACTTTCCACAAACAACTACTACAAATCATGTAACAACATTAAAGTTTTAATTAAAATCCAAATGTTTTTGATAAGCCGCAAAACGTTTTTTTATTGAAATAACACCCAACTGAAATATTATAATAAGTTTTGCCAGTATAACACCCTCCACAACTTGAAAACTAATTCAAACATCATTTAAAAAAAAAATGTTCGTCGAACAACAGGTACGCCAGTTTTTAATTTCTTTAATCGTACGATTCCATGTTCGGGCTGGTCGTCACGAACGCTTTCGTGCGGGCAAGGGTTCGCGTTCGGTACGCGTGCATTTCGCTCCGAATGCGAAACGGCATCGAATACAAAATGCAAATTACACTTCAGGTGACCGGCAACAACGAATCTACAACACGGAGTTACAACCGTTGCGTCCCTCCTGCCACACAGATCGCCTATCGCGAGCACGCAATAGACCGAAACCAATGTTCTGCGGCGTTATCAAACATGGGTTTTGTTAGCTATCGCAACTCCGAGTTAGATTTAGATTTAGGTTAAGTGGCGGGGAAGAATTTTTTCTTTTCCGATTTCGGGACTGATTTGATTATTGGCAAGATTTGTGGCTTGCAGTCCCTTTGGAAATCATTTCATAGTAATATTAAATAATACAGTTATTTAAATATATAGTATTTAAAATACACTTTTTGTATTATGTAATTTCTTCAAAAAATATTATATACTATCTGCAAGACAACTATGATAAAATAAGAATAATAGTTTACAAAAAAAATATCTAACCATCTTATTGCACAACATTTATATATTTAAGTAATTTTTAAAACTGAAAGATATGTAATTATGTAAAAATTGTGTCTGTGTGAACGTCACATGAGTAAATAGATTAAAATAATTAAGAGTATGTTATGAATTAAAAAACATGTATGAATAGTATCATAAATGTGAATAAAGTATTGAATAATTAATCCATAGAATAAATAATGCAAAAATATATACATTTATTACATGGTTAGCTATTCCACAAGTTTGAAATAGAGACTGTAAAATAATAGACAAAAATGTTTTATTACATATAGTACTTTGTTTCAAATTTATATTAAATTTTGAAGCACTTTTAATGGGATATAGAGTGGCATAGTAAACTAGTAACCAAGAACATATAAATAATAAATGTGCCATTAAATCAATATATGAATAGCTAGACAAAACTTTGATTCAACTTTGAGTTCAAACATATTTAAAGTATCCATACACCAGTGTGGTAATTTGATTTAAAATTAAATAATTTAATAGATAGAAAACATTACATTACCGAGTGCTGTGCGGTAAGAAACAAGGCAACTTCAACTTTTCAGATTAAAGTTTAATTATAAAATGACTAGAATTTATAATGCAGCCGACCATATGAGAAACGCGTAAAATAGCTAACGTTAAACGAAGCCTCGTTTTAGCGCATAATACAGTTGAATACCGACGCGGGTAAAGAAATGCATGTAGCCCTTTTCCCATCTAGCGGACGAGACGTTCCAAAAACAAAACAAGACGATGTAAAATTTGCACGGAGATGAATACTCTAGGGGGCCATAATCTCAAGTGGAATATATGTACAAGGAATGGAAGTTTTATATCATAATTTAGTTCGCCGGGAGTTTTACGCTCAAAACCTAGAAGCGTGCATCAACCTATTTTTGTATATAAATAAGTTTTTTAAAGTATTTTACATTTTCGTATTAGCTATGATAATTGGCTAGAGGATATCGGATGAAAAATTTAAATATTTAAAGTAAAATTCGCTCTCCGTCGTAACACTTTAACAACAATAGATTTGTTTTGGTCAGATATATTAATAATTGTTAATAAATTTTTGTCAGAATTATCTAGAAAATTTCAAAGTTTTTAAACAATCATAAAAAAGTATATTATTCTACTTTTCATCCGTCATAAGTAATAATCATTATTATTTCTCGCTGAATAATATAATGTTAGTTTTAAATTTATTGAAAGTCAAACATTTATGTAGAAAAAAAATCTTTTATTTCGTTCACACAAAAACCAATAAAAAATTAACAGAACATAAAACTTTTTGCCACACGTGTTACAGACTTTTTCCAATCTGAATTATATATCAAAATACTTTAATAATAAACTAAAAACGTTAACTTTTATTTTCCACCTTTGAAGTTTACTGTTCGTGTCTGTTAAATTTTCGAAAAACAGTCAGTGAAATGTAACGAAACATGACACCTTTCAGTTATATCGGAAAAATGAAAACTTTATTTCTTAAGATAAATAAACAGCATACGTATAACTATATATAAGGTGGAGTGGGGTAAGTGCGTAAACGGGGCAAGTGCATTAATTGGCTATATTTATTATAATATGAGATAAATTTCTCTAGCTAGTATGTAGTAATGTACTACAAGTTAATATGTACTATATCTCATAGATAACGCGCAAGAATGAACGTGTTTTCCTTAATTATATCAATCAGTGTAAACAGTCACGTTTGAACTACCAAGCAAGATTGACGGCTCCGTAAACGAACAATAGTTTCTTAGGATAATTTTATATTTTTTGTTGTTATTTTAGGTAAATATAAATAATATCGATGTAATTTTACATTAAATAAACAGTTTCATTTGTTTCTTGTTTTAATTTATTGAAAAAACACTAATCTGATCTTGCCCCGTAAATATTATAACTTGGGGCATGTGCAGATCAACACGCTGGGGTATACGGCTTAATACGGTGTGATATGCTACGCCGTATTTAACGTGTTAAAATTGGATAACTATAGAACTAAACAATACATTATAATGCAGTAAAAAGCATTTTATAGCAGGTTTCTTAATAATTCTGCTCCTGTCTCATTGCACATGAAACAAGGTTTCAAAGCATTTTTAACTCCCACTTACGCTCTTGCCCCATTTTAGGGGAAAGTGCAGAGTAGTTGATTTTTTAAACAATTTTTTATCAAAATGAAAATTTACAAGGAAAATTAGGGTTCTAGTTAATATTAATTAAATAGTAATGATTGTGTAAAGCGTTCGATATCGACAGTGTTAAGTATTTACATATCAGATTAAAAATACATAGGTTTAAAGTCCAACTATGCAAAAACTACTCTGCACTTACCCCACTCCACCTTAGATAACGCAAGTAAATAACAAGAAAGACGTAACAGATAAATCGATTGACCAAGAGATAAACCGTTAGGTAAATTCGATAGAATATATTAATTTGTGAAAGTGTCAGAGAGGAACCAGTACTTTTACTTATCCGTGTAGTTTAAAGAGAAGTACACACTATGACTGGATGTATCAAATAAATGAGGTGTTGGAAAATGCTTATAGATGAATAGATGCTTGTAATAATTTGTCAAATTGCTTCGATTGCCGTAAGGCGCGTCAACAGGTTTTGGAAATGTACTGGATTTTCAACAGTCTGAATTTTGACTTAAATTTGTTTAATTATAATTGGTAATTTAAAATAGTATAATGTTTTACTTGAAAATTACATTTATATTCGGTTTCATAAACAACAAAGTAAATTTAGTACAAAAGTAATATGTTTATTTCTATAGTAACTGTGCTATAAACATAATTATTATTTATTCGGTCGAAAAACAACACTTACTTTCAAATTTTATCATCATGTGTAATAATCATCATTACATAGACATTGTATATAATGAGTATTCAAAATACAAAATAATTTAAAATACATTTTAATATTTTTGAACTAAATAAGATGACAAACTCAAATCTAAAACATATATTTGGCTATTATAAAAACTATTAAATTTTGTATTAAAATATTTCTTTCAAATATTTATTCACATTTCCCGCTCAAAGAGCGGAACGTATATAAAAAAAATACGCTACAATAAAGCTAAAAAAGAAAAGTAACACTCACTAATTATTACCTTTTTTCCACGTTCTATAGCAAAAATATGAGATAAAAATAATTACGCTATTCTTTCTTCGTGAACTCGAATAAAATTGCCAATGCTCCATACCAAGGCAAGACTTGATTTAATTTCACACTTTTAACCTTCATGAAGTAATTTGGATAGCGCTTTTTTATGCCGTTGTAATTTAAAAGAATTATACGTTTTGTAGTTCAGTGAAGCACAAAATAGATTTTTTTATTATCATCTAGATGCGGCTTTTTGTTTTCTATGCAAGTTTGGGATTGTGCAAGCGTTGGGCCATGTACAAATTACCGTACAACAGGTGTTTATATTGGTATCCTGAGCTAATTAAAAAAAAAACTAAAATAAAAATGGTATTTAGATTAGTGCAACGCCAAAAACCTGTTGACGCACCTAGAGACTGAAGATGCGACCTGCATGGGAAACGTGCCTTATAAATTTATAAGCAATTTCCATCACTTCATTAATTTGGTCGCTTATAAATTTATAAACGGTTCATTAATTTGATACATCGGATTTTATTTTAAATGCGTTTGAAATAAACAAGTTTTGATGTTAGAACAGTTTTATTGATGCTCCATTTGAGTAACATCGCTTGATAATGATCGTTTTTAATCGTAAATAAAAATAAACAAACAACTCCTAATTATTTAATAATAATAATATTTGATTTTTTTTAGATCTTTCTAGTTAAATAATTTTTACTGCAGGATTGGGATATTGCAGCAATATAATTTGATTTTATATTCAATTGCAAATCTTATCAAAATCTTATCTCGGTTTTTATATCATTTTTATTTTTTCACAGGATTATAATTTAAAAAGTCAACTGATAGTTTGTTAATAAAAATGACAAATTTTGTATTTTTTTTATGTAAAGATTTTTTATTTTACTTCAAATTAACGCTTTTAAACAACTGTAATATACCTAAAAAAAGTTTACAGAATTATCTGATTTAAACTTGCAATTTAGAAAATAAAAATTAACAAACACTATATTTTAACGCAAAGAAACTTTATAGTTTTATTAAAGAATAACTAAGAATTTAATTTAAATAAGCCACCTGGAAAAGTTGCAAACGTAAAGTTGCTGTGTTACAATCTATGTCTTAAAACTTTCGTACTGCGATAGAGTTTCTGGGCAAACCGCAAAGTTTACTGAATTTTAGGACGGTAAATTATTATTTCGAATTGTGACTTTAACGTGACTTTCACGAATATGAAACTTAAAATTATTATTAGTACGTGGGCGATTTAAAAAAAAACAGCACCTAAGAAATTTAGTTTTCCTGTTTTCAACTTCATTCTTCATAAAAGTTATAATAAATTGATAAAAATGGTCGGTACCAGCAATAAATTTTAAGAAGCCAGAGAGAGACTCCTTTTTTATTCATTGACAAAGGTCTTCTTTTTCTAAATATAGCAAAGAAATTTTCCCAAAATAGTAAAACATTTTTTTGACAAATTTCTAAAAAAAATTTAAAATTTCATGAAAATTATTTATATTTTAATTTACATAAAATATCATCGACAAAATATCATTACACTGTATGTTATACATAAAAAAAATTAATATAAATTTTAATTACATTTTTCTCAATTGTTTTATTATATGTACAAGTTTTACATTATTTTGTTAATTTAATCAACCTCATAGTTCTTATAGTTCCCAAAATAGCAACACCCTGTATAATTATTTGTAAAAATAAAAGTAATCTTTTCTTAAATAAAAAAAATGCACATATATTTACAATTTAAATAAAAAACAATTTAGATTGTATCTCAATTAAGCCTCTAAGTATATAATTTATGCTTTATAATCATTAAAAATGTACCCTGATACAATAAATTCTGTAATACTTGCAAAAAATTTCAACTATAAGCACATTACTGCTTAGATTTATTTCATAATTTCACGTTTTGTTAATTACTGCATTATTCAAACAGCGAGAATAATACAAAATTCACAATCACAATTCTGCGTTCAGTTGCAATCCGCATATTATAACAGCACATTTAAAAGCCTGCCTCACTATAGCTTTATCCTTAATATAGTTGTTAGCAATCGTAGCAACTAAACTCAAACTAATATAGAGTGCAGAACAATCATGTCATAGTGATATTTATTAACTTCAAACATGCACTGTTGTTTTACCTTTAAACACGCTACGGAGTTCATATATGCCATGTAAGCTACAGGGTTATGTGTATGTGGAAATATGCTTGATGTGGATTATGAAGTGCTATGTTAAGGTAAAAATTCTGTTTATTATTTTAATATCTGTTTTCACAATTAACTAAAGTCGATTCTACGACGACAAAAGTGTCGATTTTATATTCTTTCTGGTTTTATTTATTATTGCTATTAATAAAACTACCTATGTTTTTCTTTGTCAAATAATTCAAATTTTCTATGATAAAACGAGAAAGAAACCACTTGTACAATTTGGTGTACAAATTAAATAAAATTCCTTAAAATCTTAGTAAAATCCTTTAAATTCATGTAAAATCAATTTGAAACTTCCTTTAAAATCATGTAAAATCTCAAGTAAAATTTATACAGAAATTTCGTATAAAATCCGTAAAATCAACGAACACTTACTACAATCTCAAATCATACTTAAATTCTTGCAAACCAAATTGGCAAAATTATTATTGTTGCTCTTTTGTCAGCTTAAAGTCGACTGTAGTTAAACTATTTATTATCAAAATAGACATAATTTTGAAATAAAAATAATAATATAATACAAAAATGTATTGTAGGATGTATATTTGGATTTTATTCTAGAAAATTTACTAAATTTTTTTTTAATGATAAGTAAAGTAATTAGATATGATTTAAGACTATTCTGTTTAAGCAAAAGAAATAAAAAACAGAATATTTAATCAACCATCATAAATCATAGAATGGAACAAAATTACTTGCAATATTCTAGAAGTAGATAAGTGACAATGTTCAAAAATATTAATTAAAACTACATAAATTAAATACAAATAAAACTTGATTACACAAATATTTTTATAAATTAAAAATGTGAAATTTGAAGTACTTTTTCAAAATATAAAAATTTGTATAAGTATTAAGATTCATGTTATTAATAAATTGTGATAAAACAAAAATAATTTGATTCAAATATTGTCCAATCCTATTACCCAATAAAAATGTAATTTATATGTAAAATATAATAAAAAATTAAATAAATATATAAACTACAAAAACAAATTAATTTAAAAATTAAATTTTATTGTTTACAAATGCATAATATAATATTTTTAATTTTAATTATGATTGATTCAAAAAGAGTCAAAAATCAAATAAAACACACAAACAAACTTGCTTAAATTTATCGATTCAATGTTATAGCCCCATTCAACAAAATATTTGCATAAACAGTCTCTTGAGTTTTATAGATTAATATTTGATTGTCACAAGTGTATCATAACTCTTTTTATTAATTTGAATTTGAAATTTATTGTTTGCATTTGTAGAACCAACTGTAATTTATTTACAAAAACAATTACTTATTTAGAGATCGCTAATATATTTATAATAACAAAGTTTTAATATATTAATTTTGAAAATAATCCTTTAACTACTGATATATTTTATACGCAAAATTTCAATTTCAAATATATTTTGTCGATATATATATATATATATATATATATATATATATATATATATATATATATTGATTAAAGCCCTAATAACTGATTCAATGATTAAGTAACGGAAAATTTTTGGAGAAAAAATCCCAACATTCGAATATTAGAATGTAATTTATTAGCCAAAAGCTCAATAAAGTTTAATTCGATTCCATTTTGTTAAGTCCCCATTACTTTAACATTATCATTGTACTATAATGCATCAGACAGATTTACATTACTTCAGCAACGATAAAGATCTTTAACAAGTAATATTCTAATACGAATTAATAACTTCAAAAAACAAGATTAGAAGTATATGGGTAAACCCATATATAGACTACTTTGACATTTTTCGGAAAGTTGGCAACCCTGTATTTTAATAATATTATAATTTATGTGGGCACTAAAAGATACTTTTCTGAAAATTTGATCGAAATCGAATAAATAATGTAGCCACAATAAATTTTTAAAAAATTTTGTGATTTTTTTTCTCGATAAGTTGGCAACACTGTATTTTGTTAAAATTGCATAATTTATTTAGACACTAGGAAAAACTTTTATAAATATTTGATTAAAATCGGTTAAATAAAATGGTCAAAATAAATTTTTAAAAATTTTACTAATTTTTTTCTCGGAAAGTTGGCAACACTGTATTTTGTTAAAATTACATAAATTATATGAATACTAGGAGTATCTTTTGTGAAAATTTGAGTAAAATCGGTTAAATAACATAGCCATAATAAATTTTTTAAAACTTTAGTAATTTTTTTCTCGAAAAGTTGGCAACACTGAATATTAATAAAATTATGTAATTAATGGGAGCATTAGGGAAATCTTTTTTGAAAATTTGATCAAAATCGGATAAATAACGTAGCCAATATGAATTTTTTAAAACTTTAGTAATTTTTTTCTCGGAAAGTTGGCATCTCTGGAAAAAAACAAAACCACATGACCATCTTGGGTACTAGACAAATTTATCCTGAAAATTTCGTTAAAATCGGTTGAACCGTCTAGGAGGAGTTGCGGCCACAAAATTTTGACTTACGACCGAGCGAGCGAGCGAGCGAGTGAGCGAGCGAGCGAGCGAGCTGACGACGCACACACATACACCCACATAAACTAAGTTCAGATTCGTCATCTACAGGCTATATAAAGGATTTCTATACAATTTTTTTTTTTTTTTGAAAATGTTACAGACACCGTACCAAACGCTTAACTACTTTTCCTTGCAGTCAAAGTAGTAATAAGTATCATTTGTAAAAGTTATCCACAATACTTTCCATTTATTTTCACCGCACCAAAATGCATTGTCGTGCATTTGTTATTACATATAACCTATCGAACCAATATATATAATATAACCAATATAAATATAACCAATAAAGTTGAAAGTTTCAGCTGTAGGCACTTGGTGAAACATTTTAATAAAAATAAACAATAAAACACTTGGTGTAAGTTTCACTATATTTATTTGACTTAATCGATTTCGGCTTTCTAGGCCCTCATCAGAAGTTTATACAGAATGAAATATTAAGATTATTTGTAGTTCTAATTTTAGTATATAATTGTAATTTTAGTAACTGTAATTTTAGTATATAAGAACTACAAATAATCTTAATATTTCATTCTGTATAAACTTCTGATGAGGGCCTAGAAAGCCGAAATCGATTAAGTCAAATAAATATAGTGAAACTTACACCAAGTGTTTTATTGTTTATTTTTTTTTTAAATATAACCAATATCGAACCTAGTCAAATAAAAGACAATTAACCGGGAGGTATCGAAGATGAATCGAACCGATTCGACCAATGCATACATCTAATCAGCCTGGTTAATCAGCAACAATAAGCAATTATAAATCAATCATCGAACCTAGCTATTACTGTGCAAGCTCTAATTGCGCAACATTGCTTTGTATGTGTGCTGTCTTGCTGTTGCTATGACTACGCATGAGTTTTAATGCTGCCTGTCGGCTATCCGATGGCAGGCTGTGATTGTGTTTTGTTTATTTATGAGTGAATTTTGTACAATATTGCAACTATAGCACTAGAAAGATTTTGTAAGTAAGTAAACATTTTTTTTTAAATGTAAAATAATACATATTTCTTTAATTTATAATAATATATATAGTATTTATTTATTATAATTTGCTAAATACGATAGAAAAGTTTTATAAATAATATATACTGAATGTACAGTGTACAATATTTTTTTATTAAATGTAATTCTAACAAACTAGTGGTAAGTTTGCAATAGAAAACATATCAAAACCATACATACTAACTGATAAATATTTTTTCTTTTTACTAAAAAAATACCGAACATTCTGTAACACTACAGATCCTACAGATATGAACTCATTTAACAAAACGCTATAATATAAAATATAGATATAAAACTTAAAATAAAAATATATTTTTTTAACTTTATTAATTATTAAAATAGTAAAAAAACCTTTCAAAATTTATTAAATTAAAATAAAATGGCCTTTTGATGTTTTGATTAAGTTTTGTATATATTTTAATAACAAAAATCGACCTTTTGACGTATTCTACGTACATTATCATCAGGAAAAATTATAATAATAATTATAATTTTTCCTGATAATAATGTACGTAGAGTACGTCGAAACGTCGACTTTTATTAAAATTTATACAGAACTTAATCCTAAAGCCTTTTTATTTTTTTAATTATTATTGGGTTATGCATATAAAAAAAAACTTATGAATAATTAAATTTTGCATTGTTTTATAAATTATATAATATTATTATAAATTATTTTTTTTAATTATCTATAGACATACATACATAAAGGTTCAGTACAAACCAGTGCCATACAGAGGATTTGGCGAGTGAGGTTGTCGCTTCAGGTGAAAAAGGAAAAATTGCGCAAAATGTATATACTCATAATAAATTAAATATTATTGTAATAAAATATTTTTTTAAAATTTGTACTTCATTTTATGTTTAATCAGAAAATACATAAAAATGTGAAAGAAAAAGAGATAAAACAATAGAAAAATAAATATTCTATACAATATTATTTTTCTAAGATTGTTAAAAAAAACTGTATTTTATTTAACTTATTCTATTGTACCGTAACATGTCATTAAAAATGCTTTTATAATTATTAATATAACATAATTTTTCCTCTGTTATATCACCATAAATAATTTTGTCATTTTTAATTATTCTTCTTCTATATTATATCTTTATTATATCTTGTAATATAAAATATATTAAAACTAAATATTAAAATAAAAACGCTTTTAACCTTCCCGTATCCGACATGGGTATAATATGCCCAGTTCAAATATTGAATTATTGTATATAACAACTCGTTTATAGTAAATATACACTAATATCAATCCTAGAAATAATTTCCAATGTCAAATAATCGTTAAATTTAATAATATAATGAATAAAAATACATACGTATTTATTTGTCTCCCACTGTACAAATGAAATGCAGGTAAATCACGTGGTTTGCCATAGGCGTCACTGATTATTTTTTTCAAATAAAAAATATTTAGAAAATATTCAAAAATAATAAATAAAAAAATAAATAAAATAATAATAAATAAAAAATATTGAAGGATATTTCATTGAAGGATAATTTTCTACCTCGATTTCTACCCGAGACTAATAAAACACCTATTACTGCTTTCATTTCGCTTTTTGTTATGAATTTCATATTTTTCTGATTTTTTTGAATATAATTATTTGTTTGTTCAATAACTTCGGTCAGTATATCGTCGGTAATAAACAATTCAAAACATTCTCGAATATTAGTGACTTTCGAATTTCTGGCTTGCAAATTTTGATAATTGGTATTTATAGTTTGTACAGAAGGTATATTTTTACTCCAGATAAAATTTGATTTGGAAATAAAAACTTTGTCGGAGTCACTTTCGTCTTCTGATTCACTATTTATTGAATAACTGTCGGAATCGTAGCTTGATATTGATACTTGATCCTCACAACTGGAAACATCATCTTCATTCTCAAATTCAAAATCCGAATCATAATATTCATCATCATCACACATTTTCATAGAATTGTGCCTACGGCACTGGTATGCACGACAACTGATAACAATGGTATGTACGACTGCGCGCGCGTCACTGGGTAAACTATTCTCTAGCCAGTGTTTAGTAGAACTCAAACAGCGAGACTGTGTGTTACTATTCATGGAAACATATAAGATGTATTTTTGGCCTTATTTTGCAATTTTAGATAATAAAATTTTACCCTTATATTTATAACAATAAAACAAATTTTTTTTTACCAAGTTTTAGATTTTTTTAAAGCTATTTTTAATGGGTATAATATGCCCACGTCGGTATCGCGCGGTGCCATTTTATGTCGGCTTGTCGAAGGTTAAAATATGCAAGAGATGCAAATGAATATTGTCATTTTTTTATGTTTAACATTTTTATGCAGTTTTTGTTTTTATTTGATTTGTAATGTAGATTTGTATGGAAATTGTACAGTTTCCCTTTCAATTTAAAAATTAAAATTTGATATCACAGCAGAACTGTTGCAATTTTGTTAAAATTTTATTTGATTTTAATGTAGAGTGCGTGCATATTGCACAGATTCCCTTTCAGCCAAAAAATTAAAATTTGATGTCAAAACAAAATTTTAGTTTTTAATTGTACAAAATAAAAATTAGAACATAGGCATGATAAAGTGGTTTTATTAACCAATTTAAAAAAAATAATAAAACAAATAACAGAATAAATATACAGCGAAACTTGTACTGACTTGTATTACAACTACTCCTCTCACTGACATTAAGGACTAATTGCATAAAGCGTTGTTAACTTAATCAATACGGTAATTAAGAAACTAATGTGAAGTACCTCATTAATTGATCAATCGACAAGAAATAATTAACAACCGACACTAAATGTAAAAAGAAGAAAATTTAAAAATGCAAAATATAATTGTTTATTTCCTTTCAAGAAATAATTATTGTAAAATAATCAACAAACTCAAATTATCACAAAACATAATTACACACAATTATTTTAAATACTTAAAATAAAAACACTATTTTTTTCTTAAAATATTACAAACTTATATATAAAAAATCATAAACATTATCAATTAATTAAAATATCTAAAATAATCAATAAAATATCTAACTAATTAATTAGTGAAATAAGAAAAATCTTCTAAACTTAAATTAGCAATAACACCAAATTAGAAATGGTCAAATATTTCAAATATTAAGTTAATCTAAAAGTATTTAAAAATATCTAAAATATTTGCATAATAAAATCATCAATTTATAATTAGGTAACTATTTTATCAATTTTTGTACATTCTACATCCAATTTTATATTATACCAATGTGCTACTTGTATTTAAGAATTGAAATATGTATATTCGTAAATTTATTATAGCCAAATATATTTTTCTTAAACAGTTCCGTTAAATCTACCAAATTTTTTTAATAATATACAGTCTGTCACTAGTACTGTCATAAAATTAAAAATTAGAAAAACTGGCGTTTTACTTTTGATACTTTATTAAATACATAAAGTAGTATTTCTTTACAAATCCCATGAGTGAAATTAAATACTTTATGTATAAGTTCCGTAAATTATTTTTTCTAGAATTCTCTGTACTTGGAATTATCTTACACAAACATCAAAACATAAAACTAAAATTTAACATTTTTAAGACCAAAATCACGAAATTTGTTTCAATTGTTTTTAATGCACTCTTGCCATTTAGGTTTCTTTAGTGCATGTATTTGTATAATGCCAGAATAAGTATGACCATTTTTTATTACCGGTGAAATTATTCTTCCGTTAATTTTGCTAAAGGTCAGTTTTTTCAAATATTAAAATATATGTATTTTTGGAATAATTTTAAAATTATTCAATAAAATATTGTCATTTATTCTAAGAATAGATTTTAGTTAGTTACATATGATTTTTACTTATCTTAAGAATAAATAAGAATTGTAAATATGTGCCTAAATTAATAAATTATACTTGTCAAATATAACATCAGTCCTACTATATCTGAATTATACCAACTATCTATATTTCAATATAGTCAACAACATTACACCCGCTGTAACCTACATTACAAAATAGGCATAACTGATTTAAGAGGACATAAATAGTAAAACCCATAATAGATTTATGTTAATTTCGGTCCATTGTATATATTTCTCTTGAAAAACAATTTATTAGACTAACAAATCATTTGAACAACTACACTGACATTAATTCCATAACACATAGAATTTGTTAAGATATGCTTCTTGTTTATTCAAAGCGTTCAAAAATTGTGAATTTTCAACAAGGTCGTTTGGCATCATATGACATTTTGTAAAAATTTCCATATTAGCTTTAAATTCGTGAACACCTGTTTAAAGGCATTAAATAATGAAAGATTAAAACAGGATTCTGTAATGTTGCGAAACATTAATTTATACACAAAAATATTTTAATTAACGGATGTTTTCTTTTTGGATTTTATTCTAAATTCTTTTGATAATTTCCTTGGAAATTTTGTGTTTTTATCGTTACGATAAACAAATTTGTTAGAGATAATCTTATTATGATTATTTCAAACTTAATAAATTTTTGTTAAACTGTAAATATGATACTATAAATTAAACAAAAATTTGCAATTTTCGTTTTTATATGTAGAAATATCAAATATATTGATATTAAAATAAAATTTATAACAGCAGTTTAGAAAAATATGTATCCAAAAACTATCAAATAAATATATAAAAAATTTAAATTATATTATAAACTATATCAAATGAGTTTGCTGACAAATTTATGTAGAAATAATGCAAAATAATGTTACTTAAGTAGTCCATATAATTGCCAAATATTTATTTTTGTTTAACTAAATCTCGTGACTCAATATAAAGAATATATTTTTGAATAAAACTATAAAAAATTTGCAAATATTATTCCATATTCAATTTTTACAAAAAACTCAAAAATCACCTTTCTTGCTTTGATTTGAAAAACGGACACTAAAGTTTAGTCAATTTATATTTTTTTTCGTATAACTGTATTATTATTTACGAAACATTGTTTTTACAAACATTCACATTAAAATAAATTAAATGAATACATTAATAAATTCTTTAGAAACTATCTCCAAATATAAATGAAAATATTTAAATTAATATACACGAGAAACATCGCAATATATTTCGATAGAATTTATATACATTCTTTAACGTCAAATAAGGAAATTAAAAATCCCATAAAGTATAAATAACGTCGAAATAAAACAAAAAAAAACAGCAACAATATATCCACCATAAAGTCTGATAAGTCCCGTAGAATTGTGACGTGAAACTCGTTTACGTTTTATAAACGGTTACCACAAAACGGGGCGCCCGGCAATTTCGGTCGGGAATATTTCAGGCCATGATGTGATATCAGAGTGTCGCATTCGACTCAACAACATCTATTAATCATCAGCGAAAAAGAAAGAAAAAAAAAACATCATTTATTTACACAATCTGAATACATAATATCTTGCAAGTTTCGGTGGCGCGTACCGCGGGCCCTTCCATTCTGACCGTATGACGTCATCATCTCTCCTTTTTCTCTCGCTGAGTTCTTCGTATCGCTAAAGAACCTACGACTTAATATTTTATATATATATATACATTATATTATTCGCTTTTTCTCAGCAATCCATTTATCATTTGTTTTGCTGTGACGCCGCGCGAGTTTGAATTAGAAACAGGCGTCGGAAAAGTTGGCTGTGAGTTTATTTAATTTAAGCTTTTGTTGTGAATTTTAGCGTTTTCTTATTGATACTACTTCATCATCGTTGGCGTTCACGTTCCGTTTCGTTTCTTTCGCGTGTAAAAGAAACTGATTTCGAGTATTATCAGATTTCGTAAATCGTTTATTCAACCTAAAAGTTTATATTAATGAATTGTCAAATTCGAAAACGTTTTGTTTTAATGTGATTATTTTAAAATATCTCTAGCTGGGAGAAGAATACATTTCTTGTTACAAACTCGCTATTTTGTGAAGACAAAAAACAAATTCATTGTCTTTTAAATAAATAATCATTTGACAAATGCATTTCTGTATAAAATAAATAGCTTCATTACAAAACAACATTTGAAAATACAATTGAGGATTAAGAACAATATTAAATTATAAATTATATATAGCAAATAAATAACACAAAACAAAAAATTGTTATTAACATTTTTTTTAACAAAAGAAAGAGTATATCATCGGTTTAAAGATAAAAGTTACTAATTGTAAGTATAGTTTTTCTGAAAATTGAGCTGACATAGCTAAGCAACCATATTTTGATTTTCTATTGATATTTTTCGATTATTACTTAAAACAATTATTAATGATTTCTGTTTATAGTAAAATTTTTTAATAAATTTTCCTTTTTTTAAAACATATTCACAATTAAATCACTGTGTTTTTTTTTCAAAAATACATTGGCGTTAATGACATTTATCTTTAATTTTTTAACTTTCTATCTATATTTTTCGATTTTTAATTAGAAACTCAACGTCCATTATTAATAAATATTAATACAGAACTTAAACCTAAAGCCGTTTTATTTTATTAAAGTTCAGAAATTTTTTTTTTACTATATTACCAATTTTTTTACAGTGTACGCAACTGTAATCGAATAAAAACAGAATAAATTTGGCATCATTACTTTTGATGACGTGAGTAATAACGCAACCTTCTTCACATAAAAATCGAGCTATAGTTGCAAGTCGAGCTTAAATATTTTAACGCGATGTTATTTTGCCTAGAAATCGGCATGCTAAAAACTTTCAATTGAATTTAAATAGAAAGTTTAAGAGAGTTTTAGACAAAACTGCAAGCATTGTTCCTTTTTATTATTTAATTAACATTTTCTGATCTTATCTTACGTGTCTTGTTGCGAAACTTTTATTATTTGTTGAGATCTTGTTACGAAAAAATCTCATTTTACTTCTACCTTTAGTTCGAAATTTAGTTTTTCGTATTTACACAGTACATTTTTAGAGAATAACTTTTTGTTGTTTTTTATATACTCGTATCATACAATTTGTTTGTAAAGTGTAATTTGTAATATTTTTGAAAATCAAATTTTTTTAAAACAATCTTAAAATAATCTAATAGGTATTCAAAAATATTTAAAACAATGTATTATTCAATATGCACGCAATGGTACTTATTACTGATAAGTGTCATATTTTATTTGAATAAAGGAAGGCCCATTCAAAATATCCTACTTTTGACACAATTAGTGTTATATTTTAACGCAGAGCTAGTAGTTTGACATATTTTTTTGCTTATACCTTTTTTTTGTTTTCGCTGCTATGGCAACCAACTTTGTTTTTTAAAATGGCACCCACTACTTTTCTTTCCATTTTAGAAAAAAGTATATTCATCGCATATTATTTTTCATAACGTTATATTACAAAAAAATATTAGTGAACCATAGCTTCCTTTCGATTTATGTATATAAAATCATACACATTATTACGTAAACAGTCGTTTTTTACTGTTATCAATTTTTTTGTAATACAATATTATGAAATATAATATGCGATAAATTAAAAAAAAAATACGCTCTTCTCGAATGTAGATGCCATTTTTAAAAAAATCATAGCAAAAAGGTAAAATATATAAACAAAACTATAATGTCAATATGTGTAGTAAAATAAACCAAAACAGTGTTATTTAAACAATTTTGTTGTAAAACAACCAATAAAAAAGTTATAACTATTATTCGTTACTTTATTTACAGCCGGTATATATATTTTTTAAAAAAAATTAATCACTGAATAAGATTGATATAGCAAATTTAAAATTCTCGTAGATAGAAAAAGCAAAATATTTCTATTTGAAATATTTATCTTAAAATAAATGCAATCTTATAAAAATCAATATTCCGAAATAACATTTTGTATTTACTTTTCTCGTTTCGGATTGAAATGTCACTCAATCTTTTCGAAGTGCATATAAGTCAAAAAGAGCTAGAGCCCTCGGTTCTTCAGTTTCGAAAGATTGGCAAATATGTCGAGCTATATTGGTATCTTTTTTCCTCTCTTCAATTTCGTGTAAACCCAAAATAAACATATTTCAAATATCTCCAAAACGATTTACAATAATAATAACCATCAAATTTTCGTACATTTGTCTTATACGTAGTTATCGCTTAATTATAATTAATATTTTGTTAGTTTGTTATTATTAATAATTCTAAAAATAAATGCCTTATTTTCAAGGGGGAAACTACTTCCTCAAATTTTGTATATCAGATTGTTGAGATTGTGATTTTTTATTAATTTTTACAAATTTTGATTGAAATTGCAGAGATTTTACTCGAGATTTTACATGATTTTAAGAAAATCGTTAATTGATTTTACCATGATTTGCAAAGATTTTACTAAGATTTTAAAGAATTTCAAATTACTTTACTAAGATATTAAGAAATTTTATTAAGAATTTCAATTAATTTGTACACCAGATTGTACAAGTGGCTTTCCTCTCACCTATTTTAAATAATATGTGTAAAAAAATTATTCAATTTTACGTACTATGCATGAAACCTTTATAACTAATTCTAAAATATAAAAAATAAATAAAGAACTCACTAAATATTAAAAGAATTAAAAAAGTGAAATTTGGTCTTTTCATAACAATTTTATCTTTAATTGTAAAGAATTTTAGTATAATTAAGCAAATTTTTGAACAGATTGTCTATAAATGTACTTAATTTTTTTCTAATCTATTACTTATTAAATTAAAAGATAAACTTTTAATTTTCTAATAAACACTATAAATAATTCAGAATCATATTTCTTACCTGTTTTATATTAAAAAAAACTATTCTTATACAAATATAAATAATTCAAAATTAAAATTAATATTATTATTATTACACTTATTAAATTTTTATTCTAGTATATAATATAAATTCTTCAAAAGTATTCAACCATCATACATGTAGTTCCACTTCATTTCTTTTGTACTTACATACAAAATATTTTTTTATAACAAATTCTTTATTAAAAGCATGTAAAAATATCTTTCTTTATTATTACAAATACTCATGTATTTCCTTTGTTTTTTTCAATGATAAAAATCATATAAAGAAAATAATATAGTACTTAGTTTTTATCTAAAACAAAATAAATATAATTTTCAAGAAAATACTTTTGTAAATAACAAGGAATGAAATATTTCTTTTGTAGAAAATAATTTGTATATCATATTTTTTTTTATGAAAAATATAAAATGTGTATCATTTTTATTGACAAGAAAATAAGATTGAATAAAAAGTCCGTGATTATAAATGAAACAATATGTTTTCAATATACTCATGTCAATTTGACAGAAAACTGTTCATAACGCTAAATTTCAGGAATTATTATGTTTTATTATAAATATATATTTAACAATTTAATTTAATTGTTAATGGTGTAAAATGGTTGGGTATTAAATAAATAAATAAATAAATAACACGATCGTTGAATAACATACTATTATCTCATGTTCACTTAGGCATTATGGTGACTGTTAGCATTATTATAAGTAATGATAATATTTTATTAAACATAAAAAAACAAAATTGCGTTTTAAACAAAAGACAACCTCTGACATTTGTGATTCTACAAGAATTTTACATTGCTGAAAAAGCGCCAAAAGCTTCTCATAATATTAACGAAATTTTTATTACATACGTAGTCAACAGCGAAGTCAAATAATCATAACCTTACATTCGTCCCGTCCGCCAAAACATCTTTCAAAGTTAAATAACAGACGATTTCAACCTCACTTTATACAAAAAGTTGACGTTTGCTCCGTGAGCAGCCAAGAGCCAAGAATAAAGCGTAACTTCATCAAATGATAATCGTAAAATAGTCGTAAATGACACAAGTAAAACCATAAAATATTCTTCGCCCGATCTAGATTTCTTTTCTTCATTATGTTTTCCAGTGAACAGATTTTCACCGCGTGAAAGAAGTGTTCGCAGCAGCCATATTTTAAAATAGACAAAAGTGGGGTATCTATGAATTATATTTGTAGACGGTGTCTTATGAATGTTCATTATAGATTTTTCGTAATTTATCGGTTCACTAATAATTCTTCTTGTTACAGACTAGTAAGTGTTTCCAATTGTAATTTGTTACTGCTTAAGGTGTTTTGAAAGTAATGTTCTAGTTATTGTTATTGGTTTTAATAAACATTTGAACCAATTCTTATTTTTTAATTTAATATAGCAAAATAAAATGTAATATTTAATTTATAAAAAGCTATATTGAACGAATGTCTAATAAACGTTTGGTAAAAATAATAAATGTGTGTAAAACTAAAGATATACGTCTAGGTGGAAGTTCAATAAGTAAATAATAAAGCATGATTAATAATATTTTGCGGAAACAAATATTTCCAAAAGATAAAAATACCAATACCATGAATGTTGATGAAACAAAGAAATATTTGCCGTAAATTAATTTCTATTTAAATGAAATAAGTTTGTGCCACACCAGCTGGGTACATGACATATTTTTAAATAAAAATTTAATAAAATTAAAAAAAACATAAAATAAATTAAATATTAAAAGTACGTATATATCACATAATTAAGTACTAAATTATATTACTAATTTTTTGTTGATTTTAAATTAATTATCATAATTTGAAAAGCATGCACAAAATTTGATAAAATTTTTGTTTGTATTACGTTAGCCATTAAGTTAATTTATTGACTTTCTCTACGAATATTTATTCCCAAGATAAAATATAATATATATGCAAATATCTTTTTAAAAAATCTACAAGCTTATATTTTTAAAATAATAGCTTGTTAATTATATATAAGTTGGAAAAAAAAATTGGAATAAAATTGTTTTATCGGATATTATAAAATGTGTAGAAAATAAGAATTTTTAAATTGCCTACAGCTAAAGTAGAGAGTTAAATAAATCAAACCAGGCAATAGTTTGAATAAAGAATACAGAAATATGTTATCTAGAGAAGTAACGCATCATTGTATGTATCATTTTATATATAAGATCTTTTTAATTTTAAGATATTAAAAAAAAAACTGAACGCATTAAACTTATTGATAATAGAGTATATTTTTATAAAAATAAACAAATTGAAAGTGTTTTTAATTAATATAAAATAATATTAGATGTAAGTATAACTGTGACGTAAACAATAAAGAATTAATTTTTTTTATGTGTATAGAAAATTTGTTGCAATCACGATTATTTGTTAATATTGCTATTATTGCTATTATTGCTAATAGTTAATATTGCTAACTCTTTTTAATATAAATATTATTAAAAATTGTAAGTAATATTAACTTTTGATTGTGAGTTAACTACAGATAACTACGATCGCAAAATATCACTTAATATGTAATAATTCATTTTTTTATGAAATATTGCATATTAGATTTTATATTAAGATGGTACTTACATATTTTTTTTATCATCTACTGAGAAAAAAACTTTAAATTTAGATATCTTCAATTGTACATCGTATATATGAAACTGTAATTTCATTTACTAAATTTTTAATTAAATATTTAGTACTTTTACTAATATATTTTAAAAAATTCATGCTCATATTTGTGAATAAGTTTGAGAAAGAAAAGAGATTCACGGATTGAACATATTATCAGACATGAAGGATTTGTGAAAACCATACCAGAAGAAATGACAGATAGAAGGAACTGTAAAGGAAAGCCAAGACTAGAATATTTAAAACAGATAATGCAAGACATGGGTTGGAAGATGTACAATAAAATAATAAATAAAAAATAGAGGGAAATTGTAGTGGCAAGCTGCAATCCAACCTTAGGGTTGCTCACAGGAGAAGAATTCATTTGAAAACCAATATTTATTATATATGTTTAATCATAAATATAAATCAATGCAAATTTTACAAATTATGAGTAAATAATGTCAGAATAACATAGTTTACTACATAATTTCAAATAATTGTGTTATTCAAATATTGTACAGTAAGCAATTTGTATATTTTGATTTTTTATTTAGATTGCATATGCAATTTATTGCTGTATTATTATACTAGTTGGTATGTAAATTAATTCTAATTTTAAATGTTTTAAATAATTCGAATTTGTATATTAAATCATAATTCATAATAATAATTTTTGAATTAAAATATATAATATATTATATAATATCTGTAGTAATTATAAACTAGTCTAAAATATCTTGTTTTCACATAAATTCTCTATGTATCTGTATATGTGCGACATATTACACAAATTTAATCAAACTAAATAAATGAGTTGATTGAATTAAAATGTTTAGCGTTGTTATTATAAATTTATTTCATTATTTAGTTAAAAGTTGTCGTTGGAAAGTTCCGCAACAGCGCCCGGCCAAAAGCACATTCACGATAACAGAAACGAGAACCAGAATTCTCGTTCCTGCTGGCTTCACAGTTCCTCCTCCCGGTTACTTGTTCGCTAGCAACAAAGTAGTCCCGCTGCGGCCCGCCAACTTGGGCCTAATTCCGGGCCTGATTTAATTACAAGGGTTGCCTATTTCCTAGATTAAACTTAAAGGGAAGAGAGACAGAGAAAGCGAGTCTTACTTAAATCCTATACGCTACTTAAATGGGGCCAACTTAATTCGAATGCGCCAAGGCACATGCCTATACAGATAGACGCGAAGACACAATATAGGTTGAGCGAAGATACCGGACTTGGAAAATTGACGAAGTAAAAGCCGATTGGTTATAAGAAGATACGAAATAAATAAATTTTTAAAATACTAGATAAGAAACGAACAGTTTCATTTTGATTTTGAATAGAAATTTAACCAAAAAAAATTTTTTTTATGTTTATTATTAAGATTTTTATAAGAAATGTTACTTTTTACTTGATTTTAACAAATTAACCAAAAAAGTTATTATTAAAAAAAATAATTAAATTAAGTAATACCTATATTTTTATGGCCTGATTGTACCGAATATCGGAAGATTACAAGTATAAATTCCATAGGTAAAATAATATTTCAAATAAATATTAAATATTAATCATGTAACTTCAATCGATAAAGTCTAATATATTAAATGAATAAACGATATATTTTTCCAAAAGAAAGTATAACAAAACTACGTAAAATTATATAAAGTGCCATTTCAACTAAAAATATTAAAGTAAATGACAGTCTAACTTTTATACAATTCCAACATAATCTAATATACTATACAATCATTTTATGTTAAAATTAACCTTCATTATTTATTGGATTAAAAATTAAAGTTATTTTAAAAATTTATATCATCTCTCTTTATAATATGCCAGTTATAAAAAAATAAATAGATGTTACAGTGACATACAATACTACTACTGTCTAAATACTTTTAAATATTATTTGTGAAGAAACCTGTAGAAATATATTTTAGAGATAATTTTAATATAATTTAATTCATGGTTTTATTTCTGCTAGAATTTCAGGCAAGTAATATCTTCTTTTAGTATTTTATTGTAAACCCATACTAATAAAAAAATCGATTAAAAAATTTAAATTATTTTTAATTTTATAATCTACAACATTTTAATAAGAAATAGTTTATTTTATTTCTAGTCTAGTCTAGTTTTATTTTAAAAATTGATAAACATCAAATATTATAGAGTACATAAATTTCCAATAAGAAACTGAAAAAATTATTTTATTATTATTTTTTTAACCAAACGGCTGTTACTTCCTGGAGACGCGCAATAAACAAATCCAAAAAGCCACTCACTAGGTCTGTCGAGTTCGTTGATAAGCTCATCATCGTCCGCGTATCCGGGTGCTACCTGGGGCAGCATCTCCAGCAGAACAACCCCTAGATATAGTCTCCACAGCACATAGCCAAATTCTTTTGCAGTCGTCCTCATTTTTGACACTAAATTATTTTATCGATTTAAATCACACACATAATTATTTAAATTAGTTTCACCTCTTAATTTATATACTTATTGCACTGTTTCAACACCTTTTTCAACACTTGATAGTAATGAGGAGTAAATTTCATAAAAATTGTCACAACACAAACACTGAGATACAAGTTTAAGTCGGTAAAGTTATATAAATGACATGCACACTAGAGAGAGGAGGAAAAAAGAATAAATATAGGATCACACACATATATAAACAAACAATTCATGTTCCTGATCCTGGCCTTCAAGTATTGTACGAAGGCGCGATATTTGTTGTGGATGCGGTAAATGTGAAGCGGTAGCGGCGCGAACGCGTGTTTGAGATGATCGGTTGGCGGGGCGCATAGCGACGGACCGGTTGGATGAGGAAAGCGCGCGCCACGGCGGTCGGCACAGCACTGAAACGCGCGCGTTCTGCGGCCACCGGGCCGGGCACACGGTGCTCACCCCCGCCACCTAGAACGCGGCACGGACGGTGGCGCGGTTGCCGATCTACCCTTTGGCTCCCGAATGCATTTCTTTCGCGCGACCCGAACGTGTGCTTCCCTTGACTTCAGCTGATCCTGATTGTGAGGTTGACTTGCAGTGGTAGTGCGAGTAGGAGGATGATTCTGCATGGAGTCGGGGGTTCAGTTTGTGATTCGTGGTTGCTATGGTGATCCGAGGGATGTATTACACGCTTGAAATTAACTTTTAAATGGTACAGATGCAAAAAAATGTTTTTGTAGAAAGTTAATATGGTAATATTAGTTGTCAAAGCTAACACACTTATTTACAATTGTTTCAGATAAAAAATTGGAAACACATTTTTCTTAAATCGATATAATCATAAAATTAAACTTACATCAAAAGTTACGTTTTTCTTAAATGTTATAAATTATAAAAAGTAAAATAATAATTTTTAAAATGTAATTTTTGTTATTTATCACCATATATATATATATATATATATATATATATATATATATATATATATATATATATATATATATTCCTAATATACTATACAATCATTTTATATTAAAATGAACTCTCATTATTTATTGGAATAAATATAAATATATATATATATATATATATATATATATATATATATATATATATAGTTAATACTCAAATACAATCATAAAGGAATAATCTGAAAATGAAAAAATCTCATCGCCTCAACCTGGGATCGAACCAGGGTCCTTTCGCTTGCCGGGCGAATGCTCTACCACTGAGCTATCAAGACCATTACAGATCGAGCGAATGAAACCTAATCATTTTCAGTACACATTCTATTCATAATTTTTCATAGTCAACAAATACGCAATATCATTAATTTTTAATGTCTAAAAACATATAAGAACTATACTTATGAAAGGTGTTGGTTCGTGCAATAGTGCAATCATATATAATTCATTAACCCTGGTTCGATCCCAGGTTGAGGCGATGAGATTTTTTCATTTTCAGATTATTCCTTTATGATTGTATTTGAGTATTAACTGTATTTAAATGATATATCTATCAACTAACCAGATTAATGAATTATATATATATATATATATATATATATATATATATATATATCGAAAGGATACATTGGAATTCTCATTAATTTTTTTTTGTAGTGCACTTTTAAAATATTTCATAGTAAAAAAAAATCTTTCAAAATTTATTATATTAAAATAAAAAGCTTTAGATTTAAGTTCTGTTATATTATAAATAAAACCTATAGCTTTTTATTTTAAATATTTTAATTTTTTTAGCAGTACCTAGAGTTATTACATATATATTTTTAAAATTTATATTTAAATTTAATTTTAATTATTGAAGGTTTACAAATTACGAGTGACATCCATAGAACGCCTACAGCAAATAAATTATTTTACACATTTAATATAAATTCAAACTAAGTACAGATTATATTACTAATATACAAAAAGAGTATCACAAAATTATTCGCAAATTTATAGTAATTATTCTGATTCATATAATTTATCGCTATATTTTAAATAAATAACTCAACTAATCTACATATATCGTCTTTTTCTAACAATTTCCGAGTCTGATACATTTTACGATATATTAATTTAGTTCGTGAATAACGTAATAATCATTGAAGGTTGGGCTGCGTTCTTTATTATTAAATACGTATAGAGTAAAAGAGTAAGTAGATAATTTATTTTCTTCATATAACCTGTTTTTCCTGCTTTGTAATAAGTTCTTCTTTCTACTGTAATATACAGTAATACTTGTATATATTCATTATACAATAACCTTGCAAAAAGATGGTAGCAATTGATGTTTAGTAAGTTCGCTACTTAAAGATTTGATGAAAAGAAATTGGTAGTTAATCAACGGCAGTATATTATGTTTTACGATTATCAGTTTATTTGGTAGTTGTAAATATGTTCGTATTACTGTTAAAAGATAAATAATATTTTAAATGAAATCATACATTTTTTAAATATTCGATTAGTTCTAAACTTAAATCATTTATTATTAAATTTCATTTATTTTTTTGTTTACAAAAGTGGATGTTCATCTCGTAAAATTAGTTTTGTAAATTCGAATGCTTTTTTTTATTAATTTTTTAGCTTGCATGTGTGCCTTAAAATCATATTTTGAATGTTGAAATGTTGAATGTTTGAAAATTTATTGTTTTTTATCTAGATATAAATTAATTAAAATAAAATTGTTATTTCAAATAAATTTAAATAACTAATTTAAAACTATAAACAAGAATATAAAATTATGCAATATATACCAAATGATATTGTATATTTTTTCATTAGATACAAATATATAAACTTACTAAATTACAAAATTTAATTACATCAAAAACGCTAAATATATGTTTTGAAAGTATAACTTCTTCAGTTTCAAAGAAAGTTGTCTCATTTTTTTGCTACAGAAATTGATTATTTAGGTTCTAATTCCAATGCGCATTCAATTTTGCGTCGAAAATGCATGAAAAATAAAACAAAATTCATACTTTTTTCAATATATAGACCGACACAGACAAACTGTATAAAATATTCTGTACAGATTTCTATATAGAATCGAACATTGGATCGTGTAATACAGAAAATTTTCTTAGCACAGAAAACTGTACATTTTTTTGTATAGAAACTAACTAACATGCATCATGTAAAGCTAGTATAAGAAATATATGGTTCTCGATATAATTTATACATGAATGAAAATATATTTTCTACAATAGGAAACAAATTAATACCAAAGTCTTGATAAACATCAAAATCCATCAAATGCAAAATCAGTGGCAAACTTAATAAACTGTAATAGAACGATGATTATTTGCAATAATTCGTGTACGGCATTCATATTCGTAGTACGCATATTTTATTTATCAATTGACATTTAAATGAAGTGGGTTGACTTCAACTAAACTGCTCTCTCGCGTTCACATATATCCAAATTTACGGGAGTTTTGCAAAAGCCCGCGTCTTTGTATTTGAATTTTGGTAAACGTAATTTAATTTTGATAGCTGCTATGTTGCTTACTTCAAAGGAATAAATATTAACGTCACAAACATATACAATTGACGCTAAGATGAAATCTAGTGTGCCATGTCTAAAACACTGTTACTATTTACAATATTATATAAAGATTCTTTTCATATTAGATGAATTTCATTCCATCTACTACAATAAATTTGATATTTTTCTTCACAAACAAATTGATATATTCCAATCAAACATGTTTTATCTTGATTAGAAGCATAATATATATATATATATATATATATATATATATATATATATAAAGTATACAAGATATTAGAAAAACTTATTTTGAAAATTGTCTTTGACACAATGAATATTGAAAAATATTTTTTTCTTTAACTGGTTACATAAACAAGAGAGTAAATTTAGTAGGAAAATAAATACGTTTAATTCTACAGTAATTATACTATAAACGCTTAGTAAATTAACTAAATTTAGTGTAGTAGTAGTAAATTTTACTCTAGAAGTAAAGACGTTCGTAATATACTTTTATTTCAAACACTTCGAAAATCTCTTTGTCAGATCCTGTGTAGTTTGTCACGATTTTCCAATACTTTTTAACAATTTAATAATGTTATTGAATATATTGAAAGTTATTTTGACAAATGTCAAAATTCTTAGTCGGTAAATCTCTCAATAGTTATTTATTTTAATTGTTTTTTTTTTGTGAAACATAATAAGTTTGTACATAATAATGCATGTAAAGTAGTTACTTCATAATTTAATTTGATGTTTATAAAACCGAGCCATATACTATTTTAATTAGTACTTAACAATTATTATTTATTTATGCTTATCAAACTTTTTTTTCCAATATTTATTTAACAAAAATAAATCATCTCGAAAACTAAACTAAATAAATATCATTAAAAACACTTGGCTCTTAAAATTCCTCTTGAAAGAAGATAAAAACTATCTGCTTAACTTTTGCATCTTGTATTTATGTGCATTAAATTGGAAAAGTTGAACTATTCACCAAACTAGTATTACATCGTCGATGAAATGCAGGATTCAATGTCAGTGGCCATGTAGCCAGAAGTCGACGAATTGATTTGCAAAAGTTCCAGCCGAAGCTTTTGCGAAAACGCGATCATCAGGAATTAGTTTCGCAAACTCGGTAACTTTGAAACGTCATTAAACGTACTTAAACCATTTAGTAAAAGCAAAGAGCGTTTTTTTCTTCTTTAAGGAATGAAGATTCGCCACAATTTATCATCTTATCTTTCTATAATATATTCTGTCATTTTTTATTATCAAATCAAGCGTATTTTAGATTATAATCAAAGAAGAACCTTGCCAAAAAATTTAAAATTATATTAACACTATCCTTTTTCCAGCTAGAACAGTATTTATTTAATTGCAATACTAATTGTAATGTTCTATCTAGTATCTCTATAAATGAGATGATAAACAATTATTTTGTTAATATCACAATTTTGTGATTTTGTGACAAAAATTGTGATACGAACAAAATAATTGTGTATTATTTCATTTAATTTACTAAGATGTATCACGACGTAATGGTTAATCAAATTATTTCTAGTATCTCTTAGATAAAAATATTATAGAATAACGTATCAAATTTACAAAATTATTTTAATTATATTATAAATGAACTATTATAGTAATCTGTGTTGGAATAGATAAAGAAAAAATATTTGGATAAAGTAATTTTTAATCATCTGGATGAGATAATAGTTAAAAAATTAAAAGTATATCTAAAGAAAAAATAATTTGAATACAGTAATTTTTAATCATCTAAATGAGATAATAGTTAAAAAATTAAAAGTATATCTAAGGAATAGATAAAATGTGACTAAATGTGACAATAATCAAACAACATTGACAAAAACTGTGACTGGTTTGAAATACAACAACCGCGATGATAAGTTCATTAATGTTCATGTTGTATACCAAAAGCGGTTACCAATAGTAACAGAACAAAGTTTAGTCAGCGCTGTAAAATGAGCTCTGGGTTAATTAATTAAATTATTACAGGCTAGGAGTATAACTATTGTGGTCAGCTTGTTTCCATAATCACTCTCAACAACTAATATAATAACGAACTGTATGAGAGTTGTTTGTTTGTTGTATATGTTAAATGTATTGGATTTGTTATAAAATGTGTTTTTATTTTTTCTGATGTTTACTGGCGTTCGCTTATATAACAGAAACACTGCTGAATGAGATATTTAAAAAGAAAAAAAAATTAATATTAAAATAATAAATAAATTAGAATTATTTTGTTAAAATATTTAATAATTTTATTAAAACTACAAATAAAACATTTATATGTAATATAATTTATTATTAAATATAATTATTGTAACTGTTTGTAAGCAGTTATCACAAGAATATGGATGAAGCTAAAGTTTTATTTTGCCACGCCATACCAGCCCAGAAATATTTGGAAATTCAATGGATATTAGTCTGAAAATTACTCTAACAAATTACTTATAAATTTCTCTTACTCTTATTGATCCAACAACCACATTTAATATCACCTAGGTTAACCTACTGTACACTTGCCAGTTGCAAAGAAGATCAACCACAAAATCGATGCGTACTCAAATCGGACATTGCATATTCGTAGCGAGCAAGCAAACACCACGGCAAGCAACACGTAAAACGCTAACCTCTAGCATATACGTCTCCCTAATGTAACCGGCCACGCAAAAATGTAATCTGTCAAATGTCCAGCGCCAGTAGTAGCTATATAGGTGCTCAGTGTATGCGTACTTCTTGGTCTGTAGAAATATTTGTTCTTTGCAAAGGATGACACTAGACATGACAATTTTATTTTGATATAATAATCCGATGGTCTGGTTTTAGGGATTTGGCTTTTGGTAGCTGAAAAATTGTTGAAAATTAAGGATAAAGATTTCGATTGGAAGTGTTTTGGCGACAAATCTGTTTAAAGGTATATTTCAAATATTGTTTTTCAATGATTTTATTCTTTATTTCCACATTATCAAAATGATCAAAATTTTAGTCACTCATTTGTAAATTATAGTTAATTATAGATTATTTAAGTTCTAAATCTATGACTAAAAATAGTTCTATTAATATTAATATTGTTTTATATCTCCTATTAGTTATATTAGAAATTATATACTCGTATTCTATTAATACTGATCAATTAACGGAGTTTATTATTATCAGAGTTTGTATATTATATTCAATTTAGTTTCTATATACAGGAAATAACATTCTATGAAAACTGTACAAGACTTAGTAATTGAAATATACTAGTATAACTTAATTTCAATTCGAATTTAATGAAATATTCTCGGAAGCATTGCAAAGCACTAAACCTGTTTGTAAATTTGCGCGTTGCAACAAAATAGTTCTTCTTTTTTCTTACTTCTTTCAATGTGGAACGGCGCAAATAAAAATAAAAACCAAATAAATTATTACAGTAGAGTGCAGAAAAACAACATCCTGAATTCGACTCATAATACGTCTTGTTGCTACCTTACTTCTACGTGAACTAAACATGAGATATTTATCATTTTCGAGATTGTAGTTCGGTTCGCTTTGCAATAATGTAACACACACCTCTGTGTAGGTGGATACAGATCAGTGCCTGCTATTTACAGCTATTATTTGCAAAATGCTGATGAAAAATTTGTAAAACAAAGCCGGATTATAAATTATCGTATCTGTCAGACTGTCGGGAGAAAAGTTTCAAGAATACTTATTAGGTTGATTTAGAATAGTTGTTATGGGTATAACCTTGTTATAATTTTTTCAGTAATGGTGTTGGTTTTATTGTTTGTTTAAATAATTATTTTGAAACGTAAATAAATAATAAATTTGCGGTTAGCCAAAACAAGTATGTAAATAAATATTACAAAAAATGCTAATCTGTAAAATTATTTTAAGTTTTTTTATATCCTGATTTTAGGTTAATCTCTGCGCTTTTTTCCTCCTGGCATTTGTCTTATTACATCTTTTACTAGTTCTGCATTGTCTTTCCTTTCTATATGTCCTCTCCATCTAATTCTTTCTACTTTAATAAATGTGACTATATTTCTATCATTATATTTTTGTTATAGTTTATAGTTGAAGCGCTCTGTGCCACACACCATATTTAATGTTTGTGATTAAATTTATTTTAATTAAAATATTTAAAATTTAATAACATATACTCTAGTTTCTAAAATCCAGTAAAATTAAAATAGATATAAAACTTTATATTACCAACATTATAAAAACAAATACAGCGAAATTAAATTCAATGCCACCTAACAAAACGCATATTTCCTTATTTACTTACGATCGTAGTAGGCGAAATGCAGTATTTTATATCTATAGCTTATTTACAAATAGCCGTCGGCTTTTAAGAGTAATAACTAACTTTCAATCATCTCATTTTCAATGCAACCGCCATTTTTTCGCTACCAGTGTCGTAACTAGAGTTTTACAATTTTTGACGCTTCGATTGCATAAAATATTGTTAAATGCCTGATAAGTTTTTAAATTACCAAATGAAAACTGAATAAAGCATCCTTCAGACTGCCGATTTAATTTTATGTACACGCACAAGAATTTGACCAATCCAAACACTTGACACTGTTTAGTTTTTACACCGTGTTTGAATTGGTCAAATTTTTGTTGTTTGTGAGTAAAACTAAAATCAAAACGGCAGTCTAAATGAGAGTTAAGCTGCTTCAAAAACACATGTAAATGTGCGTAAATTGAAAGAGTTTGAGTTACAATCTTATTAATATTTTATATATTTATATGTTAATTTTATTTTTTATGTGTAGTTTAACTACAGCACTGTCTACATGGCTTTATATATATACATTTACATTCCATACGTAATAAATAAATATATAAGTTCGACTGTGAACGTATGTGATATTTACGGAGAAACAAAATTTATCATTAGTTTTACGTTAATTACAGCCTGAAAGTTTTACAGCAGGCTTTAATCATTTAATTAGACTGATGTATAATTAGAGTAAACCGTATTAATCCCTTTTTTTATGACGCATATGCTGAAGTTTATGATAAAGTTTATAATTTAGTTAGTCTTTTTGACATATTTAGAAATTAATTATGTTTATTTATAAATATTAAACTGAAAATAGTTTGTTTTGTATTTATTTTAAATACAAATATAATATTTTTAAATTTATAAAAAATAATAATGTTTAACACGGTAAAAAATCTTTCAGAACTCATTATATTAAAATACATATATTAATTAACTATTATTGTTCTATTAAATTGTAATTGCATTTTAAATTTTTCAATTAATTTTAAAACGCAAAAATCATGAAAATAAATTATTTACATATATTTCATATATTTAACCACGAAAAATTAAAACTAATATTACAATACATATTAATTTTAAATATTTATTTACCGTTATTTAAAACTTGTGTGAATTTATTTAATACATTACAAATTAATAGAGTTGTTCATAACTAAATAATATTTGACAGTCTTATTGTCAGTAATAACACCTAACTTCGTATAAGTAACATGTAAAAATGCTTAATCATTTTATGCATAAAAAAAGATTTAACCTTTCTACATTGACACATATTTTGTTAATTATAGTAATTTTATATAAAATACCGTTTCTTTTGTTCTATTTGAAATGATTCAAGTATATTTTTTGTTTATTATATAATTATTTACTATTTAAAAATAGAAAGCATTATCTTTGGTTTATTCAGCTGCTAAAGTATATTTCTAGTAAAATTAAAACTGAATCGTAAAACTCTTTTGGCAGTCTGAATGAAGCTTCAAACGTAATATTTAAATTTTAGCTTACAATTTTAAATTAGTAAAAGTATAATATTATTATTTTTTTATAAAAATGCTATGATATAAATTTAATAATATAATTTTCTAAAATCTTTTCTTTGATAAAATATTTATTGAAATTTACGTTGGTGCATACGTCATTAAAATATTTTTATAATTTATTTTTTGCGTTGTTTTTCATCAGCAAAACTAGTAATACATACACAAACGTTTGCTAATGATGTCTCATATATGTAAAATTTTAAAGATATTTTATAGTTTGTCTCTATTTATGAAGTTAACAGCCCGGTTTTACAACATCGTAAAAAACAAAATTTGCATGAATATATAAGAGAATATACCACAAAAATTCACTTCTGTACTACTTATTTAAACATTTCAGCATTGTATCATAAAAAATTATGACAACATATGAGACATTCTGTGCAATAATACAATGTTATTTTAAAAAAACGTTATTTGTAGTTAATCAAATATCTTATTATTGGTTTTTGTAAATACTAATTGACGCATTTGATGCACTAAAATCTTATTGTAATTTAGAAAAAAGTGGTATTAATATTATGGTAATTTCTCTAACATTGATCTAATTTACCTCTGGGCGCCAACTTACACAATATAATTATGATATTAAAGTAACAATTTTTGTATTACAATAATTATTTAATTTGAAATTAATGATTGTAATTAGCGCAAAATGAATCACTAGATCTTAATAAAAACGATATGAAATCATATATGAGCATCCTGTTTGTAATTCTCAGAATAAGTTGCGAAATAATTATTTGAAAATCTGTAATAAAATTGATTTTTAGCAGCAATAATTCCATAAATGACAATCCGTTTAATCATGTCATATATTTGAACAATGTATGAGTTATTACAAGAAATACTTGCGATTTCGAAATCAAGAGAATTCTAAGAAAAATAACTTTATCATTTGTAAGTATAAATTTGTAAGTATAAGTTTATTTGTGTAACTATATATTGCGTTACAGCTTTTTTTACATTGTAAAGAATTGTATGTTTGTGACTACGTTTATCTCTGCATTTAAAGTCGCTTGAAATTAATATATCCTGTTTCAAATCTGTGAAATTTCAAGCGGTTTCAAATGTTTATGTCAATTAAAAACAAAATTGACCTATGATGCCGCTTCAATTTATTCGAGATAAAAACGTCGGATTTCAATTTCAAGTGGTTTTAAATGCTGAGATAAACGTAGTCTTTGTATTAACTGTTCTGTCGTAGGTGACTATGATACTTGTAGAATGATAAAGTATCTTGTTGTAGATATTACTGTGGCTTGTTATTCGAAAGATATAAAATATTTAAAATGCATTTGCAATGTGCAGACAAGACCTAGGTATTGAAAATGTAATTTTATATGTGACTTGTATTTTGATATTTGTGAATAAATACTGTTATTTTATTCCGTTATGTAAATATGGCATTTAAACTATTTTTAAAATGAAGTACCTAGTATGTTTATGCAATCAAATGTTAGTGTAAGATTTCTGTTTGTTCAATGAAGCATGGCGTATTGAAATGTATAAAATTTATATATATATTTTCATATTAAAATTGTTTTTTATGTAAAAGTATATTATTTTGCACCTATATCAAATTTTAATTGAAACAAAAAAGGAAAATGGTCTTAGAAATGAAATATTTACGTGGCGTATGTGGTGTAACTAGAAGGAATCGAGTATGAAATAGATTAGTGTATGAGTATGAAATTGAAAAAAAGAAGGTTCTTGTAAAAGTTGATGTTAGTCAATTAAGATGATTCAATCATTTTTAGCAAATATCCAATGAACATTTTATTAAAAGAATATATGTGCTTGATTTAGAATGTATACATTTGTGTGGGCGTCCAATGAGTAGATGAAAAGATATGATTAAGAGTGTTTTGCGTGAGCAAACGTTTCCAAGTAGTAGGAATAAAAGTGCATGTATGGGAGGTATCATGAATGTAGATAAAGATAGAGTTGTTTGACGGGATATAAATGTTTGGGAGAAACTAATTTCGAAATATTGAAAAGAGTTTTTTCCACACCCTTTTGGGTATATTATTTTAACTGTAACACGAAACGTGGTTAAAAATTAACAAAAAAATAATAATCCAAAATTAACACTGACACATGTGGTAATCGCGGATGGTGTTAATATTTCTTACTATGTACTACAATTAATCTACTGCTTTAGAAAACCATTCATTTAATTAATTATTTAATTTTAATTTTACTTTTTTCTTTATATTCTTAAAAAATACTTATATTAAAACAAATGCAATTTCATCAACTTGCAAATATATGTTATTATTTCATTAAGAGATACGAATCACTTAATAAATCAGAAAATTATATCTGTCAATTCCACCGACTACCTTAGTGGCCAGCAATTATTAATATCGCCTATAATCATAATCTACATTCTTCAAAATAAAAACGCATTGATAAATCAACTCGTATTATCGCAAACTTTAAACATGAACCGAACCAAGAAAACAAGAAACATAGTACTGATTATTCAACTCATCCGAGACATAAAACATAAATTCACCGCATGCACCGTTGCGGTCTAGCGCCACCTGGTCAGTTACTTCCTCTCTCTCTCTCTCTCTTTCCCTCTCCTCCATCGTTGTCCAGAGTTGCACGTGTGAAGAATTTCGATACAAGCAGCAACTGAAACAGAGTGCCCCAAAGAATCCACGTTGGTTGCGGTGTGCCCGAGAATCGTAGCAAACCAAGATAAACATATGAAAGACGATTGTTCGGAGCCGTTGCTAGGTTGTAGGATTGTGTTAGGACGCGATGCGCATATGTTTCGGATTGTGGAGACGAAGATGGAACCAATTCGATTGGGTACAGTCGATCGCAGAAGTTTTATGATTTGGTTTTTATTAATTTGTGTTTGAATATATACATTTAAAAAATATATTTATACATTTTATTATCGAATCTCCTTATTTATCTAAAATGGACTCGCCAACTAACACAAAGACATCGAAGCGAATATAAACAAAAAGTGTTTATAAACTTATATTTCTTATTAATATAACAAAACATTGTGTTGTGTTTTCCATCTATATTATGGTTGATCTGATATTTGAATATAACGTTGTATGTCAGGTGTGTTGTTTATGGTAAATAAAAGAAAATACACTAAAATATTTTAAATTTGTTTTGTAAATTGGAACATGTCATAAATTTATTTATAGATTTTACAGGCTTTTATTTAAGTTCAATTGTTAGAGGCCCTACACACTGGTAGAGAGTAGGTTTAAACATATTAAAGTTTCAGGTTAAAAAAATTAATTGAAGTGTTTTAACATTTTCAGTTTTTTTTTAGATTATAGATTTTCCTAGATGATTTATGATATAAAATTTAACAAAACATTAATAAAAAAAAGTGTTTTGTTTCTAATTTGAAAAATAAATACAGATAATGGATCTATTATTTTTGAAAGTGGTATGATATTAATTTTAAAAAATATATTGTTAGTCTCGTTTTTATCATTAATAGAATCATAAATAGAATTCATGTTTTCTGTTTGCAAAAAAATTACAAATTATAGGAATAATTAACTGTGCTTTACCCGAAGTGTATTGTAAACTGAAATTTAAAACCTTTGATATCACAAAACAAACAAACATGGACTTGTATCAATTTCAAAAAAAAAAAATGGCTCAATTATGACATTTTTGTTCAAATTAAATTCATTAAAAAATTTTGAACAATAATTTTTTTTTATTTTAAAATTTATTTGAACTGACAGTACATAAAATAAAACTGTAATGATCAATCTTCACTGACAAAATAATTTAAATTAAAAAATTGAAAACAAAAAATAATTGCAAATTTTATCAGTGACCTGTACCATATAGAAATGGACATCTCAAATAACCGTGATGTTGAAATTGATTGATTAATATTCGAATAAAATGCTTGTAATTTTTATGATGCTACGATAAAAGTTTGTCTTTTGTTTTGTAGATATTTCGTTGTTATTTTTCTTTCGCTTGTTTACTTTCTTTTCTAGTATTGCTCAAATACAGCAACAACTTTATCATCTTTGATAACAAAAAACATTGTTTTTGTATTAAATAAATTTACGTTTGTAAGAAAATTTAACAAAAAAAAAATATATATAAATTTCTTTTGTCAAAGATACAAAGAATTTTTACAAATAATCATTTGAATATATTATAAATGTCTATACGAGAAAATAAATTATTATTTAGTTAATAAATTTATGGAAATATTTAATAATTATGAATTTTATTGTAGGTGTAAATTTTTTTAAAAAGCTGTTGACAGAAAATTTGTACAGTTTATTTGTATGGTAATTCATTTATTTGTACATAATTTTAATTACATGGTTTGTATTTAAGATAATAGCAAACAACATGATAATTAATATTATTTTAAATTTTATATGTAAATTACAGTTTATAATAAATTATTAACACTTTTTTGTCGTTAATTTAAATATGCAAAAATATCGCAAATATTTATTAATATTTCTACGAAATTTGATTATATACCATTGATGACAATAATTTTATTAATTTTTATTTTAATACGTAATTTTTTTAAAATTTATTTGCATGTTTAATATATTAAGTAATAGGTTAAATTAGTTGAAGCAAAAAATATTTGGACAAAATAATTTCTCTTAAACAACAAACAATAATATTAAGTGTAACCTTACATCTCTGATTAGGACTTTAGCTTTATCTTTTCTTACTGATGATAAATGCTTAGCTTTTGAAATACGTATATATAGCTTTTTAATATTATTGTTTGAGGTTTAAGAGAAATAATTTAATTTTATTATGTTTTGATTAAAAATTATGTAATTTTAAATCTACCTAAATCAAAAATCCACTTGCAGTTTCTTCCCAAAAACATTTACTCGTACTAACACGCCTGTACTAGAATCAGTTTTGGCTTAAAACATTTTATAACAATATTTCTAATTATTTGTAAATTGAAGATCAAAAAATTCTAAATAAAACATACAGAAAAATTGTATATAAACCTATTGTAATTTTATATATAATTAATTTTAACTTTATTATTAAAAATTGTTTAAATATATAAGAAAACTATTAATAAAAATAACGATTTTCAAAATATTCAAATTAACTGTTATAAAAATCTCTAATAAAATTTATTTTAAAAAATTACACTCAATTTATTATAGAAATCATTAAGAAATTCATTAATTAAAATAATCAATTTTTATTAATATCAAAAATGTAAAATATTTCTTTAAAAATTAAATCAGTGATGTTCTCAAAAAATTTTGTGACATTATTTATGTGCAACATTATTTTAATTTTCACTGATTATTCCCTGAAGTAAAACAGATAGGTGTGTATATATTGCCGGAAATGTACAATAATAAATTTAGAAGTGAAATAGCCTGAGAAAAACCGTATTTGACTTTTAGGACCACCAAGTGAGATGTATTAATAAAAAAAAGCTACTTATCGAATCATCCAGAAACGGCATTCCACGCACTTTGAAACATGTGTGTAACCTTGAAAATTTGTTCGGAATCGGTTTCAAAAGAAGACGATACCTTCGTTAAAATATATATTTCGTTTTTTTATTCAATTAATCTTATTGAAGTTAAATTAATTTAACTTTTGCGCAGAGATAATTAATAACTAGTATATTGTATTTATTTTTTAATTTAACAGTGATGCTGAACAAAAAAAAAATATTATATTTTTAGTGTAATATTTATGTAATAACAATACCAGTTTTAAAAATTTGAATGTAAGAGGTCATCTGGCTTTACTATATAATATGTTTTTACTTTTTATATAAATTTTTAATTTTTTTTTGCTAAAATTTTCTTATATTTGTAACTATATAATAATCAAATATTAAAAATAAAAATATATATATATATATATATATACAGGGTGTAACAGAATAACTATTCCTAATTTTAACTGGAGTATCCTGGGCTCAGAATATGAAGATTTAATGCAAATCACTGAGATAAAATGTGGCTCCTTACTGAGCTACAGGGTGTTTTATATAAAAATTTAAAAACGATTTTTGCCCAGTACTTTAAAACTATTTGACATATCCTTATCATACTTGGCAGGAAATGTAGGTACCGTACACCATACTAAATTATGTTAAATAAAAGTTTCTGGCTACTGCCAGTGGCGTACAACAGGGGCAAGTGAGAGGTTGATCCTTCCTAAATTCTACGCCACTGGCGGAATTGTCATTTTAGCACAATTTTTCGATTCTCCAATACTTGCTGTGTAAAAAACATACTCTTCTTTTGTAACGATAAAGTCACTGTTTTTCGAGATATTTAAAGTTAAACATAAGCTGCACCCTTGGGATTTTTTCAAAATTTGCTCAAAAAAATCTGAAAAAATTCAGTAAAATAGAGAAAAAAATTAGCTACATAATAAGTAAGTAACTTTTTTTTCTAACTCATTCTGATTTAGCTGTAAAAATTATTGAATATAAAAAAAATAAAATGCAAAAAATATTAATTTTCAATAATTTTTCCAGCCAAACCAGAATGAGTTAGAGAAAAAGTTACTTAAATATTATGTAGCTAATTTTTTTCTCTATTTTACTGAATTTTTTCAGATTTTTTTGAGCAAATTTTGAAAAAATCCCAAGGGTGCAGCTTATGTTTAACTTTAAATATCTCGAAAAACAGTGACTTTATCGTTACAAAAGAAGAGTATGTTTTTTACACAGCAAGTATTGGAGAATCGAAAAATTTTGCTAAAATGACAATTCCGCCAGTGGCGTAGAATTTAGGAAGGATCAACCTCTCACTTGCCCCTGTTGTACGCCACTGGCAGTAGCCAGAAACTTTTATTTAACATAATTTAGTATGGTGTACGGTACCTACATTTCCTGCCAAATATGATAAGGATACGTCAAATAGTTTTAAAGTATTGGGCAAAAATCGTTTTTAAATTTTTATATAAAACACCCTGTAGCTCAGTAAGGAGCCACATTTTATCTAAGTGATTTGCATTAAATCTTCATATTCTGAGCCCAGGATACTCCAGTTAAAATTAGGAATAGTTATTCTGTTACACCCTGTATATATATCGTTTAGATTCTTGTTGGAGTTTTGTTCAAGTTTCATGCTAAATCAAGCAGCTAAAGTCAGTATAATTTTAAACTTGGAATTTTTATTCAAGTTTTATTTGATTTTCAATATAGAAATGTACAACTTTATTTTTCTAATTTCTTTTTCCAATTGCAAAAGACCTGGATTAAAAATAAATTTGGCACAACTGGTTATATTTTTAATAAATTAAATATGTACAATTTTAATATTTGATTATTATATAGTTACAAATATAAGAAAATTTTAGCAAAAAAAAATTAAAAATTTATATAAAAAGTAAAAACATATTATATAGTAAAGCCAGATGACCTCTTACATTCAAATTTTTAAAACTGGTATTGTTATTACATAAATATTACACTAAAAATATAATATTTTTTTTTTGTTCAGCATCACTGTTAAATTAAAAAATAAATACAATATACTAGTTATTAATTATCTCTGCGCAAAAGTTAAATTAATTTAACTTCAATATATATATATATATATATATATATATATATATATATATATATATATTTATATATATATATATATATATATATTTATATATATATATATATATATATATATATATATATATTTATATATATATATATATATATATATATATATATATATATTTATATATATATATATATATATATATATTTATATATATATATATATATTATATTTACAACATTGCTACAACATTTATTAAACTGCAATAATTTGTAAGTGAAAACACTAACGTTATTCACATATTACCATACAACGTGTAATACTTAATTCTTTTTATTAATAAAATTTTACAGTGACTTGAAGAAAAAACGAATTGGTTCCGAAAGCTTGTCAATGAATATTAATTGAGTCATATTTAATTACATCATCCGTATGGCTGCCTACGTACCAGCCGTAAATTTCTTATTACTATATAAGTATATATATATTATTTAATTATATTTAAATATATTACAAATTATGTATTAGAATTATAAATATACCAATTAGTTACACTAATATACCAACATGAATAATAATAACGTAAAAGAGGAAATTCATAACACAAATTATCGATATTAAATAATACAGAGCACTCCATTAACCATCAAACTCTCCATAAATCTATAAAACAATTCTAAATCTATAATCACATATAACCTATAAATTATCTACATATTAAATAAACTATTTAATAACAAATAATATAGGAAACTATAAACAGCTGTTACTATAAATTTCCTCTCCACATATCAATTTATACAAGTTAATAATTTCATTAAATCCGTATTGTTTAATAATCTGTAATAAACATATATGTGAGCTTGTACACACATTAACAACAAATTTCTGTTCATTTAGATAATATCTGTTTTGTTTGTACATGTCTGATTCTTTTTGTATAAATACGGCCGTTTCAAGTTATCATGTATGTACAATAATATGTAGATATTGTTTTAAAAGTAATAGCGTAAATAAACTCTAATGCGTTTTATTGATGTTTGTGTAATAAAATTAGTTAAAACAATATTGAGACTTATTGTTATTATTTAAACAATGAAGTGTAGCTTCGACATTTATTTGAAATTGCTAATAGTTAAATTTATAGACATTGTTTTTATTGCAATGTTATTAAATCATGTTTATTATCTTTGATCGTATGATTTATAATAATTTTTAAACCAATAAGACAATAAATATTCATAGAATTAATTCAAAATCAATTAGCTATTTTGTTTAATCAATGTACACTTGAAAATAAACTACTTATAGTCTTTTTTGCAAATTCTAAACCACTCAGATACAGTCAAATGACACAAGTTTTTACTTTTAGTCAAAGAAAAATTAACATTAATATATTCATGAGCCATGACAAAGCAAGTACCACTTTTCAATTAATTAGCATAAATTTTGTTTTCAATTTGTTGTCATAGTTACTAAACTGCAAAATCACTTCACCCCCTACTTATAAACTCACCACAACAACATGCCAAAATGCACTCTTGGATGCTCTTTTTTTTTGGTCGAAACCTGTCATCTAATTACGTCATATCCTGTTGTTCATTTAGCTCGTTTAAGTTCCCGTTTCAAAACTACGATCGATCTTACTCTCATTGTGTCTGTCAGCAAATTATTAATTTAAGCACTATGAATACTATTAACCAACAACTAGCTAACACGACAATATTAAATCCTACCCCCTCTCTCTCAAAATAAGACAACAACAAACAACGACGCATCGCAAGACAAGCGACTGTCACGCCAAACTTACCGGTCGGCTCATTATTATTATTATTATGACGTAAAGACTCTCCAAACTGCAGTTCTCATAGGAATACTGCAGTGTCTCTCAAAGGTTTTCAATTTTTTATTACTTATTGTATTAGAAATATTATGTAAAATATAAACTAAACGTGATAGATATGACGTCAAAAAAGTTATCAATTTTTTTGTAAAACAGAAATATTTGTATGGTAAAAAATCTTTCAAAAATCTATTAAAATAAAAATCTAGTAACTTGTTTCTGCGTTTTGTTTGTTTATTATTTATATCATTTGTATATTTTTGCCTGATGATGATATTGATTTGTCATTAAAAATTATACAGAACTTAAACCTAAAGCTTTTTTATTTAACAAATATTTGAATTAAATATTTCGAAAATCGCAGATAAATTAATATACCTCATATAAAACTATCTATATATTTTCATAATTGGTTTCTATGTAAAACTACAATTTATATATGTATGTATAGATGTAATTATAAAATATATTTAATTTTTTTTCATTAAAATTTATTTATTATTGCACAAAATAAAATCAGAATATTATCGAATATTTGAAATTTTATTTTTCCGTATAATAACATGTAATATATTAGGTATATTACAAATATATAGAGTTAATTATAGAAAATAATTAATCATGAAGCGCATACAAAACATACGTGTATATATATATACAATTAATAAAATGAAAATGTCAAGAAAATATTTTATCATAAATACAACATAATAATTAAATAATTTTAAATTAATTAACATATATTACAAAGATAGGAGCAATTAAAAATATTTATATATTTCTCTATATAATAATTAATTACATGTGTAATATGAAACAATATTTTACCATATTCAAAATACATTTTGTTATTAACACTTTAAAATATTATTATTATATTGTACCTGCATAAATATTTATACATATATATATATATATATATATATATATATATATATAAAACTTTTAATTAGGTTTTAAATCTAAATTATAAGTAGCGTAACAAAATATTTTGTCTTTTTTTAGAAAGTTCAAAATTCTGTTTATTAGAAAAAGACAACTTTTTTGTATCATATTAGATTTCACAGCAGTGCGTGAAATCTTGTTATTTATGATAATTTATGTTTTAATTTTTAAGTAAAGCTTATTCGAAAACACATTCACCTGCCCAAAGTTAGTGCATTAATTTTAGTAAGTACACAGAGAAAAATGTAGCTATAGATCTGAAGTTTTTACTTTTACCTCAAAAGTATTTGTAAACTGTAAACTTATGTTTTTCTAATGGAATAATAATATCTAACAGTATAAATATTTTCATTGCTTTGTATGAAATTAGTTAATATCTAATTTAAAAATAAAACTACATTTGAACTACAAATTGTTAAATTTTATAATTATATTTATTCTAGAAAAATACATTCATACATACACAATCAGGTCATGTATCCAAGAGATTGTGACATAAACTCTGAAAAATTAATTTATAATATATATATATATATATATATATATGTTATGATAGCTATAATATGCGAATAGCATACTACGTACGATTATGCAATAGAAAATAACACTTTTCGTAGTAAAATAAGTAACATTTTAAAATAATTTTAATTTGACTAGTGCAAATTTTTCTATTGTACAGATAAAATTTTAAAAGCTGCAATTTCAATTTTAATTTTATAACTCGTGGATTTTAAGTTATGAATAGTATAACTTAGCAGAATACACATTTATTTTAAACGTATTATTCAAAAACACTTAATATTTTTTATAATTTGATATTTTTAATGAACTTGCTTTAGAAATTTTTTTAAAGTTTTCAAAATAAGAATAAATATTCATAATTTAACATTAAATGCTCAACTAATATTTAAATTTTAAAACATAATTAAGACACTCAATGTAATTTCAAACACGCTCATTAATTGTGTGTATTTAAATAAACAATTAATAAAAAATAGATTATTTGTAACACCACATATCTCACTGGTAAGAAAAAAAAACCTTTAAATGAGGTTTAAATTAAAATAAAATATAGTCGAATATAAAAATTAATTATTCAAAGATCAAGTGGTACGTGAGAGCACGCAGTCAACTGTCTTATAATACAAATTTATTAACGAGGTAGCAAAATACGTTATGTTATACGGTTATACATTTTAAGATAAATGCATTAAAGTGAAATAAGTCAACGCATGCTGCGATGTACCTGTCTCGTCTCGCAAGACAAGTAAAACTATACTAACCTTCAGCTGTCACGGAATATGTTAATTTTCGGGTTAAAATGAATTATTACGATATGCCATATTAGTTGAATACATACGGCGAAAGAGAGTGGAGATTCTGTTTTTTTTATAAGTTTGTATAATCCTTATGTAATGTCTTCACGCCTTATTCAAAATTTATGGCGTGTAATTAATTTTTATGTTTGAGATAAGCTTATTTGTAACGTTTATTATTTATGCATTTGTACATATAAAATTACCGGTATATAGAATTATAATGAAAAAATATACATGTACATGACGCAGTATATTAACGATTACAATTACTTTTTTACAAAAACCTTGTAAAAAATACAGTTTTCTAAAATAGCGTGATTTTAATTTAAGAAAATTTTACATAAATATACATTTTAGCTGATATACTTACAATTACACCCAGTTGGAAAAGCTACGACTATTTTGCAATATTTTCATATATTTTTTAAATATATGTACATAAAACAATTTTTGAAACTAATTTCCATTTAAACATTTTAATAGTTTTAATCTGCAAACGTAAATATATGAAACAAGATTCCGAAAAAGCAGTTAAACACAAGTGTTAAATTTTGGATTTTCGTACGGCCCTAATGTTGCACGTTCGACGTAATAAATTATAACGGTAGTAAGAGAATAATTGAAGCCTTTAACGGCAGCGAATAGAGCAGTTGTTTACGCACGACTTAATACTTGTGCGCGATTCCGGGAGGACTCTGCCATTTGTGTAATTGATATTGAATATGTAGGCAGTCGGGCGCCACGACGTCATCCTCCCCCCCCCCTTGCCACCCCACTCGACAATCCCAGCGAAAATAGGACAGCGAGAGCGTCGTCGTGCGGTGCACCTGATGTTAAAGGTTGATTGCGTACTTACGACCGGCTGTGCTAACATAGATTACCAAATTAATTCTGGAATTAGTTAATCCACGAAACATAAAATTAACTGTTCCGGAAATTAAACTCGTGCCCTCGTACGCGCGCGACCTATGATAGTTGGATAATAATAATAATAATACAAACATATGCTAACTGAAGCGATTTATATAAGGGAAGTCATGCAGGAGCAGCATTTGTTGCTGCTTTTCTGCTTGCTTGCCGACGGCTATTCTCGCTTTATTCTTCTTTGTTGCCAGCTTCTTTCGGGAGATAAGTGTGTCTCTCTCTCTCGTGGTGACATAATGTTTATCGGTTTACTACTGTCTTTGCAACTTTGTGTGACCAAGTTTCCGAAAAGGAACCCAGCAGTTTGAGACGTATGCTCTTTCACGCGGGATGTACTTATAATTAAATTTTGAAACTAGGAATTTAAACGCAGTTTGCTTGAGTTAGTATTTAAACTATACTGACCTTTTATTTATTTATTTAGTAAAATTTTAGTATGTAAATGTAGGGTGGTTCATGAAAAGATGTTGGAAGTAATCAGTTGACATTTTCAAATATATGCAGTTACTGAAAAAAAAAAAAACAAAGATTGTGTTTATTATTTTATTAATAAAAAGACATGCCAATAACTAATAAAATATATATTTTTATAAGTTATTGAGAGTGTTTTTCATAAGCAAATATTTCCAAATTGAAAGAATAAAAGACAGTGTATCAAAGATATCTTAAAAATGAATAAAGAAAAATTGCGTGCCTGGATAGGAATGTTTGACGAAAACTAATTTCTGTATAATAGAAAGAGTTCATTTCATACCATACATAAACTAATGTACAAACATTTTGCTAAATTCTGCAGATTTTTTTCTTATGAAAACGTTTTATGCAACTAGATTGCTATTTGTTTTTGAATCGCCTCAATGATTGGTCAGTTGGCAAGTTAATGAATTGGTTGACTTACAAAGCATTTAGCAATGCTTTATGGAACCAGACGATACGACTGCAAATACTTGTTGTAGTCTTTAAACTCCAGTACATATCAATTTAACTGTAATTCAAAATTTAAAACATAAACCACATGCTTAAGTTAAGAATATCATAACTGTTAAAATTTTGTTATTTTTGTACCAAATATTCCGTTTATTATTTTACAAACTTGTCAGTCTGTCATGTAACGTCATATAAACAAACTTTTACTGTAAACACAGGCTACAAAAAATATTTATCATTTTAAAACGAAACAAAAATAATACAGTGATCATTCAACATATGAAAAATATATATCAAAATCACATGTCAAAAAGTGTTTGCCTTCAGATTATGATAACACTAGCAATAAAACGCAAACACTATATAAAACGGGAAAGAAAATAAAAATATCGACATTGCGAAACTAATTAATGCATCCACTATATATAACTGTCATAAAATATCCAAAATTTAAACACAAATCAGTCATTTTATTTTTATCCATCTATCATTTTTTAAGTCCCTTTATTAAATCATTGTAATTGACAGAATTACAGTTGAAACTCTGCGTTATATTCCACAACAGATAAAATATGAAAGTTCGATTTTTAAAAATGTACATCAATTTATTTGACCTAATTACACTTATATTTGCTGATAACTGTAATTTCAAAATATTCTAAATTTTATTTACACGTTTAGATTTAAAGGAAAATTGTAATATTTTATATATTTATTGATATATTTTATGAATTATTTCTAAAAAATTTAACAGAAGTGTTGAGGAATTTTTTTCGTACGATGAGTTATGAAAAGAATTAAAATCCATAAACAATTTTTTTGTATATTTTATAGAACTCCTTATGTAAAACAAATAAAAAAGCTAACACTTGTTTTCTTCTATAATTTAATATTAACGAGTTATAATTAATCAAACTTATTAATGAGTACATACGAGTATCTATATAAGGACCCCTTAAAACGATAAATAATTTAAAAAATCAAAAACATAGCAAGTATGTTTTAATTGAGCTATCTTAATTCAAAACAAAATTTTCAAAAAATTACACAACAATTAAATATGGAGTTAAATATGTGTCAGGGGTACAAAAGTGTAACTTTACAAATCGTATAAAAAAAAACTAATACTATCTGTTTACACTTTTGTTCTGAAATGAACAATTTTCGAGAAAAAATAAAAATTATTTTTTTTCTAAACTGGGACGGGGATGATTTTTATCCCTAAACCATGTTGGTTGCCTATAAAAAAATACGTGTCGCTTAGTTTTTAGTGTTCTACATAAATATCAAAGCTCATTTAAATCGGCAATAGATACCTTGATAAGTTTGCATGCAAGTATTTTGACATTCATAGTAATAGTATAAATTATTTATTAATAATATAGTAAAAAAATCGTTTAGAATTCATTATATTAAAATAAAGCAAATTTATGTAGAAATTTTGTTTTATTTAAAAATTAAAATTCGATGTTTCGATACATGTATATAATTATCGCAATGATGATATACGTGTAATATATCAAACTGAAGCTATTTGTTTTTAATTAATTTTTATTGTTTGGAAGCAAACTCAAATTTAGCACAATTGATTTTTCTGGTTTATATCTAGAGACAGAAACCTATTACTAATTTTTTAAATAAAGTATTATAATGTTTGAGTAATTAAAATCTAACATTTTATGGCTTTTTAGATTCGCATGTTTAGCGGCTTAAATAAATATTTATAAATATTTGTTTTCTTTATGCATATATTAAACTCTGCAGGATGCAAGTGTAATTAAAAAAATATCAAATAAAACGTGAAAGTAATTTACTGATTAATCAAAAGATGGCAGATAAGTCAATCAAACCAACTCAGTAATTAAATCTAACAGAGTGACAGCTAGAATGCTAGATTCTGTTTTATGCATTTAAATATTCACGTATTGCATTTTCTGTGATAGTTGTTTCTAACAGAAACAAATAAAAAGTTTTTTTTTTTTTTAATTTAATATTATAAAAAAATTCTTTAATCAAAAATATACATTAAAATAACTACGTAAATATATGTTTCAAAGCAATATTATTTATAATAAATAAGAAAATAAATTTTAAAGTTGAATGTCAAATTTAAATTTGCTTGTCGTGACGTATTAGTGTAAGTATCAGCAAGTACTCAGCGTTTCTTGCGGTAAAAACAAAACAGTATTGCCTATATGTTAAAATCAAAAACCACGTGTTTTATTTGAAAATTTATATTCATCTTTACAACGCGCAATTATAATATACATATAATAATATTTGTTATAAAACAATATTTCACAACCATAATGTTTATCTTAATTTAAATTTAAATGTAAACATAACAAACGGGTACACTGACAGATACATTGACAGATAATAATAATAATAATAATAATAATAATAATAATAATAATAATAATAATAATAATATTTTTATTTCCATATAAATAAACTAATACAAATGTTATGAGAAAAAGTCAACAAATATAGAAAATAGAAATAGTACACACACTGTTTGAAAAACACAGAAAGCAAAACGCATGGTGAGCAAAAATCCTTATTTTTTCCGAATATTTTATAAAAGTACTGTAATATATTTTAAATAAATAAAATATATTATAACATTATTTTTGCATAATCTTTCAATATATCGCCTTAAAATAGTAAATTTTACTGAATGCAACAAACCCATTAAAACAAAATAAAAATTAGGTATTATTTAATGTACCTAAGAAAAAAAAAAAACATAAATTATTCATATTTTAAATTTGCTAACAATGTAGATAATTTTTTTTTGTATATTTGTACCAAAGAAAACAATTTTACAGATATTAATTGTAATATTAATTAAGCTTGATTTTTCGTTTCATGTTAAACGCAATATTTATGAACAGTCAAACCGATTCTCAGTCAGTATAAAGTCAGATCAAAGTTGGAAGTTGATTGAAAAAACAAACCAGTATTATTTTTTCCAACTCCGAATCTAAATGTACCACCTGCAGCGTTCATTAACAAATATATTGTTAGTTGCTGTATCGGAAACCAATACCCATCTACCGATACAATCCATATAAATTGAATTTGCTTTTCGCATAAATACGATCCTGAATGGTTGCTCACGGACTGCATATACTACTGTGACAAGGTTTTTATAGCAATTTTATGTATATTGCGCTCGGATTTGCATTAATTAACTTATGGAATTCGAATTTGTAAATTTAAAATGACGGTTGTGCATAGTGGTATACGATGGTTGAAGTAGAAACGCAAAGCGTGGTTAACAATTAATTCTGTGCGTGATATCGAGTTTTTGTTTTGTAACCATGTGGTTTCTGATGGTTTATCAGACATTTACACGCTGTTGAAACAATGTTTGATAGTAGAAAAATACTCAAGGAGAAATTTATTAATGAGTTTGTTTGGTGAACCGAAAAAATTACTGTACTGTTACAAAGTTACAATTATATATAGATACATTTATTTTATTTGTTTCAGTGTAAGTTTGCAAGACGGAAAAAATTAAGTACAACAATATTAAAAACAAAAAAAAAACATTATTTATGTCATTTGTAATCTTTTCTTGATGATGATATACGGTCAGTATATTGAAATGTCGAATTTTAATTAAAAATTATACAGAACTTACACCTAAAGCCTTTTTATTTTAATATAATGAGTTCTGAAAGATTCCTTACTATATTATAAATACATTTTTTGTCTATTCCTGCTGAATAATACATTTATAACATTGTATTCTCTGTTATACTGTCCATAACTCTCAATTTTTTACCAATAACAAATTTTATAATATTATGTTATTCAACGAGAATGTTTTGTGATTACAACCCACAAAGATAAAGTTTGCAACACAGATCGTAGGTTATTTGCTGTAAATTATCTGAGTAAGTTGTAGCTCATAACATGCAAATAAAATATTATGTATTTTTTAATGATTATATTATAATATAAAAAAAAATTTTTGGTGTCAAGTGAATGAAATTTTAAAATAATTGTTATTTAACAATTGCTTGATATTCTAAATCAACAAAACGGTATTCTATTAACGGCGCTAATTAACGAGATATTTATTTTAAAATGTATAAAGTGTTATAGAGTTAATTGGGAACAGTGTAACTACACAAAATAGATATATAAACAAGAGCTGAAAAAACTTAACAATATGAAAAATGTTAGAGTAGTATTTTTTCTATTAATATAGAATACTAATAATATTCTTTTTATATGCTAAAACTTTTATTGTAATGAAATTTATATATATATATATATATTGACATACTTATAATTTTCTACTCAAGTAAAGGTGATAAATAAAAAATTGAAATGTTAAATATTTCATGCGTTGTAATAAATCAACAATGATTAATGAATGTTTATTTGAAATTAATTATTCCAGGAATGTATGATTTACTGGTTTGATTCAGAAAAAAACTGATGACTTGCAGCATTATATTTATGCATTTTTTTATTATATTCCTATCAGGTTTTTTCAACTTTCTTTTGATGATTAATTCATTTGTATTAATAAACAATATACAAAAATGACACAAGCTTTAAAATAAATTCTCCTCTACCAAACTACTAGCTTTGTGTAAACAGCTCCTCTACCAAAATTAGTAGAGTAGATGAAAAATATGTTAATGAACTCTACTACTAACTTTACTAATATAAACTAGACTTTACAACCCAAAATAGTTCTCATAATTCTGCAGTTTCTGCATTTTTTTCTATACATTCTTTTGCTCACAAAACGTAATATACTACAATAATATCAGAACAAAATTATAAATTTTAATATTAGAAATAAAAGCGAGTATTAATTTTTGTAAAATTCACGCAAACAATTAAAGATTAAAATAAATGATAATTTATATTTATAAAATGAAATTGATGATATTTATTTATCAACAACTACAGAAATAACATTACACATCAGATATACTTCAACTTACAATTCTACAAAACGAAATATTGTTACAAGTTTTTATTTATTTTATATAGAAAAACAAAAAACTGCAATACATAATCCTATTTTCTATACCAGTACACAGTAATACAAATCCAGCACAATCACATATGTTTCAACCCCTTTTCCCGCGTTCCATCACCTTCACCCACCGCCCGTAAAACAAATCACCATTTCCTCCATCTAACGAGTAAGATCGAACGCTCGGCGCTACACACACACCCGAACGAACGAACGTCTATTTCGCGTCATTGTACCAGCTAAGCCGGTCAACATGTATCCGTCGCTACGTAGTCCCATATACGCGTCCTGCATTCATGTTAGGATACCCAACGCGCGTACCCAATGACGGGCCGTGATTGGTTCTGGTCACGGTTGAACTGCGCAGTCATTTGTTTTTAGCGGCGGTGCGCAGGGGTTTGGGCTTTTGGGTACTAGTTGAACGATGAATCATGCAATTGTGTGTGTGTGTGTGTGTTTGTGTTGGTGGTTTAAATTGAGCTTTTCTTATTGGAAAATTTTGCTGGGGTTGTTGTTGCTATTGCATACACGGCGGTTAATGGGTTAAATGAAGGGTAATGGAAATGCAAATAAGCAAATTAAAATGATCAATTACTTTATTTGCTTATTTCATCATGGCAATTAGTTGTTATAATTAGGTGATGATGTGATCATATTAATTTTGACATATATGTTTAAAAATAGTTGACAAATGAATGTATTTTAAGAAGTATTTTGTGACTATACAATTAAGATTAATAAAAAAGATGTATGCATTTTTTATATTTATTTATTTCGATACAGCTGCAAAATTAAAGCATTGTACTATATATTAAATGTATTTCAAAAAAATCAAATGTTATTATTTTTAATTGTTTAATACTATTAATTTTGACGATACAAAACTAGATTGATTTTTAAATTACAATAATTAAAAAGTTAGTTATGTATTTCAAAAACTTAAAATTCGAGTGTTAAAATATATATGAAACATTAATTACATTTTTAAAGTGTTATTTTATTGATTTAAATTAATATGAAAATATCTTAAAGTTTCATTCAGCAGCTGTTACTTACGGTTATTCGGATAGTTACTTTTGCCTTCTCTTTTTATTATGCATATTAAAAAAAGAGAATAATAATAATTGTAATCGCTAGGGTAATCGCAATTAATTGTAAGTTTCATAAAAATTACTGTATCGAAACGTCCACTTTAAATAAAACTACATTTTTTTGCAGAAAATAAAACCTAAAATTTAGTATAAAAATATATTTTAAGTAAAATATGTCAATAGTTGCAAAATTTATAATTTTGTTTGTAAAAATTTAATATAATTAAAATGTTACTCGAATAATAAATGTAATATATTCAAAAAGATATTAATTTACTTTGTTTAATTAAATCAAATTCAATTATGACGAAAAGTTTATTATAATTTCTTGGTATGTACGTCGCACGAATCCATAGTTTTGTTATATTCTATTTAGTAATAACAGTGAATAAGGCTTCAGCCATTTCATTATAAAATTTAACATAGATAACTTGCCCTTATATCTATTTCATCTAGTCTTAATATTCGCTCACTTTCATATCAAATATTAAATATTTAATTTAATCATTTTATTTTCTACAGTAATACTCTTATATTGAATGGGGTCATCCAGTAAAAATTAAAATCTGTATTTGCATTTATATAAATCGAAACGTTATGCTAAATAAAATGAAACACATTTTTTTGAATGTTTATACTATGATGTCAATAATTAGTAAATTAAAGTTAGAAAATAAACCCATTCAAATTGCAATTTTAACATGAAGTTAAACTAGAGATGTATTTTTTTCTTGTGATATTAAATTCAATTCATATAATATACTTCAATACAAATTTTTCTTAATTTTTTTCAATTGTTGATTAAAATTAAAACAAATAATTTTTTCATCATAGCATATAGTTTTAACTCGTTGATTAAGAAAATCATAGATAAAACAAAACAGTAACAGTCCGCACTTAAAAATTAATTAACTGAGGGGTTAATATTATGTGCTAATTTACGGTGAACGATTAGTTGCATGTGTAATAGTAATTATGATACACTTATCACGAAACAAGAGCAACCCTCTTCAACAACATTATGTTTCTTCCCTCTGTTTTCTCTCTACATCTACCTACCATCAACATAAATTTATTTAAATTAGCTTCTAATCAAGTACGACGCATAATAAGTAATTTAAATCAGATATAATTGGTAGTCGGACAACTGTGACAAATTGTGATGTATACCGGCACAGTCGCGCAGTTCCAAGGGGCATTATACTCGTCCGTCTCGATTGTATCGGTGCCGTGCGCACACAATGGATTATAAGTTATCCCTGCTGGATAACTGGCCGTGTGCTATTGTCCTTTCTCTGCCGTGTGCGTCTATAGAGAGATGGTATAATATCAATCTGCTTTATGTTGCAGCCGGGCTGATATTTGATGTTTGTAGTGCAGTTTAGCTGGTATTCTCTCTCTCTCTCTCACTCTCTCCGTGTACGCACAACCCTCATATGTTGTTGACGGATCAGGTTTTAGTTCATACTATCCGTTGGATTAGGTATATGGTATTTTGGGAACGGTGATAATTTATTGATTGTTACGTAGGATTATTGTGTTAAAATTGATTTAATTTATTAGGTTGCCAACCTGCATGGCCTAGCGCTTTAAAGCGTGTGTTTGTAATGTTTTTGTCTAAATTACAAATGGAAATTTAGTTAAATTTGTTGATGAGCAAAAACCTTTTTACCTATGTCTTTTTTTTTGATGATTACAATTGCTTCTTTAATTAATCTGCTAAAATTGCAACAAACGTTGAAAAGTGTTAAAGATATTGTTTCTCTTCAATTATCAGATACATACAGAAGATTCATTAATATTAATAGCAAATTTATTAAAGAAGTAGATAATTGATATTATCAAAAAAAATTACGTCAATCAGTATAAAATTACTTAATTATTTTTATGTTATGTTTTTTATATGAATTTACTTTCCTGGTAAAGATTCATGTGTAATAAACTGAAATGTCAAATTTTAATAAAAATAATACAGAACTATACTGAAAGTTTTTTAACAAAAAAAAATTTTATTAAGGGGTTGTGCTTTTTGGAACTAAATACTGTAAAGTTATATTTTCGCATACAGCAATTTTTTCCTAAAATCTAATTTTTACAAAAAAATTAAACATACAACTTTATTTGTGTCTACAATTTAATTTTAGAATAGTATACGTCTTGGTATCAAATTAATTTCAAATAAATAGATTTTAATGTCGTCTTGTATCATGGTGTAATTTTCTGATATAGTTTACATAGCTATTTAATTACAACTGAAGCTTCATAGAAAATTATTTCAGCTATTGATTCACCATCATTCATTGCCGCGTTTCATAAGAACACTTCACAACTTATCCAGGCTGATGTTCAATAGAACGAAACTCTCAACTTCAAACTCAAATGCTGACGACGAATCTAACAGAGCCTTCTATAAGATACAGAGTATATGCACAAAGTCTACGAACCCTTTCTTATTCATTATTTTGTTTCAATTTAGTCTTAAATTATAAACAACTTACATATTTTATTTTATTATATATTATTTCACTATTTTTATGCTTAAAATATCTATTTGTAATAATAATGAAAAAAGTAAAAACTTACATTTTATAGTGGATTTTAAACCACTCAGACGTAGCTCATATCAGTTCAGTGGTACAAGATTTTTTTTTAATTCCAAAAATAATATTTTTAAAATATTAATCTTGACCTACGGCTTCTTGTTCAAAATTTGTATTGCTCTGCATCCAGTTTTAATTTTTTTAAAATTCTACAATCACTTTAGATTTTTGATTTATAAATTAGAGAATCTGAAAATCACGCATAGTTTAAAATACTCCAGTAAATTACATTTTCAATTAAAACTGGTAGTAAGAATGTAGCACTACACTAACTATGTTTTAAATGTAAAATTGAAAAATATTAAAATCAGTCTGAAAACTTTTTACACATACAGTTTACTATTTCTAAAACACTGCGACAAATAGACAACCACGGTGTTTCTACTCTACATTGACGAACTAAATACAGACTGCGTTACAGATCTGTACCAAGTTTAATAACAGGTTTCGATTTAAACTTTAAAGCAAAGCCTAGTCTACGCTATATTAATTATATCAAAGTAATAAAGTGTCGGTAAAAAACAAACGGTAACTAGTATTTTATAATCTGTATATCTCTAGTGATTTGCATATGTAATGAGTGGTTTTGTATGTATTTATTGCCGGCAGATATATTTGATATTATCGATATGTTTCTTGTAACTTGATAAGTATTTCGCTAAGATTATAAAAATGTTGAATATTTACATGAATGACATTTGAATATATATAGTTTTGTTTTGACAAAGTAAAAATTTTTATTCAAATAAATGCAAATATAGATGTTCTTTTTTTATTCAATAACATTATTTTATAATGAAAACATGATTTTAGATTAGATATAGTTATGTTTGTAGCTTAGTAATAGATTTGTGTTTTTATATAATATATATTAGAATAAAAGTCAAGTTTTATTAGAAACGACAAAATTTATTTTTCCGAAAAAATAAATCATTGGAAAAATATGTTGTATTTAGTAACAGTCATTTTTAAATCACATATTTACACTTACAATAAATTAAACAAAGTGTTTTACTAGCTCTAAACTTTTGATTTTCCCATATGTCAGTGCCAAATTTCATTGATATGAGACCTAATTGCACAAAATATCGTTAACTTAATCAATGAATTAACTATACAACTAGATTGTCAATTGTTTTCGAACCGTCTCATTAATAATTTGGATTGGTCAACAAAAGTAAATATTTGTTTTTAAAACTTATTAACGTAATTATTCTATATTGATTGTACAATACAATAACAAATGTAGAAAAATATTACATAATATATAAATTAGTTTAACAAAATTATTATATTAAATTGAATTTATAGTACATATTTGCGCAATAATTTTTTTAGCAAAATAATTATTATAGAAAAAAAAATTACAGTTATAACTGTATTCGAATTGCAAAATATAAATTTTAAAAAACTTATTGCTAAGAAACATGAATACTATTATTTAAGTAATACTAAAACATGCAGTACGAAAATTATTTTAATTATTAGAAAAAACTTCAATGTATACCTAATTCAAAACCCATTAACGCCCATTATAACAGTAACGTTCTTACGTTAAATTTTATCTTGTCTTACGAGAAATAAATTAGTTTTAAATATATATAGTAAGCTATCCAAAACACGTAATTTAACTCAATTTTTTAAAACATCTTATCGGTTTAAAATATAATAATTGAGACATCACAAAGTTAAAAAAAAATCCCGAAAAAGTTCATAAACAAATATTAACACAGGAAGAAAAACATGCCAATGTAAGGGATATTAAAAAATAACAAGAATATAGCTGGCAGCTATTTTACAACGCTGATGGAAGATGTAATAATTTGAAAAGTTACTTTATATATAAATATCTACGAGCGATATAGCGTTTGTTTGGTTTGTTTTTTAATGTAAATTTATTTCAAAGCAACCTTTGATGGAACTGATTAATTTTATATGTGTTATTAAAAATTATATGGATATTATCTTTAATATAATAAAATTAATACTCATTTATATCTTGTTAAATAGTATATGTAAGGTGATTATATGTATTAAGTTACATTTTTCAGGTTTATGTGCTTAAGTTCTGTATAAATTTTATGTATTTGTAATTTATTTATCTTATACTTATTACGGATATATTAAGAATATGTGTAATATATAATTTATCATCGCTTATTATCAAAATTGTGCATCTTGTTACAAGATTAGATGTTTTTATTTAGTGTTCAATTACCATACAAACATTGCCAAATTTATTACAAGGGTAACATTGAAAACTAGCAAATACTTTTTCTATACTTTTAAGTACAGTTAAAAAATTTTAAAATTGTACATTTCAAAATAACAAAAACATTTAATTTATAATTGTCATATTTATTGCAGAATCAATATATACCGGGTGTCTACTTTTTTTTTGTTACATAGGGAATACAATGCTAAAATTTTCATTTGGTGATAAATTTTCCCCTAATTATTATAGAACAAAAGTACAAATACAAAAGTTGTTTAGAATTCAAAAATGCATCAAATGATGCCAAATTTATCAATATAGGATGTTCCGATCAAGAATTAGAAGCAAATTAAAATTTCCATTTTTGCGCTCTTTACATCAAAGTGCCACGGAAATTAAACAAATAATTTCATTTCTTCTGGAGTTTGAGTTTGACAGATCGTATTTATTTTATTGTTACGTTCTGTATTATTATTATTATTATTATTATTATTATTATTATTATTATTATTGAAAATAATGAATAAACTTAATGTAAATGAAAAGCTATTAAGTATAAAAAGTATTAAGTATTTATTATTTATTACAATGAAAGGGTATTTTACTCGGCTGTACACTACGTACTAGCTGTGGTTTTAAATTGTGAATGTCTCCATTATAATTTTAAGTAATTGTTTAATTTATTTATTAACTTCAAGTTATAAAAACAATACATTTGAATTAGATGACTGGCATTATGCCTAATATATTTATTATAATAATTTAAACTTATCCCTGAGGATGCTGTAAGTTGTGCAGTGAAACGTCGGATAAGAGTTTAATAAATAGTAAATAGCTGAACTCCGTAAAACTTTCTTTATTTATTACAATATTCAATATACCTATAAAACAGAAAAATTCATGAATACAAGATATAGGAGAACAAAAACGAAACTAACAATTTAAATTAAATGTTCAAATAAATCGCCATTAACTGCCAAACAATAACCTAATCTGTTATAAAATTCGTGACGTACAGAGCTTAATTGTGTTTGTGTTATATTATTGCACTCTTCAACAATGGCATTTTTCAAATCAACAAGATTTTTGATATGTCGTTTATAAATTTTCTCCTTCAAATATGGCCATAAAAAGAAATCGCACGGTGCTAAATCGGGCGATCTAGCTGGCCAATTAATTGGACCACCTCTACCAATCCATGAATTTGGAAAACATTGATCCAAATATAATTTAATGTTGCAGCTGTAATGTGCCGGACATCCGTCTTGTTGATACCAGACAACATTATCTTGAGTTGCACACTCTTCTAACTGCGGACCAATATGATTTTGCAACATATCCAAATATTTTTCGTTGTTTAAATTATTTTCAATAAAAAATGGCCCAATTATACACCTGCCAAAAATTCCAGCCCATACATTAACTTTTTCTGGATATTGGGTACGTGTTGCTACCATTAAATGAGGATTTGTTTGGCTCCATATTCTAAAGTTTTGTGTATTTGGTTCGCCGTGTAAAGTAAACGTAGACTCGTCAGTAAAACAAATAGATTTCAAGAAGTTTCTGTCTAAATTGGATTTTTCCATAATAATGTTACTAAATTCGCGTCTAGCCATTTTATCCGCTTCAAATATCTCTTGGTGCGTGGAATATTTATAAGAATGATATTTTTCATTTTTTAGTACCTTATGTATTGTTGAAGGATGCAAATTTAATTCAGCACCAAGTTGACGCACACTAACATTTGGGTTTTCCGTTACACACAAAAGTATATTCAATGTATTTTCTTTAATTGCATTTTGATTTAAATTCTCCTCCTGATCTTCTGCGTTGATTTTTCTACAATTTTTACAACGTTTTAACACACTTCCAGTTTCTTCGAATTGTTTAATTATCCTACGAATAGTCATAGCGGAAGGTATGGGACGGTTTTCAAAGAAAGCGCTGAATAAATCTCTTACTCGTCGTATCGAATTTCCAGTAAAATACCATTTTACGCACTGAACTTTTTCATTTACCTTAAGTTTATTCATTATTTTCAATAATAATGATAATAATACAGAACGTAACAATAAAATAAATACGATCTGTCAAACTCAAACTCCAGAAGAAATGAAATTATTTGTTTAATTTCCATGGCACTTTGATGTAAAGAGCGCAAAAATGGAAATTTTAATTTGCTTCTAATTCTTGATCGGAACATCCTATATTGATAAATTTGGCATCATTTGATGCATTTTTGAATTCTAAACAACTTTTGTATTTGTACTTTTGTTCTATAATAATTAGGGGAAAATTTATCACCAAATGAAAATTTTAGCATTGTATTCCCTATGTAACAAAAAAAAAGTAGACACCCGGTATATATATATATATATATATATATATATATATTATATTGAAATAGTTGAATAAATATATACCTATATATATATATATATATATATATATATATATAATTGCAGTGACACAATTAAAACGCTGAATAATTTGTACATTGGAAATTGGCGTAAGTTAAAAACAAAACAGCGCTAAAACCAAACGCTAACAATTGAACCGCAAGTAAATTTAAAGGAAACAATGAGTGCTGCCGACCCGATATAAATTCCGGAATAAATTGAAAACTAGTGCTGTAAATTTAGTCGATTTTAATTAACTCTCTACAACCAGCAACATACTGGTATTTGCACCACTTGTACTAACGCAAATTCTCAAGTAGGTACCTATATATATATATATATTATATATATTGTCGAATTTTTCCTCATGAAATAAATGTGACATGGCATTGCATCCGGTTTTACCCAGAACGAAACCAATTAACTTCTTTTATTCGTTTTTCGCGTTCATATGACAGACTCAGGTAGCGATTTTAAAATTTTAAACTTTGTTTGAAAGGTAATTGTGCGATGGCTAGAAATTTGGCGTGAGGTGTAAATGGAGAAAATATACTGATATTTGATTTATAGCATTTTAAAATTAGCGATAAATTTGTATGTGTATTTTATGTTTGTTTATATACAGTCGTGCGTAATATTTTATAGAATAATAATCAACATATTTGGTTTACAAAAATTTCAGTGAATTTTACTTAATTTTTTTAAAGTAAATAATATTGAAAACGAATGATACTTCCTAGATTTGCCATTATAGTAAATTTATAAACTCTTTAAAGATATTTATAAAATAATTATATTACTAGATGCAGAAAAATATTTTTTTTCTAAACTAAATTGAGGATGACATATCTTGCTTCCTAATTTTGATACACTGTTTTTGAATTGATTTATGTTGTTAATATTGTATATTTCATTGTTTTTGTATATATAGATTTGCTAAATAAATATTATTGTTATTAAATATTGTTAAATGATGATGAGTTAGCTCTTTCATTAATTTGCCAATTTACTTAATGAACGAGACGTTTTAATTTAGTTACCTAGCTAACTCAATGATTCATTGCAACTGACCTAATGTTTTATAAAATTTTAATGTCTTAAAAATCTAGAAAACTAATAAAGAATCCTTACGATATACAGCCTGATTCAGAGTAAGCGCCTTATTTTTTTTTAGCCACACTATGGGTACTACTTTCAAAATATTTGGCAGTAATATGTTTTAGGACATTCTCTACACGATGGTGATATCAGAATTTCAATTGGACGAATCATTTCAAAATGGCGACGTTCAACTTTTTTTTTTTAAATAAGATGCCACAATTTTTTTATTATTATTGAGATCCTAAAAACATTCTTTTTACGATAGTATTTCGTTTTTCTTAAAAATTCATTTCTTTCTCTATCAAAAAGCAAACTAAAATTTTAATCTAGTAGCGCATGTTAAGTTCTTTTTGTCCAAATATCAAGTAGCGGTAGACAAAAAAGAAACAATTAAACTTTATTTTGTCATCTACATCTACTTTTTGAAACTCAAAATTAAAAATTTACATCAAATAAAAATTAGGTATTTACAAAAAATGCTAGAAATGTTTTCCTTCTTTTTCAATACATAAATTGAAACGTCGTCCAATGGTGGTGTTTGACGTTTGACTACTAGTTGGTCTACCGCTACTTGATATTTGAACAAAAATTACATTGGGTGTAAAACATTCATGCGCTACTAGATTAAAATGTTAGTTTGTTTTTTAATAAGGAAATAAATGAATTTTTAAGAAAAACGAAATACTATCGTAAAAAGAATGTTTTTAGGATCTCAATAATGATAAAAAAATTATGGCATCCCATTTAAAAAAAAAAAGTTGAACGTCGCCATTTTGAAATGATTCGTCCAATTGAAAATCTGATATCACCATCGTGTAGAGAATGTCTTGTAACATATTACTGCCAAATATTTTGAAAGTAGTACCCATAGTGTGGCTAAAAAAAAATAAGGCGCTTACTCTGAATCAGGCTGTATATACGAATATATTTTTACGATAGAAGCTTTTTATTTAAAATTAAAATTAAATAAGTTTATAGGTAAATTATGTAGCTTGTAGATATTACTAAATAATATAAAACATATTTCAAAATAAACGTAATTAATTTATGTTAACATACATACACACACAGATTGATACAGAGCAACTACCAAAAACACAGCAGCAGCAATATAATGAATTATAGACGCATACCGTTTCATTATTCCTTTTATAATCTAGTTAGAGGCAAACGCGTAAGTTACCATTTAACCGTGTATGTCATTTACACTGAAGTTTACAGTTTGTAGGTTGCTTCGTTGCATTATTGCAAGCATGCATCGTGCACCGAGCAACATTAAAACATTGTGGTAAACAAATTGCTTTATTTACTGAGTTCATATACCTATTTACATTTACAATCCTACATTAGTGTATTGCATTTTGCGAAAATCAAATCGCAAATAAAGTCGATTGTTAGATTTTGATATCTGCAAATATTATTATTATTATTATTGTTATTTATCTATAAACAGTGTCATAATTAATTAATTTCCAATATTGGATTACGACTAATATAAATTGTAATTATTAGGTTTACATAATAATTGTATTCTATTTGTGGTTTTTGGAACTATACTACTTTATAATAAAAATAGTTATTTAATGTAGTACGTCATAAATATCTAATTAAATTAAATAGCTGGACTGTGTATGCATTGCTATTTTACAAATAATTTTTTTTTATGAGCCTTAGACTTTCGTCTATTGGTCCAGAGCTATTATTTATTTATTTGTTTTATTTTGATTTATTATCGTTTTATATTTGGAGGTCTATTTGATTTATGTACATTGCTAATATAAATTGTATTTGAATTTCGACTCCTTACTAGTGTTTCTATGTTTGTTGGAAATGTTACTTTTTCTTTCGTTAATCTATTTATTAATAATAATTTATTATTTTCGTATATTTTGCATTTAAATATGTAGGTTTATGTCTGCTATATCTGTATTATTACAATTGCATATATTATTGATTTTAATTTTGTATAGGTGACTCGGCAGTCTATTATGATTAAAGCGTAGTCTACATATTATTGTTGTTAATTTTTTACATATATTTTTGTCGTAAAACAACTGGTTTATTCGGTATTTCTGGTTGTATGTAATTATAATATTTGTCTTTTGTTCTTGATGTGCCGTTATATTGGTTCTGCCACATATTTTCACAAATAATTGATAACGTTTGGTGTGACACAACTTCACTGAATAAATTATATTTAGAACTTATTTTTCGACATACATACACAAACACGCTATGTACCCAAAAGGGTGTGGCACAAACTCTGTCCATTATCCTGAAATCAGTTTTTTTTTCAAACATCCTATCAAGATAAGTAACTTTAGCTTTTTCCACATTTATAAAACTTCTCACACATGCTCTTTTATTTCTACTACTTGGAAACTTTTGCGCACTCAAAACACTTTCAGTCATACTACTCCGTCTACTTATTGGACCTCCACGCATACATATATCTTTAAAATTATTCATTTATGTAAATTCTTTTAATCAAACGTTCATTAGACATTCGCTTAGGATGACCGAACCATTTTGCTGACTAACACCAACCTTTGCAACAATATTTTTTCAATTTCATACTAATTATACATTAATCGATTTTGTATCCGATTCCTGCTAGTTACACCACATACTCCACGTAAAAATCTCATTTTCACACCAGTCATTTTTCAAATCCAACATTCACTAGAATATATCAACTTAGTCACCAAAACAGCATTGTATATACTCAAATAGGCTTCTTTGGAAACATTTACATATTTTGCAAAGTACACAAAGCACACAAACCTTATAATCAACATTAACTCTTTTTAATTTTTGCTTACATTTTTCAACAATTGTTTTTATTACTTATTAATTTTAAGTAATTTTAAATAAATGTCAAACTGATACAAATTACTTTTAAGTCAAGTGATAATATTATTATCTACGAAAATAAAGCTAATATATTTTTACATAATTGTAATTTAAATATTTTTAAATCTAAATTATATAAAAAACCAGACACTTTATAAACACAAAATTACATAGTAATTAACTAAACTATCTTTTCTATTTTCGTATTTCTTTACTGTTTCAAAAACCTCAACAAACATGAAAGAGACTAACATATGCACGTCGCATTCATAATAGATAATACCTAACGCAACTGATGCATATGCATAGAAGCAAACACGAGAAAGCAAACTAACGTATACTACATGCATCAGCAGCTGAAATAAGTTATCATCTATTTGGTAATGTGAACAACGCAAATGAAGTATAAATACAAAATCGATATCATCCCCTCACACAGCTTGCTTCGCTGCACAAACGGATACAGGTTTGGGCTTTGGTTTCACATATAGGAGAGTACATACATTTACCAAAACTGATCTTCAAACGTTTGGCTAGTGATTCGTTCATTGAACATGATGAATAAGTGTAAATGCTTTTACTATCTCTCTCTCTTTCCTCTCCTCTTACGGTGATCCTCTATCTTAAATGGTAAATCGATGTTCAAAGCACTACTAGCCATAGACTTGTCTAGGATTGGTTGTCAATTTAATTGAAATACATTAATATTTATAACCAAGTTATAGTTTGCTCCAAGATAAATTTAGAATTAAATATCTCTTGGCTAGCATATACATTAAAATAAAAAGCTTATAATTAAATTTTGCATAAAACACTAATTTTATATAAAATTTTGTTTCCTTTAATTAATAATTTATTAATTTTATAATTTAATTACTTATATTATGTTACCTAGTAACATGTTTCTATGTTTTGCTTGTTTATTATTTATATCATTTGTATATTTTTCCTGATGATGATATGCGTAGAGTATATCGAAATATCGATTATTTAATTAAAAATTATTTTTAATGCTAAAGGTTTTCTTTTTAATATAATGAGTAATGACCTGAATCTTAAATTTGCCCAATTTATGAACTGGACACAAATTTACTTAGTTTGTGAACTATGTACTTTCTGTTAGTGATCATTTCATGCACATGAAAAATGTAGTAAAACTTAGTCAAGTACAGGTTAGGTAAACAAAATCTCATATACTTATAAACATTATTATGAAGCCATTGGTTGAATTATATTCTAAGAAAAACTTTAAAATATTTACAAATTTAAATATTTTTTGCGAAAATATTATACAGATAATTTTATAAAAGTTTATTAAAAAATTAATCCAAATTAGATAATAGGTATTGAATTTTAAATTTATTTAAATAAAATGACAGATAACAATTTTTTTTATTTAAATAAATTATCTAGATAAATCCCAGTACTGTCACATCACACCAAAAAATGTTTTTTTTTTAATTGTCATGACTATTTCACTTACCTACGGCTCGTGTCTCAGCCCTAATCTTTGTAAATATAAATTATTGATTATTTTGTTAGAATAAAAAGCAAATATTATATCACATACTATTATAATTGACTTATTTTTAAATTAATTTATTTTGCAAATATTTTACATAGTATTTACACTATTTCAATATATGTACATTACACAGTAATTATTATTTTTAGCGTAAATCTTGCATGTGTCCATTTCATTCAAATCGCGTGCGATGGCACTTAAACCAGAAAGATCATACAACCGCGCCGTTGAAATGATGTACGTTTCAATGTGACTGAGAAAACGTGACGTTGAAATATTCAAATGACTCGTGGTAATAGTGTAATTTTTATTTTATTGCTGTTTTTCCACTGGTGGCATGCAATGAAGTCGTTATTTCTGTTATCAATACGGGGGTGTCATTTTAAATTACCGATTGCCAAGACTGGAATAAATGTACCTATGTATTTGCTAAAGACGATATTATTTACCATTTTTCATGTCTTAAAAAAACATATATTTCAAATGAGAAATATATTTAGTGATTAATCTATCTACGACTAGACGCGATTTACTCGTAACTAATAATATTATATTTTTAATCGCGTGTTAATGAACGTTGTAAGTAGGAACGTGGATTGTTTATGTTAAATTTTAGTTGGAATAATGGACATTAGTTTACTGTAATCAATAAAACTATTTGCAAATCACTAAAATTATTTGAATTAAATTGCATGTTCACATTTACAAGGGTACGTAACATATTATTACCGTTGAAAACAAGTTTTATATAATTTTAGTAAATATAACTTTATATTAATTTTATTTTCAAAATAACATTTTTATTTGTTTACGTATTAATCTTTTCCAATCTGCATTTATTAATCAGTCAATACCGGCATAAATGGGTCATACGTTATTCACATCAAATCATTAGTTCTACAAACAACAACGCACCGAAAAAAAAAAACAAAAAAAATCCATTACAATCCATTTGTTCCGATGTTAACTCAATCCGGAAACGCATTATCTGTACTAAATTTTGAAAAAAAGCACTTGCTATTCTAGCCTCAAAACAAAACAAAAAGAACTCTACAACTAAACACTACAAACAATGATTCTACTACAACCAAACAACTATACACAAATTTGTAGACCATTTCATGCGACCATATCACCACCGCTGGTATATGTACACAGGGGGTAATTTAGCAGGGTTGTTTGATCTGTAGCGGGATTTCATAGCATATTCGTATTCAATAAACTTTATATATTCGATCTAAGTTACCTTGGTTGATTGATATGATGTGACAATTAAATGTCATCTTTTTTACACTATGTAATAATGTAATTTACTTGATTAATATGATGTATCAATCAAGAGTAATCAGTCCAATAAAATGATAACTTTCGTCTTTAAGAAATAAATAAAATATACAATTATTTACTAAATTTAAGTGAATTTTTTATCAACAAATTTTATTTTGTAAAAAAAAAGTTTATTTTATACTTAAATTTAGAAAGTTTTCATGTATTTGGTACAGGTACAAAGAATATAACAATTTTAGATTTCAATTTTTTTTGTAAACACTTCTATTTACAATTATTGTAGAAATATATTAACTAATATTAAGGTTGGGTCGGTAGATTATTACATATTCTACACGTGTAGCTATGTACGTATTCTAAACGAAGAATATTATATTATTAATATGTTTTTGGCCGTTAGTAAGTAAGTTAGTAAGCCGTTAGTGTGGCAGCGAGTAGTTTTTATCAAATAAAAATATTGCAGGTTATTTTATATTATATCTATATATTATTTATTATTTTATTTGATAGTTGTAGAAAGTGTATAGAGTAAAACTTGCACAAGATGTTTATTTTCCATACAAATATGATCTTTACACTCGTGGATACTGGGCAATATTTTGTATTCGTTGTACAATAATACTGTTAAGGTTACTCTATCTATAACTCATATAAATACTAATCGAAACAAAATACTAAATTATAATTCGCAAAACTCAGTTGATTTTCGAACAAATCGCGTTTTGAATTTGCTGTGAAATCCGGCTTCTGCTGGTCTCCACCTGCGGACACGTTAACCATCGGCGGCATTAGGTGCCCCCCCCCCCTAGGTCTGCCCCGTTATGAGTAACGACGGGAGTCGGAACAAGCGGCTTTCATTAACCCCATTCGCGATACCATCATTCGATAAATCAACAGTGCGGCGCTGCAATTTATTGCGCTATTAGTCCGGGGCGACGCGAACTCCGGCCCAAGCGGCCTACCAGCGCACGGACAAGACATGAACAAATAGTAAATATTGATTGTAAATATTGGACCAGTGTAATGGTCGTTTTCTGCGTTTGCTTTTGCGTTTCCGGTTCATGGTGTCGCCCAAGCAGGAGGTGACACTTGCTCAAGCGAAGACTTGGAGTAATTTATATAGAGGTACAAATGTTGGACCTTCTTCGAAGGTTGGTGTGAAGATGAATATATGAGTGTACTGAAATGCGTGACTTGGATTAGAGATTGATAAAATGATGTAAAGCCTTAGTTTTTTTTTTTTTTTGAAGTTGATAAAATTATGTATTGGCACAGTGGGTTTCATTTAGGGAAACAAACATTTACTTTTTTTGCTTGTAGACAATAACTTTTTAGTTTTATGTATATTTTGAGATACTTATGCCCAGTTTTAGAAACATCAGAGTAAATTTAGTATAAAAGTAAATACGTTTATTTCCTATAGTTATTAAATATATTAAAAGTTACCACCATTGAACTATACTATACTTTGAATGTCGATATTATAGAAAATATTTTTATATATTGAATTTTTATTTAAGTACATTTATTAGTTATTTAATTAATTCATAAAAACTTTACCTTAAATATAATTAAAAACTGTTGGTCTAATAGAAAAAATATTTTCACAATTTTGCAATGTTTGTTTTCAATTTTTAATATATTACCAACAATTAATTTGATTATTTATAATTTTTCAGAATAATAAAATATAAAACAAAAAATGCTAATGTAACCATGTAAACGTTCAACACAAATTCAAATATTTAAATGATCATATGCAGCATTCCGACATTCACTTGTCACCTACAACACTTTTGTTTACGTAAAACTGCAACGCATCGTAATGTAGCGTTTCAAGTGGGGAATGTATAAATTGTAAACAGTGATGTAAAACAAGCGTTTTAACATTTTGTAAATCGTGTTTGAAGTGCACAAGTACCGCGCTTGGGCAACATAGAGTCAAAGGATATTTGTGGGAATCGAAAAAATAAAAATAATATTTGTCTTGTTTAATGTTTTTTGTGTAGAATTTGCTTCTGGCTGTAACCGATCGTTTATTTCTTTAAGTTTGCTGTCTTTAATACTGAAGGAAATACATGTTTCTCATTATGGATATTTTGTTTACATTTTGATGGCGGTTTGATAAAAAAGGAAACTTAAACATTGACAACGAATCCAGAAGATTTATTTTATATATATTTTTCAAGAAGTTTAAAATACTGCTACACTGAAATTTATTGGTTTGGAATTATTTATTTTTGTAAAGAAAGTATTAACATTTGATAAAATTAGTTTGTCTCAGTTGAATCAGGAATTTTATAAACGATTTATCTCTGGTAAAGAAAGTTTTGTAGAAGTTGTAAAAAAACTAAACTATTGTAAGTGTATTAATATTAAAATAATATATTTCTTGGATGTGATTGATTAAGTCACAATAATTACAAATACATAAAATTAAAAATTATTAAAAAAAAACATATCAGAATGGTAAAAATATAATAAAATTTACTTACGAAGAACATTCCAATCATTCTATTGTATAAACTAAAAAAAATTCTATAAATTCAATATAATAACACATTTAAAAATTTCAATAAAACAGTAGATAAAATTATTAAATCAATTTTGTAAAGCAATGTAATCTTTAAAACTAAAATAAAATCTTTCTTCTAACTAATATAACCATCATAAAAAAATTTCATAGTTCCATTTGAAAATAAGTCGCATGTTAAATGAAAATAATCCAAGTGTGAAACAAGCGTATAAATGTCAAGTTTACGAGTTTATCTGAGAGTGGTCTGATAAAAAAATAAAGGGATATTTTCGCAGTGGGACCGCGCAGCACGGCGTACGGTTGCGTATGCCTCAACATTTACATACATGTAGGTACCAAGCGGTGGCGGAGGAGCGATTGTCGACGCTGATAAAAATCTCACACGGACGTTCGCTCGCGTCCGCGTTTTTTTTTTTATATATTTTATTTTATTTTAACGTAACGCCCCCTTTATAATAAAACTGTCAGCGTTAAAACGACGATCGCCAACGGGACGTCCAGGTATTGTTAGAAGGTGCGCGATAATAATTCTGGGAATAAAAAACTGTGTTACTGTAAATATTTAATTTATTAAACGTAATATATGCAACTTATTGTTAAAAATATAATAAATTAATTCCAAATACTGAACGTGATACAAGTAAATTGGAAAATAAAATTATTTTTGTTGCCAAAAAACTCAATATTTTTTCTTTCCATGTTGAAAATCAATCTACAAGTTAAAAATTACCGTTAACAATTGTTTTAGCATTAATATTTAGAAACTTAAATATTTTAAAAACTAACAAATTTAACATTTTTAAATCCAAAATAAGATGATTAAAATATTAACATACTAAAATCCTTCAGAACTCTTTATATTAAAATAAACAAATTTTAGGATTAAGATCTGCATCTATATATATTTTATTTAAATATTGACGTTTCGATATACTCTATGTTTATCTTCATCAGGAAATGTCGATATTTAAATAAAATATATACAAAATTTAATTCTCAAGCTTTAAATTTAATTTTAAATAGACAATAAAAAAATAATTTAAAGGTCACAAGACCTACAATATAATATAAAACGTTGCAGTATTTAAAATGAAAATAATCAATTATTAATTAGTAATGAAAGTTATTGCTATATTATTATTATTATACTGTTATTTGAAAGTAACAAATTTTTATTCTTAAATCTGTATCAAATCGTAAATAAAACAAAAATATTTGATTATATTTTTTTATATACTAACGCTGACTGATTAATCATATTAATAGTGTTATAAAATCAAAGGTACTAGTTAAGATTGTTATGCGAGTTCGTAGATTTTTCGAGTGTACCTTAAACCGGCAAAAGATATAGAGAAGATATTATAAGAGATATGGCAGTTCTCGTTCAGTTGCGTTCGCATTCGCGCGTTCGGTTTTTGCGCACCGGGAAGTTTTTATTATTTTTTATTTTTTGCGCTTTTATGAGGAAGCATTTCGAAGGTGTAAAATATTCTATAATACAGGCGGCCACTTTACATAATCCATTAAAAAGCCACTTCATCTGAAAGTGAAACGTGGTTTTACGCAGCGCTGGGTGTCTTTTACGTATTTTAACTTTTAATGTAACGCTTTGGGGCGCGGACGCTTTACGATGCGCGGTACTGCGTCGATCAACCGACCCCCTCCCCCGCCCACATCGCGACATCTATTAAAATACGAAACGAATATGGATATTTATGATGCCGAGTTTATCTTCTGCATTTAATACGATGCCAAACATTTTCTGTTTTAATTGTTGCGATGCGAGTAACCAGTAAAAATTTTCCTATAATTTTTTGTTAAATTAACTCTACACAAACGTTATTTATTATAAAAATTACTAAGACTTACTATCATCAATATAAGGTTTTTTTTAGTAAACATCAGAATTTATTGAAAAGGGAATAAATTTAACCTAATAGGTATAATTTTGAATAAGCTGTAGTAATTTTTTGAAATAATATATGTTTCCAAGTTTATATTTAGTAAAAAAATAAAATTTACTTGTGAAGTAAATTTATTTATGATTTACAAACCCCAGTCTAAATAAAATATAAACTGTTTAATTAGATAAATGTTTATATCGTGAAAAACCGGTATTTTCAACTTTGAATAAAATACAGAATTGTTAACCGTAGAATAAATGTATTTGCATTACATTTATTTTATAGTTAACTATTCCACATTTTATCCGGAGTTAAAAAAATATAATAACATATATATCATTATCATAGCAGATGCATTTAATTATTTAGTTATTTAAATTGACTTATAAAATAGAAATTTTACTTGTTATAAAACAATAAAATATTCAAATTTATTTCTTTATGCTTATAACTCAAAATATTTATAGCTATCTCTATAAATATGCAATAGATAATATTACGTAGCAAAGATATCCAGCAAACAAATTTGACTTCTGAATTTACATTTTTATAGTAGTGTTTTGTTTCTATGTTAATATTATATCAGACAATTTCATATTTTATACTCTGCGGTGTTTCTTGACACATTAACAATTTCTGTTGTGTTAGGACAACATTCTTTTTACTTTGTATGTAAAATATACAGTAATGCCTTGAAGAAAACTTACTATTTGCATATTTATATCATTTTCAAAACATTTAAATACTATAAATATTAAATTTAATAAGGAAAAACCTACAGATAACAAATTATACATTTTTAAAAAACGTTATGGAACATGATTTTAGTAATTTTAGATTTAAAGTATGTAAATATTAAAACTTGCTAATGTTTTGACCAAAAAAAAAATTATCTGAAGTTAATTTAGTTAATTTTTTATAAATAATTAAAAACTAAACAAATATCGTGAACTAAAATATATATAATCTATCTTTAAATATTTGTTGTTGATATATTGACTCTATTTTATCTCCAATCTATTTAAATGTGAATCGCCTACTAAAAATTAATGTTTCAGATCAGATAAGTGTAACCGTTTTCTCGATAATTCAATCAATATGATAATTAGCGCGTTAAAAATCATAAGAAAATGATCTTTCAATTAAAAATAATGAACGGTTTTAACCAAAATAGTTAACGACTTCATTAATAATTCTTAAATTTTATTAAAACTACCACACAATTAAATTTTTAACGAACCATTTATTATGTATATCCATTATACTAGATGAATTTTTTTTTATTATTGTGGTTTGTTTATGTTAATATTGCGTATATTTAAAAAAAAAAAATTATATAGTCAAAAATTTTAATTTATATATACTGAATACCAATACATATTTAGTTATTTTATAATTTTATTTTTACTTCGTAAACTTAAATTTTAACTGATTGAACGAATCCGTATTGTTTAATTTCCGTATTGAGATAATTTCAGTTTGAATTTAAGTAAATTAAATTTATAAAGTAAAAATAGAAATATATTCTTATTTTCATATTGTAAATATAATTTAATACTTAGTTTTAATTTGAAGACTTATTTTTAAAATAGATTTTATACTGCATTATGTGTAATGTAATATTTATACTTTATAGCAGGCATGTCCAACGTACGGCCCGCGGGCCGGACTCAGCCCTCGATGTGATTTTATCCGGCCATTGTAACAATTTTCAAATCTTACTAAACGTGATCTTCAGAAACTTAAAGATATTTGAACTTGTATTTAATATAAATTTTATATATATTAAGGTGTTTCGAAAAGGGTGTTTTTTATTTGGAACGACGCATCCCAAAAACTAAAAAAGCATTGAAAAACGATTTTTTTAGCTAAATAGGAATGTTCATAGTCAATTTTTAGAAGTCACTACCAACGATTAAACATTTTTTTTTTGTACAATTTTATGAAAAAAAAATGGTATTTAATGTGTTGTAATATATTTGTCGTAATATGTGGCTATTTGTCGATATCGGGGGTCGAAAACTTAACTAAGTTAAGGTAGATTTCAAGTAATTAAAGTAAAATATATATAGTTTTGACTAAGTTATCGTCAATTAAATAAACAGAAAAAATCGTGTTTTTTCTTATAAATTGTTGTAGAAAATATTCTTATTTTACTAAACATAATTGTCGCACTATCTACGATTAAAAAGAATTAAAAAACAAATTTTCTGTTGATTAAAGGAATATTTTTTTGACCAATCTTATAGGTCGTTAACGGTGTTTGAACATGTTTTTTCTATTATTATTTTATTATTATACCGGGTGTAGAAATGAAATGTGAACCATAGGGATTTCAATGTTATTTTTTAAATACGGCTGTATCTCTTTCCCTATTGACTTTAGAGAAAATATTTAAATACAAAACTTGTTCAAAATGTGAAAATGCATGGCATAAAGTCATTTTTTTTTACATAAATATTAATATTTTACGATATACAAGGTTAACCACTAAAAAATGAGCTATAACATTGGAAAACGGGAATAGTATCGAAAAATGCGGAATAATGAGTTCTATAATTCGGTGAAAAAATCATTGTTCTACGATACTTCGTTTAGGAGAAAAAAATTAAAAACTGATTTTTGCCTTATCAACTTTTCGAAAAATCAGAAAAACGTGAATAAAAAATTAAAGAAAAACAGGGAAAAAAAAGTGTCTGGTACAAAGAGTAGGTTAAAAGAGAAGACAACGAAAGCCAGTGTTAAAATATCCAAAATCCTTTTTTTTTTTTTAAACAAAACACAAGGGTACCCCCTTACAAAATTTTTCAAAAATTAGTTTTTAATTTTTTTCTCCTAAACAAAGTATCGTAGAACAATGGTTTTTTCACAGAATTATAGAACTCATTATTCCGCATTTTTCGATACCATTCCCGTTTCCCAATGTTATAGCTCATTTTTTAGTGGTTAACCCTGTATATCGTAAAATATTAATATTTATGTAAAAAAAAAATGACTTTATACCATGCATTTTCACATTTTGAACAAGTTTTGTATTTAAATATTTGCTCTAAAGTCAATAGGGAAAGAGATACAGCCGTATTTAAAAAATAACATTGAAATCCCTATGGTTCACATTTCATTTCTACACCCGGTATATACCGGGTGTATACTTGGTTTATGCAATATAGGAAAAACAATGTTATTTTTTTAACATTGCAATTCCTGCTTCCCCGTTAGTTATAGAGAAAAAATATAAGAAACAAAAATTGTTTACAATTAAAAACTACATTATTTACGCTAAAAATAATTGCAATATTGCATCTCAGTAATTAATTATTAATTAAATAAATATTAACAGTTTTCGGCAATATCAGACAGCCATGGACGAAACGCGAATGTATTTTGTTTACAACTGTCAGTACACTGACATTTCTGAACAAAATACATTCGCGTTTTGTCCATGGCTGTCTGATATTGCTGAAAACTGATAATATTTATTTAATTAATAATTAATTACTGAGACGTAATATCACAATTACTTTAAGCGTAAATAATGTAGTTTTTAATTCTAAATAATTTTTGTCTCTTATAATTTTTCTCTAAAACTAACGGGGAGGCAGGAATACGATGTTAAAAAAATAACATTGTTTTTCCTATATTGCATAAACCAAGTATACACCCGGTATATATATATATAAATCCGGCCTGCGATTTGATGTGATATTTTTTAGTAATGATTTTATAGTAATGTAATAATAAAGAAAAAAATATAAAAATATTTTCAATCCGATATGTTATTCTCGAATGAATTGAAGCAGCTTTATAAGTAAATTTCTGTTTTAATTGATTTGACCATTTCAAGTCACTCAGAATATTAATCCTAATTATATATCTCAAAAATTGAAATAGAATGTACTAATTTCAAGCGGCTACACATATCGAAATAAACGTAGTCAAAGAATAATTTAATTTTAAAAGATGATAAATATATTTAAATTATTATTAAAAATTCATGTATATTAAACACCACAAAAGAAAGCAAAAGAAATAAATTACATTCCAAATTTATTATTAATATAATCATATTTTTACTTTCATTCATACACCTCCGCAAAAATCTCTAAATAGAAATTAATTTTTTAACCATTTAATGCTAACAATACTAAATGATAAATACAAATGACAAACCAAAAAACGGGTTGTTACAATAACAATGGGATTAAATTTTTCAAAATAAAATGAATCTTTGGTCACCTATTCAGCCCCTATCAAAAAAAAATCTACGCAGTCATATTTCGAAGAATTTTTTTCACCCACGTTTAAATATTTTCGTCGGCACATCTATTGTCCAAAAGTTTATTGCGTGTTCGAGCATTTTGACAAGACATTTTTATATATATTTTGTGTTGCATACATGCATTTTTATGGTGAAATATTGCTTGTGTTCGTAATTTATTGATAAACATATTTTAAATACAAATATTATAATGTTTTACAACAAGTTTTACAAAATAAAAATGATATAATACATGTCTTACAGTTGTTATCTAAAATAAGTATTTTCGAAATATGTAATGTGAATAATTTTTAAAAGATATTGTTAAAAGTTTGAACTGTAAAGTACAGTTCTCCAAAAAAAAGTTAAAGCACTTGAATAAAACAAGTTTTTAAATTTTAGGTCCAATTTTTCGAATCTTATAAATTTATAAAAAAATACACAGATAGATTAATTGAAGCTGAGAGTTTATTATTCATCATTAAACTGTTTTCATTATTTCTAAAATTCTATCATGTTAAATTATTATAAAAATAACTAAATCAAAGTTGTATTAATTTTGGAATAGCCGAATTTGGGTATATGGCGTGATTATGTCTATATCTATGTATTAATATATTTGTTTTTAGAAACGTAACATTTTTGTTGTGTATAACTTTATATTGGAATGATTTTACCCACAGTGTTTTATATGCTTATAATTTTTAATCGGATTAAAAAATGATGTGTTTAAATAGAAATCATCATGACATTTATAAGGTAGACGGCTTAAAAATACCTTTGATTTATTTATGTATATTAACATTTAAAAGGCAATCATGTAAATTATATAATTATAATGGATATATTTAAAAAAAAAATCATAATGTCAACGATGCATATATTGTTTAATATTTCGTTTTACAATTAAGAAGAAAGCATCTATTGTTATGTTATTTGTATTATAAATAAAAAAATAATTTGTTATTATTTGTACACAGTTTTTTTTAATATTTTAATAACGCAGCAAAAAGTCTCTTAGAACTCATTATATTAAAATAACAAAATCTTTAATATTAATTACTGTATAATTTTTAATTAAAATATGACGTTTCGATATACTCCACGTATTTCTTCAAGAAAAAATATATAAATAATTCTACGTTTTTTTTTTCTGACGACGGTATACGTGGAGTATATCTAAACGTCGAATTTTATTTGAAAATTATGCCAAAATTAATCCAAAGGTTTTTTTATTTTAAGAAATTTTAATAAAATTCAAGAAATAAATAATTTTATTATTAACAGTAAAATATTTTTCAGAAGTCATTATATGAAAACAAAACGACTTTAGGTTTTAGTTCTGTATTAATTTTTATTAATAATCGACTTTTCGACGTATTTTACGTATATAATCATGATGATGTGTATAGAGTACGTCGAAACGTTGATTATTAATAAAAATTAATACAAGACTAAAACCAAAAACCGTTTTATTTTAATTTTATGATTAATTGTGCGTTTTTAAATAAACATGTTATAATTTTGAGATTAATATTTTAAACCAAACTATATCTATTTGGAAAAGTAATATCCAAATAGTTGACAAATATAATACCAAAGACAAATATTTGTCAATTTTAAAAGCTTACAAAGTATAAGAAGATACAAATATTTATGCAATTACCATGTATATTTTCTTTTTAATTAAAAATCTTGACATACACATAAATAAAATTTACATATATGTAAATGCATGTTTACAAATTCCTCCTACAATAAATTATTGACATAAACACTAACGATAAAATCAAATATTTATATTGAATTTTTCGCATTGATGATCTTCGAGAAAATTGATTTAAACTTAATGAATAACTCAATAATCAATTAGTAAATTAACTCTTCAAATGTTCGCCTCGCGGACAAGGTATCAAATAACAAAATGCCTATCAACTGGTTGTGAGTTGTGCCACATTTGTTGCCATGGTTACAAATTATTCTTCATGAATATGCATAAAACAAACAAACAAGCACTTCTGTACATCACCCAGCGAAATTAATAGTTTAATATTGTTTGTGTTTTGGTTTTTCGATAATAAACAATTTCACTGTGTTAATTTTTTAATGTAATAAATTATTTATTTATTTTTACAATTTGGTAAATAACGGTATATATTTATTACAAAATAAATAAAATATATTTATTTGTTATTAAAGTGTAAATAAATAAGCAATCATAAATTGTAAATATTTATAAATTTACTTAATAAAATGCAATTTATTTTATTCAAATAAACACTTTGGTTATATTTGGGTTATGTATATAATTATGTTATTATTTTTAAATTTATTGAAAATATATACAAATAAAATAATTTGCCGTAATATATTTACTAAATATATGAATTATTTAAATACATCATTTATTATTTTAGTCAAATTATGAAAAAAGTTCAGCAAAATACAAATATAAATTGAATACTATTTAATGTTGTCACTACAATATCGGGAGCAATTAATTTTAGAAACAAACAAAATTTGATTAAAATATTATATTAATAAATTGTTCAATAAGCATGTTATGACTATAAATTACAAGAATGAGATTTAAGACACGAGCCGTAGTCAAGTACCGTAAATTATCTGAGTGAGTTATAACCATAGCAAGCGCGTAGAACATTATGGTTGGTTTTATTTTTTGTTTTAGCTATCATAAATCCAAGAATTAAAAAAATAAACTAAAACACCCAAAAACCGAACCTGTATTTTTACTACCACTATACAATAAGAATAATCATTTTGAAATGAATAACTTTAAAATAATTTAAATTTAAGAACGGTACTGATTTACTAGTTATCTACTTTACAACTGTGTATTTAATAATTTAAAAAGCTGTGATTGGTCAAAAATCGTGAGATATGATTTTATAACTCACGGTTATGAGTTATCAACTGTCTAACTTAGCAAAATTCACATATTTAACATATTATTTACCGGAAACAAAACAAATGTAATGTAATGTCTTTATTTTAATAAATATTATAAAACTATTTATTTATATATTCAACCGTGAAAAGATATGTATATACACTTAAGAAAATAATTTATGTACCTACTCGTATCTACATAAAAATAAAATATGTATGTACATATACATGTTTATGTATAAAAAATTAATACTAACTTTATCGTTAATACTAATGAATTAATATGATAATTAGTTGCATTTCCTAGAAGTTTAAAAATATGTAATCAAATAATTTATACTTACAACTTAACAAAATAAATATGTGTAAGTTTCTTAAAGCTAATAAATAAGTTAAAATGGGAAAAGGGAGATAATAAACAAGTACTATACAGAATAAAATGTTGATTAATCAATGTCAAAACTTAGAACAATTAACAATTGGATACAAAAACATCATCAACATTTTCTAATTACAGTAATTGTTCTGTGAGTTTACCGGCTTATGATTATTACAGAAATTACTATAATTACCACTTTTCCTACAAATTTTTAAGTGTGTATACATTTGTAAACCTATCTGATTCTTGTTGTAATAATAGTTGTTCATACATACTAGTTTTTGTTGAAATATACTTGTAATTTTATTTTTATACATACGTTAAATAATATATCTATCTTTCAAGACTCATTATAATATAATAAATAAAATTTGGTTTCCTATACTTTATAGTAGTAATATATAAACTTTGCAAATCTAGTTACTTATATTTTGTTATCTAGTAAATTTGTTTCTATGTTTTGTTTGTTTATTATTTATGTCATACACATATATTTTTCCAATATTAACAAAAAATTAACAGAATTAAAACTTAAAAATTTTTTAGTTTCATATATTTATTATATATGCGGTTTTTGATAAATTATTTATTATTCATATTACCAAGTTTTTGAATTATTATTAACATTTTTTAACCAATTCAAATTTGTAAATTTACTACTCAAGAATTTGTGAATAATCATAAAATTTCATTTTCACGTTATAATTATTTGAAAATGTTATTTATGTCAAATTTAAAAATTCAAAAAGTACATACTCGCATGTAATATTATTTATTGCTCACAATCAAATCGGAAACGCGACTCTCAAACTCTCCCACTCAAAAGTGTTCCTCAAAAGAAAAATTATTTAATTGCTATTATAATTATTTATAATTAAAATATCATATTTGCACTGCAAAACTTTTTATATATACATAAAATGTTAATCGAATTTTAATTAATAATTACTTTACATGTTTACATACTTTGATAACTATGATAACAAAATAATTAAATTCTTGTACTCAGTTAAAATCTATCATATTATTCAAATATTTCATAATATTTTATCGAATATTTATTTTAATACGTAGGTATTTATAAAATATTTATTACAAATAAAATTTGAATATAAAAACTAAATATGTTTCATCCTACATGGTGCAATAAATATAATTTTGACACATATTTTTTCTAAACAATTTTATGAAAAACTAGCAATTAATGTCAATAAATCAATATTATAATAATCTACAATTAAACAATAATATAAATTTTTTTAATAGGTATTGTATAATAAGTAATTATTAATGTAAAAATTAATTAATTAGAAATTAATGCAAACAATTTCATGAAAATATTTACTTCGACTGAGTAATAATTCTATTTGTTTGTTTTACCTTGAATAGTTTTTTTTACAAAAAATATAAATGGCAACTTTTTGTATATATTGGTAAACCGAATTTGTTTAGATAATTCCACTAATATTTTAGTAGTTTAATATAAAAAAAAAAACAAGATAATTTTTAGCTTTCCAATAAAATAAATAAATAAATTTAACCTATTTATTTAAAAAAAATAGTTATTATTATTAATAATAATGATCTAGTAGAAAATTCTTGAATTAATATTTGTTTTCAAGATTATTTAGTAGGAGTATAAAATTTACTTGTGAAATAAATTTATTTATTATTTATGAAACTGTACCTAAACATTATTTTAAATGATAATAATAATATTTTTATTTCCATATAAACCGATATATAATATAGGAAATTGTGAATTTAAAAAATACATAAAAATTATAGTACAATACAGAACTTGTCACTAAGATTATCATTAAACTTTTGCAAATAAAAAATTTCTTTAAATTACTTTCAAATTTTATGCTACTAATATGCTTTGATAAATGGTAAATAAAAAAAAAATTTAACTAATTAAATAGCCAATTTATTTAAAATTTACTCATCTAAGGCCCAAATGTTTCCAAATGTTGGAATAAATTTATCCTTGGAGTAATTTTAAAATTAATCAATGCAATGTTGTTATTTATTCTGAGTATACATATTTAGCTAATCGCAAATGATTTTTTATTTATCTGAACAATAAATAAAATCGGAAATACTAGCTCTAATTCAAATTAATAATTTTTTTGTGTACTACATTTCTATGGTATGCCATTGACATGTGAAGATTTTTATTTAATTTTTGTAAACCTGTGACTAATAACAACTTACAATATTTTCTTGCTTATGATAACATAAAAGTTAAATAATAGCATCTGAAGAGTTTAATATCATCAAACTGATGGCATACACCAAAAGTAAATAACATTTATATTTACAATTCACACAGTAGTCTAATGCCGCGATGTGCAACTGTTAAAATGTCGTTGTTGATATAATGCAAGTAAATTAAAGTGTAAATTTACATATTTATTTTGTTTACATTATCGCATGTAACATATTGTCTTAAGTTATTTATTAGTAATCTAAGTTTTGCCTTTGATATATTGCGACTATGTCAGTTGCAAAGTTGCTCAACTTATTGCAAATAAATGTTTAATTAACCTTTATGAATCACTAACGTAGGTACTACTAAATAAGGTTATGTATTTCCTTCTTTCCATTTTAATTAAAATATATTTTCATTCATGTATTTTAATTATATACTTACAAAGAGTAAAATGTTTTGCTTTAAATTTTTTATCTATGTTTTTACTCTGTTATATTTAATTGCATGTTTATTGAATTACATTTTTTTGTTTTGTTATCAATTTGAATTGTTACGAGTAATATAAAGTGTAGATTCAATTAATTTTAGTTCTTGTTAGAGAATTCGAATGATTAGTAAATGAATTTCTAAATGTTTTATATTTATTATAAATTACAGCAAATTATATTTTATACGTTATTACTATCTTTAATAATACCTAAAAAATTACGCCATGTACCTTATTTTTTAAAATTATTGTTTTTACTTAATTTATACCATTATTATAGCGTTTGTATACAATCATAATTATAGTTTTTAATACAAAATATATTGTTATTTATAATGTTATTGATAAAAAAAAGTTAAATTAAATGAAATTAAATTAGCATCTGCTAATGCTTTTTTATTTTGCAGACAAAATTCTCTTACTACGTTGAAACAAACGCAAAAGTTTTTTTTTCGTTTCTTCTCTCATTTGTTTTCAAACAGAATTCTTGTAAAAGCATCTGATCTGTTTATTAAATTAACAAAACAGGAAAAAAAAGCGAACAGCAACCACGTTGACTTGTAAAGTTATATCAACTGATTTTAATAAAATTAAACTTTTCCGCGAAAGAAACCACTCTGCTCTTGTTTAGAAGTTTTTCGTTGGAATGAAATCAGGTTGATCTTTCCGTACTGACCGGCCGAAATGATAATCTAATACAGGCTAGAGGGTGTTAAGCCGCCATACGTAAGATAGAAGCTTGCATTTGTACAATGAACAAATTGGATTAGCGGGTAAGTTTGTTAGACGGCACGCGTTAAAAGGGTTCTGATTTTTTTGTTCTTCTATTTGGTACTAGAAACCGCGTTGTTGTTCTTTCGATGTAAATAATTTAAATGCACTTTTACGGAATTAAGAATGATGTTAACGTAAATACTGTAGTTTGTTTAAAGGTTTTTAAATATGAATTATGTATATAAAATATGTAACATTGTTTTTAGATTTAAACAAAATTCAAATAAAAATAAATAATGAATAAAAATTATAAGCACATGATTTATTTTTTATTTTATAATATATATATATATATATATATATATATATATATATATATATATATATATATATACAGAATATCTCATAAAATGTTTCTTTAGCTGTCATTTTCAAATATATGTAGTTATTGAAATAATTATATATTATTAGTTATAACTCGTTAGAAACTTTTGTTAAATAATTTTTTTTCGAAATATATCTCTGTTGCGAAATATTCGTAAAACACATAAAAGTGATATCAGTAAATTTGCGCTTCCGGTTGGTAGATCTTTACTAAAAGTTGATCAAATTGAGATATTCACCTACGAAGCATAAATATGAAATTTTATAACAATTCGTTTAGCCGATTTTGCTCTACACGTATCCACAGATCGACAGACAGGCAGACAGACTGACAGACACTAAAAACAGTTGATTTGTATTACTACAAGCCTAATTCGTGCTTATCTGTAAAAACCTCGATATGCCAAATTTGGTATTACAATACCTCCCTTACCATGTGTGATATGACGGTCGATAAAAAAATAATAAATATTTATCTCTAAAAGTTGGCAAAGCTTGTGTAAAATTGTATATTTATAAATTAAAATCAATTTTTTTATTACTTTCTTGAAAAACACTGCACTCTACAAAGAGTATATTAAAAACAGCAAAAAATTAGATTACAATTTTGTTAACAACACTATTCCAAACACACTTTTAAACTACAGATTCCAATCCAGCTATTAGAAAAGAAAAACTTGTATCAAAAGACTTAGATTGGACTCGGATCATCAACGTCAAGAAGGTGAATAACAGCTTCGATAATACAACGCGAGAGCAAACCCGTAAACTTTCTGATAGAAAATTGAGTCGTGATCTGCTAAATTATTCCTATCAAGAAACGGAGGAATGAACATATGAAGACACAGTCGTGGAATATATATATATATATATATATATATATATATATATATATATATATATATATTCTGTTTCTGTTGTATGCAAGTGTGTGTACGTATATTGTACAGTTTGCATTTCCAAGTCTGGCGGCTAAATAAATAATGTGTGCATAATTACATTTTCAGAATTGTTGTACTTGGGGGGCTAATTGAATATTTCACAATGAAATAAAGTGATGTAGATTGTACAAACACTTACTCGTCGTGGTTAATTTATTGTGGTTTATCAAGATATGTTGTTCGACATAATTAGATGTGCGTTACTACATATTGTATTTAATTAACAGCATTGAGTTGTGTACTTATCTTATATTAATTATGATGATAATATTAATACTACATTATTGGAAATTAATTACTAAAACTTGTATGTTGACAGTTGTAATTTAATTTTTTCGTACTTTCAAAAATGAGTAAGAATATGCTTAAAATAAAATGAAAAAGAACAGTTAGAAAAGGTGATAAAAATCATTTCTAGAATCAAACAAAAAATTTTAAAATAATATTTTCTTTTATTAAATAAAAATAGTAAATAAAAAACTATTTAGCGATTGTAACACAAATAAAACAAACATAAAACACATGTATCATTGACAGAACTAAATCGATTTGATTTGTCGTTGATATATTACCGTTGAGAAAATGTCGCGAAAAAAAAACATTCGAATAAAATACGCGCAAACATTCGAATATCGACGAATATGTGTCGAACCATCGTAGCATCGAACGGCAAATGTCATATGCACGTGTTAACGTAAGTGTTAGTCGATGGTTTCGAATATATGTGAATATATATGTGTGTGAGAAACGAACGTTTCGCTTGATATCAATTTCGGTTTCCGAAACATCCGCCTAGCATTGACACACTACCGAATTGTGAATTGTGACTTCGTCTCCGTACGTCGCCACGTATACGCTAACGTTAACAATACATTTATCTTCGCTACTATAAATATATTGTAAGTGATCTATTATATGCAAGTCTTTTTGTTGCTGGAAAATTTGATTGTGGGCTAAATATAAATCACAGATATAATATATATATTGATGAAAAACATGAAATAAATTTAATATTATTTTATATGTTCGTATAATATTTTAACACACTGATTGTTGATATTAATTATACATATGTTAAACCAGACAATTAATATTTAAAATATATAAATTTGTAACCATTTTTGCCTAAAATTTAAATTATTACTTACAACATGAAATTCAAAATCATAAGTAGACTTTTTCAAATTCAAATATTCGCTTTATTTATCTAATTTCCGTTATTTTGATGTATCACTTGCACTTAGGCAAACATCTACGTTAAAGAATTTGTAACGTAATTGATTGAATTTGGTTCCAAATAGAAAATTCTTCCCCACAATTATGTAAGTTAATACACTGGGCTAAAGATTCAATTAAATCGTTCCGCCCTTCGTCAAGTTTCATTCCTGAAGTTGGCTTTTCTCTAACACCCCTTACTACCCTCAAACACCCCGCGACTGTAGTCCAACTCAGTGAACTTCTTAAGCGACATCTCTTCCTGTTCTCTCGAGGCAAGTTTCGCAAACTTTTCTTTTTGGTTTTTAACTTATTACCTGGTGCACGATTGTGTTCGCGCAAAGAGAATTACGCTGACAGTCCACTCTCTCTCTCTCTCTCTCTCTTTCTCTCTCAGTCGTTATAAGAATATGAATTTACATTTATTTTAATTTTACTTGCCGGTGTACAGTCGAGACCGGATTTTTTAAAAACACTAATTGCGTTCATAAAGTACTCCGCGCGGATGTTCTATCTTCATCTCCGATATTTGACTTCCGTTGTTTTGTATCTTTGTCTAAAGGGGTGGAGGCGTCTAAAGTGCGCCGGTAACAATAAAATAAATGGAAAATACATTTGTATATTCCAAAGAAATGAATGCTTGTTCCTGGATTTAAAAAAAATGTTTTAATGTTGTTAATAAAAATGTACTTTTTTTGTACATTATTATATTATTCTCCATTACAGAGAGATTCAGAATTAGAAATTTAATATAGATACTTTTAAAAATAAAAGTTTTGTAATTGTACTAGGTAATTCAGGTATTATTTTAATATCGCTAATTATTTATAAGTTTTTATTTAAGTTCATTTTTTAGTTACTTAAAGTAAAATCTTGTAGTCAAAATTTACTAAGAAAATAATTTATCATCTTAAGTTGCACAAAGATGGCAAATTATTACAGATGTATTGTACATTTTTAAATTTAATAATACTTTAAGTAATTTTAAATGCAAATGTTACTACATTTCACTATCAAAAAATTATAATTTTTAATTTACAAGTTTTCCTTATTTCCAACGCGGTAGAAACTAAAAAATCGATATAATTATGCATTTTATTAAGAAGCAAGAAATACCCGAGTAATTTCGTTCGGCGTAAACAAAGCTGTGTAAGAAACAAAACGAGTACGACCCCGTTGTGTTACTAACAATTTAAATGCTCGAATAAATGAATACAGAAACAGTGGGTCGATGGCGCTCAACTCTACGCGAAATTTCTGCATCAGCCACTGATTCGCGAAGCACGCTACCCAGTCTACATTTATTAACAATGACAGGGCAACAGCAAGACGGGTCCGAACAAAGTAATTAGACAAAACTGAAAATAATAGCTTCATCTTTCATTTGCTGCAATAACAAGGCGTCCCCCAGCACTGTTATAATGTTGCCAAGCAAACATATTGTGTTTGAGTGGATGTATGGCACATGTACGTGATATTATTAAATAATTATTACAGTTTATGTGTATCTATGTTAGTTTTAATATAATTAAAATTACAAATTTTGTTAATGTTGTTATTTGTTGAGAAAAGTTGTAAAATCTTTAAAATGACGTTGATATTAAAATACATTTTTGATATTTTGTTTTCAAAAGAAAAAGTAAAAAGTAAAAAATGTGAAAGTTAAAATTAAAGTTAAAATAAAACTAAAATAATTTCTTAAAATATTTATTAAAATAAAAAAAACTTAAGATGAAGTTCTGTATATTTTTTCCTGATGATGATATAACAAAACGTCGAATTTTAATTAAAAATTACACAAGACTTAATCCTAAAATTAAGATATTTAATATAACTGCACATTGCCAAATTCCAATATTCTAGTTTTAACTTAACTTAAATATGTAACTGATTTTAAAAATGTTTATAAATTTTTTTTTTTTTACATATTTTGCAGTGGCGTTCCGCAACTTTTGATAATGGATAATAATTTGTATAAAATATTTAAAATTTTTATAAAATATATAATTTAGCTATGGAAATTGGTTAATTTTTAATTAATTAAATAATTTAAAATATAATACATAATACACATAAGATATTACAAGTATATAAAATACTCACCACTAACATGTTGCCTTGTATACTGTATTTTACTTTATTTGAAAAAATTTAAATAATTATTTAGTCGTAATGATACACAAGCGGTGTTAATGAAAACTAGTCCCAAATTCTTTATTGAAATGTTACTTAACGTTAGAAATTTCTAAATGTGTATATTTGTTTTGCTGTTTTTTTGTTAATAAATTCAAGCACACTAAATTAGTAAATGAATATCTAACAACAAAACAAAAACTCATTAATAAAATACGACTATTAAACAAAAAAATCTCCCAATCTAATAATATTTACGATTCATATATATCAAAGCGGTTTATCCCATTTTTAATTCAATGCAACGTAAATCATTTTAAACAGCCGTTAACAATTCCTGAAGTTTTCATAGTCGCCGGCGCAACCTAGCGTTCACTTGTTTCTTCTGCCGCCACTGTTAAAACATAATAAATCTACCAGCGAGGCCTAGCGTAGAAGTTTTGGCGGGCAGCGAGCGACTGGTCGCCCGGCAAGCGATTGGATTGCGCGCCCTACTGAACGGCTATTCATCGTTCGAGTTTTTGTGTGTGTGTGTGTGTGTATATATATAGGGCTCGAATCGACGCAGTTTGCTACACGACCGGTAGCTCTTAGCTTTCGGTTGTATATACATCTGTTGTAAAATAAATATTTGTATGACATGAATCTGTAACTTCCTCAACGTGGGGTAAAAAAATTCTTAGGTTTTTTTATGTTAATTTATATGCCGCTTGGAAGTTTTTTTTTTTAAAGTTTGAATGGTAGTTCAAGTGTGTTTTTTTTCTAATATTTCAGAAAAATATCATGTAGAGATTTTTTAAACATTTTTTTAAGACAAGTTTGTTTTTTTTTGTATATACGTTTATATTTTAGAATCTTTATTTTAAATTGTTGAAACATTAAAATAAATATTGTAATAAGGTTTTTAACCGTATTTTATTATAAAAAATGTTTGACATTTTAAAATAAAAAATTTTGATTTAATTTTAACAAAGATTTTAAAACTTTATGTACAATTTTTATAACAAGCAAAATTTGTGAAATTATTTCATAATAATTATAATATAAACTGTATATACCTACTTGTTTATCTAGTAAATTATTTATTTGACCCTAAATATCAAAAATTTATTTTATTTTTCAAATTAAATATATTTATTTAAAACGTCAATTATAACTTAATCTAAAATAAAAAATAAAAATTATTTTTGTATCTCATATCGTATCTTTACAAACAAAGAAAGAAAGCCATCAACATTGATTTAGATTATGATATTTGTAAAGAAAAGAAGAAATTCTTCAAAAGCTACGAATTGAACGAAATGAAGAGAAACGTCGCGACGCTCCACACCGACGGGAGTATTAAAATAATACGAGCCCCTCTAAGAATATAAAAGCGTTGCCTCGCAGTGCCGAGTTGGACGAAGAAATGAGCAGCCCTAATTTCCAGGACTAAAAGCTTATCTTAGTCGAAATAGTCATAAACAGCTTTATAGGTTGGAAGCTTTCAACGGCGGATGGTAATCTTTTAATGTCACACTGGCAAACGGCGAACTGTTTCAATGCTTTTTGTTAAGAAATCAAATACATAAATGGTTCGCGCTGAATGACAAATCTGTAAGTTACTTTGAAGGTAAATACTTCAGGATTTTGTTAAGTTACATTGAGAAATTTGGTAACTATTAACTTGTTTCTGTAAAACATATTTAATTAATTTGATATAATTTTACTGTATTTTATATTTCTCTACTATTAATATTACTACAAGTTAAAAAATAATGACCCCAAATTTTAATTCCATTATTTCATTAATTTATTTGTGAATGACATTTTCAGATATATTAAGTACATATATTTTTACTAGATCTGATATTATATAATTTAGATAAACTGTTCCAAAATGCACATCATTTTAAATAAATGTGAAAATACTTTTAGCAAAAATCATTTTCAAAACTAATGTTTATATATTTAAGATTATTCTTTCTGTCTAAATTCTCGTTCGTGTATTATTAAAATTTTGTTCTAGTTTCATACTAGATCCTATAACCAAAACTACTATACTATAATTTAAAATTTAAATAATATTTGTACATTTATACTTCTGCAACGAGAATATGAAATCCTGAAAATTACTAATTAAGTTATAAGGTTCAGAGTACTAAATATTTAATTAATTTTTGTATTTTAATCAATATTAATATTTTTTATACTTTATTAGAAATTCCACCATAAAACATATTGTCAAATATAAGAAAAAAAAATATTGCAAAACCTGAGTATTGTTCTTTTTCTACTAGACAGTAATTGTTAATTATCAATAATAATTATTAAAAACAAACTGCAATGTAAATGAATTTAAAATCATATTGTAGTAGAACAAAGTGGTAGCCATATAAAATTATCTCAATTTGAGCCAAATAGTTTCAGCAAAACGAAACAAAAGAGTAACGACTACGAAACAATCTTTTGTTTATGACATTAAAGTAAACAGAGCAGCAGCAGCATGCAACAATAACAAACTACAAGAGCGCGCGTGCGCTTGCTCGCCGTTGCAACGTTAATTTGATGCGAACAAATAACTCGTTTCCCGTTTCCGTCGTTTGATAAAAAATTAATTAAACAAAAATGACAATGCAGTGTGCTTTCGATAGAAAGCTAATGAATTGGTTACCATCTAAATATAAGTAAGGCCTTAGCTTGTCTAGTTTGAGCTCCCGTTATATATGTGTATATCGGATAGGAAGGGGAGAGAGCGAACAAGTCTATTTGTAAAACGTTATATACATCTGCTATAATGTGGATTCCGCTTCAGATGAAGTTCTAATTAGTGCCAACAGTAATTATACACGAGCCGTAATTAGCGTACAGTTGGCAGACTAGGTCCTTGTAGTTAGAGGAATGTCGCGATGCTTGTCTGCTAGCAGCCCGCTCACTCGCTCGCGATTCGCAGTTGACATTTGCGGCGTTGGTCCTGTTAGCAGGCGCGGAAATATAATGCGGTAGAGATACATTTAAATTCTGGAAAATTATTTTTAGATATTTACAAAGCTGTGTGAATGCACTAATAATTTTATTACTTTTGAAACTGAACAGTTTTATAGAAAAATTTCTTTTTTACTACACAGCTGTAGTTAGGTGTAATTCATAAAAAAAAATACTGTACTGTTTGTACGATTATATAATAGAAAATTATACTTTTAAACATTTTAAAATAATTGTAATATGAAAGTTTTATGATATTCTAAGAGCAGCGTTAACTTATTAAATATTTCAAATAAAATTTTGTAATTATCTATAAATCATTAAATAATACAATTTTTGTATTATTCAGAAAATATTAATTAATAATTCGAAAATAACATTACTTTTCGAAAAACCCATTTATAAATAATATTTTGTTTAGTAAGATACTTTTCCTACCAATATATCATAAAAATAATATTTCAGAAGTTATTATATTAAAATAAAAATGCTTTAGGTTTTAGTTGTGTATAATTTTTTAATTAAGTTTTGATGATTCGATGTACTGAACGTATATTATATCCGGGAAATAATAATTAATATTATTTTTGAAATAAATATAAGAAGTAGAATTTTATAATGTTAAATCGTATATAAAAAATAAGCTTTTTACCCTTTTTTTTTCTCGTGAAAAACAGCAATATCTCTTCAAATTTTGAAATGATGTAAATATTTAAGAAATTTGCTAAAAAATTTATTTGGAATATTTTTGACTACATATGCTTATTATACAAAATGTTACTATAGAATAAAATTAAAACCATACTTGAAATCAATATATCAAATAGAATTTAAAACAAGTAAAATCGCATATAAAAAACAAGCTCTTTACTTTTTTTTATTTTTCTTTGAAAAACAGCAATAACTCTCCAAATCGAAAACATAACTTTGAAACACACAACGTGTGAATCAAAACAACCATGGAAAAAACCTCGCTGCAGTCAACCAATTGCAATACTTTAACAGTTCCATTCAATTTGGCACGGATGTATTTTTCGCTTTTGTCCTCTCAAACGACGACGCGCAACATCGGTGTGTAACGGAGAAAGGGTGGGTGTACATTCGTCTCGTCTGACTTTTCGGGGGGGGGGGCGAGACATTTATCTAAGCGAACACGATAAATGACCGAAACTTTTAACAAGGTTTTCATTACGCCACTATGCACCGGTACAATGTGCGCGAGTCCGGCGAGTTACTGTCGCACTTTGATGGGGAAACTGGCTGCATCTAGTTGCACAGTTGGCGCAGATGTTCCGGAGGAAAAAACGGACTAAAATAATTGTTCTTTTACTAAACATTTTATAGCTTTTTTCTTGTGTTTTTGTATTTAAGTACAAATTTAGTTACTTGATTAATCAACGACTTATGTGAGTAATAAAATTAGCAAATGTTATAAAGTTTATCATATATATTTATCAAATATATTTTAATTATAAAAAGAAGTATTTAGAATAAATAATTTTAAACATCATTTTTAACAGAATGAAGATTGTAAAACTGGTATCACCTAGTTTAATTAATATGGAAAAATTATCAAAATTAGTACCTTCTATTGAATTGGTATAATTACAAATTTTAGGTCTGCACAAAATTTTGAAATAAGCCCATGCAAGTTTGTGAAAAAAAAACAATTTGTAGACATCACTAATAATTACTTACAATGCAGAAACATGATGACCTTAAACCTTAAATCTTAAATATTTTCTATATATCGTAAAAAATAAAGAATATACCGAAAATTTATTTCACCACTGAATAATTTTGATCTCACTATAAATTGTTATGTTTAGGAATATTTTTAAAGACAAATTGTACAAAAATTATAATTAAATTATTTTTTACAATGATATTAATTTCTATGTATTGAAACACTGCAATATTTAGTTTGATATAATTATTTAATAGATTTGTAACCTGCTATTTACAGAATTTAAATATCTCGTTTTAATTTCAAATATTATTGAAAACAAAAACTATATAAATACTATAATGGTGCTTAACATAATATCTTTTTTACGAACTGTGTATATGTAAAAAGAAGCTCATTTAAAAATTGTGCGGGGCCTAAAATTTGTAGTTATTTCACTAAATATACTTTTTTTTAGACCATGACTGACTTACACATTTACTTTATGTACTCAAATTATTTTTATTCAAACACAAATTAATGCATGTCAAAGAATGTTTAAGATATTAATAATATTTTTTAAACAATTATTAGTAATTTAAAAAAATTGTACATTGGCATAACTCTTGTTTTTTATAAATATATTTTCCAACAACTCAAAGGGTTTGCGTGTTAAGCGAAAATAAAATTGGGACAAAAAAACGCAATCATTACTCATAAGGACAATATTAATATCTGTGATTTATAAAATGTTTGCATGTGTAAATAAAATATGATTATATTCGATTTTTTCTCTTGTATCTGGGACAATATTAGTTTCACGCTGGTTAATGTTATGTGTAACCCTTTAGCAGCACGCACGTTTTAAAATGTTAATATACATTCTTTTACATTGTTATTATGTTGATATTATTCACAATAAATATTTATTATAGCAATTAATAATTTTGAAATTTAAATTTAGTTTATCTGTCATATTTAACTGAGCTTGTAGTACTTGCTAATTTTCCAAAACTTGTAACATATCATAGTGATTTATTCCAATAAATTTCCACCAACCACTTTCGGCAATATTAAAAACAAGACCCTAAATTTTATATACATTCTCATATTTTTTCGCGCACAACACCAAATATATGTATATCGCTCACCCTTTTCATCACACTGTTATACCTTACCGTCTTTTCAAAAATATCTTACCACGCACCCACACACACACACACACATACTATATATGAATTGTGAGTTTATGTTTTCGTTCGAAGCCATCGCGGGCGGCTGTGGCCAGTTGAAAGGTATTACAAAGGGTGGGCGCGACGTATGCTTTTTATGATGGGCTTGAAAAACGGCGATGTTGTTTACAAAAAGAAAGAAAAAACGAAACATAACGAAACGAAAACGGGTGTGAATAAAAAATATGTTTATATGTATCTAACCCCCTCCCTCTCGTACGGCTTCGGGTACGGTTTTTATTTTTAGTCCAAACGTGAATTAACCTAAACAGAAGATTTTGTTGTTTACGTTTAGACATGCTGTGCACTTGGCGTTTGAGATTGGAATGTACCAAGCTATATTTTGTTGATTTTTGGTTTGGAAGATTAAAGTTAATTTTGATATAAAATAATAGATATATGAGGAATTTACAACTTCAGTGATAAGTTAAAATAAACAATTTCCAGATATTTATATGGTTTAACTAAAATAATAGTATTATTTGTGAGTAATAATCCTTACTTACGAGTAGAATATTGTGTATTTCTATTATAATAGAAAAATTGCATTTCTAAATCTGACATAAATAGTTACATTATAAAAATTATAATGTATTAATTCAATATATTGATTGATCGAAAGTTATTAGTGTGAGTTATGAATTAACTACTAAGAAACGTATATACAAAAGTATAAAATAATACTGATTGTGCAATTTTATTTTGATTAAAGTATACTGCATTTTGTATTTACATATTAAACACGTATTTTATAAGAACGTATATAGATATATCTACAAAACTTAAAAGAAATCTAGTATATTTAAAGATTATTACATCTTAGTGAAATAGGCAAACGCGAGAAGTAACGATTTTAGGTAGTACATCTGAGGAATTTAGAACGAGAGTGTAGTGGGCTTGGTGATGAAGATGTTACCGAAAAGTTTTACAGTAGATTTAACTACCCTTTTCGTGAGCTCGTTCCGGTTATCCGGTTACACAGAATGACAAAAAAGGCAATTTTTCTCAATGGCTCTATGCGCAACGTACTGCGCGTTCAGTGTCGTTATAAAAATCCTTTAATATACCGCACATTTTTTACTTACATCCATTAACAGATGTGTATATAATAAATCTTTTTAAAATACATCTATCTACTATTTGTGAAGACATTTTTAAAACGTTAAGTAATTTATGAACTTATTAGATGTTAACATGTACTAGACTAGTTTAAATAAGCTTTTTAAGTTCCAAAGATTATAATTTATGAAGGAAAAATTATGAAACACTAATATTTTCATTAATTTACAAGTATATAAACATTATAATAAATTTGAATAAAATATTAAAATAGTTAAAGAAAAGCAGATAATTACTAGTTAAAACAGTAGAACATCGATCCAGCCAACAAAGTTGAATCAACTCAAGTCGTTTTCCATTAGCTTATAACCTAACAAAAGAAGTGCGGACAATCGACGATCATAAAACAAGCGAAGGTTGATTACGTTTATGGTTTAATTTCATGTCGTTCAGGGCGTCGGAAACGAATAAATTTAATTAAAATGTATAAGAAAAAGGAAATAAAAACAAAAAAAATCTACTAGTACTAGGTTAATTCAAATGACTTGCATAGTAGTTCTAGTCGTGAAAGAGGGTGGGGGGAGGTCTTTTATTAAATAGTGTTGCACTTAACAAAATTACACTTTACTACCTCTTCGTTCGTACCCATAACGAAATTGTTACGATAACATTACTTTTGCAGACAGTTGGCTCTGGTATAACGTCACAACCCCAGGGCCGGATTTACCCCTGTAGGCTGAATAGACTAAAATTTAGGTTAGACTAAAAGCCCAAACAAGCCAAATGTATAAAATTTAAACATTATTTCAAAAAAAAATATTTTTAATAAAATTCAAATATTATCAAGTCTCTGGGTTTCTCTGCTGATATTTTTTAAAGCAACGTAATAAATGGCTTTTTTAATTATTTTAAAGTTTTAAAATACTATACGTGTAACTTGCATGTGCTTGTTATTAGTATTTATTACTGATAATTTTACTATTCCGTATTTGATCAAATATTTTATTTTAATGCTGAATATTTGGTTGTAAAAAATAAGTGAAATACTACACATTTTTATTGTTTTACCTTTAAAAAATACAAACAAAAATAATGTAATACTTAGCCAAAATTAACCTATAAAGTACAAGAAATATGTCGTCATATGTCCAATTATAATTATAATTAATAAGTTTTATACAGAAGGTGTACATAGTAATCGTCAGGTTTTCACGGCCGGTATCTATTGAATTTATAGAATTTTCTGGGCTGATATGCCGTGTTCGATCTATCCTCGTCGCAGACGTTTCGCCGTACATTGTAGATGACAAAACATTTTCGATGAGAATAGATCGACCGTAGCATACCAGCCCAGAAAATTCTATAAATTCAAGAAGTTGTACATATTTATAACGTATTTATATTAATAGTAAATAATTAAATTAAATAATAATCAAACAAACTATAATAAATTTTATTATAATCAACTAATAAAAATGACATTTAATCATTTATTTATAAGTTAAAAGTTTTTAAATATATAAGCATTCATTTCAAGTGTTACACTAATTTTGGGCTAAATTCTCCAAAAAATCTCTTCACTGCCTAAGTTTAACAAATAAACGAGTTCAGACAAACAGAGCAAATATTTTCATATTTAAAAAACTTTACTTTATAAATCAATCATGCTTTAAATTATCAAAAAATATACAATTTAATATAGCCGAATATTCGGTGGAAATTTGGTCGAATATTCGTTAGTCGATTATCTGATTAAACTACTATTCTTTACATCACTAGTATTTATTAATATTAGATGAAATAAAATTTATTTTGCAGATATAAATATTTTTTCTAAGGTCTTTTTAAGTATAATTCCGGTCCTGATATGACAACACAACCCCCTCGGCAAACTTGCTACATTAAAGCAGCTTTTGTTGAAGTCAAGCTAACGCAAGCCTCCTACGACACACTGACTAACTGACATTATTTCTGATTTGCTTTTCTTGAAATGCTCCGTTATGATTATACATTTACGTGGTTATTACTTTATATCATGGTAAATATTATATTTTCTTTTGTATTGTTCCGAATACTTTAGTAGATGTTTCAGTTACTAAACCAGATTAAGCTATATGCGTTTGAAACGTTTAAAATGAGAATATAAAATATGTTTTATTGTTTTATGCAATCCTTGATATGGCATATAAAATAGCTTTTGTTTTGTGGACGCTTTTATGTGTTTAGTAATTACAGAAATTATTATTCGTTAGATATATTATTTAAAAAAGTAATCTGCGTATATGTCTCATTGTTTGTTTGATATTTCATATCTTAGAAAATATATACAGGTTATAAAAAATAATTATAATCAATCTAGAAACATTAAGTTTACTATTATTCAATTTATTGAAATATTTCAAATTTTTGGAGTTGATTATCACCAGTAGAGAAAATTTATAATTAATTAAAAATTAAATAGCTACGAAAAAGTATGTGACAAAAATAAAAAAATTATTTTGAAATAAAGACGATAATAAACACCGATAATTTAATATATTTTAATAAGTTATAATAAATTGGATCAATAAGCAACCACTAATTTACTTAACCAAATATGAAAGTATTGAATTATAATTAATAATAAGATTGACATGATGTAAATTAATGTCAAATTCTCTCAGTAATAAACAAATAATGTCAAAATTATGAACATATTTGTAGCGTTACAGTATATTTTATCTTTCTAATGAATGTAAATGCCTTACTAAAAAGCAACAAAATACTACAGAATTCTATCATCAAAATTAGAATTATAAAATATGTTTAGAAAAAATATGATATTAGAAATGCAGATAATTATTATATTACTAAAAGAAACTAATTCTATTACAATGGATTACTTGAATATAATAAATTACCGAAATATATTTAAGATTCAAAAAATTAAAAAACTTTTAAGTTTGAAATTGAAAAAAATTACTTTAATAAAGTTAATGAAAATTAATAATTAGGTAAATAATTTGATAGATTATATATGTCACCAATATTGTAAATAAAGCTATATTTGTAAATTTTCTGTAATTTTATAAATATGTATTACAATATAATTTATTAGCCAAAAGCTAAATGAAGTTTGATTTTATTCTATTCTATTTAAATTTCAAACGCTTTGTAAATTAACCAATTCGCTAACTTGCCAGCTGACCAATCAACGAGACGATTCAAAGACAGTTGGCCATCTAACGTCCTAGTTAATTTATTGATTAAGTAAACAATGATATGTGCAACGAGATATTACACTTTAGATTGACAGTTACAGGTTAGTATATAAAATTCAATTTACCTATTTTACCATAACCGAACATAACCTATTTTGCGATAAAATATTGTGCAAATATAACCTAGAGCAAGTGCTAAGATTTTCACACGTTTCTAGAATATATGTATGAAATATAATCCCTGAACGCTGACATATTTCCTGACAAACAGGTATGAAAATTCATTTCACAGCAACTGTACCATCATGCTGTAAATTTCACTCCGAAAATGCAAATGTAAAGATACATTTGATAATAACTAACTAGTTGCATATAGCGACGGTTGCAATGTTAGCTATGTAAATTGCTCGAAAGTATTCCTTTCGTTTTAACCATCGCGTAGAAGGCTATGCGCAATGCCATCGCCGATTTGAATAAACATTTATTAAAAATGGAAGGATAATGTTTTCACTTTGCGGTGTTGCCTGTATTTCTTTTCGTTGTACGAAACTAGCACGCCAAGCGCCACCAGATAGCAAAGCAGTAGTTTTGTTTGTGTTTTATTTGAAATTTCTCGGTTTCAAATTTATGAATTATTTACGTTTGTTTTGGTGTTACGCGAACTAGATTTTTGTTTGTTTTGTTTTTAGACTTTTTTTTCTGTTTGTTTTGATTTTTATATTTTTAGTTTTTCTATTTGATAAAATATTTTCATCTCTAGAATGGAATTGTTGCTGAAAATAAATGTAACGAAATTGTAAAAATTTTATACGATATTAAAGATGTAACTTTAATGAATATATATATATATATATAACAATATTTGAAGGCATTGGTAATCTTAAACTGAATTTCTGTACAAAATAGTTAAATTATTAAAGTTTATAAAAGTGTTGCATTAATTATTTTAAGTAGTAAATATATAATTTTGCATAAAACTTAAAATCGATTTCATATCGAAATTGGTCGTCAAAATTATAAAATTTATTAAAATTATTTCTACATTTATATATTAAAATTTATTTGAAAATTTACCTAATTTATGAGGTGTTTATTAAATGGATTATTTTATTTTAAAAATTTACAAATATACATAATTTTATATGCTTTATTCAAAAATTGTAATTCTTATTATTAAATAATAAATAACATATAATAATAATCACATCAGAGAGAATAAAGTTTACACAAGTTTTCTTCTTTTGTTTGTAAGTAAATAAACAATTGCAACTCTACCATGCCAGTTACTCACTTTGATCTAAAATGAAATTATTTTATTCCCCACAGATGTTATCGTCCATTATGCAATTTTATACTTTACCCTGCTGCATCAAAAACTGCAGTTACACTAAAAGGCATTGTATGCAATTCTAGAGTAGCCGGTCAACTATATTAATGGTTCAATTTGCGAACATTATGTTATTACGAAACGAAGTGAGTTGTTCTCTGCAGGCAAAAGAGATCCTAGATAGTGAACGATCTAGATCTGGCTGGTTAAACTAAAAGAACGCACCAGGAACCGGGTTTTATCTCGTAAATCCGGGGATTTACTTAAATCTGTGCTTCAAGATGTTGGCCTGTGCTACTGGCCAGGTGGAATTTCCAAGTCGTACTAGGCGAAGTCTACTTTACCGCTAGTTTTGTTTTGGGAAACTTGTTTTTTATTCTTTTTGAAATTTTTGTTGTTGGCGCAGACTAAATTGAGAGATATTTCAGCAATGTATTTTTTTTTAATTTTATATTTGTTTTTTTTTATTTCTATAATTTAAAAGTTAAATTAAATACATTAGCTTTTATTAACTTGATTAAACTTATCTACAATAACAATTAATGTAATAAATGCATAAAGTACTAGATAATAAATTTAAATATGATCTTACTATGGCGAAAAGTTAATAACATAAATTATTTAAAAAAGCTATATACGTATTTCAAAAGTTAAGCTACTGATGATGCAAGCTTAGCTTTCGAATACGTATATAGCTTTTTTAAATCTATTATTGTTTATGGTTTAAGGAAAATAATTTTATTTCATTAAGTAGTAGATACTTCTTTTCATAAATAGATATCAATGAGTAAAAAAAAGGACACTTTAAGCATAAGTTTTATACAATTTCATTTTTATATCTGTAACTGAAACTCTTAAGGCTCTGAATTAAATAAAAATGTAGCTTTTTTTATTAATAATTTATAATATTGTTTGTTACTTACTTACGATCATATATTTGTTATTTGTATTTATTTTCCTAATTATGATTCATATATAATGAATCGGAACATCGAATTTTAATAAATTAATGCAATACTTTAACTAAAGCATTTTAATTTTAATATAATGACTTCTAAAAGTTTTTTTTTTACAATGTTAATTATTTCCAATTGCATTATTTTGTGTTTAAACTGTATGGTAAAACAGCGCTAAGGTAAGGCCCTAATTAAACACCAATTTGTATCTACATTCACGCAGAGAAACACGTGGCGTTTTTTGGCTGCCGTCAAGAGTGTAACATCGCAAAACGAGTGAAGCTTTTTATTGACTTTCACATCAATCAATCAGATGTCAGTTCAACTTTCTGCACAATGAATTTTTAAATGGGCACGAAAGCTGAGCACGAATTGGGGAAATAAATTTTAAATTTAGCCCCCTCCCCTTCCCCACGCTATCGTGCAAGAGCCGCGCGCATTCGCCAACTTTGACCGCATTCACGTACACTTACAAATGGTGAAAGGCTTTACCATCGTCCGCGCAGCTTGGTTTGTAACAAAAGTAGTAATAGTTGCGCTGAAACGTTCTTTGCTTTTATATTGGAAACGAGCCACCATTCGATTCGGTTACTATGTGGGATTTGATGATTTGTTGACGCATTCTTACTCGCTAGATCTACACGGATATTTTGTGAGTTACGCGTTTGATGTACGTAATGAAAGAGAAGAATCAAATTGGAATGATATAAATGAGGTTTATCTCTTTTACTTGCAACTATGATTGGTATAAAGAAATTAAATAAATTTAAAAAAATAATTACGCATAATGCTGCTGAATATGGAAAAAAATTTAATTTGTACAATCTGGTTTACATAATTTGAAGAAATAGTTTCCCCGTCGGATTAAAGATTAAAACATATGTGATAAAAAATGAATAAAAAAAGTAATGCATTAAAAAGTTATGTAGCAAAATATTTATATTCGATCATTTGAACCAAAACCTTGAAAAAATATGCCATCGTATACAAGCAGGCAACCCATTGAGGACATTCGATATTCGCGGACGGTAATGCAAAGCCGGGGACATCACGTACGGGCTCGTGGGACTCATCCCTCACCGCGGGTAACGCACCGTGGCCGAAGCAAATCAACGAAGCTACCCGACCGAAACGACTTGATGCGAACTTCTTGCGCTACCACGTACCGGTACTGTCTCGCGCGCGCGGTCGTTCTTCTTTTTCGCCGGGCCCCTGGCGTTGTGGTACAGAATTGCGTATGATAGGGTTATTTGAAGCTTGATACTTTTTCTTCTCTGCGCTTAGGTAGATTTCCAAGTTTTTTCTGTTTTTAGATTGTGATATTATAGATTGGATTGGATGTATTGGATATTTTTGTTTTGGAGAAGTGAAATAATGGAAATAGACTGTTGTTTGTTGACATTTATACTCTGAATTTAAAGAAATTTAAGTTAAAGATTTTACATTTAAAGTAGTGACCAGAATTAAAATGTACTTAAAATTTTTTAAATTTAAAAATTTAAGCTAAATTTAATAACCAGAATAGTGCCCTTAGTTTCTTAGTACTCTTAGCTCTGAAATCAATATTAATAGGAAATACAAAAAAAAATTGCTGCACTGTTTCCACTAATATATCTAATTTTAATTCTTTCTTATTGTAATCTGGTGTTAGTAGTACGTGTTGTACGTGTAGTCTCAATTTTCATTCTTTTAATACTAAATATTAAATTTTATAAAAGAAAAATAAAGAATACAACGGTTAAAATAAAAAGAATTATGTAACTCTTGAAGATAGCCGGAAGGATGAAACGGTCGTCGAATAATATAAATTTTGTGAAAATAACCAAGTGTTTATTTTAATAATAATCTTTATAGTTAATTTTATTTCTTATTAATTTTTTAAGATGTTTCATCAAGTGCCAACCACCAAAAAGGTAAATGTTTGTAATAATATCTAATTATTCTTTCCAAAACAATTTTATGTAACAGAAAATTTTCGATTATGAAACATGAAACAATGCGTGCTAATAAAGTTTGTAGAGAGATTTTTTTGACTAAAAATTATGACCCCGAATATCTACATATATATATATATATATATATATATATATATATATATATATATATACAAATAGATATCATACAAAATATATCTATTTTTCTAGTATTTCGTGACCAAATATAACATTTTTATCAGTTTTTGTTATAGATCCTAGTTTGTCATATATTTGTACGCATCGTTCATTTTTAATAAAGCAATTTTTTGTTGAACAATATTATACATATTATACTAGGATCAACCTAAAAGTAATACTAGATTTGTTTCTACTAAATTCTGAACTAGTTCCGAATTCAAAAAAGAATATCGCCGGTTTAAAGGTAAAACTAATTAAGTAGAATTATTTTTTAATTTATCTAAATTCATATTGCGTATGCCTCAGACAGTTCTTAACTGCGATGATTTTAGATTGAAACAAACTCTCATGGTGTGTCAAGGTTTATCTCGGTATTTAAAACTACTTGAAATTAAAATCTATTAACTGGTATTACGAACTCTGTTTTAAAATCGGTTTGTACACATACTAATACCGGTTTTAAGATAACGTATGTCTCATTAGAGCAGGATTAAACAAATTAACTAAAATACGCAAAAAACTAATTTGTAGTACCAACATTTGTTTTTAGTTCAAATGAATTAAATCAATCTTGCTTTTTTAGATTGAACGTTTAAAGTCACTTGAAATTTCAGTTCTAATGATTTATCTCAAAGATTAACATGCCCAATAAACGTACTCTTTAGAGTTGTCTTTTCTAATATTCTAGAAGATTATTAGTTCATTTGTTTAAGCCTGCTCTTATAACAATTATGTTGTTTTAAAACTAGTATTAGTTAAAAACCGAATCTAAAAACCAAGCTAGTGGCACTAGTTATTGTTTATTTATTTAATGGTACAAAATTTGTACGTAATCAATCAATTACAAAGAAAAAAAAACATCTAGAAGTATTACTTTTTGATAAGTTCTTGTAAACATTGTGTTAAAACACATTTCTCGTACATCCAAATGACACATAATTGTTGCCTAAAAATGAATGTATTTAATTTAACACAATACACACATCAGTTATGTAACATTCGTGTGATGAAAAGATATATTTAGCTCAATTTGTAATATTTATTTAAATAATTTTATTTTCCAAATCAATTTTTACTCTAACGAGCTGTCATTGTATGCCTTTTTTCCATGTTATTCTAGATTATATTTTATATAATAATTCAGCGCTTTTAACTAAATAAATACAAAATACAAAAATTAAATAAATTAATATCATTTTGTAGCATTGCTAGATTTCATAACTAGCACATATTTTCCGATTTTAATTTAATGTATAAAATAGGATTTTTGTTCTGTGTGAGAACTAATTTGCAGCGTCAAAGCTTTTGTTTAATGGTATTAAAATATATAATAAATATGAAAGAGTATAACATGTATATTAATAAAATTATTATTGACAAATTTTATTCAGAAATATATATTGTTGAATATTATGTGAAAGTAGACAACTGCGTTTGATATATTGTTCTAATGTAATTAGAGTTTTTTTCTACTCTGTTTTAAATTAATATATTTTTAATATCTTGAAAGCAAACTGTGCTCCTTTAAAATAGATTAGACTCTTTAATTAGTAAACCATTTTTTGTTTAATAACAAAAAATTATTTCATCTTTTTTTACAATGTTACAATGATTACTAAACTACATGTTAGAAATTTATAAATATATTCATTTTTAAATTATTTCTTTGAAATAATTTTATTTCAACAAAATTTGTTTATATTTATTAAATATTTTCTATTTTAATAGAAAAATCATGTAAAATTTGGCCATGTAATTTAAATTAAATAACTATTTTATATATTTTTGTATACTAAGTATTATAAATACATTGTAAATGCAAATATAATAACGTGCTTTAAACACTTATTTTAATGTTTACATAAAAAAATAAAGAAAAACTATCACACATAAACAAATTCAGCTAGGTAGTCTTCGTGAAACGCATAACAAAAAGTAAAAAAAAAAACAAGCTTTACTAAAACCATTCAGGCAAAGCAACACAATTATTTCGGACATGCCGAGAAAAACTTCTAATTTAATTTCGAGTTTTTCACGGCAGCATTTTCGACGCAATAAACACAAATTAAGATTAAAAATGCAGAAGGTGTCGTTGTCGCGATCCAAAATTTAATTACGAAAGACTATCATTGAACGCCCGCTTCGCACACAGCAGGTGGTTAAGGCGCTCGAGCACGACATGGTGACGCTGTGACACCAACACTGATGCCCCGACGCGACTCTCGTCCGGAAAGCGTAAAAGCGACGCTCGATGCCACACCATCGCTAGATCGAACCGGCGAGATGCTCAATCGTCAATTGAAAATTAATAGAATGTTTGAGTACCCGTGTGCAAGTTTTAATATGAATTTCGTATTATTCCTAATCATTTCTTCTATTGCATAATGAAAATAAAATATTTATTACTTTATTATCCAAGTTATGAATATCAGATTTAAATTTTTTTTATTACAAATATTATTAAAATTAAGTTATAAATAAAATGTTTTTCCACTACTAGCTTTAGAACGTACCATTATAATTATTTTTTAATTCGAGAAATAAATTTGTTTCACCTATGGCAATAATACTTTTTTTCTATATTATTAAGCTGGGCACTATACGATAAACTTGTAATATTAATCATATTTAATAAATTCATTAAGTCGTGTTTATTATATATAACAGTAGCGCAACAAAGAGGGGGGGGGGGGGGGGGTTATTTAACAAAATCATATTTTTTATAATTTGTATTAAACTCCGTCAAATTAACATACCGTGTGTTGACTTGGACCGTCGTACATAGGGATTTAGCATGTAAAATCAGAAATGTGCGATTTCCTGCTTCCCAAATTATTTTACAAAAAAACTTTATGATAAATGTTTTAGGGCACACTTTTCTGCATGTAAATCAATTACTAAAAAAAATTTTGGAACCTTCCTAACGTCAAGAATTAGGTCTAAAGTTGTTAAGAAATTGACTGGAAAATGGCAGTAGCCGTGAAATAGCATATAGCATTTAGCATTTGTTTTATTTTTGTTCCAATTTCACGGCTAATGCCATTTTCAGTCAATTTCTTGACAACTTTAGGGTTAATTCCTGACGTTGGGATAGTTCCAAAAAAAATTTTGTTGATTGATTTACATGTAAAAAAGTGTTTCCTAAAACATTTATTCCAAAGTTTTCTTTGTAAAATAATTTGGGAAGCAGGAAATCGCACATGTCTGATTTTACATGCTAAATCCCTATGTACGACGGTCCAAGTCAACACACGGTATATCTTGTGAAAATTAACAGAAATATTGAATTCATCTTTTTAATAAATTTATAAATTAAAAAAAAAATAAAAGTAATATAGAGATATTTATTTACTCAACTAAATAAATAAAATTCTATGTCTGGTACTTGTCTGACCTGTTGTATTTTTATTTTATTTTAAAAAAACATTTTCTTATAATTTACGTAATTAATATGCGTAATCTTGTTAAATTTTGTCTGTTTTGTTTCTATAAGCAAAACAATATTTATACCTGTAAACAAAGCATTACAAGAATTTCAATTAATTGAAATATTAGCCAATCAGAGATGAGCAGTGAATTGATACAAGAATTTATGTTTTTAATAAAATTTAGTTGTGAAAAATTAGTGTATTTTGTTGCATCAGATCATGAAAATTTCGTGTTTTTCATAAAAATATTGTGTTAAATTTAGTGTATTAATGTTTTGTGACTAAGTGTAATAAATATAGGTGTATTTTGTTTATAAGAAGTGCAACAAATATCGGATTCTAATTGATACAATTAATTTTGTGGAATTTTATATGATAAAAGTGGACAGACAGTATTGATAAATTGGACAATTTTATGTGTATACTTCATATTATATAAACATAATTTTGAGTGCAGAGTATTACAATTGAAGCTATAATAATTCTGCAATTAAAGGTAAGTAATAATTTTGTAATATTATCATTTTATTTAAAATATGTTGAGTTGATATACTGGGACTGCTTACGGGGAGAGGAGGCTACAGCCAGGAACTCTCAACATTTTAAGGCCCCTCAAAATATGCAATTACAAAAAAATATAATATTTTATACATGTGCATGCTCAGTTTGTCAGTAACTGTCTAAATAAAAAATGTCTAAATCAGAACACGTTGTATTTTCTATGCATTTTCGATGCCTAACTGAATGTGTATCGATATTAGAAACCTCAAATTCTTATTCTGATTGTGTATTATTATTAATTCATATTTATGTGTACAATTTTAAAAAAAATTATTTAGTTCAAGCAGTAAATATTATAATTCATAAATTTATAATTTTTATATTCGATATAAATAAATCTGTACATTTTAATCTATATCGTGTAAAACGTATTAATTTTCTATATATATAATTTTCTATAGAAAAATACATCGTATAAAGCCAAATAAAAGTTTACTTGTTAAGTTAAAATGTAATTATCAAATTATATTTATCATATTTGATCGAAAAGTGCATACTTTAGAATTATTTAATATAATTTTTATCATATAATTATTATATCTTTCTTGTTTATTAATTAAAAGTTTAAATTTTGAAAAATTTTTAAATATTTTTTTTTTTCAATTATTTAGTTTATAATCCTAAAAAACAAATTACATGTAATAATTTTTACTTTTTCCGTTAAACTTTATTGTCATAAATAACATACTCACTCAATAATATATTATAACAGTTTAACATCAACAACAAAACGGCACGCAATCTTAAAATTAACTTTCTTTCAATTTCGAAACCACCCCGAACTCAATTTCTCTGCGCTCCAATCACAAATAACCGCCGCTATGTGTAAGGCAAACTCAATCCCAACTTGTGAATCCCGGGTTCTTCTGCGTTAGTTTCCAGCGCGCTCAAAGATCGGGTTGCTCCGGTAAGTTATCCCGGTTAACCACTGTATCGGGGATCGAAGCCGGTGTTTCCTATCAGGCCATCGGAGTCACGTTCGGCGGTGTAGGCAAGTGCTTTAGACATCCGGGCTTTGCATGCATGCACTTCTCGCCACAGCAATATCCCTCCCCCCGGTTCCGATGCATTAAATTATAATTAAAAATTTTATCGCGAAGCCACGGTGTTCTATTGTTCGTTAAGTCGACCAGATTTAAGAGGCTGGGAACGCACAATCAAGAGCTGCTTTGATTTTATTTTCTGTATACCTACAGTGAATAAATTATTAAAAAAAAAAACATTTAAATAAAATAATTTCTTTGTTAATTTATTGAATATGAATATGCAATTTAAATTAAACAACAAATAGATTTTTTTAACTCTAAATTAATTAATTATAATGTTTGTTTATTTTACTTCTACTGATTAAAAATATTGTCTAAATTCACAATTTGTTTTCAACCTACACAATTCTTTAGCGTCGTTGCTAAGATCCTCTATTGTTAATATTGTTTTTATTTTATTATTCTTAATTTGTAAACATCGATATTTGCGATATAAAACAGTCAAATGTTTTTAAAATATTATGCATTTAAATTATATATATATATATATATATATATATATATATATATATATATATATATATGTATTAATTAGTTTGAGTGTGTTAAGCGTACAAAAAAAAATCTAATTAGAAGTGATTGCAACAGTAGTATATTATTATTTAAATATACGTTAATTTTTATCTTGCATATCACGTATATGCCATACAATTATAAAATGTAAATTCTATGTCAGTATATAAAATTATTCAAATGAAAAGCAAGACATGTTATCCCTTTATAGAATATCATACTGTTTGAATGCATACTGCTCTGCTTCTTTTACTATTAAATTAAAAATCACGTTTTGAACTAAGAATGACGTGATTTTTACTTTATTACTTTGTAATTAATATAAGTTTATAATTTGTGTTCAGTTGCGTAACTACAAATCTCAGGCCCCCTTACAAGGTTTTAGGATTAAAGCTCCATGAACAAAATTTCAGCAAACATTAGTCCATATTTAAAACTATAGACGCTTAACTACTAATTTTTTAGCATAATCTAATCTAATTTGTAAACAAATTCTTCAAAAATATTTAGTATTTATACATTATTAATTATTAATGTTATTAATTTTTATGCGGTAATATTTTGTCCTTTGAGTTTTATTCCATTGATGTTGATTTAAATTTTTACAAAAATTATGGATGGTAGTGTATCAACACGGTTAGCACGATTAACTATCTTTAAATTAATACATGCTTACTACTTTATATTTTTATTTTCATCAGATAAAATTTTCATTCATTTGTTTCAACACTGTGTACCACAAATTCAGAAATAATTAAATAGAATTAAATTATATATTATTATATTCATTCCAGTGTTATTTTAAAATTAAAATTATATATTGTTTACATGTACATTATCGATTATTTTGTACAGAAACAGACATCCACGTACGCATAATTAAAGCATACAGAGTATTTAGGAAAACAAAAATACATAATTATTAACAAATTAAATTTTATTTTGTCATCGAACTAGAAATCCACACCATTCGTGTATATATATATATATATATATATATATATATATATATATATATATAATGTATATATGGCGATATGCAATATATATTATTTGCGAAAATTTCATTTTATGTAAATTCGTCCATTTAAATTATTAATTAAATAACAAGCGTGTGCTCAACTTACTGGAAAACATAATAATAACAGCGATAATACAATTTTCAATTATTAACGCATCCCCATTTGATGACATAATTATAAACGTTGAAATATTAAATACGAACGCGGCTCTTTTGTAGCGACACAGAAACGTGTTTTGTGGACACAATGATGCTAGGCCAGAGGCTTCGTTTTTCGTTTTTGACGTCATTTGTTTCATATACAGGCTGATTCAATACTATAGCATCATCTTATTCTAACAGATAATAAAATAAAAACAATTCATTAATACATTAATGTTTTTGGAGAAACTCATCAGCGGTACTTGATTTAATTTTGATAGTTTTCAAATAAAGTAGAATATGAACTATAATAGAACTTTAACTTAAACGATTTTTAATTTAAAATATCCAGAAAAGTTTTTTTCACTTTGTTAAAAATATTTTGACAAATGTCAAAATTTTTTATAGCAAGTTTAATTTACTAAGTATGTGATCTCAACATTTGGTTTATTTACTTACAAAAATATCACAAAAAAAATTTAAAGCACACGAAACTAAAGAAAGCGTCACAATACGTAACTCGAAAATAACGTATTGACAATATTGACAGCTTGTTGATAGTTGATGGCAAGATAAATATAATGTTGAGTGTAAAAACGGTTGTATATTAACCAATCAAAAGTATATATTTTGGTGCAAAAATATTAAATTACTCCTTCTAATAAAAAAAAACAGACTACATTATACTCTAGTACTAACTCTACTAATATTAAAACTAAGAAATTTTATCCACAACTTGAGTCTTGTAATTAATTTCTTTCAATAAATCAAATACAGGGAATATGTTAACATTAATTGTTGAATCATCCTGTATGTTGTATGAAGCCAAAACATATTGCATCTTGGTCTTTGCTCAATAGGAAATTTGGACCAAATTGTCGTTTAATTATTATCAAAAGTGAATGTCATTTCTTTGTTGCTTGGCTAAAGGTATTTAATTAACGCATACTTTGAACTTGGTTTCGGAGGTCCGGAGTCAGCGACGAACACACAGAGCCCCCACGAATAATTACGGAACAATGGAATTGCGCCCGGCCCCAATGGTCTGTACTTAAGAAAAGGGACGCATGGCGTGTGCTTCTTTCTTGTCCCTGTCTTGTCGTCGCGGCGTACGGCGTCGTTGATGTCTTCTTCTTGTTAACGTTCGGTGGTGATAACGTTGAAAGAATGGCTGGCCACTTTTCAGACTTATTTTTCGACTGAGTTTTTGTTTTATTTTGATGAAATTTAATTTACCGCGAAACGTTGCCGGAGGTTGATACTTTTTTTACTTAAATTCTGTGAAATCTTAGAATGAGTTTGTTGATAATACTCTTCATTGCGCATTATACTAAAAATTATTAACTTACTTATTTGTATTAAATATTTCGTAAGCTTTACTTATTTAATGATATGGAGAGTATTTTAATATATAACACTATAAATTAAATTATTTATACGTAATTATTGTATAAACATAAATTGTATAATATATTACACGTATTTCAAAAATAGAACTGTTTTGATTAAAGATTTAGATGGTTAGTTATTATTTTTATTATGAGCAAATGGGGAGACATGATTGACAGTATTTAAAAAATATGTATATTATTTTATGATAATTGTAAAATATTACATAAAAATTAAGTCATTTATTTAAAATATTAACCCTAGAATGGTAACGTGGCGTCATATACGACGCCACTACCTTATAACTGCGTGTGATGACGGGTTCTCTGCTGAAAAAGATGTGATTTAGATAACATAGACAACCTATCTGTACACAATGTGTTAATGATAATGTAAAAATGTGTATTATAATTTGTTTAAACACATTTTATTGCTTCAAAAAGTAATTTATATGTGTCTAATTATATTATTTTGGATGGCGTCATATATGACGCCACGTTACCAGTCATGTACTAATATTTAGCGTTACCATTCTAGGGTTAATAATTACTTCATTATAAATATATTTAAAATTTTAATATCAAATAGAATGTAATTTTTATATGGTATAGTAATGCGTAAAAGACAAACTGACAAACAGACAAACAGACAGACATATACTCGTTATATATATATATATATATATATATATATATATATATATATATATATAGATTACAAATTAAATATGATTATGCAAAACGTATATAACAGTAACAAAAACAAGATAGAATAAAGAAACACTACTTCAAAATGATTTGACAGCAATATTTATATTTTGCCACTTCATTTCCCATTTAATTACATTATACTTTTAATTACCTCACAACTGCACCACTAAATGCATCCAGACCATTCTATCAGATGTTTTGTGCTATGTCAATCAACCAATCAGCACCAGCAGCAATGCACCACCATTCATCGATGTTCGTGCAACCCTTCCAAACGAGGAAACTGCGATCAATCATCGGGCCCCGGTTGCCGCTTATGATGATAACGGTGGCGGGGCACCCCCTTCCCCAATGCTTCCATTAACTCGTTGAATGAGCCCTCTTGTTCTCTCTGACACATTCCAAACAGGTGCATTCCGTCGGCGGTCCGAAAGGCGTTAACTTATGCCCCGTGGCGAAGGTGCAAAAGAGACGGGGCGCGCCCTTCCCGGTTTCGATTAAAATGCTGTACGGAACAGCACCGGTTTACACCCGCCGTCTTGTGTGTGTGTGTGTGTGCCCCGAAGTTAACTACTTTGTAAGACGCTGACATCGTGTATTTCGGGGTTACAGATAAGTTTGTCTTTTTTCCACCAGACTGAGTTTTCCGTGTCAGGGTGTGTTTGCTGTTGGTGCAGATTTTATTTTGTGTGTAAAATGTTGCTTTTCGGCTGGGTTGTGTAAGTCATTAATTGGAATAAATTTAAGTTTTAAACTTATTTTCTGATGAATTATTTATACGATTATTTCATATATTTCCTAAATTAATAGTATAATATTTTAACAAGCATGTAATTATAGTTATACTCATTAAAATTTTAAAAAAAATTCTTTAGTTTAAATTAGACAAAGTTACTTCTTTTATGATTTTTGAGATTTTTTTACATAGTTACATAAAATTTCTATTAGTTTTACCGACCGTCATATTACATATGATAAGAGAGATATTGTAATCATACCAAATTTGACATATCAAAATTTATATAGATAATAACACGAATCAAATGTTTTTAGCATGATGTTAAATAACTTATTCAATATATTGCATATTCTGAAACTGACAGTTATACATATTCGTAAATCATACAAAACTTAGCTTTTCAGTATTTACTGAAACAAAAGAATAATTACTGCCACCTAGAAAATTTCTATGTTTTGTTTTTATTGTAACAAATGACAGGTCATCTATGCCTTTCACTTTTTTTAAATTAATATTTGCGGTTTTTTGACCAGAACCGGAAGTTAATAGCAGCAATATTATTTAAATTTACGTGCAATTTTAGCCGCGGCATAATTTTAAATTACACTTTGTCCGTGTGTTAGTGGAAGTACCATAATGTGTATATGCGAACAGCCATCACCATATTTTTTCTCGTACATTCGAAATTGAATTTCATAATGTTGCAACGACCATCATTCCGTAAATGGCTAAGCGAACTTCGTTATTTTTATGTGTTCATTTGCATTTTTTAATTCAGGGAAAAGGCAAAACAAACAAATAACGCACGGAGAATTGTCACATTTTAATTTACTATATATGGTGCGTGGTCGCTTTTCGAAGTTTTGTCATTAAAATTTTGTTTTCGTTTATTCTATGCGTTTGCAAAATTGTTTTTTCGAAACAATAACATACATGTTGCAATGGTGCGGTATTATCGCCTTATGTAACAGAAAACATCAGATTTTTTGTTTTACATTTTTCATTTTTTTTTTTGTAACTTTATTTTTTACTCTGATACGAATAATGCTAACGGTATGACTATTTGCTGTGATAATAATGTTTATAAACATCGCGTTCGTTTTATATTTAGCTTTAGATATTTTTTTTGTTTTGTTTCTGATACGTACAGAGATAATAAATGAAACAGATATTACCAAAGTATTGAATTTTTTTGCCAAACGTATCTTTTTAGTTTCATTTTATAACGTTTATTTCAATTATGGTGTAAAATTATTGCAGTAAAATTAACGTTTACAACTTAAATAAATTGAATTATTTGTCAGTAAATTTATTTGTTACCTGCCACAGGAAAAGAGTCTTTATCTTCATAATTTTGCAGAAGAACTAATTAAAATGATTCGGGTAAAATTTTTCCATTTTTAGTTGCATTAAACGCTTCTACACACTTTCTGTACAACTAAAACCTATTTTAATTTATTTTTCAACGCTATATAGTTTTTTATATCATCTGGTAAAAAATGCAAAATATTAACGCCTGTTTTTCCGAAACTCATTTTTTTCAAACTTGTGAATTCAAACAGTAATATTTTTAACAGTTTTTGTAATATTGTAACAAATGTAATATCAAATTATTCAAAATTTTGTACTTTTTCTAGTAATATTAATAGCGTCTGAGTCTGACACATTTGAAAAAATACATTTATATTATTTATTAAAATTATTTATTAAAACTCATACTTGAAATGCTAATGCTCAATAATTTCTACGTTAAAATTCGTACAATTTTAAAAAGCCTACTTTGCTTATAATGGTCTAATATATATTTTTTTAAAATTAAAAAATAAAACAATACTTTGAATGTATTTTTATAATTTTTGTAAATTGTAGTTTTTAGTTTTTATTAAAGTTATCATGTACAATGCGCCATGTAAAAAAAGGATGTGGCACAAACTCTTTGCACTATGCCGAAATTAGTTTATATGATATTTTTAATAAATTTTATAAAATATAAATAAAAATCTACTACAAAATAAAAACCTAAAAGCATACAACCACAACAGATACAAAAATCGCATTTTATCATTTTAATAGAATCAGCATAAACCAATTTTATTTACGGTAGTATTTCAGCGATTGATAGTAAAAAAAAATATTATCACCTCCAGTACAAAAGCATTTTTAATAGTGGTAGAACCAGTTCGATACATTTATATCTGTCCAATAGCTGTTCGATATTCGAACGCTATAAACTAATACAGAACCATTGCAGAACCACAAACCACAATCACAAAACGTTTCGAAGCATTCGAAAAACTGGAAACTAGACCGCGCCGGCAATTCACGATCAAATACGTATAAAACGGAAGCGATAAAATTACTTATCAATAAAACAGATAGAAATAATATCGCTAGCGCACTAGCTTTTTGTATATACGATTAACTGTAATAGTATACAGTTTATTTTAGGTACATTTTATTTCAGTAAACAGTTTTTTGATTTTGGTTTTTATTTAACATTTGTTTATACTTTCAATTTTATTAGTGTATCGTTCAATATATTATTAGAAACAACATTAAAAATTAGTTGCATTTTAATGCATGCTATGGGCCGGTTGTATTAAACATTGTTAAATATTTTGTAAATCTTTGCCAACTGTATAAAAACAATTGACAATTGAATTGTTTAGTTAACTCATTTATTCTGTTAACGTTTTATGTGTGCCATAAATAATTATGAAATGCGCAGTTTGAATTTTTTTTCTTTAAATAATTATAAACATTTTAGATTACTGATAAAATAAAGAACAGTTTAGAGAAAATTTAAAAAAAATGCTTGTTTAAAAACCTATTGGAAATCGAAAACATCAATAATATAAAATAAACCGGCTATAGGATTTAGTTCTGTATTAGTATTTATTAACAACTGACTTTTTGACATACTCAACGTATATTTTCACCAGGAAAAATAATACAAATAATATTTACAGTAAATAGATAGAACATATTAACAAGTAATTGGGTAACAAAATAAATAACTTGATTATAATATTTATAAAAATTTTATGCATCATATGAATATTTCAATATGTAATTTGTATATTTGTGCCAACTTCTATACTAATGTATTTTGTATTAAAATAATTAAATAAATTATTATTATTATTATTAATATAAATGTAAAAGTAATAAAAAAAAATGCAGGACGTTAAACGAAAAGTGTTTTATTATTATGAATTCCGAAAGAATCTTAATATTTTAAATTAATTCTCATTTATAATTAAATGTAGTTTATAATTCTATTATTACAGTATGATAAAAGCAAATACCATTGTTGAATTGATTCTGAAATTATCAATTCCACCTAGACGTAAATTTAGTAATCGGTAATAGGTACGCTTATATAACGCAAACCGGCCAAAATCAAATATGCGATGCTCAACAAAATGGAAAATAATTAGCATATCAGGCTAACGTTCGAACAACCGCCGCGCGTTGAATGTTGATGCTTTCGGATGGCAATCGCCAATCGATTGCGATAGCACGAAATCGTTAAATATAGTGTGTATGCGGTGCGTGTGAAAGCGTCCGGCGCTTCGTCCGATCAGAGTGCAATGTTTAAATCATCGCAAAATCCCACGAATCGGTTTGCTTTTCGATACCAGAAACCACCCCCCCCCCACCCACGTAAATGTATTTATGTCGTTCACGAGGTTTGGTCCGAGATGTTATCGTTTGCATTGACAGAATTTAGTTTGACGCGTTTAAGGACTAATGTACTCGATCGTGAATTATACGTGATTTCGTTATTTATTGCACCGGATGTGTAAAGCAGTTTGTTGAAAGAACTAAAAATTATTTATAAAGGTTGGTTTCTGATTTGTAAAATGCAATTAATGTACTTAAAAAAACACAAGCTATTTATTGCCACAAAACCATCATAGACTGTCTATGTGATACTTTTTTCCAAATTTATTAACTTTTCTGATTATATAAACCCGGATTTCCTGCTTTTGCAACAAACTTTATAACTACTAGACTACGGGCTCACGCCGAACACATTTTTCCAAATTTATTAAATTTTCTAATTATATATCATTTCACTGCGATTAAGTTAAAATTAATATATTTGTAAAGTAATTTTTACTTCATCCACATTCATGATAATAACAAAAAGTAATATAGTTTTCAATTCAAAATTGTAAACAATTACAAATGTTTGTATAGTTATACAATTTATAATGTAATGCAATTTACATTCAAGATATATTAATAAATGTTAAAAATTGTATTAGTTTCAAATTTTATGATTTAGCAGTTTTTAAATTAACAAGCTTTTTGAAGGCCTTGGGCATAAAAGGGTTAATGTGCGTAATATCTTTTATACCAGTTCATCTATATTCATGCAATTAAATATTTTTTATTAATGTTTTTATGATACTTAATAATTTTATTTTTGAATTTGAACCAAACCGAACTGGATTTGTAAACAGGTTTGCAAACCGTTCAGTTTCATTAAATATTAAACCAGACCAAAAACCGAACTGACAAAATAACTGTTTTGTCTAATTAATTAATAAAAATTCTAATATTCTGTAAAAAATTTTGCTATGTAGCAACAAGATCTCTCACGGAATCTCAGAATTTTCATTTTAACGGACCGTTATTTTTAACGAAAAGTATATAGAATATATCCGTGTAACGGTGATAATTTTTGCAAAATATTCTTATATAATTCAGTAACTTATTTCTAAAACTTAATTATATAAGTAAACGAAATTAAACCGCATAAACTTTTTCTATTAAACACCGTGCATAATAGATTCAAAAGAAATCTAAAACAATAATCTTAGATGGTTAAACATTTAGTGCAGCAAACTGCATCACATACAGTAACATGAAAAGCTAAACACACCTAATATTCTCATGTTGAACGTGTTAGTCGAGCTAACTACGTATCCTCCGGGTTTGGAGAACACTGAAGTTAAGCTTTGTAGTTTGTATAGTAACATAGTTATACAACCTACGTACCTATACATGTTATATTCCGCATATAGAACACTCTGCAAGGAGTTGCAGCCAAAGTAATTGAACGAACATACCCCCCTTTCCCCATTAGTTTCTCACTCACTCAATGTATATGTATGTGTGTGTGTAATTGTCTGCTGCCACCACCTTTGACAGACTTTGAATTTCCAAGTGCACAAATGCTTTATTGTTACTGCCGCATACTTTAACTCTTCTATTAAATCTCGAAATACTTGACGAAGAATTCGTTTCTTTATTAGCATGATAAAATTCATCGAAAAATAGTTTGATAGTTGTTTGACTCTTCTTAATGATATTTGCTTATATTTTATTGAAATTGTTCCATAGTTTAAGATTTAATTATAACTATTTGACACTTATAATTTGACCGTCAAATGTTTGAATTGGATAAATTCTTGTACTTGTGCTTAAAACTAAAACTGAAACGACAATCTGAATAAAGCTTTAAAGAAAATAAATTCAATATAAAAACTCAAATTTAATTATTGATACAAATAACGCAATGTAAACAAACGTACTATAAATAAATTGTAAAAAAATTTCTGATCGTGAGATAAAGCTGGGATATATGAGTACTTCATATTGTATATGAGTTTGTCACATTATAAATGTAAATATACATACAAATTAGTTGAATAAAAATTGTTATTTCAAATAAAGTTTTTATAAATAATTTAACACTTTAGATAAATCGAACACGAATCGATAAACACAATAAACTTAAAAAATTATCTAATTACATTAGATGAATACAACGAACATATAGGTAATCATCCACCGTTGAATTAGATGTTTTGTTTAATATGATTAGTAGGCTGAAAAGTTATCAATTTTTTAAATAAAACAACTAAAACATTAATAATGTTATCTAAACATTTTTTTCCCTGTTTCTCTTGTAATTAAATTTTTGAAAAAAAAGGAGCTTCAAAATGAAATTTAAATAAAAATTACTATAATAATAAATATTTTTATGTTTTAAATATTTACAAAAATCTAATATTTTCTTCCACAGTAAATATACGTCAACAAAAAAGATTATTTTCATAAAACTCAACATTTTGCGTTCAAATTTTAAAACCAAAATTTAATAAACATCTGATAAAAATTTAACAATTGAACATTTCCATTAGTCGTACAAAAATTCTAAATTAATCCTAAATAAACAACAATCAAAAATGTACAGCAAATATCAATTGAAATATATCCCATTCTCTGTAAATTTTACATCGTTAAAAATTAAAAACCGCCACGCGGTAAATTTTTATCTACCGCTCACACATAACAGCGCCAGTGGTGAATTGTCGCGCTCACGTTGTCCCCGCAAGAATCTGCATACGAGCACCGCGACGTTTGCCGCAAAGCCTATTGTACTCGCCCGGCAAATAAAATTGGTGGCGGATTTTAGCCGGCGGGTTTCACTCGCAGTATATTTTCATTTGCTGGCGTTATTTGTGTAAATATATCACTGTTGCGTGACAGACGCGCGGCCGAACCGTACGGACATCGCCTCGGCCTGTTACACTTCACCAGGGGTCGACGTAATTTGCTGACTGAAGAAAAATAACTAATTTCAGTATTTGTCATATTCATTATGATTACCACTGGTCTGGTACTTAATTTAATTAAAAACAAATTATACACATTTAGTTGATAATGTTGATGAACGATGGGTAGAATAAAAAGCAGGAAGATATGTTCTTAGAAATATGATATTTTATTGTTTTAAATGAATATTGAAATAAAAATATAAAATAAAAGTTATTGAATTAGACTCCTAATAAGAAGGAAAGATTAAAGATTAAAAAAAGGTTTTTTATTGAAAGTATTACAAAAAAATCTGCTACCATCATCGTATTAAATAAAATTTATAGAGTAGAAAAATTTGCATAACAACAACTACTGTAGTCATGTTGTAAAAAGTTGTTAGTTATAACTTGTTTATTAACTTTTATGAAATAATTTTTTCGAAATATATCTCTTTTGCAAAATTTTCGTAAACCCCATATAAAAGTGACATCAGTAAATTACCACTCCCGGTTGGCAGATCTTTACCAAAAGTTATTATCTGTTGCATTGTTTGTATTGATATTTCCATCCATTCTCACCTCACTTTTAAAATCGATTTTTATCAAAATTACTTTTGACGTTTACTTAAAATTACTTATAAAGCAATTTTAATTAGTTTATTTCAATTTCATTACATTAGATATAAAAATATATCAAAAATAAAAAATACTATTCATATTTGAGAAGCGGTACTTGTAGAAGCAAACATGTATTTTAAAGTGGAAAATTAAAGCACTTTTCATGAACGAAAAATGTGGAAATACGGGCGAATGTTTTTACTTTCAAATTATAAAAGCTAACAATAATAACCCCTCACTCAAAATTGGAACGATAATACACACCGGTCATTAAATTACATACACCCCCACTAAAAACAAATCAACCATGGTCGGTTTGCTTCTGCATCAACGTGGGGCATGGGTAGCCCGACACAGTCAGGCAGCCGTCGAAAGCCAAAAGCGACGGTAACGGGCGCGCGCTACCCAAAAATTACACAATAATTCCATTTTATGACGAATAAATCTGTCGGAGGGCCCTGCGCAACAATTGTCGCGATTCGTTGTAATTTGTCTCATTTACATCATTGTGTCGGCGTGCGGGGGCGCGCTGCCGCGTACAATTAAAAACGTGTAACGGCAGCTATTACCATTTGGCGCTATCGACGCTACCGCCCAACGGAAAAATGACGCTTGGCGTCGTTTTGTGCAACCGGTCAGACGGAGAACGATTTGATTTATTTGTCATTGAAAAATGTTATTATACGCGAATGGAACATTCCGTGCTTATGTTGAAAATTTCAAAATGCAGACATTAAACATTAAACAGTATTCTTAGTAATTATTGCGATTAGTTTATATAATATAATAGTATTATATATATATATATATATATATATATATAATTAGATGAAGAGTATGAGAATGTAGTTAAAGTGGATAGATGCTTGAATAAAAATTTTTTTATTGCATATTCTTTATCTAGCTTTCAGTAAGGATTCCAACTTAGTAACGAATCTATAATGAGATTTTTTATTTAAACATCCATCTACTTTGACTACAATTCCCATTATCTTCACCTAATTATCTATACTGTTAGTTTATATCTGTTAGATTATCGAGCAACGTTGCTGTATGTTATGTTTACATTTTGAAATATGGTTGGAATTATGATTGTAAAATATTGTTTTATACCAATTAATAATATTGTATATTATAATTACTAGTTGTAAAGAGGAATATAAATTTTTAAATAAAAGATGTGGTTTTGATTTTGACATGACAGATATAGGCAAAACTGTTTTGTTTTTACCACAAGAAACGCTAAATACTTGTTGATACACTAATACGTCACGACATGCAAATTCAAATAAGACATTCAACTTTAAAATTTATTTTTTTATTTTTTATAAATAATTTTGCTTTGAAACATATATTTACGTAGTTATTTTCATGTATATTTTTGATTAAAGAAATATAAAAAAAAATGAGCAACACTTATTTTTTAATATGTCAAATGTGTCAAAAAGTTTTTAAAACGTTTTTCTAAAAGCAAATTTTTAATATAATTTAAATGTATAAACTATTTTTAAATAGAAAATTTATCAAAATTCCAACAAATTATTTCAACAACATACATTAAATTATAGCTTCTTTGTATCACAAATATTACATCGGAAATTACCATATTGAATTGTAAATATTTACTAAATTTATTAAGCTAAATTTGTCGCATTAATTTAACATATTAACTTGTTTCAAGTATTGTGTGCTTGTTAATTTTATTTTCGTATAACCCCAATTAGCTTAACACATATTTTATATTTGTTTAGTACCAAAAACTGTTAAAATAATTTTTCATTTTTATTCTACAAACACTTTTTTACGATGAGTTTTGTATAAAACTGAAATATGTTGTTGATACGCGTTAAAATAAAAGTATATCCTATTACCGCGCGTTTTCTGTTTTTGTAAATAAATTTTCTTGTAAATTGGTTTGTTAATTTGTACTCTCTTTTATTTTTTGTTTTGAAATATTTATTTTAAACGGCTTTCAACAAGTTTTATTTACATTCATAAAAAATAATAAATGTTATTGTTTTTCTTTTTTAAATCTAACTGTATTTGTAAAAATTAACAAATGACTAAATAATAAATTTGAATTTTTTTTTCTAAATTATAAAACTTAAATAAAATAATAACAATAAATAAGTATTTCAGAAGCTAAGCTTTCATTTTCAGTAACTAATTTAAAAAAAAAAGCTAAAATTCTAATCCATAATTTAAGGTTACACAAATATTGAATGTAATCAGTAATTTATTTACAATAAATTTTTTAAATTTATACATAAAAATTTTGCTGTCGCTACTACACAACCGACTGACATTGTATTAAATATATTTATGGAACAGAAATTTTGTAGTAATAACAACTACTGCAGTCATGGTAACTAAAACAAAACTGTCTTGACATAAATATGCCACATATTTACAGAATTATATATCATAACAATAAAGAAAATTTGTGAAAAAATATTTAGCCGTATTGAAAAATATTTCAAATAAAAGTTGTTAGGTATAATAATTAATGCTATTGAAAATATCATTCAATTAAATAGAAAAAAAATTTGAAATTAAACCAATTTATTTGGTTTATATAAAATATCTACTTAGTTTTTATACAGACAATATCTGTGAATGCACAGTCAAAGATTTGGGACTAAAAGCTAGAAAATCACAGTTTTTCACTAAAATTGACATAAATGGCTGAGAACGCAGTTAGACAAACTACAACTATAAAAATATTTTGTATTTCATCTAACTAGATCTTATAATGATGGCTCATAAAAACAAGATTATCTATGAAAGTGACGTTTCTGACACTTATCTGTCGGCTTTGAAAAATAATTTGTGTTGTTGGGTACCCACTGGGTATACAAGTAACGAAAAGCGAAATAGGAAAAGAAAAAAAAATATTGTCATCTGTCGACGGATATGTCGAACATCTTAAGAAATTCAACATGTCAAGAAAGTGATGTATTAGTTTTCGAGAATATGGTAATGAACATGTTTTGCTTCTTATCGAAAAAGAAGGCGGAATATTAAGATATGCATACGGAGAGATATGACATTTTATTCAATTTTTATTTTTATATATGAATATTAAATACATTTTTATTTATTTTTTGTTCAATGTATAGGAAAATGTTTTTTATTATTTTTTAATGTAATATACATTTTCACATATTCGTATAAATTTGAAATAAATATCAGTAATAATAAAATTTAATTAAAACACATTAAAAAAATTAAGTAGCTTTTAATTCGAATTAGATTACCATCACTTGCATATTTAATTACAGATATAGATTAGTTGAATAAAAATTGTTATTTCAAATTTAAAACTTCAGGATACTCAACCATCAAGAATAGATAATACAATAAAAAAAATTCTTTATATTAAAATAAAAGGCTATAGGATTAAGTTCGGTATAAATTTTAATTTACAGTTAACGTTTCTACATACATACATACATACATACACAATCACGCCATGTACCCAAAAGGGTGTGGCACAAACTCTTTTCAACATCCCGAAATCAGTCGCCTCCAAACATTCCTATCCAAACAAGCAACTTTCGCTTCATCCACATTCATAATTCCTCTCATACATGCTCTTTTATTCCTACTACTTGGAAACTTTCGCTCACGCAAAACACTCTCAATCATACCATTCCAACTACTCATCGGACGTCCACGTTTCTACAATACTAAAATTTATACAAATGACATTGTTTATTTCATTTGTATAATGTAATATAATATTTCCTGATGATGATGTACGTACAGTACGTCGAAACGTCGATTATTAATTAAATTTTATACGAGTACAGAACTTAATTACAAAGCTTTTTTACTTTAAGAATAAATAAATATAATATTAATAATTATGACTTTATTGCCTAACAGGTATACAACCAATTTACAGAACAAAATATAAAAATAAAATAAGAAATTTTCATAAATTCAGTTTTTATATTTTCCTGCTAAACGATGCACCTTAGAATAATGATTTATTCACTCAGTTATAGTACTCATTATTCCGCATTTTTCTATACCATGCTTATTTTCCTACACCTCATAGTTTTTGAGAAAAGTATTCTAAGTATTTCTCCGAATTTTACTTCAGAAAGAATTACCTATTCTGCATATTATCAGTATCGCATGTTATCCTATATCAACTTAATTATTTAAGCTATCAATTAGCGAATGTAAATTTTCATGAATAATAATAAAATCAGGTAAACAATTGTTAAAAATTTTGCGCAATATGTTTGTTCGTGCGTTATACAAAATATATGTTCTAGAAGACTCTTAATAAAACGTTAGAGTAGAATGAGACGAAAGTCTTGAAACTGATAAATTAATTTTTCCAAGTAAGGTTGTTATTTGTTAATTCATCTCGGATCCAAAAATTCTAATCTAATCATCTAATCCCTGCTCTATTCTAAAAGTGAAATATTTCAAAATTATTATTTTTTGTACTGATTCTAATTGATGTATAAAATGATTATAGAAAGGAAACCAAATTAAAAATCCTTATTCCAACTTAAATCGCACATAACTTTAATTTAAAATTTTTACAACATTAATATCATTGGAATCCTTGGAATTTTTAATTATGAAATCTAACGCGATTGTAACAGATGTAATTTATATGATAATTACTATTATAAGTACTATTAATTAATTTTAACTATAAAATAAATATTAATCTTGAACTTGAGAAAACTGGAATGTATTTTTGGTACTAATAAAACAATTTTTTTTTGTTAGCTTAAAGTCGATTTTAGATAAAGTTAAAACAGACCTAGCTTTTTTGTATTAAACATTGTAATTTCTGGCTTGATATAAACATAAACATTTTTTTGTATATAGATAAGCACGTCCAGTAGCCCGGTCTACTCCTCAAAGAAATTGAACAGAACCTTTTCAGGCATTTTTTCATATCGTTATGGCAGGCCATCTAATATTTTCTTTCAACTTATTTTTTCTTTTTGCTTTTCTTCCAGAGCGAATCTCTTTTGGCTGACCCGTCGTGTGATATTTTTTCCACAACCAGTATCCTCCCATTCTCTGTCACCTGTCTTCACGTCCTTTTTATGCGCGTCGTCGTCTTTACTTCTTGCTATAAACCTTTTACTTCTTGCTCTGCCTACGATCTCGTTCCAGGTTGGGTCACCCCTCCCCTCTCCACCTGCATATATATTGTTTCGAATTCTTTTACGTTATTGCACTGCAAATACACCGTCTGCTGATGCGTCAAATTTCAGATTCGCTTCGGAAAGATACGAAAGAGGAAATTAAATTTTGCTGCCAACTTAGTGAAACTATTATAAAATGTGGAAGCATTTTAGCAGTGTCATGGAAAAAATGTTTCTGCATGAATTGCGTTAAAAACGGAAATTATTTTGTCACTTCAGAAATTAGTAATAAAAAAGTGGTAACATATTTTGTTTTATTTTATAATTAAATTATAAATAAAAATATTAAAATGACATAAAATTATATTTTGAACCGTATTGGAACTAAAAAAAATAGTTTTTGCTAAAATTTGTAGTCTTACAAGATAATCTAATAGCTAAATGGATTCTTTTTGTAAAGTTACTACTCATATGAGATGTAAATATCAGTATTAGTTTAATATCTTACATGTACGACAAAATTTAATTATCATTAAGCATTAACTCTTAATTTTAAACTTCATTTGTTTTCAATGATTATTTGTAAATGATAATCGTAAGAATTCGGTATAGATTCATTAACCCCAAATGAACATATGTTTTACAGTTGTCTGTCAAATATGAATAGTAATGAAAAATTTTTGTATATTGAAAATCAAGTATATTTTTTATATTTATTGGAAGAAAGAAATTAAAAATGATTATTAATAATTAAAAAATTGTCATAATAGTCATTACACGCATGTGCAATAAATTTAAAAATTTTGTGTCAAAGTTGGAACATAATTTTTATTAAGATAATCAAAAATTTGATGTATCGTGCGTCAAAATATATATATATATATATATATATATATATATATATATATATATATACATATATATATATATATATAATAAAAGAACAAGTTTATATCAACAAGTGAAATTAAATATTAAATTACAAGCAAAAATGTTTTGTAATTAAATTAGATCAAATTAAAGTAACTATTTTCATTGTACAATTCCGCGAAATGTGCTTATTGCGTTAGAAATAACCATCAACAATACAAGTAAAAAAAATAATAATTACATTCCTGCCCCGTTTTTACACTGAAAGAAAATAATAATACGAAATATGCGTGAAGGCGTATTATTTTAATTAAATTTCAAATAAATTACGGGCTATTTATCAGCAGTTAATATTCAACGAGTACGCTACGTTGCGGATCTAAAAACTCTCTCTCTGGCTCTTCGGTCAAAACGGAACGCCAAGCCGTTCTAAAACGTCAGGTACGAGAAAAAAAGATTAACCCACATTCTTTTCTATCGCCCGCTGAAAAAAAAAACCGGGCATAAATTAGGACACAAGAGCGCCGCACCGTACTCGAGGGTGAAATTGCGGACTGCGTCGATTCGGTATCGGTATATTGTTTGATACAGCGTGGACAAAAAGTTCTCGCACAGGATCTATTTGTTCATTTGAAGTATTGATCGAATTTTTGTTTCTTTTAAAAATAAAATATTTGTTTGTTATTAGTTCTATTAAAAGTAGTAGTATAGTACATGATACGGTATCTGTAACATTGTCTTGTATTCTCTGGTTGAATGTCTAGATGACGAGTTTTAGTTAAAATTTTGGTCGTAATTCCTCTTACTGGATACATGCGATTTTTACAAAATTTTCAGAACTGATTCTTTTAGTATTCAAGGTAAACATGCATTTTTTTTTGCTGTGCTTTTAACTTTTGAAGAAAAAGTATTTTATTTTGATCTGTCTTAGCAAATTTTTTTAAAATATAATAATATATATAAATATTTAAGAAACGCAAAATGTTTTGTAACGTTAAACGTCTGTTTAATTATAAATAACACTTTGAAGTTATTTTAAAGTGATTGTTGTAATTATTTCTGTATTTTATAAAAAGTTATCGTAAATTTGTACAAAAATATTAATAAATTGAAAATAATAAAAATTAAAAATGGAAATATTAACGTGTTTGGTAATTTACTAATATTTATTTAAAAAAACCTAGATTTAATACTTTTAGTCCCAACTTATTGAGCAATCGCAGCACGTTGTTGTTGTATGTAGATGGCGCGCATGAGAGTGCTGGACATGTGAGTTATGCGTTAGCATCGCCACGCCTACCCCTTCCTCGTCCGGTAACGCGACGCCAATGCTCATTCGGGTTTGAGGTTACCGGGCAAATCAGAGGCAATCTCAGGGGGTTGTAAACGTACCAGTCAACCGAAGCCGGCAGGTGAATATTGCTTGTGCGTAGATGTAAACTTCAGTTTAGATTTCAGCGCGTTATTGAGACAGACATTCGGGGGCCGGAAAAACTGATGTAAAAAACAGGATAATTTTGATTTAGTGTTGACGGGATAATTCGGAGTAGCTGTTTTTGGCTGGTTTTTGTTTGGAGAAAATAAATAATAAATTTGTTGAGCTAAGGTTCAGCTAAAAGCTACGGTAAATTTTTAGGTGTTTATTTAATATTATACCAGCAGTATGAAGTCGAAGTCACGGAGACGAAGAATTTTGTCGGAATTACAGTCGATTTGTTTGTTGAAGCAAAAAATTAACAAATTATTATTATATTATGTAAAATAAATTTATTTATTTTCTATGTAACACTTTTGTTACTGCACAAACATATGTAATAGAGGAACATGTTTCTGCTACATCAATTCATCATATTGCAACATTTAAATAATAATTAGTAACATTATTTGCGTTAATGTTTTATTTCAATTTGCTACATAATAATATAATCACGAACTGTGTAGTTAATTTAATATGATGAAACATAAAAATTATGATCGATCTTAAAGTTCGAGTCGAATAAAAAAAATCGGAGATGGAGTCGAAATAGATCGATTTATTCCTAGATTACTAGAAATTTTTGGTTTTTAAATTAATGATTTCTAAAAATCATCTATATTTCATCATGTGCTAAAAAATCTTTATAATGTAAAATTCGAAGATACTGTAATAACTGCAAGAGCCATCAATATTAACAGTAGGATTGATAAAAAATGCAATAGAAATTTATAAAGAAAAATATAACATATATCAGCGTAAAGGCATTGATTTAAATAAAATTTGGCTTCGTTTAATTAATAATCTATAAATTTTATAATCTACTTACTTACTTTTTTACCTAGCTTTTATGTTTTATCTATTTACTGTAAATGTCATTCGTATTCTTTTTTTTTTTTTGATGAAAACGTATATTAAGCTCGACGTAACGTCGAATATTAATAAATATTAATACAGAACTACAACATCAAACTTTTATTTTAATATAATGATAAAAAAAATTACTATGTTAAGCTACACAATATTTTCCATTAAATATGTATTCTTCAAAAAGATGGAAAACACAATTAAATTAATTTTCAAAAAAATTCTTACATTTTATTTAGCTATATATACATTCATAACTATACTTTATGCGAAACTATTTTCACATTCTTTCAAACAATAAACTGTCATCTTTATTGTTTCGAAAATAGTTGACCAAATGCAATATGCAGGTAAGCAAGCTATAAAATTCAATACAGCGCAATCGTTGAGGAGTGCGTCATAGCTCAGCGTTAGCGAAAGTGATTTTTTCGCCGCTCTACTTGGGGGATTCCGGTGTCAGCTTTAAGAAGAAAATAATGCAGTAAGACACAGTAAACATGAAATATGATGAGGGGAGGGGGTAGCGTCCCGACGCCCTGCGAGATAAACGAGCGCAGGAGCAACAATAACTCAACGGATTAGTTGAATTATAACACTGAAACAGAGATAAATAGGCATAAATGAATGTAATTAAATTATACGCGAGAAATATAAAAAAATAAAAAAAGGAGTCTAAGGCACAAACAAAATAACGAATGTTGATTCTTTTTATTTTTTATTTGCGCTTTGTTTATGGCGCGCTACGTAATTAAATATTCTGAATTTTTTGTTTTAATGTAATCTGAATGTTTGTGGAGAGTTTCTAGGGGGTAAGTGGTTTTGGTTCTTTGCAGATATTAAATAAAAAATGTTTTAAAAATTATTTTAAAATTACGTATTATTATATAGTAAGTTATAATTTTCTTTATATGTAATTTAATATATTTAAATTTTTATATGATAGGTTTTCTTTCTCTTCAAAAAATGTTTGAATCTTTTTACAAAGAATGTTTTGAAAATCATTAGAAAGAAAAAATTATCAGATAGTTTTGATAAATGATTAGTGACGAGTTATTCAAAACAAAAAAATTGCATAAATTTAAAAATTAAAAAAAAAAAATAGAAATTAAACAAATATATAAAAAAAATACGATTATTCAAAAACTATACTTTAACTTACTGATATGTGTGTCTAATATAAGTATTTATGGTAATAGTAAAAACAAATGAATAATAAATAAAAATGTGCCATACTCTCATTGTTTTATTTTGACTAGGCAAATATATGTACCGAAAAAATCAACTTATAAGAGTGCTTTAAAAATAATTAAAGATTTCTCATAATCTGACAAATTTTAAATTTGTTTTTTAATGTTTGTATCAGTTAATTCTAATTGCAGGAAAAATATTACGTAAATTTCCTGCATAAAATATTTTTTTTTATTCATGGAATTGTAAAACTTTTAATTCGTAAAAGATAGTACTACTTTATGTACTTGTAACATAATTTTACTTATATTTGTTCTGTAAACTGTAAAAATAATAGTTAACAAATAATTATTGACAGTAACAAAACAAACTTGAAAATGCAGTTTAAACCACAAACAAAATAAGTAATAAAATAAAATAAAAATCTGACTATCACTAAGCAAATACAAATTCCTACGGAATCACTGTACTCAATCTTGCATTTCATCAAGTAACAAGCATAAAAACTACATGAACACTGTTAACACAGAGATATACTCGTAGAATAGCGTAGACAGCTTGCATACGGGCAACTAAACTCACGATCAGTCGAGTTAAATTTAAATTTCTCTAAACTTGACTTTTTCGATTTTCCTGTTGATTACTTTCTAAATTTTTAATTTTTATAACATTGAACAAAAGTTCATAAGTGTATCTGTGAAATTAATATAAAATGGGAAATATATAAATGCACTTGAATTAAAATAGAATGCACTTGATTAGTTTGGATACTTTCCACTAGAAATTAGATATTTTGCAATTGGTACAACTTAAACTTTAATTTGCACTATAAATTTGAATAATTTGCACTATAAACCTATCATGTGCGCCACTGTTGGTTTAGGGTCTGTTGGTTTAGGGTAGGTTAGGTTTGGTTAGGTTTAGGTTGTTTATTATAATAATTACAAATTATTTATTTATATAAGACTTACGCAAATTTACTAGATATTTCATATTTATTCTTTCTTATTTATTAGTAATATATGTCGTGCAAAATCCTAATTTTGGATATTGCAACTCGTAAATTTTTTCTTGCAGATAAAGTTTCAAACAATGTCTACTAAAGAACTTCAATAAGTTTGAATACAACCGAAAAACTTTAGTTAAACACATGAGTGCTTCATCTCAGCTGCCCATCACCTGAAAGCTAATACAACCGACAGGCACAAAGCACCGAAATAACAAATGACTGTTGAGTTTTCAAGTGCACCGCTATTAATTATTGTCAACGATGGAAAACGAAGTATGCCCTGCCATGGCAAAGTGATGCGTATGTATAGCCCGTAACAACTCTATACCACAAGAGAAGAAAATGTGTGTGTATATGTGTGTGTGGAATGTTTACTTTTTTCCTGCAATGTATTATCACTTATCAGTGATGTTACAGCTTTATTATTTAGCCGGATGAATAATTCGATTAAAATGTATTAAATAATAAATATCCACAGGACCAAGTGGGAGTGAATCTCTTCTTAAATAAAAAGGATATTATGATCGATGCCTTTTATATATATATATATATATATATATATATATATATATATATATATATATATATATATAACGGTTTTCTCACATTATTCGTCTGATTTGATTTTGACTTTATACCTTTCATTCTTTTAAATATGTCAAGTAACATTCCCAAAATTTTATTAAAGTTTCATAAAAATAATTAAAAAAATATGAAGGTTAACTTATTTTCTCTGAAAAATTTAAAAAAAGTTATTTGAAAAAAGTTTTAAGTGATATTTAAACCTTTATACAAATTTTGTGTTAAAAATAAAGAAAAAATATTTTAATCGTAATTTTTAATTTATTTTAAAAATGCGTACTTCTATAAATTAGTCGTTATTTGACTTATTACTTAAATTTTATGAAACAGTTAAATATTATAAACTTTGATGTAAAGTTGTTATGTTTCTTAAATTCATCATATTTAGTACAAAATTTATGTCAGATAAAAAAAAAACATTATTTAAATAGAAATAATGCGTATTTGTCCGATTTTTATTGATTTTTTTGAATATAAATGCTACAAAATTGAAATATTTAGTTTACCTACATGCATCTTTAAAATAATATTTATCTAATTGTAAGTCAACTTAGAATAAAAGATTTTTGTATAAGGGCTTAAAATATTATTCTATTTTATTTCGGGATAGTGTAAAAAGTTTGTGCCACACTTTTTTGAATACATGGCGCGATTATATATGTATGTATAATTAATATTACGTTATCTCAACAACAAAAGAATACAGAATAAAATTTCTTTATAGACAGACAAATAAAACAAGACACACAGTACAAACTAGCATCCAACTAGTTATTGAATACACCCAACTAATAAATAATCGAAATATTGATTAATTCATCATCTAGTACAACAATAATTCGATGTGGAAGTCTGAGACACGCCTACTAAGATTAATCTCCGATATTCTAGAATGTAATGCAGTTGGTAATAAGTGGTAGTTGCATAGTGGTTTTGATTTGGTAGTTGGTAGTTGCCGATGACTGGTAGCTGTTCACACCGTCGTCAACCTAGGCTGATAGTAGTGATTGAAACTGTAGTTTGGGTCAGGTGATAGCATCCACATAGTTTTGCTGTATCATCAAGAGATTTAATTCAGAAGTCCGGATGAATTAATGAGTATTTTTTATTCTGTATATTGTAATTAAGGTTGATGGAATGCTGTTGGAAAAAAAATTTAATATGTATATCAATAAATAATAGACAATAAGTAGATAAAAAATATGTATATAACTAAAAGAGAAAATGATGCTAGAATATTTTTAACTGAAAAATAAATAACAATTGAAAATACAACCCATAAACTGAATAATTCTAATATAAAAACAAAGAGATTCCATTTATTGAATTCGAGCGAACTAGAATTTGTAGCGTAGGTAAGTTCAAAAGCGAAATTTCATTTAATCGAAAGTGTAAATTTTGGACCGCGATTAAATTATATTAAACTTTGATTAGAAAACGATGTTTTAACGGCTTGTTTTTTCTCTATTACTACAAAATTGACAATCTGACTAGTACACATTACACATACACAGTAAAGAAACGATCTAATTGTAAATTTTTCTTTTAGTTTTTCGCAAAAATTGTAATACTTTTTGTTCTAGTTCCTTAACTGTTACTGAAAAGTAATAGTTAATATTTATAGCAAACTGTTATATACATAAATATATACAAACATATACAATCACGACATGTACCCAAAGAGTCTGGCACAAATTCTTTCCACTATGTCGAAATTATTTTAAGTCCAACATTTTTATTATTTAGCATTTAAAATATTTATTTTAATTAAATATTAATTTGGAAATGAAATAAATTAAATTAGAGGTTAAAGATTAATATTAAGATTAAATTAATATTTAAACGAATATAACAATAATAATTTTCATTATTTTTAATTAACTATTCAGTTGTTTTATAATATATATATTTTGTAAAGAAATTAAATTTTAATTCATACTATTCAGCAATACATACATACATACATACATACACAATCACGCCATATACCCAAAAGGGTGTGGCACAAACTCTTTTCATTATCCCGAAATCAGTCGCCTCCAAACACTCCTATCCAAACAAGCAACTTTCGCTTCATCCACATTCATAATTCCTCTCATACATGCTCTTCTATTCCTACTACTTGGAAACTTTCGCTCACGCAAAACACTCTCAATCATATCACTCCAACTACTCATTGGACGTCCACGCAAACGTAAACCATCAAAATCATTCAAATAAATCTTTTTAACCAAACGTTCATTAGACATTCGCTCAACATGTCCGAACCATCTTAACTGACTAACACCAACTTTTGCTACAACATTTTTTTCAATTTCACACTCATCATACACTAGTCTATTTCGTACCCGATCTCTCCTAGTTACACCACATACCCCACGTAAAAATCTCATTTCCACAGCAGTCATTTTCCGTTTATGCTTTTGCAACCAAACCCAACATTCACTACCATACATCACCGTAGGCACCAAAACTGCATTGTATATACTTAAACGGGCTTCTTTTGAAACATTTACATTCCTAGCAAAAGTTCCCAAAGCACCCAAAACCTTACAACCAGCATTTACTCTCCTTTCAATTTCACGATCAAAACGGCCATCTCTAGACAGCAAACTACCCAAATACACAAATTCATCTACCTGCTCTAAACGTGCACCGTCAATATGTACATTACATTCAGTCATCAAATCACCTTTCTCAAAAACTAAAACTTTGCACTTATCAACATTCAACACAAGATTCATATCTTTACCAACAACATTAATTCTATCAATACATAATAGTATTAATAGAGTATAGTTGCCTATTTCACAATATATAATATAAATTGTTTCAATAATTATTATACAACATTCTAAAAAATTTTTGATGGGCCTGTCCAGTTATAAGTTTGGCATAAATATTTTTGAAAGAAAAGAAGAATACAAATAAATAGATTTCAAAATTTATAATTTTTTTAATTAAAAAAAAGCCAGATTTTATTTAAATCATTGCCTTTGTATCGATTGATATTATCTTTGTTATGTGATTTAATTAATAATAATTTAAGTAACATTATTTGTTGTTAGATATTTAATTATAAAATTAATTTATATGAGAATTACTTAAAATCAGGTTGCTCACAGCATTGCTAACATAATCAATAAATAAATTAGGTAACTAGATTGACTATTTCATTAACTGATTAATTGGAAATTACTTAACAATATTTAATAAAATTAAGTCTAATTGATATTTACTGTTATGTTTATAATACCGGGCATTAAACTATCAAATTTAATTTTAAAGTTTTGTCTTTCCTCATCAACATTTCTACAAAAAAAAATCATCTATTTCAAAATCACATCGAGGCAATGGTAGCCATTTAACCAAGCAGTTCCTATTCGGTACTCCAAAATTGGTATTGACCAAAAAGACCGGGTTGACATGTATAATGCATTTTATTGCCCGATGGCCGCAAAACAAATGCTTTCACAGTTAATCGATTGTGTTCGGTTTCGGGGTTGAGGTGGGGGGTTTGAGAACGGAAGCGAAAGTGACGGCAAGAGACAGTGTCCTGGCGCGGTCGTAATGCGTTCGGGTAGGCCCCGGACACATTGAAGCAGAGGAAGGATATTGTTCCCTGCCTGATTGTGGTATGAAGGTGCGTGTTTGTTTTCGGTCATCCGATGAAATTTTCGCTTTAATTGGTTGCGAGTGATATTTGGAAGGTATTGACATTGGTGCTACGTTGATGAGAGGAAAGGATTTTGTTTTGTAAAGTTCAACTGTTACAAAAGTTGTATTAAAATTGTTTGTTTAGTTCTAAAACGAAATAAATTTGAACATAGTAAAAAATGTTTCAGAACTCAATACATTGAAATAAAATGGCTTCAGAATTTAGTAACGTATTAATTTTTATTAATAATCAACGTCTCGACGTACTCTACGTACATCATTAAAAAAAATGATATAATTTACATATGCACTAATAAGCAACACATCGCAACAAGTTACTAGGTATCAAAATAAGTAACTAGATTATAAATTTTCAATTAAGAAATAAATAAATAAATTTTCTTAAACAACAAAAATTAAATTTTAAAAAGATAAATACCTATTTTGAAAGCTAAGCTTCTATCATCAATAGCAAAAAATAAAGCTGTGTCTAATCAGTGAACTAAAGTTACACAAATACTCAATGTAGCGGACAAATATTACGTGGCTACTTCAATCTCGTACTCTCTGGTATTACTCGGAGTCTGAATGTATCTTTTGTCGTGTGTTTTAAGTGTAAGACGGGCTTTAAAGTCTAATGAGTTAAAAATTTGTAATTCAAATAGTTTTTATTTAATATCTATAATTTGAATAAAATTATAACTAGATATATATATATATATATATATATATATATATATATATATATGTAAGAAATGTAATATTATTATTTGAAAAAACCAGAATCTTAGAATGAGTTATATGTATATCAAAATTTGAAATATGTATTTTAATTTATTATTATTTAAAAATAATAACTATTGTTTATATCGTACATTTTACCAATAATATGCAACCAAGAAAACTTAATTACATAATACATATTTTACGTCATAAAATTCATGTCGTATAGCAGCATATTATTTTCAGTTTTATCACTTATCGTAAAATTTTATTAGTTTTGCATATATTAACATTCTTAGACAATATATCTTATATTTATTTTAAAATATAAATTTTGTGTTTCTTAAAACAATTACGAAATATAGTTTATATACGGTATTTATTATTTTTATTATATAAATTAAATTATACAGATAACAAAAGTTGACATTTTTATATCAACCATACTACTTAAAAATAATAAATAAAATTATTTTAAATTTTAATATTCTATTTATAAGCCAGCTGCATAGAACATTATTAGTTGAGTCAGTAAGTTAACTAAGAAATTAGATTATTAATTAACATTGTATAATAATTTACAAGCAGCCAGGATGCCAATAGTAGCATATTGGACTCGAACCCCAAAGGTCCCTGGTTCGAGCCTCGTTCACACCAGAAATTAATTTGAACATCATTTCTGGTATTAAAAACTTGTATGACTGAACTGATATCGGCTGAATTTAAGTGGTTTAGAACCCACTATAAGCAGTGTCTGTATGCTAATAACCCGCATTAAATTTGAGAAACTATGTTCAGCTTCTCAAACTTATAGCCCCTATATTCCATTTAGAAATTACTAGATTTGATGATGATAATGTATATATTTTTCAGCATTATATTAAGATTAAAATACTTTGACATAGTAAAACATATCTTTCAGAAATTATTATATTAAAACAAAAAAATTTACGATTAAGTTCTGTATATATTTTATTTAAATATCAACATTTCAATATACTGTACATATATCTTCATCAAGAAAAAATAATAAAAATGACATAAATAATAAAATATATATATATATATATATATATATATATATATATAAAAAAAATTATGTTTCATCTCGTCATCAATAAACTTTCTCGTTCTGATTATTTGTGTAAGTAATAAAGTTTTATGAACATTATAAAGGTTATTGCCATTAATAAAATATTTGGTTGGAAATGATTGATATAAACTGGCAACGTATTAATTTATTTTTAATATATCTTGACGCTCCACTGTGTGTGTATATAGATAGGAAAAAAATATTGTCGTATATATTTGATTCAGCAAGCCATAGCCATAATAAAATCAACGTAGAAATAATTTTGTACAGTCTTCTCGTAGAAAAATCAATAAAGATTTTTACTACTATACGAAAGTGTATCGCTTTACTATAATTCTAGGTTATTACCGCGCAAGTCATCATACATCGTGGACTATATCGTGTAGATTAAAACACAACTTTTTGCGAATTTTTATAGTCATACGTTTTTCGGATAAATTATCGTAAATTTACGGAGTTTTTTCATGTAACGATATTTACTCATATACTTAACTAAAATACATTATTTAATAAATTGTGTAACGCTAAAGTTTTACTTTAAATTATAACAGAGATTTTCAGCATAACATATTTATGAAATATAAATTTAATTTAAGATTGCAAACTGCTAGAAAAATATGAACCGGTTTGATTTGCTGTTTTCTATATTTTTTGAGCTGATATACCGTGGTCGATTTATGCTTGTCGCAGACGTTTTGCAATACATCGTAGATGATATCCTCAGTGCTTGGTGACTAAATAACAATTGGTAAATAACAAAGGTACTGTTACGCCATAAGCCAATTATTCTGATCACCCATGCCAGCCAGAATCAATAAATTCCAAAGATACCGGCCGTAAAAGCTTAAAAAATACTATAAAAATTACATTATTATTTTTGCTGTAATTTATATTTAATTTAAATTATTGGACTAACATTAAATATTAAATTAACTATTAATATATTTAACAAAAAATAATTTATATAATACAACAAAAACATGTACTCTAAATAAGCAAGTCTATTAATCATAATTACAGGGAGTGCATTTCAGAACTGCATTTAGAAACACAGCTATCTACACTTCCAGTATTTATTATATATGAATAGTGTAGCAGGCTGTGACAGCAAGAGTTTTTTTGTTTTGTTATTATTTGAAATCTTTTCTCGTTGTTGCCAACACACGAAACATGCAGAAATGCAAGAGTGAACCTTGTCTGGCCTAGCCTGACTTATGCTCTATTGAACAACCAAGTATTTCCGGTAACTGAGTACCATTGTTTCCGGTATTGAAATAGCGTGTCTTGCGCTCCGATGTTGGGTTTTGTGTTTTTACGGTTAAGTTTGTTGCTATTGTCATTTGTATAGTTCATATTTCGTGCATTTAAAATGAAGTATGCTGACAATGGTTGATTGTTTTTGTGAGTGATGTTAGAAGTGATTATTTTATAAATAATTCATAATGTTTTATGAAATAGTTTATTTATAATATTAAATAAATTACTTTGTATTTTAATAATTTAAAAAATTATTTAAATATCAGTAGTTAAAAATATTTCTACTTGTCAACTGACCAATCAATAAGGAAGGAAGTTTTAAAGTTTTAAGATTAAAAATAAGTTATTACATTGATTTACTTTTTTGTTTCTGAAATAATATTATACGCTGGGCTTTCAAAAAATATTTTTTATCACTACATCTTTTTGCAGTTATTTTTAAATAATGTTTCCTTTTTGAGCAAAAAATAAGTTACTTTAATATCATTATCTTCAAATACATTAATTTTGAAAAATACTAATTTTTAAAAAAATCTGTTGCACAAATATATTTTAAATTACAAAGTAAATTATAATGTTATTGTTTTGTATGCGTGTCACTATGAGCTAATTAAAATAACAAATATGAAACAAAATTGACTGATAATATATTATTTATTAGCAAAATACAAAATAAAAAAAACCTGTCAAAGCAAACAATTTATTTATACAGGAAGCCACAAGTTTGTATTACTCATTCCTGCAAAACTGACATCATACAGTATCGGGAACATTGCAATTCGCCTCGTATACACTGAGTGAGTGCAGGCTGTATTTTATACAGTGGCGTAACAACAAGTATATTAATAATTAATATAAACAAACTGCAAATCCGAGTTTAAGATTATAGTTTATATAATTTGGGAAAAACAAATTAACCCTTAAAGAAAAATAATACTCAGTAACTATGTATAATACCTCTATCTTGATAAATACAACAGCAGTTTTAGAATTTTATTATCTCATAATAAATTTCAAAATACATTTTTATATTGAAAAAATCAAAAATTAATAACTGCCTAAGTAGTTTTCCCATTTTATTAAAATCTTTAGGGCCATTTTAAAAATAAAATATATCAGAATTAAGACTTAAATAAACAGTTGGATGCACTAGTTTATGTACTTCATTATATAATATACGTAAATTTGTTTTGTTAGAAATGATTTAAAAGTTCTAGAATAGAATTGGTCCAGTGACGCCACTGGTTGTAAAGCTCTGTTTGTGTGTCCGTTCTCGTCTGTGTGTACGAGTTCGTAATAAAGCTGACACAGCTTTGAAGCACATAAATTTTCGTTGATTTATGCGTTCAAACTATAAAATGTTATATTATATTCCAATATTTCATATGCGGATTTTGCGGTGCGACTATATATGACCGTCATATTCCTGCCGGGCCAGGCACATACACACAGTTGCAGGAAACATAACCGAAAACGTCATTATTTTCATGCTCTCTTATTTTAATATTATTTGCCAACGTTACGAATCTCTAAGTACATAATAATATGGTTTGCACACGTGTGATGCGATGCTCGTATTGTTACTGTTTTGAAATTCAAATATGATGATATGCATTTTCCCTAGATGTGATAATGGTTTTATTATACATTGCTTTTATTAATTTAAGAGTAGAGAGTGTTAGTCATAATTTAGATATGTGAAATATTTTAATTACTAGTTTTAATATTTTTTTTTTATAAAAGTTTGTTTTTTTTATATTACGTTTTACTACGTTATCTGCTGTTTTTTCCGTAGCTAATTTCAGCAAAATATAATTGTATACTTGTAAAAAAAAATATTTTTTACAGCTGTGAAAAAAATTGAACTTTATTTCACTATTTTTTTGCATAAAATATCTATTTATTTATATAATTTTACTAAATTGTTGGTTTTAAAAACGTCAATTTTTTTATTTGTGTTTGATGTTTTTGTAAGTTATTTCTAATTGCAAACAATGGTAAAAAGATATGCATATAGTGTCAAACTTCTAATTTGTAAAAAAAACCACTTGTTTCAAAATAAATTAATTAAAAAATTGACATAATTGGATGTAATTAATCTATAAAAATTTAGTTAAAATATGCTTATACAGGATCACTAAAAAATATGAACATAGTTAAATATTTTGAAAACGGTTTATCTTAACTTATTGAAATTTGATATATAGTTCAAAGTATTTAAATATTATTCAAATTTTATCTTCATGTGTTTTGGAGATGCAAAGCTAACTTGATTTTTTAATAAGACACGGAGAGTCAAATTTAATCATTTTAAGAATAGCATCTTTTTCCAAATTCAATAATGTAACAAAACATACATTTTTTTATTTTTATCAAAACATTTAAAAAAATTTAAATTAATACATATTGCAAAAAATATAAAATTTTTTTCACTTTGGAAATGTCTTTATTTGCCGTTAATTAACTGAATAATAATTGTCAAAATAACACATGTAATTCAGAAAAAGATGTTCTTTTTAAAAATATTAAATTGATTTCTTGTACTATTTAAAAAATCAAGTTAATTTTGTATCTCCAAAACAAATAATAGTAGTATTTTAAAAAATATCTCAGACGATATAATTTTAATACTTTCAACAAATTTAAATAAACATTGACATTTTGACATTCTTGACATTTTTGTATTTATATTTATTTTACTTTTAATTTATTTATATTTTATTCCTGACTTGTGATTGTATTATTATTTTACACTGTGACAAATTGAATAATTTTAATTTAATAATTTTATATATTGTACCGAGCTGCGATTGAAACCATATAAATGTTTAATTTTTGTTCAAACATATTAGCATTTGCTTGAGGAAGGTATGCTGAATATACCGAAACTAGTCGCATGCTAACAAACTAGAGCATTTTATTTGACCTTTTTCCTGTCATCTTATATACTAAAATTTAAATAAACAGTTTTCAAAATATTTAACTGCATCCACACTTTTTAGCAACCCTGTGTAAACAAATGAGTTTATACTGCTCATCTTTTGATTTACAAATTTACGTAGCTTAATATTCATTGTCTATAAACTCGTGCAATAACTACTTAACAAATTTTATCACCTACTCCATCACAGTCCAGTTTATCAAACAACTTTCTATATTACATCCTCAACAGTTCAGTACCGCACCGTCTCGACAGCGTGGAACCCTCAACAACTCATCCTGGCTACGACCCAGCAAACAACACGAAGACGGTAAACAACGATCATCTGAAGTGGTAGTAAATGAATTAGGTGGCATGTTGTATGCCGGTTCTTACCACTAGAAGGTTATGCGAAAGCCCGGCTTACGACCGATGCGCATATTATCGCCGGCAATATGTTGGCCGGGCAAGCGATACGGTTTGTAGTCGAGGAGGAAGTTGATGTGTCCGGTGGTAAATTGTGGATGAGGTTACGGTAACCGGTAAACGATAGAAGTAGATAAATGATGATGTTATTCATAAAATTTGTTTCGATTTAATTGTCAATTAATTGAAAGAAAAAAAAACAAACTTTAAATTCATTTTTGATACACTACGCTGAAAAAAGTTGGCAAAGTTGGCAAAAACCATTGAAAAAATATTACATATTATTTCAGTAAAACGATTGTTTAAAAAAAATAAAGTAAACTTACAAAATATTCATATAAAATTTTCTGTGATATCTATAATTTTACATACTAAACTAGTGAAAAATTTTAAGCAAAATTACCATTTTTTTTTCGGTGCACATATTTTTCTGATTAACTTATTAAAATAAAAAAAAAGTTTTAGGTTAAATATCTATTTAAAAGGGAAAGATATATACAAATGACATAAATAATGAACAAAGAAAACCTCGGAACAAGTTACTAGGTAACAAAATGCAAGTAACTAGATTGCAAAATTTTTATAATTTATTGATTTTTAACATGAAATAAATACGGTTCTGTACTGAATATACAGTATCGATGACACAAAAATCCGAATCACCTCTGTTGCGTACCGTTTCGTCAAGCTTCACCATCCACCCAGCCGCAACGCACACATTAAAATGCAAATAGATACCAAATAGGTGGGATACAACAAGGAATGTATATAACAAAATAATCTACGTTGAAGAAATAGCACCCAGATCCCTCAGCTCGAGCCCGCGCGCACTCTAAATTGCTTAAAATCTCGTTTTAACTCATATTTTAAACATATATGTAAATGAGCCGTAAAAGGGACACCCCCGAAAAACGCAGCGGGGCCTACCACCCGAACGAGAGAAGAGTAACGTCGCTCGTAAAATGAAAGAATCTCGCAATTTATCCGGGAAACCGGGCCGAAACGAATACCGTACCGACTGTTTCGACGATTTTGTTTCGGGATTGTGAAATGTTGTAACTTGTTTCAAATATAGATATTGATGGTTCACATGAAATAAATTGTGTTTAAACTTTATTGATATAAATATTTTTCATGAGAAAATAATATATATAAAATTAAATTGTTTTTCCTTCTGTTATCTCTTTTTTAATAATACATTTATAATAATAACTATGTGTATTCTATTAAATTATACTGTTTATAACAAATAATCGTAAGTTATAAATTTATAACTCATTAAAATTTAAAAAAAAGGTTTAAGTTTTATTTAATTTTATATTAAAATTTGATTTATTGATATACTAAACGTATATCATCATTAGGAAAAAATATAAATAAAAAAATAATAAACAAACAAAACATACAAATAAAGAAAAAAATAACATCAATCAGTATGAAGACACTGATTTAAATAAAATTTGATTTCCTTTAATTAAGAATTTATAAAATTTATTATCTAGGTATTTGTATTTTGTTACATAGTAACTTGTTTCTATGTTTTGTTTGTCTATTATTTATATCATTTGTATATTTTTTCTGATGCTGATATTTGTTCAGTATATCAAAATGTCGAATTTTAATTAAAAATTATTTAAAGCTAAAGTTTTTTTTTTTATTTTAATAAAATAACATTATATCTTCATCTTCATATTTCATCTAATATCATTAGATGAAAACCTCAATTGTAATTATCTACATAATCAGATGTTTCATCTACGTAAGAAGATTCAAAATCATTATTTTTCTTTTTTAAAAAAAAAATAAAATAACTGAAACATAAAAAATATTATATAAATATTTTTCTGTGTATCAAATATCTTTATATATATATTATTATTTTTTTATTATATTAGTGTAAAAAAAATCTAAATTGCAATTTAAATAAGTAGTCAAAATTCCAATTAAAAATTCTTTAACCATGCAAAACTCATCAGCGACCGGTCAAAATCGCAAGACATAAAGCACTGGTGATTATCCACGGTACGTAGCGCAAATAATCTCCGAAATTACATTGAAATTAATTAAAAAAGGTTTAGAAGCACCACGCAGCTTGAAGCGTCTCCTGGCGTCGCAGGTGTCTCTGATTGGGTAAGTTAAGCCGATACACAACGAAGACCTAAAGCGCTCGCCAACGATAATAATTTGCATAGTACCGGAAGACTCCGGCAGTCCGGGGTCCAAAGTTCACACGACATATTATAAAATATACGATGGCTGATGTTCGCGTTATCTTCCCGCTTAAACGGACGAATATACTCAGCGAACCGGAGCAGGAAACCTTGCTACGGAATTATTAAAGACGTTTAATATTTTCGGAATAATCAAGGGTAAATGGAGAGACGGGAAGGTTCCTAAATCATTTTAGGGGTGCCTGCAGAGTAATGTATCATTCCTCCCCAAAGAAGGAGAAACAGCTTTCAGCTTTTCCATAACGATGGAAGACGAAGCAGTGATCCGTACTGTGATCACAAATAAGATGATAATTGGAAATTGAAAAGTTTAAATTAAATTTATGTTTACTTTTGAAGTTTTCACAAACAAATGTTATTTAGAAATAATTTTTTTTTGACGATTTTTATCGTACTTTTAATTTGTTTGGAAAGTAACTTTCAATTATTTATAATTTGCGAGTTATTTATGTATTTTTCCTTTTAATAGGAATCTGAAAAAAAAATTAATAACATATTAAAAACATTTGTTAAATATGGAAACTGTTATATTATTAAACAAGTATTTAATGACGGTTATTACTCATAAAGTTAAATTTTGCTAAACAAATTGGAGACAGCGTATACTAATTCATGTAAATGAGCAAAATACTATATATTTTTTTTAATATTATGTGATATATATAACTTAGTAGTAAATAATGGTACATTAAATAAAGTAATATTAAATTTTCTATCAATAAATAATAATAATATTAAATTTACTAGTAAAACATAAATATATTTTACTAGTGAATTTAATATATTAATCAGTTTTTATCGATTTATCATTTTGTAAGGCATTATATATTTACAATGACATCACTTCGTCCATAAAATATATACAAGATGGTCGCTTTACCGCTTTACCAAAAATAGCATAATCTTCAAAATGTTATAATCTATTTATAGCTTGATAAAAAATGTTCCTGAAACGGCATATTTTGAAATTGTATTTTTTTTTTTTAATTATAGTATGTTCGGTAAAGCAACTTTTCGGCCAGCCTCTATATTATAAGTTTATATAAAAAAAAATATTTTAAAAGGTCTAAAAAAAGAAACAAACACTATTACCAAACCAAACTTTCTAATCTAAATCTTCGTCCAATATTTAATCTATCCCAAAAAGCCGAACGCTTATTTTTTACCCACATCCATTTCGTCACGTCCACTTAAAACATAACCACTGATAACTAAAGACAACAAAAGGATTGCAGACTCGTTCCAAAAGCTCGCAAGATCGTCATTCAATACTGTCATTGTTTACACGAATCTTGGCGCTAGCTATGCAACGATTTATGAGACACGGAGTATGCGTCCGTTTTATCTACGTGGCAAGTTCTGATATTGGACCGCACCATGCTAAATCAATGTGCTTCGGCCATTTCGTTTTTAAAACACTGCATCTAAATCACTTTTTGGTTGCTATGTTGGTCGAAGAACAACGGAATTACGCTGAAACGGTAGTGCGACATCTTATCGACGATACAAATTATTGTTTTAATGGATGTTTTGTTTGGTTATATACAGAAAATGGATGATATTGAGGTTAGGTTATATGGTATTTTTATGTATTGGAAATTGTGGTAAATATTTATTGTGTTAGATATTTTATTTTTAAATAATGTGATTAAATAAATCGTTAAAATAACGGTAAATGAAAATAAATGTATTGATATAAAATTGTCAAAATATAGAATTTCAAAAAACGAGAAAAATCTTGCAATTTTGGGAAACTGTAGTATTTGTAACTGTATTTTGACTATCATGATGTGCATATTAACTGTATTTTTAGCGCATTTTTGTTTTCAAAAAGGAAGCTCAATAATACGCTTTGTTCGGTCGGTCGTTCGTTCGTTCGTTCGGCTCCAGAAAAACGTTTAAACTAGACATCGTAGAGAGTTTAAAAGCGCTCAGCCAATGCTAAATAAGTTAAATAATGATATTTTAAATAAAAAAATACTGATCCGCCCACCAAAAATGCGCTTAAGTCCCTCGATCAAAAACACGAAGACTTTTTAAATTTTTTAGTTATAATTTTTTTAAATCAGCAGTATTTAAAAGTTATCGGAATTTGTTACATTTATTTTCAAAAAAACATTTATAATAATTTTATACAATTAAATATGTATAGTTAATATATTTACAAATATTATTACAGACGGATAAAGATTTAAACTAAAACCTCAAATAAATTGTACACCCACATGAATACATGTTATTAAAAATATTTTATGCTTTTTCCGATTACACAAGTAAATTTGAAAATAAAACTTAACAGTTTACACCCACTATATAATATATATCTAAATAAATTTTGCAAAATTTTTTTAAAATGTTTTTTATTTGACATTTACTACATTTTTGTAATAAAATTAATAATGATTTAGGTTTTGAAAATTTTTAATAAAAATAATTATATAAATTATATATGTTTTTGTTTTTAACTAAAAAAAAATTAGAAAAAATCAAATTAAATAAAAAATGGTATAAATTTATTTAGTCACACGATATTTAATTAACGCAATCAAAATAGAGATTTACGATCATCTTATTTGCATAAAACTGATGAGTGCCAAGTGTATTGTCAGATTAACTAAAATTCATGAATATTTGAATATGTAATGAAACTATTGTATTATGTTATTTGTTCAAATTTTCGTTTCTCTTACAAGTTGCTGTCATATGTCATTATATGTTATATAAATTATAATTTTTATTAATCTATTATTTATTGCTGTGTAGTAAATATTTTCGTTTTTTCATAATTTCATAAATATACATCAAAAGCAATATTCTACAGTTAAACATTAAAAGTTTTTTTTAATTGAAAATAAACGTTTCTTAAACAAAATATTCTATACAAAAAAAAATACTCTATACTTTACTTTTTAGTAATTAATTTCTACATACCACTAAATTATCTAAATTGTATATAAAAATATTTTCGATTAAAAAATTCCTAAAAATTTAAGAATTTCTGCAATATTGTTTAGTGATAAGTTTGGTAATGTTTTCTTGTTGAACTTTATGACAGAAATTTGTCAATATATTTATTTATTTATTATTTTCTGGGCCATTTTAAAGATAAAATTAATAACAAACAAACAAATGAATTAAAATAAAGAAGCTTTAGGTTTAAGTTCTGTTAAATTTTATATTAAAATTCGACGTTTCAATATACTAAAACGTAGATCATCATCAGGAGAAAATATATACATGTGACATAAATAATAAACAAAAATATATAGAAAAAATTTACTAACAATAAGTAAGAAAATACGAGGAACCAGATTACAAATTTATTTTTAATTTATTAATTAACTGTTTTCCTTTAAATATATAAATAAATTGATTAATTAAACAAAGTCAGATAAATAATAAATAAATACACAAAAATTACTTGTTTAATGCAGAAAATGCAAAATTATTTTAATAATCTATAAATCCAATCTAATTATTACATTCTTGAACTAATCGCCAATTTCCAATACATGTCTCAACCACTGCAAACTGCTCTGCGGTCAACCCCCATTCTGCGTGCACATCATCAATTCGACCCGGCGGCCTGAAAACAGAAGCTACGAGAATAACTTAATCTGCCGAGCCAAAAGCGCGTGTCTATATTTAGTGGGAACACGATCGGAGGTAACAAACGCCATGCTCTATCCATCAATGTTACACTTCCGACTACATTAGTACGACTTCCTTTCTCTTCCTCATTTTGAAGCTGGTGTTCGTCGGGAGTTGCGGTTGCAAGGGGTTGTGTGTATACTTTAGACCTAAGTACGGTGTGATTAGCGAGTGATTTTCGAGGAAATTAGATAATTTTCAAAGATATTGTTGTTAAGATATTATGGGGTGGATGATTGAAATTTACTTACTTGGGAATTGTATCTTTTACAAGTCATACAAGTAGTGTTCTGTATATATCTATACAAAATTAAATGTGTAATATTCAGTTAATCGTTTGAAGGAAAATATTAGTTTTAAATTTATCATATCATTTTTACATAAACTAGTTTATTTTTGTATATGATTTATATTATTTAAAGAATTGTAAAAACAAATCATAAAAAAGTAAACAAAAAAATCTTAATAAACATGGGTTCGTAAACAAGTTGTTGAAAAGTTATGAATGCAACTTTGCAACAGTTTAAAATAATATATATGAAATAAAATCGGTTTAAATCCGATATGATAAATGATAGTCAAATAAAACGCAATGATTCGATAAATCAGTGAAGAAAATCGGATGACAAGTGAACTGTTCTCGGTGGTGTGGTACAACAGCGAGCAAGAACAGAGACCAGGAAAACGCGGTCCTGCGAGCGTGCAACCGTTTACATTTTGAATTAACGATGATTTGATGTCGAAAGACCTATTCGTAAATCGATTTGTCACCTGTGTGTGATTCAATTTATATTATATATTATATGATTTTCGTGCCGAATTGAATAAATCATTTTATGAACAATATAATATTTCAATTTAACGCCATAAAATGTTTCAGATTATTTTATTAAGTTATATTGTTTGAATTTATTTTGTTTTGAATTGTTTTATCTTATAAAACTGTTTTTGAAATATTTTATTTTGTATTCACATGAATTGAATGAAGTTGATATATAGTAATTAAAGACTTATTCAGACCAGACCATGTAACCGATAAAGATAGTGGTTAACGGTTAACCAATATCAAGAATATCGGTGTTTGTTTTTTAACTGATTTTTTTATGTATGTATATCTTGAGTGTGGTTAAAGCTATAGTTTATTTATTTATTTAAATAATAGTATTCAAAAGGCATACTTGTCTATTTAAAGAATACCTACATACAAAAACATATATACAAAAATTTTGAAAATAAATATTTCAACTATACATTTTCACATTAATATCATTCGATTTACAGTAGAAGATATAAATGCTGTCTTCTACAGTCTGATAAACATCCACCATCTGATACATAGATGAAGATAACATACAGTATTTCCTTCCTGCTTGTCTGGATAGGAATGTTTGGAGTAAACTAATTTCGGAATAGTGCAAAGAGATTTTGCCACATCCTTTTGGATATAAATGAATTTGTGAACATACATTAAAATATTAGTTTTATTATAAATAAATATAATTATTTTTCTAACACTTATTATAATGAAGAATGTAAATAATAACTGAAACCAATTTCTACTGTTGAAAATTTTCAACACTTTGGGATTATGGTATAATATATAGTCTGAAATGATAGTGAATAATAAAGCAATTCGGAAATATTTGAAAGCAATCTATAAGTTGGCATTAATCAGTAGTACTTGATAAATTTCTAAGATCAAATCTAGGAAAAGCAAATAAAACACTGCCAGCTGATTCTTTACGCGTAAGCTATCGTCATTTCTCGCTCTCTTTTTCGTCTTCTAGCTCGCTTGCTCGCTTGTGTTCGGCCATTAACTGACAAATGATACGACGCGTTTCTACTTTACCGACATCTGTCTTCTACCACCACGTCCGTCGTCGATAATCTCTCTATAATGGAGATAGCATTTGTTTTTTCTCCTCTCTCTAGCTGCCTTTGATTTTTTTCATCCGTTTGATTTTAGATTATTCTCTGATTCAGATATATTGTTCCGAATTTATTACTATATACTGAAAATAACCATATAAATAAAAGTCTTATATTTTTATGGGGGAATATATAACTGCATTACAAGATTGTATATTGCACGATAAATATAGGACAACAAAATAATAAACTATTATTATTTTTAATAATAAATGTTGACATTTTTTCCAAAAATTTCACAAGTATTATTATTATTTTTATTTGTTTAAAGAAGGTCAATACACATGAAAATTTTAGTAAGATTCATTTCTAGTTAGGTTGGGTTAAAATATTTTTTTTTTTATACCCAAGTCAATACATCTAAAGATTTTGGTTTATATATTTTTTGGATTTAAAAGGTTAGTTTTTAATTTTTTTTTGTTATTACAACGTAGCTTACTTAAATTTTTGATCGTGAAAAAAAATATTTTCATTTGCATTTACATTTTTTGTCGAAAGAAAAATTGTTTTGTTGTTTGTTTACATTTTTATTATAAAAAAACATTATTAGTTGAGCATTTTTTTTATCTGGAAATTTCAACAAATATAATTCAAATTTATAAAAATGTTTCTATTTCAGTGAATTATTTTATTAATAAAGAAAAATATGCTAATAATTTAGTTATTTAACAATATTTTTAAAAACTAACTTATAATAAAAATTTTGTCTTATTTACAATAGGTCTTTTTATCAATTATTTAAAATACAATTTTATTTGTTTCAGTTTTTAATGAATCTTTCTGAGTGAGATTAAGTGCAAATGCGGAGCTGAAAATTTCATATAAGTATATTAATGTCACCAAATTTTAGGTCGACACCGAACTATTATTTATAGAGGTATATTATTTTAATAACCGAACATTAGTAGCAAGCACGTAACTAGTGCTTTACTTAATAATAATAGACACGCAATGTAATAAATGAGTTCAAATTATTATTATTTTTGCGTATTTTCTCAATTTATTTTTCATGTTTAATGAAATTTTTTTATATTTTAACTAATACATATTGAAAAATTCTCTGTAACATATTACATTTATATTGAGTATATTATAATATAAATTAGAAATATTATATTATATCATTATATTATATATTATATCATATTACAATATGAAGATATATTCTGTATTAAACTTTATTTATACACACATTCATAATATATACATATACATAAAAAAATAAAAGCAACTTATATTCAATCAGTAATAATTCTACAACATTTTTTTCCATTTTTTCTGTTAATATTTTATAATACTTTTTGCTGCTAAGTAAGGTTTGGTTCTGTTTAATGTGGTTTTTGTCCACTTTTATAATTATTTTGAAATATGCAATATTTTTAACAATAATTGTTCTAAAATCAATAAAAAGCAAGCGTAGTAGTTGAACAAATTTTTATCTAAATTTTACATCAATATTTAATCACAAAGCAGATCAATTGCACAATGAATTACAGCTAACGAACCTGTTCAACATTTTCGGTTACATTTTGCAAATGCATTTTGGAAAATAATACTCATTGCGAATCGCAAATCGCGGATATTCATATATGTAAGCGCACGTACCAAAATACAAATTGATTTTTAAATCATGTGTTACTTTCATATACATAAAACGAACATAAATTTGTATGCATTCTCCTCAACAGCTTTTTGAATATATAAACAAATAAAGCGGTGTGTTGTTATTTAATATATTCATCTGAGTACATATTTTCCTGACTATATGTATTAATAATACGTAATTTGTGGAGAGGCGGTACGAGTACAATATTTTCGGTTATTTATTGCTGGAATTTTTTGATTTACTAGTCAGAAGGGTTTATTTATATAATATCTTATTTTTGTTGGCTACTTTAATAAGTTTTTTAATAAAAAATTTTGCTGTAATATGATAACATATATTAGATCTATAATCAACTGTAAATTTACATATAAAAAAAATAGAATTGTTAAAAATAATTGTAATTTTGGAAATTTTTAAAAATTCTTTTTATTTAAATCTTTGCCACAGTAGATTTTATTGCAACTTACTATTTCTTAATTAATTTTGGAAATTTTTAAAAATTCTTTTTATTTAAATCTTTGCCACAGTAGATTTTATTGCAACTTACTATTTCTTATTTGTTTTTATCTATTTTCCGAAAAAAAAGTACATTTCAACATGTACTTATATCCAAACAGAAATATTTTCCTCGTAATATGCACTGTTTATTACTACAATTAAAACTTTTTTTTCAAATAATCATTTTATTGAATTTATATAATTTTCTGGACTGGTATGTCTTGGTACATCGTAGATGGCAAAACATCTACGACAAGGATAGATCGGCCAGGACATACCAACCTAGAAAATTATATAAATTTCATAAATACCGACCGTAAAAGCCTGAAGATTACTATAAACTTTTTATTTTTATGTTCCACAAAAACTTAGCATTTTTTATCCGTTTTGTTTAGGTTAATTTATTTCCAGACACAATCATTCCTTCGTACTAGATATTGTTCATTACTAAATTCCAGAATTGGCAAAAACATTGGTTTTCTTTGCCAAAGCAAAACCAACCTCTCTTCCAATTTATACATTCTAATTTCTCTATCTAGAAGTCACTGTACTTTATTCCCCCCACTCATAAATCAACGATCCCAAATTATCAGTCAAGTGTACTGGACGAACCACGCCCAGTCAAAAAAAAAAAAATGAAACTTTTAACCGGCCGCATAATTCAGAATCTGTTGTTCGGGTTTGTGTGTGTGACTTGTTTCCGTAACCGATGCGTTGTTTCCTCGTCGTTTTTATTTCGTCCGGTAAGTGTATTTATTTAGCCGAAGGCAGGGACCTATGCCGCCATGTATGGACGATACGTTTGGCTGCTTCAACCGGGCAGAGAGTATGGTTTGAGGGTCGGAGGCCTCATCAGCAATTCGTACGATGCCTGATTCTTCTGCGGTGGTGATTTTTCGAGAATGGACTGTGCCACTCGACCGAATTGAAGACGACTGATGTGGCTTGGGGAAGATGATGAAATGAACTGAATTCGGAATGCCACGTGGACACACTGTTTTGTGATGTAGATACAATTTTTTTAGCAGTAAGAATAATCAAAAACTTATTTAAAATTATAAACAATTTGTATTAATTATGAGTAACAAAACAACATTGCGATTTACAACATTTTGATTATCAAAAAAGCATTTAGTAATAAGTCAAAAATTCACTGATGCAAATAATAAAAAAAACTAAAGATCAAAGAACCGTATATACGTAATATATTATTTAATAGGAAAAAAAATATTTTTTTGGTAATAGATAATCATGTTAAAATTGTTTGTAAATATGTATTAAATATTTTTTAAATAAAAATGTTAAAAGTTAACTGTTAAATACATACCAGTTTATATTTTAAAATTTATTATTTTTATCATAATAACTCAAGTATACGAAAAAACAAAAGAATTTCGAGAATTTTTATTATTATAGTTCCATTAGGAGTTTTGGCGTGCTGCTATGGTCGAAAACATCTAGATATATATGTTAAATATTAAATAATAAATGAATATTTTTTGTAATTAAAATTCTTACATGAGCTTTGTTATTTTTGGTTTTTATTTCATGTATTTTAAATTAGCTTATTTTAATTATGTACATATATTATTTTTTTTTTACATTATTATTTAAATGTTTCTAAAATTTGTTATATTCACTTGTTTAAAAGTGCGTGTAATGGACTCAAGAATTATTACTAGTTAATTTAGAAAATGTCATTTATTTTATTTAACTATTATATTAACACACAGCTAAACTAAACTATTTATTATTTTTCATATATTTTTACAAAAGTTTTAATTATTTAAAAACTTACGAAACTGCATAATTTTAGTTTTATTGCAGATAAAAATTGAAATTAATATTTCTCAAATTTTTTTTATTGTGTTTGCACAAGTTAATAGATAGTTTAATACCAATATTTTTAAAACTAAAATATAAATGGAGTTTGACATATTAACAATTATTATTCTAAAAAATATATAAAATAATACAATATAATATTATAATATTGCAAGATTTAATTTAGTGGAGTAAATAATAAACCAGCAATAAATAATTAAATTGATTTGGGTTAAAATAAGAAACATGCATAGTAAGTCAGTGACTTTACGATCAGACGATAAGCGTCTTGTTTAAAAACAAAGCATTGACTATATAAAGAAAAAGATGTATGGGTATATAGAGTAGCAAATGTTAACATTTTCAAGTACTATTCGAGTAAATTGAATTTAGTCGCAGACGTGTTTAGTTTTTTAATTTTTTTAGTTTACAGTTTGTGTCTTAGCAGATATTTTTGTTTGTTGTAATGATGTTCATCCATAGAAATTTTATTGAAAGAGAATTAAAATTAGAACATTTAACATGTAAAAAAATCTTTCAGAACTCATTATATTAAAATAAAAAGATTTTAAGATGTAGTTCTGTATTAAATTTTATAATTTTTTTGATGACACACGTGGAATACATCTAAACGTCGTTTTTTAATTAAAATTTATACAAAACTTAATCCTAAAGCGTTTTTATTTTAATATAAGATTTTTTACTATGTTAAACTTATACATCTCAACTCATTGCATTAACTTAAAATACAATTTTTAAAAAATCAATATTTAACCAAAAAGAAAAAATTGTGGTTATACAGAGTGCGCTTTTACAAAACTCTACATTGGGGTTTTGTATTTCCGGTAGCAATCTGCTCATAGCAACGGCTGACGATCCAAATGCCACTGCATGTGTAATTCAGAAATCTACCGCTACGCCTCATCCAAAATTTCCGGTCTGTGGTCTTCGTACAAAAAAAAAATCGACAAATAGTCACTCTAATGTAATTTTCTAACTGATTTTATCAAATCTGTATGACAAAATGGGCCTGATTTTGGTTTTATTGTTTTGCTATTTTTAAATAAAATTATTGCTAAAAAAATTGTAGTTTTAAATATTATTGTCGATTTTTTTATGAACAATTAATTGAATATATTTTACAAATATTTTTGTATAAGGTACACATATAGTATTTGCAAAACGAATTAAATAATGTTTCTAATGATACATTTCTAATAATTAAAAAGGTTTAATTTTTTCTATTAAAATACTAATAAATCGACACTTGAATTTATAGGATTTTCTGGGTTGGTATGCCGTGATCAAACTATCCTCTTCGCAGACATTTTTCCATACATCGTAAATGGCATCGATGGATAGATCGACCACAGCATACCAGCCTAGAAAATTTAATTATAAATTCAACGGATACAGGCCATGAAAGCTTGAATCAGACTCTATATATCTGTCAGAGAAACAGAATCAAATATTTTATTTCGATACATAATGCAAACATCTTACAAAATCAGTGTCTATAAAGTGAACTTCATTTCAGCGTGGATTTGAAGAAAAAAGAAACACATACATAGAAAAATGAAAGAAAAAGTATGAAAACCTTGTCTTTTGTACACGTTATGTAGATTAGACTTTCAGAATCAGAACGGAACTGACGAAACCATAACCGTGCGCGCGCCGTTTTGTTTTTTTGTTTCACTTCCTTTTCGGGAGATTATTTTAAAATTTACATTTTAAAAACCAACCTCGCATCATTACAAGTGCTGGAGTATTTAAAATAGTTTTTTTCTGTCCGATGTTTCAACTGTAGAATGAGCGTTGTGTATAAAGGAAATGTATGCTATGGATATTGTGTATACTAAAAATTACCGACTTAAATTATAATATTAGCTTTCAAACAGAATTTTATTTAAATTAGTTTTTTAGTTTTAGCTATTAGTTTTATTGTTTTATTCTTTAACATTTTGTCTGTTAAATATGTAAATACAAAATATTTAATATATTACATAATCTAAGTAGAGTATATCGAGTGTTCATGGAATAAGAGACACTTAAATATTTTTGTAAAATAAAACAGCGTGGCCACAAAAAAAATTTTTTTGAAATTAATATATAATTGCTAAATAAAAAAAAAATTTAACCACAAAATGTAATTAAAAGTAAAGCTAAATTTGCATTAAGGAAGTTATAAAATAAGCATAAACATGATTGTATATAATATATATATGTTTCCGGTTTATTATGGATAATTTTTATTGGTTTAGATTTTGGTTTGGTTAGTAAAATTTTCACTAAAATAGTGATTAACCAGTTTCTTTTAAAAACCTATTTGAGAAACTGGTTTTAAGTCCTTTCATTAAATTTGTGGTTTTAGAAGTTTTTAAAATACTTTTTGTTTATATAAAACTTGATTACTCTGAATAATTTACAACCAAAAACCTACAGACACATTCATAATATCGCTTCATATATCCCTTGTTTGAAATCACCACAATTTTGTCCTAAAAACAGCTACATTCAACCCCCCCCCTTGGTATGTTAGCAACGTTTAGAGTGTCAGTATAGTAAACATTGTGAGTGTGACATGTGCAACGTCAGCTTGTGCCGACAAATTGGCATGTCACGTCACCCGGTCGTATTGTTTGAGCTATCAAGACGCGGCGGCGGCGGCCGTAACCAGGCGACGACTGAGCTTTATTGAAACAACGCGATACCGCACACATACACACACCGGTGTACTGCTTTCGCTCCGCGTGTTTTGGGTATCGTCAAGCGATTTCAACACCACCTGGATATGTGTACATAACTTGTTACGATATTATGATGTTATTGTTTAAGTTGTTGAGATATTGCATAAGATGATAGTTTGAGATTGTTAGTTGCAGGGTTTTAAAAAGTTAATGCAGATAATTAAAACTTCAAATTAGTTTTAGTTTTTCGTTTTTACAAATTTTTATTTAATTATAATACATACATATATGTATATATATAAACTTCAGGATTTAGTTTTGTATAAATTTTAATTAAAAAATCGACGTTTTGACATACTCTGCGTAAATCATCATCAGGAAAAATAATGATGATTTGTATCATTTTTCCTGATGATGATGTATGTAGAGTCGATTTTTCAATTAAAATTTATACAGAACCAAATACTAAAACCTTTATTTTTAATATAATAAGTTCTGAAAGATTTTTATTATGTTAAAATTCATCTATGTTAACTTTAAAAAAAATTAAATATATAAATTAATATTTAGAAATCTAGAATTACAATTAATAAAATGATAATATTAAAATTTCAAATTATTCTTAATATTAATAAAATATAACCAAACAATAAATTATCTATCTATATTTTACTTTCCAACATTTATTCATTTCTAATACAAACATTTATCTAGTATCCAATAGACAATAAAACGGTATTTGTGTAGAAAAAGATGAGCCCACATTATTATCCGTCAAAAGCTGAAAATATATAACTCGATCTCCATTAGTCGGGAACTAGTTCCCGAAAACTAAAACCGCATCGCTATGGGTCACGAAATGCGATAAAAATCTTTGGCGGCTTGGGAAAAAGAAAAATTGGTCACTACACATATAAAAACAAATTTATCGATGTGTTTGCAATGAAAAAACCATACATTCAGGACCGGATTACGGCTATTAAATATTTTTTTTGATGGAAAATTTTTATTATAAGTTTTATTTTATACATATGTCTATTGCATATTTAATAATATTTTAAATAATTTAAAACCAATGTTTTTACTATTAATTCAAAATTGTGTTTTTATAATAGAAATAAATTTTTTATTACAAATAAATAATAGTAAGTTACAGTATAACTATTTTGAAACTTTTTTTTATAAATATTGTATTGTTCAATTTCGGAAAATATATGTATTTGGATTAAAAATTATTAATAATTTTTCACTTAATTTTTTCCAAAAACACTGTGTATACAAACCAAATAATAAATAGTTTCATAAAAAGAACTTTTAAAATATAACTTACTACTATTTATTTTTATTAAAAAATTTATTTCTATTATAAAAACTCAATTTTACAGATCAAAAGTTTGCTTACTTTTGAACTAATAGTTAAAATGGTTAATTTTAAAGTAATATTTGGGTCAGTGTACCTATTATGTAAATATAAATTGTTTAGTTAAAATTATTTGGATCGAAAAGCTATAGCCCTATTAAATTAACAGATAATCGGGTCCTGGACACACTCACATATTTCATTCCGGGGTCCCCCCGGTTTTGCTAAGGGTTCATCCTGCCAATTGTGAATTGTCATTTCTAACGCGTCGCTTATTCACTTTTGTTTCCTACGGATGTTCGTTTTTATGGCTGTTATTTCTTATATACTATATGTTTTCTTTTTGCTGTTTTCTTGTCGGAGAAGAGGAAGAATAGCAAAGGCAAAGCCTGTAGAACTGATCACACAATATAGATAGGAATCGTGTGACACAAGGAAAAAAATCCCGAGTAAACATTCCCAAATGGTTTTCCGTTTCGCGGTGTCTGCGTTTCCGGTTTTGTGATCTTCATTTGCTTTATTTTTTTGCAGTGGAGGCGATGCTTGATTTTTTGTAGACAATAATGGTTTAATTGTGTGTTTGTTTTGTTTCAACTGCTTTCGATAAGATCAATATGTTTTATTAATTTTTTATATAGTATTTTAAATTATACATAAATGTGATGTTTATTACTTTATTTAAATATTAAGATAATGTAGAATCTTTTCCATTTTAAATTTTGTTGTACCTATACAAATACATGTTTTTAATACATTGGCCACAGCAACTAAAGATTTTAGCCAGCAACAATGTTTAGTATATTAAAGTAGTTTGGACGATACAAATACGTCGTAACTACAGATACACCAAGAAAGAGAGTGGCACAAACTCTTTTCATCATCCCGAAATCAGTCGCCTCCAAACATTTCTATCCAAACAAGCAACTTTCACTTCATCCACATTCATAATTTCTCTCATACATGCTCTTTTATTCCTATTACTTGAAAACTTTCGCTCACGCAAAACAATCTCAATCATACCACTCCAACTACTCATCGGACGTCCAGGCAAACATATACCATCAAAATCATTCAAATAAATCTTTTTAACCAAACGTTCATTAGACATTTGCTCAACATGTCCGAACCATCTTAACTGACTAATACCAACTTTTGCTACAACAACTTTTTCAATTTTTTTTTTTTCGAAAACTTGAACTACCAAAAACATACGTATGTGAAATATAAAATGTGTTATTTTACTTTCATTTTTATAAAAATAATTTTTATTGCTCTTTATTTTTTATACAAATTATAGTATTATCTTTATTAATTAATATTATATCATTTCTTTAGTAACCCCCTCCCATGACATGTTTCTGGCTACGCCACTGCCCGATCTCTCCTATTTACACCACATACCCCACGTAAAAATCTTATTTAAATAACATTTTTACACTAATAAAATTAATTAGCTGTTTAAACTTGTTGTTCGTATGTTACGGTTGGCTGGTCAGGTAGAATCTGGTGAATTATTTAGTTATAATCGTGCGTCGTGCGGGACGGATATAGTTACATTATATCTGCTTATAAATATATATTTTATAATAAATATATGAAAATTATTATTATATTGAGGGTGTAATACGTGTAAAAGACATTTTAAAAGATATTTACATATATGTAAGTGATTTTTTTGTTTAGTTAAAAGTGTTTATTGCGTTATTACTGTACGGTTTTTATAACATTTGCAAATATTTTGTGAAAAACATGTGTATTTTTTAAATATATAGCTAGTGTAATATGTGCAAGACATTTTAAGAATTATTACCATATGTGTGAAATTATTTTAGTGAACTGTAATGATTTGAAACAGTATATTAGCAGGAGTAAAGCAGTATTACAAGAGCTGGCGGTGTTGTCGATTCTCGGATGCTGAGCTGAGTCCTTCAAATCTCCGACAAACAGGTTAACATGGTTGCTGTCCAACAATATAAGCAACTTTATATAATACGGAAACGCATTGTACTTAGTCGCTTAAGATCCTACAGATCTGCATAACGAGCACCTGAAAAGCTACGTACTGCGATTTTTACTAACTCGACCTGATGCGGTCCAAGATTCATCGCAATTTTGTTTAATAACAGAGTTCACGGTAGCCGTTTAAAATCCCCATAACGGGTTTTCTGTACAAATACACAGAATTCGTAAAACTGCTAAAACCGCGTTCTTTATAACACTCAACCTACTTAATTTATCTAACAAAAGTTTGAGTAAGTCTTTTCGCGATGCAAAAAACTCGGACTTAAACAAAAAACGCCATGTGCTTCTTACAACAATATAACTAAATAAAAACGATTTTATTGTTTAACCGACTAATATAAATAACACGATCTTATTAAATTAACTTTCCACATTTACGTCAATTTCCATACATATTTCAACCGGTTGCTTATCATTGCAATGACAGTTGGCCATGAGAATATAATTACGATGATAAAAGGACAGGTCAACATATACAGGTAAATGATTTATTATTTGGACAGACACAAACACAAAGATAAACTCCTCTCAGCTGAATATATACAAAAATATATTTTACCATTTTGAACTTTAATACTATTTCAAAACTAAAAGTGAAAGTGCTAAAAGTGCAATAAACTTTCGAAAGCTCTAGAGGACTTCAGAGGTGTTCGTGTAAAGGATTGTAGCAGAATTCAGCAAAGGTCAGAGTACTATTTTATTATTATATTATTTTAAATTTGCAGACAAATTATCTTTACAATATTAAATATAAATTTTATTTAAAATAATGAAGAAACAGAGTACTATAAAAGTATAAATATACTTTTACTAAAAAAAAAAAAACAGAAAATAATTTTTTCTACTTTTTTTTATATTATAATCGTAGAAAAAGTATAGTTTAGAAAACGCATACAGATTGTCAATTTTTAATTAATATTAATATTATACTCGTGGGTAATAAATACAATTTTGTGTTTGTTGTACAATATACTATTGTGAATTGTTAGTCTTCAGCAAGGGCGGATCCAGAAATTGTAACTTAAAAATTTTCGTAAAGTAAATATTAATTTTGATCAAATTTACACCTGCATGGCAATTACTAAAAGAATAACAACTACTTATCCTGCACTATTTTCTACGAAGCAAAAAAAATACAATATTTTGCTATTTTTTATTTAATTGATGTTGTACATCAATTTCGAATTTATTTTAAATAATTTTTATTCATTTTTAATTCGTTAATAATAAATACTAAATTAAAAATATTAAAAACATAAAAATTGGTACAACTACATCACTGATTTTTCCATATGCAATCTTAGTCCTTTTTGCCCTTTAGTTGCTGATAGTGTAGCAACAAACGATCGTATTGGCACATTGATTCTATCAACTAGGTCCTTATGGAGACGACAGGGCTCACTAGCTCCCCTCGAAAAGCGTTCTGCACTGTCTGATGCGCGACCCTTCTGTAAACATGTCGCAGACATGTGTCAACTCGGTACACATCTTAATATAATTGGAAAACGATACAAAAATAGCTAAAAGCTCCGGGCCTGCCATGCTTTTGTGGCTATACTGAGCTTTTTCGTCGCCTGTTGAAAAAATCTTTACACTAACATGATTAACTGAACGATTACTTTGAAACAGAATACATTGTGAGCAAACAGAATTATCTTAATGTCACTTACTGATAAATAGACATTCTTGTTTCTTGCTTGAGACGTTATTTGTTAGCACTTAATTGTGAAAATATTTTGATACAGAATGTCACAAAAACGTTAACAATTTTATTCCGGATAACAGAAACTGTTCTTTGTGAATCTACTAGCTTTTTTTTGGTCAAATGATTCAGTTTCATAAAAAATATTGTACGATTAAAAAATAACAAAATATTATCAATATATTGATAAATTTATTTTGACTAAAATATTTCGCAAACATATTTACAATAAATATATGCATGTTTTAAAACAATATTGTACAAAAACTAATTTATTTATGTAATAATATAACACAAAAGCACGAAAATGAAATACATATAAAATTGTTTTCAAATTTAATATGTATAATTCAAATAAAAAATTAACGATACCTATATTGAAAATTAAATTTTACGCAAAAATAAAATATTAAATTTTATTAACGGGTTCGCATTATTAATAAAGTTACTAAAATATTATATTATTTATTTATATGTTTAAAAATTTCATCTTTATTGCTATAAAATTATATTTAAATATTCTGTTAATATGATGAATAATTTTCGAAAAATCAGTACAAGTAGTTTTTGTTTTTATCATAGTTCAAACATTTTTTTTTTTACGTTTATAATTAAAACTTGCTAACTCTAAACAGCAACTCAAAGAGTCAAATTTTAATAGTATTATTTTTTTATTTTATAACATTATTGTTTTAAATAGTTTTTAGTACACAAAATGCTTTTTTTAAATTACAATGGGTATTTTGGTATATGTAAAATATTAAAAAATAATTTTATGTACCATGAAATTCCAGCTAACAATCGTAACACAAAATAATCCTCTTTTCAGAGAATCATTAGTGGATATATTGTTAATAGCAAGTTGTATACAATGCCATCTATTGTTTGTCAGACATATTTAGTTTGTTTTATGAAAATTTCAACAGCCAATTATAATATTTAATAACTCGTTTAATGTATGTATGTTTTATATATAAGAACTAGTTGAAAATTTTCACGGTAATAAAGTGGATTTTCAATGCAACTTTGGTGGCAACACATTATATGTCTGAAACTTGAACTTCAACTGATCCAGAAATAAAAAAAGCAGAAATTTTATTTGGCAGTAAATATTCGATTTGAAAAATATAATATTTTGCTTGAGTTTTGTGATATAATGATTGAAAAATATTTAATATATGATTGATATATTTTTTCATTTTATATTACATTTTATCGTGGATATTATAAAAAAAATATGTAGTTTGTATTATTTTTAGTGAAAAGAGTTTGTGTCACACCATTTTAGGTACATGGCATGATTGCGTATATGTATATATGTATATACAATAGTTACAAATATTTCATCGAAAAAAAAAAATTATATATGTAACTCAACAAAGTAATTTACATTTGTTTAAAAATAATATGTGATTGATTATCAAAGACTAATATAATAACTATAATTAATAAACATTTGTTTAATTAATTGATATTTAAATGTCACAAACAATGTGCATGGTTATTTCAATATTATTTTATAAACAAATTGTAGTAATTTTTTTTATGAAATTTAATGTTATTGAAATTTGTAATAATTTATGTATTTTAATTAAAATAAAATATACAAATTGTTAATTAATTTTATTGTAAACAAATTGATTTTATAAATTATCTAGTAATTAACAATAATTATAATTTTTGTAGTTTTAAATATTTGAATAATATTTTTGTGGTTTAGTAGTTTAGAAATTTATTTTTGTTTGTTCATCAATTTATTTTCAAGTTTTTAAATAATATTGTTATTTTACATATTGTGTTTAATTTTGTTATTTAAAGTTATGTATCATAACAAAATTATTTTCTTTCTTATAAACATAGAAAATTAAACAATATATCATAATAATTTTTATTGCTCGGAAACAGTCTTATATAAGATGCAGGAAATGCTAGACAGTAAAGGGTCCAAAGCCAGAAATAATTTCACACATGAATAACTGTGTCGTTTGCAATATTGAATATCAAATATGCGGGGATTCGACTGATGATTCTGCGGCCATGTAAAGACAATAAAATTCGTTGTTTTATGTGGCTTTGTTTGATTAAATCAATATTGATTTCTCTCTTTTTTTTTTCTACACATTTTACATGCAACTGTGCAAAAATTTATGAAAACTTACTTTAACTATCTTAAAATTATATTATTGATAAATATTTAAATAATTTAGTTTTTGTAAAATTATAATAAATTATTTTTTAAGGAAATAGATACAAATATAGTTAACAAATATCGACAAATCACACGTTGTTTATATATTTACATGATTTTGGTGACAAGCTAGACATGAAAAAAATTTACAGAGAAATCAAAAAAATACAATGAATTTTTTGTTTTATTACTTTTGTGCATTTTTAATACTAATTTGTCGCAAAGAAATTAAAGTAGAACTTGAGTAGTGACCTGCTCTTGAAATGTGAAAAGAAAAATTGTAGTGAAAAAGAACTTAGAATAGAATAGTTATAACCACTAATACCTTGGACACACAACAAAATTTAATGATTAGTAAACATTAATTCTTAATGTAGTTAATCAAACATCAGACGTCCACGCAGACGTATACCTTTAATATCACTCACATATATTCTTTGAACCAAACGTTCATTAGACGTTCGCTCAAGTTGTTTCAATTAAGATATTAAAACAAATCGGTGTTAGGTTGTAGTTCTGTATTAATATTTACTAATACAGAATTATAACCTAAAACCGTTTTATTTTAATATAATGAGTTCTGAAAGATTGTTTACTATATTATGATAATATTTTTTTTAAAATAACAATTTTCAAACAGGACGCAAATTTTCACCAAAAACTCACATGTACAATGCAAGAAATACTTCTGGCAATGCCACAAATGATATAACTCACGTTGTGACATTTAATTTGAAACTGCATCCCGCGAATGTGTGCAATATTGCAGAGTAATCAAAACGTATTCAGCCACGCATTCGGATAAATTAAATTTGGTTTGTGTGTATGTGTGTGTATGTATGTATGTGTTTCTGTTTTGATTCTCGTGCATTCGAGCCGGAGGTGCTCGGCATGTGAGCGCGCCCGCCCCGTTTCCATTTACGGGGTGGAAGCCGCGTGTGGCGCGCGAATATCTTCGGCGACACGTTCTACATACTGAAACCAGCCCGAAATGAAAGTGCGAATTGGATGCGAAATACGCACAGTGGCAAACGTACGTACACCCGGCTTGACTGCTTGCGTATTTTGGGCGCTATTTTCGGGCGTTTGGCTGTTTGGTTGGTGTCGAATATAGGCGTTTATAGGCCCACGTATACTCGCTGAGAATCTCAATGTTTTGATTGAAATGTACGATGAGAGTTAATGAAATTTTAGGCTGGAGCTTTGCTTGTCATAATCAGTTGACTGTGTGCTGATGTTTGGTTTTTGTATAGTTGGATTACAATTTTTATCTAAATTGATTTGTGATTGTATTTGCAAATTATGTAATTATTGTTTTTTTTTAATATTTACCTGAAATTATATTCAAATTTGCTGTCATAGTCTTTCATATTTACAATTTCTATCTAGGTAATAATAAATATTTTCTAATTCTTCAGTTAGTTATTCTGTTAACATTAATGGATTAACTTTATTTATTAGAAAACTAAGCAATGTTAATACTGTCTAATTACATAGTTTCACAAACTAAATATACTATATATAATACTAATAAAATCTAATGCTATTTAATCTCTTAATCTAATCTATAGTTTTCTGTCCAAACCAAATTTGTGCAGACAGCCTATAAAAAAAAATGTGTGAATTAGAACACGTTCTATTTTTAATGAATTTTCAAATTCGCATTTAAGATTAATTTATATTTATGTGTATAAATTAACTAATGATATAATTAGTTCACTATGTGAGTTAAAGCATTAAAATATTAAAATTAAAATAGTCAATGTTAGACAAAACAGAAATACTTAAAAATCTACAACGGTCCAAAGTACATTCAATGCAGAAAGTGTACTTTATTTTCCACTTGATTAAAGCTAATACTCTAAAGTTACCATTAAACTAAGCTTGTCTGTTCTTCGCTGTTGGTAAAATCTTATTTGTGTTTGTGTAGTTTTGGTATAATCTTACGTTCATATTAATAGGGATTTTTGAGTTTCTACACACAAGTTCTACTGTGTTTTTTTAAATATCGTTATTTATTTATATTCCAAGAGTTAATAAATTTTAAGCAAAATAATTGTATAATAAAGGAATGAAAAAAAAAATCAACTAATCAGTAATTTAATACAAATATACAACATAAAGTAATTATACATTTTCTACGTTGCATGCACTACAAAAACTTTTTGGTTAAAAAAAGAAAAAAACTATCTACATTTACATAATTAATTTATATGAAAAACAGTGAAAACTATATTACATTATATTTAGCTTTATGATACATATTATTTCATTACTAACAACCCGTTTATTAATGTTTATTATATTCGCTTAACGCTAGTGGAAAAAATATTGTAACAATTCATATTATATTATGTTTTATCCGGCACGTTGTGTATATAATTCGCGAGTTTATTTTGACGCTCAAATATTTTTACGTTACATTAGTGGAATAAAACAAAAAAATTTAATACATGCGTGTCACCTGCTTGAAATAAAACAAATATAGGCTCCCCTTTTTTGTTTGTGCAACACCAAAATATATGCAGCCCACATGACGGGAAAGCTTTGCAGCGGAGTTATTCAACAAAAACAACAAAAAAAAAAGGTTTACGTGGACCCACTGACAACCAATCACAGTTATTGAGTCATTTTTCGTTTCTGTATTTATTTATTCCGTATAAAATATTTGCGTATAAACAATGTTAATTGTGTTTGTCGTCCCCGTTTTTGTTTATAATTCTTGACTGTTTTTTTTTTCTGAAAATATGAAATAATTTTTCAGTTTTAGAGTGGGTATATTAATAAAGATTATACAAAGCTTTTAAATTAATTTATGTATATTATACAAAAAAAATAATTTTATAATTTATTATTGTAACAAGTTAATTTGAAAACATATTTTTCATTTGTAAATATAAAAAAAAAACTATTCTTAAATAAATTTTATTTTATGATTTATATTATTCTTTTTGTATTTTGCAAAACAATTATTATTATTATTTTTGTTATTTATTATTATATTATTATTTAATCTAAACCGATTCTGTTTAATTAAAGCTTGATCTTGTGGCATTTTTTTATTTTACGACAAACAGAAACGTCGGCTAGTGGATTCGAACCATCGAAACTAGTATTATATTGGGTAGATAACTCGTAAATTACTGCCATAAATTAAGATTATTTTAAAATATTACGTATTTTTTACTGTATAATAATTTTCTTTTATTTTATAGTTGCAAAAAAAGTATAATGTTTTATTTACATATTAAAGTTACTTATTCAGATAATTTACACTATTTTCCTACGTTTCGTGCCGCAAACCTTATTTTTGAGAGTTATAGCTATCATAACAATTTATACTGCACTTATATTATTATCATCAAAAAAAATACACAAATGACATAAATTATAAACAAACAGAACATAGATACAGGTTACCAGATAACAAAATAAAAGTCTCGATTATAAAATTTATAAATTATTATTATTATAATTATTTATCTATATTTAACATAAGTATACCATAAAAAATTATTGAATACAGAAATTTATTAATTTATTGTAATTTATTTACATATATTTTAAATTACACAAGTTTCAATTTGTGTAAAATATAATCTTGCAAGTTTATCATATTAAAAATGAAATGCTTTAAATATAGTAATTAACAAAATCAAAACACAATATTTACATCGTACCGTAGTCGTTCCAACACAATATTCTACACACTTTATTAAAACTCAAAACAACCGGTGGTAACACCGCATCAACTCCGGCTCTTTTCCTAGTCCTTAGTTCAGTCGAAAGCTCAACGCAGCATGCTTTAACAAACAACGAATAGCCGGGCGAGAATATTAAGCTCGCCCCACGACGACGGCGTGCCGTTATCTGGCGATTCCGCTCATTACACGTAACGATTATCTATGCCTGCTGCGGCTCGTGCCGGAGCAACTCCGGGACGGACGATAACACGCAGAGCGAACCCAGAAAGATGTGCTGCTGTCTTAAACAGTTTATAGTTGACGAGTCTCGGCTAGATGAACGCTTGGAATTGTAATATAGTCGTTTAGTTGTTTTTGGTATACGCCCGAATAAAATGAAAAAAAAGTTTTCTCTCTTTCAAGAAGTTAGTGGCGGTTTTAGACTTTTTAAACGCAAAGTTTTATATTTATTTTTTGCGATAAGAAAATCTTTCACTTGCGAGAAGTTAAGTTGGTACTTCATAAGTTGAATGAATTAAATGGTTAGATTTCTAAATGTTTTATAAAATATAATTTATCGGTTTTAACAAAAAGGCATCTACGGACAATTTTGTAAAACTTGCTTTAGTAAAGCCCAGCATTTTCAAATGCTGAAATAAATTTATCCTTGGAATAATTTTAAAATTAGCTAATAAAATGTTATTTATTCTGAAAATATATTTTAATTTTTTTACTTATTTTAATAAATATAATTGTAAATATTGGCCCTAAAATTATTACTGTATTAAATTTTTTTATTTTAATCCATCTTTATTAAGTTATTTAATTTAAATCATATTAAAAATAAACTAAAATTTTAACATTTTTTTGATTTCTATTACTTAAATAATTTCTAATAACAGAAGCCATTTCAAAGACTTTGTTTACTATAAAATGTATGTGCATACTTTTATAGATACGTACACAATAAAATAAAAAGCCGTAGAAAATTATTTGTTTTCTTTAGCAATATTCGCGCAGCGCGCAAATAGTCTCAAAGTTATCGGAGTTAAAATGCTTTGTATGAGAGCGCACTTCATTTGTAGCACGAATAATGTGTCCCGGGAGTAGTTTGGTTATTGCAAAGAATTTTCCCCTCGGTTTTCTTCTCAGTCGCCCGTGCCGGTTGCAAAATGGAAAATGTGTAACACTTGTACATACCATAGAAGTTTAGTAAACATAACGGTGCACGTTTACAATTAGGTGTGCACGCCCGAATGGTGCAGCAGATATTTCAATTTAATCGTTTTCATTTGCCGTTTTTACTAACAAATGCTCGCATAAAACTAATAGCTTGTTTCGCGCATTAAACGAAAATGAAATTCGCCGATTGTACATTGTATCTTAAATGTCTTTGTTCACTTACGGTAAACGGTGCTATTCGCCAGCCGCCGGCGCCGGTCAAATTAAGTTTTCTGGAGTTCTTTTACTATGTAACAAATTATTAACTTTGCATTATAGTAAATCTGAAAAATTTACAGTAAAACTATTTTATTACATAACTCAAATAGAATATTAAATTTATAAATAATAGTCTGTACAATTAGTGGCGCAACTACAAATTTTAAGTTTTCGTATTTTTTTGTCTCTCACTAGCTATTTCTAATCTTTAAACGGCATTATTTTGAAACTTACAAAGTGTCGATTTGTCGCTCTTCCACTAAAGTTCTCATATGCAAATTAAACTTTATATAGATTGTAATTTTCTTTTTATGTGAAATTGATTATAATAATAAATTCTATAGTATTACATATCTTTACCTAAAATATGACACTCTGTCACTGTAACACATCAAATCTACGAAATAACTTTTACGAAATACAAATTTTAATACAATTCACATCATGTTTTGAATTACAGCATAACGTTTGTTGTTGCAACGTATCCAAAATTAATCTCGTTCTACCAGCCCTCTTATTAATTACTTCACAACAACTTAATTTACCACAGAAATCGATTTCTATTCCAGCCAAATCTCCCAACTAAACTATTAAATGCAATTCAGCATCCAGTTTACAGTGAGCCCGGTATATAGTTCCCGTATGGCAGTCAGTGTCTAGCCGGGAAAGTTTGTCGGTGGGTAACTGTCGATTGCAAAATGCAAACTTGTTCGCGCGACCACATTGATGGTTTGTTTGCAACCAGCCATCGGACCATCGTATAGGATCCGATTAACGGCAGGAATTACGTCATCGATGACCGGTTTGAGGTGAAAGGTGGCAATGATGAAATGAAAGGTTAGTTAGCCATAATTGGATGCGAGTTTTGTTGTTTTATTTGCAGGTTAAATAAGGTTGTTGAACTATAATGTTTTAGTATGAAGTATAATATTGTAAATTTGTAACTAAATTGGAAGTTGCTATTTATGTTATGATTAACTGTAAAGTTACGCTAAATTTAATTTTTAAGAAATATAATGTAAATATAAAATATTAAAAACAAGGATTCGCAGTCCCACTTAACTTTTAAAAGCAATTTTTATAAGATATAATAAAATATATCAAAAATTGAAAACTGTTAATATAATATTAAAAATAGAATCAAAAATATATTTTGAAATATATAATATAAGCATCTTTTTTACAAAAATAAAAATGAGGTGAAAATTCAAACCAAATTCTTCAAAAATATTTATAATAACGCTATTTTTATTGTAAATGAAATGATAAAATCACATCAAACTACAACTAATACTATAGAAAGTAAATAAACATTGTCCAACAATGTACTATTTCAACCACTGTCAACCTATCTATACCTTCTATTCACCTCCGTTTCTCATTCCCACTTCATTCGAGACGGAATTAACTCGATTACCGGATCCCGGCTTGTTTAGATACCGTTGTCAATTAATCTATTTCGTCGGTCGATCGTTGCCCCGTCCGTTATTCCACCGATATCTTTCTCAAACGGGTGCGGTTCCTTCGACCACTGTCCCCGGGAAGCGGACCGCTCATCGGCCGATAATGCTTATTCGATTCGAACATGAAAGCGTCGAGGTTTGTGCCGTACTTGAACCGGGGAATAGAGAGGTTAATTGGTTAAGAATGTTGGGTTGGATGGAAATTGGATTGGGCTGGATTTTTAGTTTGAAATTAATTTGTGTTTAGAAAAAGTAAAATAATATAAATTATGTTTAAAGTGATGAAACAGAAATATCGAAATTAAATTTTGTAATTAAATATTGTATATTACGATATATATATTTATACATAATCATTTTTATTATGCAAAAATTAATTTCCTCGAAACATTCTTATCCAGACAAACAACTTTTGCTTTATTTTTATATTTATGATGCCTTTCATATATGTTCTTTTATTCTTATCACTTATCACATGCAAAATACTCTCAATCATATCTCTCTATGTACTCATCGGAAGTCCACGTAGACGTAAATATTCAATATATTTTTTTTAACCAAATATTTATTAGATATTCGCACAAGATGGCCGAACTATCCGACTAAAAATTACAACAACAAAATTTTCAATACACTCATTATACACCAATCTATTTATTACCCAATTGCTAGAATAAAATTAATAAAACACAAATCTCATTGTTAAGATGTTATAAAATTCAGATAGTAAGAAGAACTGAAAGAACTTTGTAACTAGCAATCAAATTTAAAATAATATTCATTTAGAAAGTTCTTAATTTGAAAAGTTATCCGATACCTGGTTGCAAATCAATTCGAGCTGAAGCAAGGAGTAGTTTGCGCCGGATTTTTTGTTCATTTTTATTTAAATTCCTCAATCGAATATAGTAAGTTATCTTTGGCGGAAGCCGACAACGCTGATTATTGCTTCAAAGTCTCGTCGAGGCTTTCTCTTATTTCCCAAAGTTTATTTAAGTGCTTCCTACAAGTTTTAAAACATACCGGGAGAGTTTACAAGTAGGGATATGTATCTACTTTTCAAGAATTTAATTGAGTTTTGCTAACTCGAGTTCACTTCTTGGACAAAATACGCGTGTGTGTGTGTGTGTGTGTCAGTGTGTTATATTTGTTGTATGCTTTAGCATAATCATAATACAGTAAAAGATTTCCGTCTGTTTTTTTTTTCCTGATTAAGAAAACTTTTGTTTTTAAAGAATGCCTGAGGATATCCTTAATTTAAAATGTATTAAGATATTTTCATGTAAGCTTTTAAAGATACTTATATTTTTGAAATAATTCTACGTTTTGTTTTCTTGTGCTAATATAAGTAAAAACTATTGTTAAATTGTGTAACATAAAGCAAGATTATTATGTAGTGTTGTTACATATATTTTCAACTGATATTAAATATCATTTTTTAAACTCCAACAGTTAGTTAAAACAGATCGTCTTAAGCAAACGAAACATTGTATACTTTCTGCTGACAGGTCTGTATTTTAATGCGTGGCATAATTACATCCTTCATGCATTATTAAGTATCTATATACAACCAGCCACACAGAAAACTTCAAGTACTGTGTAGTGTATACTACCAGCGTGGCAATGCATTGCACTAGCTGCGCAGAATACTGCGCTAACCGCATTTAACTTGCGCTTCCACCATTTTCCAACCAACAGCTTCTAAAGATCAAGATAAATTTGGCCGAACGCCAGCCAGATACAAATGCGATAAAGCATTCAGTTAATTTATATTTGCGGATCTTTCGTTAATAACAGTCTCCCCCGTAATTATGAGTTGTGTAACCGTTGTTTCAAATAAACTGGAAACAACGAAACATTGGCATTAGCATATCGAGTTTTGTTAGTACTTTTTGCGGGGTAGTTCAAGCGCCAAAAGTAATGAAATATGTATTAAAACACGCATTAATGTTAATTATTTCGACTGTATTTTATTATTCTTTGGTGTGCAATAATTATCTTATCTGCCGTGTCAATTAAATGAAATGCTATTATAGTTTCGGAAAGCTATTCTGTTACTCGAAATTAATGTTTTATTTTCATTTTCTTGTGTATTTAATAATAATTTAATATCTTGTTGGTTTTGGGTATAAAATGTTTATTTAGGTTTTCGCAGAACAAAAAATAAAAATATTTTTACTTATATGTATCTACATTATTACTCATTTATTACAATCTTTACGGCCAATTTTGTAATAAATACTTTAATTAAAATCGACTTTAAGTCGACAAAAAAGCATTGCCCGTATTCCCACCCCTTTTGTTTATGAAAAGGTATTTTTATTTTTCACTTTAAAATAAATTTTTACTTTTACCTCTTATCAAATATGAATAATATTTTTATTTTTCATATACGTTTTTATATTTAATATTATAAAATTCAAATAAACTAATAAAAATTTTGTAATAAGTAATTTTAAGTAAACATCAACAGTACTTTTAACAAAAGTTACTTTTAAAAGTGAGGTGAGAATACGGGCCATTGAATTTAAATTCTACTGATAAAATTATTATTGATATCAATAAAGCTATGCTTTTTTGTCAAACTTTCAAATTCCTAATAATTGCAAAGTTATTTGCTGTTATTAATTAAACAATGCTTTTTTGTAGAGTTATAGTTTATTAAAAAATTAAAAAATAAAGTTTTATTAAAATAATGCATTTCTACTTGAAATAATATACAAATACATTATTGTAAGTAACTACTATTTCATTTAATTAGGGATAAATAATATACTTTGTGTTAAGTTTTATAATTATAGTGCGACAATTCAAGAACTATTTCATTTGTTTTAATATCACGGTAGTACAAACATATTCTTCTAATAGTAAGTTAAATAGAAAAGAACTCCGTTCTAAATCTTTTCATATCTTTTTGATAATATCAAACGTATCTGAAATCTTTACGTTCCGGTTCTGTCTGAATCCGTGTAATGAATCGAATGATCGTGACATGTTGCCGTAAAGGTCGGGCGAGGGCCCGTACGGTACTGAAACTGAAAACAGTATAGTAGCTCGACGGCGGCGCATCTCCCATGCGAATGAATGAATATTTTCTTAACGATTTCATTAAGTCGAAGCTTGGATGGGTTTGTTCGGCGTTCCGTTTTCGGTCTCCCGGTTCACTTACGTTACGCTATGCTTCTACCCTTATACATATGTACGCTTTAATTCTTGCGACGTATATGCCATATAGCAAATGGGAAGGCAACAGTTACAGGCCCGGCTGTGAAAATCGATTCTAATAAGGTTTTGTCTACGGATAAATTTATGCACGTTGAACGAGTAAACCGAGTGAGGGATTTACTTAAATTGTTACATTGTGGCGTTTTGTCTCAAATGTCTTCTGTTCTTTATTATTCAAGTTTATTTACAGCCAATATTTCCAATTTCATTTATTCTTAAAATAAGTAAACAAAAGTCATTTGTATTTGGCTAAAAATGTATCCTCAGAATAAATGACAAAATAAATTATACGAAAAAATGTTAAAAATATACTTGCTTAAAGAAAATTAAACTAAATTAACATCAATATTTTTTGACACTATTATTAGTGTAAAACTGAAACAAAATAAGAGTTATTATTTACAAAAAATAGTGTTGTTTTACTTTGTATTTTAGCAAACAATAGATATACATCAATATTCAGAATAGCTGATTTTTCGCTTGGCAAGCAGAAAAACTACTTCACCCGTGTAACTGTAAACGTTAACTTTCTGTTGTCAGTTGACAGAAATGTCTATTGTTCAATTAAGCGTGAAAAAAGTTAATTTCAATCGTTCATGAAAGCATACAATAAAAATGGTGATACTATACAATGGAAAAAGATTCTTATTATAAACATAATTTTAAAATACAGTTTTATAATTGCTATCATCTAATTACTATATTACTTTATTTAAACTAACAATTTTTCAAGCATAATACGTTGAATGTTTTAAACTACTTGAATACATTACATAATATAGAAATATTATAATAGTCTCTCGGGAAAAAAAGAAAGGATTTTAAAAATAAGTGTGCAAATTATAGTTGGCCGAGTGTTAATCAGAAACGAACTTACACTATAATTTACGGTATATGCGACTTGACGGCGACTTCAAATCATAACTTTTTTTTCTTTGAAGAGAAAGGTCGGGCAGGGTGGAAAGCGTAAGCTTTACAGAGTTACAGAACGGCGTTAATTTGCAATGCGAGGGCGTGAAACGGTTAGCAATCGTATGCACGCGAGAAGTTAAAAGCTTTTACAGTTTACAGTGTTTGGAAAATTGCTCAAAAATTACCAGATAAATAAGTTAGTTTTTAGTTTCTGATTTTTATGACAGAAAAGTTTAAATTGTTTCATTTGTTTATATTTAGTTTAATATATACATAGTACTTTAATACATTATTATACCTAAAATATATTTTAAAAATAAAAATAAATTTCATTTTTACAAAATATTTTTTTCAATCTATAACATTGTATTTAAACTTAAATGTATGCAAACTGTATGTAAAATTATTGAAATTCTATCCTGTAAATGGTAAGTTAAATTAATATTATTATTACTATTATTATGCAAACGTACAATTATTGCGTAATGCCATATTTTTGTAGTGTTTTAGATTAAAGTTATTACGTAATAGAAATCACTTACAAATCAGTGAAATTTCGAATCAAGTTCAAAAAGTGACAGATATCAATAGTTTTTATTATTTACTAGTAGCGAAAAAATTATTATTGATCTAAGTGAATAAAACTAATTTCTAAATTGAAAACAAAATAAGTAATGAAAAAAAAACATATTCAACTTTATATTCTGTCAATCAGAAAGGCCATTAAATTCTGTTATATGTTCCAATAACACTTGTTTTATTAATTGCATGAGTTAAAGTTATAACCTTCCAGATTTTACGACACACGTTCACTTCGTATGATGCGTGAATAGTTTATGTCTCGTCGGCTACATCGTGCCCAAGTACTCCGGAGGTCTTTTCGTTCCCAGACTATTGCCCAACCATATTTATGCCGTCGTAAGCAGTCATTCTGTTTGTCGATAAATTTCCTATCGCCGGGCGATAGATTATTCAAGTGTAAAGCATCCCCGTAGCGCGCGTGCGCGCTCGCGAGCAAAGCAATGAGACGTGGGTTATAAATCTGGGCATAACTTTTAAACTTCGTCCGCGCGAGGATTGACGACCGGATGTAACCAGTAGCGAGAGGAATAGAACAAGTATCGCGGAGAAGTGTTGCACTTAGAAAATTGAGGAAGCCACTTATATTTCGCGCACCGGGCTAAATGATTCATACGCGACCGCGTGCCAAACCAAAAGTTGGCATTCGTTGCTGTGGGCCGGAAAGCGTTCAATATACGACGAATTTTTGGAAAATAAATGGTTTGGAGGAAAGAGACATAAATAAACTGTGTTTGTTTGTTATCTTTTTATTTTCATTACTTTTCGTTTATTCTCTAATATGAAGTTTGTAGTATTTTAATTTTCTCTGGTTCGCATATCATATTTAATATTGATACAGTAATATTTTTAATTCATAATTTTACTTTATTTTAATTTTAAAGATTTATATGTGCCATTGTTTCTACTTTTATTAGATTTTTCAAATTGTTTTATATTTATTTTATTATTAACTGTATAATTTACTTCACTTTTTATAATCAAGTAATGATTAATACGTAAATAATACAACGAATTCAATATTGTATTTAGTTCGAATGAGTTACAATAATTATTTGAATTGTTAAATGTTTAATTGATTGTAAGTTAGTTTATTATATTACCATCTATTCCATTGTACCATTCACCTTCGTAATAAGTCTTTTTGCTTACTTTACAAATAAATATATTATTATTATTATTATTATTAATTTTAATTCATACAATTGCTAATTTAAAATGTATGGTAAAATAAATTAAAAATTTTATTATATGCCAAATTTAGTATAACAACAATAACAACAAAAACAACATTAAAATATAATAGTAATTTCTATTAAATATTTAAGTAATTCAGGATCAATAAATAACAAAAATGCATATTATCTTTACACTGTTGTAGTTCGATAAAAAGAAAACCGGTTTATGTTGATTTATAAAAATAGTAAAATTATATCAATTCTAAAATAACAATTTTTTGAAAGTAATACATATTTTTTAGACAACTTATAGAGATTTGATAAGTTGCTTTATCATTCAATATTAAATAAGTCTTTAAAGTGCTAAATTTGCTGATATCAAAAAAAAATGTAAGATCGCAAACACACCTATTAGAAATAATATTTTATTAAAATAATATATTTTTTATTTGCAATGTAATATATTCTTTGTAAGTATATTTTATCATAATTTCCAGGTACAACAAATACATTTAAACATCTTAAAATTAAAAATAAAATTGAGGACCAGAAAAACCTTGTTGCATCATGAAAAACAATCCTTTCTTCGTTTGCAACCCATTCCATTTCCATTAACGTAATTCTTTTTCCATGCTGGCAAATACTCAAAAACGCATTACATAAAATAATTTCAAAACATCGTATCCGTAGTACCAGTTGTGCGCTGACAGTCAGCATATTTACACTACCATCTAACATATTCCACAATTCAAAATTATGTACTGAGCGGAACGAAATACAGTAGGAAAATTATCAGTGGCCATCGCATTGAGTGTGGTGCTCTCTGTTTCAACGCAGGAACAAGCGAGCAGAGTCTGGGTCTCCTAAAGCTTTTATACAAATGCAGCTTTCGAGCGCACAAAGGATGATAAAAGCGCGTCATGTATCCTTGTTCGTTCATCGTCATTGTCCTGACGCTCCGTCTACGTTGCGCATCTGTTGCGATCCTTCTCCGGCAATTATTATTCACAAAGTCAGAGGAAACGGGATAAACTATACATTTACACATTTGTGTGGAATATATATGTTTGTGTGCGAGAAAGGATGTGTATAAATGTGTGTCTGTTCCATGTTTCTACTTCACTTATGTTTCTGAATTTGAACGTAAACGCTTCGTTTTTTATTATTTTGTTCCGTTTTGTGTCGTGACAAACCTTAATTAATTTTGTTAAGATGACTCATTGTATGTTTGTTAAATTTAATCCACATATTTAATTAAAAGGAATGGTAAAAATATTGGTTTTAACTTTTCTATCCTTATATAAAATATAAAATAGTGAAATAAATTTCTCGAGCCACAAAATTTAATGAAAACTATAACATAGTAAAAAAATTTTTAGAACTAATATTAAAATAAAAATCAAATAAATAAATTTATCGAACATACTTTTTATTGCCTGTGTAGAAAAAGGTCACTATGTTACTAGTACAATAATGACATTATTATGCAGCAGTTAGTTACTACATACACCACTGTTAGCAGCACCAAAGATAACTACAACGTTAAGTGTATTTAATCTGACATCTTCGACTGCCATACTGAAAATAATTATATCAAGTTAAGTTAATTGACAACTGCACTGTTTATTTTTCCTTGAATTTTACAGTATATGTTACTCGGAATAGAAAACTCTTTTTGTAATCATTGCTTTCTACTCCTCGTGACATAATATACTATTATTATATAGTTATAACATATTTTACAGTAAATTGAACTGATATATTTCAATGTTGATTAAATCAATACGTAATCATTTCATGCTTAAAATTTCTGTCCTTATTTCTCTTTTTTCGAAAATAATTGCATATTTATATTGGGTAAATTAGTAAAGTTTGCGTGTTATATTTTTGCAGTTAAAATATTTTTTGTGGTACCGTGACGGTTAATGTTGACATCATCGGCCATTATAATGCAGTAAATATGGATGTAATATTCTAGCCAGCAGGAATCGCGTGCACCTGTCCAAGTTGCAGCGTTTAAAGTATTCTGCAAGTACTAGCAAAATAAATATCGCGTTGCATTAAATATAACATTGTTTTACATAATATGTTTTATAAGAAGTACGTATTATAAATTATAAATTTCTTGAATGTCATATTTCTTTGTAATATTAATTACTTATTCTCTATATGTTATTTTCAAGTTATTTTAAATTAAAAAATATTTATTAGAGATCCAATTTTCTTAAAGTATGTGAAATTATATTTAACAAATATTATAAAAAAATTTGTAGTATAGTTACTTGTATTTTGTTACCTAGTAACTTGTTTCTATGTTTTGTTTGTTTACTGTTTACGTTATTTGTATATATTTTTTCCTAATAATGATATACGTCATATTTTTATATAAAATAAACAGAACTTCTCCTTGGAGCTTTCTATTTTACATATTATTATACTTGAAGTGAAATTCAAAATATTGCATTAGAAATATCAGACTATTATATTCTTCTAGTAACACAAACTTTACAAAACAGCAACTATACGAAACACCGGGTTTTAGGTCAAACGAGTATATATAAAAATGCAGGATACTTTGCGCTTAAAATGCGGGGCAAATTTGCAACTATATTAAACCATAAATGTAACCGTATTATATGCATATATAGCAGCAAGCGTTTTCATCTTTTTTTTTAGCCGGGGCGCTGCCCCCGTTATTTCTTTTAATTCTTGTAAGTGCTCATCGTAACTGGAGGGGGCCAGAAAACATCACTTAAGGATAAAGATCTGGCAGTATGCTCCGTTGCCTGGCTGTGACCTGCCTCGTCTGTATCTGCCTGCCGAGTTTCTATAATCTTATGGCAAAATGCGATGTAAGATATCGAGGTATTATGCTATTGCTGTTAGACTTGCCAGCAGGATTGGATTTAAATATTTTTAGATATTGTTTACCTAAGTATTGTTTCGTGTTTGTTATGATAAATTTATATTTTATTATAATCTAATTGTAAGAAAAATAGTACAAAAGTATTTAAATCATTTGAGATGTTTTTTCAAATATCGACCGTCATATATTTTGGAAATTCAAAGCTAACTTATTTTTTTAATTGCGCGAGAGGTTAAATATATTTTTAAAAAGATTTTTTTTTTGTAAATTTAGTGATGTAAGACATGCATATGTTATTTATAACTAATATAATTTTAAAAAATATAAAATTTAGTTTGCCTTGGAAATCTTATTTTTATCTATTGTTAGTACTTTTCTATCTGAACGTTCACTAAAAATTAAACAGTGATTGTAAAAATAACACATTTAGCTAAAACAAAACACATTTTAATAAAAATTATAATATTATATTAGTAATAATTTATAGCTAATAATATCATTTTCGAAACTTGGTTTTAGTTTTTTTGCTAATTAAATTTTTGAAATATTTTAAATTTTTTTAATACAAATAAAGATACGAACATGTTAAATCGCTAAATTAAAAAAAAAATATAAAATATTAAATTTGACCACTCGTGCCATTTAAAAAAAATCAAGTTTGCTTTGTATTTCCAAAACAAATGACGGTATAAATTTAAAATAATATATCAGACAATATATTTGATTTATATTAGCTTGTATAAAAACTAAGTGTCATTGATAATTTTACTTATGATATTTGTAATTAGCGGTTTATAATCTAACATTTTTATTAAAATAATACGATTTTAGGATATAGGTTTGCATTAATTTTTATTAATAATCGACTTTTCGACTTACTCTACGTACATCATCATCAGGAAAAATTATTCAAATGACATTACAGTAAATCAACAGAACAATTAATGTTTTCAAATTTTAATTAAAACAAAATACATTTCTATCTTATTTATATTTTATTCTAGTAAAATCCACCTTGTAGTCTTTCTTCTTCAAAAAAATATAAAACCGTCTTTGATTCTCAAACTTTGAACGCTCAAACAAAACATTGGTCCCAGCCCGCTTTATTATAATCCATCGGAGTGGAACAGCAAGTTACGATATTGGTCACCAGAGGGTCGAAATAGCTTGGGTTTCAGTGGACTGCCATGTACTTCAGGCTACCAGACTTGCTGCTAGTCTTGTACAAACGATGGGGGTGTGTTTCGGCTTTCTATATAATACATTAAAGATATGTTTTCCTCTCTTGAAACAAGCAATAAAACTTGAAAATGGTTTCAATGATTTTTGCTATGATTGTTTAAACATATTTTTCTACTCCTATTAAGTAATATATTTATTACATATGCGTTCTTTGAAAAGTAATGTTATTCAATAGTTTCGTCATTATTTTTCCTCAATTATTACTCAACACTTTTTTATCAAATAAAATATTGAAAGTTTATTACCAGAAAATTTATGACTAATCGTAAAATTGCTGCTGTTAGTGAAAATTTTATATTATAATCATACACTACAAATATTTTAATAGATTGTGAAAGCAATTTAGATAAATCTTGACTTAAAAAAAACTCACTTAAGAAAATATATATTTTTTGATATTCTTTGTTGAAAATTTGTTATCATGTAGTAAATATTAAAAATTTTCTTAAAAATATATTTCAACAAACAAAATATCTATTTTGAAATATTAAATAAGACTCAAATATTTAAATAAGATTCATTCTTCCTTACACCGAAATAAAACTTAAAATTTTACATTCAAATTTACTGAAATAAAATCTCTAAGTTATGTTATATATGCACAATTTTATTACATATATCTGCATTATTATTATTGTAATAAAATTCGTCTCGCCGCCACTGCAACAACCATCTTGAAATTTTTTGTCCAGCATTTCAGCAATGGTTTATGCTCGGTGGTCCTTGCATCTCGGCCCTCTCTTGATTTAAAAGTAAGTTTACGAAGAAAGCATACATAAGGAACACAGTGGTCTTTGGATTTTAATGTTTTTACATAAAGTTATTTGTGTATAAATTTGTTATTACGGTTTGTTTCACTTGAAAAGGATTTGCTCGGAAAATGTGGTATATATTCGTTTTTCTTTTTTTTTTTGTATTTATTTCTTGTTCTCGAAGGACCCTTTTTTCTCATATTTTATATATATATATATATATATATATATATATATATATATATATATATATATATATATAAATAATAATGTAAAATACTGCTACATTGAATAGAACGTTTTCATAAAAATAATATTATATATGTTTTTATGTGTAACATATTGTTTTTTTTTTCTAAATAGAAAATGTATTATTAACAAGTTTGTAGTAAACAAAAACTTTAATTAAAATATTTAATTAATATATATTATTGTTTATAACCTACCCTAACCTAACAAACAAACCTATAAACTGTTTTTATATATTGTTATTGAGCATATTATTTTATTAATTAAAGTTATAAAAAAAAATTAAAATAAAATAAATAGCAATTTGCATAACACAAATAATCGTATACATAATTTTTTTATTTAAGTTCACTTTTTAGTTTGATTGTAAAGCCTGGATTACATAGAGATGTTAATAAATTTTTTATCTTTAACTATGATTATCCAGTATTGACAAATATGAATCTATATATTACATGGAAAATGTAATGTTTTTAATATTGTTAAATTTAATTTTGTTGCAAATTAACAAATAAATAATAATGCAGAAATGAGTTTCAATATTTCAAAATTTTTGTTAATAAATTGAAAACTATTTATATAAATTTAAAATTTAAACTTTATATAAAAGATATTTTTGAATCAATTTAAAAAACCTGCACAATTTATTATGCAATTTTGTATTTGTCACCATAATCAAAGATAAATTTATGTTGTACATAAACTTTATCTCATTTCGAAAATAACTTCAGTTATAGATACTCTCACATATTTTACCGTAATATCTTACCGAAGAAAAATTCTGATTGCCAACGGTAAACGAAGTATGATCTATTTTCTTATGCGATACACAGACACACACACACACACACACACACCTTCACATCTTCCCCGATTCATACATAACCTACAAAAATTTCCACGTCATTTGGCCAGGGCGCGCTCTGTCGCGTACGAAGCAACCAACGATTTAGCTCAAACGACTCAAAATGCCGTTCATCAAAGTCTCGGCCATGCGTCCGCACGATTGCCAATTTATAGACAAAGTAAATTTGAAGCAAAGACTGCAAAACTTATCTCAGTTAATCATAGAAACGCGCGATATTGGGAGATAATTTTTTCTCTCAAATCGTTTTCCAGTTTTGAATATGGTAAAGTTGTCAAGTATTTTGCGAGTTTATTGAAAATGGTTGGATTAATATTCGATAAATCAAAGGGGGTCGTGAGCAGATTTTTTTTTGTAAAGAAGTTTGGTGATTTAAGTTTTGCTTAATAAACCTTTTTTGAATGCTCATGGTTAATAAAACGCTTATCAAATATAATTTTCTAAATTTTCTATTTAAAGTTTAAAACAATTTCTTACATTATATGTACAATCAACTTTAATGAGACCGTTTTTTGATATTTGTTGAAAGGTTTAATATTATTAAATAATAGTAATGATAGACCAAAGATTATAAATGCGATTTTATAACCGAGCTTTATTATTTTACGCACATCTGAAAATGTACGTTGAGAACGTCGAAACGTCAATTAATAATAAAAATTAATACAGAACTATAATTTAAAACCGTTTTATTTTAATATAATGAATTCTGAAAGATTTCTTTACTATATTTAGTTTTAAACAATTTTGTAACATTATTTTAAATAACTTATTTAATATGAAATACTGTACTTATCAAAAAAATATATTAATATTTATCACAAAAGCTCAACTTAAAGAAATTTACTATTACATCACATCGTTTGCGTGTTTTGGCCCGTAAACGTGTTGTAGCCACGATCGGCGACTTAAGCTTTCACGCAAAGTTCAATCGCGCTTGTCTGCTATACAGCACCGAATGGGGCCAAACAAAAAAAACTTCGATTCATCGGCCTGATAACGACTACTTCACTTTGAAGTAACACATTTAGAAATTTTTGCAAGCGTGCTTCGGTTATTATGTACACGGAATATTATTAGGAGAAAAATTGTTCCCGTAAAGGCGTGAGTAACTTGAACGATTTTATTTCGAAAGTGTAAAATTGTTACTCTGTTATTATGCTATGGTAACTTTAAAGAAACGTAATGTTTGTATATTCGATATAATAATTTTACTTGTATTTGATTTATTTATTATGACACAAACTCCATTTTTTTATATATTATTTAAAATATTGTGAAAATAAAATGATATTTGATAGCTTATAATTTAAAACATAATAAACTAACTTTAAAATCAACAATTATTTAGCATGTTTTAAATCAGAAAAATTAATGCCCAATAATATATTTTACCCTCTCACTTCTAAATATAAAAATTATTGTAGAACTATATAAAGTTCTTTAAATTTCAAGATTCAAGTAACAGAATAGTGTCATAAAAATTACGAGAAATATTCGAAATAAACGAAACCATATATGTTCAACTTCTCGAGCATATATCCCATATATTCCACCTAGAAATAAAATATTATTATTATTATTGTAACAATTCATGTTAAAACAAAGTAAAGCATACTAAAACATAAACAGTTTAAAATAACAACGTTATAAAACTTGTAAAATAACTAAATCCGCGCCTGTTTTGCAAAATGCAACACACCGAAAATAAGAAATAAAAATTACCAACGTTACGTATAGTCATAACATAATAATAACGTTGAAACACCGCATTTACAATGTAAAAAGCAAAATGTCTTCAGTTCATGGAACACGGTTCTTGTTTTTTTTTTATTGGCTTCTCTTTCACTCGTATGAATTGCGAACTGTGTTTTTCTGATGCTATACCTACCCGTCTAACATTTGTTTGTTTGTACACACCAATCCAAACACAATAGAATTGAAATGCACACCAGCATAGAAATAAATAAATATACAACTAAAGATGCACTTGAAACGCAAACATTATATTACGTAGTTTTTAGAAAACAAGTATTTTTATTCTTTTGTTATGCCTTATTAAAGACATTTATTGAAAGAAAATTACGACAAATTCATTCAAATAATGATATGATATTTATTTGAAGTTTATATAATTTATTACAATAAAAAAAATTACAATTTTATATATAAATATTCCTGAGACAATTTTTTTTTGTTATTTTTCAAATTAGTAGATATTATTTTTATACATACTACAGAAAACATTGTCCTTATATTCATAAACATTTTACACACGTTATTGCAAATTTCAGTGTAGAATATATATAAACTTTTTGATTAAGAATGGATATATATATATATATATATATATATATATATATATATATATATATATTATTTAAAATAACTGATTTTCTACTATTATTGTAGTCCGCTTTAAATTATTAAAGTTAGAAATGAAAACATTATTGTTTAAAAGTAGTTAGAACAAATACCGATGAACTTCTTTAAACATTTTCTGAAAAAGACAAAAATCTATAGTTGAAAATTTAAATAATTGAAAAAGCATTTAAGAAAAATTCATTTAAATATATCTAACTTTACATATTTTCATATTAATTCTGTAGAGAACGACTTTAATACTCCAAAATAGATATTTTAAACAAATACTAAATAACTCATTAATTGAAGAAAAAAAACTATATCAATTATCCAATTTATTTTACATATTGTTTTTTAGAACTTGTTATGAGTAACTATATGATAAAAATGACAATGGCACATTCAGTTGTTTTGTGATATATATTACGTAAAATTATGGTTTGTCCACAGATCATAAATTCGCAAAATTCAATAAAAGCTAGAGTTATACAAAAATGTTTTTAAATATTACGTATATACAAAATACTTTAGGTACAAATTCCCTTCAAACATAATACAATAAGTTTATGAACTATAGACAAACTTTACCAATACTTAATATATTTAAAAATATAAATTTACTCAAAAAGAAGCATATTTTCCACTATTTTAATATTTTAACTAAATTATTATAAGTTTTATTAATTTGTGATTCCACAACTTTTGGAAAATATTAGAAAAACTCAAATTTTATAATTTTTTTATCAAAAGTACAATTGGCTGCATCGAGCTACAGACGATTGTAAATCGGTATATTTTTCAAAATATTTGTTTTTCTCTTATCCTGTGTTCACTTTTTTTTTGTAAATTTATTTAAAATATCATATATTATTTTAACATTATTTATATCCTTAATCTAAAATTATATACAACTTATACTAACAATTCTTAATATACTATAATTATGTTTAAAAACAAAATTTTATAATTTAAAATTATAATAAAACTAACCAGTCGTTTGTATTATATCAGCAAAGCTAATCCATATAAAAATAACATTTAAATTAACTAAAATTAAAAACTAATTGAAAATATTTATATATGATGGAAATATTTAACTTAATATAAACAAAATTAAAATATATAATTTTATTATCAAACTGTAAATTTTATATTAATATAACAAAATCCTATTAATATATTAAAAATTGTTAATTATTAAAAAAAATTAAATTGCTTATAAGCAATACTTTTTTGAATTTATAATGAAATAATATTAAAAATTATTTAATGTTATGATTTAGACAATTAATTGATATAATTTTAAATAATACAATTATCTGATTTTGCGTACGATTTAATTAGAAAATATTACAATAATTATAAATTAAATTCAACGGCTGATCCTACAAGCTCCATTTTTAAAAGTTATAGGGCCGGTATTTTATTTTCTGGTTAAGCGCATGAATAACTAACCGAGCTTTCAAATTAAACAGGTTTCAAATTTGATAAATAGAACATATAGATTTAATCACTTGTTAATGTAATTAGTACAAAAATACAGAATATATGTCATTTTAATCAAATATTTAATTTAACCAACTACCGAATAATTTTAATCGAGGTTCAAAATACCGGCCTTTATTTGTTTAATACTTGTCTTATAACAAGTTATATTACCTTCAACTTATCATTAGAAAAAACCGAGCTTGTGTTATCAACCAATTATAAAATAATAACAATAAAATATATTTTGTACAATATGGCAACTTCCACAACATAAAATCCTATAAAAATATCATGAGGTAACAAATATTTGTTGGAGCACAGTAACTTTATTCCTAACCTTACATTTAAACTGTTCTAAATCTAACTAACTTCATCTAACCTAACCTAAAATGCAATCCAACCTAACCTAACCTGTTTTAAACTTACGTCTAATATATACAAAAACAGATAGTTTGCAGAAAAACACCGGCAGTCCTGCAAACCAGCGCGGCGAAACTAAAATGTCCGCATCGTCTTATGCAATAGTTGCATTTTAGTTGCCGGCAGGGAGAGCAAAGTGCAGAACTTGCCGCACGATAAAACGCCATGATATCGGGGGTGTACGCCGGCTGTGTCGCATACATGTGACATTACCACAGGCGCTCGTCTTGCATTTCAGAACAGGGACAGCGCTGCGCGGCTTTTCATTTTATATAAAGAGATGCACCATATCCCAGTAAGCGAAAATACCGTGACGTGTGTGTAAAATTTTGTCGCGAAAGATATTTAATGTTTGTGGTATAATTTCTAGTGAAATTTTTCTGTCCGGTATGATGTATAGTACTATTTTCTTTTAAATATAATTCAGAGTTTTAAAATGATGCTAGTTAAATAACTTTTTTCTTTTTTTTTTCAATACGTCACCGTTAAATGGTAACGTACCCGTATTTAAAGATGATACGGGGCTCCTATGAGACTTGCAATAAGTAAAACCTTTACAGATTTAATACATAATATTTTAAAAAATATTAAGTTCAAAACTAAATTATTTATTTTAACTACTAACTGGTTTTGTTAAAATAATTTTCCAATATTATTTTCTCAAGCTACGAACCTTCCTTCCACTCTTGTAACAATCATTTGATACTATCACAGAGTTATTTTGATTTTAGAGAGACGGTTAAGCGAAAATATAATTTTTTATGCAAATAATAAAAGTAAGGTAATTTATTTTAAAATGTAATTTTACTTTATTATTTAAAAACAAGTTAAATTTTTTTTCAAATTTTATTAATTGTGTTTTGAATATTTTCTATTTTGATTGTTATACGTATTACAGGGGCCCGGTATACACAGTCGCTTTTAAAGTACTTTTAGATAAAAATACGTATATTTTAAATTATTTAGCATTATTTATATTTTAAAATGTTAAATATACTAAAAAGTATTTATTTTATAAAAATTGTTTATATTTGATACATAATAAAAGTACTGTAAAAAGTACTATGATTGACCATTGTATTTTACATAATATTGATAGCGGAATATAATATCAGAAAAAATAAATGTATGGAACAATAATACAAAATTAATTAGTACCATATTAATTACTATTTTTGCAATAAGAGATAAACAATATTGTGTAATACAAATTTGAGTTAGAAATAATTAAATTATTTAACGATACATATATTGTTTGATAAAGAATAGAATTGCTGGAAAATAATATTAATCATTATTTAGATTGTTTGCAAAATAATATTATATATTAATAATTCTATACAAAAATATAGACAATAATATAATTTATTTGATGTTGCAAATATATTTGTAAAATTACGTCATTATTATTTCAATTTCGCTGTATGCAATTTTTTGAATATTAATATTTAATATAGAATGACAAAATATATTTCACTGAAAAATAATGTACCACAAACATATTTTTAAAATCTGCAGTGAATATTTTCGCTTACTATTTTCAGTACTGAACTCGATAGTATTGTCGTCCTTGATGTATTAATACTTGCTGGTAACGTTGGTCCTGTTGTGATTCCTGCTGCGGCAAGCTCACCGGTGATAGAATTAGGTCAGGACCTGAAACAGTAAAAAAAATAGTTATTTATATATTTTTAAGTAATGTTCGTAATTTTTTGTCCAGTACAGAAACGTTCAAAATTTTTATTAAGAAAATACGGTTAAAAATTAACTAAATATTATACAATTAAATGTAGCTTTGTCATAATTTACATTATTATAATAAGGCTATTCATAATTTTCAAACTGAAATTAAGTAACTATCTGTCTGTCAGTTTTTCTATCTGATCAAAAATTAACAAAATATTATACAATTAAATATAAATTTGGCATAATTTACATTTTTATAATAAAGCTATTCATAATTAGGTAACTATCTGTCTGGCAGTTTATATTTTTGCAACCAAAAAATCTTCTTTCAAAACATTGTACTCAATATTGAAGTCGAACCACAAACACAGACAAAACAAAACACGAACCAAGCTTAAAGATGACCGAAAGGTCAAAACGCGTAATCAATAATTTAACAAAAAACAAAGATCCTGACAGGGAATTTAATAATAAGTTTAAAATTAATATTAAAATGCTTCGTAAAAGATTTAAGCTTATAACACCAGAACAGCACGACTTAATTTAGCTAGTATTCTAATTAATCACAACCTTCTAAATCTAATAAGCTTTAATCTACTTACAGTCAATCAATCGTACACATAAACGCAAAGCATATACGCAAATCAAACTCACCACGAATATTAGTGCAACTTTACGCCCGTACGTAATAGAAAATGGATAGTTGCACAGAAGGGGCTCAATATGACCGTTTTGGTATCAAACGATTACACGGCGATTTAGCCGGACATAGAAACAAAGGAAAACGGATTTCCGTTGCCGATAAAATTGAAATCCGCCAGTTCGGAAATAGACTTATATTGGAGGCGGAGAATATAAATTGACATTGGTGTTCCAGATGTTTCAAAAGCATGAGAGGGGGTGGAGGGACGCAATAATTAATGTCGATTTGCCGATGAAGCTCTTTTCACAATTGTCTATAATTATTCTAGATTAAGTCATCTAAGTTAGATTGTGTGCTATGTGTGTGTATTGGTAGTGGAATACAAATCGCATAATAGATTCGATTAAATTCTAGTACGCCTTTAATCAACTGTATTGCTGGGAGCCATAATTGAAAATTAATTTCACTATATTTTGGCAGTGGGGGTTGTGTCGATAGTGCTGTTTGGATAATATTACCAAACACCTATGTCAAAAGCTATGCTGTAAATTGTTTTCAGTCTCTGATCAGTTTTGTTATAATGTTTGGTTTCAATGTTTCAACTAAAACTTCCTCTATTCACTGTTGATGGCTGACAGTAAATGCGTTTGATTCCAATCAACGTATTAAATTCTACAGTGGATTGAATTTATATTTGGATAATGGCAAAAATTTTATAGAATATATAAAAATGTACTCATATGTAAGTGGCACAGACTTTTTCTGTTATGCAAAAATCTGTTTCCTATCCGACAAGCAACTTTTGCTTCATCCAACATTCATAAAACCTTTTATTCTCTACCACCTGGAAACATTCGCTTACATAAAACACTCTCAATCATACCACTCATCTACTCATTGGACATTTACCACACACAATACCACTCACTTTATTATTTTAACCAAACCTTTATTAAACATTTGCTTAAGATGGCTAAACCATTTTAACTAAAAAAAAAACTAAACAAATACCAGTAAGAAAATATAATACAAATAGAAATTAATAATTAATAAATTTTTAATATAGTGAAAATTGTCGAAATATGAAGAAGACAAATAAATAACTTGAACTTAAGTTAAAATGTATTGAAACTAAACAAAACTGTATAATCCATGTTAAAATATTTTGTGAAAAAAGTCTAGTAACTTACAGATGTTTTAAGAACAAATAATTAATTACCACATAAATGTTTGAAGAACAGAAAAAAATTGTTAAGTTTGTATTTTTTAAAGTTAAATAAAACTCAAGAATAAATTCTAGGTAAGTTACTCAATCAATGCTATTCTTAGAATAAGTAATAGTCAAATAAGAACCAACGCTGCTATACACAAAATTAAATTCTTATTCTAACCTGAAATTACTTCCAAATAAAAATTGACTTTTATTAATAGTTTTCCTTATTAACATTTATATTAAGAAACTATAACACATACTAGCAATTTAGTTCACAAAGTCTCAACTATGATGCATATAGTACGTATTATTGTAACATATTTTATCAGGAAGTGAAATTAGTATTTCCTAGTATAATCATCTTGGAAATCAACTACGGCAATTTATGTCACGTATTTCTGTATTTATGATCGCGGAAAATGTTTGCTATATAATCAAGTTTACTGGCACACGATATATACATGTGATTATTTTAGGAGTAACAGCTTTGCGTATAATACGGTAATGTTTGGATTACCTGCAACACTCACTATTTTCAATCTACTGTTTCATAACTACAACAAAAATTACGAATAATAAATTATGCTAGTGCTGCACGCATCATGTTCATTATTAGTATGACTATTTTTATTTTTTGTACAATTCAGAATAATTTACTAAAATCAAAAATTGGTACATTAATATATACATACATAATCACGTTATGTACCCATAAAAGTGTGGTACAAATTCTTTCCATTATGCATATTTTCACTTCTTTTAAATAATATATTATTTATGTGTTTGTGGTTTAAGGGAAATTATTTTATTTAATTTGTGTAGGGGTTTTGTGATAATTAATATTATTTGTTATTCATAACGGTAATTTATTTGAATTATTATTCAAAACCCTTTCACCAATAAAAAAAAGTTCATTACTCAATAAATCAATTGAAAAAATTCTATTTGAAATAGCTAACGAGTAATTATTTCATTTTTATTTATATAGATCATTATTTTAAAATTAAAATATAAGTCTATTCATAGATATCCAGCAAATAAATACTAAATTCAACTATCCCACCACAAAAATAAGACACCACATCACTTTCCTGCAACCGTTTCAGGCAAAGAAAAAAAAACCCTAAACCGGTAAAAAGGCTTTGATACAAGACCGCGAACCGTTCACGAATACGTGATAACAATTTGAAAAAGGCGGCCTTTTCATTACACAGCCCACCGGCCACACGCTGTAAGGCGCATGGGGGGGGGGGGCTAGCGTTGAAAGCACCCAACCAACCCTCTCAAGTCTGAAATACTGCAACATTGAAAAGATACCCGGTCGTCCAGCGCTGAAATGGTTAGGGCCGTGCGCGCACCTCGTTCCTGCAGTCAATGTTCGTGATTTAACGCTGAAATAGTCGTAAGTTTCACCTGAACGACGTGCTGTCGATGAAAATGTTTCAGGCTGATTTTTTTCCTGCTGGGGTTGAAGATAGTTTTTTCGGTTAGCAGTACAGATTTGCACGTATCTGATAAATTTAAAATGGAAATTTAAAATTTGTTAAAGTTATTAATTAGTAATATATTAAAACTAATAAACCATACAACTTGTATACACACACGTTGTGAAAAGGTTTATTAACATATACAAACACAAATTTATTTAGATCAGTAGTTTCCAAAGTGTGCACAAAAATAGAAAAATAAAATATAGTTTTTAACAATCGCAGAATTGTCATTTTTAGTAATTTAAAATATTTTTACATATTCATAATCTAGGATAATAAACGTAAGGTAATGATTTCCGATAACATTATAATAACGATTAAACTATAATTTCTAACACAATAACGTAACGATATTTCGATAACGTTATAATAACCGACAACGTTTTGTAAAAAAGTTACTTTTTAGCATTATTCTCTTTGAGTATTCTTTTGAGAAAAATAAATATATTGTTTGTATTTCAAACATGAAAATTAATTTCGTAACATTTTTCTTTAATTTACCTTTTGCAGATAATTTCAGTTACAAATAAAAACATTATATAACAACAACATAAAATTCATTTTTAAAATTTTATATAACTATTTGAAACGTTATTTCATCTCTCTTCATGATATTAATAAAATTATTTCTTTACCAGTTTGCCACTTTAAGAATAATTAAAATGCATGAAAATTATGTATATACATTATAATTATTAAACAAAAAAAAACTATTACTTTGTAATAATGCATGCTACAAAAGTTAACAGAAAAAACAAGTGACGTTAAAATTGATATGTCACTCAAGTTTAAAATAAATGTAAGTAGCATTATCACACATAATAAATATTTAATAAGTCCATAAAACGAACATTTTATAATGATTTTTAATGAAGCAATGTGCATTTTTAATTATACTCCTTCACATTTAAAATTAATAAACAGAGTAAGTCGATAAATAAGAAAACTTTAACATTGATTTTCTAAAATTTAGTTCGGAAAATATGAAAGTGACATTTCGCGTAAATTGTGTCGAGAAACTAACAATTCATTATCGCATTTTGATAAATGATGTAAGAGTTGTTCGTTAGGACATTTTGTTAGATTAACCCTTTATCTTTAATGTACGGTGCCGTTTGTACAAGAACAATGACAATAGAAGAGTTCATTGGACTGTCTCTTCATTTACAATGCGATGGGCGAATGTAAATAAAAGTCTTAATGCGTTTACTCACAAAATGGTTATTTTTAGCTGGTAAATATTGATTGGTATTTTTAAATATTTATAACCAATAATCAGACTTTTATTTGTTTTATGTTTTATTTATTTTGTCATTTATAGTCCGTCGTCTATTGGCAATTATTTTTATTACTATTTTGTAATTGAATTTTTTGTGTTACTATGTTAACTATGTGTAGTTAATAATATTTTTACCGACCGTCATATCACATATGATGAAGGAGGTTATTGTAATCATATCAAATTTGCCATATCGAGATTTTTACAGATAAGCACGAATTAGGCTTATAGTAACACGAATTAACTGTTTTTATCGTAATCTCCGTCTGTCGGTTTATCTGTCTGCCTGTGGACACTACTACTAGTAAATTTGGCTGAACGGATTGTTATAAAATTTCATATTAAACTTCGGTAAAGATCTGTCAACCGGAAGTGGTAATTTAACTAATGTCGTTTTTATGTGTTTTATGAATATGTTGCAACAGAGATATATTTCGAAAAAACTTCTTTTTAGCAAAAGTTGCTAAACAAATTATAACTTGCAACTTTTATTTGGAACATTTTTCGATAAGTCTAAATAATTTTTGTATAATGTTTCATATACCTATAGATAGATATATAGATAGATATAATTCTGTAAATAGGTGTCATATTTATGTCAAGACAGTATTGTTTTTAGTTACCATGACTACAGTGACTACAGTAGTTGTTATGCAAATTCTTCTATTCCATAAATTTATTTAATACGGTGACGGTCGGTTCTGCGGTGGCCACAACAAATATTTTTCCTGATAATATATATATATATATATATATATATATATATATATATATATATATATATATATATATATATATATATATTAAATCGTCGATTTTTAAATAAAATATACAAAATTTTTTTTTAATAATCGTATTTTTAAATTGGTACTAGTAAATTTTAATCTCTGCCCTTCTGTCATTGAGTCACAAAGAAATTATCGTTCGTGGTTAAGTCTCACAAATTGCTGTATCGCTATTATGCATAACATTTAATATCACTTCTCGCTCGGCTAGTAAAAATTATATTTCCAGCTAAAAATATAATATAAGTTGTGCACGCTATAAGTTCATTAATATATTCTCTGTTTGCTGATAAATACCTAGTTTTTAATTGAGAAGCCGTCTCAAAAAGCTTTACAAATAAAAAGAATTTGACAAATGTCATTTATTATTTTTTTTTTATTTCGAATACAAAAAAATGTAAATTGAAAAATTCGTAATACATTTCAATACGTTACGCTCCAATTAATCTTTGTTCGACAAAAAAAAATGAAAAATGTTGAATTTGAAATGTTTTATTTTAATGTCCAGAGAGAATATTTTTGTTATTTCAAGTACGAGATTTTGAATAATATTCTGAATTTATTTTTTTCAATTTCATTTTTTTTATATTTATTATTGTATGATATAATTTAAAAATATATGTAATAGTAGTTGTCATATTAGTGCCTTTTTCAATATAAAATTTTATACAATGTCCGCCAAAAAATCATAAAAATCGTTAAATAATCAAGTAAATAAATATTTTCTATTTTTATTTTATAAATTAAAAAAAGAATATTTCACCAAATTAATTTTAAAATAACTTTATAAGAATTTTTAAGATATAACGTCAGGTTCTAAACAGATTATTGAACTTTCTAAGAAATTAAATGATATTTCAACTTTAGATAATCTTATTAACTTTTAACAATAGCACTGGAACAATTTAAGAGAAGTTTATTTTAGTCGTCCTCGTGGTAAGCGCCGTGCTACATAAAAAAGGATATAAACACAAGTTCAACAAATCAGTGTGTGATTTTTACGATTTGCCACTTAAATGCGTTCAAGGAATAAGGATGTTTGTCTGGATTCGAACACGTTCAAAAGTTCAATTCCAGACTATTACTTTTCGTTATGTCCGGTCTTATTTTTACAACTAAATGCTCCCGTAATGTAATCCACTGTAATAAAATTGCTCTTGTGCTAGTTGTTTGTTTCTAGTGATGGATTGAACGAAAAAACCAATGTATTACATCTCAATTCTTGTTGGAATGGAAACTAATATTTTTTAATTAGAGAGGTTTGATAACTTAGTATTAATAATGTTGAAACGTTAACGTGAAATAATGTCTAAAATAATATTTTGCACGTCTGAGCAATGATGCTAAAAACGTTTTTTCTGCTGAATTTTTTCTTATGTTAATTAATAATAACAAATTTTTTTTTATTTTAATAAAAAATTTAATTAAAAACAATAAAACTAAATATAGAAACTAAGCTACGACATTGATTACTTGTGTACCATTAGACCACTGATTAATATTTTAGACTTTTTCAAATAAAGTGTTGATAGTATCTTAGTATAACAAATAAATTCCTTCAAAACAAAATTTAATTAAATTAACAAATAGCTGTGTACCTTTATATCACTAATCAAGAATTTATTAAATTTTTGTAATAACAAGATTAGAAGTATATGGATAAACCCATATATAGACTACTTTGACATTTCTCGGAAAGTTGGCAACACTGTATTTTAATAATATTATAATTTATGTGGGCATTAGGAGATACTTTTCTGAAAATTTGATCAGAATCGAATAAATAATGTAGCCACAATAAATTTTTAAAAAAATTTGTGATTTTTTTCTCAATAAGTTGGCAACACTGTATTTTGTTAAAATTGCATAATTTATTTAGGCACTAAAAAAAAATTATGAAAATTTGATTAAAATCGGTTAAATAAAATGATTATAATAAATTTTTAAAAATTTTACTAATATTTTTCTCGGAAAGTTGGCAACACTGTATTTTGTTAAAATTACATAAATTATATGAATACTAGGAAAATCTTTTGTGAAAATTTGAGTAAAATCCTTTGAATAACATGGCCATAATAAAAATTTTAAAACTTTAGTAATTTTTTTCTCGAAAAGTTGGCAACACTGAATAATAATAAAATTATGTAATTAATAGGAGCATTAGGGAAATCTTTTCTGAAAATTTGATCAAAATCGGATAAATAATGTAGCCACAATGAATTTTTGAAAACTTTAGTAATTTTTTTCTCGGAAAGTTGGCATCACTGAAAAAAACCAAAACCACATGACCATCTTGGGCACTAGGCAAATTTATCCTGAAAATTTCATTATAATCGGTTGAACCGTCTAGGAGGAGTTGCGATCACAAAATTTTGTCTGACGACCGAGCGAGCGAGCGAGCGAGCTGACGACGCACATCCATACACCCACATAAACTAAGTTCAGATTCGTCATCTAGAGGCTATATGAAGGATTTCTATACAAGTTTTTTTTTTTTTTGAAAATGTTACAGACACCGTACCAAACACTATACTACTTTTTTCCTTGCAGTCAAAGTAGTAATAATGGAAGCTGAGTTTTCAAAATGGATATATATATACGCAGTACAAAAATCTATTGGATTTGATGTATAATAATAAAAGTCTCGGGAAAAGTTATACAAATATATATTTTCTCAACTAGTTTCAGTTGTTATACTATTCTCGAGAATGTGTAAACAAGTGATGTCAAAAATTTAAGATATTTTAGGTCTTAATTTTTTTTTTTTTTGACATTATTTCCTACTGTAGTTTTTGTAACAAATAGCACATCAAATAATGACAAATATATTTTTGCTGTATAATTAAATATTGTGGTTTAAGAATTATTATATTGAAAAAAGTTCGATAAAAATGTATAACCTTTCAAAATTCTATCATACACTCTATTAACAACCGTACCCATTTATATTCCTACCCTACACAGCAGAAAATGTCTTAATCTTCGCGTTTGCGTTCCAAAACAACGTTAACCTCCGCACAAAAGTTTACCGAAGACATTCTCACATCGGTGGCGACGCAAATCCAAGCGTCATAACAGTGTTTACGCGCGAAAGCATGGCGAGTTTGCGATCCGATCACGGCGTTCCGTTCGTGTAATAGGCCGGGTAGATGGCCGGACGATAGCTGGACCTGCTTCGTTTCAAGCGAGAGTCGTCGCTTATTTTAGAAATTTCCATTGTGGTCAGGTCACGCGCATGCAAACAGGATTGCCCTGGAGTCTGCAGTTCTTAACCTATGGTCCGCGGACTCTCAGGTGACCGCGATGTTTGAAGGTTTGACAAAATGTTATAAAACTTGTTAAAACAAACTCTCTGATCGACTTGGGATTGTCAGATGACTGCCTCAATATAACCCTATTTCAAACTGATTATAAACTTGCCGAATTAATGACATATGGACCTAAGGCTATTGAAAACTTTTGGCCGATATGAAAGTTCAATTTGTGTTATTTTAACAATTTATTTTATAAATATAAATCTTTTACATAATTAAGAATATGTTAAGTAATTTAAAAACAATTTTTTTAAATTGTATGTACAATATAACAAAGAATAATAATAAAAACAGTAGATTGATAACAGGAGCAATAGTAATTTACAAAAAAAAAGATAACATCAATCAGTGTTATGGCACTGATTTCAATAAAATCTACCCTTCTTTAATTAATGAATTGTAAAATTTTGTAATTTAGTTAATTGCATTAGATACCTAGTAACTTGTTTCTATGTTTGTATATTTTTTCCTGATGATGATATCTAATATATCGAAACGTCGAATTATAATATAAAATTAAATAGAATATTAATAGGTATACAAAAATAACTCAAATACGTATGTTGTTCAGTTATGTAAATATAATTTATTATGTAGTATAATTAGCTTTAAATATAATATAACCCTTGTTAGTCAAATATTTTAGCGTATTGGTGACTACTTTATGAACTGACTTATAAACAATTCAAACAGTTCCTGGTTTAAAATAAGTAGTAATAATCAGTGACATGCGCAGTAGACAAATAAATGCACAAGATCAATATTTGTCATTTACATTAAATTACATACACAGTCCGTGTTTTGTTCCTTCTATAAACTGATTTACGAAGTAGTTCAATAATAACGCATGCGTACAAACGTATAATTGGCACTGATTGTTTAAAACGTATTCCTACCGACACAATTATGAATTAATTCCAAATCGATTTATAATTTATGAATCGATGTATTAACTAATCTCGAACCGCTGCTTGGAACAAATCTTCTGCAGTTAAAATAGAAAACAAAAACATTTGATGCATTTTAGGATTAATTTATTTAAGAATAATTATTTTGTTAATCATTAAAATTATCTAGCATTACAACTGCTCCTAAACAGTCACTTGGTTTGAATATGTCTTTCCTTCTGCATTTTTCAGTTTTCCCTTAAATTTTGAGTTAAATCTTAGTGGTCCGTAGCAATAAAATGCTTTTTAACGACGATTTGTGGTAGAAAAATGGTTAAGAACCGCTGCCCAGGAATATGAAGAGTGCGTGGTATAAACGCGTCGGCTAATAACGGGCAATGAAATAATACTATTACTGGGTGAAACTCTTTTTAAATTGGATCACGAACGGTGGGCGCGGTGATTGAAGGTTGCAAATTTGATTTGTGGGCTTTATTTTCCTGATAATATTATTGGTTTGGTTTTTGCATGAGTTTCTGGTGTACTAAATAAGCAAACGAAAATATAAGAAAACATAATGGAAGTTTTGTGTAAAATTACGCTATCCTTTTGATAATAGAACAGAACATAGGCAATATAGTAATAGACTCAAGTTTCAAAATAAAAATTGTAAACGATATAGAGCTACATTTAACATAAATTTAACATATTTAAGAGCTTCATTTAATTCCGTATAGATTTAGAAATGTAAAATATAAAAAAAATATTCATTATTTATATTACAAATTCTTTCTGTCTGATTATAAAACTCAAACTAATAAACTGGAAACTTTAAAATTCGATCTTACATATATCTAGTTATGATCTTGAGTTAAACAAACAAGCCATCCTATAAACAATATAACAAAAGGTTACAAAAAATTTCAAAAAAAATATTGGTTAATATATTAGACTAAAATACGACAAAAATAATTGTTAAAACATTTAGTTATAATTTGAATAATACTAGTAATTATCAGATTTTTAAATAAGCAAGTTATTTTAGTAATTTATATAAATTTTACATTGAAATGCCAAAGTATATAAACAAATAAAATTCTTATTAAATTTCAAATAAGCACACCATATTTACTTACAATTTTGTACAAAAATTTTCAATAGTAAGGATGGTCTTCCGTATTTTCTAAAATAAAAACAAATTTCTTATTAATTTAAAATCATATATTATCTTTATCAGAAAAATAGGTGAATACTAGTCAAATACAGTAAATCTTGTATAACGACCATTTGTCAGAACGGGAGAGAAAAACCGCTAGCACCAAATTGTGAAAAGAATTAATAATTATATTGTAAACCTATTTAAAATACAGGCAATGCAACAAACGTACAATTTGACAATTTATTTATATCTAATCTGCAATTTGCATATTCAACAATAATAATATTTACTGCTTCAACTAAATAAGAAATTAAAAAAAAACTGCACACATAAATATGAAATGATGCTAATATATAACCTAAATAACTGTTTGACGTTTCTAATACCGATGCGCATTTATTTTTGGGTCGAAAATGCATGAGAAATTGAATGTGTTCCATTTCATACATTTTTCTATATAGCAAACTGAGCATGCGCGTGTATAAAATATTCCGTACAGATTTTTATGTAGAATCGAATATTGAATTAAATAAGATACATTAAAAATAATACTAACGTTTAAAATTATTGAACATTTTTAATTAGATTGAAAATGTATCGAATAAATATGGTTAAAAAAAAATTTGTTTTTGCATCAAAAATTCCATCATACATTGCCAACAAACACAACACAACGCATACAAACAATTTGTGAATTTGAGCGAATGACAGTCAGAAAAACTATCCCGCTCGCGCGCAATACACGATGTAAACCATTTCATTTCGTGATGTATTATTAAACTAAACAACTAATTAGTAAATTACAAACGAGCAACATCCATTTCTGAACCACGTTGTGTTGTTGTGTTGTATATATATATGCAGCCCGCTCGCTACGTCAGAACGAAACGAAATTAGTTTGGAACGAATATGCAACGCTGCACTCGCCAGTAACTATAGCCTCGCTGAGGGTTCTCACCGCTGTTGACTCCTCCGCTGCTGTGTTACAAACGATTTTCGTCCCCAGCGTGTTTAGATTAAAATGGTTTAATACAGGGACAGCTTTGCTGCAGGTGCGGTTGCTATTAAAATATTTTACAGTGAACATTGAATTTTGTGTAATAAGATTTGTTGTTTCTTTGAAAATTATTATAATTAAATCGAGGTATGTAACCGATAAAATATTGATTAATCGATATCGAGAACTATATTTTAATATCGGCCTTTATTCTTTAATTTTATAAAATAAAACTGATATATCGAGGTTGATCTAACCTCGTCGCAGACGTTTCGCCATACATTGTAGATGGCTGAATTCAATCACCAATCACTGAAGATGCCATCTTCGAAGTATGGTAAAACGTCTGCGACAAGGATAAATCGACCTTGGTATACTAGCTCAGAATAATCTATAAATTCGATACATAATTATTTTATATTTGTAAAATTACTATACTTTTTAAAAAATTTCTTCTTTTAAATTTATAAACATACAAAAATACAAACTAACCTTTTTACTTAACCTACCCTACATTAAATTCGACTAAAATCTTTAAAAAATAGCAGTAATTTTGCAAAAAAAAAACATGTTACTTAAATCTGCATTCTCTATTACTATTTATAGTAGGACATCAAACCGGTAAAAAAAAACCTGTTAATTCAACCGGCTAATCGATATTTTTGTAAATATTAAATATTTTAAAATCCTTAAAAACCGGTTACTTTTAACTGAAAAACAAAAACAATATTTTATGAATTTTAAATTTTGTTCCCAAAAACGACGTCTGTATACATTCATATTGAAAACCTGAATCTATTTTATACCATTTTATAAAATTAACCTAAAATGTAACCAGTTAGAACCGATTAAAAAGCGAAAACGGATATTAGTTAACTATTAACCAATATTTTTATTAGTTACGTGCCCTGGTTAATTGTTTTATTAATTTTATCTACCAACAACATATTACATCTCTATATTAGCTTCAACCAGTTTAATATACGCTGATGTCACAAATGTTGTCGCAATTAAAACAATACCAGGGTATTGTTAGCGTCTAGTGTACCCGAAATACTGGGGTACAGTTGATGTTGTCCGTCGTTTTGCGTCGCCCGTTATCCGAACAAGATTCGTCACTTTCGCTGACACGCCGGCTAGAATGTAAATAAGCGGGCAACGTGTGTTAATGGTTTAATAAGAAGGGTGTCATCCGCAGAATGTGGCATGCCGCGGCTCGCATGTAGATGTGTGTGCTCGGCTGTACTGCTCTGTGGTTGGAGACAGTTGGACCCTATTATAGGGGGCGTAGAGCTGATTGCAGACGAAATGAGTGTTTAGTTGCATGTATGGTATTTAAACGGATGTTCTTTTGTTCACTACAATTAAAATTTGTTAAAATTATTTAAAAATTGTTGGAAACCTTGTAAAAAATAACAAAATCTTGCAAAAATTTTCAAAATTTAAAAGAAGTTAAAAAAATATTGTTAAAATTCTTTAAAAATTGTTCAAACGTTATAAAAATTGTCAAAATTGAGAAGAAATACAAAAAAATTTGCCAAAATTATTAAAACTTTGTATACAAATATTATTGCAAAATTTTATTATACGTTTGAAGCACGACATTACTTAATAAACATTAAACTCAATTCTTAATTTATTTTAATGCTAATACTGATTTTGTTAAAATAAAATCAATACAGAACTACAATTTTTTAGCAGAAACTTTTTTTACTATATTACTGATTTTTTTTTAATTTGCTGCACATGCGCTTATAACTCTAATGACATTTTTTAAATTATTAATAATTTTTTGTATATTTATTATAACATTTACTGTCTGCTACCAACTATAGAATCCTTGACAAGTCAAACTTGCTGACTGGCCCGTAAGCGCACCGCGAGCCTTATTTCCAGCCGTTATGAGCACGTGTGTCGCGCGTCGCAGCGCGCACTGTCATCATGGTGCGCGACCCGGCGCGGCGTCGGCTTTTAGTTCCTCTGATTACCGCCCGGCTCGCGACTAACTCGACACCGTGCCACGAATACAAATGGGACTATGTGGTGCCGCTCATATGAGCGCCAACATTGTATCTTTGTACCCCCGGTCGGTGCTAATATGATGCCACGGTTTGATGTTTGAACACAGCGGTGGGAAATTACAACGGAATTAGATGTATGTATGTATACATGTTTGCAAAATTTTCAAGTTTTGGATAATGTTTTTGAATGTATTTGTGAGATAATTAAGTTATGTACAGGTAGCATGTTTGGATAAAATGGTTAATTAATATAGTTATTCTTTTTCTAATAATCACTTACACATTATTATAGAAGTAACCCATCTATAAGATGTAAATAAAGTGATAAATTTTCTTTATTTGTTGTTTTACAAAAAAAAGTGGCAACTCACTTTGTTTTTTCAAATGACACCTATTTCTATTCTTTCCATTTTGAAGAGCTAATTTTTATTTTGTTAACCGTGGAATAAAAGTATATATTTTTATATCATATTTATTCCATAATTATCACTATTGCACATTTTCTCCGGAGTTAGAAATATATGATCTAAATCACATAATTACTAAACGATATTTTATTATTTATTTTAAACTGCATTATTTTAAACTAACAAATAACTAAACAATTAACTAATCACATTATTATCCATCTACATTTAAGTATATCCATCAGCAAACCTTTTAAAAGCTCACCGCCAAACACCAAACTACATTAACACAACTAGCCGTTACCGCTAACTTTTCAAACAAAATTACCCAGTACTGGGACTACTCACCTATCGAAACACGTTGACCGTCAGTCCCGCGTTCACCATGCAGATACACGCTAGCTCTCTCCCGTCGCTCTCTCCATTCCAAACTTCGCCGCTGGAAATTTTCACCAAAACCGTGCTCGGATGCCTCGTGTAACTCCAGTTCTAGGTCGGCGGATTTGTCGTCTTGGAAGCGTCGCGGTACCGACGGTGAAGACAGCGGCGTACGGCGTCGTTTTAGTATGATTACTGTAATAGCAACTGTGCCGACAATGATTAGTACGGCGCCGGTTATTAAAGCACCGAGGATTAGTGCTAATGATTGGCGGGCTGGTGGGGTTAAGTCATTCGGTGGGTTGGGATCGGAGACTGGGTTTGTTGGTTCTGAAAACAAAATGTACATTTTAAATGAAAAATCTTCAATCTTATATATATATATACATATTAGTACTGAATTATTTTTACACCAACTATTCTTTTAAGTGTAATGAATTAATTAACACCTTACCATCTTTTCCTCTGGGTGCATCTTCAGCAACAGCAATGCGCGCCACACGAACATTATCCAGTTGCACGGGCGGATCACTTCTGCCTCGGGCATTCTCTGAATAAACCGCTAACTGATATTCTTTTCCCGGTTCCAAAGCGTTAACGAGGAATACCGGTTCGGCTTGCTGTAGACGCATAACAGGCGGTGATTTTGCACCCTGATCGCTTAAAGTTGTACTACCGGCCAATAGGGGCAATTGCGGAATTTCGTTGACTTCCAGAACAAAACTCTGCGCTATACCGCCGTCTTCGCCTGCCTCACAAACAACTTCCACGCACCGATCGCATGGTTTATGAATTGTGCAGTCGTGTGGCGGTTCCGGTAACTCTGGAAATTTAATAATAATTAAGTAAAAAAACGGAATATATTTAAACATGCTAAAGAAATACTTCTACTACATTATGTTACGAAAAGCAGAAAACGATTTCTGTTGTATTGAGCTCAGATATTTGTGACTAGAGCAGAGTCGAGGCCAAGCAATCTGGGCGAAACATAAAACAACTATTCTGCTTTGAATAATATATATTCTTTTTTCGTCAAGCGTTACAAACGAAATCAATCTACAAATATATAAAAAAGCGTATCAAGTAATTATAACCTTGCTAACAGTTGTAGAACAATAAATATATGTATATATTATTTATATTTGTTACGTAATTTGTGAAAATAAATGTTTTTTTGGTTGAATTTATAATTTCGAACAAATTTGGCGGTGTACTTCTTGAATTTCTTCACACACTTTTCAATAGTCAAATTCAAGCGAAAATAAACAATGCAACTGTCAATTAACTTAACTTTACTTAATAATTATCAAAATGGTCACCAAAGATGTCAGATTAAATACACTTGACTATGTAGTCATGTTGGGTGCTGCCATTAGTGGTACTTATAGTAAAGCAGCTATTATATAATAATGTGCATTATTTTAATAGCACCATAATTATCACAGCCAAGATAGTATCGTAATGTCAATATTTTAATAAACTTGAAGAAAAATATATGCATTGCAAACAAGTATGATATGTAAAATCTAAAACATAAAATGTAAAAACTGATATGTACCAAATGAAAATTAAGTCTACACGAGTTTATTTATATGTACCAAAAACGAATAACGCACACACTGTTAACATATTAACCGAATATATTGGAAAAAGAAGAATTCTTCAAAAATACTATTAATTTTGAAAAAATTCCGTATGTTCAGTATTTCTGCGACACATACACAAGAATATTTTCGCAATAAATCTAGTAATGTCAATTTTTACAATTATTATTTATTTTATAAGAATAAAAAAGCTTTAAGATTAAGTTTTGTGTATATTTTATTTAAATATCGACGTTTTGATATACTTTACGTATATCTTCATGAAAATTTGCATAGAGTATATCGAAACGTCGATATTTAAATAAAATATATACAGAACTTATTCCTAAAGCTTTTTAATTTTTATGTAATAAGTTCTGAAATATGTTTACTTCAATCTTTTATTTGTCACATTTTTGTTATTTTTCTTGTGGCTATTACGTGTGACATATTAAAGTATACATTTATCATTTAATTACATGCTGTAAAAAATCTTTCAGGTTTAAAATTTATATTATATAATGTATAACAAAAATAAAAAAGTTGCATTTTTAGCACAAAAATCATCCACTATTAAATACCATCTAAACATAACAACACTCTCAACTATCAGAAGAATCTCAAATATCTCAAAATCTAAATCTGGAGTTAGGGCCAGAGTGTTTGTGTACAGAAAAAATATGCAGCGAACGGCGTAGTTTTGCTCTATGCATAGAAAACGGTATGCACACAATATCGGTTCTTGTATCGGTATCTTGTCGCCAGATATTTGCACACTCTTACCGTGCAGACACGTACCGTTCCAATATCAGAATATCAAAAATGTGCGCTCTTGCCACGAAATGATATGATTTAGGTAAATTGTTCCTACATCGATTGTTTCGGCAAACATATAAAGTGTGCATAGCTTTAGAATAAATAGTAACTATAGTGCTCTTCAACTAAGTTTATGATATTAAATAGTTATTTGCAAGACAAACTTTAAAATAATTTTGCAATATTACTATTAAATTATATTCATCATAAGTTTTCATAAAAAAATTTCTAACTTAGGCTACTAACAAACTTAGTCCATTTACCAGCAATAAGCAAAAACGTGATTGGAAATACGGAGAACGGAAATATATATTTGATTATTTTTAATAACGTTATTCAACTTCCACTCAAATGCACCATCAACTGCACTGCAGTATTCAGGTTCGCGTTGTCGACGTGTTCTTATTTTGCCTCTTTTTTTTCTCGCGTTCCGGCCGCGCGTCACCCGAAGAGGAAAAGAGGCGTCAAGGGACTTTATAACGAGCCTGTATAATGGTTCCGGTACGAGTGTGAGCGGGTGGTACCGTCTGGCCAAGTGAATGTACCGTGAAAGAAGACGCCCAGGTTTGAAATTCTACGCGCGAGTCGATGTCGTGGCAACGGGACGTCGCGACGACTCTACTGCAAATCGTGACTGCAACTGGACGCTTGAACATGGTTTTACCAACAAGAAAATGTAGTTAGAGATTTCATTCTATTAGATTTTATATAAAAAATTTAAAATGATTATTTTAAAGTAATTTATATTTGAATTGAATATTGAATTTAAAGTGAATGGACAAAAAAAAATTTATGTGTTTAAAATTTTTATTTATAGATAATATATATTGAACTAACATGAAACAAAGGGTTGATTAAACCGGATAACCGATATTTTGTAAATATTTAACGAAAATTAATCACTGTAGTTATTGTAACATTTTTATGGTACGCACCAACATGTGCTTTATATATGTATTTCCGGTTCTTCCCCTCTTTCTACCGATGCGTTCCGATAAGTGCTTTCAGCGGTACATTTCCGGTTTTTGGCTGTGGCAAAGGTGAGTCGTGATTCTACGTGGCAAATGTTAATATTATTTTATTGCGAGGACTGTAACTTTTGTATTCTGTCGCACATTGCTTTCTCTGTATTTCCGTTTTGAAATATAAAAAGATTTTTTCTTTCTTTCGGATAACGCCTCACAGAGCTTTCGCATTCGCCGAGATATATAAAATAGAAAATGGTTTATAGTCGTAAAAATTTATTTGGTAGTATTATTTACGATGCACCTTCTGATGAGTGAAAGCTTGGAAAAATATTATAAATTTTTATTAGTATTGTGACAAATAAATATTTATTACGTTTCGACTATATTGATTTATTTCTAGTGATATATATTCTTTGTTTTTTTTTTTTTTATTAAATAATGTTTAATTTAAATTGTTGCAATTTTTCAAGTTTGGAAATTTTTAAATTGTAATATGGCATAATATATCATAAATAAATTTTATTCTCCTAATAAACAAATATTATTTCAACAATTTACTACCAGATTACTATTATTAATAATAATAACTTGTTTTTTAATATCACTAGATTAAATTTATTTCTTCTTTTTCATACTTAAATCTATAAACATATTTTACAATTTTAAAATATCGGTTAAGATTAATGTTTGCAAAATAATTACTATAATATTGGTTAAGCGATTTAATTAGCCAACTTTTACTATACGCTTTTAAATACATTAAAACAATAACAAAAAGGTATTTGAAACGAAATTAAAATCTTGTAACGCAATATTACCAACAAAAAATACTCATTTTGTTAATGTTTTTTTTTTTTCGGGTAACGAAGAAAAACAGTGGCACTAATAAGGCACAATTAAATAGGCGATTTTTCAGCGGTAGAAAAAGGTTTAATGAGCGAAAATTAAACAGCTACAACAATGCAACCCCCGGCGTCTCATTATGGTTGATGTGATGGATTATTAAAAAGTGCTTTAATTGCCGCGTTTACATTTTAAAAAACATTGTGTAAATATGCTGTCTTCGAGGCACCACGACTACGCAAATTAATAACGAGAAAACGAGAGAGTAATGAGAAAATTTAAGGAGATGATAGCATGTGTTATCATTTCTTTTTGTCTTGTTATATTAATTAGGAAATTAGTAGTGTTTCTAAGTAATTATAAACTGTAACAATTTAGTGTTATTTAATATTTGAGAACTAATTATTATGTACTAAACATATATTAATCAAATTAAAAGTCAAAATAATAGTAAAAAATCTTTTGGAACTCATTATATTACTGGTACTAAAGATGCCATCTACGATGTATAACAAAACTTCTGCGACGAAGATAGATCGATCACGGCATACACAAGTTATACAAACTTTTTTTTAACCAAGCGTTTATTAGATATTAGTACAAGAAACCCTAAACAGTTTTCTTTGACTTACATCTATTTTTTTGCAGTAATAATAGTACTATACCAAAATCACTGAGTCAGTTCCATTTACACGTGATACATGCGTGATAAACCGAAATCTCAACCCTTATAGTACGTTTACATGCATATTATATTTTGTGTTCAGTTATATGTTAGCTGTTAGTTGATGTAAGGTAATTTTCTGTATTTATACTACAATACAAATGTAAACACACTCGATTGACTGAACCGTAAAAGAAGTAAACCATAAATTTAGCTTAAATCTTCAAATTTAAAGAACTGGAAACCCTTACAGTAACCAATAGGAAACAATGGGTGGTAGCATGTGTCAACTTAGTCCTGGGACTAAGTACGATTAGTGCCGTTAATATCTCGTTAGTCGCGCGACTAAGTTGACACATGCTACCACCCAATAACTTTAGTGATCACGTAAATATTCACTAAATTTAACTCAGTGAGTCAAGTATAAATACTCCACAGAAACATCTTATTTCTACTACAGTCATTTTTCTATTACGCATCTGCAACCAAACACAATTATATTCGTATAAGTACTAACACTTTGTTATATTTAATCAAAATATATTCAATTTTCGTCTATAGTGCGTATATTATATGTATTCCGTAACAGAGAGAAATAATTCAGCATTAATTTCAGAAATTTCAATACGCGTTGAAATCAAAACGATTCATGCAGGTACTGTTGCGCAATATGTTAGGTGGATGGGTGTAGAATATACCGAGAGTTGTTAGCGGTATTATGATAAAGCTCGCTTTGACAACGTTTGGCACTCACTAGACCGCGAAATTCAAACGACGGCGTGAAATGTCGTCCTATTATTGCAGTGTGTCAATGGACTAACTTGTGTTAAGTTTCGCTCGTAATGGAAATGCAGATTTTAACACTAGTACGAGAGCGTTAGTGCATATTTTCATTTGATGCTAACTTTAAATGTAGCTGGATCGTTTCTAATTGCAGTTTAACTATTTTGTTGCATTGCAAACAGTAAATGAAAATTTCATGAGTAACAGCAAAATTTATACTACAAAAAAAATGATCATAAAATAACTCCAAAAAAGAGATATTTTGAACATTTTAATCTTCTTAAAAAAAAAATTATTTTGCTCATTTTTATCGCAAATTAATCAGTTATTAACATATAATTCTGCATATAAATAATAAAATGCACTTGAATCCAATTCAAAAATTTAATTTATTAATTTAGTCGTGTCACTTATAGTAACCGTCACATATCCACCTAACCATTTCCAAATTAATCAAAATAAATTCCAACTCCCAGCCAAATCCGCATTAACCACATCATCCACCATTCTCTCTCTCTCTTTTCTAACCTCGGGAACACTCTAGCTATATCACTGCCTGAAAAATACTACTCACTGGCAGACACCAAATGAAACAGACAGGGCGTCATCTGTCGTCCGATTGCGTTGCTCGCCCAGCAGGCGAGCGTGCCCAGCTCGCCGGCCGGACCTGGGGTGAATTGCAGCTGACTGACCAGACCGTTGTTATTCATGCGGTTCGCACCCGCCACCGGCAACACATCGCGGCTGTTGTTGTACGTCCAGCTGAATTTTACCGTCGGCGGTGAAGCGTCCACGTGACACTTCACCAGTAATGATTCGTTCGGTACGGCGCCGATTTCCAGAATCTCGTGTCCTTCACGGCATCGGGGAGCATCTGAGAAAAGAAATAAATAGATTTTATTTTGGCTATCAGTTAAATTCATTATTTATTAATTAGTTATGGATAGAATATCCAATTTTTATTTGAGTTAAATCTGGCGATAAATTACGTAACATAACTTAACCTAGTGATTAATAAATTTAACACCAAACAAATGAAACAAATAATTTTGAAAAGAACATGAAATACATATAACAAGATATTTCAAGGTAAACAGAAGTAAACAATGGTATAAAAATTTTTTTAAATTATGTAAACTTTTTACATGATATGTTGTTGTAAACATCTTACAAAATCATTTTTATCGCAAAGATGTAATACATTTTCGTTGTTTAATAATTTTATTTTGCAATTTAAATATATGCAAAAAATATGGTCGTTAATTATAAACTGTTTACATACAAAGAGCGTAAATTTAAAATTATATTTGTTATTCATTTTCTAACGTTAATGTAATCAAAGCTAGTTGTGAGTTTTTTGCGTGCTCGCTTTGAACGAGGTCATATCATAAAAAGGAAAAAAGAAATATCACCTAAATAAAATTTAGAACATATTTAGAGCGCTTTGAAAATATCGTGCAATTTGTTAAGACAAATAAGAATTGTAAATTTACTTTTCTTAAATTTCCTCTAATTATTTTAAAAGTGTGTTTTAGATTTCGGATATAGAAGAAAAAACAAAATGTAATTGGACATGTAATTTGTGAGTTAATATTTTATTCTTGTTTATGTATATTTCTTATTGTGATGAAGTATGCAATTAAAGAGTTGACAGCAGCGTAATAAAATAATGTAGAATATTTACACAACTTGTAACATTATTTATTGATATATAAAAATTTTCTTCATTATGTTAGTTTATACAATAAAACTTTTCTTGGTGAAAAAAATATTGTATTAAATAATCATTTAAATTATGAGTAGATACAGAATGATATGATTGAGAGAGTCTTGCGTGAACAAATGTGTCCAAGTGGAAGAAATAAAAGAACATGTATGAGAGGTGTAAAAGTGAATAAAGCAAAAAATTTGCTGCTCTGGATAGGAATGTTGGAGAAAACTAATTTTAGGATAGTAGAAAGAAAACATGGCGTGATTGTCTATGTATGTATATATTTAAATTATTTTAAAAAAATTGAAAAACTTTTTTTAAATTTGTTTTTAACGAAATGAATATTGTAAAACTGCTATTAAAAAGTTCAAACACCATAAAAACATTACCAAACTAACACTTTCTAAAACTCTCACAATATTCTTTCTGTATTATTACATAAGCAATTTTTAACTATTTAAAAGATTCAATCTGTCTGTTATCAGAAATACGTATAAGTAAAGTTTCAAACAATCGGATAATAAAAGTAGATCAAAATTGAATTACAAAATTGTTCGCAGCAAAATAACTAACTAACTTACAAGTAAACATAAATAAAAACTTGTAATAAAATTATTGATTTCAATTATTTATTTAATATGTAAATAAACAAAACATATTTTTTATACTTATATTAAAAACACACGGCAAATTGCAATGATCATTAAGCATTAATTCTTAATTTAGTAGTTCGTGTAACATGGTTTTATTTATTAAATAATCATTACAAACTTTATTTGTCTCTGTTGATCATTTGTATACCGATATCGTTTGAAATAAATAATCATAAGAATTCGGTAAAGATAGCCAGTCATACAACTATTAGCATAGATAAACATATGTTTTACCGTTATCTGTCAAACATAAATAATGATATAGAATTATTGTATATTGCAAATCAAGTATATTATATATGTCACCGTTAAAGCGTGTAATCCGATATTTTGTGAAATAGCTAGTTATTTCATAAAATACCGATCTACAGTATAGTTAAATTATAGAATAGTATTGTTATTAGAAAATTTTAGATATTAGTTTAAGTTTAAAACCATTAAATCATATTATTATTAAATAAATATAAACTTAAAGAAATTATCATTACATCATCTCAAATATGATATTTCAACATACCTATCATTTTAAAATAATACTGGCATTACTATAATCAAATTCAAAATTACCAAAGCGTACAAATAAAAGAGAAGATGACCTAGAAACTTAGATATTGCACCAGCATCTAGGAACTAGGCTAGCGCAATAGTGTATTGTACATTGTGTCGTCTGTGCCTTGGGGAACAGAATAGCCAAGCAACAATAGCTACTCATACAAGTCGGACAGAATCTCTCGCCCATCATAAATAAGTACGATTTATAGCCGCGTGAGTGCTTGTACTCCTGCTGTCCCGCTCCTGATATTGCAGTTTAGTTACAATCTTTGCAGGGACGAATTTGGAGCAAGGTTATTATAATTTGTATTTAAGTTGTTACTTCTAATATGGTTAATAAGCTAATATTGAGCGCTTACACCAGAACAAAAATTTATATATAAAAAAAATATTAAGATAAAAGATGATAATTTTTGTTCTAGATAATTATTATCTAGATAAATCCAAATATTGAAACTAATTATTTTTTAATATAAAAGCAATTTTAGGATAAAATTTTGTTAATTATTTATATAAAAACGACGTTTCGACGAGAGCTGAACGCTCGTCATCATCAGGTCAAAAAAAATTTAATGACATTATTTAATTATAATTTAATTAATGTAAAACATATCACAACTGAAATTTCATTTTAAATCTCAAACTAGAATTTTTCTAGGTTAGAGTACTTTTTATAAGCTAATAGAAAAAATAAGAAGAACAGAATCGTAGAGCTCATGATCCATAATATAAAAATAATCTACGTTACTATGGTATGGTCTCCTGCGTCAGTCGAGTTATTTTCACTCTCGCATGCTCCAGGTTGACGTCGACGAGTTTCCGTTTTCATGTCGCCAGTCTCCACGCTTCCGGCATTTATCATTTTTATAATTTTCCGAGCTACATTTTCTTATACATAACCGTACGAGGGTACCAGCCAAGAAAACCTACATAATGTACTATTAGATACTATGTACATTTGTGCAACGATAAAAATACCAAAATAAGAATACCAAAATAAATTCAGACGAAATATTAAATAAAAGTCAATTTTATTTATATGTTTTATAATTGCTAATAATATATTTCACATATTAGTTTTATCTTCAACTATGTATTAGTTTATAAATATAAATATTTTTTTAACTTTTTTCCCTATATTTGTTATAATTTCAATTGTTTTTAAGTTTGTTTCAACCAAATTTTGAACTACTTAATTATAAACTGTACGAAACGTGCCCACTATGACAAATTATGAGCTAATTCCACAAGCAGATGCCAAAAACAGTTCTGAATTGATTTCGAACTGAACTGATGACAGAATTAAAACGGTAAAACTTTGAAGATACGTCATAATCTAATGAACAAAAATAAATTCTACACCCCATTAGCTAAATTTATTAAAATACATTCAAATATCTTATTTTAATAAAGTTCATGTTAAGTATGTACAGATATATTATATGTATATTATTGTATTTCATGTACTGACCATATATGCACTCTCAGAATCATAATAGAGCAAGCTGTAGAATGGCAGAAATCGCTAGAAATAAATTTTATAGATTTTGAGAAAGCGTTTGATAAAATTGATAGGAAAAAAATGTGGAAAATATTAGAAATATATGGTTTACCAAATAAAATAATAAGAATAATAAAATTGTTATACGAAAATTATACGGCCAGAATAGAAGTAAATGGAGAATTGTCACGAGATATAAAAATAAAAAGTGGAGTTAGACAAGGTTGTGTATTGTCACCGATATTATTTTTAATATTAATTGACTACATTATGAAGAAAACGTCGACAAAAAATTCGGGCATACCGTGGAAATTCCAAACTACACTGGCAGATATAGAATTCGCAGATGATGTTTGCCTAATTGAAGAAAGCAGCTCAAAAATGTGTAAAAAAACAGAACAATTAAAAAACATTGCAGGGAAGATAGGACTACAAATGAACGTAAAGAAATGTAAATTACTAAGAATAAATAAGAGAAATAATATTGAGATTAAAATCGGAGATAAAATAATGGAGGAAACGAGTCAATACTGCTACTTAGGTAGTATTATGGATGATAAAGGAGATAGTGGGGAAGATATAAAAAGGAGAATTTACAAAGCACGAGAATCTTTCAATATGCTACAAAATATTTGGAAATCAGGTGAATTATCACATAAAACAAAAATTAGAATTTTTAATACAAATGTAAAAAGTGTATTGTTATATGCCTCGGAATCATGGTCACCAAATAAAACAGACATCAAATTAGCACAAACATTTATAAATAAATGTCTAAGGAAAATTTTACAAATATATTGGCCAAAAACAATAACTAACGAAGAATTATGGAAGAAATGCGAGCAAGAGCCGATCGAAATTACAATTAAAAAACGTAAATGGAACTGGATAGGCCATACGTTACGGAAAGAAAATGACGACATTACGAAACAAGCACTTGACTACACAATTAAAGGGAAAAGAAGAAAAGGAAAACCATCAACAACCTGGAAAAGACAAACATATGAAGAGCACAAGAAGATTCATAAAGAATGGAGCGACTTAAAAAGGACAGCAAGAAATAAACAAGAATGGAAAGTTATAATCAAGGAACTAACATATACTGAATGAAAAGATAGTAAGGCTAGCAACCTGGCTATCTAATGCTATGCTATAGAAACACCAAATGGTGCCCTATGATCCTCAAAGGATCTTATAGGAATAATAATAATAATAATAATTGTATTTTTTAAATCAAAATTGTTATTGCTATTTATAAAATGCACTACAATTTTCATTTCAATTATTTTTAAATGTCATTTATGTCAGATTAAAAAAGTATATAATCATAACAATATAATATTGTATTAATTATTAATATTAATTATGTAATTATTATTACATTCAGATAAATTGCGTTTGCCTGCGACTGGTGCGTCAAAGCTTCATCTTCATGAATAACAACCATATACTATTATTAATCCAAATTAAATTTTGAAAACAAAAATAAAATATTATAGAATTTTTAAAATTATGATACAAACATTTGTAATATTTAGTTTTCTGTATAGAATTTTTTAGTAACATACGAAATAGAAAAAATAGCAATTGAATTTTTATGTTTTATTTCGACGTGATTACGTGTTTTGACATTTTTTGAGGATTTTTTTGTTGTGAAAGTCGACAAAATAACAGGTTTGCATCAAAACAGTGTAATTTAAATGTCATATCACGGTAACCCGTAGTGGTGCGGCTGACAGATTTTTTAACAACTTTGAAAACATGTACCGAAACACACCACTGCATTAAACATGTTTTGCTGTATTAACATTAATTCTAAAAACGTTCTGAAAATTTTACCATTTTTCTTTTATTCTTATAAAAAATGCAATCATATTGATATTTTAGAATATTCGTCAATGCAATATCTCGATTGAATACTAACTGTTAAGTAATGAACTTACAAACTTACACAGTTGAAAAACGTTTATTATAAAACAAATTTTAACATCATTATTCAATAATTAACTAAACTATTCAAGTTAAAAAAATTTTATATCTTTAAAAACTTGCTAACGTATCTACCCTTTTCGTTTAATAATATTTGATTAGATATATAAATATGAAAAACACAACCAATTATTTGTATATTTTATATAATAATTAAAAAAAAAACATTTAGTCTAATAAAATATATAATGACAAAAAATTTCCATAGCAGTAAACAAATCTCTCAAATTAGTAATAATTTAATTCCCAACTCTGGTCATTTCCTCTGCATCTGCATAAAACTGAAATTTAAGCCGCTTTGACTAATATCCTAATATTAATAGCGTTGGTGCGTGGCTCTAGAAGAGCTTAACTATCCAACGCGGGTTATTGACCGTATAATAATCAAATCGATGAATGACACAAAATTCACTTTCCATTAGACAAATTTGTCGCTCGCTTATCGATGAAACAGCACATAAAAAAAACAGCCACGATGTCCCAAGTGCACAACATCGCTTTTGGACAATTCATCGCAACGCTTATCCGCTCTTAATTAAACGACTGGGTAATATTGCTAGGGATCATGTTAGCCTTGACAGCCGCAATGGCTGCTACTGTATATTGATAACGTAAACGGTGTTTGCAGAAAGGGGGGTTAGGGGTCACTTGAGAATTAACGAACAATACAACGGTTCGTTTACAGTTTATTGCTGCAATTATCGTTCATTCAAAATTGATTATTGTCCTTAAAATGTTTTGTTTGTTTATTTGTGAACGCGGAGGCAGACGGGATTTGGGGCACAAGCAGGAAAATTATTGCTGGAGTCAGGAGAGAAATCAAATATTGTTTTGTGATATTTATGTTCAATTGATTTTAAATTAATTTAATTGATATTAATCTAATTTATCTCGACGTAGAGTTGATATTGTTTTGACAAATTTATAAATGGTTAGGTTCAATTTGCAATGTTTATTTACTGAAATGAAATTATCAGCAGTTTACGTTTTCATCTTTAGGGAATTATTTAAACAATTTTAAACTTAATTTTTAAAAATAAATTTTTAGGAATAGTACGCTTGTTTATCATCAAAATTCCGTATTTCCAAAAAAGAACATAGAATAGATGTGGTTAATATATTAATGGGTTAAAAAACAACTTAATTTTAGTTTACTGAATTTCTCTTTCTACAAAAATTTGGTAACAAATATCTTTTAACAAACTGCACAACATAAGGTAGCCAGCGCAACGCGAAAAAACCACGAACCTTCTGTCGCAGATTACTCACACCGGACGCTCCATTTCCGGCAAGATTGCTCCACCGTACACACCGCACACACACACACGCACTCATTACGTGATTACGTCACGCAGGCGTCCCGACGACATTACGGTCCTAGTGTGTGTGTGTGTGTGCGTTGGACGTGTCCACGGCACGCGCGCCGCTTTTCCCGACTTTTCACGGCAGGGTGGTGCGCGCCTTGACGCCCGACTGTTAATGTATCCGACGGAAAATATGTGGACGGAACGACGTAACAGTGCGTGATGTGTCTTTGCCGTTTAAGATAGGATAGAATGTGGATGAATATATGAGGATGTGGGCAAATATATATATTTTTTATATTTGTACACGAAACAGAAATAGAATTTGGATTAAATTTATTACAATTACATGTGACATAAAAAAATAATCAAATAAATCGCAGATTTTTAATAAATTAAAAGTGTATTACATAAATCGTTATTAAATACTTTAAATAATAAATTTTCTTAGCTTCAGCCACATTGCAAAATTCTTATATTAATTTACGTGATAAATATTTTAATATTAAATAAAAAATTAATGTCACCCAACCGCGATTCATACCCAAAGCTTTTGATTGCTAGCCAAACGTGCTATTAAATGCATTTCAAGTTAATGATTTGATAATTTGTTAAGTAAAAAATTAATGAGATGCTCCACAGACAGTTGACAATCTAATTTCCATAATTACCGATTATTAAAGTTAACAATGTTTTACGTAACTGCCCTAAGTATTCTATAAACGTTGTATAATTATTATAATTATTAATATACATGAATATATAAAAATACAAACCAATGAATCACCCTATATATATATATAATACATTAATCTGGTTAGTTGATAGATATGAATTGATGTGTACTGAAAATGATTAGGTTTCATTCGCTTGATCTGTAATGTCCTCGATAGCTCAGTGGTAGAGCATTCGCCCGGCAAGCGGAAGGACCCTGGTTCGATCCCAGGTCGAGGCGATATGAATTTTTCATTTTCAGATTATTCCTTTATGATTATATTTGAGTATTAACTATATATATATATACAATCATATTTCTTGAAGTACGTATTTCATTTTTCCTGATTATTAATAAATATTACAGAACTACATCCTAAAGCCATTTTATTTTAACATATTTCATTTATTATATTTTTTAAAATGACTAGAAATCCACATGTTAAATAATATTACTGGTTTTCCTGACTGTACATTTTTCAAAATAATCACATAATAACTGATATAGAACAGAAATAAACGAGTGCGGTTAAATCGTCATTTTACATCAGACGAAAATTACAATATTCATTCGGAATGATTTTCCAATTGAGTAGCTGTGATCGACGCATTAGTCGCGACCGCATCGGCGTCGGTACGCTCTGTTGGTGGAGGCAGGTGACAGCGACGCGTCCCTATCACACTTTTATTGGCTCATCTAACTACTTAAACTACTTCGTCTGTCTGGAGGGGGTTGAAAAAATGCGCAATTTCCTCAGAACTTGGGAGCAATTTCAGATAAAGTTAATTTTTTTGTCAGCCGTGCACGAGAATGCTCCCACTGTGGTACTTGTGCAGTGTTGCCAACTATTACAAAACGGATTGTCTGATGTAGATTATAAACTCAGCAGTTGTACTATTTAATTGTTATTACGGTGTTATTAGAAATTGTTGTAATAAAATAATAAAAACTCAAAATAGAAAAATTAAACAAAATACTTACTAACTAGACAAAAAACAAAAGTTTTATGAAACATAATTAATAGAATAATATAGTAATTTGAATAGCTTTTTATAAAAATTTAAAAATATAACTAGTAGTTTATGAGAAAACATAGGCTAGTATTCTCACCTCACTTTTTTGTGGAAAAGGACTTTTATCATTGATTTCAAAATCAATTTTTACTTCTGTCTTTCATGAAATATAAATTTTATTTTCTATTTATATAATTTTTATTATAATTTTAATATTCTTCTTTTTCAAGTGTGATATTTGAATCAGACGTTGACACTACGTATTTACAACTTTTAAGATATTAGCTTTATTTATTTTAAATTTATAAATGCTGTCAACCCAGCAATTTATTTATAAAATTTTATATTATAGATGTTCTTCCCTCTCAAACAATTACTTGTTATTAAATTTATCACAATATGCATTATTTCAAATAACCTAATTTGCAAAAAAAAATCTTAACTAACTTTAGCAACTAACAGTTATGTTTAAGTTTTTTTCCAAAGAGTAACAGAATAAAGAATATACTTCTGATTTATACGTCCGTCAGTAAAAAGTAACACCCGCCATCTCTGAACATACTGCGGTACTTCGCAAGTACATATTACTTTTATTGGATAACGTCCGTGCTCTTTTATGCTTTAATGATGCTTTTCCACTTTCCCGTTTTTCTTATTTCGTAACTTTTCTTTCAATTCTTTTTTGTTTTTGTTTCAATCCGTTCATTTTTAATTATCCGACGCGGTATTCTTTCAGACATGCTTAATTTCTGAAATTATGATGTTTCAAAATATATTTTATAGGCACACTCATATTACAATATGATTTTATGAGTAAAGGATATTGCAGTACATTGATTATCATTGTAAATTTTATTGATTTTGTTTTATATTGCTAATTAGTAACACTAGTTTGATATTAAAACAATAGTTAATTAAGATTATTAAATAATATAGCTTGTTATGTTTACGTTTACCTTAATTATATATTTTCTCAATGACTGTTGCAAAAAACTGTACTTTTTTTTACTTTAAAAATGCTATAACGTGTTATTATGTTAGGTTGGCGTTACGCAAATAAATTTAGCAAAAAAGTGTACAGAAATAATTTAATATATTTGGTAATTTTTTAAAATTGCAAAATTTTAGATTTGTGTTTTAATGTTTGTGTAAGGTAGTATATATAGTAACTAACTGCTGTATAATAATATAACTATTGTATCAGTAACATAATGACCCCTTTCTAAATACGCTTGAAAAACAACTATTATTTGTCTATATTTTCAATTCCGAGCAAAATGTGGAATAGCTAACCTTAGAATAAATGTATATATTTTTATAATACATTTATTCTATGATTAACTATTCCACATTCTATTTAAAGTTGGCAATAACAGTTCATAGATAAAAATCATAAAAATATTATATTAAGTAGAAATAATACAGTATTTAAAATCATAATTTACAATTTCTTCTAGCCTCCAAAAATCCATTACGTATATCAAACTCTCTGGTGTAAACTTAACCCACAATAATAAACCTAGTTAACCCCTAACAGCCGTTCCTGCGGCATGGAGAGCAGACAGTGTAAGCAACCCCAACAGCCCCCAGCACGGAAGAGGAGCGTCTAGATCAAATCTATAATTAGGCTACGCAACCGATGATGTGTAGCACAACAGAGACTGGAACCGCACTGCGGTTACCCCAAACAACAAGGACCGAGCAGACGACGACGCATTACCAGAGCCAGCCATTCGCTTGGGAAACGCACCGAGCAACCAACTAACGCCTTGACAAACTACTTCCGGGTGCAGGAAACGCGCCAGTACTGAAGCTTCAGTTGTTTTGGGAGTCCGTTCAGTTCACGATGTCTAATAGCAACAAGTTTTGGTTGGAATTCGGAGCCGATTACGCAATTAAAATATGTCCCCATGATGATGACAATGGAATGATTCTCTAATCGATTTAAAAGTGGATAGAAAATGTATAATCTGATTAATTACTTTAGAGTTAAAATAAAACGGCTTTAGGAGAAAGTTCTGCATTAATTTTTTATTAATAATTGACACGTTTAGACGTACTATACGTACTTCATTATTAAAGGAATAAAATATACAAATGATATTACAGAAAATAAACAGAATATAGAAACAAGTTACTAGGTAACAAAATAAGTAATTTGATTATAAAATTTATAAATTATTAATTAAAGGAAACCAAATTACTAGCTTTGTGCACCAAAATTAGTAGAGTGGTATGGGGAAAAAGTATGCCAGTGTATCTTACTACTAACTTTACTAATGTCATAAACTGTATGTTTCAATATAAAATCATTGTGGATTAGTTTTTGCAAAAACTGTTATAAAAACTCACAAGACAAGTATTTGTGCATACTACATACTATTTTAATAAAATTTATTTGTCAAATTTTAATTTTTAATCTTAATAAATATGTTATTTTAGACAATTTGTATTAATTTTCACTGCACATGTTGTGTCTAACAAGATTTACTTTATTTTCTTTCAATTTATACACATTTTTTTAACCACGTTTACTGTATTATGGGTCATATATGCTCCATACTTAAAGGGTGGTATGTGATATGGGTCACAAAATTCTGGAACGCCAAGTGTAAATAAAATTGATATTGTAATTAAAATTATCATCATTATAATTGAAATATTTTAGAGCTAAAAAACTGCAAAAAAAAAAACAAAAAAAGGGACAAATTAGCCCTGCATCGAATATCAAATAAAAGTTGCTTTCGAAGTAAACGTGTTAATATAATTTTAAATGATTAGAGAATCAAAACCCGGTAAAACTACCCGAATTCCAACTGTACTGTGAAGAGAGACTCTAACCAATGTTTCCTGATTTATGTCAGTGTTCCTGCCCTTTTCACTGTGTATGTCTCTGTGTGCGAGTGTACACTCTAAGCAGATTACAAATTTTGTTATTTTCGCCTTGATGTTTGTAATATCACACCCAACATCAACCCCTGGATAACTAAACCTACTTAGTGATACTCTGTTTCCATGCGCAGTGCTTCTAAAACATATTTATTCATTTTAAATGCCCGCCTGTATTTATTCAATTATGTAGCAGCTATTGAAAGCAACAGAGATTTTAAAATTTTGTTCGAGAGATTATTTTCGTAATTTAATATAACTTCAATTGAAAAACTGGACGAGATAAGTATATATAATAAAAAATTAAAAACACACAAGTGTGAGAAATGAATAGTATTACTTATCAAGAAACACATGTATAATGAATATTGAATATATAGATAAAAAATTGCTTTAATAATTAGCTATAATAAATTACTTAACAAAAGTTAAAAAAATGATCATAGCATATTAAAATAAAAAAAGCTTTAAGTTTAAGTTCTGTTTAATTTAATATTAAAATTTGAAGTTTCGATATACTTACTAAAGTTTTTTAACGTAGTAAAAAAATCTGTCAGAACTCATGTTTATGTTATAGTTACCTATTTGTTACCTACTAACTTGTTTCTATGTTCTGTTATTTACTGAAAATGTCATTAGTATCAGTTTTCCTAATGAAAACGGACGTTAAGTTCATGGAAACCTCGATTATTAATAAATATTAATACAGAATTTAAACCTAAAGCCGTTTTATTTAAAAAAAAATAATTTTAATATTATGATAATATAATGAATAATTAATAATCGTAGTATCTTCCAAAATATTAAATGAACGTTCTTCAAGTTTTAAAACAAAACAAATAAAGATAAATAATGATAAGACATTAACAACTTATGAAAAACTTGCAGCATATTCATATTAATTTTTACATTGTCCATTATTTCTTACAACAAAAAATACTAATGATAAATAATCACATAATTAGTATTTACACACTTTATAACAACTACCTCGCATTATCTCTCTTAAAAAAAATACAAAAAAAAAAACAAGCAAGAGAAGAAAAGCAAAATAAACAACTTACACTGTATCTTAAGTCGCAAAGGTTCGCTAATAGTTTCCCCCTCGGCGTTTCCTGCTGCACACGCGTAATCCCCCTGCGCTTGCCGGTCAAGATCACGCAGTTCGAGCACGTGGTCGGAGGGTAGCGTCCCACCGCTCTCATTATAAGCTACCAGGTGGCCCTGTAAAACGGTACATTTGTTATTAGTTAATGTGCCCGGGCGGTAGACAACGGCCATAGAGCTCCCGAGCCTAAAGACTAAATTAGTTCTGCCCCCACCCCGTATCTTTACTGTCAAATTAACACGTTTCCTTTTATGTTTCTGCAAAGGAGAACGGGGGGATTTTGAAGAAGGGGAGAGAGGATAGAAAAAGGAATAAATAAGGAATGGATTTTATGTCGTTTGAAACAGATTTCTTGGTGAATAATGTAGTAATGGGGTGGTTTATATATCTCGGATGTATACTTGGATAACTACTAATGTTTGTTTGTAAACTTTTATGTTTTGTAGTGTTATTTAATGAGATATTCAATAGAAATAAGTTGGAAATACGTAATGTATTTTCTCTAAATTTATAGATCCGCTTGTTTAGCTTGTTTATAAGTAATATCATTAAATACTTGTTGAATAATATATTACATATTTTTATATGCTTCGAAAATATTAATATTAAAACTATAATCTACGCCATTGCACAATATTAAGTATACATTTTCGTCCGACATATGTAATTATTCTCTATCTCTGTCATAATTTAAATTTTCCAAAATTTTCAATCATGTCACATTACATACAATTAATAACCAGTATAACTCATTTTTAAAATGACAACCAGTCGTTTTAAAGATCGTTTTAACTCTCAACTCATTTTATTTTTTTTTCTATCATTCTCATCGGAGTTAGTGCCTGTGATGATCATTAGTAAAGCCGCCCCCATACTGACTGTATGCTCTTGGCAACAATTCGCAGACTTTTGCACAGTATTCTCTTGAATATTCGAAGTTTTCCAGATGCGTTCTGAAGCTTGGAAGTCATTCCATTAAGTGTATAACAGCTGTCGTGTGTATTGATGTATAAACTCCTAGGCGCTTGCTATGTACGGGAGCTGTATCCGAATCTTTCATGTCGGCATATAACAGTGGTTGACAACAAGTGGGCTGCTATTTGATAAAAAGAGGAATAATGCAAATGATAATATAAACAAATTATTAAAAAAAAGGGACAAAAATCTTATTTTGACATAAAATATTTTACCTAAATGTCACTAGTCAATTTTAAACTGGATTAATTTTTTTATTTATTAATAATTCACATTTATTTTTTATAAACAGAAAGCACACTTCTTGGAAATAAATTTTATTTAGTTTTGAAAATTACATCCTTTAAATAACCACCATTTCCGCAGTAAAATCTATTTGCCCATCTGTGGTATATTTTTCATAATTTGAGCAAAAATAAATATGATTCAAATATAAAAAAATCGTAAATTTATTTAACGTAAAAAATAGTTTTTTATGCGTAAAAAATGATGAATAATACATAATGTATTATATGTGCCCATCCCTGATTAGGAAATAATATATGTAAAAAAACAGTTAAAAATATATAATTTTTGTCATTCTACTATTACTCCAGACAAAAATTGTATATTGAATTCTAGTAAACTGATTTATTGTTTGACAGTCGCAGAATTGAGAACATATGAATAGATACATGCATAGATTTCTGAAATGCACTCGAGAAAAACCATTTAAAAAAAAAAAAATATTTTTTCATCATATCTGCGATACTATTGTGACGTTTTAAATTTTTAAAATTACATACTCTTTTGTTTTTAAACATTGATGCTATCTAAAAGTTTGTACGAATTTTGTTTAAATGTTGCATTAATATAGAATTAATGTTCCATAAAATAAAGTGAATCGTACATATTTATGAATAATTTTGCTTGAAAATGTATTAAAATTAAGAAAAAAATGTAATTATACGAGACATTTATAGTCATAATTTTTTATAATTTCTATTAAAATAAAAAGACGATATAATAAAAATTAGAATATATTTTTGTATTAATATTTCATTTAATATTTAATCAGTATCAAAAAGTTTTTTTTCGTTGTTATTTTAAAAGATAATGCATTTATTATTTTATAAGTATATTAAAAGTAGATCGCTTTCTGCTTCTCGTAACGTAAATATATTATTATTTTTTAATTTATAAATAATTGCACAGTATTTTAATAACAGATAGCTAACTGTCAGATATTGAGTAATAAACATTCAAAAAAATTTTGGATAATAATTCAAAATCTCATTTATGTAACAAACAAATATTATTACTTATCAAGAAATACTTATATAATAAATATATTATTTAATAAGATTGGTAAAAATATTATAAATACTGTCAATCAAATTGTAATATAATAAAAAATAATTGACAATAAAATATCAATGTTTCAGCAAAAACAATAGAATACAATCTATCCGCGAGCAATGTCATCAGATTTGGCAATTTCTCAAGGCCAAGCTGTTTAGATTAGAACCGATTTGCAAAACAGCGCGGCGAATAATCACATAAGAAACATCCTAGTAACCGGGGGGTCGCTTATTCAACGTCATTATTCCAATCGATCAGATAAATTTTATAGTTGAGAGGGGGAGCTCAAAAACGTTTTAGCATCACAGTCATCAAATAAGTTTACGCATTTCTCATTTCTCTGCTGGTATATATGTGCTTTAGCGCGCCCGTCGTTTCGTTTCTGTTTCAACGCCGTCCGCGATTTTCAATCTCATGGGCTCATGGTTTGTATCTCTTGACACTATTCTAAGACGCAATTTACAGAATCTAAATGTTCGTTTTATCTCGTGCTGTGATCTGGTTGTACGCCCTACTTCCGTACGTGTGCCGCCCGCGCCCGCTTAACACCCTGTCTTTCCTCATAGGGAAATTTCCTACCCTTGCTTGAAGAAGTTTGAGCCCACAGGCGTAGACAAATAACTGAGATATATTGTTTTTAAGGTTTTATAAGTTTATTTTGCTGTCAAGTATACAGTAATAATATCTATTGGATTTGGTGTTGAAAATATAACGCTATCCTTTGTATAAAAATTATATCTTTAAAAAAAATAGTTTTCCATTATAATATTTACATAAAATTTTGTGCTAATAAAATAACTGTACCTCTTATTTTATAATTTAATATATAAAAAAAGTCAATTTAAATTAACATTAAATATTAGTTTCAATAATAATTTAAAATTATATATCAAAATTATATTGGAATTTATCATTTATTTTTATTTCATTTAAAAGGTATTATAAAAATTTTAAAATTTATATGTGTTATATAAATTTTTGGATATAATTTCTTAAAAACGAAATAAAAAAATACGAAAATTGTAAAGTAATTTATTTCTTTGTAAGAATCGTAAAATAACATTCCCACTAGTATCATACAAAAAATATTGTTTTAGAAAAATAAACGCAATTTAATTATTGAGTGTTATATATTTATTATAACTTAAAAATTACTGTTATTGTGTATTTTTAAATGGAAATTCAAAGTAAAATTTTCATTTGATACAGAATAAACACCCAAAAAAACAGATAAATAAAGGTAAACAACGCTATAGTGTACATTACAATTTTTATTCTCAATGTCAGTTACAACTAATTTATTTAATTGCATCATGTAAAATAAAGCTCGTATTAGAATTACGCATGGAATATTTTTGTGGCTTTGCGAAAAAACTAGTTAAAACGCTTTTTTCTGATTTCGAGATATTTGCCTTTAAAGTTTCATAGATCAACTTCATAACTACTTTTAAATGGCCCAGAATTTTTATCTAATATCATTTATATGTTAAAAAGAAATATCAGAAACTTAATGAGCTTGTAAAAATGTCTCAGATTTAACTAGAAATAAAAAAAACTCACTTAACTGGTTATTCCTCAAAAATTACATTTAACTAGTTATTTCACAAAAAATATATTTTCACTATTATTTTATAATTACAGACAACGAATTAAGTTTTGAAATTGTTTTATTAAACATTTTCCAATTTCAAACAAATTATTTATATACTTGTAAACAGCTATATACAAATATATATTATAATCCGCACTTAATTCAATTTTACCAAAAAAGCAACTTAACTGGTTTTTCCTCAAAGCCACAGATTTATATAAGTAATCAAAGATATCTAAACCCTTTAACAAGATAACTATTTAGTATAATTTCTAGTACGCCTCTGATCTTTCGAATTCATCCCCGGATGCACTTTACTACGGACGTATAAGTACGATATGAAAGTCACCATCTTGAGCCAAACCGTATCCAAGAAAGCGCCCAGCATATTCACTCGGTTTCACTCGTATTACAGTAATGTTAGCTGATTTATTAATATTTTCTTTAAACAAAAACATTCCTAGAATTGTTCTCAGTACACTGGCTTTAATAATTACTTTGTATCTTTCGCCACCAGTGGGACTTGTTATAACATTCGCCGACAGAGCAGACGACCTTCGTCTCTCTACCTCCTTTATTTCATCTTCTCATACAGAAGGAGCGCTGTTGCACTACTCCCTTATTCGCAGTACTTATTACTTCACTAGAGAAGTCCTAAGGATGATATTATATAATAAGGTAGATTACATTTTGTCTCGGGATTGTTTCAAATGAAGAGACTGAGAACCTAGAATTTGCGCGTCGTCTGATTTCCAAGCAGTTGGTTGTATGCACACAGAAAACTTGTTATTCGTAGCTTTATCAGGAAAACATAATTATATTTGCTCAATTACGTTTGCAATATACCGTTGAGAGAAAAATAATTAAAATACTGGAAATGAAATAAATGCTGGGGGATAATATTTTGATTACAACACAAAAAGTATTATAGTCTTACATAAATTACTTGCTTAAGTACCTTAACTCTAATAATTCACTTTTTTTACTCTTGTTAAATAATACGTTTATAATCTAATCTGTATTCTGTTAAGATATTAACTCACACTCATAATTTATGAAATTATAACTCATGGTTTTTGAGTAATTACAACTCACAAAAATATTCTGCCATTCCTAAATATTTGTAAAGAAAATCTTGAATTTTAGATTAAATTGCAAATGGCCTGCTGTGTAAATTTTTATAGATCAGGTATTTTAATTTCTTGTAATATATGATTATAGTTGTATAATTTGTGAAAACTTTGAAGTAGTGTACTAGTGTTTATTGCATTTTATAAAAGATTTTTTTAATTGAAAATAATTTAAGAACGAAAATGTTAAACTGTAGATTCAGCAATATTATTATTTTGAAAATCGAAATAGACATAGTTAAATTAATAAATTGCAATAAAATGATTTGTAAATTGGCCACTTTAAAGAAAAAAATAATTCAATGATTATTTGGTATATAATTTGTTTATTTAAAATCGTTTAGTTAAGAATTAGATAAGTAGGAACTAGTAAAATTTATTTTTTTTACCTTTTCGTGCAAAAATTATTACTTAGTTTTATAAAAATGTGCGTTTTTCTCCTAAAAAAATTCTGGTCTCTACGAGCCCACCAAATTTCAAATTCACTGATTATACAATCGTAAAGTAGATATAACTCATAAATTAGTGCCATTTCTAAAAAACTGTGCCATTAATAGCATATTGTGCAATTGCCATATTACAATTATTTTGAAGTCACGCTAAAAAATGATTTTTCTATTGCATGTTCGTAGAAAAAATATAATATTCTATTCTATTATGGCTATAATTCACTGAGATAATTTACAACATTCACTTACTGCTTGTGTCGTAAAGCAGATTTTGGTATGTTTTATAATCATCACAATACATTTGTTGAAAAATATACTATTATTTCATGTAATATATACACAATTCTACACAAAATATAATAAAAGCTAGAAGCAATCCACAAGCCAATAAAACGAAAATCCCTTGCATTATTTCAATGGTCAAAACACTATCATCTGATATTTCAAAAACAGTATCCATAAAGAAATTTTTCATGAACGTTAAATTCGAGTTTATTTCGAGAAGTGTATTCCAATATTGATCTAAACCACCTTCAATAATTTGAAACATTTTTCGATCCAAATATACTTTTAATGGTAAATTTTTCCTTAATTTAAATACCACATAATAATTAAATAAACACTCGTGCATAACACGTAAATGTTTTCTGTTCTCTTCATTAATATCTTCATAATCCATCAAAAATGTATTTGCAAAATGTTTGACCATTGCTCCATAATTACCATTCCCTAATCGAATATTTTTTTCTTGTATATCTTTTCCAAATGTGAATAATTTTCCAATTTGTACATTTGTACGATCATTAGATTCCAAAAGTCTTTGAAGATAAGAAGTTTTACTGTCAGTCCAATGTATATTCTCTTTTATAAAATCGGTTAAATAATTTACAGGTTGTGTATAAGGTGGTTTAGTAAAAATTGTCATAATACCAGCCGAATAACTTGTACTTAGCCAAACTGATGTTACGAACCAAATTAATAATATAAACCGAAATACATTTTGCTTGTTTGAAGGAAAAGCATTCAATGGTTGTATAACTAAAACTCGGAATACATCATCAAAACACTCAATAAAATTTATGTAGCGAGTGTTTGCTTTCATTTTTTCATAAATAACTGCAAATATTTTTAATGTAAACATTAAAATAACAGTAACAACAAGAATGCTTAACCATATTTTAAAGTTTAGTGCTACAAAAACATATAACACGGGAGATATAACCTGTGATTTTGGTACTAAAAATGTTACACAAATTTGTTGGTATGGAATGCTAAGACTTCGATTTTGATATGAATAAAATGTTAACCAATGAGAACAAATTGCAATGTCAGATTTACTAATAGTAACATCATTTGTAACTTGCAACCACAAATCGTTTTCATTTTCTAATGATTTGTTATAAAAAATATATTTTACTTTCAAATCTTTTACAATTTCATTTAAAATCAAATATTCAATACCATAATAGGAATTATTGTCGTAAATAAAAAATGGCCAACAATTGAATCCACTTATAAAAACAGTGTTTTTAAGATTATCTTTTAATAAAGATTTGGAATTTATATTTTCCAATATTGTCAGATTTGATTGTGAATTATCCCAAGAAATATTTTTATTTAAAAGGAGAATATTTATTATTTGTAAAGATAGATTATCTGTTGATAATATATCTTTTTTACAGCTTAAAACAATCTTTACAATAACTATTTTAACAGCATATAATTTAATTACTCTGTATAATAATGGTTCTATATTTATTAAATCATAAGTTGTAATAAATATCATTGTACTAAATGCTGGAAATTGAAATAATGTTTTATTTTTAGCAATTGTATTTTCCAGATACTGTATATTAGATACAACATAAATTTTTGTATGAACATATCCACATTCCATGTGTATATCTTGATTGTCAATCAATGTATTAAATGATTCTTGTATTACTATTGGAAAATTAACACTAAAAATTCTTGTCAAAACTTCTGTAACTGTATTGTTATCTACAATTATATATAAACAATAATTTTCATTGTAAGATTCAATAATTACAGATTTTATTTTATCAAAATTATTGTCATTTTGTGACACAACTTTTGAGACAAGTAAAAATAATAGTATAATTGTTATCATTTTTGAACTATTGAATCAATATTACTTATTCTTTCAAATAAATACCAACTACCAGTATATATAATGGAAATAACGTTTGCAAAAAATTAATATATTATTAAAAACTTATAAAATAATAAAAATTTACATTTATTTTAATATTGAAATAAATAATTCATTTTATAAAATGTTACTAACATGCAAGTACGTTTTAATAGTGCTCTAACCAGCCTTTTAATTATAAAATAAAATATTTATAATATAAAAGGTTTTAAATTATTCTTTTCTTTTTATAAAATAAATGTTTGAATTATTAAAAACATATTTCAAATTGTTCAAACAAATGACATAGTTTTGCATTTTAAGCTAAATTTGTGTGTAAATATTAAATCATATTAATAAAATCTTTAAGTGACAAAATTTTATTTACTAAACAATAAAAAACTGTAAATAAAAATCACGTTAAGTTTGACAATAAACAAACAAATAAATAGTTGTTAAGTTAAAAAAGTCTTTTAAAAATGTAAATAACCGAAAAACAAATTTCATTTTATATTCTTCGGTTATTAAATATGCTATAATTACGAAACAATTTCTGTTTTTTTTTTGCATATTAAATTTGTACTGTAATAGTTAATTATAATAACATTGAGCAAACTGGTTGCAAGGCAGTAAGGTAATTAAAATTTCCTTTCTTTTTTCCGTTGAAATTCGTCGAAAGGTTAATTTTGTGTTTGACTGTTTCGAAGACAAAATAATCTTCCCGACTGCGTACTTTGTGGAAATAAAATAATTAACGAAATCCCTTTTTCTATCTTCCGTTTTTTTTTTTCGTTTTTGTTTTGTTTCGATCGCTTTAAGAAGAATAATGTTTTATATAAACAGTGTGTTTTGACTTTAACGGACGGAAGAAAGAAAATCGGTAAAGAAAAAAATGCTTTGTTCTTTAATTACACGTCAATGGATTACCAGCGTCGGCCGACATACTTTTAAAAATATTTGTCTTTTTACAGACAATGTTTTAACAACACACTTTGTTTCTACTTAACTTACTGATATAAATTTATTTATATTTTATATAATATTTGTACAGTACAGTACATCAATATATTTATATTTCCAAACTTAATTATATATTTAATAATAATAATAATAATCAGTTTCCGTAATTCCTAGGTAGAACATAGGGGCTATATGCTCGAAAAGCTGAATATATAGTTTTTTTACTTGCATTGTCAATGGTGCAGCCAAACAAGAGCCCTATAGCTTAGAGTGGGATTTGAACCACTCAGATCCAGTCAATATGAGTTCAGTGGTACTAGGTTTTAATACCAGAAATAATATATAACTTAATTTCTTATGTAAGTGCAACGCAAACCAAAGACCTTTGAGATCCAAGTTCAACACGCCACTACTGGTCTACGGCCGCCTGTAATTATATATTTATTAGTTAAATATAAAATATATAAAATTATTTTTTTACTTTTGTTTAATAATTATTATACCTATATGTTTTAGGTGTCAATATATTTAACCTCAATTTATTCAATGTAATTTAAATAAAAATGGTGTTAATTATTTCAATATTAAAATATTTCAACTAATATTTAAAATTAATACAAAAATACCAATAATTATATCTGTCAACTAATCAACATTCATATTGTCCTAAAAAAAAAAAAACAACTGACAACCGCCGTAAATTCTCGATAACCCCTGTCACCTGACGGCGTGTCCGAATGACGTAACGTCCGTCCGACGTGAGTGCGTGCGACGTATTTGCGTGACGGCGCACAGCTTCTGGCAGCGGTCTGGCTTCCAATGTAAAAATTAGTAACAACACTAATACAAAAATCGGATTACATGGCGCGGCCCCGCAGAACGTAAAAAAAATGCTATTAATTACACGACACCGCACGCCGCTTCACGCTGCACGCTATTTAGTATTTTTGGTATCGAATCTCAACGAAAATATCGAGAAAGATTACGGGATAAGTTCGTTGTGTTTCGTAAAGATTGTTGACTTCTAGAAAATGTAAAGCAATGGTATTAATGGCGATAGGAATTTGAAACAACCGAATTTAATTTTATTATTGTATAATAAATATATCAGATCAACCATAATATAGATAAGGAACACAACCCAATGTTTTCTTATATTAATAAGAGAGAATTTTTTTTAAAAAAAACATGTTTGTATTTACATTTGATTCATACTTTTTTAATGTACGTAACAAACAATTTATGTAATTTTTAGAGTAGTTACGTATCTATATTTATTTATTTATTAAGTATCTATATTATTATTTATCTATATTTAATGTTTATTGTGTCAAAAACAATTTTTAAAATTAGTCAGAACACAAAAGATAAATCTTTTATGGAACAAGATTAGAAGTATATGGGTAAACCCATATATAGACTACTTTGACATTTCTCGGAAAGTTGGCAACACTGTAGTTTAATAATATTATAATTTATGTGGGCACTAGGACATACTTTTCTGAAAATTTGATCAAAATCGAATAAATAATGTAGCCACAATGAATTTTTAAAAAATTTTGTGATTTTTTCTCCATAAGTTGGCAACAATGTATTTTGTTAAAATTGCATAATTTATTTAGGCACTAGGAAAAACTTTTATGAAAATTTGATTAAAATCGGTTAAATAAAATGGTCATAATAAATTTTTAAAAATTTTACTAATTTTTTTCTCGGAAAGTTGGCAACACTGTATTTTGTTAAAATTACATAAATTATATGAATACTAGGAGAATCTTTTGTGAAAATTTGAGTAAAATCGGTTGAATAACATGGCCATAATAAAATTTTTAAAACTTTAGTAATTTTTTTCTCGGAAAGTTGGCAACATTGAATATTAATAAAATTATGTAATTAATGGGAGCATTAGGGAAATCTTTCCTGAAAATTTGATCAAAATCGGATAAATAATATAGCCACAATGAATTTTTAAAAATTTTAGTAATTTTTTTCTCGGAAAGTTGGCATCACTGGAAAAAACCAAAACCACATGACCATCTTGGGCACCAGACAAATTTATCCTGAAAATTTCATTAAAATCGGTTGAACCGTCTAGGAGGAGTTGCGGCCACAAAATTTTGACTTACGACCGAGCGAGCGAGTGAGCGAGCGAGCTGACGACGCACATCCATACACCCACATAAACTAAGTTCAGATTCGTCATCTACAGGCTATATAAAAGATTTCTATACAATTTTTTTTTTTTTTTGAAAATGTTACAGACACCGTACCAAACGCTATACTACTTTTTCCTTGCAGTCAAAGTAGTAAAAAAGTGCTTTAGTATTTCTTCATAACGTAAAATTTAATGATACGGAGATAACCTCCAGATTCTCAATTAAATAAAATCTGCTTCTTTTGCTTTAATAATTTATAATATTTTTTACCTTTATTTTTTATTTAACTTTATTTAAATGTAGTATTATAGAAAACTAAAATTATATTATTAAAATAATTTATCAAACTATCATTACATTAAAAGTACAATAGGTCTTTAAGCTGCAGCGCTATTGGGACCTCAGTACACCACTCTTCTGACACTACTACAAGTATTAAAAGTAGCAGTTAGTAGTTCTTAAAAGTATATTTTTTTTTACAAGAAAAAATACATTTTATTATCATCTTGTATTTAACACAAATCAATTTTTTTTTTCATTTTTACATAACCAGATTTGCAGAAAAAAATCATTTCCATCTCACATTTCGTTTGGAAAAAAAATCTTCAACTCGGAAGACTTCATATCGCAACAATTCACCTCGAAGACCCCCATCAGCTCATCACCACAGTAAGTGCAGATGATAGGAAACCTGACACTTTCTCTTCAACAAGCTCCAAAGCTTACCCTTGCATCAACACCCGACATTGCAGATTGTAAAAGCACGTGCTAGCCCATCAAGCCACCTACAACTAGAAGCTCGGTGCTCCCATGGGACATCCATCAAGCCCCGGCCCCGAAAAGCGACGTGCCCGCACGCATCCGCCCAACCAACGCTTCGGACGTGTGTATAAGCATGGCTGGCACGCGGACCGCCATTACCGCAACAATAAAGACACACTTACACCCAATAAATAACGGCCGTGTGCGAACGCAAAACGGGAATGGGAAATGTATATGAGCGGAGCCCCACGAGGTTTTCACCGAGTGGAGAATATACGACTATGACCAACAGCCGGAGCCGGGGTTGAATACGTATCATACCGGAAATGTACGGAAATGAAATAGAATGTGAGGTTATTTCATTGGGATGCCCGTATTGAAATTCTTTGTTGTACCTACAAGTAGGGAATTTGGTGGGTTGGTGTTGTCAATTTGAAGTTCCGATACAAATAAAATTAAATAGAATTATTTCCGGCCTATTTCTAACAAATTGTTTTGGTTAATATATTGTGAAATGTGTAAGGTATTTAGGTTATATTTTTTATGTCGTTAAGCTTGGTTGACTATTTATTTATCTCGGTTTTAATTTTATGTTATAATCATAGCACTTTTGCCTGGGGCCCCATGAGCAAAGAGACTCGTTATTAATCTGTATATATCAATTAAATTACCATTAATAAAAATATATTTGACATTTAAATTAATTCCACGTAATATAAAATATAAATAATATAATATAATATAAAATACTATAATTTCAATAATTCGACAACTTTATACCAATACCATTTTTTAAAAAATGTTTTTATAGTTAAAATATTCCTAAAAACACATTAAAAATTTTAAATAAATTGCCTGAATTCTAAGAAATTGTTTTATTTTTATTAGAAGAGCATGTATGAGAGATATCATAATTGTAGATAAAGCAAAAGTTACTTCTCTGATTAGAAATGTTTGGCGGAAAATAATTTCGGCATAGTGGAAAGAGTTTCTGCCACACCCTTTTGGATACATGGCGTAATTATGTATGTGTGTATATGACTTCATATTTCTGCAAATTTTTCATTTATTTCTGGTATGAAAGCTAATGCAATTTATCCAATAACTATTTGTGATACCAAATAACTCAAAATATAAATCACGTATCATCATGATTCACACACGACTAAGAAAACTTAATATAATAATTGTTTTTCATATTTAATCCAGAACACAAAATTTTTCTTAGCTTGTCATAACGTCATAACAACCACACGTACGTGACGATATCTAAACCAGACCACTTCGACAAAACAAGCAATCTCAGTTCCGTACTTCTGTTTTATATCACTAATAAATTTATTAGATAAATAACTATACATCGAATCCATCCAAACATCAATGATTTCAATCAAGTAAATGGCATATATTTACCTCCACTCCCCCCTAACCTTAAACCACTAACCGTTTCTAAGCCTTAAAACGTAAGCAGAAACGTGAAAATAAAACATCGCAAGTCGTAGCAAATTTCCATCACATCACCTGCAACACACTGCAATATTGCTTCGGCCAAAAAAACGAACAGGACAGAAAGAAGAATTACTGTGAAAGGTTTGGCATTAATAACTCTCACTCGGGTACCTATTGTCCCGGACTCTTATCCGGGGATGCATCGAGTGCATCTGCGCATGCGCGATGCGATTGCCGGAGTGAAATATTATTTTCAATCACTCCGGACGACTCTTGAGCTGGAAGCAGCGAGAAGATAGTCGCAGACTTGATGCTGGTTAACTCGGTCGAAATTGAAAAATAAAATGATATTTACTGGGTACGGTGGTAAATACGTTGGTTTATGAGTGCTTGCTTACTGCAGCTGCAACTGAATGAGTTGTTTATTGTACGAGAATTTTTATCCAAGTTCAATTTGTGATAAACGATTTATAAATTGGTTTAGGAATTTTTTTTATTGTTTATTGCTTATAATTTTAGTAATAGTAAGTTTAATATGTGATTGTTTACTATATAATTTTTAATGCAGCAGAACTACATTAATTTGAGGACTTGCACCCATTTTTATAACAAACTTTCTAACTAAATTCAACTATAGGCCAACAAAAAGCATTGACTGCAAATTCTATTGGTGTCCGCAGACGATGTTTTTTGTCAATTTTTTTAACTTCTTAGGGCATATTTATTATTCTTGCCAATATATATTTTTTTATTTCACTATTAGTCTACTATAGTGAGTGTTTATTAAACGGACCTAGGTTTTTTTTTATACCCGGTTTTATAAATACCAAAATAAAATATTATATATAAGGTGAAATTACTCTGTTGTTTCATTAATATGAAATATTGAGATATTTAACATTTGTCAAAATAACTTTCAAAATATTCAATAACATTTTTTAATTGTTAAAAAGCACTTGAAAAATCCTAGCAAAAGCAAAAACAAAACAAGATCTACTAACGAGAATTTCTTAGAAATAAATGATATACCGGACATAATACTGAAATAAAATTTGTAGGTTTTAAATTTACTAAATTTACTTTGTTGTATATGAAACTGGATATTAATATTTAGAATTTCAGGTATTCAATTTATTAATTAAATATTTTGCCCATTTGTTTTGGTTCTTTACAGCTAAATTAAATAAAAGTTTGAACACTGAAAATTATACAAAATAAAGAATAAAAATTATTTTAACAAAGAATTAAAAAATCTAGAGCTTATAACAATTTCTCTACTATGATTTTTACTATTTCCTAAGATGCATTATAAATGCATTCGATCAGCTGCAAGTTCGTTTTTTAAATCAAATAGTGTTTCACAGTTCGTTCGCATTCCGACAAAGAAAGAAGCAACCCCGACGTCACATACGGTTCAACCACCGCAACGCTACGACACGTTGCGGTTCTTGTGGTTGTTTTGAAATTACTGATTTTGTTACGCTGTTATTTTTTGTTGCGCTGTCCGAACCTTTTTGTTCAACGTTTTAACGTGAAAAAATCTGCTACAAATATATAGCGTTGTTTTGGGTGTGAAAAGAAATACTGATTTTTTGACGATGTAGAATTTATATCGTTTACATGTTGTTTTTTTGCAATTTTTTTAGTACAGTTTCGCCGTTACAAAAATGCAATAGTATTTATATATACAAAAATTTCTTTATTTAAATATGTGAAATTGGATATATTGAATAAAATAAAATTGGAAATACTGGCTTTTAGAGAAGTTATTGCGCTGTATATATGTACCATATTTTTTCAACTTTTCTAAATACATTTTCCAAAAGCTTTTTCAGAACTTCAGTGTTATAATGTAACATAAATTTTTGTAAAAACATATCACCATTTTATATCAAATTTTGGATTCTGTTTTAACTTTCTTTTAATAAATAATATAGCTATCTGTTTGTTGGGATGCTCTATATGTAATATAATAATGTTTTTATGTTTTGTTGCAGGTGGGTTTTTCATTACACTATCAATTTTATCAAAACAGTAAGTAATACTTAAATTTCTAAAATTTATTAATATTAATATTAAATTATTGTAGTCATATTTCATATTTATTTTAGTACGTTAGTTTTTGTCATGCTAAAATTAAATAAAAATATTTTTAATTCATACTGCAGAAATCATAATAAATATATTTTTGTAATTTAGATGTTTTTATACACTGTAGATTTTTGAGTTATGCAGATACCAAACATAACATAAGTACTAATAAAATGTATTAATGAAACTATTTATTATTCTGTTAATAATTAAAATATAAATTATTTTCTTCATTAATACAGTACAAATTGGTGGTAAATGTTTGTTTCAAATAATAATTAATAGTTAATTGTTTATGCAATTAATAAAAGAAACTTAATAGAGAATTTAATAACATTAGAATTAATTAAAAACAGTTTTCATTTTTCTATATTTTTAATTAATTAATTTAAATCATTCAAATAAATGTAAATTTGATTCAAATCGGTAAAAATCTTCAAAATGTTAAATTTGCGTTAGCATTAATCAAGATTTGTCAATCTAAGTGCATTTTAATACGGCGTCGCTTTATCAGTTTCTTCTCACGACCTAAATTTCCCTAAAATTTTAATGTCAATCACAGCAGCGATATTTCGCGCCCGGCTACATCACCGAAAAAGCTCGAACAATCGGCGCCATTGAGCAGGCAGACAAATCGAATCGTCGTTGGGCAGAGCCGAAAGAAATGACGCAGAACGTAAACTAACGGATATCGGGAATAACAGATAAATATCGGAGCCGGGGTAGAAAAGAAGACACATAGATAACACAAATCCACTGTCACCCGAATGAATGAAAGCTCTGACGCTGCCTGCGCCCAAGCAGAGAAATGATCGCAAATGCATGGAAACAAAAAAAAAAAAAAAAAGAACACAGACGAAAAACGCGGCCGCTTTTTATTGGCCGTGAAGATAACAAATGGGCATCTTTCGTTTCCACGCACTCCAAATATATATGATAAGAAAATATGTTTTGCGCGCCCCGCGAAAAATAACGTTCATTGTAAAGTTTTCCTTTCGCTAAGAGGCTTGAATGGTAACCTCGAAACGAAATTGCTTCCGTGTGCTTGCCTGCTTTGACCGTGCCATGGAGAGAATATTACATCGAGATTTGTGGAAATTTTGAATTTTTAAACGCGCACTCTGCCAGAATGTCCACTTTAAAAGGTATAAATTTTGCCCTTTATTTTCGACAAATGTTTTTTTTTTTATTATTGTGCATTTTGTACAGTATTTTATAGATATATAAATATTTGTATCTAGCACAACAAATGAGTCGGCTTAAAAATATCCTACAAAATTATTTTATAATTGAATTTAAGTATTTGCTAAATTTATTACAAATTGAATATAATAATTAATTAAATGGTAATTATATCAAAATTAAAATAAAACTTTACAATTACTAACTTTTATCTAACGTAAAACCAAATTTTATTTACTATAAAAGCTACTTAAAAAATAATATATACACTTAACACTAACTTATTTATGCAAGCTAAAATATTTTTTTATTAAACAAATAACTGTTTGAAAAAAGTGTTTTTATCAAAAAATATGTTTTTTAAACAATTTATAGCAAATTAAATACATTATCATAATTAATAAATTTAAAGACAAACTAAAGCTTCTACAAAAGTACACAAAAACACTATTTAATTAAACACACAATTTAAATTAACGCAAATGAAAAATTTCAATTAGTGAAATTATTAGAAAATTGGCAAACACCAGTTTCTCAAGTGATTTTAATTAAATATCTCAAGTACATCAACATAAAGTTTCATTCATTGATTCCGATTCGAAACGAATGTATTTTATATGCAGACAAAGTTGGTTTTCAAATGAAGATGAATTAGAGAAAGGCATCAGCCAGTTGAGTCAATGAAGTTTGGTAGCTGTCAGGCCTCGGGGGCCCAAAAAAAAGCACGAAAGACGCGGTAGCAAACGTTGGCACGTAATAAATGATTGTAATTAATTCAATCAACGAGTGTACATCCCGTTAAACGGTCAATATCGATTTCATTTGCGCGAAACACAGAGAAAAAAATATCGTATTACTAGTGAAGCCGATGTCTGATATACACGGGCGGATTCAGTAATTTTTGTTTGATCGGAATTATTTTGGAAATTGTTTGGTTGAATAATTAACCATTTGTAAATGTTGCTTTTAAAAATTCTTTTTATTTTTTTTTTTTATAAAAAACTTGCTGTAATTTGCATATACATATATTTTAATAAAATTTAACTTATTTTAATAAAATTTACATTATTGATTTTTATTCATTTTAAGTATAAATGTTATGCATAATTTTTTTGGGAGTTTAAAAAAAATCTATATTTTATTTCACTAACTTTTGTGAGTAAATGATAATAAATTTTATAAAGTTCAAAAAAAAAACAATAATTCTAACAAAATAAAATATATACAGAACTTAATCCTAATGCTTTTTCATTTTAATATAATGAGTTCTGAAAAATTTTTTTTTTCCATGTTAGAATATAGTCATTCTTAGAATAACAAATCGAAGTATTAGAAAATATTTATTATAATTAAAGAAAGAGTTTTCTGAATTTGACATGATTACTGTCACTAATTATTATTAAAATTAAGTGTATTACACTAACGCTCGGTTTAATAAAGCATTGTTAACTTAATCAGCGAGTTAACTAGGTAATTAGTTTGTAAACAATTTGTTAACTTACGATCGCTTTGTGCAACTGGATATACATTGTATTTAAAAAAATTCATATAAATATTTTTAGCTATGCTGATTAAAAACCTGAATCATTCTGTATAACCGGAAACAAAACGCAGCAACGGCCATTTGAAACGTGTATTGTTCAAGTGGAAACAGTAACATTTTCGGCTCGTTGGAATGTGCTTATAACGCGGCTCAAACTCGTTTAAACTTAGCGCTCCTGTACCAGACAGTTTCCGTTCTTCTTTTTTTTTTCCTCTCTCAAGATAAATAACATACATTTTTCTAACTGATGCTGCTAAAATATTTTCTACGAAAACTTTTCAAACAGAAGCGCTATCCGCCAAATATTCAAATTATTGTTGCCGCGCGCACTGTTCCCTCGTATATAATAAAAATATGCTGAAAAGCCTGTCCACGCCTTTAAGATGGGGTTTGTGCGTTGGCGTTGAAGAAATATCTGTCATTTTTATAAGCACTACTAAAAATCTAATCAGGATACAATTTTACACAAAAAATGTTTTTGCCTTTTTCTTTTCTTTTCTACCAATTTCAGGAATAGAATTTCTTTTGTTTTATGTTATTTCTTTGACTAGAGTGCAAAATCATATGTGTCACTCTTTCAATATTTATCTTTATAATAAATGATTGTCCATATTTAATAACATTTTTTATAATTTGAAAAGTAGAATTTAAAACTATATATTTAAGATACTGAATTACAAAATTATATATATTTTTTCTATTTCTGTTAATTACGAGTAGTTAAAGCTAATTACCAATAAAAAATTTGTGAATTTCTTATTCTGATATTAGCAGTTTGTGACCAAAGAAAAAATTGAACTAATGTCAATTGTTTAGTCGCCTATTATCTATATAAGCTTCTATTTTGATATCTATTATCTCATCTAGATAACAAAATTATATTTTTTTTTAGATTATTTTTTTTATCTGTCCCAATACTGAACAGAATAAAAGATATTTACTATATTTCGAGTGTTCATTGTAATATAATAAAAATCCTTGTAATTTACAGTTTTTATTTAAACGTTTAATATTAAATTGAGCAGAAAAATTATTTTGTATTTTGTTAAAGTAAAAAAAATATTTCCAAGTCATTTATTGTTTTATATATCTACTTTTAATTAATGTTAATTTTACAATTAATATATACTCCTAATAATAACAATAAACTTTTACTGTTTCATTTTGGAAATAATATTGTTTGTAGTAATCTTTCTTTTCCATTTAACAATTATCTTAATATTTCGTTGCGTCCGTCAGAGCAAACAAGCTAGAACATTAATTTCCAAACCACTAGGAAAAATAAAATCAAACGAAAGAACTATCAACGTATTTCTTGGCGAAAACCAAGAAATCCATTTAATTATAAAGTTAAGCGTGTTCCAAAAACTGTCTCCACCTACAATCCATCCATTAATTCATTGTGATCTTCCAAAGCACGCTTGGCTAAAAGTCAAATCGACTACATCCCATTTCTACCACACGGGGAAAATGCTTGTGCATAACTGCAACGAAAATTTCAAAGACAAACTTATTATCTCTGCCAGCCTGTTTAGTTGCAAAGAATGATGCAATTTTAATGTGTTTCGGCATGGAAAGAGTTTTGCTAGATGAATTTGATTCGGGAATGCGAATGGAGTGGAAAAGAAAGTGGGACCGGGCCGGGATGCGGTGTACTCGAAGAGTTTGCGATAAAATGCTAGGAGAATGCGGTTGTGAAGTAACCGAGAATGAAACCAAGTGGCGACTAGCGATAAGTTTCGATGGAGAACGCTTTGTGTGTCAGCCCAATGGGTACTATTCAAGAACGTAGTTGCGGCTCGCCCTGAAATGTGGACTAAGTTTGTTCCGGTGAAATCTGATTTCAAATTATGTGTGGGCTTAGATGGAAAGAAAATTTATTTGCAAAAGAAAAACAGTTTTTTTTAACAAATTAAATTTTTAGATTTAAATTATTTTTTGTTAATATATATAATATTTTATTTAAAAATTAAAGTTTCAGTAAAAAAATATAATTTAAGTATTATTTTTAAAAGCATTTTTTACTTAGGTTTTTTTGGTGATTTTTTATTAATAATAAAAATATAACATTTAAATATTTATAGTTATTTTAATAAAAAAAAACAATTCTTGATTTAAGTAAAATTTGGCTTCCTTTAATTAATAATATAAATTTTATAATCTAGTTACTTATTTTGTTACCTAGTAACTTGTTCCATGTTTATTTATTGTATCATTTTTCCTGATGTACGTCGAAACGTCGATTTTTAATTAAAATTAATACAGAACTTAAGCCTTAAGCCATTTTATTTTAATAACTTTTTAAACGTAAAACTGTTTAATACACGTATAAGAAAGTGAAAGCACTTAATTGATCGATTTATTCAGTTATGCATATTTATAGCCATCATTCGAATAATAATGAAAATATTGAAAACCTTCTCAGACAAAATTCGACAAAACGTTTCTCTCCAATCTGACAAATACCAGCCAGCCAGTCACACAGTTTTACCGTGGGAACCAAGCCCGTTGGCTTATTTCAATACGCTTTCGATTTTTATTTATATTGAATGAGAGGAACACAGGGAAATCTGGGGAGGGGGGCAAATCTTTTTCCATCCATACCGAGACATAACTTCCGAATACATTAAAAATACACACAGCAAAAACGCTAAAACATAATGGACTCGAATAGCAATCGCATATTTTGTTTTGTTCTTCGCCATTCAATTAAGCGTTTGTTTTATGTAAATGCAATTCTTTCGAAGTGCACAACTTGAGAGAGAAACTGAACAAACGTTTTCGTCGGAATCATCTAAATCAGTGGTTCTTAATCAGTGTACTATAAACTTGACACAAGTGTTGCATTAAATTTGGATTTTGGGTGTTTTATTTTCAATTTTACAAAAAGAATATTTAATATTAATTATATACCAAAAATGGGAATAGTATATCATGTTACGGGGAGTAGAAGGCGCTGATATTTAGGCCGAAGCCAATCAATCTGGGTGAAACACAAATAGAGTTTTCTATTCCGACTGATATGTACGATTTGTTCTTCAAGCATTCCAAATGGAACTAAGCTAAAAATAAATAAAAATACATGCCAAGTAACTTTAACCATTTACTAACAGTTAGAATAGTATGTACAAGGTTATATTATTTATATTGTATTTGAAATAAACAAATATTAAATAAAATTAATACTGAAAACTAGCGTAGTTACCTGTAGTCTAACAGACAAGACTTCTGCGTTCGATTCCCGCCATATGTAATTTTTTCATTTGATATTTCGGCTTTAAAAATATTAAGTATAAACTTATACTAAACTATGCAATTTTTACAGAATTTTGTGTTGATAACAAATATGCTGCAACAGAAACAGATTAAGATTCCCTGATTTAGTTGTTAAAGCTGACGTAGCCAAATCTTCCGGACAGATCTACCGGATTTACGTTTTGCCTATCCGCCGAACTTTAACAGTTATTCATATTGTAAAGTATTCTTATCCTTATTTCCGGATTGTAAAGAGGAAACAGCACCTACGCTACATGAATTGGATACTTTGTATATATGTGTGTGTGTGTGTGTGTTTCTTCTTGTGTGCTTGTAACTTTATCTGCGGCGTTTATACGGTTTGTGGTCTTAACTGTTGTGATAAAAGCTTATGCAGGTAGAATGTTATTTTGTTATTTGATATTGAGAATTATTTATTTCTCTCAGCTTTAGTTGTTTACTGTAAATAAAATAAAGTAAATATAACTATATAAAAAATATCATGCTTTTGAATACAAGTTTTTGTTATATTAATTAATATTAGCTAATTACGTAAATTATATTTGAAATTAGATCAAATATTAGAAAATAACTTTTAATATTTTCAAATTATTAAAAAAATTCGCAGGTTCTGTCAAACAAAATTTGTTAGAAATAGATGATATGCTGCACGTAATACTGAAACAAAATTTGTAGATTATAAACTTATTTACATCTAGAGTAAAATTTACTCGGTTAATTTGTACATCTACTTCAGTTACTATAGTACGTATTTTCTTTATTACTAAATTTACGTTTGCTTGACATTATTTACATAACATAATCTATTTTTTAAATAATAAAAAAAAAGAATTTTAAAACAAAATTAATATAAACCACCCCAAAAAAAAAGGAGAAAAAATACAAAATTAAAACAGTTCCACAACAAAACAAACAAGAAAACATCCCTTAGCAGCAGAAAAAAAATAGTCAACTCCGTATCTCGGCTAGGTGTCTTTTGCAGGTGAAACACTAAAAATTGTTGTCAAGCGGTACTACGTGCAGTGCAGAAAGAATCGTTCGCTCGCCGCGTCGCTTCCGTTTCAGCGCCGTGGCGCCAGCAGCCAGAGCTGATCCAAATGCGTTTATTGTTGTTGCTACGATATAACGAGTGCCTTCAGTAGCGTGTTACTTCAATCGCGCATTCGTAGCACGTTCGCAACCGCCGAAAGAAACGGCGAAAAAGTGAACCCCTCACCACCGAAAACGCAACAGCAAAATCGAAATGCGTTTTGCCGCCCGAATCGAGGTCTTAGAATCTCGGGAGAATGCCACGGTAGCCTAATACAATATTTACACACCGTCCGTTATTATTCACGGGTATATATGTTAAACATGCCGTTTGCAACACGCGTGGCGATACGGAGAATTTTTGCCGGCGATATATCGACTGTGGAGATAAACCGTTGGGAATTTTCAACTATCAATATGAAACTTGAAATGTGTTTGTTACCAGGATTCATGTTTGGATGTTTTAACTTATGTTTGCTTAAAATTAATATTTTTTTTAATTGAAAGTTATACAAATTATTGCCTATATTTATTGTTTTTTTAATTAAATTTATTGATAATTTATTTGATTGATAATCAAACACACCATATATTATTGTACTATCGAGTATATAACTGAATACTTTCTAGAGATATTGCTAAAAACATATTGCAAAATACAATTTAATTATCATAAAACATTAATTCTTAATGGAATAGTTGGTGTATCATAGTTTTATTTGTTAAATGATTATTTGTGTTCCAATGTCATTTGAAACTGATAATCATAAAAATTCGGTAAAGATCAGCTGACGTATTCCGCCATTAACCCTCAGATAAAAATATAGTTTATAGTTGTCTGTTATCTGTTAAACATAAATAGTGATAAAGAATTATTGTATATTGCAAATCAACTATATTTTTTATATTTATAAAAGTTAAAAACCTATCAAAAATAAGATTATTATTAGATAAAAAGGTTATTAATAATAAAAAAATTGTTATAAGTCAAAACGTGCATGTGTATCAAATTGAAAATGGCAGTCAAAAGGCTGAAATAAATTAATTATATCATTTTTGCAGGTAAATTGTCAATATTCAATTAATACATTGACTACAATTATTAAATATAATTATATATGTATAACAATTCTATACACATATTTATAAATATTGTTATAGACATATAATTTGAGTCTCAAAGAACAACATATCAACTTTTTGCTAGCGGAAAAAAAAACTTTTTCAAGAATAAGAAAAACCCCAAGGTCACACAAGGTATCAGCATTTGAAAAGCCAAAACTTCTCACTAGCAAAATAAAGTTGCTCAATATGTCAATCATAACAAAACCACTCAAAGAATTTTAAAACTTTTATTCTAGTTTCTAACATATTTTATATGACGCCTTAAAAATCTTATTTTTTCTTTTTATCTACATTATAATGCAAATAATTTACAAAATATTAAAACTGTATTACTGCGAAAAAGAATTGTAACTGATAATCTCTTTACAACAAAATTTGAAAATGTAACGTATGCTAATAATTATTTTTTATTATTGAAAACAATTATTATTGTATATTTTGCATTATTCTAATTATATAACACATAAGCGCTATCATTAGTACAGTTAATTAATATAAAGCTTGATTTATGTTAATTAAAACATTAATAAATTAAAAAAAATGTGTAGAGATAAAATGAAATAAGTACATTTGATTTATATTAGCAAGTAACGCAAACATTTGTTTTTGCAATTTACAATGTGTTTTAGCATTTCACGTATATATTCTGATTAAATTTACTTTTATAATTCAAGTACTTATGTAATTATTATATTTTTAAATAAAAAAACTTTTAATAATAATTATTAGTTACTAAATTATTTACATAATATTCTAATAAAAAATGATTTCTAATTCTGATTGAAATTTTTATAACATTTAAAGCAAGCTGTATCCATTAAGAAAAATCAATATAATATGAATTATTTTGCCTGCGATAACTATATAATTTATATATTTAATTAAATAAATTTTTCATTATATATCTTAAATAACAAATCAAGTAATATAATATACCACGTTTTTAAAACGGATCAAAAATTATAAAATAATTTCTCCTAGCCCCATACAGAAAAATGTGGGACAAAAATAGCTACTCTCTACACTCCTTACTATTATTTATTGCATGCGCCCCGTTTCCGCACTAAAATTTTGCGATTTATATTCACAAAATATGCAAAAGTAACAGTATGTAAAGTTTCAAGTAAATATATGTGTTGACTGTAAAGTAAAGTTTAGCTCAAACATATTTATGTAATCCTATGGTATTTATACTAAATTTTAATTAAATTAATTACGAAACAAACACATGAATTAAAAATTAAACATATACTCACATTGTGATACCATGTATATTTGAATGCGGCTGGTACAGATTTAGTCTTACACACCAGCCGAACAGTACCACCCTCTTTAAACACCGGAACCTGTTCCTCACCGCCAATGTCCATCGCATGCGGCACCACGGCGTTCTTCAGCGACTGGAAGTGGACGGACGCCTTTGGTGGATCTGCCGGAAACGAACGTCAGAACCGTTAGTCTTGGCGAGCAGTGTGAGAGGAGACGAGCAGAAGCGGGGGCAAAGCAAAGCGTCGTCGGGCATAATTTACAATTAGACGTCGTAGCCGACGACGTCTGCTATTAATCAAATGCGACCGCCATGTTCTAATTCGTCTAATTTGAAAATTAAGTCCGTCCGAATGGTTAATTGTTTAACCTGACCGAGCACTGTAATGGCATACTGAAGAGTTGTTGATGCAGACAATACTAAATATTGTTAATGTTTATTTTTATATTCTTGATATTCAAGAATATGACAATTTTTATAAATAATATATGTAAAAAATGGAATGTTGTAACGTTGTAAGTCAAAATTTGTCGTGAAATTTTTAATTTTTGTCATGCCATATTTGTCATTTGAAATACCAATTTTATCGTCCAATTATATTCCCCTTCTGAAAATTTTGCAGTGTTATCATGGCAATAAGTTTAGCAATATTTTTACTATGATTAAAATATATTACAGCAGTTTTTTAATATTTATAGTATTAAAAACAATTTTTAAAATAAGTTTTTCTAGTACTTAACATTTTTTTTTATACTTCTAATAATTTAAATATAAGTAAATTTTACTTCAAGTTCTAACATATTTTTATAATATTGTATTATAAGCTCTGACTTATTCTTTATAGTTAATTAACATCTTTATTGGCATATTCATCAATAATTCCCAAATAATGCCGATTAATCAAACAATAAACATTCAGCATTAAAACTAGGTTCAAATTACCCCAAATTACATCCTCCAATAAGTTACCAATCAGCTATTCCATCCTGCTTCGACCTTACTCATAGCTCCACACACACCGCGTGTATCCGCTTAACATATTCCATACCGATCGGACTGTGAGCTACGAATTCCTGATTACCTCCCCCCCCCCTCATTCCTATTTAGGGCATCCGGGGCAAAGGGAAAAGCTAATCACGTGACCCGCATTCGTTGCACTAATGCGCGCATACACCACCAGTTGCGATTTCAAATTGCATTTAGCGTATGGGCGCTCCCGGATCGTTTATCAGCGGTTTGAACGTGGAGGATGCTAGGACACCGACCCGTGTGGAAGTGAACCAGAGGACGTGCGAGATTTGAGGATAGTGTCTGCGACAAGGAATAACCTAGTCAGTACTGTTTGTTGTCTTTGTTTGAAATATTAATGCATATATTTTGATTGCAATTAAAACTTTATTTAATTTAGGAATTTAAAAAATAAATTTAGGCAAAATATATCGTCTGACAAAATAATTCTTTTGACAACTTACTCAATAATAGAAAAATTAAAAACAAATCTTAGACATTTATATTTAAATAATTGGAATTAGTGCTGTCAGGAATTTTAAATTTGGATTTTTGAGACACATTGTATATAGCTGAGTATTTTTATTTCTGAAACACATTGAATATTTATTTATAAAACATATTATATATAAAATTCTTTAGACACATTTTATATATCATTTTAAGGCACATTGAATGTATGATTCTTTTAGACACTTCGTATATAATTTCCGTCGCAAATTTATTTCGCATTAGATTTAACAAACTTTTAAAAATATGTTTTTTCTTTAAACGCATGATATTTTAAACACAAAATAGATTTTTCATAACCTTCCCGTACACTTATTTCAATAATACAGCTTGCTTATATAGATATATTTTAAAAACATGTTTACATATTTGTATATAGCGTGAAATATCTATATACAAATATAAAACATATAGATTCAAATAGACTCGGATCTGAAATCGAATTTAAGATCCGGATCCGAGATCACAGTTTTTATATCATTTTTTGCTATTTATTTATATTTTCCTTTTACTGTTGTATTTTTTTTAAACTCCCAATGAAATCTAATAAAGAGAAAAGAAACAAGTTTTTAATGAATTTAATTTCGAAATACTTTATTTAGTTTCATAGAACAATTTTCATTGAAATATGATACAAACGAGAAGTAGCTGAATGGAAATTGTATTTCAATGTATTGAAAGAAAATACTTTTAAATTTCACGAGACGATAAAACGATGATGAAAACTAGCGCAAAAATAGTAAGAAATTCAACACCGTTTGATCTATTCAACATCTTTTTTCAAAAACTGGGTAGCACACCATTTCAAATGACTGTGTTGTGTGCAGCGGCGCCCCCAAGTAAAAATAGAATGTACATCACAAATCTAACGTGGCGTAATGTCGTTTGAAACTGGCGTATAATACCTTTCAGTGCAACGAAACAAGACATCAAAAGAAGGATGCCGTTACCCCATTCATGGTCGACATAATATACTATACCGGAAGAAGAATGTAACGACTTTTCCGATATTGTTGAGAAAGAATTGCTGGTTTTGAAATGAGCAGGTTTTCCGGTTTGCGTTATTGATTAGAAATTTTGGATATATTTCGATTGCAAAACATCAATTTTTGATTTATTTCAAAAGTTAAAATTACATTAAATATGGATGAACAAATTTGGAATTAGGTAGATATCACACGGAGAAAAACGTTTCTTTGATAGTAATAAATAAATTTCAACTTAACAAGTTAAACAAAACTTTTTTAAATAACTGTTAATAAACTAAAATTGATACGTTATGTCCTTAAATTTATATTTTAATAAGAGAATTTTAAAATTTAATAACAATTATTAAGATTTTAATCTGATAAATTTCTGCATGTTATTGCATCTAATATGATCATACATTTTACGAAACAATTGCAGTGGAACAAATAGCGTTACAACATATTCCCGGCATTAAATTGTAATTGTGTTCGGGAGGCAAACTGCAGCATAGCGAGAAATTTAAAGTTTCATAAACAGTATGTGGGAGGAAAGAAGTTTCGCACATGTTTCAGGCGAGTTAGGCAAAGACAACACATACACTTCAACATACGTGGCGCATCCGATTCGCACACTACTTCGTACGGTACGGTACGGGTACGAGCGCGCCGGGGTTATGAATAAAAACAAGACTTTGCCGCGAATTATGCGGCACAACTTGCTAAACGACGACACAAATATGGAAAATTTCCAGATATTCGCAGACGTTTTTGCATAAAAGACGCATAGAAAGTTTTCTACTTCAATGTCTTAACAATCGATAAAAAGTTCGATAAATGTTATATGAATTTAACTAGAATTATTTTTCTTTTATCTGTCTTGTTAGAATAAATGATATTCATCGATATAAATTGAATTGATGTGTATTTTAGATTAAAAATTTACAAAATTGATTTTTGGAAGATTTAATGCAATTGTTTACTACAGCTCTTAACGATAGTTGTAATGTTTTAAAACGAATTTAAAATCGACATTTGTATAATTTTTCCTAATGATGATGTACGTAGAGTTCATCGAAATGTCGATTATTAATAAAAATTAATACAGAACTAAATCCTAAAGCCGTTTTATTTTAATATAATGTGTTCTGAAAATTTTTTTACTATAATAATATTTTTATGTAATTATGATAATTTGTCTTCACATTTATGTATAAATTTGTGTAAAACTACTTCAAAAATGTAAACGCCAAAATTTCAAACGTCCAAAATTTTAATATAACATGTGCATTTATTATGTATTTTTTGATTACCTTTTATAAAAATTTGTAGATTCTATATTACTAACATATGATTGTATTTAATTGATTTTTTTTAATTTTGAGAGTAGGTAATTTTGAACTAATAATTTTAGATAATTAATTGAGAATATTAATATTAAATATCATCTCGATTTAAAATATTTAAAATATTTATGTTTTAAAATAAATACTGATCAAAAAACCAATATTTTAGTATTAAAATTTTATTAGAATCTGTGCTGTAATTTATTATCTAAATAAATCTTTTAACTGATCTAAATAAATGTGATACAATGTTTGCAAACAAGCAAGACATTCGAAACACAGAACACATCAACATCGAAAGGGGAACAAAACAATCGTTTTAAAAATAGGTCGGAACCATATAGAAACGTTTTCAGTGAAAATAGAAGATTGGTGTAAAAGAGAACAGACAAGAAACGTGGCACGTTACAAACCCTAATTGTTAGTGAAACAAACAGCCAGTCGCTTGGCAGGATGTACTTGTTCGGACCGGTACAGGCAGGAGTTGAAACCGGGTTTTTCCTTTTTCCCCTTCCTCTCTGGCCGCACATAGTCCTTTTGCGGCCCACATCAGAACCGACAAGCCGTATGTTCTTGACACAGATCGCGCATGCCCAAAACCACGCGCGCGCCTCTTTTTTTCCGGCTAGAACCTGCGAGGAATTGAAGATGATCCTCGTTTTCGAAACCGAGCAGCACAAATTCAGCCGTTTGTATTCGCGGCGAGTACGGGCACAAAGTTTCGTATCTTGCCCCGCTCTCTTCTGTTGGGGGTAGGAAAACGGAAACCCGTATCTAAAAGCGGGAGGAGGTGGGGGAGAAGATAGGAAATGTGCGCGGACATACAGCGCTAACTGACATCAAAACCTTTGTCGGCGCCGTGTCTGAAGCTAATCCGGACCCAATGAGGATCCCATCAAACGTGACTCTTCACCGTTCCGATATTGTATTAAATGCGGAACAGGGGTTCGCTTTACTGCCTCCGCACGCGACTCGCATCCTCGATTCCGGTCTATGTGTGTCTGGGTGCCTTTCTCTCATTCCACGCGGTGCCTTAGCGGTTGGCGATGGGGGGGCCAAGTCTATGCCAACCCCGTGCCAACCAATCTCATCCGCGTACTACGACTAGATATCCTTATATCGGCACACAGCACACTGTAAATTATGACATTACCATCGTTTTTTTATTACAAAATTTTCTGATCTCGCCGAGAATAACAAATATGAAAGTGAGGAAATTTTTTTCTAGAAGCGTTGAAAGAAAATACACCAATTTTAATTTAATAAGGAAGTGTTGGATATTAGAAAGTAATATTTGTAATATACTGAAATGATGCTTGAATTTCTTACGTTGCTGTTATATATGGTATCTCCTATTAAAACAATAAATATCATTATGACTATTTCATTAGTATTAACTTAAGGTCTTTTAACGAGTCAATTTTTTTTAAATTTGTTGCTCAACAAAATTACATTTAAAATATTTAACAAATTAGAACTGTTGTTTTTAATACAGTTTAATATTTAAAAAATGTATTTTTAATGAATTAGTACTTGAAAATATTCAATGAACATTTTCTTAAGGAACATCAAATTTACTATATAGAAAAAGAAATGCTTTTAAAAGTTAGATAAAGTGCATTCAAATAAAAACATAAAAATTTATTCTGCTCAAGAGTTTTTTTCTGAAGAAATTACACTTTATAATAGTATTCAACATGTAAAAATATCTTTTGTTTGAAATAAACGTATTCGTTATTTGTCAACACTAAAGCAAAAAAAAAATGCATTACAGTTGTCGCATATAACATTTCCGAGAACTATATTTATGGCTATTAAGTTATGTATGGAATAAATAAGTGCAATATTTCACAAGTGTCCTGGCAGTTACATTCTATATTTTTTGTCCTGCATTTATTTTTTTGGATATTTTTTATAGAAAAGGTGTTATCTTACTGCTTTCAAAATAAAATACATTTTTTGTTCCGTCTGTGTAAATATGTATCATTTATAAATATTTTAAAATAATACACTTAAATTTAATTTCTGAATTTTAATTTTAATATTTTTTGAATACAATATTATTAGTTTGTAACTATTTTTATATCAAGAATGTGCACAAAATTATTAGAACAATATAATTTTACTAAATAATGTTTTGTTATGTTTAAAAAAAATTTAATCTTAGTATATTTTTTAATATTAAACAAGTTTGTTGTAAAAGATTTAGTGTGACAAAAAATGATATTTTAAAATAATTATAATATAAACATTTGCACTATATCATAGCATGATAATTCGTCAATTTCTTCAAATACAATTTTGTAATTAGTAATTTTAAACCATAAAATAAAACAAACAAAAAAATTAACAAAACCAAGTAGTAATTTTTGCTTCACAAACCACATAACTTGCAAAACAAAACATCATATTTATCTCATGTGTTATCTGAACCGGCTACGTCAAACCGTGTTACTTCTCTCACACCTAACCAACATTCACTTATTTCCTAGGCATACGTACATGCAACGCGCACGGTCCGACTGTCCTGAATCGAGCCCTTCGGGAAGCGCGGGTTGTCCGCCCGGCACACCAGCTCCTTGCCGTCGTCGTCGGGCGTCGGTTGCAACGTTAGTACACTCGTCGTCGAGTTGTCCGTCTGTGAGACCTGCGACATATACGTGCGAACCGCACCATTAATGTATCGTCGTGGATGTGTGATACTCCCTCGGTGGGAGACCAAGGTGTCGGGTTACCATGGCAAGGTCCGGGTTTATTGTTTCTAGGAATAGGTGGGAAGTGTGTAGAATTTTGAATTTGTTTTAGGGGTTGTATGTGCTTCTGGGTGATAATAATAGAGGATTTATGTGCTTGAATGTAAATATTTGGTAATTTATAGAATTTATAGAAGATACATTTTTTAAATTTTATTTTATTGGGCTGATTGTAAATTTATAATTTATAGTTTATTTTTTTATATTACAATCACCTTCGATACATGAGAAAAGTTAATGATAATTTAGCTACATTCAACCTGCGGTTTCAGTAGTAATAATAAAGTGGGAATGCTAAAAATCTTGTTAAAACTGCAGTCTGAATGTAAGTTAATGATTATTATATTTTGTCGTGTGTCCAAGGTACTAACTACAAAGTATTGCATTTTGTAAGTTCAAATTTATAAAGATAATTTACTAGGATTCTTGTAAAAATATTAGCAATTTTAAATAGATATAGAAAAATAATATTTTCAATTAATTCTAACAAAAAGTATTTTTTTATATTATTTTTTATAATCCTTGCTTAATTCTTTTGTCATGTCAATATAATTGTAATTCTACGAACCGTGTTTTACAAAAAAGAAAACTTTATTTGAAGTAATTCTTTTGAAAACCCGTAAATAATTTGTTAATCAATTTCTGTCACTTTAAATTCAAATTTTTTTTTAGAATTTACTAATGATAGCTAAAATAATTATTTTATTCTTGGAATAACGTGAATTATTTTTTCACAATTTTACTAATAAACATGTTAATAATTTTTTTCAATAACTATATTTACTTTTACTTTATTTTTAAAATAAATTTATTAAATTTTTTTATTAATATTCAACATATAATAATATTTTATTTATCGAATTGTAGAAAAATATTGACAAATTAAATATTTAAATATTAAATTAATATAAAACTTTTAATTACTAATTTAACAAATGATTTTACAATTTTAATGAAATAATCTTTACAATCACAATTTAATGAACAATACTTACAGCTATAAAATTAACTGTCTTTCAAAAATTTCAATCTAAATCTTTAAATAAATTCAAAAAACTACGTAATAACATTTTAACATAATTAAATTTAATATCTAGTACTAGAAGCTCGGTATTAATTAATAAATGAACTAAAACACCCAAAAACCGAGTTACAGCATTGGCCAGTTCAACTAATTAAAATTGTACAAAACTATTAAAAAAACTTTATCCACAAATAAAACCTCAATTTCCTAAACTATCTCTGAATCGTTGTACCCCAATAAAATTCCACAAATAACCCTCCTCCTCCCCCTTCCTCAGATCATTTCAAACTCACCGTAACCGAAGAGTTCCTTATGAGCCTGTTGCCCAGCAGCCAGACAATCTTGGCGGGCGGATACGAGCCGGACGTTTCGCATCGGCACAGCTGGGGCATCCGTGTGGACATCAGCTCGTTGGGCGCCGAGATCTTGACCTTTTGCGGCATTACTGAAATCAATAAGAAACACAACATCTTCAGCACGCATATACGAGAAGTGTCAATCTGTATTCACACGCTGTGTGCGTGTTGGCTGTGTTGTATCCTATCGGTTTGTTTTTTAGTTTGCGTTTCCGATTCTCGGTTTTTGTTTGTTGTTTGCACACACACACACACACACAGCGCACGCCCCCGATATACATCGTGTGCGTTTCCCCCGGGGAAATAAACGCGGCAAGTTTTTCCAGTTGATGCTCTCGGCGTTCTAGCTTTTTTTTGCCTCAAAATATTTTAAAAAGATACTAGGTGTAAAGGGGAAGAAAAAGTTTCTTATTTTCTTGAAGTACAAGAAATGGGTTGAAGTTTTGTACGAAAAGAATATAATTATTTTGATTATGATATTATACACAAGCTGATTTATTTGCTCTATGGCAAACTTTGATAGATGTAAACTGATTTGATTTTAAGTAAAACATGTTATAGGAACATTTGTAATTTAGATCAAAAGAAGTTATTCAATAAGTATTTTTGTCAATTTAATGTCATTTTATTTTAATATGTAAAAATTTGCATATCATAATTGTTTATCTTTCAATAAATAATAAATATTTATTTATAAAATAGCGAATAATTATTCAAATTACTGCAAACCAGTATTTTTTTAAATAAAATTGTAGTGTACAAAATTTTAAATATTGCGTTATCAAAATATAATTAGCAATCGCATTAAAAATACATGTAAAATATGCATAATATACAATATTATAAAACTAATATAAATACAAAATTTATTTAAAATATCTATCATTTTGACATATCAGCGTCAAATGCAAACAATATAAATTATTTATATATTTTACTGGCTAATAGCAATGCTTTATTACAAATTATTATATTTTATATGCATTTGATATCAATAATAATTATAATTTATAAATTAATATAGTTCGCCAACAATATAATGCAATATTTATTTATATATTTATCGCTTGCAGATACTAAAATTTTCAGTGAATTCAGAAAAAAAATTATTAATAATTCGCTGTATTAAATTTTGGATTATAATTATCCCATATAATAATATTAAATTTAATACTCAATTATAAAATATGCACAATATATTTAAAAATTAAAGTATATAATGATTTTTCGAATCTATTGCAAAATTTATTTAAAACAGAAAAATAGCGAATTTTTCTATTATAAATTTTTAATACAGTAGAACCTCGATTATCCGGGCCAGTTGGGACCGAGCCTTCGCCGGATAATCGAAAACACGGATAATCCAAAGATATTATTTTTATTTTTTTTTTAATAATTTATTCAGACAAATACATATGTCAAACGAAGAAAAGAAACGTGATACTACATTCATGTAACACAAAATAACAGTTTTAATATTTATACATAATGTATAAACGTACATTGCACAATATATATATATATATATATATATATATATATATATATATATATGTATGTACATATGTCTGTTTACGTTTAACTAACGAGTCGGTCGGCAGTTGGCGAAAATAATAAGTAAACAAATAAACGGGGGATTTTCCGAGCCGAACTCGGGTATTCCCCGAGACGAACGCCTGCACGGTGCATTCAGCGTTCATGCGCCAACCTGTGGCCGTCAGCCACGGATAATCCGCGCACGGATGACATTTTAAAAATGCCGCACGAAGAATCCGCCGCCCGGATAATGCGCGCACGGATAATTGGGGTTCTACTGTAATAGGATCTTTCAGTAGTTACAAAATTACCAAATATATAAAATTCAGTCATTTTAAACCAATTCAATAAAACTAACTATTTTATTAAAATAAACAATGTGATTGTCAATTACGAGTAACTTAACTTAACTTGACGTAAAAGTTTTCACAATATGGTCGCCAAATAATATTTTTTTCAATTTATATCATGTTAAAATATTTTTGCATTATACCATTCAATTTAATTGTCCCAGCTCAAAAAACTCTACAAATCCCAACCGTATCTAATCCTGCCCTGTCAACACATTATCTCGATGCACTCCTGCATCGGAACCGCCAACTCCGGAACCAGCAGGGGACCGTATTTCCCCGTGCACAAACACCACGTTGACTATTAGCTGCGGGTTCCGACAGCAAGGACGACAGAGGATTAGGCAAAGTTCGACATAGCGACGTTGTCCTACGGGAGCATAGCCGCGCTTCTGTGCACGCTTGTCACTCGATGCGCTGCTGTTGAAACTAGGGGGGCTGCGAACGGTTTTAAACGTCTCACTAGGGATCCGTTCTGCGCGGTGCTGTGCAAGATTTGATTGTTAGGAATCACGGAGCGGAAGCATTCAGTAGGCGGGTATGTAGGTGGACAAGAATTGGAGATAAGTATGTGGGATTTAGTTATAGAAATTTATAAAAAAAAAGATAAAAGATAGAGTTTGTACTATCGTTACTAGCTACAGTGTAAACACTTTGAGATAGTGAAAGTTGAGTACTAAATACTTACTCTGCCGGCAATTTACTAGTGTAAATAAATATATTGCAGTAGAGTAGAGTAATGGGTGAGTAGGCAGGTGCAAAATGTGTATCAACAAATAATATTTTTGGAACAAAAATTGTTGCAATTGTTAATTAATATTTTATTTTAATACGTACGAAAATAAAATAGACAAAAACTGAATAAATTTTAAAATAAACTCTCTCCTATCAAACTACTTGTTGCGTACACAATTACTCTACCAAAATTAGTAAAGTAGAGTGATTTAGAATAAAAATATGCTAGTGTACTCTACTACTAACTTTACTAATGTAAACTAGACTTACGAGAGAAAAAATATTATTGAAATAAAAAAAAAAAGTATTTCTAAAATTAAAAACAAGATAAATAAAATAGTACATATATCAGATTTTTTAAGTAATAGAAGTGGTGAATGGCACGTTACAATTTATGTATATGAACCGCACATACATTTAACGATAAAAAGAATGGATATATTATGTAGTTTTTATCACAACTCCGAGTAAATGTGCCGATGTATAAAGAATTGTAACATAAATTTTGTTGGTAGTTGGAATTTACGTTTCATATTTCTTCGAAGTATATCTTTCTGGGACATAAACTAGAAAATTTATTTAAGAATCAGAATTATAGTTTTAGTAGAAGACAAATAGATTTATTGTTTGAGATGTCATGTATTAAACATAGCTGGAATATTATTGTCAACAAAATATTACATAAAATTATTGATCTATGCTGCAGGTTAAATTTTGAAAATCAGGAAAAAAATTACAATTTTTATTATAAAAATGAAATAATATATTTGTATCCTTTAGGACAAATTTTATAATATTATTTGTTATTTTTTTAAAATTAATATGTAAAAGTATTTTAACTGATCTATAAATATTTTAGTGTACCTGTTTATATCTAAATTTTATTAAGCAATAAATATAGATAATATTTCATCAATTTGTATCTCATGTGTTTCGTTATTTACGATTTTATTAAGCTATAAAGATTTAAAAATAAATGTAAAACTTTACATTTTTCTATGAAACATGTTTTTTTGTTTTGAACATCTCTAAAGTAATAGTATATTATGTTACGAGAACTAGAAATCGACGTTTATTATATTGAGCCTAGATACTAATGCCCGAGGCCTAGCCGAAGCCAAGCAATCTGAACCCAAGCATTCTGTTGCGAGTGACATATACTGTTTCTTTCTGTAAGCGTTCCAAACGACACTAAAACTAAAAATAAATAATTATTGTATTACATCCTCACATTATATAACAAGATAATTTTCCATCCATGTGAATTAGAAGCGAAAAACAGTTTTAAATAAAACTCGATTGGACGTAGTAAAAATTTCATTACATACCAGCACGAATCTTTTATCTATGATTTGATCGCTTGTGCGGATTGAAGCCGCCGAAAAAATAAAAGTAAAAATAAAGGAAAGAAGAGCTAATAACACATTAAAGCGTCCATCGCTTCTATTGCCTAACGAAATTTATTCGTTATCTTTCCACGAGGCTTTTTATCGGGGCAACCGCAAACGGAACAATTGACGATCATCCTGTTTTATTTCTTTCTTTGTCGAGCATCATAAGCGAAGCGGAAACTGAAATATCGACGAGCCCGAAGAGCTTAACCAATAAACTATTCATTTTGTTGCAACTGCCCGGGTTGAACAAAAGAAAATCGCTAATCGTAAAGAAAACCACACGGTCCAATCTTGTGTGCCTTCGAAATAAATGTTTGCCTGTTTGTTTTTGTGTGAGGAGTATAGAAGAGAGAAAGAGTGGGAGAGGATAGGAAGGTAGAGGAGGTTAAACATTGGAAGGCGAGTAATAGAGCGACTGAAATTATTTGCGAGCCAGTCAAACGTGGTTAGTTCACATTTTGACCGCCAGATGTGGCTAGTGCTGCTGGATTTCTATTCCTTTCGTTTCACGATTCATGTTTCTTTTATTTTCGTAACGTAACTTTCCTCTGTTTTTAATTAAAAATTGCAGCCGTTTTAAGGTAGTACTATACATTACACATATATTTAATTTTTATAGATGCAAACATGGCTGTTTTTAATTAAAAATTTCTAGGTTTTCAGGATCTGCTTGTTGAAAAAAAATGCAGAATATAAACATTTCTAGTGAAATATATGTATTATATAATCGATTGAAAATTACACTTATAAAATTTGTAATATGAGTAATTATTTTAACAATTTTCAGTTAAATACTTTTTTTAAAAGGTACATAATATTTACGTAATTAACAATTCTTTGTGTATTCGTCCTATTTTAAAGATTTCCATAATATGGTTATTAAAAAAATATATTTCAAATTTAATATATTGCTATAATGAAAAGTTTGGCAATGTTTCCAAAGTGATTGAACTAAATAGAAAACGTCCGTATTCTTACCTCATTTTTAAAAGTGATTTTTGTCAAAATTACTTTTGACATTTACTTAAAATTACTTTTAGTCAGTTTATTTAAATTTTGGATAAAAGATAGAAATAAATATTTATTTTAAAGCAAAAAATAACATCACTTTCTCATAAACAAAAGAGGTGGGGAATATGGGCCAATATTTTCAAAACAAGTTTTTTAAAAGTTTTTTTTTTTTATAATGTAAATTTATTTTATTCTGAAATAAAAATATATAAAATAGAATTATTATAAAAAAAATAGACAATACTCTATCTACGTTGCAATATTTATTTATAAATAGTATTTGTTACTTATAAGATTTTGTTCAGTATCTTAAATCCTCAAATTCATCAACTGTGTTTCCGTAATATCAACTAAGGAGATTTTGTGTTGAAAGCCGATCTTTTTTTTTTTCGTCCAATATTGAAAGAAGGCAATAGAATGTCGCAGGCGAGATAGGAGGCTTGGCCAACTTAGATCCTCTGTAAGGTTCGCATGCCATGTAACAGAATTTACGGAAGCTGACACTACAATGCATGACAGGTAGTTTGGATATAAAGGAAAAAAACTTTCAAATTCGAATGGGAGAATTTAATCTGTTTAGTATTCTCTTTTTTTATACGATTTACGATACAATCTTTTATATATTTTTTTATACAATTTTCTTGGCAGTTACATAGAATGGTCTTTTTTATGTGATATTTTTTATTTGTAATATTTTTTTATTTGGCATTTTAGGATAAGTTACTTGTTTTAGAAATTTGGTTTGTACAATAGGTGTTCTTACAAAATTATATTATTCTAGGACTTTAAAAAATTAAGTATATTTTTATTGGATATATTATGTATTTTATATACATTTAGGTATATTTTACAATTTTAAAGTCAAGTTTTATATTTAAACTTCCACATATCCAATAAACTTGAAACTTTACACACATTTGTAGTTCTAATGATTTTATAATATGAACAGATTGTATTCTCATAATCGAAAAGTTTGCCTATCTAGATGGAGATCAACATGTTACCAGTACAATAATGTACATTATTATACTGCACTTAGTTGCTAGATATCTCACTGGTGGTAGCATCAAAAATGACTACATCGTCAAATTAAATTTGACATCTTGCATATAAATGCGTTTATATTTTTATTAAAACCCTGAAATAAAATAAATCAAACTCGGATTTAAAATAAAATTTATAAAAAAAAATTAATAATAATTTGTAGCATTTATAAAATAAATCCAACATAATCACTCTGTACTAAAACAAATAACCTAATTATAACTAATGTAATTTGAATGAAAGCTATAACAAAATTAAAATTTCGCAATGAACATAATTAATTAGAATAAATTTTGCTTGAAATATGATCATTAAATTACATAATTTATGAATGGAATTATATAAAATTTATTGCAAATACATTTCAACATAAATGAGTAAAATTGTAATATTCGTATAATGATTTACATTAAAATAATTTTGTATTATACTGTTTTAACGTTGTTTTTATTTTTTCATGAATTTTACGCATAGCTTTTCTATTTTAATATTATTAATATATTTTAAATATTTATTTTATTTTAATTTATATTATGTTTAGTTTCCAGAACAGAAATGGGTCATCATTTTTGTCAAAGTATTTGAAAATCGTGTTTCTAATTTATCTTTTTATATATATATTTTAAAAATATCTAAGTAATAGAAATAAATGTGTTAGTAGTAAAAATAATATATAAATCACGGCAGTATTGTCTCTTTAGTAAAAAAATCTTCTCAATCTTAATGTATATATAATAATTATATATATATATATATATATATATATATATATATATATATATATATATATATATATAATATATTAATCATTGTTATTACGTAAAATTATTAATTAAACTAATTTTGCACTAAAATTAAGCAAGTAATGATGGTGACTACATTTGTTTTCAAGTAAAAAATTAATTAATTAATATGAATATTGAACGTTTCAATACGGTATTGATTCACAATTTAATAATATTATGACGCAACTATAACAATTAGTGTTAAGTGGTTATGTCAAATAGTATTCAAATATTATTGCAATTCCTAGATAATCTTCTACTGCCAGCCAGCAAAGCATAATATGCAAGAGGATACTTGGGCAGGAAATGGATTAAAACAATCGTGCAATCAATATGCATTATTGCATTTTAATGATCGAATTAATTTTGTTGATTGTTCTACGAAATTCAATTATGTAAAATATATACCAATGTTATCGATATTAAAACAAAAATTTTGTATATTACAAACAAACAGTATTTTTATTTAATGGGGTCATCTAGTGAATCTGGGTTTTTATTTGTAAAACTACAGTTAATAATAAGAGATAGGAAAAAAATTGTCAAAGTTACTAAAATTCATAGTGAGAACAAATTCAAACTTACACGGAAAATTAAATCATATCTTCCACGGATTAAGTTACGACTTACGAATTAAATATGGATATATAAATTAATATAAATATACATAAAAGGAGATGGTAGTATAGTAGTTTAATATATATCAAGCTTAGAAATGTCAGTCTGACGTTTATAATAATAATAATAATAAGATTTATTTAAAACTGACACATTACAGTTATACACCAATTAGAGTGACATCAGTGAGAAAATATAATAAAATTTAATTTAATTGTACAATATTTTTGTTATTACTTTTGCAAAATATATCTATATCGGAGTTAGTACAACATTTGTTAATCTAAGTGCGCCATCGGTAGGAGCTGTCGAATAATTAGTTACAAATAACATTTGTCTACTTCTTAAACTAACATTTGGTAAATTTTGTTGAAGTTATATAATTAGATATATACAGCATACATAATATTTGTAAAATTTAAATAAAAATATTGTTTTATATCAAAAATTATTGAATAATATTTTGAAATTTCACTATTTCTTAGCAGCATCATCTCTAGCCATTTCATAATTGAGAATTATACGTCACCTTGACGTCAAATTATAATTGCAATTTGAATGGGTTCAGTTTTAAACTTTAATTCACTTATTATTGACATTACATTATAAATATTTTAAAATTATGTGTTACAATGATAAACATAAAATTTTGATTTGCGTTAAAACATACTGATTTTAATTTTTATTCGATGATCCCCCATTGCAGTAAATAAAATAATAATTCAATATATTATTTGCGGATACATACATCTAAATATTATGAATATTTTTAAACACTCTGTACAGTTCAATTTTATAATGACAATACAAAAAAAAAACTAAGTACTAAACTATATACTCACAGAATATCATCAGCGCCACCTCTTTCGAGCGATAACCGGCAATTTCGCTCGCGGTAGCGCGACACTCCAATTTGGTGCGCCACATATCGCGCGCCACCTTCGATATCAGCAACTGATTCACCGTGGTCGGGGCTTCGGGCGAACTGTCAACCACGCTATCGATAAGCGTACCATTTTGCCACCACGTCACCGACGGTCGAGGGCGACCTAAACACCAACATGACAATCTGATTGTTTCCACCGAAAAAAAAAATATAAACATGTTGCGAGTGCAGTTTTTGGTGTTCGCTAAAATTAGGGGTGATTTAGATGATTGCTAGGGGGTTGTTGGTGATTGTTTTAAATGCTTTTTTGACGGCTTATTTAGAGAGACTACCCTACGTATCATAAAATTAGTGTCAAGCTGGATGTACACCAATAAAAACCGGTTAGCCGGTTATCCGATTAACCGGATAGTGCGGTTTCTAAATATTAAAAAAAAAACCGGTTAATCGATTAATTAACAGTACATAGAAACAAGTTACTAGGTATCTAGTAACTTGTTTCTATGTACTGTTATAAACTGTAATATTATTACTATCAGTTTTCCTGATGAAGACGAGCGTTGAGTATCGTCGAAACGTTGATTACAAATAAATTTTAATACAGAACCTAAAGCAGTTTTATTTTATATAATAAGTTCTGAAAGATTTTTACTATGTTAATAATTTTTAATTTTTTTATAAAAAAAATTGAAGTAAATATATATATTTTTGAAAAAACCATTTTCTTATTTTTAATACACTTTCGATACAATAGAACCATGTATTTATTTATTATTAGATTACATCTTATCTCATCTCATAAACAATTAATAAAACTAAAATTGCAAATTCACATTTTTTTTTAAATTAGTAATTTGATTTAGAACCAGTAGTTCGAAACTAAATCATAATACTAATTTCGTGCATGTAGTATAAGTCTAAATGAGCCTTAAGCAAACAAAGCATAGTTTTATATTTTATTTAATAAAACAAGAAAATATGTGCGACTAAAGCTTTTGGGTTCAAAATTATATTTATACCTATAAAATTTATCAAAGAATAATGGCTTTAAATTTATAATAAAATAAAAAAAGGTTGATTTATTAACGAAATATCCGTTCAAAAACATTCAAACTTTAGTTATTCTAACCATTACTAATAACTATAATTAAAGACTTAATAAAAAAAAATGTAAAGAAAAATTATTGTTGGACTTTGAACCCGTGTTTCTTTTGTTTTTCCTGTTATTAAATATACATTCAACTTTAATTCATTTCTGGCTGCTATGAAAAGTGTTAGTTTTTCTATTAGTATTTCGAAATTATAAATAATTCAACAAAATTACACATAATTACGTAAAAATAATACGCCGAATCATATAATAAACAAAAGAAAAACATAAATGCGTACGCAAAGCCAAGAGAAAACATTCTGGAGAAAACTTTACCAACAAGAAAACTGAACTAAAGTCGACAGTTTTTTTTTTATTTCTGCTTGTGTCGGACACGAAAACTCCAGTTTAATTAGACTCAATTTCTGTTTTTAGAAGTTTTGTAATTCGTGAATCCAGTTGGCCACGACATACAATAATGCTTACCTCCGTTAACCTGACATGACAGGAACAGTTCGCGACCTTGAAAAAACGGTCCTGCTGTGCTTAAAACTTCATGGCCCTTATCATCAAAGATTCGAGGCGGCGATGGCTGAACTACGGATAAATTTTATTTGTTAAAACAATTGAACATCACTACTGTAACCAAAAAAATTTTACTTAAATTTTTATGTTTTCTAACTTAACAATTTTTTTTTCTGTGTTTTAAAAAAAATTGAGATATTTGTGAAAAATATTTTGATATTTACTGATACTACAATTTGTAAAATTAAAAAAATAATTCATACATGACGCACAAACAAACAATCTTAAATCATTTTATCATTTTCACTGAATGAGTACGTAATGCACAATTGCAATAATGATTCTTTTTAATGGTTCTCATTAAACTACAATTCCAGCAATCAATATTAAACCAACATTCCGTTTAACAAACTACATATTTAGCAAACTAAACTGCAGCGAATCTAAATATATACATTTAGTTTCGGAAAACAACAAGGCTACAATAAAATTTTATGACTCAACCAGTGGCATAATTCTTTTGGCGCAGCTGTTTAAGAGAATTAAACATTTTTGAAGTTGCTGTGTATCAAATGCAAACGTTTTACAAGTTAGCAGTCAACTGTTTGTTTTGCTTTAAACAAAAAACCAAAATACTTTTCATTTTATTTGATCATAACTTATGTCGTTTGATTCGGTTTATTTACTCTACGTAGAAAGTACAAATAAGTTTGGAATGTTTAGATTAAATGTAACATTTTTTTTATCGAGGATAAAATAAAGTTTTGTTCGTTTATATTAAAATGTTTGCAAATACCAAATGATATATTTTGCTGGCACATTTTATTTGACATATGAAAAAATATTGGTTTAATTTTTTGTATATATATTTAAGTATGTTCAAAGTTCACAACATAAATAACAAATCTGGCAATTAAAATCATTTATTGTGAATACATATTTCATTAAGTATATCAAATTGTAGTTCTTATAATTATCGAAATCCAAATAATTAAAAAATAAAATTGAGATAAAATATTCTTTTAAAAATCTTAGTTTTAATCAAGGGTGTGGAGTCAAGAAGTCGAAGAATTTTGCCGGAATCGGAGTTGATTTCTTGTTGCGACTCCAATTCCGTTTTTTTTTTTTCGGTAAAGCAAAAAAATTTACAAATATAAAACTACGTGAACAAAAAAAAATTTCCCCCTTTTTTTTAATACTAAAAATAGCGCCAAGATGTTACCACTAATATTTTGCATTATCTAATGAAATATGAGCATATATATATAAGAAACAAAATGATGATTAAGACTTAGTTTTTGCAAAGAATAAATTATATAACTTTGAAATTTCTCTAAATTTTAAATTTTAAGTCAGTATCCTACAAACGCTTAAAATTGGTTTTATTTTTGTTTTCTTTATAAACATAGTAATTATAACATAAATATAAGTGAGTAAATATTACGATTTAAAGCTGACCTACTAAGGTGAGATTGACCTTAAAGTTGCGAGTGGGCGAATCGGTAAAATCAACGCGACACCGGAATACACCTTCGTCGCTCCGTTGCACGCTTTGGATCCGGAGACGGGACCGCGTCGAGTCGCCATCCGCAATAAACTGGGACCGATGTCCCAAGTCGTGTGAATTTATCAGATGATGGGCATTGCTCAAGTGGACGCCGCCTCGTGCGTCCAAACTGTAAAAACAAAACAGAAAATAATCATCATTAATAATAAATAAATAATAATAAGATAAAAGTAAAGAAACGTGATCAAAATCAAATAAAATATGAAACATAGTAACAAGAATTATGCGTGAGACTTGGAGGATACGCCATAGTAGCAAAAACAAAAAGATATAATCAAAATAAAAGAATAAACCAAAATACTTTTATTTAAATATTTTTTTGGTAAAACAACAAATAAAAAAGTTATATTGATTATTGGTCACTTTATCTACATTCTGTATAATATATGTAAAACACGACTGATTGGACTCTCGCGAAATAATAAAGTTTAGTAATAAAAATATTTTTTTATCCGGATCTTAATAAGTATATAATATTTTTACACTTTTCTTCAAAATGTACTACATATATTACAAAGATGGTTTAAGTAATATGCATAGATTTTTTAGTGTATAACATATATATTTAGAAAAATATAAAATTATTTAACGATTTCAAGTTACAATTTTCTTTAAAACAATAATGTAAAACTATTGCATAGTTATTTTGTTCCTGGAGTAGCATGTAAATATAGTTTCACGATTATCGTCAGTAGACACATTTCAATGCGTTCTAGACATTAACAAAAGTATATTTCACTACCTTGTTAATATACTAATATATATTCCATACTTAACTAAATTAAAAAAAGAACTCCAATTTCCTTTATAACTTCGGCAGTAAAAATCTTTCACGCGTATTCTCCAATAACATCTGTTATTCAAATTTCTTGAACGCATCCGAACATAACAAAAACTGGACAGCAGTTCGTCCGAAAACAACCCGACTTGCACATCGTTATGGTTTCCGAAAATAAAGGCAATAAAATGGTAAGTCATAAATATGCATTAGCACGGCTATTTTTTTTTTTTTTTTTAAATAAATGAATCCGAAAAGACTGTTTACCCTTTTAGGGTCAATCAATCATTCGCATTTGTCGGAATTTGGTACACGTGTGAGTTCTGAGCGTGTTTTTGTAAAGTTTTGTTAAGACCACCCGCGGTTTTAGGTTCACTCACAATATAAATCTTCTCTGTTAAAGTTATAGATTTTTAAACAAGAAAATTAAAAATATCATCAATTGTTTTGTAGTTTACATTGATTGAACTTATATTTCAGTATAAAATTTGTATTTGTATCTTTAGAGCCGGCTGCATAAAATATTAGGTAGAATTTTTGTTAGAACAAACTTATTGTTAATATTTTTTAAGTTAATCTGCCAACTGACCAATCAATAAAGCGATTCAAAAACAGTTGACACTCTAGTTGCCTAGTCTTATGCAACTGGCTTTTAGTGTTCAATGAGATAACATTGCAAGTGAAGTCTACGCCATGAGAATATGGAATTGCGTTTACGTGATTCTGTCTCGCAAACTAAAATGTTGTATATTTTAACTAAGAGAAAAAAATGATACTGTCATTCTGAACTGTAATATTAATTAATAAGTTTATTTCTAAACATTTAGGGAAAATTAACACGATTTAAAGAGAAAAACACAACGGTTTATGAAAATAAAACACTATAAACTTACTATGAATCAACTGCAAAAATATTTCTCGGATAACGCTAAGACATACTTTATTATATATAATAATAGATAATAGTTATGTATGTCGTACAAAAACGTACACTTAATATGGCACAATATAACTTTCTCATAAAACGCTATAACTTATTTAAAAAATTAATGTTACATCATCTTTACAAATCAGAAATAAATTAAATATTTATTTGTACACTTATTCATTTAATATCCATAGCAGTAGTCTCGTCATTGGTATAGCTAATATATTCCTAATGTGACCATATCCTTTTTCACACTAGCTGGTCCACTACTATACCGGGTGCGTGAAATAAGGTGGCTGTGGCGCGTTGCGAAAAAAGCAATAATATATTATAGGAAGGCTAGAGCTCTTTTCGTTTCTCGCCCAACCGAAAACGTCAATATTTTATTTATGACAGCCAAAATTCAAATCCGTTTCGGTTATTTATGAGTCCGGTCCGATCGGTCGGCAATCGCGCCATTGCCGCGATGTAAAATTGTCTTTATTGGTGCTTTGTCAGACGACAGAAAACGCATTTAATAATTTGCTGAACGCGTAAATTACTTTTTCGACACCCGTGTTGCGACATGAACGCTAACGGCTGCGAACCAATATTCATATATACGACTGCGATAGGCATCTTTTTATGTACATCCTGTATTACTGCTCGTGAGTTTTATGCGCACTTTGTGTGTGTGTATGTTTACATTGTACTTTAATGTTTGTAATATTCTATTAATGTTTCAAAAGCGTAATAAATGTTTTATGATTTTGTGATATGTAAAAATGTATGTATCTGACAAATTGCACGTAAAATTTAACAAGAGATTTTTATAATTATTGTATTGATTTTGTTTTTAAGTTTGAGATATATTATTTGCAACTTGATGTTAATAATTATATTTATTATACTATATAATTTCTGTCACTCACATTTTTAACACATACAAAACAAAATAAAAATTTGACGTTTTAAATTTAAATTCAAAAATACATTAGAAAAAACTCGCCAACAATAGGAATGCCACTTTTGAAAGAAAAGCTAATTAAATAATACCAATTTAAACAGTATTGACAACATAAATTAATTAAAAACAGATGTCATAAATTTTCCCTCAATGACCTATAACCAAAATGGATTGGAAACTTCTATCTTGATAGCATTATAAGACCTGACACCAAGAACTGTCATTTGGGAGAGGGTATCTTTGTCTTTGGAAGACGTTTTCACTCTCTAATTACGCTTACGCCAACGTTTTTGACAATGATTCTCATAAAAGTTATGTCTTTGTCATATCCACTCATCATCTCGAACACTGCGAAACATTTTGAGAACTGGTCAAAAAGAGAGAGATATACGTCAAAATGTGCAAGTTGCATAAAAAAATTTGACGATCAGGTTATACGGCAAGTTTCCGGTACATTTTAGCTATATGTCACTATATTTCCTTTTTCCCAGATTAGAAACACTCTATAATTCTTGGTATTAAAACAAAATAAATTCGAATGAAAATCCAGACGAAGAAAAAATGAAATATAATTTAATTTGAAAACTATTATACTGTTATCAATAACCATTTCAACAGTTAATATAACAAACACTATATGCTAATAAAATATTTTTATTTATACAAGACATTTCCATTAAAAAAAAAGTGCAATATAAAAACATCGTATAGGTTTCGCCGTTCAAAAGGCATAAAACGAAACAAATTTTCTATATATCGAATACATGAATTACTTTCTACGACTTCATACATTATTTTTATGGTATCGTATTTTTCGTGACCACAATAAACTCTCCGCCTCTAAATTATATATTCGATGCATACAAAGAACAATATTTCCTTGGAGAGAGGCAAATTCAAACTGTTCGCAAGACGAGAAAAATAATAACGTTTTGCGTTGTTCTCTCGATAAACTTTCCGACTACCAATATTATCTTCAACCCGTTTTCTATTTGTAATAAATTCTCTACATAGATCCATCATCTGAAGAAAATTTAATGTTCTGTATTTATTGTTTTATTACTTGCGGAAATTTATATAAAGTTTCAGGCAATTTGTTTACTTTTTATTATTTCTTTAATTCTGATGTAGAATTTAAAAATGTTAACCAATAATTTTAAATTGTATTAATAAAATAAATTAAACTACAGAAACACTTTCTGAATAATTGAAAGTGTCTTATAAAAAGGTACTGAAACAATCACTTGTGGTTTACAAAAATATACAGTTATTGAACAAAATTGTTTTGAGTTTGGAGTTTCAAGTACGTATATACAAAATTTTAATATTTTTTATATATCAGTATATTTAATTAATAAAAAATAAACTAATAATCTAATAAATACATAATGTGAGGCAAAAAGATTTTTTTTTATTCCCAAAACTACAAAATTAATTGAAAATAACGCTATAAACGTATTTTAAAATCTAAGATTATATCATCAGTAGCAAATTAATTAAATAAGCATTATCGTGAAAAAAGTATTAATCACAAGAAGCCTTGTTAACGATCTTAGGTTACACAAATAGTCAACGTATCCAGTGGTCAAAGATCACTGATTAGTTATGCATATTTAAATTAATTTTTAATTAATTTTGTAGTTTTAGGAATTTAAAACAATTTACGTATCACTAGGTTATTAGTTTACTAGCATATTTTTGAATTAATAAAGTAAACTAATATATAAGCACTTTGTTAGATTTTATTTATATCCATCGAAAACTTTATACATTTCTCTTTTTAATGCAATTTTTGTTTTCTCAATAATTATATATTATATGAGTTTTGGACACAAAAATTTATTTATTAATCAAGTAGTAACTAAAATAATCTAAGTGAGTTTCCATTAAAAATATTTTATTTGAAATAAAATTTGAAAAATTGCCTAAAATTTATAAGATTTATTTCATATATTAAACTATTTAATTCTATTAACAATAAATCCAGTGTGCTGCGCTTGTCCAGATGAAACAAATTTAGGTGGAAAGCTTCTGGCATGCCATATCCGTTTCCTTGGCACTCAAGGGAAATCAAAGGAAATTTAAAGAAACTCGCTTTGGAGAATATTCTTCCATACGAAAAATACAGTTAACACTCATTATATAAAACTAGATAGAAAAACTTTGTACTTTTTCACACTTTTTTCCTGTCTTTCTTTAATTTTATTTTCTTCTTATTATTAAGATTTGCAAGAAGAGAATGAATGCTTATGTTAAAGAAAATATTATTTTATTTTGTGGATTTTTATTTTTGAAATATCATAGATCAAACACATCTAAATTAACAAATATTTTAAATTTTTCGTTTCATTAAAAAATTATCGTAAGTATATTTTCTTAGTGAGTGGTGCATTTTTTCTTTTAATTGATGGTGTTAATTATGAAATCAAACTTTACTTTGTAAATTTCTAAATCTTTTACACCGTTCATTTACATAATTCCCAAAACAATCATTACTGTATTTCACTAAATCAATTTTCTGTTTTACAACCGGTCGAATAAGCGGTTAATTTCGTAAACATTGCCTATCACGAATTGTGCATTTTATGACAAAATTGCTTCCGGTACGCGTTGTTTACATTTCGGTAAAACAATGAAAATACAATTATATTATACAGTGACGGACTATAACTGCTATATAATGTTTTACTAGTAACAACCGATTGAAAATACTATATTACCGATCCGAGTAGGCGGATGTTGCCATAGTATAATGTATCGAATAAAAATGTAATTAAATTCGTGTTAACACACTGTATAGAAACACAGGCCCCGTGTAACACTAATGCGTAAATGGGTGGCATCATGTTTAACATAAAAGTTAGGTTATGTTAGGTTGCAACTTAAAAGCCAAATTGTTTAGTACCGTGTCAATTTGCATTTGAAATTTTCAATGTATTGGTGTTGAGTTTTGCTAAAAAATCACATTTAACAAATTTTTTTTTTTGCTTTTATTTATTTTTATATTAGCGTTGAATAATACTTATATAATACGTGTTAGGGGCTTCGAATAACTAGGCCAAGTGACAAATCGTACACGAGATTGAATCAAAGCTATTTTTTGAAACTAGAAGTCAAAATATATTACAAGAAAAATGAGCTAAATGATAGCTTTAAGTATAGTCACATCAAAAAGAGATTATTTATTGTGTAGTCGTAGAAAAAATATAGTATTCTACCCACATATGGTTATTTAATTCACTCAGATAATTTACGACAGACGCAGTCGCAAATTTTATCTACGTGAGTTACAGTCATTATAACATTTTTGATGAATTACTAACTGCTGCAATTAATTTAAATTAAATTAATTACGCTATTATTAACTAATTTCAAAATACATTAATAGATATAGAAAAAAATAAACTTTAAACTAAAAATAACAAAACATATGGCTAAATTTCAAAATCCAGAATAAAATTCTGAAAATATACAATGTAATATTATTTTAAAAACATTTTATATAAATTTACAAAATAGCTTTTTAAATATGTAAGATAAAATTGAAAACCAAATATTACTATTTTTATATAAAATAAAATAGCTTAAAATAAAATACCCTATTACAAAATACATCAGAATCTATTTTTCCACCATTAGAAGTTTATCTAACATACACTGTATTTCTAATTTTCGAAACTCCGAATTCAATTCCGCATTTAGAAACGATGGAATGAGAGAAAGTCCGTCGGTTATATTTAGCACGTGCGTCCGTTAGTTCCTCTGCACTGTCAGGTCACGTGCAGGATTCAAAATGCACTGGCAACGGCTTTAAGTAGAAAGAAAGACTTTCCCATTTACATCAATTTTCTAAAATGGAAATAAATTCTACAGAGCTTTAAAGATAATTTTCAGTTTTTATCTATGAACGTAATGAAATATATAGTAAATCAAATTTTTTTATTTTAAAATTAGTACATAATGATAGATATTACTAATGAGAATAAATTTTACTCCATTATCTTATTAAATTATTCAAAATGGCAGTACATATTGTTATTTATTCATCCAAATGAGTAATAATCATTATCTGCAAATAGAATATTATACTTTTTTAAGACAATATAATAAGAAATTGCACTTTTCGATCTAACATGAATGATACTTCAAAATAATATTATAATATATTAATTACATTGTATCTTAAATTGGCAGATTCTTTAAATTCGATGTTGTGATTGAAATAAACTGTTGAGTAATAAACTTATAAATTTTGACTAGTCAAAAAATTTAAAGTAATAAATCAAAAACTCATCGACATAAATAATGAATAATAATATTATATATCAAGAACCGCATGTATAATAAAAAATTTAACATAGCAAAAAAATCTTACAGAACTCATTATATTAAAATAAAACACTTTCAGCTTTAATATAAAAATAAACAAGACTTCAAACTAAAGTCTTTTTAGTTTAATAAATATTTAATTAAGCAGAAATAGAAAAACAGCAGGATGAGGACAAGTAATTTTAAAAATCTTTACTTGTAATAAAAAAAAATCTTTTAAAAACTTTACATCATATTATAGACAATTTATAAAAGAAATTGAAATAAAAAGCTTAAGGATTATGTTCTGTATATTTTTTATTTAAATATGGACATTTCGATATTTGAATAAAATATATGCAGAACTTAATCCTAAAGCTTTCTTTATTTTAATATAATAAGTTCTGAATTTTTTTTTACTATGTTAAAAGAAATTGAATTTATTTTAATTCAAAAGCCAGTACATTATTATACTTTTTCTTCAAATCATTCTACGCTACTGAACTTGGTAGAGTAACTGTTTACATAAAGTCAGTAGGTTGGCAGTGGAGAGTTTAATTTAAAGTTCGTTCCGCTTTTGTCCTTTTAATTTTCGTACATATTAAAATAAATATTAATTAACAATGGCAATTATTTGATAATATCAACAACTTTTGTCCAAAAACAAAAATTTGTGACCTAACAACTCTTCTCTACTGCAATAAATCTGTTTACACTGGTAGTGTGTCGATAGAGTAAAGTAAGGATACTATTCAACTATACCCGCTATACTATCTTTAGTACTTGTTTTTCACTATTCCAAAGTGTTTACGTTGTACTATTAATAGAATAGTACGCACTCTACAATCGTGCTCTACTACTAACTCTACCAATATAACTAGGTTTTATGTGGTACATATTTTATATGTAGATCTATTTTATTCTCATCAGTAAAATACGCAGTTAAATTGTTATAAACTTCGTAAAACCAATAATAATTTATTAGCCAAGTAATTGTAATCTTTTTGGTGTCAATCTAAATTTATCCGATCACGTGCGGGCACGACACGGTAAACAAACAAACAGAATTAGCTCAGGCCACTTATTTGGCTCATCTGTTTGTTGGCCGGTTTGGCTGCCGTTCAGTTACACGGCAGAAGGACTAAGAAAAGCCAAACGGCAAAAGGTCATGACACCCCGATTACTTCCCAGCTATATGTGTGTGTGTGTTTGTTTTCTCATAATTTTCGCAACCATTTAAAGGACAACACGGCTGAAAATAGATTTGTTCCCAAGCGCTCAGCTTGGAAAAGGTGAAATTGTATGATGGATATTTTCTATTTTAAAAATGGTTTATGTAACGTAGTATCTCCATGTCGTAAAATTTGAAGATAATGTAATTATTTAACTTGACATAATAGTTTTTCGATATGGCTGTCGATGATGTTAGATTATATACACTTGACATTGTAGTTATGTTTAGTAGTGTCACAAGTGATGTATATAGTAACTAACGGCTGTATAATAATGTCATTATTTTACTAGTAACATAATGATCTCTTTCTACATAAAATAATATGGTAACGTAATATTAATATTATGATACAAAAAAATAAACAAAACATTTTACCTAATCTATATGGAACTCTAATATTTAATTCACTCAACTATGTTGACCTTGCCCCCAAAACTGTATGCAGAAATTAATCCTAAATCTTTAATATTTAACTTAATTTCCAAATATTTTTTTGTACTTGTAAATTGCGATACTATGAAATAGATAACCATCTTTCACTATCAAAATTAGCAAGAGTATAAATTTTGGCATACGGTATGCGGAGAATGTCGATTTACCAAAAACTTTACAATCGGACAAAAAATAAATTTAGATGCGGTCAACGTATTTATTTCCTCATGAACATTTACGGATGCACGTGTGCTATTTTTGTAATTTTCTAAAATACGCTTTGGCACCAGATCACTACACTACACTGCACACTAGATCACGTGACTAGATACGTCATAAACGTGACGATGAAATTGCTATGATGCGTCACTCTTAGAGCAACAGCCCCCCCAACCATGATCTATAATTATAGAGCATGTTTGCTACGAGTTAAGTAAATTAAGTAATAATAAAGTTTTTAGAGGAAATTAGTTTTGCGTTCTTACATATTTTTAACAAAATATAATTTTATAGTAGCTTTGAATGGATTTGTAAATACACAATTATTACTTAGACTTTATCAGTTTCAATTTTTTGTTTGAAATTTACAACATTTTTCATGGTCCGTATCTCAAGAATGCAATCAAATATTTGCAATTTGTAAACGGGGTCTTATTAAGGAAACTACATGCTACGTTTTCATAAAAAAAATCAATTAAAACTATTTAAAAATTTGCCTAGAATATTGCTGTAAAAAACAATAAAATCTATTTTTTTTTCAAATGGCAACCTCTATTTTTTACTACTTTAACGAATTTTACGTTAAAAAATAGTGTTAGTTTTTGTATATTGAAAATTGCTATATAGAAAAATATGAACAAAATCTCCACAAATAAACTCTTCAATCACATCAATTTATGTTAGCAAATAATTTTTATAATCCAACAAGTTTTTCCAAAGCACATTACGCTTTTTTTCTTTCTAACCTCAAAAATTTGCTCTATAGTATATAGTTCAGATGAGGCCATTGGCCACCAGCCAATACGTTTCAATATCCATTCCACTTGATGTTTGACCAAACGGACGCTCGTGTCCAAAACCTCACGATCACGCTAAACCTTCTACAGTTCTCCATAATCTGGTCCCAACTCTGTGAGCTCTAGTCGGTAAAAATGATGGATTGTTTCGCGAATAACAAAAAGAAAAAAGTTTTAATGCTTGTTCCGATATGTTGGAGCTGTTTATGTTTCATATACACGTGGCCGATTTGTTTTTTTGTTTTTTGTTTTATTTTAATGTGAAGTGTGTTCACTAGATGATTATATCTTTATTAATATTAATGCTTGTTGGAGTGTAATTTACGTACTGCGAAACTAGTAAATAAATTGTATTTATCCCGATTAATTGATTTAAGTAGTTGCTAACGTAATTTGACATTTTATTTTTCAATTTTAATTAAAATTAAACATGTAATGATAAAATTATATTTTACATTCCATAATTGACAAATTATATCAATATTTATAAATGTAAATATATTTTTCTATATTCATATACTAAATTATACTAGCATATAAATTATAGTAATTTAAAACAGTTAAATATAAATAGAAATTAAATATGTTTTTAAATATTTATTTTAACAACATTAACAAAATTAAATAAAAATATTTACACAAATTATTTTAAATCAACAAACACTGTATATGTAATTTAGTAATAGAATAAATATCAAATTTATAAAATTGCAAATAAAAATATTATTATTATTAAATAATTTCAAATATAAAAAAATACATTTACGACTAACAAAATATTTATTTTATATTTTCCAGTTAAAATACTAATTAAAAAAATTATTGATATGTTTCACTTGTATATTTTCAGTAAGTAAAATACAGGGCCTAATTTATACACGTTGTGGTCGGCCCACAGTGAAATTATACCGTCAATTTTAAACTGGAATGTGTGTTAAATGCCGGCGTTTCCGAATTTACTATGCGATAATCTAAACAAGAATTGTTTAATTCGTAAATACCAAATGGACTTTTTGTTAAATTGTGTTTGTTTAAGAATGCGGGTCAACCAGTGATTAAATATTTGTTAGAAAAATATTTTCATTATCATTCAAAACAAATTTGACTATATCAAATTTATTAGGTTATTTATTTAATTGAAAATAAAAGTAAATGTATACTAAACGTCAGTTGTATGAAACGTTGTTTACGTTATCAGTTTGTTAACTTGGTAACTAGATTGTAAAATGTCTTTAAAACGACTCATTCATTGGTTAGTTGGTAAGTGAACGAGAGAATTAACTTACAAAGCATTTAACAATGTTTTATGCCACCTACCGTTAATGTCATCGATTTTTAATTAGATGCAGGACTTCATTAATAAATTAATAGTGATAAAGAATCTACTACTATTTTTATAATTTATTAAGTAAAGGAAGCCAGATTTTATTTAAATCAGTGCCTGTACATTAATTGATGTTATTTTTTTTTGTAAATTTCTATTGCTATTTTATTTTAATATAGTGAGTTCCGATAGTTTTTTTTTTTACCATATTATAGATATATAATAAACATACATACTATTAAATATTTCAAATATTTTCCACAATTCAATTCATTCCTGCACTTAAGCCAAGCAGCACCATCTACCGAGCACATCGCAAACCTCACCGTAATAAAGCAGGACAGTCGTACCAATTCTACATCTCACAACTCGATAGCCTGCAGGCTTGTCTATAGGTCTGTTTTGTCCACCTTCAATAATACCAAACTCAGCAAACGGTAACCGGTGTAGTGGCCCCGGACGTCTTTGATTTATACATCCGGGTGCATCGTTAAATATTCCGGTGGCCCGGAATGCCTCGATGCTCGTTCCGTGGTTTCCGGCTCCGGGCAAGATCGATGCTAAATTTTTGCAATACATTCGGCCCGCGTCATACACGAGGATCTCGTATGGTTGTAAAAAAGCCCGTAGGTTCTTTATGGAAATGATTTCATGTTTTTTTTCTTCTTTGTTCCGTTGTAAGTATGTGTCATACAAGTAGGAAATATATTACACTTGTTATAATATTTATTTTATAAATGTATTGTTATTGTTGAATACAAGAGATTATTTTTGTTTCACTTTGTTATATTTTAGTTATTAAGAAATAACCTTATTCTGGTTAACATTAATAGACTAACTTAATACAAATTTATTCCCGAGTTTATTATGTTTGTTATTACTAAGGATAGAGTCATATTTTGCTTAAAAATTACAAGAACTATCACGAAATTATTATTAATTAATCACTTCTAATTTTTTTAAATTTAAGTTTTAAATTTTTGTTTAACTTTAATTTTTAATATTTTAGAAGAGTTTCCGTAAAATAATGTTTTAAAGGTAATTTTATAAACTTGCAACGGAGAAAAAGTATATAAAATAATGTATAACAACTAAATTATTTAAATAAAAAGGATTACGAGGTAAAGGACATTTTATATTTCCATGTTTACAGTTTGTTTTTAATCGATTATCCTTCGCAACAAGCCTCTACGTTCCAAAAAGAAAAATTGAAAAGTTTGTCCGAAGATTTTATAATGAGAAAATGTTTGAAAGTTTCCATTTTGCAAAATGAAATTAAAGAAAAGCTGTTTACCATTGTGCAATATAATAACACGTCGCTGCTACTTAAAGCGACACTTCTGGGCTTTTATAGTTTTTAAGTATCTTTTATAGGTTTTCCATTATAAAATGAGATATTAATGGAATTTTTGCTAGATAAAGTTTTGATTAACTGAAAATAAAATACAAATTTAAATTCTAAATTTATTTTATATGTTTTCCTTCCTATGGTAAATTTGTAGTAAAACTTTTATTACAATACAAGAATAAAATAAATTTATAGATTTCTAGGAAGTGTCAAATAAATATTTTTATATTATTTAGTCCAAACATAAGCCAAATGTGGTCCATGAATTCATTTGATATTGCCTGCCACTCAATGAATAATATTGTTTATTAAGAAAAAAAATAATAATATTTTTAAACATAAAGCTTTTTTTTATCTATTAGAAAACTTGATGTATGATTTCGCGTAAATGTTGTACTTAGAAAATAACCTTCTGAAAAATTGTATTTTGTTGAAATATGGCTCCCGCCTGAAATAAATTTAACAACCCTGATTTAAACTATGTTTACTCATTTTTCTATTCCTGTTAAATAATATATTTATTATTATGCATTTCTTGCTAAGTAACTGTGTAGTCATGTTTAGTGCTGTCACCAGTGGTATATATTGTAATTAAGTATTGCATATTAATGTTCACATTATTGTATTAGTAACATACTGATCTTCTTCGATATAGGCACTATAGTAATGTAATATCAATATTTTGATACGTTTGAAGAAAAAAGTATATCATTTAATTATTTTAATCTCACGCAATGAATTATTAATTATTCTCGTAGAAAAATATACAACATATACAACATATACAATACATTCAATTGAGCTATGAATCCATAAGAATATGCCGCAAACTCTTTTAATTCAAGTGGGAATTAGTTTTGGTGAAACACTTCTATCCAAATAACTTTTGTGATATTTCTCATATATTCTCCTTTATTCCTATTATTTGGGTGTATTTGCTCAATCATATCTACGCATCGGCCGTCCACTACGCTTATATTAATTAGTCAATATGATTTAAAAGCATAATATATTAAATTCAATTAAATTTATGACAAGTACAAACTACGCGAATAAGATTATTAAATTAAATTTCCTCCGTCAGATAATCTCGAAATAAAATTTTTCTAATTGACAGCTAATATTTAGGAATCTTTTTCGCTGCTCGCGCAAGTCATTATGAAATCGGACAAACTTGAGCTTATCTAAAAATTTATCGTTAGGATTAATAAAATCCCTTGAATAATACGATTTTGCGTTGTGTGGCGCGAAATTAATGAGCGCTTTTACCCTAATTAAAGCTACGATATCATCCATTATTAGAATTTCAATTCTGTTTCTATATAAATTATTTGGTTACATAAATCACACGTTGAATATTTATTATTTGCTATTTGGTTTTGCATGATACGTATGTTATACATAGCATTTATTATTTTGTTGTGTATCAGAGTTGGCGTTTGATGTGCTTCTGTTTTATTTAGAATTTTTGTTTTTCGATTTTAATAAAACTGTTTTTATTTTATTTGTTAATTAACTATTTGTAAATGCGATAGTACTGAAGAGATAACGTAGATTGCAAAAATATCGTTACACTATTTTGAAACGATCAGTATTGTTTTTCCATGTTTTATCATATATATAGTATGTTCCAAAATTATTGTTATGGCAATATGTAAATTACAAATATAATTCTACTTAATATTTAAACACGTAACTGCTAATACAGAATCAAAATAATCTTCTTAGGTTTAAATTGTTGTTAGAAAAAATAATTGCAGCTTGAGATTGCTAAATATTTTTATATTCTTTGTAATATCTTCAACACATGACAAATTTTAATAAATTTTTTCAAATTAATCAATATATATTAGTTATCTGCGATGAAGTGAATATTAAAATATTTGTAAAATTATTTCATAATTGGACATTCTGTATATAAACGACAAAAACTACAATATATCAGATTTTTGTTTAAATAAAATTGTTTTCAATGAATTTATCGCAATGCGAAATGAAATTGTTCATTTTGAATTTTGTGATATAAAATTGAATATTTCTGGTGTCTGGTCTATCGAAATTTATATGAAACAAACAAAATTTGTTTTAAAATATACTGACTATACATTATCTACATCAATGAAATGAGTTCTCTATGTATAGTTTAAATTTGATATTTGTGTATTTCAGTTTTATTAAATACTGATATTTCCAACTATTCAATTAATATGTTTCTGTTATAAAACCTGTAATATTTGTTCAATTTAATTAATAACAAATAAAAGTAATGTTATATCGAATTTATAAAAATATTTTAATTTGTTTTCCAGACACAAAAAAAATATAAATAAATATTTTGATATTTGTTTTAGTAAAAAAATCTTTTACAACTCATTATATTAACATAAAAAAGATTTAGAATGAAGTACTGTTTATTTTATTACAATTTAATGTATATCATAATCAGAAAAAAATTATACAAATCACTTAAATATTAAACAAACAAAACAGAGACACAAGTTATTAGGAAATAAAATACAAGAAACTAGGTTATAATTTTTTTATAATTTATTAAATGAAGGAAATCAAATTAAAAATTTTTTTTAATGACATATGTATAAACTTTACTGAATAAATAATAAACAAAATTTTAAAAATTATTTGATGCAAATATAATAATATATATAATTTATAGTAAAATATGTTTTAAATAACATACTAGATAATTTGGTAAAAAAGTATGCAAATTTAAAAAATATTGTATATTTAATAAAAATCTTACCTATAAAATGGAATTCCTATAGAATCTTTAAACCACAGAACCATATTTACACTATCACGTGGTGTTGGGGTTGTTACATCACATGGTAATTCTACATCTTTACCCTCAATTGCCCAAATAACATGGGCTGGAACTGAAACAAAAATATTTAATTTAATATTAACGCTATTTTATACGTAAACGTTAAAATTAATAACAAATTTCAAAAATTAATATGGCAAGCTGTAATTTAACATAATTTAAGAAGTTATATCAACAATATGTAATTCTATATTAAGTATGTGATGCAATTTGCAGAAAGTAAGCAATTTTACATACTTATTAAATCATTTTTACTTACTTTACGTGATTATTATGAATTATATAAAAAATACAGAATTTTGAGGTGGAAATACAGAATATTTATAGTAAAATAAAATTACAGATTTTTAAAATTTTGCTATTATTTTCTGTAATTTCGCTATTTATTTTTTTTACAGTGTATATGTATCTAAATTTTTATCATATATCAAATAAGTATGCAAATCCCAAAATTTCAGTTATATTTCAGATCATTCTACACATTTTATTCCCGTTAGAACAATACAACGGATGTAATCAGTGACAATAAAATTTCATTGCACGTGCATTTTCCGAAAAAATTTCTATATCAAAACGATATAATAGCCGATACATGTTCCACACGAAAAAATAAAAAAACGCATCGAATGCATTACAAATTCGCTGTTCGAACAATGACACCTTCCGTTTCATTGTACGTGTTGCTAGGTAACCGATTTTGGCTTACAATTAAAATACATAACAATGTGAGAATTTTTTATATGTATATATGTATCAATCATTTTACAGTGGAATGCAATAATACAATTATAAATTATTGAAATCATGGATAATAAATAATTTTTTGAGTAAAATACGAATATTAATATATGATTAAATTTTTTTGATATGTTTATTAGAAAATCTTTTTAATTTCCTGTTTATTTATAATTTAAATTCTACATAAAAACAATTAACAAATTTTGTTTTTCTATTCATTTATTCAGTGACTGATTTCAATTCTTTTCAAGTTTTTGAAAACTTTTGTTTTCAAATATATATGTATAGAATCAGATTTGTCGTTCTAGTTATAAAATGTGAAAAATCTTTTAAACTGAATGTTTTAAATATTAATTTTATTATCTCTAAAACTATATAAATTTCTTAATTATTAAGTTATAATAATTATTACGTACAATGATTACCTTTTAAAATGTTTTTTGTGTAAATAGTTATTGAAATCTACTTATATTTTTCATAGAGAATTCCATATTATTTTGGTAATACGTACTCATATTTGACAAGTACCACGCCGATATTGACATATTTCATAGTGTTTGTGACATGTGTCACATAAAATAAAATTGTTTGCAAATTTATGAGATTCTGTTCTATAAATAAAACGCATACAATGATTCGATTCAAAGCTGACGAACAATTTTAATCAAATTATTTTTCGTTACGTAAAAAAAAGCTGGTAATTCTTCTCATTCTTTATTATTTTTCGTTTTTGTATTTTTTGATTAATAAATATTTATTTCATTTACAAATTCTGTATTTTATCAAACTAAAAGTGGAATTTTAAACAGTTTTGTAGCGTTACGAAATATTTTATCTTTTCCTAATAGAATTTTTCATTTGATAAAATAAAAACAACGCATTCCTTAACGCTACCTATCAGTTTAAAATTCCAGCATAAAAAGCAGTTTCAAAACTATGATTCTTAAATTTGTGCTTATAAAATTATTATTACACCTGTTCAACAACAAAAAAAGTAATTTAAACAAAAAATATTTTCTCTATTTTGTAAATAAAAAAATATCGACATAATGTAGGAAAAATGTCCGAAATATTTAGAACATTCCTTCATTTTTTTTCTTCTTAAGAATGTCAACGATTCACATGTTTAGTTTGAATACGAGTGTATGCGAGAATTCGCGACCAAAGAAAGATAATAAAAAATGTTATTTGCTGTGTCAAGTTAGACAGTGTCTTTGATCCCCCCCAGACTAAACACTTTTATACTGATGTACGAATGTCGGAACAAAAGAACGATACGATGCCATGGCTCTCGGCTCGAAAATAAATGTGTTTTTCTACAAGAAAATAGCATATTTACCGAATAAATGCGAATATGAAAATAGGTCTATTGATTGGTAATAAAATATAGTCATAATAAAAAAAATCTATATTAAAATTGAATCAGAAATTTTGAAAGAAACTTTGTATTTAGTAAATTTGGGTGTTTGTATGTGTTAAATTAAAATTAAAAATAAGAGACCTGTATTTTTTATTTTTGAATAAAGCGAGCAAATACTGAGGAAAAAATTGTCAAAGTTACTAAAATTCATAGTTGTAATTTTGTGTATTTAAAATTTATCTCATAGATATAATTAACTAAACTTTATAGCATAAAACACATTAAAAACTGGGATAAAAAATACCCACTCATAATTTTTATAAGCTTATTGGGTTAATAAATAACCCCCAATTCTACTTAATAATACAATAAAAAAAATTAACCCTCACAAATAAACAACCCAATAATTTAGGATAAAAAACCCTAAATTTAATAAACAACTAGAGCACCGATTACGTACTGTAGCAGCAACAAAACAGAACACAAACGAAGAAGAAAGCATTTATTTTAGGACGCGCTTTGTAATCCTTCTTAATCCTAAAGTTTGTGGTCGGGAACCATTTCCATAAAAAATCCGGTAATTATATCTCGGATAACAGCCCCTCCCCAGATTCGGTTTCCGATTCAACGGATTATATACAACCAAACTATTCGAACAATGTTCGCCACTCCAGTGTGCGTTCTTGAAGTTTCGAGTATGAACCAATTGTGGTGTCACTTGGCGAGTATAACAATTGAAATCCGTTGCTAGGGAATTTAACGTTAGTTATGTTAGAGCATTTGAAAATAAATATTAGAGAATAATTGTTCTTTTAAATAATGTTTTAGGATATTTACGTTTACGTTATTTTGTTTTATATGTATAGATGTCAAAATAACGTAAATGTAAATATTTAAAAGTACAATAACTCTGTGTTCACTTCTATCCAAAGTGATCATATTGTAACAAATTAGATAAAATTTTAAACAGGAAAAAATGTTTTGTGGATTATAATATAATTAATATTACATCCTTAAAAGACAATATACAGTAAAAAATATTTAATCATATCATAAAAATTACACTGAGAGTCACAAATATACTTGTTATTATCAACTTTGATACTTCAATAAAATGTAATTTATACACAAAGTTAGTGTATTTTTTTAACACAGAAAAGTTTACAAAATAATAATATTATTTTTAACACCGAATCTAATCGATTTTTTCTTTGTTCACGAAAAATAATAATTGTTCTACACTTGATGAAATTATAATAGCAATTATGTTATCACTCTTTGTATATGCATACTTTTGATCAGTTGTAAGATAAACATATTTTTTTTACAATAAATAATATTTTCATATCATTAATCATACAAAGTACAAAAGAAACTCATTATTTAAATTATATATAAATATACGTATTTATAAAACCTCGAGTAAAGTCACAAACATTTAAACCGGAAATAAAAAAAAATACAAAACTAAACATTTTTGGATGACTTCCAAAAATGTCAAATTTATTTGCAGTTATTTTTCTGGTAACCTTAAACCTACACAAAAAAAATAATAATAAACAAATAAATAAAAAGTGAAATAGTTTTTAGCTACTTCAAAGAATGGAGACTATAACAATATATTTTAAATTTTATTTTGTAATAATAACAGTTTTTTTTTTACAAATAAATTTAAACTAAATAATAAATAATCAGTTTTCTTTAAAAAAAGATCAAAATTACAAACTAACTTTTTTTATATCCTACCCAGCATTGAGTCTGAACAAAATCTTCAAAAATACAATCACGTCATGTACCCATAAAAACATGGCACTAACAGATCATACAGAAATTAGTTACCGCCAAACATTTCGATTTCTTTTAATTCATCCACATTCATAATGCCTCCCATACATGCAGTTTTATTTGCACCACTTGGAAACATTCGCTCACTTAAAACACTCTCAATCATACCTCTCCATCTATTCATTGCACGTCTATGTAGACGTATACCTTCAATATCACATTTCATTAGACATTTGTTCGAAATGATCGAAACATTTTAACTGATTCATCAGCTTTTGCAACCATATTTTTTGCAATTTTATACTCTTTATTCTTCAAACTATTTCTTGTCCAATCTCTTCTAGATACACCACATATTCCAAGCATTTATGTATATTTTTTTTTAGTAATTTTGAATATTCCTGCTGCAAAATATATTAAAATTTTTAATAATGTTGCAAAATAAATATATTTTAGACAATAAAAACAAAATCTACCCATTTACTAGCAGCAAAACTTCGATATTAAATAATTTATAGGAAACAATATCAACAAATTACATTCAATTACGTTCAGTCTCCAATTAAACAGCAATGTAAAATAGTTACGGGTACTGGGAAATAAAAGAGGGGACATGAATCTTAGTTCTTGCTTGTTTGGTCATAAGTGGATGGCCGTATAACAAGCGGGGCGGTCGAAGCACCGTCTGCGACTAATGTGTATCGGGAGAGGGCAGTTTGCGTCGCGACGCGTCGCCTAACCTAACCTAACCGCGCACTCCTATCGCAATACGTTCCGGAATTTAAACGTAATTTGCATCCAGTGCACGCAAACAAAACATTACAACTTTTGCGCGCTGGATAATTTCAATTATATTTCCATCAAAATATACATAATTGTAAGTGTAATTAAACGACTGAAAACAAGAGGAAAATATTAGAACCACCACACCCCACACCCCTTCACACTCCCTGAATGAAACGCATTCTGATGTATGCGATGGGTGTGGTTTTGCTCTCCGTTTGTGTAAATAGTACTTTTGTATTACACTTAACGAGTAACAGAATAAGTTTTCTGTTTTTGTTAGAGAAATACGTTACTCGCTGGTACTTTTGATTCTCTTATTTACACCTTTTGTTATTAAGTGCAACGCCATTACAGAGACAATTAAATAGGACAAAATGGAATTAGTGTTTCTACACCGAACAGGACTGGAATTTTCGTGAGATTTTCCTGAGAGACTTTGCGGTGCAAATCGCGACGGCATTATTAAAACAAATACCTGAAACTACTGAAATAATTCCACTCTCAACTATTATATAATATTAATTTATCTGTAATAGTTTTTTTTTTATGTTAACTATTGTTATGTATTTGTTGTTAATATAACTAAATAATAAAAAATTAAAATATATACCGATTTTCCGATTTTAAATATTAAATATAAACTTGTAATGAATAATAAAAGATAGAGAATTAACTAATTAAAATGATATTATTGAAACATTATTAATTTATTGTAATTGTCCAAACCACGCACTTATTTTATTTACTAATATAACAAGGCAGTGTTGGGCCATGTGGATATTGTAATCTGATACATATTTCTGAAACTAATTGTAAATAAGTAATATCTGTATCTGTTAGAATTGACCTAGTGACAGATTTATGTATTAGGGTTCGCAAAATTTACCGAATTCTACGTATTAATATATTGATTCGGCGACTATAATATCCCATTTCTATAAACAATAAACGTTATAATATTATTATAATTGTAAACAAATTAAACGATATAATGTATTATTATTTGTTTTGTTTGTTACATATATATATATATAATTGTGTGTTGTTTAAATTTCAAATTAATTATATAAATTTTGGAAATATCTCACTGATACAGTTCATTTGATTCTTCCTAAAATGAATGTTGATTTATTAAAATTACAATAAGACGACCTATTTTTGTATTTTACTCTAAGTTGCTCTAAAATCTTGTGAAATAGGAAAAATCTCATTAGAATGAAAAAAATATTATAATAAGACTTGAGAGAGTAGTTGTCAATACCTTTCAACACATTTTTGTTAAATAAACATTGGCTTATTGTTATGTAAACAATAAGATTCAGATACATCTTTGTCAACAAAGAAAGTTAATTTTAAATATTTCCGTTCAAGAGTTAAAAATAAAATGAATTATATTACTTTACTAGTAATAGCAAATATAAAAATAAGAAAGCTTTAGATAAGATAAGATAAAGTTCTGTATATATTTTATTTAAATATCGACGTTTTGAGATACTCCACGTATATCTTCATCGGGGAAAACTAATACAAATGACAAATAATAAACAAACAAAACATAGAAACAAGTTACTAAGTGTTAAAGTAACTAGATTAAAAAATTTATAAAATAAAGTAGAAAAAGTATAGTAATCTATTCGGATGTAATAAATATTACTTAATTTGAATTAATTATAACATTTTCGTATGGTTTTTGCCGAATTTTTTTTATAAGTAATAACCATCATTAAATGCTCGTGGAAAAATATCATATTAATTTTCTAATTCAAAGACATCATATACAAAAATATTATTAAATTTTGTCTGTTATAACACAATACTTTTTATTTATTATTCTAAGTTTCAAACCATTTATTATTCTTTCATAGCACATCCATGACTTACGCAAACTGACATAACTTACAAAATTACCCATAATGCACCGTGTCATAGTCATTCCATTCGTCTAATTTAAGTATAACCATAGCGTTTGTGTGAACACGAATGTGATCCTAACCTATATATAGAATATTTATATTCCGTGCAGAATCACTTATGTCGTACATGCCCGAAGGGTTTATTTATACATTTTAGTTTAAAACTCTTTAGATATTTACTCTCTTACAACTAATAAGTAGTTATTGAGAAAATAAAGTACAAAAAGCAGAATAAGTAAAGAAAGGTCTCAAAAACAAATAATACACGAGAGAGAACAAATATGTTAATTAATTGAATTTATAGAATTTTCTGGGTGGTATGCTGTGGTCGATCTATCCTCGTAGCCGACGTCAAAAGTGACATACTATTGTATTTTTTTGTAAGTTGGCGAGTTATTTTCAATTTAGTGTCAAATTTTTATTTTGCTGTGTGTGTGACTGAAATTATAAATATCGAGTTTCATATATTATAAACATTGTATTGCAGATTGCTTATACAGTATATCTGAAAAAGTTGGCAACAAATGGGCAATTTTTTTATTATTGATTTGACGACAAAAAGTCATTGTTTATAAAAAGTTCTGCTTGTTGAATAAATAAGTTTACCATCAGAAAATCTAAGATTAAATGTACAGAATGTCCATAAATTAAGATAAAATGAAAAGAGAAATACCATTTATTAATTTTCAATAATTTTTCTTGCCAAACGAGTATGAGTTAGAAAAAAAGTTACTTATCTATTATGTAGCTAATTTTTTTTTCTATTTTACTGAATTTTTTGAGATTTTTTTGAGCAAATTTTGAAAAATAGTATTATTTTGAAAGAAAATTCCAAGGGTACAAAAAATTTTTTTTTCTTCTAAACCATGCATCCTAGAACAATGGTCTTCTAGAATAATTTTTGTTGACTTTTTTAATTGATTGAAATTTTGTATTTAAACTAAAAAAATGCAATAAATGGTACTTTTCTTTTCATGTTATCTGAATTTATGAACATTCTGTACATTTAAACTTAGATTTTCTGATGGTGAACTTATTTATTCAACAAGCAGAACTTTTTATAAAGAATAACTTTTTGTCATAAAATCAATAATAAAAAAATTTACCATTTTTTGCCAACTTTTTCAGACATACTGGATATAATTTACTTTGGTTCTGTGTAAATTTGTTAAATTTTTATATTTTGTTACTGTTATGTCCAAAAAAAATTTTATTTTGATTTACAAAACATTTTCGTGCAGTATTATTTGTCTTTAGCCGGTCCTTTTAAAGTGCAATTTGAGTCGAAATGTGGTCCACTATTTAGTTGCAAGAACGTATTGTTTATTTTCATTACATTACTGCTCGTCTCTGGACGATAATTTTGTACGAAATGAGGTTGTTAGCTTGGACCTTCCTGGTCTTTTGTTGTTAGTACCAGGACAATGCGGGATTCTTGAGATTATGTTTAGAGAAAATGAAAATTTGACGTTTGATAAACTAATAAAGTAACTGCTAAGAGTTAAATTTGTTGATTATATTTCATAATTTAAAATGATAATAAATTTTAACGCAGTAAAAAAATTTATTACATTGAAAAAGGTTGAAATTCTGTTCTACGTTTTGTTTGTTTATTATTTGTTATTTGCACATATTTTTTCCTGATGATGATATACGTGCAGTATATCAAAACGACAAATTTTAATATAAAACAGAACTTTAACCTAAAGATTTTTTATTTTGATAATAAATTTTGCTTAAAATTTCATATTTTTACCTTGTTTAAACTATTAAGTTATTAGAAAAAAAAAACCGTAAACACAAGAAAATATAAAATGAAATGCTGTCATGTCCTTCCATTTCAGCAACAAACCATTTTCAGCAATCACCACCCTTAGTCTAGGGGTTATTATATATCATTTAAGTTAGATTATCCTATTTGCCTGGTCGGACGTATAAAACCGACTCACGGCCAACTTAGAATTCTAATTAACAGGATTTCTAGGATTATTTAATCGTATTTAACGCGTGACCTATAAGCTGCCGACGCACAGCATCTCCTAGGAAGCGAAGAGAGAAGATATATAATGAAGATTAGGCCTTCGACCGTCTCCGTCGTGGATTAGACGGGTGCCCCGTGAGAAGCAACATTGTAACGCACACCAGTCCCCGGTGTAAATGTCGGACGGGGTCCTGGTTTGAATGAGGTGCTTGCCTAGGATGGTGTGCCGTCGAATGGCCACTTCGTCTTGCTAACGTCGACGGAGCACAAATTGCAATCATAAACACGTAAGCTGTGGAACAGTTGACGGAGCTATCAGCCTCTTCTAGCTCGGAAAGAGATAACTTGTACGCGAAATACTTGCTTAAAGATGACAGTTAGTAATAACAGCGAATTAAAGTTTTTGTTTTAAGGATGGTTAAAAGATTTAATGACCCGAATAAAAATGTTTGTAGAGATTAATTTATTCAATTTAATACACATCCTCCAAAAAATTAGTAATTAATTTTGTACATTTTTTTTTTAATGAAATTGCTTAACATAAATTTCAAATATTTATGACTCGTTTTCTTAATAAACGCTTAAATAAATTTGACATTAAATCAACAACAATGAATCAATTTTAAATGAAATTGATGTTAGTCAATAAATGCTTCCTAACATACTAAAAAAAACTTTCAGAAATCATATTAAATTAAAAGGCTTGAAGTTAATTTTCTGTATTATTTTTATTAAATGTCAAATTTTTATTTAATTTAAAATAATACTTTAATGTGTAAATAATTATTATTGTTGCTAAGAAAAACCATCCTTTTTCTGTCGATTTTAGTTAAAGTGCTTATTACGAAAACGGGTTTTAGCTATTTGTAAATTATTTGAACTAGTATTTTATATTTTGACAGCGTAGGTTTCCCATATTTTTATCAATGAAATATCCTTGTTGAATAATAATAAATAACAATGTTAATAAGAATAAATTATATTAAAAAAATTTAATTACAGAGTAAATGACCCAAATAAGTTCCTAATGTCTGTTTCAAAACATATTTTTTCAGTTTATACTTTGACATTACATGCCACAACTCTGGCATGAATATTTCAATAATATAATTAGTTGCCAAATAAAATAAATGTGCCGTACTAATGTTCTGAACAATAAATTCACATTTTAAATCAGATATATAAATTTTGGTGCTGTCACATTATTAAAACACAAGTTTTTGTTATTTTTTTATTAAATTTATTCCAGAATTCAATTGTTATTTCTGTAAGAACACATTTTTGTCTTTTTAAATATTTAAAGAATTAAATGTAGATAATATGTATAATAATACATAATTATAATGATTATTCAAAGAGTCAAGGTACGTTTATTTTTCGACAAATTATATTTCAAGTGATATATTAAAGATTACTAATAAATTCCTGAGAAATGACAAATTATTAATCCATTCATAAATTCTTGAGAACAAAATGCTTTGTTTAGATGCCAAATAATTTTATAGTTTTCAATTTTAGTTCTGATTTATTCATAAAGAATTTTCTATTAAAATGTTATTTGCTTACTGACATAATACAGTGCTTCTAAGCGAACAAAGTCTATGGTATACAAATTTTATTTACTAATTACTACATTTGAATATGTAACTATATAAATCAACATATTTTACAAAACAAAATAATTTTATAGTAACAAATAATTAAAAATTAAGTAACAATAAATAGTAATAAAAACTAACTGAAAAACAATATTACCAAGTAAAATCACGCAAATAACAATCTATTAAATCACACTATCAATGTGCAGATTTTTTTCCATAGACCGTACGATCGTTTCTGATTGGTTTAAATCGATTCTGCTTAAAAATTTTGAATTTAGTTCTCATATTTTTCGGGATTTTACTCGCTTAGCAGCACTATAGTATGATAAATGTTTGCTTTACCAATTTCCTGTCAGTTTGTATTCAAAATAAAACATTTCTTTCTTTAAAAACATTATTAAATTTTGATTTTTAAATTTACAATTTAAAATGTTAACTTCAATTTTTATGTTTTAATATATAATGCTATTATTCATTACTCATGTAAATCGCCTTACATGTAATGACTATTACTCATTACTCAAAGTCGTATACTTTGTTCGTAGGAAAAATAATCATTACACTAAATAGAAATTAATTTTATTTAACTACAGTATATAACAATAAAATTTAACGTTTCATAAAGATTAATATTTCAAAATTTTATTAGATTATTTCAAGATAATTTTTTTATTAACAAAACTATTAAATGCTCCAGTTTACCATAATATATGATAATTAAAAACATACTCACATAATTATGGTTTCAAATTTTTATTATTATAATATTTCGTTACACTCATATAACTTTATATACTTGTAATAAAATAAAAATAACACAAAATAATGAAACTGTCAGTCGTTAGCGAAGATTTCTAACACTTTATTTCCAAACAGTTGACTACTTAAAGGCAATAAAAATTTAGGTTAGCCACCACAGTGTAACACGATCTCTCGCGATGCAACATTCATAATATATACTATGAACTCTATCGCCCAGTAGTGTGGATAGATTTATATTAAAGTATTCTTTTATGAATACCGACTCTAAAATCATAAACATATGATGAGCAGATGGTGTTAATATATACGAAGTGAGTAAAATTGTAAATAGATTCGAAAGTCGGCATTGTTTCTCGCTTCTTTTCCAATTAAAATGCATTTTTCTTTGACAGTTTTTGTAATGACAACAAATTAGTTACACATGTCGGTGTGAAATACAAAAGAATTTGAAACTAATATGATTTGCAGTTAATAAGATATATTTAACTAGAAATCTAGTTTTTATGATTAAAGCAATTTTTTAAATAATATTTACAATAAATTTTATTTTTTACAGAAGCATATACAAACTTCCTAATATTTTTTTTAACATAACAAAGTATAAATAAATAAACATTGCCAAATATTATAGATAACATAGTGAAGGTACTGATTTAAATAAAATTTGACTTCCTTTAATTAATAATTTATAAATTTTTAATCTAGTTAATTTGTCACCTAGTAACTTGTTTCTATGTTTTTCTTATTTATTATTTGTGTCATTTGTATTAATTTTCCTGTTGATATATGTAGAGGCTATCTAAACGTCGATTAAATAAAATATATATATAACTTAATCCTAAAGTTTTTTATTTTTATAAGGATAAATTAATAAAAAAATATGTTAGTGATTTTTATTTCTTTTAACTTGTAAACACAGAAATATACTCTTCTGAAGTAGTTATTATATTTTATATTATTATATTAATACAAATAATGATAAAAACAATGAAAAAACTAGAGACAGAGCTAGCTATAAAACAAAGTTGAATTTTTAGTTCATACATGATAACATGTTCTTTGTAGCATGTTAAGGTAAGATAAAAATGAAATAAAATGCAAAGCAAAAAAATTGAGAAATGCTATAAAGATGCGGTGGTATGAACTATGTAAAAAGATTACAAGATATACCCAAAAAGTAAACATGAAAAAGGATAATAAAGTAGTTGTCACAAGAGAATACTTTAAGTACTAAACTATAAAATGTAAGTAACAATGTTTTCTTTCTGCATTGCTGATATTTGTTATTCTGTGTGTGTGTGTGTATATGTGTACTTTGATAGTGGTTATATATCATCTTTTTAATATGCAATATTTTACACTAGGTTTGTAAATTCTATTAGAATTATTTTTATAAGATATGCTAATTTCAATGGATAATATTTACGTAAATTTACTTATTAAAATAACAAAAACTATTTAATTTTTACAAAATGTTTGATTGGAAATTACCAGAACTAGTTTTAATAGTAATAGTTTTAACTCGTTAATTTCAAATAAAATTTTGTGATGTCGCAATAAATTTAGGAAATTTTAATTAGCCAAAAAATGTTGAGTAATGATTCAAAAGATCATTGAGAAATATAAATAAGTAACATGACTTATCAACAAAAATATATACATAGTATGTAAAATAAATATGGTATTGTACAAAAACGAAAAACAAAATTATTATTTATGTGTTATATATATTTGCAAACTGCTCTCAATCTACAATACAAACTAAGAAAAACAGCTGATACATATTTTTGGTAATTTGCGTTCTTCGTTCCATTTTTGTCTAATGTATACTAGTCAGTAGTTTGGCTCGTGCTTTTATTATACTTCATTTTAAATACTTTTTAATGTTAGAAACGTGACCCTCTACCGTGTTTCATCTCTTAATTTGGCTAAAATCCAAACAAATACCAATGATTTTACTAAATTCTCCACGTTTCCACATCGATGATTAATGATATTTCGAAATGTCACTATTATATTTTCAAAAGTGTGCCGCTTTTATTATTTTATAATAGCTCTACTTTCTGATAATTAAGACAATAATTTTAGATTCTCTTACACATGAGTACAATAATTTAGGCCCGTTTATATAATAAATATTTTAACTAAAATTAACTTTAAATCAACATTATTTTATCTAAAGCAATAATAATTACGCTATACTCTATTTTTTTTAAGAAAGCAGTTGTAGGCGGTACCAGCGCGGTCCGTTTTACACTGTTCCAAATTAAATTATATATATGAAAATTAAAATATTTAGCGGTAAATTCAAATTTAATAATAATATTCTTTATTTAACATTCAATAATTATATCGAAGAAAAATTAAAACAAAAAGAAAATTTACAATAGAATATTTAAATAGGACTATATTCAATACATTGTTTTGATATATTATAACTTTTTAATATAATTTTTATTTTATCATTTATTTAAAATTAAATAGAAATGTTTTTTTTTAAAATTTGTCTTTTATTTATATGAAAATAATAATATTATTATAATTTGAGTTTATTAAATTATATATAAAATGCCTATACAACTTTCAAATTATATTTTTGTGAAATATAAATAAAACTTATGTGTTTATGACCTAAATGTTAATTTATAAAACCCGCATGAAAAAGTATAACAATAACAAACATACAGTAAGTATAGAATAAAGTACATAATTATATTTCCTATAGTGCAACTTGTTATAAAAATAAAATTAAATATTATAGTATAACATATATTTCTGTTGTGTTCGCATCCAGAGGCGTACGAACATTAATTCATTTTAAAACTACTTAATTTTAAAACATTTCTCTTAATATATACTTTCAAAATTATTTTTAAATATATTTATTCACTAACTTTTATATTTTAACATTATTTAAACTTCTGTTTCCGTGTTAATAATCAAAAAATACGCTAGCAATATATCCACTATAAACTTTCGTTTCTACGCATATGCTTATAAATTTGGATTCAAACAACAGAGACAAATAGAAAAAGTTGAGATAGAAATTTATTCTTCTACAGAGTAAACTTGCCCACAATTTTAACCAATTACAAGCAAGGAAAAATAGCTCCTATCTTCTGCCTGTCTGTCTTCTTAAAATAAATAGAGTATAGTAAAATTTAAAATTAATGTTTTTGTTAGTTAAACTATTTGTTATGTAAGTGAACACCAAAGTTTGTTAAAATTGTGTTAATTTAACACAGTTAGTTTTTATTATGCGCACTGCAACAAATTGAGCGTCTAAGATTAATATTTGATATTAGCCATTTAACCGGAGCAGGTAAATTGCACACCACGGTCAGAAATCCCAAATTTGAGTAAACGAATTGCACACCGGTCAACCGCTGAATGACCCAAACGGATTATCGGTTTATAAGGGTCTTAAACCCTTACGCAGGTAGGTTTTACAGTGAGCGTTCGTTTATTCTGTAGCATATTTTTACGCCGATCATCCCGCAACTGTTGGCTTAGTGTAGGTTAGGTTATAGGTTTTAGGAAAATTTGCGTGAAAAGATTCGCAGGCGTTTATGGTACGTTCTAGAGACGAACTATTTTCGATTCTACTTGGTATTAGATTGAAATCTTAATCCTTTAATCTGTTTATGACCGGTGTGCAATTTCGCTATGCAAAATTTCGGTAAAGGATTAAAACCCAACTGCCGTGTGCAATTGGTATGTACTCCATTTAAAACGTTCCAAATTATACTACGATAATAATAAAACAATTTTAAAATAGCTCGTTCTAATTTACACAATCTTCCTAAATATTACAAATTCATTTACAGTACGTTTAGCAGGTAATAAATATTTACGCAACCTCAAAAATAATATTAATTTAGCATATTTCAGAGACATTTAAAATCGGAGAAATTTCGGTGATTTGTTTCTTCTCGAAATTTTTCGATAGCAAACTGGCGCCAGTCAAAAACTAAATATAAAATTTATAAATATAGTCGGCAACAAACACAACGAAAAAGAAATTTTAATTGCGCAAAAATTCTTGGTGTCTTGAGCAAGAAGCTTTTGGAGTCGATTTGGTGCATCCGTTGCTTCGAATCATTACCAGTTTACCACAACGTTGCTTCGTGATCATGTGTATTTCAAAAGAACTTTTCTACTGAAATGATAATTATCTACTTCCGGTGTTTTTGGTATTCGTTTCTGTTTAGTTTCAATTCAATTAATAATAGATTGTTAATTTACTAAGTCGTAAGTGATTTTTAAACGTGCTTAAGAAAATCCGTGTTTCTAATTTTATTTATATTTAAGATAAGTAAAAAATAATTTGTATTTAGCTATAAATGTGTTCTTAAATAAATAATAACATTTCATTGGCTAATTTTAAAATTATTCCAAGGATAAATTTATGCCAACATTTGAAAATACTGAACTTAAAATATGTATTGTGTATGGAATTAAAAATTTATAAATTTTATAATCTAGTTACTTATTTTGTTACCTAGTAACTTGTTTCTATGTTCCGTTTATTACTGTAAAGTCATTTGAATATTTTTCCTTGATAATAATGTACGTAGAGTACGTCGAAACGTTGATTATTAATAAAAATTACTCTAATCCTAAAACAATTTTACTTTAATATTTATTTCTGAAAGATTTTTTACTTTGTTAGTGGTATGTAATTTTTGCTGCTGTAAACTGGAAATTATATATTTCGATATAAATTTTATTTTATCAAAATTGCCACTTGTGATTTTACAACTTTATTTTCCAATTTCTTTATATGTAGTTCAAAACTATTATAAAACCTGAACTAAACAAATAAATTAAAACAATACAAACAACTGGCTTCACATAAATAATTACGACTATAATATTTCTTAAATAATTGTTAAACATAAACCATATCCTTTTGGATACATGGCGTGATTTTGTAAAAATGTGTGTTAAACGTAAAAAAAATACAATCATCAATGCTGAGTCTAGGTAAAAACTGACAAAAAACTCATACCAAAAATACCATCATAAACTTGTAAAAAAAAATCCTCATCTATACTAGTATTGTTATTGTCGTTGGTCGGGATATGTAAAGAATGTGCCGAATCTGTATAGAGAATGAGTGCACGCCTCCTGGGGGATGCCCGGCGTCGGTATGCACGTGCGACGCTCGCCCGTTGCCTATGACAGCGCTCTCGCCTGTCCGTGTTGACGGCGAACGCTGAACGTTGTACGTAAACGAGCATATGAAGGCAACGGACACACCGACTCAAAACGTAACGCTGTATTCTGTTCTGGAACGGTCCGAATGTTGGCACAACGCCCACAAGATGAGTTCTTTCGCTTGCAGCGATCGCAGGTTGAATATGATTCCACTTACGAGGCTGTTATAGTGCTTCAGATGTGTAGATTTTTTGTTTATTTTAGTTCTTTTTAATAAATATTTACATTTATTTAGAGATATTTAAAGAAAGTTGGGATGTATGTATTTATATTTTATGCCGATTTATTATTACTTACAAATGAATTAAAAATAATTATTAATAATTTTTAGAACTGATTATATATCCATAGACTAGTTATAACATTATATTATAGCAAAGAGCTTTATATAAGTGCCATAAAAGAATATAGCATTCTACCAGGTAAAATAATGTTTCTGATCTATTGCACTATTTTCTATCAAATTATTATAAAATGTATAATATATATTTAAAAAATACTTACAAAATTATTTAGTAAACATTGATTATTTATCTTTATTTCACTATCTAATATAAATTATCTTCTAAAATGATACTCTTAAAAACGAATCGGATTTGACAAAACAAACTATGGTTTGATTTATAAACCTCAAAGTATAAAGAAAAAGCAACAATATTAGCTAATTTTAAGTTGCCGCAAAAGAAAGAAAAATTAACTTTTACAAATAAGCTACAATAAAAATATAATCCAATTTAGTAAACAAAAGAGGAGTTGATTTATTATTGTACAAGTATAAAGAAAATGCAACAAGATTGCATCTTTTCGGTTGCTTTCAAGGGACAAAACTAGGTAGAGTTTCACGCACGGATGATCCAACATGGAACCCTAATTAGAAATGGTCGTTTTATTGCACTACCTGCACTGTTCGGCAAAGACCTCAATTTATTTTAATCTTAAACAATTTAAAAACATTTTCATCAAGTGCTTTTTGAAATAGTCGGATATATCGGTGTAGCCGAGGTGGGCCATCGGTAGGGGGTCTCTTAATCTGGGTGTCCGACTTGGGCATTTTAATCCCTTACGTTGTAGATGTCCTCCTCCTCCTCGGCCTTGGAGTTAGAGATTAGTATTCTTTTAATAACCGAAGCGTGAACATCAATTATTTAACTTTTACTAATAATGGAAGTAAATCGCATATTCAGTGAGAAGGGCCGTGAATTGCTAGTTATTAACAATTTTAAGTTTTGTGTATTTACAACAACAAGCGATGGAATACGATGGCGGTGTACAAATAAAAAAAATCGATGTACTGCTAAAGTATATACAACTCGCGAGTTTAAAATAATAAATTGTAACCTACTTCATAATCACGAAGAAGAATTAAACATTGAAAGGCAGGCGCTAAATAATAGTGTCAAAAGGAAAGCAGTCACCGACCTTAATGAAAAACCGTCCAAACTAATTCATTTGGAGCTTCAAAAATACTTTAGTGATAAGCTAACTTGGAATAATATTGACCGTGTGCGGAAAAATATGGGGGCGTGTAGACGCAATGTTGTTCCAAAGTTACTAAAGTCGCAAGATAAAATATTTGATTCTTTGTCGACTCTTAACCTAACAACAAATAAAAATGAAGAATTTCTAATAAAATATATATTTCATAAATTTAAAGTTTTCATTAAGATCGCGTATGATAATTTAAATGTAAAAATAAAACCAGGTACAGGTAAAAAAATGCCCAAGTCGGACACCTTTACCTACCCTTACGATTGCAAGGGATTATCTCAGGTACAATGCCCATCTCGGCTGCAGCCGGTTATATTTATTTATAAGTTATAGAAATTACTTTTTTCTATTTAAAAATAGATTTTGACTGAATTTTTTTTTAAAGAATATATTCCTTGTTACCAGTTGCGTAGCGAGGGGGGGCAAGGGGGTCTATCATGCCCCGGGCGCCGCTCGCAGAGGGGCGCCAAATGGTCCCCAAAACAAAGAGGATTTTTCGGAAAATTAAAATTTAAAAAAAAATTTTTTTTGTCATAATAGAATTATTTTGAATCGTTCGGTAAAAATGTCGTGAAATTTAACATTATTTTGTTATTCTTCGAGCAAACCTAAAAATGCAAAGAAAATTTTTTGTCTTTGTCGGCATTCCTTCGGTTCCACAACCCTGCTGTGAGTAGACCAGACCCTTTTTACTAGCGTTTAGTCGGCCAGCTAGGTATCTGCTATTGTATGTCACCAATAAAAGTAACACATCTGGAAACAATTTCCTCTGTTTTTGCGCATTTTATGTATTTCTTTATTAACTATAGTTAACCACTGCTAGAGATCTTCAAAAAAATTCTGTTATTTAAATAGTAGTCGCAAACAGAAGACTGCGTCAGATTCAATTATAAATATTCAAAAATATACATTTTGTCCCAAAGTTTTATTGCTTTGGGAAATGTTTATTTATTTCCGCTTGTTCTCTGGTACTCTTTAAGTCTGAGCACCCCACCCTCCCCTCAATGGAAAATTGACCAATTAGATTATCTTGCTGGAGTAATAATTTTTTTCTATACGTGCCGATTATGCTTATACTACGGAAACGCAGAAAAATGCTACTGCGATTGTAAAAGGTTATACATATACTTAACAATAAAATAAAATTGGAAATTGATCTATTTATTCAGCAGTTAGTGTTTACGCTTATCTATAGTTTAGTGGGCGCTAAACATAATAGTAACATAATTAGTGACATTAGTGACATCAGTGACATTAGTGACATAAGTGCAATATAATATTCGCCACTTTCTACCTTAATATTAATATTTAAAAAAATATTTAAATAAAAAAAATATTCTTAATATAGCAGGTTTTTAAAACGGACTAAAAAGTAAAAAAATAATTTCTCTCCTAGAAAAACGTGGGGCGCATGCAATAGATATAGTAAAAAGTGCGCCCCACTAGGAGAAAAATTATTTTTTTACTTTTTAGTCCGTTTTAAAAACGTGCTATATTAAAAATATTTTTTTTTATTTAAATATTTTACTGCGTATTTTTAAAGTGCATATCAAATTATTCGTAACTGCCCAATTTATAATTTTTATTATAATTTTTTTAAATTTTTTTTATAAGAAATGAGTGTAGGTTTAATTAGAAATGTTCAAAACGAGTTTCAATCTCGTTTAGGGTACTGTCAGATAGTGAATGGATAGCATTTTGAGCATTTATTGAAATATGTAAACTATTAATGTGATAGATGTTTCTTATTATTTTCCAACTAAAATTAATTTTCTGTTTAATTTTGTGTAAATGACAAGGAATAAAAATTAAAAATTTGGCAGTTACGAATAACTTGACATGTACTTTAAAAATACTCAATAAAAAACAGGGTCGCCATTTAAACAAATTAGTGATCACGTTGTATCTCAAATTTGGGACACATTGTATACTAATTTTTTTTTCATGTACAATGCCTCAACTTAAAATACTAATGGACGTGTCCGAGCATTTTTCAAAATAAAAATAGATCTGTGATTTACTGAATTTATTCCAAATTAGCACTTTATGCATACATAATTAATGCCGCCAATTCAGAATAATCGATAGCTCCAATACCACAAAAAAAAATTTAACGTAAAAAATATTTTCTTTGTGTTTTGCCTAAATATTTTTTACGATTCAAGTTCCCTGTATCACAGATCTAACAAATAACATATCTAAACATATGTTTATCTGTGCCTGTATTAATACATAATATGTACTGAAATCCTGTTGACGATGATATTCTAAATATTATATTACTATATGTTATTCGGGTGGCGGGGGGCGCCAAAAAGGTATCGTGCCCCGGGCGCCAGTTATGCTCGCTACGCCACTGCTTGTTACAGCGCAAAAGATAGAAAAAGAAACAAAAATTTGTATTTCATTTAACTATAAATAATTTTACTTCTAAAGCCAGATTTATATATGCGTTAATGAATATTTGTTACTCTCATGAATATTTAAAAACAAATAATTATGCATGATCTTTATAATCCAACATAACGTACCATATATTCGATATTCATATACATAAGTATATAAGCTTTATGATTCAAGCTAAACAAGTATTCATGTACATACTACTTTGATGTGATGATGTGTGCTTTTTATCGATTCGGGACAGAAAAGTGCGCTGATACCAAATATTCATATACGAATACGAACATTTTATGCATATTTTTGTACTTTGACAAAAAAAATATGTTTGCATACGGACAATATATGATTATAAATATGCGCTTATAGCTCCATTCAGACTGCCGTTTTAATTTTAGTTTTAAGCATAAACATAAAAATTTGAGCAATCTAAATATTTGGCGTTAAAACTAAAAGCTTATCTAAAAATTAATGTTAAGGTGAATAATACTTAAAATGATCAAATTGATGTAACATTTGAATTTTCAGAAAAATAATATTATGATAAGAAATGCAAAATTACTATACTATAAAATTAAAATATATAAAAATATTATCGCAATTATATCATAATCTTTCCCAAATTTCAACCAAAACTAAGACCCCCAGTATCCGAAAATTGTACCGCACATTGTATTTACTGGTCTTTCGCATTGGCAATTCGCCCATGCCACTGTTTCTGTTGGAAGCAGTTCTGCGGTGCCCGAAACTCCATGTTCCTTGCTAGTTGCCTTCCAACTTCTCACCGTATTCCACTATGTATCTATCTCTATTCGTCCGCGCACAGCTTCACAGTTGAACGAGAATAGCAGCGTGGGTGTACCGTACACACTGCTTTAATCCAACGAACAAGGTACCCTTTTTGGTCGTGTCAAAGCTGCAGTTGTGCGTTCTTTACTGATGCACTCATCACAGATGTAAACGGATGCGTATACGCACCAAGGAACGTGTGATATTTATATATAGATAACTTGAGTTAAAGATCTTTTATCAAAGAAAGTATTTTTGATGTCGTTGCACTTTGGTTTTTTATAAATTTTTCTGTGCGTGAAAGGTACATCTTTTTATGTCTTCAAAGAAGTTACAGAAAAACTATAAAAAAAATTAAACTGAATAATATTTCTATTGATTTTATTGTTAATTTTAGAAGTGCATGTTTGAAACATATAATATTGGGTTTGATGAGGGATTCAAGTAAAAATAAATTCTAATTTTAAATTTATTGATTTTAATTATAAATATAGAAATAGCTAGATTTGTATCTCTAAACTTAGTTTCTTAAATATTTTTTTATTGAAATAAAAAATAAATATAAAATACCTAAGTACTTTTTTACTATTAACTTTCTAAATTTCTACATTTACAGTCCTTGATGCATAGCCTAAAAGCCGGATTCAATGATTGAGTACTTTGTGAAATTTTTGGGGGGGAAATCCAACATTAGAATATTATTCGATTTATTTTGCAGTCTTGAATTTCGTCGGTTTTCAAATAAAAGTCATTAAGTACATTTTTCTGAGATTGTGTTGATATCTAAGCGATAATTTTTTGCTGTTTCATTAATATTTTTCAATTATTACTTAGAAACAATTATTAATGGGAAGTAATATTTCTGTTTACAGTTACATTCTGTACAGTATTTTTCGATTTTAAAAACATATTCACAAGTAAATCATTGTTTACATATGTTTTCATATATCTACAACATTTTTATATTAAAAAAAATAATTAAAACGTTTAAAATATTTCAATAAAAAATGGAAACTATTAGAACATTCTGTATGCTATATTTCCTGTAGAAATATCCAATTTGCCTTAGTTTAAGCATGCGTTTGAAAAACTTCGTAAATGTCAAGAAAATCATTAGCACCCCAAAAGTTACGATAAGATACAACACTATTCAAATTCTTTAAACTTCCCTTTCTACCACATACAAAAATAGCATCATTTACAAAAACTAAAAAATCCAAACAAAAAAACAAAACAAAACAATAACAGTCAAAAGACACGTGTTATCATTTTTCTTTCGCATCGGGACATGACATTTACTCCCAAGTACCCTTCTTCTACTTCTAGTGATTTTATATTTAGCATCGCGCTAAACATCCCACTAAACTAAGTATAACCGAAAACCTTGACATCCTCGCATTCCATCGGAACTAAATTCAGATCATTGTATCACGTATGCGGACAATGTTTGTCGGGTGATCTAACCGATTGAAATATATAGATCTATTTCCGTTCGCCGAACATCTGGTTTGTTGGTTCTGTACTACGGGATGCGATCACCAAACATAGCCGTCTCGCAAATTCTATGGCTCTTTACTCGCGGTTCGTAAAGTGTTCGTACCAATCCGAAGAATGCTGGGAACTTCATTTATTGGCTAGCAGTTTGGAATCTTACTAGATTCTGCAGATTTTTCCGTAACGTTCATAAACCAAATTCATTTTAAAATTGTTGTCTCTGATATGTTTGGTCTAGGTTTGGAAATGCAAGAAGTTCAATTCTTTTTATGTACTGAAATAAATGTTATCGCAAGCATTTGCTGAAATGCAATGGTTTGCATTTAGACACATTTTTAGATAAAAATACTATGTAATATATATTTCAAATTGTTTCTTATTATTTCAGATTTTTATTTAGCGTTGTGTAACTTTTTAAATATCTAGTATAATAAAAATATATATAAAAAAAATTTAATTCTATTTAATGACAAAAAAGCAAAAACAATTTGAAATATACGTCAAATAATTGTTTTAAGTGGGAAAACAAATTTTAGTCATATTTTTTTATAATGTTTTTTTGAATATGGGCTAATGTAAATCTTCTGATTATGTCTTTAAAGATAAATTTTGTAAAATAAGTTGATGTAACAACACACTTTTATGATAAGTATTTGTAATTATTTCATTATAAAAAAATAAGTAAAATTTTAATGCGAGTTAAATAAAATAAAATATATATAAAACTATTTGAAATTTGTAAATAAATCGCACAAATTATTCCACTAATTTTTAAGCTTAATTTAATTAAATCCATTTACGTTTACAATTTCAACAATAAACATAATATGCAATAAATTATTAAATTTTTAAACAACACTGGATAAAATTTATTTTGACACATACATCCCGAGTTTAATCTCATTTATAAAAATTAATTTATATTTTAATCTATTTATTTTCCCTGATCCGTTCGTTTCCTCCATAAATTATTGACGAGTATTTCATATATTTTTTTGGTAATTTTCGTTGTGTTCCATAAATCTGACGCTGAAAGACGGTTAACAGCAACAACAAAAAAAAATGGTTTGAATACCGCTGGGGCCCAGTGTCAAATCGGATCAATTAAAATGAATATAGGAACAAAAACCGGACTGACATTTCTCTCTTTTGCGTTTGACATTTGTTGTCAGTTATCATTAACCTTTTTCGAAAGGTGTTTTGTATCATATAACGTTATTGTGATGTCATCATATTGTAATTTTGAATACGCAGTAAATAATTGTATATTTTTCTCTCTTATAATAATATGACAGAAGACTTATAATATACAGTATAATGGAAAAAATCTACATTTTTAAATAATTTTATATGAATTTGTTTGTAGTTATATATTTTTATGTTATGTAATTTTAATTTATATATATTTTTTTAAGTGTGACATTAAGCTAAATTTGTCTACATATTTAGATATAACAATTGAATTTTTAAAAGTATAATTTGTTACGAGGAGTAGAAAACCATCTTTATCGTATTGAAGCCAAATTAAAAAAGCATTATAAAGAGCATTCTACTCTGAGTGAAATATATAATAGTATTCGTTTTCAAACGTTTAAAACGTATATATTATTTATATTTTTCATGTGATTTGTGAGAATTAATGTTGCTTTGATTGAAAATGCATTTTCTGACAAATCTGGCAGTGTATAGTGCATTTGTTGTACTTGTCAGATTGAACACACTTGACTGTGTAGTCATGTTTGGTGCTGTCATTAGTGGTATATAAATATATAACTAACTACTGTAAATAATGTTGCATTATTCTGCATAAACATAATGACCTCCTCTTACATAGGCAATATCATCATATTTAATACTACAGTCCCAGGAGTTCATTTAGACACTTTTCCGAAACTGCAAGTCGTGCATAGTCATATAGAAACGTAATAAATATCAATATTTCGATATCGTTTGAAAAAAATACTTTACATTTATCAAAAATAAATTAAATTTCAAGAAATATCTTCAATCATAAACTTGAAAGTATTTATTTGATATAAGATAACTAACAATTCAGTAAAATAATTAGAATAGTATTATTATTAGAATTTCATATTTTGATATTTTAAGTCGAAATTTTATCTGGCGGAAATATAATCCGCAATTCTCAGATAATTTTATTGTACATACATACTATTTGCGTTAAAATCATTTTACTTAAAAACATTTTAATAGAAGCATTTATAACTTTGCTACATTTAAGTATACAAATTACAAAAACTAAATCCCAACTAACACGGCGTAATTGTTATAAAACGTGTTTTAACCCAATAACATTAAAAAAAAAAAACAACAACGTAAAAAGCATTGTCGAACAAATGTCGCTTTCGCCATTACTATCTAATTTTGTTCATACAACAAAACAAGAGTTGCGTCGCGTAATTCGCTCGAGTCGAGCGAGATAGGAACAATTCGGGGTGACCCATTAGTATATAATTGTAACAGTTGAATGCAGTGGACAGCGCGGCACCGAAAACTATTGTGTTCGCAGTCTGTATCTACATTATTAGCGTGACTACTATTAGATAAATTGGCGCGAATAAGAGGAGGTCACGTGATTTATTTATAAAATTGACGCATTCGGGTAGCATCTAGGAAGTTGGATTCTCAAAATTCATTCTAGTACACAGTAATTGTGTCACTAGAGGATTATTCATTTTGGTGTATACACTGAAATTGAAATCTATATAATGTTACATAAACTATCTATATAAAAATTACGCAAACAATATTCATGTAATTTTTATATAAACCATTTATGTAATACTACATAATTTTTTTTTCAGTGCAGTATTTAAAAAAATTAATTAATCTTGATAAATATCACAATTATTTAATTTAATTACTGTTATAGCTGCGCTTTATGTTTTGTTATTTTTTATAAGCATGTAATTAAAGGATATATGTACGATATAATCTGATATGTCACACGTAATATGCCACAAAAAATATACATACAAGTATCATACTTGTATGTATCAAATTTATTTTCTTTTGCATGTTTAAATATAGTATTCCTTTTTCATTAAGTTTACAAAGTAAAAAACTATTGGATTTGTTGTTAGAAAAGTAACATTCTGTAAATGTTTCTATGAATAAAATACACTTTACAATTGTGTCTAAAAATATTGGTATTAAACTAATTTATTGTCTTTTTGATAACATTAGTATATGTATTTTTTTGTGAATACTTTCTCCTGGTGTAATTTTCACATTATTTTTATATATCTTAAATGAGACACAAGAGTATATCAAATATTTTTTAATTTGTGTATTTATCTACAAAGTAGTTTTAACCCGTTTTTATTCATTTAAATTTATAAAGAAAATTCACAAGGTTCCAAACAAATTTCCAAAAAATATTTCTATTAAAATAAAAAAGCTTTATTTTTTAGTTCTGAATATTTTTTTATTGTGCTATTGAAGTCACAAAAATAATCAAAATTTATAAACATGTTTTTTATTTTAATAGAATGAGTTCTGAAAAATTCTTTACTATGATAAAATTTCTATTTTTGCTAGAAGATAGATGGGTAACTTAACCTTACAAAATACTTTAGAAATGATTGTAGTTCAAATTTAGAACACAACTTTATATAAATAAAAGTTAGAACCTCGATTATTTCACAAACATTTCCACTTAATTACGACATGGTAAAACTCAAAATTCATTGAAAACAAAACAGCTAGTCAAGCAAGCAAGCAACAAACAAATAATTTGCTAAAACATCAAAAGCTCATAAATTCAAAACTTGTTACGCGGCCACTGGCATACTTATTACGTGTCAACAAACGGTGTACTCCATTGGGCGGGGAATAGGAATATTCAGGCTGCAGTCACATTCAAAAACTATTTGATTCTTTAAAAATTTATTTGTTATTTTAGTAATCCTAGCAAAGTCATTACTAGAGAATAGATTTATAAAGGGAAAATTTATTTCTAATAACAAAGGAAATGGTGACTAAATGATGGATAACTAGTTTATTTAAAAACAGTTTTATTTATAACTGAAAAATAGATTTTCAATTAAAAAATTGTCTAGTTTATAATCGAAATAAATTATTTTACAATTTTTTGTATAATTTTTTTAAAAATTTTATGCTTTTTATGACTTTTTACATATATACACAATCATGCCATTTACCCAAACGATGTAGCACAAACTCTTTCCACTATGCCAAACTTAATTTCCACTAAATATTTCTACCCCGATAATTAACTTTTGCTTCATCTACATTTTAAAATAACTTATAATTTTATGCTTTTAATAATCTTTTTTGCTAAACTTTATATTTTTTTAAATATTTATGTATTTAAATTGTGCTAAATTAACCAGCGGCCTTAAGTTAAAATATAATCAACTAAAAAAAATAATTTCGTAAAATTCATATAAATGTGTCAATAAAATAGATTTTTTAATTATTATTTATATTAATTTTTACAAATAATATTAATGTTTCGAGTGACATAAAGTAAAATGTTGAATTGTAAATTATTTGAATTTCTAATGTATTGTTATTTATCAAAACTATTCGTATTTACATTGCCTGGGTATTGTATTTTTCCGTTCGATTACAATTTCAACCAAGATTTTGCTTTTGCTATGAAATCCAGCTATTATGGTCCGATTATCTTAGAATCTGGTATTCGATATTGATTCTACGTTCACAATGTGAATAAAGTCTAAACTCGTGCACACACACACACAATGGTCGCACACCAGCGTAAACCAAACGCTCACTCGCGTCAGATTGAGGAACGTGTTTCATCAATGAACCAGCTGTGAACAACATCACAATCAGGTTGCGAAACGGTCCTCGCTGAACGAGGGAACAACTTGCGATCAAGAAATCTACCTTGTCTTCTTGTCTTGGCCTTTGCTTTTGCCTTGCCTCTGACACGCATTACATCTTGTTTGGCTTCAATAGCGGCAATTTAATAAAAAGTCTTTTGAAAAACATACTATATGTTATACAAGATTTGTTGTTTTTGGAATATGGAAGAAAATGGATTGGATATGTTACAATTTTAATTAAATATTTTTCAGTGGTAAATCGAGCATGTAATAATGTTTATTACGCATGAATATTTTACATTATCTACAATTATACAAGAGAAAATTTAAATGTTTCAGTATGACAAATAAATTTTAAAATAATTATAATATAAAAAAATCTATAATTTTAAGAAATTATGTTACACATTTGTATTTAGTAATATATTATTCAACAAGCTTGTAATATTGGTTATTACCTATGAGGATAAAGGATAAATAATAATATTATTATTATTAATACTATTTTAATAATAAATACTAATTAATAACACTTTTATTTAAAAAAATTATTATGTATAATTATTTTGCATGTAATAAAAAGATAATTAAAAACATCCATTTTATTTTGAATATAAAAAATGTATAAATTAAATTAAAACAATTGTGTCAAACATTGAATTTGTTTTTGGCAAATAAGCAAAGCAGGATGCATTAGGGTTGATGCACATTCCCGTTTTCAGACCGGTTCAACATTTTAAATCAGTCCGCACGAGATGGTAAGCGACGGGGTGGGGGGGCAAGAAGGGTTGGACGTAAAACGCGCAAACGTTTCCGGAAATACACAGTTAAAAACTCGATTCTGCGGTGACACTGACATATGCCACCCGGTAACGAATGCATTTGCCTGGAGAATTGCACGAATAAAGCCTTATTTCCATGGCAACCACGAGCGCAAAACGCTCAAGCGGGTTTTGCAAACATTATTTTTATGTTGATTAAAAATATTTTATAATACTTATTATAATCAGAGTACGTAACCGATAAAAATATTGGTTAACGATTAACCAATATCGAGAACTATCTTTTAATATCGGATTTCATTCTTTAACCGGTATATTTTTTTTGGTTAGTTGAATAACCTATGAATATTTAAATAATGTATTTTTTTGTCAAATTCTTAAGTTTATTTAAAATAAAATATTAATTATTAATGACTTTTACATTTAAATCTTAACAATCTACATCATTATCCTATTATTATAAATTAAGCATTAAAGAACTAGAAAAACGGAACAGAAGAACAGATTAAGCTATAGGAATGTACTAATAGAAAAGGGAGCATGAACAAGGTTATGCAAGAATTATATCATTGATAAAAATGAAGCACTCTAAAGTTTAAAAGGACGAAAGAAATTTAACAGCAAGACTCGGCTATTGTTGGACTATCACGTGTACTGAATATTTATGAACTTCTTTTCAAACTGAATCTATTTCAAAAAAGAACAATAGCTAATTTTTAACACTGGGCATTAGCGGAGTTGAGGTTACGTTTTCATTTTGCAGTTGTTATATAATCTGTTGTAGTAAAAAAAAATGATTTTAATTTATAAATAATAGAGATGACATTGTCATAATATTATGCTTTTCAGATTGTTATAAAAGTTCTATGTTTTGACATTAATTTTCTTATAGACTAAACAGTACAAGTGGTGTAAATTCTTTAACGGATATGAATGTATATTTATTCAATGTTGAAATGATGATAGTTTATACATTGTAATAGAAAAAAATATGTAACAATTTTTTCAATTAAGTCAATCAATTTTAATTATTATATTTTAATTTCAATAACAAATAAAACATTAAACAATTATTTAAATATATGTATACAATAGTTGTATCTGTTCCTACTAATTTCGACTTTTTTTATTTTATAATCTTAAGTTTTAAGAATCTGTTTCTCAACAATTTTCAATATTAGTGCTCTCAAAAATAGGTCTATAAATTAAACTGCAGGTATTATTTTATTATATTATATATTATATTATTCAATGTTGAAATGATGATAGTTTATACATTGTAATAGAAAAAAATATGTAACAATTTTTTCAATTAAGTCAATCAATTTTAATTATTATATTTTAATTTCAATAACAAATAAAACATTAAACAATTATTTAAATATATGTATACAATAGTTGTATCTGTTCCTACTAATTTCGACTTTTTTTATTTTATAATCTTAAGTTTTAAGAATCTGTTTCTCAACAATTTTCAATATTAGTGCTCTCAAAAATAGGTCTATAAATTAAACTGCAGGTACAAACAACGAAACATTTATACATTTATATTAGAAAATTCCTAAAATCACAAAACTAATTCCAATAAATCTAAATATATATTTTGGCAATCAAACTTCCATCATCAGTAAGTTTTTAGTTGGTAGTTTTGGAAATTATCTAAATTCTTTTTGTTTTTTATTATCTAAATCTTTCTTGTATTCAAAACATATTATTTCCTTGTACAAACCGTTTCAATAAAATATTCCTCTCCACTTCATACACCATACACATCATTAACCTCAAACTTTTACATAGTGAGTTCCACTTTTGCAATGCAATCCCGTGGTACGAAAACAAGTCCTACGGGAATGGTTTTTCTCTGTTCGGACCCGGCGAACGTACAATGCGGTAAATGTTCGGCGTTTTGTCCGCGTGACGATGCACACATACGTACACGGAACAATACCACATGGATCGTCTGCCAACTGCTCTCCCCGACTGTCAACCATGTAAACGTATATTAAATTTTAATGCATAGAACCTGGACATTGAGAACGAAAAATGAGGTATTACTTTTTAAATGAGGGCAAAGTTGTGAGGTGATGTAATTCTGGTATTTTATATGTGGTGGTTTAAATATTAATGTAAAATATTAGTATAGTTAAATTTATATAGAAGCTCGCTTACAAAACACAAAAAAGGAAATTGTGGAGAAATACGGATTCTTCAAAATGTCTCTACCAAAAAGCACCAAGTTAGGTAATAAAAAAAAGAAAATCAACATAAGACGAACCAAAGAACAGAGAAAATCGGAAAGAAATAGGTCTAATACATTTATTATTAACACGAGAATAAAAACAGAAAGAATTGGTATTATATAATAACTTGAAGTCCGAAGTATATAAATTGCAACAAACATACTTTCGTTCTATTGAAATTGATAAAAGTTTCAACACTCCAAGGGCTAATAGTAAACTGAGCTACAGGCTAGCTCTTATGTAATATTGCTTACTGCACATTCTATCTCCACATGTTTAGTTATTTTAATTGGAAAATGGTTATTTATGTATGTATAGAAACAGTATGTGATATAATGTTAATAATTTGGAAGCAACAAATGTGAAAATCATTCTTTGATATAGATGTGATAGTTTTTAGTGTTTAGTGTTCATGGTGTTATATATGAAAAAATTTTCATAATAATTATAAGAAAATTACACAGTACCCTAATAGTAGCATTACCTTGTCAGATATTTAGAATACAATATTTTGATTGGCTATAAATTACACGTTGCCATGTTTATTTTAAATGCATTGTATTTGGATACAAACTACGCATTACTACAGCAAATTTTTATTTTTTACGGATAAAGAAAACTACAATTACATGTCGTAATGTTGTAGTTCAGTTTATTAATTGGTTTGTACATTTACTAGTTAATGATAGTTTCATATGTAAGTGACACATTTCATTATGGTCGTAGAAAAATAGATCTGCAGATATTTCTTTATGAATAATAAGTTATTAACAATTTCACAGCGTAGAAGAAAACTGGAAATTACCAATATAATGTTCGAATAAAATAAACAACTTAATACGTAGCTATAATATTTGAAAGCCGTTTATTTAATGGGATTCAGGTGAAACCAATTAACACACGAGTTTATTTTGCCTTGTCCAGATTGCTTATATTTTCAACTGGCTTAACAGCCAATAATGTTTATATAAAGCGTGTGTGCAAATGTATGTGTGTATGTGTATTGTTTTTGTTATTTCAAGTGATCCTGATTTATTTATTATGATCGCGTTCATATTAAATCCGATTCGAATTTATCAGGTTTAATAGTCGGACAAAACAAAATATGTGTCTATGTGTGTGTGTGTGTGTGTGTATGTACCATATTTATCAATACAGATTTTCTATAATTATGTTAATAAATTTATAAAATTACGCGACGTAAATTGATGGCAGTGACTATAATATTTCCGGAAAACAAAACGCAGTTGCGGACTGTTGTTTAAATTTAATCTGGCAGTTCATGATAAATTAAATTTGATTTTTTTTTAATTTTAAATTTATCTTTGCAAATAAATAGTACTTTTATTTTAGGCTCAATAAAAAAATCTATTGAATTTTGTTAAATAATAAAAATATATCTTGTAACTAAATAAATGTTGATAACCTTAACAAGTACATATTATTGATTTCGTGTAATTTTTATACCGTTTTGTTATGTTTCAAATGAGAAACCCAATAGTGTCAATACATTTCAGCAAACATTCACACGTCCTAACATCCCTAGATTAATACGGTCATCTTTAGAGAACGATTGCATTCGTGCAAACAAAATTGGAATAATCGTAAAATATTCCGAGATAAATTTTTCGAAATTAACTCAATGACCAGTTTTAAAATCGTAACGACTTTTTTTTATTGTTTGTTATATTTTAACGAGAGAACATCATCAGAGTTGGTTGTTTTAATTTTGATACATGCATAGAAGTTGTAAAAGTGATGCCTTTTGTGTACGTGTTGTCCGTTAATTAAATTTTATTCGTCTCCTGCTGGTTACGCATTTACATTTAAATTTATCGTCAACTGGACACATTATTTTCACTGTAACCTACAACTTTCTACGGGTATAAATATTCTTAAAATCGTAAATTTTAAGAGACAAAAATTTTGTTACCCGAATTTTTTGTCAGCGTTTCTATTACTTTAAATTATTTTTTACATTGTCTAAGTAAATAAATGATATAATTAAATTAAAGTATTTGATGATTTTACAAATTTTACAAATTTGAAAATTATTCATTGCAAATTCATGTTTGTGGAAACTATTAAAAAACCAAAAAAACAAAAATATTGTATTTTGTATAATTTTAATTTAAATTTGACATTTCGATACTCTACGTATATTATCAGGTAAAATATACAAATGACATAAATATTAAACAAATAAAACATAGAATTAAATTACTAGGTAACAAATATAAGTAATTGATTATAAAATTTAAAAATTATGAATTAGAAGAAGTCAATTTTGTTTAGTAAAATTAGACAGAACTTAATCTTAAAGCTATTTTATTTTAATATAATGAGTTCTGAAAGATTATTTACTATGTTAAAAATATTGAAATTACAGTGACCGAATTGAAAATAAAATATTTGTTTTAAATTAATTGTTACCGTAAATTTCTACAAAAGTATTTATATAGTACCTATAATTTGAAAACAACAAAAATTAACAACATTTGTTTTGACAGGTTAAGATTTTTTTATATAATATTTATATTAATATATTTGAAATGTAAAAAATTCCACATTATTTATATATTATACTCTCATTGACCAGAAGATATATGTGGACAATCCAAGAGCAAATATATTTTCAAATAGTCAAATATAGTTTATTTTAAAATAATATTGGCACATAAGTTCGCACAAAAAACATTTTTGGATTCTACCATGATCATATAATTCAATTTAAAAAAATGTAAATACAACGCAAATTTGATAGTTGCCAGATGTACAATTACTTGTAAAAACCAGGTGTACAAAAAATACAATATTCTCAAAACATATGCTTTCTATTTCATTTGTTTTACAAACAAAACAAAATTACAAATGACACATTATCATCTATTATAGTAATTTATACCCGATTTCAAATGTAAATAAATATTATTTGAAATTTTTGTTAATACTAAAAGCACAAACAAAACCTGTATTAGTAATTAGTAATAATTAATGTAAAATAAAACATTTTTTATAATAAAAGACAAACAGAAATACAATAATGTAATGTATATTTAGATCAACCACAAATTTAATTTAATTAATTTGTTGTCATAGTATATTATAATTAATTTATTTTGATGTGACAGTGTCTGTTACATTATTATATCTAAAAATACAAATTGTATTATTGGAATATTTATGTGATATCTGATACAGTAAAAATCTACTTTAATTTATAAATGAATCTTGAATCAAACTGCGGCTCGTATTACATGAGAAGAAATGAAAATAACTGAGTTTTTTTTTTAGAACCTCGAATAAAATGTAAATATCATAAAAGTTAAACATAGAATAAAGGTATATTATGTTACAAGGAGCAGAAAACGATTTTTATTGCGTTGAGCCCAGATAATTACAGTCAAAAAACAGAGCCGAGGTCAAGGAATCTGGGCGAAACAATAAAAGAGCATTTTGCTCAGAGTAACATATGCTATTTTTGTCTTTAAACTAGGGATAAATAAAAATACATATCAATTTACCTTAACTTTACTAACAATGATATTTGTTACGTGATTTGTAAGAATTTATGTTTCTTTGGTCGAATATGCAATTTCTGACTTTGGCGGTGTACATTGCATTTCCTGCACTTCTTCACATATTTTCAATAATTAAATTCAAATAACCACTGCAATTGTAGCTATATAATTTTCAATATGACTACCGGAAATGTCAGATTAAATACACTTGACCGTATGTTTGGTGTTGTCACAAGTAATGTATACAGTAAGCAACTACTGTATAATAATATCTACATTATTGTACTACTAACATAATTACCTTCTTCTTCATGGTAATGTAATATCAACATTTTAATACGCATATATATTTTTACTTTACTATTTTGTGGATAATTATTTTCCACATTAAATCTGAAGTTACAAATACCGACCCTATCTTAAATAGGTCTAACTTAATATAGATTTTCTCTACTTAATACAGTAAAACTTATATAAAAATTTGTTTTAAAAAAGTAGAGTAAAAACAAACGATATTCAATAGAAATAAATATGCGTATAAAAGCAAAATGGCCCACATACTAGTTATTTTTATTCAGTCTAATGTTAACTCTCAATCTTCTTCTTACAATCTGTTGTTAACAATTAGGGCAGCTTTGAAAGTTATATTTTTCCACAATGTATACAAGTTCTACTTAATATTATCAAGTCATGATTATTTTCAATAACTCTTTAAAAATGTTACTGTTTTTTTTATGTGATATAAATAATTAAAATAAATTAGTTTTCTCTAACGTCACTGTGTAAAAAATGGTAAAGTGCTCCAATTTTTTACTCACTTCATTAACTTTTTTTATTTTTGTACTTTCTAATGAGACACAGAACTGATTCTATTACGATAATATATTATATAATTATATGTCTATATAATATATAAACAATACAGAAGGCTTAAATACGCTCGGCTACCGCTCTGACAACCTTCACAAATTACATAATTTAATTTCAATTCAAATATTGCATAATTATTATTCTACATGTATTGCAAAGCGGTTTTTCTAGTTAAAAAGATACTAATCATAAATTTTACTAACGTCTCACTTGTTTGTCAGTCATTGTATTTTTAATTTAATATAATTATATTGTCTGTTTACTATGTAAATAAGTATATTTTTTTATTTTAATCTAAAACGTTACTGAATTGCAAAATTAGCTAGTAAATATATTCAGTATCTTAGAAACAAATAATAAATATATATGGAAGCATCTACCATGTCAAAATATCATTAGTTTAGATTGCTGTCCGGAACTTGTAGTTTGGAATGGTGTCTAAATGAGTGGTCACGGAACAAGTACTTGAGGTCATAGCTCTTCTAGGACTGTCGTACCAAATATGATGATCTACCATGTCATCTCTAAAGTCATCGATGAATTGATAGCATTGATAAATATTTATTCATAAATTGTGACTATTTGAAACGGATTTTACAAAAAAATTATCTTATTTTTGAATAAATAAAATTAATTCATGTCGTACTGAATTCGTATAGAGTTTTTCAAACGCAATAAATTATTTTTAAAACATTTTTATTGATATATAAATAAAAAAAAACAACTTTAATTAGTTCCAAAAATATATTTACAATTTACGTCATAGGAAACACAATTAATACCAACTAAAAATACTTTTTTTAAAACTGTATTATATATGAAACAATATCTGTTCGCCATGTGTTAAACCACATACAATATTTTGAAACAAATCATTCAAAGAGAACATATTTTTTTAGTTTAATTTTTTACCGAAATATATTCCATTTCCATTAGTTAAAAAGCAAACATTGCAATAAAACGATATATAAAACTATGAAATATCATCATATTTTTTATTAATGTAAAAAATCTTTATAGCGATTAAAAATTTTATCCAATGAGTTTTATGATATACAATTTTTTTATTTGAAATAAAATGCATGATGCATAGACTATTTATTTGCAGTATTAATTTTATATGCGAATCAACATTGGTCAATTTTTTTGTATTATGTGGGCATCTGGTAGTTAGTAAGTTTATATAAATTAAATTTTTACAAATAATAAAGAAAAAAAAACATCAAACACAGAATTTAAAAATCGAAATGAGAAATATTCTCTGTGCGATTATTTTATTTTTGACAATAATATTAATAATAATATATGTAATATTTTTTAATAATTGTAAATTTACTTTTTAGATATATGGCGCTATTTTGGCTATTAAATTTAGCATAAATCTTTAAATTTAAAGAAGTAAATTTCAATTCTGGTTACCATTTTAAGTGTGAAATCTTTATTTTAAATTTCCTCAAATTTAAATAGCGTGCATATTCAGAATTGCTCATTTAAATGTATTTAAATCGTCAAGCTAAATATCATTTATACGAAAGATCTTTAAATTTAAATGTAATGATCAGATGAACAGAAGAACAGGGATGGGCATTTATTGGTGAAAAGTATTTTTTTACGTTTATGTTTAAAAAAGCGTAAAAATTGTCAAAAACGTAAATAAGGTAAATGAAGAAGAATTTCATTTGCTAGACAAAGTAAATGTAAATATTACATGTAATCAAAATAGAGTCATAGATACAAACAAAAACATGATACGCTGTTCTAAATACTTTAAGCACAAATTGACAATAAAAATAGTATCAGACATAAACATTGTGTTCAATTGTCAATGAATCTTCAATATAACGTTTTCAAGCAGACAATGTTGCCGGCGTTAACGTTTTTATGACTCACATTTGTGGTTACTGGCATATGCAAAAAAAAAACACATTCTCGCCCACTGCGTTTTCCAAATGGATTTAATTAATGCCGGGAAAACAACAGCGAGGGCAATAAAAACTTTAATAATTTTTAATTATTCTCAGAAATGTAGTTTTAATTTTGCGCGTACGCACAATTTTTTTCGTTACGGGAGCGCCATGTAATATTTCATCGGAAACCCAGTCGTGCTGTGGACGATTTACGTTAATTTCTGCACCGCTATGGTAGTAGATCTTTTGTAGACTGTCAGGGGGGCTCCGGCTGATTAAATAAAGAAATTAACTGTCGGCCGCGAGAAATGTTTGATGTGGCTGTGTTGAGGCTTTTTTTTTATTGAATTTTTGTAGAAGTATTCTATGGTGCATGTAAAGGAATTAAAATTGATTAAATTTTAAGAAATGTTTAATAATTCGTTAGTAATGTAGAATGTAAGACTTCATATTATCTTACTTATTACGAAGCTATAGTTCTTAGCCCGGCTGTTGAGATTGACATCATAAACAAAACTGTGTGAATTAAGTCAAATTCTCGAGGCGTAAATTACGCCCATCAATAACGTTAGTCACATATGTCGCGTTATGATAAAGTTTAACCGCAATACACCCTCTGCATCATCACCATCATTAAAATTTATAAATTTTATGATCTAGTTACTTATTTTCATACTTGGTAAGTTGTTTCTATGTTCAGTTTATTTACGGTAAAAGTCATTTGTATCATTATTTTCCCGACGAAAATGTACGTTGTGTACGTCGAAACGTCGTTTATTAATATATATTAATACAAAACTACAACCTAAATGCATTTTGTTTTAAAATTTCTATATTTTAACAAACAATCTTGTTTTACAAATAATGTTATAAAAATACCTTATATTATAAAATATATGTATATGTACTTTTTTTAATATTTCAAATTTTTATATTATATTTATAGTACTTTTATTTGAAATAAAATCAAATACTATACGTTTATATTTTATGTATTTTTATTTTATGTATGTATAAGTTATTGAGAAAAGAAAAACGCTTGTTTGAAACTTGTTAAAATATAACAGAAAAATCAAATTTAAACTTTGTCATGAAGTGAAATGTAAATATTTAATGATATATCGTTTTTTTAACAAGCTGAAACTTTTCTATATATTTAGAAATTGAAATAATAATACAGGTGTTTCTAGACACTTTGTTCTAAAAATATATATATTTATTGAAAAAAATTGTATAGAATTTTTTCATTTTATTAATATCAAAATTTCCATAAAATTAATTATTTCTTTTAATTTAATTTAATTTAATTAAACTAATAAATTTATTTGAAATACCATATCAACCATTTTCAACCATGCGAAACACTGTAGCAAATCCATTAAGTTTTATCGTTTTTATTAGGTATACCCTCATTTTTTCTCTCCACCCCAATATTCGCTATTTTTCGGGCGAACAGCTGTTTAGTTCGCGAACCCTCCGAACGTTGTAAAATTCACTTCCGGTAAACGCGGAGAGCATGCGTGAATTATTCAAACCCGATATTAGCACGCAGATTAAAAGCGATTCTGACAGAAAGAATTAAATTTTCAACGTGTAATACCAGGATATTGTTTTGGAATATGAGCGTTTTAATAATTAAGGTTCTCGGAAGCGTGCACGATTATACGAACGAGTTATCGGGGAGCGACGAGGCGGGGTAGGGGATACGAAGCGACGCATCTAATTTATCATGTATAAAATATAGCATGCCTTAGCGCCACCCGAATCGAGTGTTCAAACTAATGGAGATAAAACTGCTACCGGGGGTTAAGTAGCTTCGCTCGGTAAATCACGGAGCTTCTCTGCTGAGCCGACAGAATTTCACAGTGGCCAACTTGCGCCACGCTTGGCATTTGTTTCCCTCCCTGTACCGTTGACGAAGACTTCTTGGGTTAGGTATGACTGTCCTGTTGTCTCTGCAAATGTTTCTGTTATGACATTCATTGGGTTAGGAGCTTGTAAAGTTGCTGGTAGCAGGAGAATTGAAGAGCAGTAGAATATCAGGAGAGCAGAAAGGATTTCGTACACTACATCGCTACAGCGTTAATTCTATAGTAATTTATTATGACCTTTGATCAGGGTTGGATCAAGATAACTGCAATTATAATTGTTTATTGTGCATACAAGTTATAATTAGAATTTTAAAATAAAACGGCTTTAGGATAAAGTTGTGTATTAAGTTTTATTAATAATCGAGGTTTCGAAGTACTCAAAGTTGATTATTAATAAAAATTAATATAGAACTATATCCTTAAGCCATTTTATTGTAATATAATGAGTTTTGAAAGATATTTTTACTATGTTAATTAGAATTTTGTCAAAGAAATTTTTATAAAAATAAAAAAAATTTTTTTCGACAAACTTTCGACGAGTTCATCGAAAGGTCGATTATTAATAAATATTAATACAGAACTACAACCTAAAGCTGTTTCATTTTAAATTATTAACTATTACAATTCATTGTCATACAAACTACGTATGTGTGCTAAATTTCAAGTCGATTGAATATGCGATAATGGATCAAATTTGTATTAAAAGATTTGACCCTTACTAACTAACAAGTAAACAAGTAAAAATCTTGTTAAAAAAGTGAATTGCTGAAAATATCTAGTACTCAATTTTGGTCCATCCGTCTCTGTCGTAGGTCGGGGTTATTCCATACCGTTAATTCTCCCAATAATTTACGGCAATCTTGGCTATCCGATTATAGAGCACGCTCGGTAACTTCGTTGCTAGCCATTGGGTCCATTGCGCGCCGAGCAAGAGTTTACTAGAAAATTAATCATAATCCTTGACGTGGTTTTGTGTCGTACATTGTATACCCCGGTGTGTATGTGTGTGCGGTATGCAAGCTATCGCCAATGTCGCGGTCGTATTTGTAAACTACGTGCGTCGAATTGCAAACTATAAAAACAAAAACGGCTCCGGGTTGAAATTCCGTGAAAGACGCCCGCCATGGTTTTCGGTTCGCTTCGTTCATGATTCATCAACGACCAGGACGCTAATTCTTTAAATGTTAAATTTCATTGTATAGTAAATTTATATTAATTTTTAATATCAATATTTTTCTAATATGTAATCATTTATTTAGTTTCTGCTTTACGATATCTGACTTATTGTTAGTTAAAACTAAACATAACATTAACTAAATGAGATTTGCCCTGGAATTTATATTTATTTTTTTATTTTTTAATTAATTATTCTATTTTGTTAACATTGGAGTAACATAATTTGAATTTATTCTTGAGTTAATAGTTAACATAATCTTCAGGCTTTCACGGCCGGTATCCATTGAGTTTATAGGATTTTCTGGACTGGTATACTGTGGTTAATCTATCCTCATCGCAAACGTTTCGGTATTAATCGTAGATGATATCCAGTCACCAAGCACTGAGGATGCCATCTACGATGTATGATGAAACGTTTGTGACAAGGATAGATCAACCATGGCATACCAGCACAGAAAATTCTATAAATTCAAATCGAATTTTGTTATAGTTAGTTAAAATTGAGAGGGAAATCATTTATAGAATGTGATGTACAAACTAATTATTAACATTCTTTAAAATCTTGGTAAAAATCCTTTAAAATCTTTGTAGAAGTTTTATAAATCATGGTAAAATCAATTAACATATTTTCTTAGTCATGCGAAATCTTAGTCATGTGAAATCCCTACAATTTCAGAAATTTTGTATCAAATCTGTATAATCAACAAATAATGAACAATGAAATTTGAGAAAGTGATTCCCTTCTTTGTTAAAATTTTATCTATTATATGAAAATAAATAGAATTTATTTACTTTAACAATTTTACACACAGTAATAAAAGTTATATATTATATTTTTGCTAATTCAGTATTTCTATCTCGAATGTTTTAAGAATAAGTTTGCGCAATGGCGCCAAAAAGCAGAACTGCCATACCGGTAAATATTGGATCTGAGCGTTTGATGTTTTATGTCTTACATAAACACATAAGTCACGGACGAACAAAGCCGACGTGTTGTGTTGGTAATTTGACGCGTAAGTGCCGAAGTGCATGTATGCTCTTTGTTCATTACCATAAGTTACATTGTTACCAATCTACATATTAATGGTTACACACATAATGTGCATGTGTAATTTTTATATCGCATTGCAAAAGCTATTAGCGCGCGTTGCGAAAAGTACGTGAATCGTATGGAGAATTATGAGAAGTGGATTCTTGGAAAAAATGGTATTTTAGGATATATTAGTTTAGTTTTTTTTAATGCGTAGTAATATAAAATATTATTCTGTGCGAAGAATATCTGTTTATAATAATAGTAATTATTTAAATACATATACCAAAAAATCTTGAAACAAGTCTTACGTTTTTGGCTTCAGAATTATCAAATTTTTGATTTTAAAATTAATTTTATTTTCTCTCGAATATAATAAACTTTCAAATTTTAGACGAGTAGAAAGGTGTTGAGTAATAATTCAAAAGCTCAGTAATGTGAGTAACTAATTATTATATGTTTAATATAATTACTAAATGCAATTAAATTTTGATTATAATCTACAATATGATATCTGTAAAATCGTATACATACAGCCTGTTATACAAATAGTTAGCAATATCTATTTCAACATAATTACGATGTTCACTGAAGTGAAAACACATAAAATTTATAGTCCTACCACATGACTTTTCATATATTTAATGGATAGTTATCAAAATACTAATAAATTAAAAGTGCATTAGGGTAGATTTCTCAAACAGATTTTCCAAACATACAAAACTACAATAAAATAAAACTCATATTTTGTTAAGCTATTGTAAAATTTCAACATACGTACATTAGATTTAATAGAAATTTGCAGGAATAAATAATAAACAATTTTAAATATTGATAATAAATTTATACTAAATTACAAAATTTAATTAAAAATAATATCATTTAATGTTAATGTTCTTTGACTACTAGTGGCGCTATTCTGGTCATTAAATTTAACTGAAATTAAATTTAAAGAACTTTAAATAAATTTCAATTCTGGTAAATACACAAATACTTTAAATATAAAATTTTAGGTTAGATTCGTTAAGTTGACAAAATTAGTATGAAAAATATTTGCATGAATTTGAGTAACATGGAAATGTTAGGAATTTTTTATATTTAGATGATTTTTTAATGCAAGAAATTAAATATATACATTGCTAATAGAGAAATAGAATTCTTTAAATAGTTACGCTTAAAGATAAATTTTCAGAATTGTTTTATCTGAATTTCTTTAAGTTAAAGTCTCATTTAAGTTAAAGATCTTTAAATTTAAATCTGGTGACCAGAATAGCGGCATAGATATGTTAAATACTTGTATATCATTAAACGACTGATTAAAATTTCATCTTACTCAAAATTTGCTACTGGTTATAAAAGCTTATGTTCCAAAATACCTAATTTGCTCTATTATTTTTAATTAGAATTTGTGGTTTATATAAAATTTATTTAAATATGCAGTTTAAAACAATTACCTCAAATTAGTTTCCATTTATCTAACCGATCTACAATACTAAATTTTGCTATAATTAAACATCTCTTATCTTCGAGCATATTCTACAATAATTACTTACATATTCCGTACTAAAAACAGACCAAAAAAAAATAAATAAACCAAAACATCGAACGTCAACTTTTCGCTTGACTAAAGATGCAAGCTGATGGGCCCAACTCATACTCCTTCATCTGTCGTGTAAGCGCCCTGCTATTTATATCTTCGGCTAATAATAATATGACAGTTGGAAACGAAATGCGAAATGCTTATACGCGAACATACAGTAAATAAATGCTCGCATGACCGATTACTCTACGCTGCAGCCACATACAATAATATATACATCATATACAAGAGAATAGAAACGTATCTAGCCATCGCCACATATTTACACGTCATAGATATACATATTCATCGGGCAGTTTGATATTATCTATGATAAGCAGGCGAAGCGTTATAGGTTATAGGGTAATTTTGCTAACTTGCAACTGTTCGCTGAAAATTCATATTTGTGTGCTTAGTTGAGTTTGTTTCATTTGCAATGGTTGTGTTATGTTTTATGACTAATTTTTTCGAAAATTTATTACTTTAAACATCTGCTACACTGTCACTTAAATTCTGTTTTTATTTCAGCAAAAAAAATGTTTGTATATAAATTAAAAATTAATTAATCTAGTAAATTCAATACCTAGCTATCGAAACAATCGAAAGCGATAGACAGAAGGATAAGTAATTTCGAAGAAATTTCATCAATTTTGAAGAAAAAAAATATTTGTAATTATGTGAAAAAATGTGACAAATTTACTGATAAGGTTTATATTTAGAACCGAATAGTAAATCTGCTTTTTTCATGTCGAACACATTATTTTTTTGCTGATTGATATGAAAATTATATTGTTTTAAAAAAATTTATTTTAGTAGAAAATGATTTAAGTTAAGTTAATTTATGAGTTAAAAAAGAAAATAAAAAAATGAATAAATAATTTTTAAAGAAATTAATATTTTTGAATAAATACATTGAATTATATTTGCAACTTTTTATGAACCTATAAAAATTTTATAAATGAATAAGTTTCAATAATTAAAAAAAATATGTGCTTTTTATATATCTGGATAGATATAATGTTTATTTATAAAAATATTCATAATAATACCTATCTAGAGCGTAACAACCTTTTTAGTGTCAAAAGGCCGGTACCATAAAATATTATTAAATAATATTATAGGAATTAAGGGAACTGATGATGATGATGATGATACTAATTAAGTTTTATACAACTGACTACTCTAGGTCCACAATTATAGTATTTGCAGAAGGATATTAGATTTCTAGTGCAATACTTAATCAATGCAAATCGATCTGTAATGTAAATCTATTTATTACAACAGAAAAAAATGAATAGAAAAATATTGGTTGTTACTTTTTCGTTTTAAATATCTTACTAAAAAAATTCTATCTTAAGTGGTTATTTGTTTACATATTTATGTAGTATAAAAATAAATTGACAAAAACAACTTCACACTTAGCATCAATGTTTAGATAAGTCGGATCTGTAAAACAAGTTGAAGATCAATAAACTAATGTGTATAATTATATTTCAGCCTTGTTTTATTATTATTACCCGATATTAACACCCAATTAAATGTGACAGATATAACATAAACTAAATGTCATTTACAGAAAATTTTAGAAAATAAACTAAAAATAATTCTAAAATAAAATAGAGATTGTTTCCATTTGTATAAACAGAAGACACAAATAACTTTCATTTTTATTGTAAAAGTCTAAAGCTTGTGTTTTATAAATAATATCTCATCATTTCGTTGAATTTTATTATTGTCATATTATGTATATTTCGCAGACAGCCATAGGCCAGTGGTACCGTGTTAGATTCGGACCCCAAAGGTCCTTGATTCGCACCAGAAAGCAATTAAATATTATTTCTGGTATTAAAATTTTGTACCAATGAACGGATATCGGCTGTGTTTGAGTGGTTCTAAATTTACTGTAAACTGTTGGTCTCTACTTGGCTGTGGGCTAACGACCCGCACCATTGACAATGCAAGTAAAAATGGTTAAGAAACTATACGTTCAGCTTCTCAAGTATATGGCCACCCTATATTCCATCTAGGAATTATGGGAACAGATCATGTATATTTCGTAGGAATATTGAATAATCCGGGTATTACTAATATTTTTGAAAATTCTATCCTTAATTGTTTCTAATTACCTAATCTTCAAAAATACTAGTGATTTTGCAAAAAAATTAATTATTTAATATTCCTGCAACATGTAACAGTAACAACACAGTAAAAAATTCCGAACTTATTATATTAAATAAAAAAAACCTTAGATTAATTACAATTCTGTATTATATTTATTAATATTTTAGTCTATTACATATTTAAAACAAAACCTATCATGAATAAAATAAACTCATAACTTTTGTCGCGGAACTCAAGTGTTAAACGAAATAACAGATATTGAAATGCCAGGAATAAGAAAGTCAGGAAAAAAGTTCTTATGGTGTAACGCACCCTAATGCCATTAATTTTAGTCAGATTTTTTCTGTATCTCGCTCTGTCACTGTGGCATGTAATTTTTAAATTATTACTGTAGCGTATCTAAATATAAAAGTTACACTGAAAACGCGACCAGTTAATTGGCCGTACTTTAAAAAACCATTTAGAAAAATTAAACCGTCCCCTTGAAAAAAAAAATCTTAATGCTTTCTTTAAGAATCCCCGCTTTTATTTTTACTTAATAAAATTATTAACGCTTTTAAGCTAAATGCATATTATATATAATGAGTATATTTAATTTACATAAAAAAACAAAAAGAGATACCAAATATAAAGCAACAAATTAAATTAGTAATTAATATTATTTAAATAACTATTATAAAAATAACAAATTTTATACTAAAATTTAGAAAAAAATGGGTTCGGAATATGTTATAAATTTTTTTTTCGGTTTTATGCCCTGCTATAAATACTTTTAATTTCATGATTATAAAATTAAATTTGTTTGAATATGTATGTATTGCAATAATAAATAGTAAATTTAAAGAAATTTATAATTGTAGTAGTCAAAGTTTTTGATTCGTGTTTATCTACACAATGTTATAAACCAATGTCTATCACAACTTCAAGTATATAAACATTAAGGCCAAGTAAATTAAACTCATTTCATTTTAAATTATTTTACTTAATACATTGTTTAATTACTACCTCATAACTACTAATTATTATAAACTATTTTGTTGCATGAGTAAGACAAATTTACTACGCAAATTTTCTCATTAAAATCATTAATCATTAAAAAATTAATTAATATTCTAAATTAAAAATAATTTTTAATTTGTTATGATTTAAATATTAATTATTTTGCAATAAGATAATAATCAAAAAATAATTAGTAACTATTATAATTATTTATTAGAAAATTAAAAAAAAAAACTTATAGAACGTTACTGTTGTCTATAATTTTTATTAGTATGACTAAAGTTATCGATCTACCTTCATTTTTTTTTAGAATAGAGTGAAAAATAAACTTGAGTCATTCATGAATCATTAATTCTTATAGGGGTTAAAAGAATTCAAATAAGTATAAAAATTGTAATAAAATTTTCCGATATATGTTGATATATTTGTATTTTTGATTATTTCATAAATACAAATAAGTGAAATATGTATGTAAATTCTTATTATCTAGATTTACTAACTTTTTGAGTGGTAATGTAAATTTCAGCGTTTTAGTTTTTAATAACAATATATTATTCAACAGGCATGTAATAACGGTTATTACTCATAAAAATGAATATAATGTATGTAATTAGCCTTAATATTTATTATAAATAAAAAAGAATATTTAAGAAAATGAAAACCCAATTTCAAAATGACATACATTTGTGCCTTTCTAGAATTTTTTTTTGTCGATTTGACATTTACCATTTATAATATATTCTAAAGAGAATGAAAATAAATGTAAAAAATTTAAAATATTAATAAAAATTTCTGACTTGTCAATCGAATATTAATATTTTTAATTTTACATCCAACATAAAGTCATAACTATAAATTTGTAGTAAATACTGAAAAACTTACAGATTTTTTGAAAATCCAACGAATCATCTGGTTTACCTACAACACCAATAAACAAAAACACTAAACAGACTATAAGTTCAGACCATCGTCTACCGATGGCCATACACCAAATTTCTTTAACACTCATTGTCACAGAAACCATCACAAACTAAAACAAAAAATTAACCCATCACTTTCAAATCCACTTTTTGTCTAGAGTTTAAATTTCAAATTCCCGCGTTTGGCGCAAGTGTATCCGGTTCACCGGACATCCGCCAACCGATTCATCCTGTAGCTCGGGGCGCGCAGGCCGAGAATTTTTCTCGGGCTGTGTTCGGCAGATGCTGCTTAGCGGCACTGACTCAGCGCGACAACTGACAGTCGCCCCGGCGTTGCCTAGCAGCGATGCGATGTTGTTTGGGGCCACGGCGTTTTAAAATAAAGTATTGTACGGAACTGCCTTGCTGTTGTTAAAGTCACAACGAATGTGTGCTGAAGCGCACATCTTCTTATTTGTTACCTTTATTTTGTTGTTGTTGTTGCTGGTTAGTCGATTTTTTTTCTGCGTTCGTCGCTTGTTTGACGGGGATTATTTTTGGAATGATGCGCCGTTTACGCTTACTGTCTTAAGAGAACGGGAATGATTTTGGTGTGATATTTTTAATGTAGTCACAACCGGATAGGATAGCAATGATTTGTTTTTTAATCATTGAATTATTTATTTTATTATATTTATGACGAGTTGCATCAATATAATTAAATTTAAGTTTGGCTTTAATGATTCGATCAATTTCATTATTTTAACAACGACTATTTATTAAAAATCCACTGGTCGATTCATTTAAACCATTCTTAAAATTTAAGTAAAGATAGTCCAACCAGTAGAATCGAGGGGAAACCACATTCTTAAATTTTGTAGATTGTAATGATTTTTGTTGATTTTACGGATTTTATAGACATTTATAGATTTTATAACACATTTATAATATTTAAATATTTTTTTTAATTGTCAGAAATATATAAAGAATATTCGTTTACTTTGAATCATATTTCTAAGACCAATTTATTATCTCAAAATAAAAACATTTTAAATACCACAAATAACATTAATCCACAAATATCATATTTCACCAAATTCAACGAATAATGATTCAATATGGTTCCTGTAAAAATTAACTCATCTTTATAAAATAAACATATGAATATGTGAAGTAATTCAATTGATAGTCTAAAATTTTCCAAGACGACCTTGAGAGCTAATTTTATCTTATACTGTACAACTGGAATGAAAATATTTCTACTTCTATATTACACTTTTTACTATTTTACATAGCTCTGTATTCTATTTACGTTCTGCAAAGTGCGGGAGTAAGCCTTATGCATATGTATTTCTAATAGTTGAATCGAAATAACATTTGATTAGTTATAACCAGGTGGAGATTAAATTAGAAATTAATGGTTGATAAATTTCTCTCAATGCAATTGGTAATTTTAAATCAGTTATATGTATATGTAAAGAATGAAACAAGAATATTTTTTGGTGTAAAATATTACATCTCATTTTAATGGTATGAACTTAAATGGATATAATATTTTATTAATAGAACCATGAATGGTTTAAATAATAATACTTAAAGCCTAGTTTACATATTAGAAGAGTTAGTAGTAGAGTACGTACTTACTTGTTATTAGCATAATGTAAATATTTTTAAATAGTTGGAAAGCTAATCTTTAGTATGCACGTTATCACCGTACTTTACTGCTAACTCTACCAATGTAAACTGGGCTTTAGAAATATAATAAGCATTTTGTTAATTAAAAGTTATAATCTATAGACCAGTAATGAAATACATGATTTTCAACTTAAGAATTATTGGCTCAAATTTTACTTATTACAAATATTTAAACGTTATATATTTGACATGATAACGACTTTTTCTTTTAAATATAGAATTTATTATTAGGTACTTTTACATTTTACAATTCTGAGAAGTGACATTTTAAACAAGAATAGCATATTATAGAATATTAATATATAAAATACTTACTTTTACAATTTTATTTTACTATAATTGAAACCAATAGAGAAATTGTCTATTATTTTTTAATTTATTTTGCAAGTTTGAAACACCTAAAAAGTCACAAAAAAAATTTTACAGCAAGTTTAATTTGCAAAATTTGGTTTATTTACTTACAAAATATCACAAAAAGAGTTTAAAGTACATGAAATTAAAGAAAACGTGACAATACGAAACTCGACAATAAGATATTGACAATACTGACAGCTTGTTGACAATTATGACAAAATAAAGGAAGTAATGTTTGGTGTATAACGGTTGTATATCAACCAATCAGAAGTATATATTTTGACGAAAAATTGTAAATTACTCTGCATAGTTAAAAAACAAAACACAGTAAAAAAAGATATATAAAAAGTTATGCTATTTATTTATTTATTTATTTAAGCTAGAAATACAAAAAAAGTATACATAAACTTAAGTCATAATACAAAGTTAGAGATAGATAACATACATTCACATTTAAAAATTTTACCTCAAGAAATAAATTATTACAATTACATCAGGAGCAATATATTAACTTAATAATTAACACTAGGTATAAAATGATTTATAGTTATTTGGCAAAATATTGAAAAAAGTATACAAAGCCTGTCAACTATATTTGATCTAAAGTACATAGATTTTCAAAAGTAGATTAGATTAATCTCTGTCACTTGTCAAAGTCGTATGTCGTATCGTTCATGACAATGAATAATATTTAAATGAGAGATGTGTCATTCGATTACATGTACTTTCACACATGCTGACTTTTTCGTTTTCATAACTTAATTTTAACCTTCGTTAACAGAATAATCTGTTTACACAATGACTAAAACATAATCTTCAATATTTTCTAGGTCAATGCTCGTTTCAAAAATATTATTTTTATGTTTACTTATAAGCATATATCATATTTTTTTGAATAAGTAAACATACTACAGTTGGAATATGTTTCTAGTAATTTTTTGTTTCAAAATTTTTATAAAAAAAATTATCTTTTTGCGGTTTGATGTTTTCATAACTTGAAACTGGGCAAGAATACAAACGACGTATGGTATAAATATGCGCAGAGATTTTTATATTGAGTTGTACTTTGTAATTTGTGGTATAAACTAAAAATATTATTAAGGAATGTAAATTGTTTGGCAACTTGTGCACAAGTATCATCCAAGTTATAATTTATTACTTTTTTATAACTAATAGCGGTGTATATTATCGCCAAATATTTTAAATTCCAATACACAAATCACAGCTGATAGAACTAAATAAATTATATTTAAAAAGGCAAATTTTTGCATTTTTAATGAAAGATTTGTTTGTTTGACGAGTTTTAAGTTTTATAATTTTCGAAGGACTGACCAAATTAAATAAATATTTGATGTAAAATTTAAGTTCTGGCAAATATTAGTTAAATTATTAAACCTTAAAGCTAGATTTTCAAAAATCAAATTAATGTAGACAGTAAACTATTTTATTTCTGTTATTTATTTGCTTAATTTTTTGTACTTTAAAAATTTTGTATCTAGAACGTGAGAAAAATATGTTTTTTATACTTATGTGATTCAAAGAACTAGACTTATTCATATTCCTACTAACTTTTAACATAATTAAAAAATAATAAAAATAATTTATATATGAAAAACATATTTTTTTTGTTATTTGATAATAAGTAACCACGTAATTTATAATAATTAATATTATAATTTGTAGGAATTAGTTTTCGTATTAGAGTAATAAGAGAACGGAATTGTATTTATAAGATTATAAAAGCCCACAAAATTTGAATCATATCATAGAAAAATATCTGCATTAGTATGAATAAAGGAAATTTTTGGTATGGAACATTAACAGATCAATAGACATATCCCAATATCGTACATAATTATACTTAAAAACAAAAAAGCGTATCAAGCTTTAAAAAATATTTTAAGAATAGTTGAATTATAATATGAATATTTTAGAAATAAGGCAGTAAAGTCTGTTTAAATTATTTTGCAAAAATAGCAGAAGAAAAGTCAATAATTAAAAAAAGAATCAGTTTAAAAATATAACTTTTTTATGTTTAATAAAATTTAAAACAAATATTTTATTATTTATATGTATTGCATATAAATTATTAGTTTCTTTAATATACAGATGTCAATATTTGCTTTAATTTCTTTGATGTACAAATTGTTATTTTATTATGTGACATAAATCATATTTTGATTTTTTTTATGGATTATGATATATCCTAGATTGTCTACAAAATATAAATTTACTAAAGTATATTTCCAGTAAATTACTGGTTTATTTTTTCTAATCGCTACTTCTACATAATAAAAAATAAAACATGCTGTTTTGATAGCATCCGCAAAAATAAATACACAAATATACTTTCCCTTCACACCTTCATGATTCTATTTCTGTCCTATTTTTTCATCCGTTATTTTGCTGTCTGTTAACGTCCCCCCGTTAAAATAACGATCTTCCTGTAAAAGACATATTATTTCTAAATGAGGGTCCAAAACTGTTATAGTTTTTCGGTGAATACGACTCCATAGGGAACATTTCGAAAGAATAATAAAGACAAAATCGTAAACATTTCTTTTCGTTTTTGGTCTATGCTCGCATGGTATGGCTAACCGCGATAGTGTTTTGTTTTTCTATCTTCTTGAAGACAGTTTTGCGTCTTTGTTTTGTCTAGATTTAAGTGAACCTTGGAATAATTCGGCGTTTTTGTTTTGTTTTAGTGTGACTCAACGCTAATTTGTAAATTTGCAAAAATTAAGAAAAATGAATTGTTGTGGCTACAGCTAATAGAGTGTTTATGCATATTATAGCGTGTGAATGTGGTTGCAAATTTAGATCGTTGTACTCGCAAAATTAAATAAATTAAGTGAAATGATATTTTTAATTACCTTTGTGTGGTTTTTCTTTTATTTAACAAATTAAAATTTCAATTAAAGTTGAATGATGACGCTTATGCAAAATGTATTTTATTTTTTGTAATTCTTAGTCAGTTAATTATAAAAAAATTTGCAATTACATATTTAAAATTTTAAAATAATAAGTAAATATTTGAGTAATATATATATTGTATAAATATTCTAGTTTTCTATTTATTGATATTTTGTATATTAATAACTATTTATAATACTTGCAAGATACATCAACGTAGGCACCACCAGCATTGTATATAAGTACACAAAAGGTCATCTTTAGAAACATTTACATTCCTAGCAAAAGTACCAAAGGCACCCAAAAACTTACAACCAGCATTATTATTATATTCATTATATTTATAATTTCTTTTACACACATTGATATACACGAAGAAAAATAAAGATTCAACATTTTAGATTTGAATTCTAAAACAAATTGCAAAAAACTCGCTAACTTATAAGAAAAAAGAAAATAGTAATGTCGCTTTCGACAGAAATATATTTAAATATTATCATTACTAAAACAGTACTCACACCATAAATGAACAAGGGCGACAACATCAATTTTCCTCCTCCCAAATTAGATACTCCTTTTAAACTACATTATGACTCAATTTTTTAAATTAAATTTAAATGTTTACTTTTTATTTGCAATAAATATTTTTATTCTAATTTCATCGTTTTAAATGCGAAAACTAATAGCCATGAACAAAATAAAAATAATTAAAATTTCAGTTAAAATGCTATATAGAGCAGGTCGTAAAATTTGGTAATTTTTAATATAATTTTTGTATCACCTCCGGTGCAATTATATTTTTTAATTAAAAACTGATATATTGATAATGAATATCACATTTCAATTTTATTGAAAATATTTATTATTTAATAAAAAATGAAATTACATTTCTGTATACGCGGGAGAAAAAAAAACCAGCAGTTTTGTACATAAGATAATCGTAAAAAATAAAAACAAAAATTCGTCAAAACCGATTGTTTATGTAACAGAAAAAAATCCCGAAATTGATTTTAATTTATTCGAAAAGTAATAAAAACAAAAACATCAAAATCACACATATACAATATACGTCGAAACAGGCAAAATGCTAAACCAAAAATTTACGATCAGATAAATAATACATATATAACGAGGTTTGTAATCCAGTATACATATAAGCGAGTCGGTGGGGACGGGCAGCCGTCCCCCGATTTATTATAGAATTAAAAATTTTTAGTCTCTCTATATCCACGCAATAATTTCGAACGATTTATAATCTCATATGCAATATTTCAGTTTTATAGGATGCATTACGGGGGCATAACCGGGTATTATCGCTCTGTTTGTATATATACGAATATACGTACTGAGTGTGTATGTGGGCACGCAAAATATTATGAAAATCGTATGGAGAGAATTTTCTACTGAGCTCTGCCCCAGCAAATTGGTCTGTTTGCAAATGGCCTGCGGCTGGCAATTTTTGTATTTGAAGCCAGAAAGATTTTCATAATATTACCAAGTTGATTGTATTGTTCATATTATTAACTTTATATTTTTTCGGTTCCGTGTTTAAGTTTGCTGGATATTTGCAAAATTAAAATGAATAATATTTAAATAATATAAAAATAAGTATATAGGAATAATATTATTTTAAGTATAATCATTTTTTAAATAGAAATAATTAACAAGTTAGTGATCGTTGCAGAGGAGCTTGACAGACCTTAGTTTGTGTAAAATTCACTATGAGAGAACCAAGCTTTGACATTAGTAACAATAATATTACAGTTACTGTATCTAGTGAAAACATTACATATTATATAAAAATGGTTAAAAAAAATTCATATGTAATCACAAAAACATTGATTCAGTTCTATTCTAAGAAAAACTTTAGAATACTTACAAATTTAAATAATTTTTTTACGAAAACTAGACAATTTTATAAAATATTCAAAGAAAATTAATCTAGATTAGATAATAAATATTAATTTTTTAATTTATCTAAATATGATAAGATATAACAATTACATGAATTATCTAAATAAAATATCTAGATAAATCTCGTCACTGACTCGAACTATATCCCAGCTTACATAAAAGTGTTAAAGTTAATATTTTTTTTTTAATTATTACTAATTATTTTTGAAATTTTGCAAAAAAATATTTTACAAATTTTTATTTAAGTTTACTTGTTCGTTAGTTTTGACCTATATCATATCAATTTCAAATTTTGCAGACATATTTAGCTCAAATTATAATAAAACATGGACAGACTAAATTCTTTTAAATACTTAAAAATTGCTCATTTAATAGTATACAAAAGATATTTTGTTAATTTTGCAATGTATCGTTGGTTGACCTATATAACAGTAGTGTTTCAATAACCATTGTAGCAAAAACAATTTCTAAAAATGTGTGACAAACTATAATATTAAAATATAGTATATGTTTTTATTTTATTTTTGTATATTTTCTTGTTAAAATTCAAACATATGTTACAACATTATTTACATTTTTTATATATAAAAAGTAAGAAATATTTGTAAACAAGTATTATATTTTTTTAATCCAAAACTAATTTACAACAAATTTTCTCAATTTATCCATCTATATTGTTCGCTAATAGAAGACTAAAAGCAAGTGAAACTCGAGTAAAATTATCGTTCGTAGTGGACACATCTCGGCAGCTAGAAGCAGCCGGGGGAGAGAAAAAACTTCTTTTCTTCGCATCTCGGCGAATAAGAAAAAAAAAAAACTAAGTTAGCAAGAAGAGACTTTTTGCTCTTATTATGTTTTCCCGCTTCTTTTTTGTCAGCTAACTAAATTAATCAATTTTCTACTCTCCGGGCATGGACGAAAAAGCGGCTCGGACGCTGAATTGAAAGGACGCCAACACCAACGGACCAGCCATAGATAACCTAAAACAACCAGATGCCGCATTCTGCCCGATAAGATTGTAAATAACTTGAGAGTCAAAATGATGAGATAGTAAATAATAAATTAAAAAATTTATTTAGATAATATAAAAATAAAAGATAAATAATAAAAATTGAAGGCCAGATTGTTTCAAAATTGAGAAATAAATAAATAATCACATATACAAGAATAATTTCATTTATAATATAGTATATGAACGTGGTAAAAAAAAATTCAGAACTCATTACTTACATTAAAATAAAAAGTTCGGGATTAATCCGTATATATTTTATTTAAATATCGATATCTCAATATATGTTACATATATATTCATCAGGAAAAATTAATACAAATGACATAAATGATAAACAAGCAAAATACAGAAACGAGTTAGTAGGTGACTAAGTTATTAGATTAAAAAAATTTATAAATTATTTAAAAAAAAAACAAATATAAATTTTTATTAATTGTAAACCCCAATATTAATAATATTACAAAATTAACAGTAGATTGAAGCAATAAAAATTTATAAAGAAAAATATGTCATTAATCAGTGTGAAGGTACTTATTTAAATAAAATTTTGCTTCCTTTAATTAAAATTTTATAAAAGTTATAATCTGGTTACATATTTTGTTACCTAGTAACTAATTTCTATGGTCTGTTTATTTACTTTATATGTCATTTGTACGTCAAAATGTCGATATTAATAAAAATTAATACAGAACTAAATCCTAAAGCCTTTAATATAATAATTTCTGAATTTTTTTTTACTATATTAGAAATTATTAATTAAAGAAAGTCAAAATTTAATAGAATATGAGATACTGGTTTTGCACAATCTAGATATATCGCTATTTTTGTCTACAGGACGAAAGCTCCACAACATGGAATCACGATCCGATCCGATCCCGGAGTCGGTCTCTTTTCCTCTCGACTCATCGTTTTAACTGACGGATATTTTTATTTGTTTTCTTTTTCGTTTGTTTCAGATATTATGTAACAAACGTTCGCTTTTATAGAACCTGAGACGATTAATATCATTTCTTGCTACTGCTCTGTTCTGTTTCAATACAATTTCCACTGTCTTTGCTCGCGTCGCGCCTTCTTTATTTCTTTTATTAAAATGTTAATAACTTGTAGAATGAAAACGTTGTCAGACTCGTGCCAGATAGTAAACAGAAATTCTATTAATTCTATCTGTAATAAACTCGCCCAAATAAAATTTGACGATTATTTTTTATTGTTTATCAATACATTCAAAATGATTTTTTGGTAGAAACTTACCTATTTTAAAATTTAATATATTTCTATATAATCATGTTAATAAATATATTTTTAAACTATAGCAGAAAAAAACATATATTTTTTTATTTTTTATTGATTGAAAAAATATAATGTGAAAGCCATATAAAAATTTGTCTAATAAAATATTTTAAAATAAGATATTTCTTACGTATGTTCTAAAAATACATTTGGTAATTGAATATAAAATATTCAAATAACAATACGATACACAGCTAACAAATTTCATCCACATGACATAACCTAATAATAATATACACTCAGATTCCGTTTCAGATGCAGTAAAATTGGTCAGATATAGAGACGTAACGAGTAGAGAGATGTATACGTTGTGCATCTGTTTTAGACGTAAATTTGCATACATTAATTCGTTGTAATACATTAGTAATGGACGACAACGTCAATGAGTAATATAGCACAGTATTAAAAGGAAAGATGCTGCTTCGCATTTTAGCCAGATCGACGAACAAAATGAAATTTTACTTTTACTTGAATATTTTATTTAACGTTGCATATTCATGTTACAAGCAGAAGTATTTCACATAGATCATAATTTTATTCTGCGAAATATTTATAGGAAATACTCATACATCTGTAACAATATTATTCTTTGCAATATTTATTAAAAGTTTTAATAAATATCGTATTTTTGTACAACAAACCAAAAACAGTTTTGTCAGCCCAAGTCTCTAAAATGCGTTTTTAAGCAAATTATTTTTTTAACATTTTGAAACTTTTTAGGGGTGAGGTTAAAGAAATTTCGACATTGCCAAAATAACGACCACCCTAATATTCATTCTTTGTTTTTCGAACCGTATACAAATTTTGTAAATCGCATTTTGTTGTGAGCGATAGCGTGCAAGTTTTTGAATAACACCAAAACATTAAATGCAGTTTCTTAAACAACTGTTGAAAATTAGAACAAATTGTACGTCAACATTTAGCGTAATTCAAGTTTTACATTAAAAATGAAAAAATTAAAACTTGTTGCATGAATCATTGTTAAGCGCTTTGTAAATAACTAGTCAACTGTCCAGAAAATAATGCAATAGTTGATAATTTAGTTGCCTAGTTGTCTCTTCTGATTAAATTAACAACGTTTTATGCAACTAGTATAATTTGGTATACTGTAAAATTTCGAAAATATTTACAAATATTTTTATTTACTAACCCCACATTTTCTAACAGTTTCCATCGTGTCCGAAAATACTCGCAAACAGAAAAACTGATACCTGAGTATCATTCTGACTTGTTGACATCCCGGATACAGCATATCGCAGTAACCGAATGCTAATAGTCACGGAAAAGTGTCAGCGCTTATTTCTAAGCGCTAAACCTCCCAAGAGACTGGAAAGCCTTAACAAGACTAGACAGGTTAGAGGTTAGACGAATGTCACGGACATGCCATTAGAATACCTCCCGACATGTTCCCGGCCAGGAGCGCGATTTGTTCCGATCTGTCACGATGCGTCGCGACGACAAACTGGTGGCGTCGCGTTGCGGCAAAGCGATGAAATAATGACCCCCAGTCACAAGAGGGTTAAGTTTGTTCGCGACTGTAATATGATACACAGGGAATCTACACATGACTTAAACAAGTATTATTTGACACACGTACATGTATGTAGAGATAATGATATTAACAATGTTATTATATACACAATGTCTGAATTTATTTGTCTTTTTTTAAAAAAATAAGTTAGTGTTATTTGAAGAGATAAGATAAAATATTTTATTATATAACGATTGATTTATTTATTTGGATATTTTCAAATGAACAATTGAGTATTCAAAAATTAAAAATCATTATTTAAAATATGCTTCTACAAAAACTTATTTTGAAAATTATTTTTGATAAAATAAATTTTGTAAAACTGCTGTCATGTAGTTGAATTACCAATTATCATGGAAATATTACCAAACTTACATGGAAAATTGCCATAATACAAAACTCCAAAAATATCCTTTTAATACTATTAACCAAACAATTATTTTTAACTATTTAAGAGGTTCAGTCTATTCATATTGTATTGTTATCAAAACTACGGTTGTGTGCAAGTGTTCAAGGTAATCGAAAATGTGAAAATGAGTTAAAATTACATTACAAAATTTTTCTTCAACGAATTACCTACTTAGCTAACTAACTAACAAGTGAACTTAAATAAAAACTTGTAATAATAAATATATTTAAAAAATTAGATGACAAGTTACTATTATTTAAATCACTAAAAATTTTTATAGTGAAAATTTAAAAAAAAAAAATATATAAAATTCCTAAAATATAAATTTTGCATACAATTTTTAAGTTTTTACAAATAATATTTATGATCAAAGAATTCGAAATGATTGTTATCATCGAAGATAAATATAAATACAAAGTTTGAAAGAAATCAGTTCGATCAAAGTAAATAATAAATTAATTGCAATATTTGACCAAAAATATTTTAATTAAATAAATTCTTTTACCAATTATTTTTGCTACAATTTGTTAAAAACCACAAGTTTACTTTAACAAGTCAACCAACATGAAATACTGTGTACAACACTACATTATATAAGTAAGATAATAAGATCAGAGTCTTCATGTACCCTTAATGATCATTTTATTCGTATTAATATCAATGCAATAACAACGATGAAATTGTGAAAATTACCTTGTCCTCAGGCTTGTTACCGCAGCACGGGTCGGATTTGAATTGATTTACTTTACCAAACGAGACCTGGTTGAGAGGTAATGCGATAAATTGAATAACTTACACATCGAATTTACATTCAAGTTTATGATACAATGTAATTAATATTAACATATATAGCACAAAATATCATTCGACGATGAATTTGGATGCGGCGGTTATTTGTATGCGGGTGATGGGCTGATTTAATCAATTATGTATCGATATATTATTTATATTATTGGAAATATTAAGTGTAGCATAAAACTAAGCTATTATTTGTATTTATAATTAGTGTATTTTCTAGAATATTTTCAAAGTTTGGCTTAAGTGAGTTTAACCAATTTTTCCGAAATTAATTTATAAATAAAAAGGGTTAATTTTGAATGAAGTTTTTAATATATAGGATATTGACTGATTGGTTTGAAACCACTATAAGCTCTAGGTTTTTTGCTTAACTGTAGGATAATGACTTCTACCATTGACAATGCAAGTGAAAATTCGTCAGTCAATTACTTGTTTGTTCTATATATCACAAAACTTTACTTTCGAGAAAATGATGTTTAAAGATTCTGAACTGAATTGTTTACAGTAAAAACGTGGAACCAATTAGAATTTTTATTTCCAAAACTATTAAAACTATTACATCCTTGATTGTTAAAATAGATAGAAAACAAACAAATATTGTCAAAATTAACAATAACTGAATTTGATCAAAAATGGCGTATGGAACAAACAAGAAATTGACTGACGAATTGTTGAGAAACTATATGATTAGCTTCTTTGGCATAAAAGTTCCACTTTAATAATAAAACTGAAATATAAATATATTGCCCCTATTCTGGTCATGAAATTTAGCTTAAATCTTTAAATTTAAAGAACTTTAAGTAAATTTCAATTCTGGTCACAACTTTAGCTTAAATCTTCAGCTTAAAGTCCTTTAAATTTAAATGTATATGGAAGGTGCGTTAACAGTTAAATTTGGGGTTAGATTTACTTATTAAGTTGTCAGAAAAGGTTGAAATTTATATTGGTGTGAAAAATATTTGCATAAAAATGAATATAGAAATGTTTGCAGTTTTCTTATATTTAGATTATTTTGAAAGGTAAGTAATTGAATAATATATATTTCATTAAATGTAGGCTTTATAAAATAAAATTATTTTTATAAGAACAATACAAGAATAGAAAGAAAAATATTACGAGACAATTTAAATACATTCGAAATAACTAACAACAAATTTTTAATTGATTTTTGCTTGAAAAAATTAGTAGTATAATTAACATTATTAATAAATTGAAGCCATATATATCCGCATCTGAACAATCCGATTCCATACCATTCCACCTAAAAGTGTTAATAGCAATTTACTATTATGCAAATGGACACGTTTTGACGTTTTGACAGTTTTCCACTTAAAGATAACATACTGCGCATGTGCACAGCATTGCCAACTTAGGAATAAAATTCTTTAAATTGCTAAGCTTAAAGATGCATGTTCAGAATTGCTTTATTTAAATTTCTTTAAGTCGTTAAGTTAAAGTTTGCTTTAAGCTAAAGATCTTTAAATTTAAATGTGATGACCAGAATAGCGGCATATAAGTTAAAAGTGACATTTTTTATTTAAGTTTTTTTTGCCAAACATTAAAGATATAAAATGCAACATTGCATATTTTACGCACAAAAAGTGTTAAAAAGAAATAACAATTTTATTGCAATCATTAAATCATTCTTTCAGAAGTATGAAAATAAAATGCAACTTCTTCGTTAAATTTCACTTTTATATTTTAAATAATTATCTCACTAAAGAAACAATAACTTTATAATATAACATATTTTCCGCATCAATCGTCAAATTATCTATTTAAGCTCTCCGCTCTTGAAACAACGAAACCTGTTTGAGTTATAATTGAAGTAAAATCTATCCAATTTCCAATTTGTTCTCTTGCTCATACCATTCGTATTCCGGTATCCGAGAGCATCCCTCCCACTCCGACATTGTTTCAGCACCGTCATCATTACAACACTTCTAACCTCATGATCTGCAGCTCATTACATCTTCATTAGCGATCGTGCTGATTACACACACCACCCATACATCGACACACACACGCTGATATACACGAGGGATGGTTCTAAAGTATTGAGAATGGTGCTTTAGATATTGCCTAAATCAAAGTGAATGAATTATGATATTAATTATATGTAAATGTAAAGTAAAAATAAGAGAAAAAATATAACTAAAGCATCGCTTAAACTACTCTGCTTATCTTAAAATTAGTTTGTTATTAGTCCTAAATTGCACTATTTATTAGCTTCCGAAAAACATAATAATAATTTGTTAAAATGTATTGATAATCACAATTACTGGCAGCAATAAAATTAACATCAACTGATAAAACTAAAATCGTTAATAAGTTGTTCAGTGTAAAACTACTAAATATAACACTAACTTTATGATAAATAAAATAGTCTGAATGGACTTTAAATTACAACATCTAAATACAACAAATAAACACATATTTTTGTGTTTTTGCGGTTTGTTATTTGCTAATATTTTTCGTAAACAAATTAATTAAAATAATAAATTGGAATCAGTAGTAAATTTAACTATTAATAAAAGTAATTAATAATTGTAGCAGTTTTATGTTATTGTAAATTACATTTATTCAGAAAATTTAACTTATTCATATACTTTCACAAAAATATTTGTGTAATTTGAGGCTGTAAATAAAATTTTGTATGCAACTGTTACACACTTGTTACATAAATTACTATTATTTTACATTTATATTTAATTCAAAACAAAGTAGATAATTAGTACTATGTACAATCTAAAAAGCCTAAATTTTTTGACATTTTAAAATTTTTATTAGACAATTTCTAACAGACAAATTTTTGAATTTCAATGTTATAACAACACTCAACACCAAGTGTTGGTGTAAGATTAATTTTGCAACTATAATTATAAACAATTAAATGGTAATGAATTATATTAGTAAATAGTAACAAATTACAATATACCATAACCAAAAATTAACAATAATAAATAATTAAAATTACGATTTTGAAAACTTTAGGATCATCTTCTGCCACGCACGCACTCGATTAGTTTATGTTCGGGTGTTTGTGTGTGCCTGTGTAGATGCGGTGAGATGCATGGCAGACTCATGCATACATGAATATCCTATTATCGGCGAAGCTGCCGCCGTCTGTATGTATGTTGGCTTTTCACATAAACTATATATGTATATAGGGAACGGGACACATATATGGAGCTGTGGATGTGTAAACACAGCGGGGATGTGGTTGTAAATTCGCTTAAGACCAATTTGCACTGTGCTTTGTCCCTGCACGGCTATTTGTTACTATTCAAGATTAATTATTTGTTTTTGTGTTTCGTTAATATTATTTACCGGTATATCTATAGATATGTAAAATATTAATAAATATTAATGTCAACAAATTGTTAAAACAAAAATTTAAAATTTTGTAAGATAGTAGGTACACAGTACAAGTACACCTATTTGACACTATTAAATGTTTTATTGGTACACATCAAGATAGCGTTAAAGTTACACTAGAAGAAATTTGTTGTATAGTGTATATGAAGCTATAGAACCATCAATAACAAATAGGTAATACATATGCAAGTACAAATGCACCCACAGATGTAAATTCGCACACATACACCAACACTAAACAAACAAAATATGTCCGTGTGGACGTTTGCGGTTAGATCGACTTTTACAAATACGATACGCGCTAATCCAAAACACAGTCCAACGAACGTTTCCGTTACAGATGAAATGAAGTAGATGCATAATTAAAATTGAAAGATTGACATGCGAAACTGGAATACAGATTATATTACACAGATTATATTATTGGTTTTGCAGTTTATTTTTCTTCCGTTGACATGTGTGAGTTATGGAGTTTTTGTTATAAAATATGGAAATTAAAATTATATTATTGCTTTATTCTCGTTTGTTTTTACTTACGTATTAAATATTTTTTAAAATTATTTTAATATATATATATATATATATATATATTACTAAAAAAAATATATGTATAAAACTTTTTCACTTTCTTATAATTATCTACAATAAAATTTTTCTTGAATGTTATTTGAAAGGCGTGTGCACTGCACACGTATATTTAATTCTTTCACTACTTAACTTTAACAAAGTAGATAACAAAATTCTATTGTACCTATTATGCACACAGTTAATGCATACTGTAATGAAAAGAAAGTTTCGGGATGCATCCGACTTCATTTTGATAAAAGTTTTTAATCCGTTTCATGTTACATTACAACACCTAGGAATATTAACGGATGAAAAAACACGAAAGAAGATACTTAATTTAAATGTTGTATTTAATTAAACAAGGCACTAGAGCCTTCAGAAAACGTGGTAGTTCCGTGCACGGCCCGGCCCGCACAACACGTCGCTAACCTTGGTTGCGCACTTTTGACCCAGTTAAAACGCAAATGAATACCTGCTACCACCACCTGAGATGATTAAAAGTTCTTCTGGTTGACGAAAGTCGTGAAATATGGCCAGACTAAACTTCGTATAATTTTTAGAATGTTTGGAGGCTATCTTTGTATATTTAATGAAATATTTAATAGGGCTCTTTTTTTCTCTCTCTAATCATTACTAATAAAATATCTAATTATATACACTGTGTTTTTTTAATTAACAAAATTATAGCGTAATTTAATTATATTCTATTTATGATATAATTAAAGTATTTACGATATAGTATGTTAAAGTAAATGAGTGGAAAATTGTAATTTAATACGATAATAATATGAAAATTTAATTTTAAAAAGTTGTAGCTAGTTAAATAATTTGGTCATCTTGAACGTTTGGTTAAAAGAATATATGTGGATAATTTTGAAGGTATACGTTTACGTGAATGTCCGATTAGTAAATTGAAAGTGTATACGTATATATAAGTAACATATATAACAAATCATATTATTTATTTATGGCTAATTAACAATTTATTCCGTTTTATATAAACTGCAATTTCATATTAAAACCGCAAATTTATTATATTATTTTCTTATTGAAAATCTTTATCTCAGAAAGATTTAACCAAATTTACAAAACCACCATCAAATACAAAGAAATCTTTCGGGAAAAAAAAAAACAACATCTGTTGTTGTTTGTAGGTAACGCAGCGTGAGTAGTAGCGTGACGTGTAGAACAAGGTACGCGTGAAAGCGCACGCGGCCAAGAGTTAATCACATAATACATCAAACAAGTTGATGGATGGCTGACTACGCCGCGCTGGTACGGATACGTCACGTGTCGGACGCTGTTTGCTTCTTTCTGCAGTCGACGAAGAAAATATCTGGACGATGGAAGTTGGTTCCGGTATATCACTAAGGTCCGGTATTACAGTCTGCACTATGGTTCAACTAAACTTTAGATTTTACTTAAACTATTGATTTAAATATTTGGGCGATTGAAAATTGAGAAAGTAATATTTAAGTGCATTAATCGCCATTTATTTACTAATTAACTAATTACTAATTAATTATTAGTTTATTGTAATAAATAAATGACGATTAATGCACTTAAATATTACTTTATTAAACTATTGAGTTGTATTGTAGTCTAAAGTTTAGTTAAACTAATATATGATTTATATTGGTACTAGTTTGTTGAAAAAAATATATTTTAAAATGAGATTAAGTGCAGTCAATTGTAAAGTTAAAATAATTCTTATATATATATATATATATATACATAGATTCTACAGGTACGCCAAAAGTTATTTAGTTTTTATTTTCATTTTCTGTAGCAGATGTTGAAAGTAGAAATTTAAAAATATATAACATAGTAAAAAATCATTCAGAACTCATAAAAATTAAAAAACCTGAGGTTTTTGTCGAATATTAATCAAAATTTACCCCATGTACTTATGAGACGTCCTTACAGACATATATCTTCAAAATTACTTACATATTTTTTTTTAACCAAATGTTAATTGGATATTATCCAGAAATATACACTCGCCAAAGCATTGTAAGTCCTTCAAATTAAACGAAATTTACGTCGAATTATTTGAATTTTTACGCCCTCTTGGTAAATTGAGTCGAAAATTTTTTTTTTGTATACCATACATGTTGTCATACATGTTTGACAAATTTTTAACTCAAAACATGTTTTTTTTCTGTGGAGTGCAGTGGGGAGCGGAATGGTTTAAATCATCTTACATGACCTTAAAGATGAGACTCGGACTCAAAATTTTATTCAATTTCGTTCAAAATCGGCCGAGTTATACCAATCGGAAATTTTTCGGGTGGCGCGTTTTTTTTTTTTTTTTTGACGAGTGTATTTACGCCCAGAATTTCCAAATATTTGTTTAAATTTATTCTTGGGATAATTTTAAAATTAACCAATGAAATGTTGTCATTTTTTCTAAAGATAAATTTCCAATCAATCACAAATAATTTTTTACTTATTTTAAGAATAAATAAAATTGGAAATGCTAGTCCTGCAATAAATATATTATTTAACAAGAATATTAAAATTAAATTATAACCCCAAAAATATATTTCAATTTACTTAAAAAAAAAAAATTTAGAAACAAATCCAATTAAAGTCACCAAAATACATAAAAAAACTTTCTTTATTTTCACATCCACTCCACTTCAGTTTCATCATCCACTAAAATAGCTATTAGTCTACAAGAGTTCCCCAAAGACCAACACACACCGTCGACCACTTTTAATCGGCTCGCGTCGCTTACATATTACGGCTTAAAAATAATTCACCGTCTACTTTTAATCATTTATACGCCACAATGTGAGATTATCCTCATATATCTATCTTTCAGTTCTACCCTCAAACACACAACACTGCCAAAGATTTGTTCTGAATTTACCGTGGTCCCCCGTTTACCGCACCACTCTTATCTGTTATGCATTTCTAATAAAGGTTTCGAGCAGCTAGGATATTTTACTCCCGATGTATATGAATAAATGAATTTATTATTTGGTGTACTGTTTTAAATGAGGTGATTCGAAGAGCGATGCAAAAGAGGTTAGTTTTGTTCTATAGATGATTTTAATTAGGAGTGGATGGTTTCACTGTTTTAATATTTTATTTCTTGTTACTTAGTTGTAATGAATATTAATTTAGATGCGTGCTTGTTTTTTTGGTGTGGATATGTATGTCAGAATTAATAATAATGTGTACATTATAAAGAGGTATGGAGTGGTATGGATGTATTTTGACCTATATAGAAAAGTAGGACGAATATTTAATGGGGAAAATATTATTAAATAAAACTATGTAATTTAATTGTAACTTTTTGAAATTAAAATTAAAGTTTTGTTATTTCTTGTTCTATTTTGTTGTTGTTACAAAATATATGTATACAGTAATAGATAAACAAAAATCTAGAGATAACAGATATCAGAACAAAAGTTTATTTAAGTAATAGATAATTAATAAGTAATTAGATAATTGGTATTGGTTCAAAAACAGATAATTTTTTTTATTTTTCGAAATATATTTATATATTATCAGGAATAACAAAAAAGTTTCAAAGTTTTTCTTCATTGTTATTAAAAAAAATTAATTATTGATTATTAATTATTTTTAGAAAAGTTGAGTAGTCTTCAAAATTCATAAAAGTGTTAGTGTAGTGTTAAATCGTTTATGAAACCAAATCTTTGGTTTATAACATATTCAAACACAAGAAAATCTCATTCAAACTCCCGTTTTAGTTTCAGTTTTACGCTTTAGCTTCCAAATGCTTGGTATTAAAACTAATAGTGTGTCAAGTATTTGTTAAAGTCAAATTCTTGTGATTGTGCATAAAACTAAAATGGCAGTCTAAATAAGTATTATTAAAGCAACATTAAAAAACCAAAACTCAAATCATTTAATTATCATTGCTTGCTATGTTTTTTTTACTTTCAACTCTAACCCTATTCGGACATCTGTAATAAAACAGCATTGTCGTCCTACTTAACCCAATATTAATGCGCGTTGTCGGTTGCGCATCGCGACACAGCCTTAGCAGAAGCGGTAGCGGTGGCCAGTCAGTGTCGGCGGACGCCCCCGGACATGAATCAAGCGATTATGTGGACGGCAAGTTGCGGCCGACGAACAGAAGCTGAGGGATGATCGTATTAACCCTGGTCACCAGCCGGGGTTGTGCTGTGTTGTTCGGACCAAGTCGTTGTTGGATGTCCGCGCAAAGGGGCCACACAACCTCGGTGACCACTTGCTGACCCCCGCGGAGAATAGATGGTAGCAGTGGCGTGCGGTAATAATATTAGGGAAAAAAAGGCAATTAAAGAGAATGTTTTTAAATAATAGGTGCTATTCCAATTTATACGATTTTTTACTAAAATACTTAAATCGTAACACATATACTAAGTAAATGTATATTTGAACTGCAAACTGATGTTTTTTTTTAACAGAAATAAAAATTTAATACAAAAATAATAAATTACAGTATAACAATTTTGGAAACTTTAACTAGTACTACATGCTTGCTTTTTTGAGTGTTTTAGTTCATTTGTTTAGTCCTGCCCTTATTACAAAAACGTTGTTTTAAAACTGATATTAGTTAAACAGATTTTAACAATTTTTGACTAAGATTTAAAAAAATATAATTGTATATAGTTTTCAACTTGCTGATTAAAAAATCATAGATAAAATTATCATTAAGGTTTAGTTTTCGCAAAAACTTTTATTTAAGTTAATATAACTATCAGATTATGATAAATTCAAAACACTTACATAAAATATAAATTTAAAAGATTTTATATTGTCAAATAAATATTTAAAAAATAAGCAGTATTGAACTACAAAATAAGTAATAAATTTAAGAAGCAATGAGAATTAAAACCCACTTGTAAAATATTACATATATTTTTACTGTTTAAAAAACAAATTACAAATTATAATTGTAAAAATTATTTTTGATAAAATTACGAATTAATTAGTTACTAACATTAAAAGAAAATTACAATGCAATTACAATGTATAATTTGTTCTGCACGCGAACATAAAAAATGAATGGTAAATATAAAACACATTTCGCTTACTTTTCATTTAAATCATGCAGAAAAATTGTTATTTGACATTGTACAACACGATATCTAAAAAAAAAAACGTTCTACGACATTATGTGTATATATTTTTTTTACCGCAATAACACGCATTTTATGCGAATATTAACAGAGTTTGCCTGCGCTCTGAAAGTATGATTTTAGATTTTATACCATTATTTGTTAGGTGGAAGGGCATAATAATATGAAAGTCGTATACCGAAATATAATATGGATATCTAGTTTGCTTTGGATGAGAGAGTACGTGGCATTTTGCTAGGATTAATGTATCGCATGGAGACTGAACAATTTTTCACAATCTCCTGAGACAAGAGATGACAGATCATATTTCCATTTCCATTTTATATTTTCGCGTATGTGTTTAGAGAGGATTGCTATGCGTGTAACAGAAGCTAGACTGTATAATGCCTTAAATCATGCACGATGTAATATTGGGTGTTACGGCTAAAAATATTCCAGAATAGAGAAGCGTTTTGCTTTGTTCATATATTTAGAATACGTATTGTATTGTAAATTTAAATAAGTTTGTAAATTATTAATTAGTGTAGTATTCTTTATAAATTTGGAGTAGTTTTATTTGTAATAAAGACTAAATATTAAACATTAATTACAGGCACCTGTAGGCTAGTGGTAGCGCGTCTGACTCGGACTCCAAATTTTTTTTTTTTTGATATAAAAAATCTAAAATATAAATTTTAATTTGTCCTTTTAAACTAAAACTGGTTATTAAAATGTATATATCAATATTTGAAGAAGAAAAACTAAAAAATATGTAAATTTTAATTAGTATTACAATGGAAATACACAATATATATTTTTTTTAAAATTATATGAAATATATGTACTAACAGAAACATAAAATAATAATTCACTTCTTTATTGTACAGATAATAAAATTTTGCCAACTGGGTCTCTCTCTTCATCTCTCTCTCTCTCTCTCTGTCTATATATATATATATATATATATATATATATATATATATATATATATATATATATATATATATATATATATATATGCATTAATTTAATTCGAAAAAGATAAAAAGTCTATTGAAGATTTATGTGGCAAAATCCAACACAATGTGTGCATTGGCATTATAAACTTGGCAACTATTTTGAATGCTATTTACCAAGAAATTATTTATCTGTTTAATTTGTAGTTATTTATTAGGAACGATATACATACTTACACTAATATTACTCTTGTATCAAAGAGATATAAAATAACTAGTCTATTATAAATGTATCTAAAAAATTATTTATTTAAAAGTTAATTGTACACATGCGCTACATATATGTATAAAAGAATACTAAGTATTTTATTTTTTATTTATTGAAATACAGAGTACATTTTGTTTAAAAACATTTGACTTGCAATTAATTTTTAGCTCTAATTATTTGTTTTATATACTTGTATATATAATAATTAGTTCTCATAATTCCTAGGAGGAACATAGAAGCTGTATGCTTGACTAACTGAACATATAGTTTCTCAACAATTTTTACTTGTATTGTAAATGATGCCGGCTCGATAGCCCACAACCAAGCAAGGAACCTACAGCTTTACTGAGTCCCAAACCACTCAGACCCCGCCGATATCAGATCAGTGGTAGAAGATTTTAATATCAGCTATAATATTTAATTTAATATAGGAGAAAAAACTTTTCAGACCTCAAATATAAGTTCAAATAATAAACAGATAAAACAGAAAAGTTACTGGTTAACAAAATACAAGTAATTAGATTACAAAATATATAAATTATTAATTAAAGAAAGCCAAATTTTATTTAAGTTAATGCCTTCACACTGATTGATGTTATCTTTTTTTTATAATTATTTTAGTATCATCAAATATTATTCAACAATAGTAGATTGATAAAGGAAGCAATAGGAATGTAATCTAGTTACTTGTATTTTGTTACCTATTAACTTGTTTTTGTTTTTTTGTTTATTATTTTGTATATTTTTTATGATAATGATATACATGCAGTACATATTACTGTATATATTATTTAACGAGCATGTAATAATAGTTATTACACATGATAATGTCATTATGGCACAAGTTGTACTTTTTCTGAGACTATACAATAAAAATTTCACTTGTGTCTGTTATTAATGACATTTTAAAATAAATATAATATGAAAATTATACGGTATTTGAACAATAGCGGTAACTTGCAAAATGTGCGGAGTAATAATTCAAAAAATTACTGATGTGAATAACAAACAACAGTAATTATTAAAGAAATGCATAAATAATGAATAAATAATTTAATTTGCTATTACGTATCACGCACAATATTATTAATTACTTGACTGTAATTAGTATAAATAATATATTCTAATCTCTTCAGTATTATTTGCAAAAGATACACAGCCGCACAAACAATATTTGTTTTTGTATATACAGAGAATAACTAATACGAGGCGACGCGCGCTTACATTAAGTGATGGCTCGGACCCAATTTAAAGTTCTTGTGCTCGGGTGCTTAGTAAATGGCTGGATAATTTATAAAGGCTACGCCACTGGTGTCCACTTTCACGCATGACCCTTTTATCATTAGTATCCTGTCAGGTTTATTTGCTACCATCCAAACAGTTAAATCCGCTACATTTATATTGTAATTTATTTGTGTTCCGTGTGAACAATGCTACGTCGCGTCGTCCGTCCGCGCTGCTGGTCACCCAGTTTATTCTTCAGGTGTTCTGCGGATGATATGCAGCGTCTACTTTACATTTTAGACATTGAGATTTTTTTTTGGAATTTTTCTTGTTAATTTTACGTAGTTTTCAAATAAAACGACTTTAGGTTGTAGTTCTACATTAATATTTATTAATAATCGACATTTCGACGTATTCAATGTACATCTTCATCAGGAAAAAAGATACAAATAACATTTACTGTAAATAAACAAAATGTAGATATAAGGCAATAAAATAAGTAACTAGATCATAAAATTTATAAATTTTTAAATACGTACTAATAAATCTTTATTTAATATAGCTGTATCAATTTGTCATAAAGACAAACTTCAAGATGAACATAAAATGCTTGAAGATATATTTCTAATAAACGATTATGATACAAATTTTATCAAGAAAGCAATACAACCTAGATTTGCTTGATAATGAAAACATAATTTACCCTCCTTTGCCTTTTGTGAAAATTGTTACCGATAAAATAGGCAGAATTTGATCAAGATGAATTTTGGCGTTTCCTATTGTCCACATATAAAATTACAACGAATGTTGAAGAGCGTAAAAGATATTATTCCTCTTCAATTTTTGTTCCTTCGCACTGATTGATGTTAACTATGTATTTCTTTATAAATTTATGTTGTTTCTCTTGTCAATCTTCTGTTAATATTGATTGATTTTGCAATTATTAGAGTATCTTCAAATTTTACATTATAAAGATTTCTAACGTATGTTGCAATAGCAAATTTGTCTGTATTTACCTTAAAATTTAATTCATAATTCAAAAATTTCTTTAAAATATTTAGCGACTCAGAAGAGCTCAAGAGTATATTAAAGAAGGGGATAATAATTATTATTTAAAGATTTAAAACTTGTAATGAACTAAAAGAATTTACTTCAAAATATTTTTGTTTTGTAGAAAGTTGTATGTTTTTAAATTGGTAGTCATTCGTGGCCCCCTCAGTTAATTTTTGTTTCCTAGAAACAGAGTGTTTTGTTTTTCGTATGACATTACTTTCGAAACGGATTCACGACTGACAAATGAGAAGAGGAAATAGGACTCCAGCGGAAACCGCGCGAATTAGAAATGGCTATTTTTAAATCTGTGTAAAAATATATTTCTTTGTTTGTAAGCGGATCGAAAAAGATGATGATCGGGTTACTGTTAAACCATAAATCAAAACACATACTGCCAAGTTTGTCGTACAACTGCTTGATTTTCGAAAATTCTAGAATAAATTATAATTTCCTTTACTAAAAAGACCACACATGCAAAATTAGTGATTCTACTTAATTTATTTTTTTATTTATTTTTTCCATTATTATGATTAACATATGGTAACTAGAAACAGAATACTTTTTTTCGTGTTTCATCCAGATTGCTGTATATCTGGCCTAACACAATAATCATTGCTTTCTACTTCTCGTAACATAATATATGTAGTATTATATGTTTATTACTAAATAATGTGTGACTAATAACAAAATTATATTTAATTTGAATGACGAATTATCATTGTTGCTAAGATATAACGCAATTTTTAAATTATAATTTTCTTGAAATGTTATTTGTGTCAGACCAAAACCTTTTTTTTATATTGCATAGTAGAAATATATAGTATAGTTAAAAATTACAAACGTAATAAATGTATGAGTTATGAAAAAAATATTATGTACCAAAATATAAAATTTACAACATTAAACTTACAATTAGAACGACGCATATAAAAAATAAAGTGACAAAATATAAAAAAAAGATAAAAGAAAAATTAAAGATCGGCTGTCATAGCCAACTTTTCAAAAGCAGGATTATTATATAATAAAAACGTGCTCGATCAAATACCTGATAAATAAAAGTTATAAAAGCGTCCTTTGACTCAAGCTTAATAAAAAAAACAGACACTAGGTGGGTGTCTGCCCACCTCCATTTCATAGACAATTATTTTCCAGACTAAGTTATATTTAGCCTATAATTGTGGCAGTAAAAAGAAAGTAAAACATAATTATAAATTTAAATTTAGAACTTTATTTATTAAAAAGTATTTAGTTTAACCTGAACCAATTAAAATTCTGACATTCCACAAGAAATTATGTTGTATACAGCAAAGTATTTTTTTTTGCAGAATCTCAGAATTTTTATTTTGACAGGCTGTTATTTTTAGTAGAATTGATACAGAATTCACCCAATTAACGGTTAATATAAAATAAAAAAAATTTACCAAAATTTAATTACTTAAAATATATGGAATATTAATTTTTTAATATTTTCCTGATTTTATCTGAAAATATAAAAGTTAACCCTTACGGTTTGTTTAATTATTTTTAATTTAATAAAAAATGCACGTGCTCACACACTATCGTTCAATTTATCTCAGTCCTAGTCCTTAAAAAGTTAATAATATATAACATTTTTAATAAACGTTAAAAAAAAAGATATTTATAATATTTATAACCTTGTTTCAATGCAAATTTGACATCCAACTTTAAAATTTATTTTCTTATTTATTATAAATAATTTTGCTTTAAAACAAATATTTACGTAATTATTTTAATGTATATTTTTAATTAAAGAAATAAAAAAAAAATATGCGATGATCCCATTGTATTATTTTGTATGTATTTTTTCTCCGGTTCTGTAATTGATTGTAATAGTAAATAAATAAATAAATAAAGTCTTGAAGGTTTCTTCTCTGTGGTGGTCGTTGTTTGGATGAGTGACGTAGGCATTTTGCGTCGTCGCGACGCTTAATGGCCGGGGCCGCACTCGACTCGGTTGTGTGTGTGTTAAAGTAGCCCAGCTGGGAAAGCGAGCGAATGTAATTCATTTATGAGGGGGGGTGGTAAATTGAAGTGTTATTTAGACTTCGTTAGTGGCGATGCGAAATAATGATAAACCACGAACTGCGTTACACCGGTCTCCTAACCCCTATTGACTTTGCTATACTAACATCAATTTGTACACGGATAGAACGAAGGAAATATTATCAGTTTTACTTGTACTTTATGCCGTAAAATATTTACCACAAAAAAGTAATAATTTATAATTTTAATTTTACACCGTTTATTGTTTTATAATTTAGTACAGCGTTTCCCAATTTTTTTTTTATTATTATTTTACGAATGAGCGCTATACAAATTCTAAAATTTTAACGAAACATGTATGTATAAAAATGATGTATAAGTAAGTAAAATTAATTATTCTTATATTTATAATTCATAAAACAAATTTTTCTTTATAAAATATTTGCAAAAAATACAAGCAGGAAAGATAAACAGATATTATATAATTAAAACATTTAAAAGTTAAATATATATCTGACTTTTATTTATACTTTAAGTTTACGAATACGAAATTAGAAAGATAAATATCAACTCCAAAAGATTTAAAAGCTTAAATATTTTAGTTAATAATTAAATGCATCTTATTTAGTTAAGACGTTGTAAGATAAACATATGTGTTAAAATGCATTGTCAATTTCATTTTCGAAATTAAAATAACTAAAACTTTATGCAAATTTTTTACACATTTACAGTAATTAACTGTAAAATTATTTATTTATTTTGATACACATGGCGACATCTAGTTTCTAAACTTTAGCTTAACAAGTTGTATTAAAGCTACGAATTTAGAATACTACAGTAAAAGCTTTTTGGATCAATAATGTATGCGGCAGTGCTGTTGACGGCAGAAACAGAAACTTGGTTTTTGTTAAACGTATGACACACAGATGGCTGCAGCTATTTTAAAATTCAGTTAAATGTAAAACAGAATTACAAGTAGATATTAAAAATATATAAAATTTAAAATTAAATTCTATTTTAAAATTAATTTTATTTTTCAGAATTCCTGTCGGCTAACTGAAAACAACACATTCAATCGGAAATAGAAAAATTACAGTTTCAAACACAGTCAGGTCTGAGAATTTTTTTATTTAATTTTTTAAATATCTATAGTTTACTTGCTGATTTAAGTTAATGAATAATTTTTAAGAAAAGTACAATGCAATATTGTCAACCAAATTCTTTATTGTGAATAAACTAAATATATATAAAAAATCTACGTGCCAATATACAATAATTTATTAATTCATTAGTGTTTAAATAATTACCTTGGTTCTTAGAAAAAATACACTCATTCAAGTTATTGTCACTATATCTAAAAATGTCAAATATAGATTTATCAATTCTTTCCGAATGATCTAAAAACTTCTGTAATTCCAAGTTTTCTTTCGTTTTATAAGAACATATTTTCTGCCAGAATAATTTATCAAATATCAAGGACAAAATATTAGTATATTTATTACTGTTTCTTCTGGCATACTTTTATTACAATAAAGATGTTCAAAAGAAGTTACTAAAACTACTCAGTTGTTAGTTTCAAATGGATGTAGTTTTTTAAAAAAATACGTCGAGAAGAAAAATGTTTCCAGTTTTAATGAGAAAAAAAATTAAATTTAATAAAATATTTGTATATCACTTTATTTTATTAATGAAAAGTATGCCAATTATCTAATTAGCTAATAATAAATATTTATTATATAATTAGTACATTTTTCTCATTAAAAAACTGTAGTTTTTAATGAGAATGTTAGTTTTTTTTTTCTATAAGCATAAGTTTCAACAACTTTCTATGGGACACCTGTTTTCAGGGGTATGAGTTTCTTTGATTCAGTGGCGAACCGGGCCAGCAAAACACCAGGATATTTCCCGTTTTTTATCTTTCTTTATTTATTAATTTAAAAACAGCGTATTTATTGTGTTTATAAGTTACCAAGTAAAATATCAAGTAAAACAGATGGCATATTTAAAAACATGCATTTGCGAAATATTACTTTATAATTTATATACTATATAGTATATACCCTTAATTATATATTTTTTAAATAAGTAATGCTGCGTTGTAATGGACACAAACACATTAACAATATATTAATAAAACTAAAATGGTCAAATATTAAATCTTTCTTAGTAATATTTGCAATGATATTTAAATTGCAACATGGTTTGCTTTCGAAGTATTTAAGTGGGAATCTGAAATTTAATATTAGTGTGCATAATTATGATGTTAGAAATGCGAATAATTTTTATATTACTAAAAAGACTAAAAGTAGTACTATTAACAATATATCTCACAATAGATTACTTGAATATAATAATTACCGAAATATATTAAAAAAATTACTTTAAGTAGTAAAGTTAATATAAGTTAATAATAATTTGATAAATATGTCACTAATATTGCAAATATTATCCAACATTTGTAAATTCCCTGTAATTTTGTAAATATGTATTGCAATGTAATTAATTAGCCAAAAGTTAAACAAAGTTTATTCTATTCTATTCCATAAAAAATCTAGAATTTAAGCTTAAATATTTGGCAAGCTTAATTAAAAAATAAATGAGAAATATACAAAACATATATATAATTTTACCTTACTTTTTTTTACAAGCGTCTACAAAAACTAAAACAAATAGTATTTAGGTAATAGTATTTCACTAAACAAATATTTTTTCCTCCGACTTATACACGAGAGCTGAACAAAATTTTTACAGTTGTGAAATTAGCGAATTACTAATGAGTAACAACGTAGCAGGCAGCGAGGCTATAATGACGTAGTTTGTAAATCGGTTCACCTTCATTTGTCTGTCGACTGGGTAATCCCTCAAAAGTCACTGGTGGCGGCTGTGCGAGCACACGGCCAACTTTGCGGTGCAAAGGTTTTAAATTAAGACAAAAAGCAAAGTTTAGTTGAGCAGGAATTTAACGACTACAACGACGGTATAATTGCGGCAATGTACTACCTAGTTGTGTGTCGGTTGCCTAACGTTAATAGATTAGCGTTCCGTGTGCATTAGTTTAATGACACACTCTCTATATAAGGTGGATGGACAAAAAGTTTGCGGCCTGATTAAAATTTAATTTTCTTATAATTAATAGATGGGGATACATGCAAATAATTCGTAAATATGAAGTACTTTCTTTATTAGTAATCTTTAAACTTTCATTTTCCGTTTTCGTTTCGTCATACATCGTAGATGGCATCCTCAGTGCTTTGTAACATTTTTATTTATTATTTTTACTGCTTTTATTAAAATTTGAATAAAAATTTGAGAAATTAATTTTCTTCCCCTAGGTTGATAATATATTTTTCTTTTTTAGCAATAAATAATAAAAACAATTGAAACCTGTCACTGTCTGAACTTGATTTGGAATTACACTCATTTCTTAGCTCTGAGTTATTTGTATTACTTAGGCTTCATTTCATAAACAATAGAATAAATTGAGTAAAAAAGAAAATACGTTTGTATCTATAGTAACTGCTTACTAGATGAACAAATTAACCTAGTAAATTACTTGATTAAATATCATGATATGCCAAGCATATCATACATTTCTAGTTTTTTTTTTCGATTCTGAATACTTTTTAACTTTTGTCTCAATTTTTAAACCATTTAAATTTTACTTACCATTCCGTAAACTGTTTAGTCATACTTTGAAAATATCTCTATACATTAACAAAGCTGACTGTATTCGGGTAGTATTGTGCAAAAGCTGTTATTTGAACTTCAATTCATAATCCAGTTATGTAATCAGTATACTGGTTCTGTTGTGTGTATGGAATCAACGTTAAAATTGATTAAATTTTTTATTCACATCAACCGCGTCATGCATGTTTGCCGGTGTTACTGGCTGTCTGTATAGGTATTTGCCTATTTCTCATCTACATTTTCATGAAAAAAAAGATATTAAAATTTGCTTTTCATTATATAAATGTGTATATAAATATATTTCGTATTTTTTGTGCTTTTAAATTATTATAAAAACGCCAAATATACCCGTAATATTATTTGTGGAGTATTTCAAGGATTTTTTTTTTTTAATAAAGTACATAATTATATTTAAGTAAATAAAACATTTATATATGTATATATATATGATGCTTTTTATCATTTAAGAACTCATTATATTAAAATAAAACGACTTTAGGATAAAAATTTATATTGATTTTTGTTAATAATCGACGTTTCGATGTACTCCACGTACAATATCATCAGGAAAAAATTATTTACTGTAATATCATTCATCTAATTTTTTCCTGATGATAATTCGTGGAGTACGTCGGAACGTCGATTATTAATAAAATTAATACAGAACTTTATCCTAAAATAGTTTTATTTTATAACCTATATATTTGAATAATCATATTTATATATACACAATAATTACGCCATGTATCCATAAGAGTATAGCACAAATTTTTTCAACTATGCCGAAATTATGTATCTAATATTTTATTTTACCGTTCACATTTCGTAAGCAAACTAAATTTTATCCGTAAAAAAAAAACCTTGCCGTCAGTTCAAAGAAATAAAAAAATTTCTTATATTTTATTGTGTTTAATACTTCCGACAAAGGTTTGTGTCGCATATGTTTTGACCCGGTGTTTCTGCTCACTCGCCCATAAACTCTGAATGAAGTTCTATAAAAGGTTTTTCGGAAAAACAAAGCCCAGTTGAAAATGTGTGTAATTACTAGTTGGCCATGGCTGAAAAAAAAAACAACAGACGAACAACGTTTTGCGCGTGCGCAAAGATGATGGATACGTGTTTACGATTTTGTTTACGAAACAGAGGGGTGAATACATTAATTTGAGCTGTTACTGCCCTCTACACGTACCCGTATGGACTATATATGTTGGATTTTAACATACGGTTGTAGTGTTCCATGCTTTGCTATGTGAAAAATATCAATGCGAATTTTGTTGCCCGCCGCGAAATAATATAAAAAGTAACGACAAAGGAAAATATTCTAATCTCGTTAATGTTCGTACATTTACGTTTGTATTAAACGTTGTTAAATTTATTTTTTATTTCTAAGTATTTTTTAAACGATTTGCTTATATGTACAATTTCTTAAATACTGCATTTATAATGTTAATAATAATTATATACTAATAATTGAGAAAATATGTAATAAAAATCCGAGACAACGTGTCATTGAGGAAAATGAAAGTGCGAAGCTATAATAATTACGGCAGAGCTGAGGAAGCGCATTTTTGGTACCAAAAACGGGCGTGTTGAGGAAGCGCATATTGCTTTTGTTTTTGGACGTTGCATAAGCGCGTAAAAATATGTTGAATAAGCGCATCAAGATTATATTGAATAACATAACTAAACAACCTTAACCTAACCTAACCTACCCTAAGCCAACCTAATATTTTGACGCGTTTATGCAATGTTTTTTTTTTCGCGCTTATGCAACGTTTTTTTTCTGCGTTTATGCAACGTTTTTGGTACCAAAAATGCGCTTTCTCAACTCTCCGACCAAACTTTTTTAGTAATGTAAATACTCGATGTTTCCTACTAAAAGTAAACTAATATGATTATTTATTTTAATAAATAAATTTTTCATTTAATCTCTTAACAATTAAATAAAATATAGATTTCAAAAAGTATTATATTACGTCAAAACTTTTATATTTATTAAAATAAGCTCTGCATGTAGATAGATACATATTTATTTAATTTTTTTTCTTACTTTGTTGAGCAGAAATTATATTTGAAATACATTTGTCATATATGTAATGTACATATGACATAAATTAAAAGCTTGATTAATATTTTAAATCATCAAATATTAGTCGTATCTATTAATTAATAATTATCTAAAATAAATATTATTTAATACCAACTGTACATATATTATTAAATATATCACAGTTATATTATGGCTATCAAAATGTTAGTAGACAAACACAAATATTTGTTTCAATATTGACCGTTCGAAAATATTTAATTTTTTTTTATTTCACAAATATGCATGATGTTTTGTTTGATGTAAAAATAAATTTGTATAGCTTTTTTGTAAATAGAGCATTTTTATATTGTCTTTCATTTTGACGTGAAATGACTGGCTACATCATTTACAATGATATGTTGACATGATAATCATAAAACATAAAATTAAAGAGAGAAAATATATTCAATCTAGTTATATTAAACATTAGTTACTACTAGTAATAATAATACTCTGCGGGCAAATTGTTGAAATAACATTTGTTTTTATAGTTATTTGAAAGAATCGCTAAAAAATTAAATTATGAAATTTTATGTTTCGTTAAAAAAAATTGAAATTGTATCATAGTTTAAGGCTTACGACGGTTAGTATTTAAATTTAAGTATATGAATTCAACTCTTTATAACAGATTTCAAAGTGCTGATAAAATAAAAAATTTATAATATAATAAAAACGGAGGATTTATTTTCAGAAAACTGCTTTAATAAATCGCCAGCAAATCTTTAAAAATACTCAACAATGTCGTCAGCATTTCACACGGTTTGCCACAATGAACGATGTGTGCTGGTCGGCTAGTAACCTCCCCCGATATCAGACACGGATTGAAATAAATGACGGGCCCCCGAGTCAGAAACATATTTCTCAAGCTAATATTTTCTTTTGCTCGCCACATTGCAGATGGGATTCCGTAATTCGTATACGCTACCTATCGCTATCGTTATTATTTGTTATTATACGGTAAACGATAGCGATGGGTAACGGATACGAGTTACCGAATCCCACTTCTGATTTAGTTTCCGCGCAGCAGGTAAAAACGAACATTACTCAACATATTCACACTTTGATCATGTCGTATACGTTTGCGCTGATCATTTTTCTCCTTCCGGTCTTTATACGTTTCAGCGAACGTTTTTCACCAATATGTGCACACCCAGGCTCTGTGCTCGGCTGCTTCGACAGTTGATATTGAAGAGAAAAACGGGCGATGCATTTGTAACTATAGATGGATGATGCACAATGATCGTTCAAGTTTTTTTTTTACTTATTATTATCATATCGAAGAGTTGCAAAATGGGTTTGTTCTTGAAGTAAATGAAAGAAGTGTCGACATAGAGAATAAATTGAACCTATATAAAAAATCCGTTTTTTTAATATAAATTTTATTAGAAATTGACTTATTCTGTCATTACACAACAATATTTTTAAACATAAGTAAATGTTTTTTCATATTTTTGTTAACCTAAATAAACTACTGAAACTGAAATAAATATTTGGTTTGTTAATATAAAATCATTATACATTGTAATTAATAAAATCCATATTATATGGTAAATTTTTTTATTAGTTTTTGAAAAATCTAATTCAGTACTTGTGCTTATAATTGGACTAAATTGACAATAATCTAATGTTGTCACGAAACAACAAAAATTTAAGCATTTGTTTAATGCATTGCGTTTAGTACATGCATTTTTTTATATTATCGTATACGTTGTCTTAAATATTAATTATTTGTAAATATTATTATTTGAGGTATTTTTATAAAATAAAAATTAAATCCGTTTCAAATGGCCAATAGGGTAAAAATAATATCAATTTTTCATCTAAATTGCAAACACAAATTAGCAATATTTAAAAAATTGTCGATAAATTTTTATAGCATAAATATTCATTTATTGTGTGATTGAAGAATAATTTGTGTCATATAGCAGTTATAACGTATTATGGATGAAATTACATTAATCAATTTCGAGTTTTTTCTTAATTGCTTAGTTTTTTTTTGCACAAAAAAGGCATATCGACACAAACTCACATTCTAAACAAATTTTTGCGAACTTTGTCACATAATGTATTACCAATAAGTTTATCACTCAACAGTTTATGTCTAATCAGGAAATTTCTTTTTAAATATTTGAGGAATTAGCGTTGTTACTAAAAATGTTATTTATATCAGATCAAAAAGTATAATTTTCTGCCAATATACATGTATAATCGTATTAAATATACAATATTCTACTAGTATGTAATAATAATTATTCACTTAATTTCAACTTTATCAGTAATAACAATCATTAAATAACAGACAGTTTCGTCAAATAATAAAAATTTAAATATTATTGCATTTGCGGATATATCTAAGTATAAATAAATAATAAAAAAATAATATATCAGTTTGTTAAATAATTCAAATATTATTTAAAAATAATTGTATTTATTTATAACCGGATGCAATATATTATTCCCAACACAAACGACCATTTCAAAACAATTGCATGAGCTTTATCAAAACATTGCGTTGCATTATAAAATGTATTTCTTGTTTCACTTGTATAATATAGTCTGTCGTACTTTGGGAAAAATATGTTTGTTTATATTCCGTGCGATGATATAAAACAATATAATTTATTTATAATGTTGAGTGAATAACTGTATAAATAATATATTTGAATTTGAAAGAGATGAATATGTGCAGATAATACATATCGCATTTCTTATACATATGCGGATAAAAGAAATTTAAATTTATTTATTTACTTTTTGACGTTGTCATGTTTGTACAAAGATTTAGCAAATAATATATTAAATAATTTATATTCTTTTTATGTATATCTACTGAGTGTCTAACATTTTAAATCTTACTACATAATATATGAAATTATAAAGTTTTACATTAAAATAAAAAAATATGTACAATATTTTATGACGCTATAGTATAAAATAGTGTAATTATTTAATTGAAATGTGATAGAATTTTTTGTTTGTTTAAATGTTTATTAATATATTAATAATAATATTTTTAACATAGTAAAAATCTTTCAAAACTCATTATATTAAAATGATACGATTTTAGGATATAGTTTTGTATTAATTTTTATTAATTATCGACGTTTTGATGTACTCGACGTACATCATTATCATTATCAAAAAAAGTTACACAAATGGCATTACAATCAATGAACAGAATAGAAACAAGAAAACCTAGGGTTGTTAAAGATTTAGTTGATAATAAAAACATAATTTACGCTTGCGTTAGAAAAAATTTTCATGATGTAAAATTCGAAGATGCTGTAATAATTGCAAACTTATCAATATTAATAGTAGATTGATAAGAGAAACACTAGATATTTATAAAGAAAAAGATAACATCAATAAACTACTGTAAAGGCACTGATTTAAATAAAATTTTGCTTCCTTCAATTAATAATTTATAAAATTTGCTTATTTACAACCTATTTATTAACTTTTATTTTTATTTATTTATTACTTGTTTATTTTATTTATTTATTACCTAGTAACTTGTTTCTGTGTTCTGTTTATTTACTGTAATGTCATTTGTTTAATTTTTCTTGATGACTATGTACGTGGAGTACGTCGAAACGTCGATTTTTAATAAAAGTTAATATAGAACTATATCAAAATGCCGTTTTACTTTAATAATATTTTTAAAACACTTTATTTTAATAAATATTTTATAGTAGGTAATAAAAATAAATTACATTTAAAATACATTTAATTTTAAACTTAAACAAAATTTCAAATTAAAATAAAACGAATATTTTACAATTTTCAACAATATTTGTATTTTCAATAAATGCTTTAATGAATTGCTATTAGTATTGTACAAAACTATAAAATTTACATTAACAATAATTGCAATACTCAATACTTTATAAATTTTATGAATTTTGATAATACTTGTGTATTTTATATCAATTTATGTATAAATTATTATTAATAATGAAAGGAAATTAACATTCAAAAATAATTATCAAAATATATTATATTTATATCGCTTTAAATAATATAAAACGGTTTAAACATATTTAATGTAAATAATATTCTAGCCACAATAATTATATGGTATTATAATATATGGTTTTAAATAAAATATAAAGTTTCCTATTTCATTGATATTGTTTCATATTTTATTTATATTTACTTAATTTACGATTTAAATTTATATAGGAAAATTAACATATACTTTGTAATGCTTCCAATTTTATTTATGTCAAAGAGTTTTTGAATTATTACCTAATAAAAAGTTTTGCAAGTTCAACTTTTTTTAAATTTAAAACAATTTAATTATTTTTTTAAATTATTTACTATAGTTTATAACAAAATAAACGCTACACTTGTGTATTCAAAACATTATTACAAATTTGTTTTCTCTATGAGTGTCTGACATGAAGCGGACGAACATCAAGTAAGCTATGTCTGGAAATGATTTCGACTGTATTTGCATCTAATGAAATTTGATTGGATAATAATTATAGCTGTCATAGATTTAACGCATTTTCTTTCAGCAATGTAATTGTACTGTTATTCAGGTCGCGTACGGGGTTAAAATATTTAAATTAAAGGGGATGGAGTCGACTTATTCAAGGAATTTTATTCGATTCAGTAACGATTCGTTCTAATAATACAAAATTAAATTATTTCAAATGCTTTTTTTTAGTGTTTATTTTGCGACAAGCAATGTTATATACGTTCATATTCATTTCACTCACATTCAGAATATTTCTTATATTAGCACAAACCATTTTTTAGCCATTAGAGAAGTCTTCTAATCTTACTTAAAATAACTGTTTACTGTGTATTTTATTAGAATATTAGTATTTTCCTTTCGTTAAAACATATTGCATATCAAGTAATGGTAAATAATTATTAATATTAATTAATATTTAATATGTTCCTCTTCTAATATTAGGTTTAGAGCATAAAATCAAATAGTTAATAATCTATATTGACATTTAATTAATTATATGTGTAATGAATATATCATGTTTGAACATTACATATTTTATATTATTTATACAAATTATAATTAAAAGTTTGTAAATCTAGTCCGTCACAATTTGAAATTATAATATTTGATGTTATAGATTTATATTTACTATCTAAATCTAAAATAACACTATATTGTAATTTTATTCATTACTAGCTTGAGATTTACAATAATTTTTGTTTATTTTTCAATTTGATTTTCTTTGCCAGGGCTAATTATAAATGTTTCTCTTCTATTAGTATATAACAAAAACAATTGATATCTAATGTACCACAAAGTTACGGCTAATCAAGTTAAATATTTGATATCTATTCGTTTTTGTCAATCGCCTGATAAGTTCTAAGCGTAATAATATTAATTGCTTCATATTATTAATACAAGTATAGAATATGTATAATACAGATCGTATTAAATTGCTCATAAAAATGTCAAAAAAATATTTACATATTTGTTTTATCAAATCTTTTACTTTATTATCAACAGTGTGAGGATTTATCTAGTAACTCACATAGATAATAAAATCATATTATTTTTCTTATGTGGATAAATTTAAAATTATATAGTAATCTTCAGGATTTTATGGCTAGCATCCAATGAATTTATACATTTTTTTGAGCTGGTATGCCATGGCCGATCTGTCCTCGTCGCAGACGTGTCGCCATACATCGTAGATGGCATCCTCATTACTTGCTGACTGAATCAAAAAATTCTATAAATTCAATTAAAATTTTATTTATCATCCTATTCTTGTATACTACTGTAATAATCATCTAAAATATTTAAAACTTTTCGACATAATAGAATTATACCTTGCAATGCGTTTGTAATTGTTTACAAATAAAATTACTGGGTCACTAATTTAATTTTAATATCAATCAATCATATAATTATTATTGAATTCAAAATAGGACGTGGTTTAATATATAAATATATGTTTTAATTGTAATGGTCATAAATAAATGCATTTGAGATTTAATTAAATTTTGTGTACTTTTAAAACTACTAAATTAATATTAGGTTAATGACATTTTAAAAATATATTTTTATGTAGAATGAAAATTGAAATTTATACGAAACTTTAAAAATATTAATAACCATTTTTTTAAAATAACATCTGCATATATTTTGAAAATAAAAACTAAAATATTTTGAACTAATACGAAATTTTTAATTTTTTATTATCTAGATTAACTTTTGTTTTTATGTCTATTATCTCATCCAGATAATAAAAAACAAGATGTATCTTTAATTATATCTAGATTAATTTTTCTTTATATGTCGCAACAATGATTGAAGACTATAACTTCAAAAGGGTCTAAGTGCCAAAATCGCGTAAATTGAACTTTTTCGCAAAAAAGAGTATAACTGCCTTGCCTATCAACGTAAAATACGTTCTATGTACCTGGCGCATTATTTTTTTTTATTTCGATATTCAATAGCTGGCCTTTGTTGTATGTGCTATGGGTAGTTTAGAAATAAAAACTTATATATCTGAAAACCAACATTTTGGCACTTAGACCCTTTTGAAGTTATGGTCTTCGATTATCAATACAAAAAAATGATTAAATAATAAAACTAAGTACGCTAGTATTGAAAAAAATATTTTTATATAGTACTAAACATAAATGAAAATGGATAATAAAAATAAAATAGATCATATATAAAACAATAAATAATTATTATGGTACATTATGTTATCAGTGTTATGGTCTAGTTACGTTCGGGGTATTATGTTCTTAGGAATGACCTTTGTGTTATTGGAGATCTAAGGACCCGACATTGACGAGCCATGAACTTCGAACTTCATAAATAATATAAATCTCGAACAGCAGATTTACTTCGTTTCGAGGTATTAACAAACTTATTTTAACACCTTCGGCCTTGATACTTGCCAAGGGATTACCAACTATTTAATCCGGGCTGAAAAAACCTGCTGATTTATTTCATTTGTTTTACAATTACGGTCTTTTTGGATATATAGTATGATATATTTAATTTATTAATAATATTATAATATCAAATAAAGCTTATATATCTGAAAACCTTAAAATTTATTATATATATATATATATATATATATATATATATATATATATATATATATATATATAGGACCTAGAGGATATTATTATTACAAACAAATTAATTTTATTTTTTAAACATTTAACTAATTTTTCAAATCTTTAACTACTTAGGAATTAAATGTTTGGAATAAAAAAAATTTCTTGAAACTTGACAACTGTACTTAGAAAAAGGTTATATAAAATTTACTGCAATATAAAATATAATAATAAAAGAAAAATGCAATAACTATTTATGTTCTATAATATTAAATAAATTTATATTGAACAAGCAATTTTTACTATTTAAATTCATAGCTATTTTTTTAACTTGCAAATCTTGATTTTCCTGATATTTTAGTAATAATAATTTAGAAATAAATTCAAAAAAAAAAAGATTAAATAGAAATTAATATTATGTAAAAGAAATTAAAACAGTCAATGAATTACCACTGATTATAATTTGCTTCACGCGTATCGCACAAATACAATTTTCATCAACGCAGAAAAAAACCTTTTCGATATAGAGATACCTCTGTAACATTAATAACGCTTCGTTGCTGTAACAGAGGAAACTCAAATGAAATTAGGTAATGTATCGAATCACCACAGCGAAAGACTATACACAGGCTCTATATATATATATATATATATATATATATATATATATATATATATATATATATATAACCACACACTACTCTACGCGACTAAGTCTATTCCAATTGGTACATATTCACTATCCGGTTCCCGCTCTGGCCTCGTTACAACGGACGTATAATATAATACGTGGTCTGATCGGTGTCGCAATCAAGGGATATTTCATTAGGATGTCTTGTTAATTAGAGAATGTGTGTGCTGCTGCAGCAGTAGCAGCCGAACTGGCGGTTCGGTGTTTAACGAGGGCAGGATTCGTACCCCGGCCTATGCCCTGTGGCCCTGCGGTTGCGCCCAATATAACCGCGCTGACTAGCTGTTACTCCCCTCCCACCACCCCATTCCTGAAACAGTCAAACAGTGTGAGCAAACAGCGTGACAAGGACGATGAGATTGGTGGGGGAGATGATCGAAAAGGGTAACTAGGTGAGAAGTACTGTCATGTTGTCGGTGTCGATGTTGATTCTGATTGATACAGTCAGGAGTTATTGGAGATGGATAATAGAATGAGTTATTGGGTGTCGTTTATTTAAGCTTTGTTGTTGATTGGTTATTTATATGTAGGTATTAAAAGAAGTTGAAGATAGAGAAAAGTAAAGTTTATTTAATGTCGTTAATCGTTAATATAGTAAAAAATCTTTCAGCACGTATTATATTAAAATAAAACGGCTATTGGTTAAAGTTCTGTATTAATATTTATTTATTTATAATTGATGTTTCGACAAACTCGACGTCCGTCTGTAGAAAAAATGATACAAATGACATTTATAGCAAATAATAGAACATAGAAACAAGTTACTAGGTCACGGCATACCAGCCCAGGATATTCTATATTCTATAAATTCAATGAATACCGACCGTGAAAGTATATGAGAAAAAGAATGTATCGACCTAGATGAAAAAATTAATTTTTCAAATTAAAAACAAGATAAATAATAATACGATTTATTGCTAGTAGCTAAAAAATTATTTTTAAAGTGCAAAATATAACATTGAATAGTTTCATTGTTAACGAGAGAAAAATTTTCATTCGTGTACAACGTCGCAATGTGCTGCCTTACATGAAGTAGGCAGGCATCATTATTTCATCAAAATCAAAGATTCCTTTTTTTTAATTTAAATTCGTAAATGTAACCCAGGAGGGTGGTCGTCAACCGCTACAATCCCCCTAATAAACGCTGTTTCGGGGAGAACGGCCCCTTTTTCCAGATCATCAGGCATACGCTTAATTTTACGGTCCTACTGCAATGTGACTTGTACACAGTGTCGCATTTTCCATTTATGTTTTAAATAATATTGTTGCAATTATGTATGCATCTCCTTGGACTTGTAACGATATGAGATATTTTGGCCTGTATTCCCACATTTTTTGTTTATAAAAAAGTGCTTTTACTTTTTATTTTAAAATAAATTTTAACTCAAATATGAATAGTATTTCTATTTTTAATATATTTTTTATATCTAATATTATAAAATTAAAAGTGTTGTGAGAATAGGGGCATTTGTTTTTATCTATCAAAAAAAAAGAATATCATTTAGTAGATCGCTATAAGTCTTACTAAATGTGAACAGAATTTTAGCATAAGTAACTTGATCATAAGTTTGTTTATATAATTAATACTTTAATTAAAGTTGACTTCAAATTTATAAAAAATCTCTTTATTATTGCTATAATAATAATTATATAGAACTTAAACCTAAATCTTTTTTTAAATTTTAATATAATGATTTTCTACTGTGTTAATAAAATTATGTTATTAAAATTTTAAAAATATATGAAAATAATTGTTTTTTAATCGGCAATAATAATTATTCCAGTTGAAATTAAAATGGATGTTTTTGTTTGTTTGTTTAAGTCGATTTTAATTAGTGTTTATAATAAAAACAGGTTTAAGTTTAATATACTGAAACCAATCGTTAAAATTATTATTTTTCTTTTTGTTAAATAATATATTTGTAGCAGCGATATTGAATTCGATTTTTAATTAAAATCTATATAGAACTTAATCTTAAAGCCCTTTTATATTAATATAATGAGTTCTGAAAGATTTTTTATTATGCTAATTTATATGCAATTTATATTATAATTATTATGAAATATCATCCATATCAGATCTAAAATTGCAATTTTTCTAGAAACATATTGTACTATACTGGCATATATTAATTATTGCACATTTTAGCTATGTTTGATGTTGAATTAATTGTAGTTTACTTATCGGAGACATGAAAAATGCGATATTCTATACAATTGAATTTAATTTTTACAGCACGATCGTGGCTGGTAGACGGCCGTGGAAAAAATACCGAAACCAAAAAACGAAACAGAACGGCCCGACCCTTGTTTAATTACTCCTGTTTTCAAAGTAATTCGATAGACAGGCATTTGCTTTTTTTTGTTCCTTTCTATACTTATATTTCTCTTCCTTTTTATTTCTTCGCCGGTTATTCTCCGTTCTTTTCCAACTTGCTGAAACAAAAACGTGATTTATGTAAACCGCTTTTTTAATTTTTCTGTTGTTTAATTCATGCACGGTTTCACTTAATTTTATGAAACAGCCAAAGTACACGTGGGCATACAAAATATTCGTATGTAAAATTTCTCTGCTAAATATCAAATCTCATTTTGTTTATATTCATTTTACGAAATAACTTTGATAAATATTATGTTACATTATAAATACGAGTTTTAGTAGACTTTAAAAATAATTTTAATTATAATGTAGTTGAAATATCCGAATAAGGATATGTTGTGTTATTTTTTTTGTTTAAATTTTAGTAAAATATTATTTTTCTACTAGGCACTGTAAACTGTACAAAATATAATAAAATACTTTGGATGTTCTACTGATCACTGCCAGGTTTTTTGTGGAAATTACAATACTAATCATTTTAATTTTTATACTGTAAATACTAATTATTTACTGAACAAAACTAAATTATATACAAAACGGTTTAATACTACCTAAAAACAAATAGCTGAATCTATGCAATTTAAATTTAAAAATATATAAATATGACAATTATATTTCTTCAAAAAGTAGTTTATCACTCGGGGGTAACAAACCAAGCTGCAAGCGAAAAATGGTAACAGCCGCGTAGCTTTTGGTATAGAAAAATCTGATGTCAATGTGACAGCCAATTTTGTCTGATTGACAAGTTGACATGGTTATATAAGTGATAAGCGTGCGCTGGCATAAATTCGATTGCGTCCAACAAAGAAAACATCATTTTTTGATGATCTGATTATTTCCATTTTCTCTTTGCGCTAACTTTCCTTTACGCCTCCTTTATGCTTTTCCCGTTCTTCGTCTTATCCTTGTCATCGTTGTTAGTCTCTTTACCAATATATTCCGTATCCGTTAATGTTCTTTTTCCCAGGTAAATATTTATCCATTTTCCGGAAGGCGGTTCCCAAAACCATTCATTATTTTCTTTAATTAATTACATCCTGTTTATCGCAAATCAGTTTAAAGCGTAATTTTATTTGTTCTTCCCACTGAAAATATCATTAATTTTATTTTTAAAATATGTTTTACAAGGAAATAATATAAACGAAATTGTATGATAAAAATTTAATATTAATGTGGCAGTCCATAAATTGATTTATTGATAGAAAATAAAATAACATATTTATAATTTTTTTAACAACAATTTAATTATTTAAATATTTGACAGGTTATATTTAATAATTAATTATTATTTTTATTTTATATGTACAATATTCAAAATAACGTAGCAATATTTCAATAATAAAATCTGTACGCCAATGTTGAAAAAAATACTAATGTTTTACCGAAATTTTGAAAATGTTATCATTTTCATTCAAATAAGGCATTGATGTAAATAAAATTTGGCTTCTTTTAATTAAAAATTTATAAATTTTGTGATCTAATTATCCATATTGTTACCTAGTAACTTGTTTCTATGTTTTGTTTATTTATTATAAATGCCATTTGCATAATTTTTCTTGATGAAGTTGTACGGTGAATACGTAGAAACGTCGATTATTAATAAATATTAATAGAAAATTACAATCTTTTTATTTTTAAAAAATATCTATTTGACTATAAGATATTTATTTATCAAATTTATTTAAAATAAAGAAATATATGTTACTGAAATTTATTTATTAATATCAAAGAAACGTTTTTTTTTTTCATGTATAGTTCTCGAAATAGCAATATTGAAGCACTTAAATTGAACATTCTGTATTAAAGAAATACTGATTTAATAATAAATTATCATGTATTGATTTAGTAAATTAATATAATCATCAATACCAAATCATAAAACTAATAACATAATGTGCAAATCTTGTCAAATTTTCCATAAATTCATTAACAAAACTAACGATAAGTATAATTTCCATTTAACATCACTTTACGTGCAAAATTACTACCAAACACACTATCATTATTGATTAATGAAATTGATGTCCGATACACAAGTTTCGAAAAAACCGACATGAAAAATTAATTAAAAAAATACGTAGCTATAATCATAATACATTTAACACACACACATGCAGCAGAGATACGTTTTATGACGGGTATTATCAAACAATTTTCTCGAGCAGTAACCAGATGTTGATACATTGGTGAAGAGGCTGGCAATCGATTATCTTCAATCTTCAGCTACACGTACTAATTTTGTGTTATTATCGATGGTTTGATCATTATGACTGCCTGATACTATTCAAATTTACGGCTACACTGTTATTCAGAATGAAATGATGCTTATACGATGTAAGAATGTAAGCTTTGCAAATTTTTATTATTTTAACAAATTAATGGTCGTAGCGTTATAGAATAAGCTTATCATAATATTAATATTACGTTACCATATTCTCTATGTGAAAAGAGGTCATTATGTTACTAGTACAATAATGACATTATTATACAGCAGTTAGTTACTGTATGTATACACCACTGGTGGCACCACAAAACATAACTACAACGTCAAGTGTATTTAATCTGACGTCTTCGGCGGTCATATTGACAAACTATTAAGACAATAGATATGCCTGAGAAAAATCAAATAACTTATAAAATTAATAAAACTTATAAAAAATATATGTTATTAATTAATTTAACAAATATAAAATTTTCTAATCATTTGCTTATATATTTAATAAGTACCACATATTTCAATAGATTGTTTTATTTTACCGTAAGTTATATATTCATAAATCTATCAGAATGTATCCTAAAGGATTCAATTAATTTATCATTTTGAAGGTTCCTATGTTTCGTCTAATTTAAATATTGTATCAAATAAATTTAAATATATTTCGATAAATAAATAAATTAAATATCGTTTTATAGGTATGTTTCATAGAATATGTATTAGCGTATTTAAACTCTAAATTTTATATTGTTTATATAAATATGCAAATATGGAAACTTTTAAAATTATTTTAAAATTCGAATAAATTTCAATATTTATTGATATAGTTTTAATATTTACATTTTGTATATTGTTGTTTAAAGTGATTTTTTATTAAATAGCTGTAGTAAAGTTACCTGATAACTAAAAAGTTTTTGATAAGGAAGTTTTAGTAATTCAATAAATAATTTTTTTGTTCCTGTAACTTTTAATAACATTTTGTTCCAGTGATTGAAAAAGTTTGTTCCACACTTTCTTAAGTACATGTCGTGATTATCTATGAATGTATGTACAAATTATAACATTTTTTATATTATTTTCAAACATTTACCATTACATTATTCAACCAATTGACTCTTTTATATCAAGATTTGAAATGCTTCTCACTACCAAATCGATCTTATTGTTTCGAGAATAGATCTTGAACTGGTAATCGGTCCACGCCGTTTCCTCTTCGGGTCATTTCATTTAGAATAATAGTTAATTAAGTTCTTAGACGATGGATCGCTGTCAATTATTGTTAGCGTCCATAATGAGGTCTGAGGATTTGTTTTTTCGGTACACGTCTATTTACATCTTAATTTTATGGTCATCTAGTTAATTGATTGGTTAATGACGCCATTAAATTAAAACCTTTGACGTTTTTTTTTTGTTTCCTAAAACCGGGGGCTAGCTGAAATGTAATTGGTTTGACACTTGGGCGGGTATTTTTAAATTGATTTTAATGGATTCTCGTGGAAAAGGTAAAATAAAGTTTTTGTAGGTACCCAATTTTATCAACTGTTTTAAGATGTATAATAAAAGAAAAAAATTAAAACTAAATAAATTCAGAAAATATAAATAAAATAAATATTAGTTTAGTTACATGATTATTTAATTATATCTTCTGTTTGTCTAATAAAAATAAATTTTTTAATGAGTATTTTCTTATTTTTAAAAAATAAACAAGTAAACAAATATGTTTAATATATTCTAAAAATATCAAAATATATTTCATAAAATTTTTTTTTGTAAATTTCTATAATCAAATAATTATTTATATATTTTTTTATTATCACTAATAGTATTTTTTATAATAGAACGTTGTATTTATGCATTCTAGTATTAAATTTAGATGTATTATGTGTTAAAAACTCATCAATTTCAACAAAAAAAAAAAAAATGTGTATTTTGGTTATCTCTGTTTTGTCGAAAGCTAACTTTTGCTATTTCTCCACGTTATTATTTCGTTCATTTCGACAACAGGCATTTTTTCCAAATTTTACTGAATTTTTAAATTAATTTTCTAAAATTAATTAAAATACACATAAAAATTTACAATAGTAATATATTAGCTAATAGTACTAGCTCGACTTTACGATCATTGCATTTCATTTGTATTGTTTTAAAATCGGTAATAGTTATAACCAAATTTAAAATCAACTTTAGAGTACCAGCTAATGTTTATAATTTTAAAATATATGCTGCACCAGTATAAGAAAAAAATTCTAAACAGTAATTAACAAAAACTTTTAAACATTTTATTTCTTCTAATTTGTACATGATAAACCTTTTCGTACAAATCCAAACATTTTGCGCATAAAATAAAACATGCAACTCCCTTGTTTTTGTTTTCCATTAAAAGAAAGAAAGAAAAAAAGCCGTAAAAATATATTCCGTCATTAGAGCTCTTTAAAAAAATCCTCAAACGCAACAACCCTGCTAAAAACTTGCATAAAAACTTTTTAATATCGAACAAAGCCTTTATTCGCCCCCGTTTTTAATGTGAAGCCGAAAACATCCCTTTATAAATAAGAATCAGAGAGTGCGCAACAGTGTTGTAATATGCAAAAAGCGACCGCAAGTTTGACAGTGTAGACAGGGCCGTTCCGAGATTGGAGCTACCAACAGTCACAGCCTCTTACGATGAACTGTGAACGTGACACAGTCTTGTAATTATAAAATGTGGCTGTGGGTGGCCGGTTTTAGACCAAGTTGGCCGTGGCGGTTTGGGTTTTACAAGGTGGAACGTATAATGGATACTTTGGAAGTTCAGCGTTTGTGTTTGGTATTGAAGTTTAGGTGGGTAATTGATTATATTAGATAAGGGTGTGTTTTTTTGATGAGCCGATCGTGTTTTGGTAATGTTTTGCTTTTTTTTTGTTTTTGTTTTCGAGTTTAAACCCTTTGATTGTATTGATTTGATTAGGCACTGAATTGGAAGTGTATAGAAATTGTTGCGTTGGCAATATGTTGATGAATTTTATTATATATAACTTATCAATATATAAGATACTAAAACATATTCTTTAATTTTAATTTAGTGCTTAAGTTGTGAAATAAAATACTGTTTTAATTTATAAGTGGTTGAAAAACAATCAGAAACTAATTTATTCAAATTTTAAATTGTTTTAATTAAAATAATTATTTAAATAAAATAAAAATTAATATACTACGTTTTTAACACGGATTAAAAAATATAAAATAATTTTTCCTAGCCCCATACGGAAAATCGTGGGGCGCAAGCAATAGATAACAGTAAGGAGTGTAGGGAGTAGCAATCCTTGCCCCACGTTTTTCGGTATAAATCTGTTATTAAATTATTTTATACTTTTAACTAAAACACCCAAAAACCGAATTTGTAATACGAGCCTATGTGTTTACAAAAGTTATCTTACACTAATTACTAATAACTAATCAAGTTCATTTATCAGAACAAGTATCAGTAAATTTATTAACATGTTTTCATACATCGACACGTCCAATTCTTAATAACATCAGACAGATTTTTCAATTAACATCAACGAATTTTTCTCTCTAATACTTAAATTTTTTCCTACACATTCCAAAACAAAAACCAAAACAAAACATCAACGTTTAGAAAACCCAGTAATTAACAACCGATGCGTTTCTCTTCAGTAAATTGATTTTTGAAAAGGTTGCAAGCCATTGGAACTTATCCGTTCATCCGTGTATTACTTTTTTTTTTGCGCGTTCCGGCACTCCGTTATAAATATTAGGCCGTCGTGCTGAAAGGGCGGGCTTCGTTATCGGCTCATTGAAATCTCTCGGGGGATGTTTTTATTTTTTTTTTCCTGCTCGGTTTAGGGAGTTGGAGTTTCCAAGTTGATATATAGAAATGGGATTGTTATTTATTAGCTGCGCGACCAGATACTTTCAATTAGTCGATGAGAGACCTTTATCAAATTATTTTAAAAGCTTTATCTGATTTGGGAATCGATATTTTACTTATATCGTTTGTCTTTTAAATGATTAGATATTGGTAAATAATAATTAAAATATTATTTAGTATAAAGTAGCTATGATATATGTTCCAGGTTTAATATTAAGCTTAGTTTACATTAGTAGAGCACACTGAGATACTTTTTCTCCAAAACACTCTACTTTACTAATTTTGATAGAACAACTGTTTACACAAAGCTAGTATTGTGGTAGAGGAGAGTTTAGTTTACCGTTTATTTTATTTTCGTACATATTCAAATAAAATATTAATTAACAATAGCAATTATTTTTCAATCTCAACAACTTTGGTTTAAAAATAAAATATTTTGACATATATTTTGCATGCTACTACTTTACCATTACGCTGAACTGTAATAAATCAGTTTACACTGGTAGTATATTGGTAGAGTAGAGTAAGTATTGCGGCGGGGAAAAGGCGAGTAGAGTGTACTATTCCACGTGTGCTACCCACTTTACTCTATCCGCTACTATCTTTAGTACTCGTCTGTAGTGTTTACGTTGTGCTATGATGATATACGTGTAGTATTTAGAAACTTCGAATTTAAATTTAAAATATAAACAAAATATTAACCTAAATCTTTTTTATTTTCATTATGACAATGTTTCCCTAGTGAGTGAATTATATATCAGCAGTTTTTCAATATTTATTGCGCCAAAAACGAATTTTTTAAATAAGTTTTTTTCCGAAAGAAGTTGATTATCGTATTTAAAAAAACTGATTATATTTCAATATCAACCATATACTATAAACGTATCGACGTATAAACATGTGGTTAATTTTACTTACACGTTAACATTATTACCGCATACATGTTCATAATTGGAAAATTAATTATATTCTTAATTATAATATACTGTAACATTATAACGAAGTTATGTTAATTTAATTAAAGTATATTTAGTCAAAATTTATTATGTATTATAATAATTTTGCAATTATTGTATGCTAACATACCGTATCTAATCATATATTATTTACAAAATCTACAACGTAATTGTAAATTGGGGACTTCATATTACAGCTAATAATATTTACCTCTATTTTATATTTAGGGAATATTATTACAAATATTGAGTTATTATACATATATGTATGAATCTGACAGAATAGATTAAAAGTAATGAATAATAATAATACATATTATAATAATTATATTGGAATATATGTACGGGTTTATTCAAAAATTTGTGATAATACTTGAATTTAATACAATAGACTTTGCACGAAAGGTTGGTTGATAAAGCTATATCAATACAAACTTCAATCTATGTTGATACTACACGAACACAAATAAGTGTATTCCGTGATAAATAACAATGTGATAGTACATTTTTGCTACTATGCAATAAAATCAACATAAAATAATAAAATCAAAATTGTGCATTTGCGTTGTTTTTCTTATAAGTTAGTACGTAGTTTAGTTCAGAATCACTAGTTCTGCGCTAATTCTTAACACTTATTTCGTAATAAGTAAGGGTATAGTTTAAATGAACCTTCAGAAAAATAATTTATCTACGCTAATCTAACAAATTTCAAAAATAACAAATATTAAAAATTTGCAAATATGCAAAATATCTTGATAAAACTTACACAAAATGCTGAATAATTCATTATCATGAAAAGCCAGGTGGTTCTCGCCGAAAAGACTCTGGGCTAACGAACCATGCAGTGTTGCCAACTGTCGCACTAATTAGAATATTACGGCACATATATGCACTAGTATATATGACGCACAATTGTCTCATACTGTGTGTGTGTGTTTATGATGTGGTAATATCTCATAAACACAAGACTTTGTCAGCCAGCAAACCAGGTGAGTCATTGGACACGACCCTTCTATATCTAGTACTGACCCTTCGTATTTGTTTTTTTTTTTTGTTAATATATTTTATGACTCATATGAAACTGAATTGATCTGTTGTGTAATATGTTTGATCTGTGTCATTGACTTACACATAATTTCCTTTTTTTTTTAAAGTTTGGTATGAATCATTTATATATTACTAATCTTTTAAAATAACAAGCATTAATGCTGTTCTGATCATTAAATTTAGTTTACATCTTTAAATTTAGAGAACTTTAAGTAAATTTTAATTCCGATCACTACTTTAAGCAGTTCAGTTCAGTAACTTGCTTCCATGTTCTGTTATTTACTGTAAATATCATTTGTATCATTTTTCTTGATGAAATAGGACGTTGAGTTTGTCGAAACGTCGATTATAAATAAATATTAATACAGAACTTTAAGCTAAAGTAGTTTTATTTTAATGTCTCAAATTATTCAATATAAATCAAATCACAATAATTTGAAATAAAAAAAAATAATTATTTCTGTGATGCAATTCAATTATTATTAATAAACGCATAAATTATTCACATAAAAAATTATTCCGTCAGTTTTTTTTTTTCATACAATCAATTAATATTTAAAACATATAACGCTGAAAGTGTAAATAATTTTAAATTACACTATTATTTGAAAAAAAATGAGGTTAAATCGAATCGTGACTGAACTAAAAAACGCATCAATATTAATATATTTCTCACACTGATAATAGAGCCAAGCCATCGTAACAAATTATAGACAAGTCTTTTCATTTTAACAAATCATTAACGTCCAATGTTGTTTTTCTAGAAGAAATCATTCAATGTTCCAATAATAGAACAGCTAATGTAAGGTTAGGTAAGTAATTTTCTAAACACTTTTTTTTATTTTATTGAACATAATAGAAATAATAAATACCCGCTTTATAGTCGAAATATTAAGCAATTTTATTTGAACTTCTGCGTTATATTTTTTTATGAGCCAATGAAAATTTTAACGGTTAAATGTATTATTAAAATGATTGTAAAAATTGAGAAATAAGTGAAGAATGAAGAGTTTTATTGATGGTCATGAAGTTTGGGAAACTGTTATTACATGCATCTAAAATTTAATCAATTTAATATTTATTATAATTGTTAAAATAACTCAGATATAAAATTTATTATTTAATTTATTAGGACTGTGATAAACATTAAATAAATGCTGTAACATTTTGATTTATTATTATAAATATTTTATAAGTAAAATGATTTAAATTATTTGTTCACAAAGGAATATTGTCAATATTTATTAATAATTTTATATAAATGTGGATGTAGCTAGAGTTGCTTGTCTGGATAGGAATGTTTGGAGAAAACTAATTTTGTTTTTAAGTTCAATATTTTTGATTTTAAGTTTACAACTTAAAACAACACAAATCAAAAATATTAATATAACTACTATTTACTTTAAAATATATAACCACATATTTAATTGGGAATTACGAAATGTTCTATATAAATATTAATAAAATAGAACAAAAAAAAGTTAACAACCCGCTTCCAATTAGTTGTTGCATAAAACTTCATCTCCAGTTTCACTCAAACATCAAACAAGAAAAAAAAACAGCAAACTTTTCATGACAGATACGCAATAAGGCTTAAAATTATTCTTTTTTCTCCGATGATGTATGGGTACAGTCCGTGTGAAATCGTCTGTGATAGAATCATCAACATAGCGATTTACCATTCAACCGAACCGACCGCAAATGGCGTTCAAGCTAAAACTCATTTTTATATAGTCATAATGGCCGCGTACCCGCGCACACTCGCGGAATATAATAAAAAAAATCTTTGTTTTTTTATTGTATCTTTAAACCACATTACTCATAACTGAATAAAAACGTCAAGAACCCGCCCACGATTCGTTTCATTTATCATCTTTAGTTTCAGAACGATTTCAAGCTTGCTGCACTTATTTTAATGGAAATTTTGACAAATTGTTAACTCAACCATCTGCCCCCCCCCCTCACATTCGTATGTTTTCATATTGATCTTTATTGCAAGAGTACTGTGGAATTGTGGTCAATGAGTATAAGGTACGATCAAAAAATTTGATAGATATTTACATTGTGATTGGTGCAATGAGACTAAATTTCTATAATGTATTGAGAGACCTGGGCCTCAATTCTATAACTTAATTTCTCGTCTCAAGGTATAGATTTCGAATTCTACTTCTTTAAAGCAGTAGAATTTGTGACGTTGAGTTTCTATCGCTGTCACTTGTCGTTTATGTGTTTTCATCAGGAAATATGGTTCTAAAGCGGAGATAACTGAAATCAAACATATTAATTTTGTACATTTATTTACTATAGTTACTGTAAAATTAATAATATAAAACTAAGTGATCTACAATTATTTAATATTTAAAAAATCTTCTGCTAGTAATAAAAATCAATAAAAAAAATATAAATTTCAAAATACCATATAATTCAATTTCATCATTTTATGAATTTTTTTACATTCACAGTGTATTTTTAGATCGTACCTCGTCGCCATCAGATTGTTGATTTAAATTTCGCAAAAGTGAAATAACTCATTAAATAACACAAAGACCTCAATTTACATTTGAATCGGCCAACTCCGATCAGCTTATTAATTTTTGTCACCCACTTTTAATTAACACAGCTAGAACCGCGTTCCCGTACAGCTGTTGTTTTATCCAGTTATAGACTGAATAAGGACATTTACCTTTGTGTGATATGATATAAAGATGAAATGATATTACAATGTCTACACGCGATCGCTGCAGTAATATTTTTTACAATTAATTTCTATTTAATTAATTACCGCTTTTAAATTACATACATATTTACGATAAGGTAAATTTATTTTCAGTTATATTTGAATAACATATGTTTGTTTGATAGAATGATTATTTCAAATACTACGTTATTTTTAGTATTTTCTAGTTTATCATAAAATAAAACTGCTTTAGGTTATAGTTCTGTATTAATATTTATTAATATTCGACGTTTCGACAAACTCAACGTCCATTTTCATCAGGAAAAATGATATAAAGATGGACGTTGAGTTTGTCGAAACGTCAAATATTAATAAATATTAATACGGAACCTATAACCTTTTTTATTTTAATATAGTTAATCAGTTCTGAAAGATTTTTTTACTAGTTAATCATTTTTGTTTTTTTTTTTTTTGGAAATAATCAATAAATATGCCAATTTTTCATTTCATATTTATACATAAATATATTTACAAAGCTATTATATTTATCATTATCTATTAATAAATAACTATTGTTAAATCAAACACAGAAATAAAAAAAATATATTACTCTTCATTATTTTAATATTTATCTGTTTATGTTAAGTTTATCGCGACATTAAATATATTGACCCACATACACACACATTTTTTCATATCATATAACTATAACCAACAATAAATTACAATTTTTTATTATTTTCATACACTATTGTTTTATTTGAAAATCAAAGCTCACCTTATTACTGTCCAATCTTTTATTATACTTTGTAATTAAACAGTAGAATATAAAAGCCCTCGTATGTTAAGTGGATATCAATGTATTATTTAAACAATCTTTATTTCGAGTTTTCTGTGAAGTGTACAGGGCCGGACTTGTATTCTAAAAACTCAACCATGTACAAAATTTAATTTAAATTTCTGTAATTTGAAATAATTTTTTGCAGTAACATAGCAGCATTTTAAATTTTTTACTGTGATAATTTATGTAATATTATACATATTTTGATGAAAAATTACATTCATAAAGTATGTAGATTTACAATACTTTTTTTTCAGTGCAGGCTGAAATGAAAATGAATTTTTACTGAAAGAAAATTAATAAACAAAATATCTATTTTAGGAAAAGTAAATCAATGGAAATAATAAAAAAATATTTTAATTTCAAATAAAATTTTTTATAAATAAATTTGATTCAGTTTTATTTGAACTTTTTATTTAATTTCGACTATATAATTCAAACATATTGTAGCTATCAAAAACCAAAACCTAAATATTGTACAGAAACTGGTATGTCTATGTTTTAAATTTTATAATAACAGACATATAAACTTTGCGTATAGTACCATAAAATAACTGAAATATTTTTTAAGTATTTTTTTAGTATTTATGGGAACTCTTGAAAAAATTTGAACAATATTTTTTAAATTGTATTTTGTTTAGGTGGATTCCTAGCGAGTCATACATGCTCAGTTTATTGCAGTCCAAAATTTTCCAGTTACTTTATAGCGCGTGTGTAAAAATCGGAGTGACGTTTAGTTCAAAATTTAAGGCTGAGTATTGACTGATTGTGAGTAAAATCCATAAGTCAGTTGAAACATAGTGTGTTTATTTATTTGACATTTGCAGCGATGCAATGCCATTAATTTGTAGTTATGTAGTAAAATACGTTGTGGACTAGAGAAATTGAAAAATATCGTACGATTTATGATTTAACTGCACAACAAATTAAGAAAAACTGTATAGCGTATGAGCAAAACTAGCTATCTGTGAACTACGCTGTTTTGCTGCGATTTTACTTCACAGTTAAAACTGAGCGTGTATGACCCATCTTAGTTTATTGTTAGCTAGTTTAATGATAAGTCCAACCCTGGCGACGGAGCCCAAATTGATCGTGAAATGATAAGAAATTGGAACATATTCAAACATGTCTACAGTAAATGTAATATATTCTCCGTGGACGGCGGCGCGGGTGGCAAACAGTCATTTTCTTTTGTTAGTTTTTGACAGTTACAAATTGTTATTACACTCTGATTACTGTTTTCCGTGCCATTGACAATCTCGTCATGTAAAGCTGCGTTAAATAAAATCGGTTTTTTTTTAACTATTCAACTATTTGTGTTTAACTAGTTCAAGGTTTGAACAACGGGGTAGGTGGTAATATTTTGGTATTGGCGGTATCGAGACTATAAGGCTGTAACTATAATATAATGCACTGATAATCTGAATGAGGGGAAATTAAATTACTTTGTAAAACCACAAGTAATTTTCACGGTACACGTGTTCGTGCGATTCGTTACCTGCACGAGAACACATCAAGAATATGCTTTCATACTTTAAGATGTATGATTTTGTTATGTGTATAGAGGGAGTAATATTACAATATTTATTTCAACGAAAAATATCAGAAAGTAATGTTATGGGGTCGTAATGAACTATTATTTTAATTGAAATAACTTCTAGTTTAACATTCTGCTTAAATTTTATATTGCTAACGTTTTGATGACATACACTAGTATCTCCATAAGAACAAAAATTGATCTATATAATTAACAAAAAAAGTAACTATAATATGTGGCAACTAAGAAAAAAAATAATATTATACAATTTATTTATTATATTTGTCAGAATTTGACAGAAGATATTTTTTTTTGTTGCAGTGATTAATCATGTTACAAAAGTATTAACGAACAATAAAATAGCATTTAACATAGTAAGAAAATCTTTCAATACTTATTCTTAACAATAAAATTGTTTTAGGTTTAAGTTTTTGTAATGAAATTTATTTATAATCAACGTTTCGACGAAACTCAACTCTCGTTAAGTAATTACATTTATTGTGTATGCCATTTTGAGTAAATGCCTAATTAATGTTTGATTAAAAGAATATAATTATGTGAGTGAAAATGAAAGTATACATCTGCTATAATGGACATTCAATGATTAGATGAGGAGCATATATTTCAAAGTGATAAGAATAAAAGAACATGTATAAAACATTGTAAATGTAGAAAACGAAACAATTGGTTATTTGGATAGGAATGTTTGACCAAAATTATTTTTTGTATAAATAGAAAAAGTTTGTTCCACATTTTTATGGTGATTGCGTATTACGTATATACGTTTATTAATAAGTAACATTGTTTATTACTCACGCCAGTGATATATTCCAACCATCACATATAAATTTTAAATTTTATATGAAAATCTTACGTAAAAATTTAGATATATTTAAACAATTTCATTAAGAGTAAATTAACTTGATATAAACAAAATAATATTTTGAATAACATAATTAATAAACGTAAATTTATTTTCGCATACGATTTTTAATCAACAATTAAAATCCAATTAAAAATATCTCTATAGCCCAAACAATTTTAAAATCTCATTTACCTACCCCCATCCATCTATATCTTTTATCCCATATTCAAAATACCTTATTCATCCGAGCGAATGCGCGCGGACTACGATACCCTTACAGGATTAAGACAAACAAGCAGACAATCACAGGCTGGGAGAACCCAGTGGACAGACAACCGCTCCTGCACAAACAACACACCACCGGGAATTAGTTTGAAAACATGGACGAGACGTCTGGTAGCATGCGTTTCTGGATGACGATCTATATCAGCGATTCTTAACCTGTGAAAGATAGCAATTGTTATCATAGACCACTGATAGAATGGAAATTTGCCATGTGACCTTGTCGTATATATGCAATTTTGTCGTATATCTGTCTTTTTTTTACCAGTTCTCGAAATTTCATATCAGTAAAACATGATAATGATAAAGTTATAACTATTTGAGAATCACTACAAATCATGTTGGCGCTTGCGCAACTAGAGAGAAGAAACCTCTCCCACAAAAAATTGAATTGTGTAAAATAGGCATTACGATCTTTAAATTTTAAATAAACATTTAATGCACTCTCAGGTTTTAAATCTTTTAAATTTGCGACATTAGAAAATACTTAATAAACGTATGTGGTAAAGAAAAGTTTAAGGACCGCATATTTACATTGCGTGAGGTGTCGTACGTAGACTATGAGATAGGATGGGTTTGGGCAGATTTCGGGACAGATAGTTGAGCTGATTGTGAGATGGGTTGTAAGGAAGGTTTATATGCTCTAGGTTTGTTATCGGATATGTGATAGCATAGATGAAATTTTGCAAGGACAATATTCATAAATAACATACTGATTTTAATTAGTATTTACTTACATATTGTTTATTTTTTAGCAAATCTCAAAGGTTACTTAGGCTTGGTTGAACAAAGTATTGTTAACTTAGTCAATGAATTAACTAAGCAAGTAGACTATCAACTAATGGTTAACTGATAAAGTGGTTAATAATGCTTTGTGCACTCAGGCCTTAGTGTAAAAATCATATTTATTACAAATTATAGAAGCAAAATACCTTTTCGGTACATGGCGTGATTGTGTCTGTATGTATATATGTATATTTTAGTGCAAAATATTTTCAATAAATTTTTATTCAAATATCATGATGACATTAATTTAGGTGTAACATTTACTAAAAATCCAATAACCTTTTTTTTTGAAGTAATAGACGAAAAAAGTCGAAATATTTTTGATCATATCAATTCATTATATAAATTACTCGATTATTCACTCATTTTGAAAAAAACACGCACTATGTTAACATAAATATACATCATTAATTTTATTTTTTACGATTAGGTCAACACCGAATTTTACATTAAAAGAATAAAAAAAAAAACAAATTATCATAACGGAGCTAGCAGTCTATTTTATTTTACTGCTTTTATGAAAATGAGATGATATTTCCATTATGATTACACGATTACTTGTTTTAAGTAATATACCATTTATATAAGTACTTTTTTTGAATATATACTCGTTTTGTTTTTGTTTTGATATATTTGGTAACAAATAATTTATGTAACAATTTTTTTCCATGTTATATTTACGAGCTTGCAGAGTCTATCTTCAAGAACAAAAATATGTGAACTAAATTCAAAATTTTTAAGCGGAGTCAATTTAAACCTATCAGAAACAATCGTACAGTTTGTGAAAAAATTCTGCGCACTGTTAGTGTAATTTGACAGATCGTTATATGTATGAGTTTATCGAGTTTACTTTGTAATATCGTTTTTCAGTGATTTAGTTTTTTATTGCTATTTATTGTTATTTAATGATATTCAAATAGCGCGTATTCAGTAGATAAAAATTTTATATCTAAGTTTATTTGTACTTATTACTATATATTTAAAGCGACCTCGGACACTCAGAGACTTTGTTCGCTTAGCAGCACTGTATTTTATATATTTCTACGTAACTTGCGTAAATATTTTTTGTAAGTTTGTCTTACTAGCTTCAGAAATAATATTCTTAAATTATTTTTGAAGACTTTGAGTATTACTGTACCTAAAGTCCAGTTTTATAAATACCAAAATAAATTATAAAGTAACTACTTTAAAATAAGTAAATTTAATGAACAAGTAAATATAATTATAGTAAATAACATTTGGGAGATTTACTATCTGAAATTTTGTTAAAATAACTTACAATAAATGGATAAAAATCGTGACAGAGGCAAAAACTACACAGGATCTGACTGAGAATTTGTTATTAATACATAGATAATATGGTAGATATTAATGTATAATACATAACATGAAATTTGATGGTTATGACCAAGTAATTTAGTCGGTAAATTTGTTTATTTAGTAAATTTACTAAGCGTAGTATAGCTGGTATAAAAATAGACGTATTTACTTTCCTACTAAATTTATGAAATCAAAACTAATAAATTTTTTACGTTACATATGTTTTTATTTAATAATGCAGTAATTACTTCTTCTATTTGTATTTTTCTTCAAAAACCTTTATTAATATCTTTGTCTTATAAATGTAAAATTAATAGCATATTAGTATATTTACAATAAACCTGGAAATACCTCAACATAAGTAGCACGAACCAATTGTATTAAATCTAAGTAGGTCAAATCCTGCAAACAACCAAACAAGAGAATAAGTTGTTTGTGAACTCAATGTGTTCAAAGCCGTGGCTCGGCAAGCAAGCCGAGAACCAAATACGAGGCACATAGTAGCATAGCAAAGTTAACCGGCTCGACAAACAAACGAACGGCCGGCAATCGGCTGTGAACGATGAAGAACCACGGCCGATGCCGATTCGAACAAGAGACAATCGATCCATCTTGGCCATTTTGCCACGTGATAAATGGTCATTACCGATCGCTAAAATACGACCGTTGGCCATCGGTTCGAACAATACGGGCCGTTCCTGGTTAGATCTCTTAAGTTCGCTCGGCGCATTTGATGGATCCTTTGTGCATGCATTCGAAATCATCATTGAAATGCTGCCTCATTCATCAGAATCGGACCGCGGGTTTTGCTCAATTCGGACAAGTATTTATTTCATCGGTGCCACACGCGGATTATGTCGTTCGATGTTACATTTGTTCCTAGAGAAAAAAAAATTGACACGTTTTACTGATAGAATACAAACGGATATTTTTTTTCTTAATGTGGGTTTTCTGTTTTATAGAAACAGGTCAGTGAATTTGAATGAAGAATATTTGATCCTTTAGATATTATGTCTTTTGGAAAGTAATGCGTAAACTTATGTATTTTTTCCACAAATTTAATTAATAAGACTACATGTCTAATAAATGAATGGTAAAAATTTAATTTCACTTTATTGAATAAAAATAAAACTTTAATTCTGAGCTACGTCGGCATGTTGTTTGATTTATGGCTATATTTTAAAACACACATAACACAGCGTTCTGTGTGGCTTCAACATAAAGCAAATGTTTGATGAAATAACAATTAAGTTTATAAATGTTTATTCTACAAGGTAGTGCAAAAGTCATCACTCAAAATTACTCCGCATTCTTGAGGAGTATAAGGGATTTATGATTTGATTGTTTTTACTTCACAAATTTTAAAGTCGCGATAACGTGAGACGCCGGCGCCATCTGCAAAAATTAGAGCATCATCAGATAGGATGATGACATTTGCGCCACCTTGTACAGTTTAAAATCAGTTTTATATTTAAAAACTAGTCACTCAATATACTGTGAGGGTAGTAGAGATATTAAATAAAGTAAAGTAAACATTAAATATTAAATATTATTTTAACTAATTTTTAATATTTTATAACGAATGATTTTCAAAATACTCAACAAAGTTCACTTATATAAATTGCAATAAAAGTTAAAATTACCATGATGGAAAATTTTATTAATAAATTCATGAACAAAATTAAAATAATACGAACATTTAACTTCGGTTATATAATTTATCTTAAACTATTATTTTTTTTAACAAAAAAATTCTTGATGCGTATAAATATATTCTATTGACTTACAGAAAAAGTATAATTAAACATTAAAAATGAATAAAAATATTGTAAACGTATTATTACAAGACTATTTCAGGTACGAATTAAAAATTTAATCACAAATTTTACACTTTTATGAAATATAATACTTATAATAACTATAGTAAAAAAAAATCTGTAATTAATTTTATAAATATAAATCACTGTAATTACATCTATGTTTAACAAAAAACTTAATTAAAAACTTTATTCACACCTTCTTAATTACAAAAATGAAACAAAACACCATCGCATCACCTCAGTCAATTCGAAAAAAAGAGAAACAAAAAATCGTTAAAATACAAAAGTGTAATTTATAATTAAATTTCAATTAAACTTGTCTCAATATAGAGAACAATTCATATGGTATAGTGTGCGGGCAGCCGACCAGACATTGTCGCCGTCACTGCTAAAACTAAACAAACCCTCAAGTAATTATGCTATCACCACACACGTTTAATTATCGTAGGTTTCGTGTCATCGGGGAATTTGTACAGTATAGGGACTGCTACTACATATATACTACATATATACTCCAGCCGAGCTAGCATGCTCTGCTCAGTGACGTAGTTTCATTTATTACTAACTAAAACAAATGCCAATCCGCATAGGTAGTGTTTTGTTTTTATAGAAAATAATTGTAATGTTTACCGTAGTGTTGGATAAGGTGTAAAATATTTAATATAATAAATATATATATATATATATATATACATATATATAATTTAAAAAATTTTAATATTTGATTATAATAACTAGTCTCATATCTAATCCAAACTGGTTTTGTAATCTACAGCCTGATTCAGAGTAAGCGCCTTATTTTTTTTTAGCCACACTATGGGTACTATTTTCAAAATATTTGGCAGAAATATGTTTCAGGACATTCTCTACACGATGGTGATATCAGATTTTCAATTGGACGAATCATTTCAAAATGGCGACGTTCAACTTTTTTTTTTTAAATGGGATGCCATAATTTTTTTTTTATTTTTGAGATCCTAAAAACATTCTTTTTACGATAGTATTTTGTTTTTGCACGTAAAATCGGCAACACTGTACCTCGTGTTTCCTGTTTCTCTTGTTTTCGTGTTTCTGATTTTCTGTTTTATGGTGAAAATAGACACTTCCTAAATTGAAACGTCGTCCAATGGTGGTGTTTGACGTTTGACTACTAGTTTGTCTACCGCTACTTGATATTAGGACAAAAATAGCTTCGAGTGTAACACATTCATGCGCTACTAGATTAAAATGTTAGTTTGCTTTTTGATAGGGAAATAAATGAATTTTTAAGGAAAACGAAATACTATCGTAAAAAGAATGTTTTCAGGATCTCAATAATAAAAAAAAATTATGGCATCCCATTTAAAAAAAAAAAGTTGAACGTCGCCATTTTGAAATGATTCGTCCAATTGAAAATCTGATATCACCATCGTGTAGAGAATGTCCTGAAACATATTACTGCCAAATATTTTGAAAGTAGTACCCATAGTGTGGTTAAAAAAAAATAAGGCGCTTACTCTGAATCAGGCTGTATATTCAATGTTTGAAATGTTTATGATATAGCTTAAAAACACATGAACAATTAATTATTAATAATTAAATAAATAATATAATTAATTATTAAATAACACAATAACAGAATAAACACAATAATAATTAATTATTAAATAAAATAATTAATTATTATTGTGTTAAGCCCTGATATTTGTGGCCTTAACCTAAACCTTACTAACAGTTATAGAATAGTATATATAGACAAAGTAGCCGGTATATATTGCTTTTTTGCACTTCTTTACACATTTCCAATAATCAAATTTAAATTCGAGCGAAAATAAGCAATGCAATTGTCAATTTACTTAACACAAACAATAATTTTTTGTAAGCTAAGCTATCATCATTAGTAGCAAAACATGAAGCTAAAGTCCTAATCAGTGATCTAAGATTACACAAATACTCAACGTACCCAGTGGTCAAAAATTACTGATGATGAAAGTTTAGCTTTCGAAATACGTATATAGGTTTTGTTTGTAGTTTAAGCGTTTAAGGAATATTAATTAATTTACCATGTTTATAATAAAATTATTAAATCAAATAATATTAACAATAAAATAATTTCAAATACATAAAAATATACGTTATATATTCATAAGGCTGTGGCACAATTTCTTTTAACAGTTTTTAGTCATACTCTGTTATACTTTTCATTAAAAAAACATTTACTTCCGAAAAACCTTCTCTATCATACCAACCAAACTACTTAAATAATTCCATTTATTCGGTCATTTTTTATTTATTACGTTAAAACATTAAAACACAAAAACAAATAACACTATTATGAATTCAGAATCCGAGCTTCGCTACTGTATTTGATTATAAAATAGTGATTCCGTTGAGGCATCGAAATATCTACAGCTTTTCGTTTTGCGAGCGAGATGTACGCGAGTATGGCAATATTGTGTATTAGGAATTAGTTCAATGTGGGGAGACATTAACATAATTACAGTTTGCAATATTGGCACACACACACACATGCCCCACCAAAGGAAAAGCATAAAATATTTAGCTCGATCCTCAGAGATGATGATGTGCTCTTTGAACCAATGAAGCCGTTTCACTTACGTGATTAAAAGATTATTGTTTATGTTTTAGGGTTTAATTTAAATTGGTTATTGCATTATAGTATCAGTTTCAGTTTTAGGTTGCTTTGAAAATTATAAATACACAGTTTATTTGACATATACAGGGTAGTGACCGCATATCTCGAACACTGGACTTGAACATGTAAAATCATACTTTTGTAATTTTTTGCTTTTCTAATTATTTAGGCAAAAAAGCTTCAAAAAAATTTAGAGCATAAAATTCTTCGTCTAAATTAATAAACTAAATTAATTTTACATGCTTTATATTCGTGGAAATTATATATAAAAGTATCTGAAATTATATCAGTAAAAATCTTTCAGAACTCATTATATTAAAATAAAAAGCAGTACGATAACGTTCTCTTTAATTTTAACTAATCATATCCATAGAATTAATACAAAAAATTAAACAACTATTGATCGTTTTAGTTATTAAAATAAATGAATATGTAGATATTTAAGTATTATTTATTATTAAATAAATTATGTCAATAAAAATAAATGATCTTTTTAGCATAGTAAAAAAATTTTCAGAACTCATTATATTAAAATGAAGACACTAATTTAAATAAAATCTGGTTTCCTTTAATTAATAACTTATAAATTTTTTATTTTTTTTTTTAAATATACATAATTTTTTTCCTTTATAACATAATAATTTACAACTATAAATATCTCATGCGATATTGGTTATTCATCATATCTACTCTCCTGCTATTCCTGCTAGACGAACAAGAGCTTATAGCCGCATCGGCTGACAGAGCGCCATCCGTATTACGCTCGCTAATTACGCATCTCGCCTACACACATACACACACATATCGGCGTAACAACACGGAGTGATTCCACAACAATGCGTTTTATATCACACATAATAAGATTAGTGTCACAAGTGTGCGGTGCCATTACTGCTGCGGCAAAAGCACGTTAAAGGTGATGATGTGTGATCATGGCCTGGCTTGATTATTGTGAGTGTGTAGGTGTTGCGGGATTGGAAAATGTTTTCCGAAAGGTATTATTATTGTTGGAATGGAATTTCATTTTGGTAGGGAAATTGTTGTTGATATTGTAAATGTTTTCATAGGTTGACAGAACAATGGGAATAATGTATTATTTTTGGAGATAATATTTGAATTGAGTAAGGAGAAAACATCACTATTGTTTTCAAAATAGATAGCCTGATTTTTATACATATGCTACAGTAATTTTTTTTACGATTACACAATAGGAATTTTAAATTACACTTTTAAGTCTAACATAAATGCTTGTAACTGTCAGAAATATTAAGCTTTGCATGTTAAAAATTAGTTGAATTCCTGAAATAATTAAAAAAAAATTTTTAGTAGTATACAAAAAATATTTTGTAAGTTTTACAGTGTTGTCTGGTTATCAATTTAATGTTACCATAGTGATTTAACTATATGATAGCAGTGCTTAAATATTTATTGTGTTAAAATCTAAATTGAAAATGACTTTTTAAATTATGAATGAACAAATAAATGTTCGAATTGTCATTGTGAAATTTAATATAATAATACTAAAAAATATTTAGATTTTCAATTTTTCCCAAAATTTCACATGATAATCAGTCATTGAATCGGCTGTTAAGCTATGCATCAATGTCTGGCCACGTGTCTACGGTTAAAACTTGCCAGCCATTGATGCATAGCTTGAAAATCTCAATATTTTTGAGTATTATTATATGAATGAGTATTTCAAAAACGAACTTTTATGCAAATCGTTTTTAACTGAATTTATCAAAATATGTAAGCTTAGTTTACATTATTAGAGTTAGTAGTAGAGTATACTAACATACTAGCGGTTTGTTTGAGTGTACATCAATTATTTTACAATATTTGTTTTAACGATTTGTTTTATTTTTAGTAAATACAGTGATTAATCAAAGTTATTTAAACAAGAATAATTCTATATAACTTCTTACTTGTTACAATACCTACAACCAAAAAAATAAAATAAAAGTGGAATAACCATCAACTATTTTCTGCACCATTGTAAAACATTTAACGTAATAATTACAACTATAACATTGTGTTTTTATTCGATAATTAAGGTCATTACGTTCATCGTGCAATTGCGTCGTAAACGCGACTTTAACTTACAAGCGAAAACACAGCCATTCATCGTACGCAGTTGGGTCATTTGTGGTTACCGGAGCAATTTTATGGGGGACGATAGTTAAAATTGGCCGCCTGATGAGCAACTTACTGCAATACCTATTCATTTTGTATCTGTGTTGTGTACACCCGCGACACATTTACATGTTCAGAAATAATTATGTTAGTTTAATACTAATTTATCGTTTTAATGGCAGTGACAAAAATATTTTTTAATATACCTATATTTATTTTACTTTCAAGAAATACTACATAATAATAGTGTGCAATTTTACAAAAGGCATATTTTGTTTATATTAGAAAAGAAATAAAGTATAACTCACATTTTATACCAAAACTGTTTGTCAATAATTGGTATCATAATTTTTTATTCATAATAATTGAGAATTTAAGCACTCACTGGCACCAAGGATGTTAAAATATAATGTACGGAGCGAAGCACATTGCATACATAACAATACAGATTGTTCATTCCAACTAGTCATATCAAAATAGACAAAGATAGTTGTTGATTATACTAAAACATAAATAATATTATTCGAACTAATATCTATTTTTCTCTCTCTCTCTTTTAATCTGGCTGGGATCACTGTTTCATCTATATATTATAAAATCCTTGATTGGCACGAATTAAGTAAAATTATATTTTATTATCTTATATAATAGAAATGACTACTAAAATTAATTATTATAATTAATAAAGTTAAAGAATTTCTAATCTAATCAATTTTTCAATATATTTTCTTTATTTTTATTTTTCTCTTATTGGTAGTAATAAATTTTCAATTAAAGTTTCAATTGGTGCTTTTTTTTAAATTAGCATATATTTTGGTAAAAAATATATTCAAAATAAATTTACTGATTACGTAATTTGTAATAGACCAACATCACTATGTCAAATCGCACCTGTAATCAGATGTTTATAAAATACTTGTGTAAACTTTTTATTATTATTATATTTTTTTTATTAACTAAATGATCAGATAAGTGAGAAACTGTGTATAGGTGTTAAAGTAAGTTGATCTATAAGTTATTTTAAGTTTGGTTAGTTTGGTTAGGTAGTGAAAGATTTTCAAACATGTACAGTTTGAAAATGTTAATAAGTTATGTTATAACTGTCGGAAAGATTTAAGTTGCAAAGTTTAGTTTACATATTCAGGAAAATAAAAATGCGAGTAAATAACTAATTTATTTTCGAAGTAATAATGAAATAGTAATACAAAAAATAAACACTTGAATTAAATCAATAAAAAAGCATTGTTTACTACCAATAATAATTATTTTATAGCTGAATTTCTATACCAAAACTGATTTTAAACTTATATGAACGAATTAAATAAATTATACATATCTTAAATTATACAAATAATTACTAAAATTTATTATTATATTTAACAAAACTAAAGTAGTTTTAATCTAATCTATTGGAATCTAGAAGCTGATTTAATGTATTATTCAAATATTATGTCACTTGTTTAATATATGATGATATGTCAGATACGTATTTTTAAAAAAATATAACTCTTTAATTCAGCATTAGTTGAGTATTATTAATCATTTGATAAAACAAATCTAACAATGGTTATGGGCCCAGGTGCGCAATAAAACGTAATCGGGAAGTGTCAAATCGATTAATATATAGAATCGCGCGAAGCGTTATTAAAATACTCAAAGTTGCAAAATAGAGAGTGTGAGGATTGATTCAAGATGTCTGAACATAAAGCAACAACAATCGACAAGTTAAACGGTACAAATTACGCGACATGGAATTATCAGATGAAAATGGTAATGATGGAATGTGACATATGGACTGTCGTGGAACCTGGTGAAAAAGAACCCGCTGAAGGTGCATCAACTGCTGAGAAGCGTAGATACATGTCAAGGCAAGGAAAAGCGTACGCGAAAATTGCACTGTCTGTATGTGATGAACAGCAAATGCACATCCGACATTTAACCACAGCCAAGGAAGCATGGGATGAATTAGAACGTCTTTATGCGCCTCGTGATAGCAAATTCCGCATCGTACAACTTCGTCGAAAGCTATATTCTCAAAAATTAAATGACTACAATTCAATAGAATTATATTTGGGACAGGTAAATAAAACCGTAGCCGAGCTTGCTAGTGTGGGAAACGCTATTGAGGATGGCGATTTGGCAATGACTATCTTGTGTGGATTATCAGAAGAGTGGGACAATGTGGTTTCAGCATTATGTAATCTACCGGAAGACGAATTTAACTGCACTACTGTGAAAAGACGTCTCCTTGCAGAGGACGCAAGACGACGCGAAAGTACTGAAGTTTAACAGTCAGCCATGTTACTGAAGAAGAATGATACGTCATTCCACAGAAAACCTAAATGGTACGGAAAACCCATGGAACCAATCAAGAAAAATGATAATAATCTAAACAAAAGTACACAAAATATACGCAACACAGAAAACGTGAAGTGCTATCGTTGCAATGAGATGGGGCATTATGCAAGAGATTGTCCTAAAAAACAAAATAAAGTTTCTTCTAATATTGTCACCATGAACGCTTCATGTGGGTCAGTGATAACTGGTGATAATGTTTGGATTGTGGATTCTGGTGCAACGCATCATATGACACCAAATAAGCAGTACTTTTCTGAGCTTGACCAAAACTCAACAATTGAGAAAATCACTACAGCAGATGGTACAACGACTCCTTCAACAGGAAAAGGAACAGTAAATGCTGTAATTGTTGGAAATTGTACTGAATTTAACAAGATGGAAGTCAAAAACACACTTTTGGTACCTGGTATTGGTCATGGCATTTTATCAGTTAAGCAACTAGTAGAAAATGACAAGAAGGTCGTCTTTGATAAAGATGGGTGTAGGATTTTAGACAATAATGGGAAATTAATTATTCAAACCAAGAACGAAGGACGTCTATATGTTGTGAGAACAAAGCCCGATTCTGACAACGTAGTTAATTCATTGCATGGCGAACCAAAGAAATTAGAATTGGATTTGTGGCACAGGCGATTAATGCATGTGAGTAAACACCAAATTTTAAAAATGGTTCATGCACAATCTGTAATTGGTTTACATTGTAAAGTAACAACTCCAACGCCATGTGACAATTGCCTCGTGGGAAAAGCTACACGACAACCGTTTCCAACGCAACCATCAAGTGACTTGAGAAATGATGGCACAATTTTAAACCTAGTTCATTCAGATCTCATGGGACCAATTGATGTTGAAAGTTTCGGAAGAAATAGATACATGCTTAGTATCATAGACGATGCTAGCCGATATGTCTTCATCAAACTTCTTAAAACGAAAGGTGAAGTTCTAGCGGAGTTTAAAGCATGGAAGATACAAGTAGAAAAACAAACTGGTAGAAATTTGAAAAGAGTACGAACAGATAATGGTCTGGAATTTTGTTCGAAAAACTGGGATATTTTTTGTGAAAGAAATGGTATTGTACATGAAAAGACAATGATCTACTCGCCGCAGCAAAATGGAGTGGCCGAAAGATTTAATAGAACTCTGATGGATCTTGTAAGAGCACAAATCAACGCTAGTGGTTTACCAAAGGCGGTTTGGGGTGAACTGATATGCACTGCAGCGTACATTAGGAATCGAGTCACCAATAGTCACAACAATGTTAAAACACCGTATGAATTGTGGGTTGGTAGAAAACCTAACATTCACCACCTGCGATCTATAGGAAGTCAAGCTTTTGTACATATCCCTAAACAAAAGCGGTCCTCGAAACTCGCCGTCAGAGCACAAAAAGGTATACTTCTTGGATACGCAATCCATGGACGTGGATATAGAATTTGGTTGCCAGAAACTCGACAAGTTTTAGAGTCACGCGACTGTATCTTCAAGGAGCAAGAGCCAAGTAAACCAGAAACACAAATTAACTTCGATTCGAACAGCGAAACAGAAAATTTGTCAGTAGATGACAATTCGTCAGATACAAGTAAACACGGATTCCGAGGATTTCAAAAGAATAGAGGACGGCCAAAGGGATCTACTGAAAAACCTTATGCAAATGTAGAAAGACATAGCATGATACTTCGAGAAAGGCATTCCGCGGAGGCGGAGACTTCTGAAGATGCTGAAGTACATTTACACAAGGCTCAATGTGATACTGAAGAACCAACATCATTCACTGAGGCGTTAAAAAGCATCGAGTCAACTCAGTGGTTGGAAGCTATGAACGAAGAAATAGAGTCACTAAATAAACATAAAACTTGGGTACTAGTTGAGCCACCAAATGACGCGATAATCGTCAAATGCAAATGGATATTTAAGCGGAAAACAACGAACGAAGTTCAACGCTTCAAGGCACGACTGGTAGCGAAAGGGTTCACTCAAAAAAAAGGAATTCATTATGATGAGATATACGCCCCAGTATCAAGTTTTGAAACCATGAGACTACTTGTTGCTGTCGGTGTTGAGAAGAAATGGCTTATGGACCAGTATGATGTGAAAACAGCTTATCTTCACAGTGATCTAAAAGAAACCATATACATGGAACAGCCAGAAGGCTTTGTAAGGAAAGGCGAAGAAGGATTGGTTTGTAAATTACAGAAATCTATTTATGGGCTGAAACAAAGCGGAAGATGTTGGAATGATCATCTTAATTCTACATTAGAGAAGATTGGATTTATTCGCAACAAAGTCGATCCATGTGTATACGAAATTAACAGTAATGGTGAAAAGGGGATATTGGCAGTTTATGTCGATGACATACTTGCTCTAGCGGAAAGCGAAACTATGAGACTTAAGGTCAAAGCACTTTTGGAGAAAAGCTTTGAAATTAAACATTTGGGAAAAGTTTCACACATATTGGGAGTGAAATTTACCGAACATGAAGATGGCAGCATCACTCTCTCGCAAGAGAATTACGTCGACCAATTATTGAAGAATTATGGTTTAGAAAATGCAAAAGGAGCCAAAACCCCAATGGAGACGAGGCCTGAATTCCTTGATGACAATGACGAGAAGAATTCGACAGATCAACCTTATCGAGAACTTATCGGAAGACTTTTGTTCTTATCACAGAAGACTCGACCAGATATATCCTTTTCGGTGGGAAGATTAGCACAATATTGTTCGAAATTTAATCAAAGTCATTGGAACGCAGCCAAAAGGTTACTTCGATACCTAAAAGAAACTAAAAACTATGGTATTACATATCGTCCAACAAACCAGAAGATTATGGCATACAGTGATGCAGATTGGGCATGTTGTACTACTGATCGTAAGAGCATAAATGGGTACGTCCTAACACTGGCAGGTGGTCCTATCATCTGGAAAAGCACAAAACAAAGTGTGGTTGCTCTCAGCACCATGGAAGCAGAATACGTGGCTTTAGCACACTGCACAAGAGAAATATTCTGGGTAAAAGAATTTTTAAAGTTATTTAAACTTCAGAATGTATGTGATGGACCAACGCTAATCTATTGTGATAGCCAGGCGGCTATCGCACACGCGAAGAATTATGTGGACAAGTCTAGAACTAAACACATTGCAATTAGGCATCATTTCGTCAGAGAAAAGGTTACGAATGGGACGGTAGAGTTGAAATACATCAACAGTGAACAAAATCTTGCGGATATCTTTACGAAGCCGTTATCTCAGAAGACACACGAGTTCCACCGTAGTCTACTTGTGAATTGAGTTGCGAAATGATCATCGAGATTTATGATCCTTCCGAGCGGGGGATTATTGGAATCTAGAAGCTGATTTAATGTATTATTCAAATATTATGTCACTTGTTTAATATATGATGATATGTCAGATACGTATTTTTAAAAAAATATAACTCTTTAATTCAGCATTAGTTGAGTATTATTAATCATTTGATAAAACAAATCTAACAATATCTAATCTAAAATGAATTTTCAGCTAATGTTTCTATGCTATGTTTATACATATATAAAAATCGTTTTGATAGCTTGGTGCTGTAGTGTTTAATTTGTTAATTAGCATAAAAAAATTATATCAAATCAAAGCGACTATTTTTAAAGAGAAATAATATACTGAAAATAAAGTTACTGATTACGCAATCTATAATGGACCAATGTCTGTATTAAATCACAACTGTAGTTGACTGTAAACAGAATAAATTTGACGTCATTATTTTTAATTACGTGAGTGATGACGCAATCTTCTTTATATAAAATTGAGCTATACCATTAGAAATTTTAATTAACAATAATAATTATGCCAATAAGAATTTAAAATTGATACTTTTTGTCGACTTAAAAAGTAGACTTTAGTTAAATTGTTTATTAATGACAATACTTACCAATAAACATATATATATATATTGAATAAATTAATTAAAACACAATATATCCAAATGTAGAAATAAATTTATTCTTGGTATAATTTTAAAATTAGCCAATGAAATATTCTCATTTATTTTGAGGATACACTGTTAGCCAATTACAAATGATTTTTTACTTATTTTAAGAATAAATAAAATTGAAAATACTGGCTTTAACAAAAGTAAAAAAATAAATAAATTATTTTCTGTTATTCAGAATCAAGTGTCAGTGAAATATAAATTCCTGTTGTTAATCCGAACGCGTATTCCCACATTGAATGTGTAAAACGGCAATTTCACACATTCCCAAGCACTTTGTATTGTTTGCGGTCGTATATGTACAGATGCATATAAACTCGTACACAATTTAATAACTCGCTGGCATTAATGTCAAGTTAGTTTAATAGAAAAGATTTACCGGCGCGCACATGACTTATTCCCGACATCGTGCGCTTGCCACGGCCACGCTTTCCCTTGTAATTACTAAGTACTTAAGTAGCTGTGTGTACATCATATAATATTAATTGCAATTACCAAAAAGCCATTTGCAGACACTGCCAGTTTTACCGTGCGCAACTCGTAATGGAAATGTTCTTTTATGTTTTTGTATATTTGTTTTTATTTTATTTTGTTGATTACAAAAATTGCTTCCGTGTTGGATTGGATACAAACTTCGTAGTCTGTTGTTTTTTTTTTTAGTAAATAAAAAAGTTTTCCTTTTTTAATTGAAAAACAAATGCACATATATTTATCTTAGTTATATTTTTTTATAAATAAAACATTAATACTGAAAACTTTTATTTAGGTTTATTTATTATATAATACTTCATAAATTTCAGTAATTTTTTCTTGAAAAGTTGGCAACACTATTATATTAGTAAAATAATTTATGTAGGCACTAGAACAATCTTATGTTAAAATTTGATTAAGCTCAGATATGCATCACTGGAAAAAATAAAACCACATGGCCATTTTGGGTACTAAATAAACCAATTCTGAAAATTTCATCAAAATTAGTTGAACCGGCTAGAAGGAGATGCTATCACAAAATTTTGACTAATGTTCGAACGATCGAGTGAGTGAGCTGTCGACGCACATATATACTATATATTTCTATTTCTATATTTCTATACATTTCTATATATTTTGTTTTAATTTTGGTTAATGTTAAATCGTACCGAACACTATACCCCTTTTCCTTTCAGTCAAAGCGATAAAAATAGTAGATTTGTCATATCTGAGCTTTCGAATCACTTAAAAACCTCAATTTAGTTTAAAACGTTAATTAAGATTGAAATGATAGATAAATTAAAGCAAAATTAAGTTGAAGTAATATTATTTATAAATTTTATATCAATATAAACTAAATAAACAAATAGAGAAATTATACTGGATCTACTGCATACAGAAATACCAAATTAATATTGTTTTGTAGGAGTGTAATAGTTATGTAACATGAAAAATAAACTTTGTTATACATACTATGTGTTTGCTTGTTTATGAACTTTATCTGCATAAAATAATAAGCAAAAAGTGAATATATATTTTATTATTTTGTTACAGTCAGTTACCAGCGTAATTAAATCTCTGGAATATTTTAATGAAAGCAATCTGAACAAGTCATATATTTTCTCAAAATACTAAATTTATTTTGTTATCAAAAAACTATTATAACAATGTAAGTAAAATAATCTAAATATATTGTTTATTTTATTTATTTATGTCAGTTGTATATTTTTTTCCTGATGGTGGTATACGTAGAGTATATCAGAACGTCGATTTTTAAATAAAATATATACAGAACTTAATCCAAAAGCTTTTTTCTTTTACATATTTTTTGATTATAAATGGCTAAGCTGCTAAGGATATAATTTGATTTTCAAATATTTAAAAAATAAATTCATCTATTTAATACGGAAAAATACCGCATTCCTATTTTTCTTTTTATTTCTTTAGTATAAAATCATAATGTTAATACGTAGCTTATATTATTCTATGTATCTTTTAAGCATCGTTTTATTTTCAACAATATTTCGAGTTTTTTGTAATCGTTCTCTTTTTTCTATTTTGTAAAAGAATTTAATTAAAATACTAAGAAGATTTTGCGCAACTAAAGTATATTGCATGAAACGTTTCTTTTTCTAAACTTAATACAAAATGCAGATATTACGAAAATTTTAAAAAACCACACGAGATAGCAGAATCCCTCTTTCGACTCGTTCGAAAGCTGAGCCGCTATTTTATTATTATTAAACTAAACGATAATAATATTTGAAGAAAACTCTGTAAGGATTCTATTATGTTGAAATACTATATTTTGTTGCAGTTTATATATTTTTTATTTCGTTGAAAATACGTTGTAGAATAATATTTGAATATTGTATGTGTATTGAAATTAAATTGTTTCACATTGAAACACAATACTTTAATTCTATTATTAAAATTTTGTTTTCATACATATTTATTATAAACATTTGATGCATTATAAATAATCTACGAAAAGATTAGTAACAATTTTTATAAAATAGAACTTTAAAATAAAGTTCATAATTTTAAGATGCAGATTTTCTATTTTTTATTAATTAATTAAATAATATTTTTCTTTTCCTACTACTTCGTTCATGCAAAACACACTTAATCATACTCGTACCACTCTATCTACTTGAATTAAATAAGAAACTGTTACAGTATACCTCTCTGAAATATTCTTTTCTGCATTTTATCTATGAGTATTTTCCAAACGTACCCTCATAACCTAGAGACCTACACCAATGTCGAAATCGGCAGTTCATTGGTACGGCACAGCATGCGTTCCCATAATGAGTCCCATAACGTGTTTGGGTAGGCGACATATATCCCAATACCTTTACTACAACAAAGTTAGCAGCAAGAAAATAAAGCCAATTGGACAAACAAACATCAAACTTTAAGCCTTTTATTCACTTGTTTATCGATTAGTTCAGATATCTATTGCAAGACTATTGCTAAATGTTCTTTTCTATGATCAGATTCGCAACAGAAAAAATTGTAATTTTGAATAATATAGTTACTTTGCTACCTAGTAATTTGTTTCTATGTTTTGTTTGTTTATTTTATTTATTTATTTCAGTTGCATATTTTTTCCCTCTGATGATGGTATACGTAAAAGTAGAGTATATCAAAACGTCGATTTTTAAATAAAATATATACAGAACTTAATCCGAAAGCTTTCCTGTTTTACATATTTTTTGATTATAAATGGCTAAGCTGCTAAGCATAATGGTAGTTATTACTAAATTAAGTTGTCTAAAAGAACAAATTGTAAACAAATGTGATAATTCATTTAAATGAGTTATAATATTTATTCAACATTGTAGTATGATGTTATGTAACGAGGAGTAAAAAGCGGTATTTATTGTGACCAGTTTAGATATAGATATAAAGAGCTTTCTATTCCTAGTGATATATACGATTTATAAACGACTAAACTAAAAATAAACAAAAATACACGCCAAGTTATCTTAACTTTACTAACAGTTGTAGACTAATATGTATATATTATTTGTATTTGTTATGGGATTTGTGAGACTTAATCTTACAAATTTGGCGGTATACATTGCATTTTTTGCATATCTTTACACATTTTCAATAATCAAATTCAAATTCAAGCGAAAATAAACAATGCAATTGTCAATTTACTTATTATTAACTTATTATTATTATACTAATAACATAATGATCTCTTTTTATATAGAACATGTAACGTAAAAAAACAAATGTTTCTTTTCAATTTAATATTAATGATATTTTTAAATAATTATAATTTAAAAATTACCCTGTATTATAACAACAGCGCTAGCTCGTTAAATATTTCAAATGCAATTATGTAAATTAGTCACAAACTAATAAGTAAATTTTGATTAGTCAAACGATATTGAGTAATAATTTAAAAATTCACTGACGTAAATATTGAAGGATAATAGAAATAGAAAAAAAAAATTCTAGTCCAACACTGTTCCTAGCTAACTTTTTCAAGTCGAAAAAGTGTAGCGTGTATGAGCACACACTAGCAGATTGCGAAAGGTAATCAATTACATTTCGGTTTTCCTGTTTCCGAAGACAACCGAATGTAAGTACAATCGCCAATGACCAAACTTTCTAGGTCGCCACATTCCCATTGGACATCTATTTCTCTCGTCTCACAACCTTTTCCTCAAACCCCATCTTCCAAATACGCCTCCCCGGACAATTCGTGCTGGAAAACTGTGATTTTTCTCGGTTTTTTTTTTTTTTTGTTACCTGCTGACCGATGCGGTTTCACGAGCCTACCGTGTTTATCGTAGTGTCCCCGATATTAATTAACAAAGATCATTTGGTGTTTCGGACCCATTTCCGTAACGTTGGCCAACTGCTATGACACTAAATCCTAATGGTCCATAAAAATAATTGAAGCACTCTCTATTGAGGTTGTTTATGATAGAAAAAGAGGTGAATATTTTGGTGTATTTATTATGGTTTATTACTGAGGACCAGTATTTCCAATTTTATTCATTCTTAAAACAAAGGTAAATAAATGACAATATTTCATTGGCTAATTTTAAAATTATTCCAAGGATAAATTTATTCAAACATTGGAAATATTAGGCAATAAACAATAATAATAGTAACTTTAGAATAAATTTAGGTTAAGTTAATCTGTCAGTGTTTATAGAACAAGTAATTTCTAAAATAGCTAATTAGACCATAAACAATATCTATTATTACCAAGAAAATAAAGTAAATAAAGTGTATTGTAAAATTATTATAATTAAAATAAAGGCAGTTGTTATACGTACTAAAATAAATTATTATAAATATAACAAAACAAAAAACGATATGTTAAATAAAAATATAAATATAATTTAAATAAATCATATATTTATACGTTAATATTATTTTATATGTTCTTTATATATTGTACACAATTATGATATAAAGAAAAAAATGTTATTTTGTATACTATGTACTTTAACTAAACGCGTTTTGGGAGTAGGTAACAATTTTTTATAACTAAAATTGCCCGAATACAAATTAACAGCAGCCAATTAATTATACAAAAAAGCTTTGTTTTGACTGATAAATACTAAATGTTTTTAGGTAATCTCCAGAGAAAATATTCATTAATATTTCACACAAAAAGCTAAATTCAATATATGTTTTTATTTAATTGTACAAATATATCACATTCGAAATTAACTGGAATATATGTATATAAAAAAATATAATAATTATTAATATATAATAAGAAAAATTAATAATATAAATTTAAATATATTTTTTCTAATTTCTTAAATTAAAACAGGGTTCGATAATTTTAGCACCTAAACATATCCTAAAGGTGACTTTTGGAAATATATTTTGTCAACAAATATAGTTTGACTACGCCTATGTTTAATTAAGTAAAAATTCTTATGTCAATTAAGTTTTTAGTATTGATTTGTTTATAGAAATAATTATCAAATACGAATACAGCTCGACAGGTTTACATAATTCAATTATTTTCAATTAGTGTAAATTATTTCAACTTTTGTAAATAAAATTTATTAGTTAGTCGTGTTTAAACTGTCGTATGTGTTATAGTAAATTGCCGCTATTATATGTCAGCATACTGTTTATCTGCAATGTGAAATAAAATCCTTACGGGGATTTTACTGTAGAACGATTTCCTTTGAAAGTAATTGTGAATTAATTATATCAAAATATTCAATAATTTGTAAATTAAAATAAACGGAGTGATTTATTAATAATGTCTTTTAAATTACAGATTTTCTTGGAGCTCAATAGCACTAATTAGAAGCGACAAAACAAAACATAATGCAGTTGCAGGTAAGATTATTTATTTAACTTATTTTATTTTTTATGTACAAGGTTGTGTTCTGCAATTCTGGTGTCTAAATTAGAACATAAAGCTGACGTTCGTAATAATATAAACAGTCTAATAACTAAAAATCAGTAAAATAAATTGATTTTATAAAAAAAATTATTTAACATGTCCCAAAATATGTTTTGTACTAATAATATAAATATATAAATAAAAAAAAATTATGGAAAATTAATGTTCATATATTTGTAAAACATTTTACTTCTGACTTTTAAATATTTTATAAAGAGAAACATAAGTTTTTTTCTAAGAATTGACAATAAAATAAACAAGAATAGATTATTATAGTATTTACATGTACAATATGGCGTTACCCTCACAAAATTAATAACCACTAACCTAAATCGCTAGACAACTAATAAATAACATATATATTTATACAAAATATTAACATATAAAACACTATATCTCATCTTTTCAATACTCAATTAAAATATAAATTAAATCGCTCACCTTTATAAAAACAATATTTATTAAGGATCATTTTAAAAATAATTACTTTTATAACTAAAGATAAATAGCCTTTTGAATTCTTTCGCCTAAGGTGTCAAGACAATATGAATTATAAGTTACCCGTTGCTGCCTCCGTTCAGACATTTATTAAACCATACCTGTAATTACCCGTAATGTATTCCCAAAGATAAAAGGATGCAGACAATTTACTCGCCCTACACACGTATAGCTTATTAAAATTACTAATCAATGTATCGATTTAAAAATTTGACGATTCGTCCAAGTGGTAAGGATTCATTTACATTGATGGTATATTATAAATTTAGGAATATATGCACAATAAAGAAATTGACAGATTTGGTAAATGTTTCTATATAAAAATAACATTATTTTTATATATATATAAATAATTGAAACAAATATATTTTTTGATATTTTCTTCGACTGCATTTTTACAATATTTCAGTGTGCCTAAATGAAACACTAGATATTATATTTATTTATTTTTTTCGCAATATACTATTGGATATAGTAATTAGCCATATTAAAATATAATTATTATGTTATGATGAGGTTTAAGACTTTAGTGAAATGATGAAAATTGGAAAAAGTACCAGGATTTTAGGTAAATTGAAAATAAAACTCTATAACTTACATATATTTATTTGATAAATAAAATTTTTATTGAAAAATTTAATTATATGTATATGTTTTATATTCGAGTTAGATCGATATGTGGACCATTTTTTTAATTTAATGTATAATCTTTTCAAAATAATAGCTACACGTAAGTTTATAAATATATTTTTTTTAATATTTTTTTATGTTAAAAACATTGTAAGTTTAAGAGAAACATTCTGAGGAAGGCATACAAATTAAAAATTGCTGAAACATATCGTATGTGTAACTTGTAACAGTTTTATTTTCAATTAATCTAAAATCTTTTTCAATTTTTATCATTATTTTTAAATATCATTTATGTATAACCGATAATAATGACCACAACTTATTACAAGTTCGTCTAATTGCTCAATATTTTGCAAAAATTGTTATGTATTAATTATGTCGTAAGAATATATTATATTTATACTATACACTCTCTATTCTCTTTCTTAAATAAATCAATTTTAAAAACTTAACCAAAGATAAAATATATCGGAATTAGTTTACGGTTAATTACAAATGTGAATGCAGCCTAAACATGGTCCGAATATTAATTTCGAGCTTTGCGAATCAAAATACAGTCATTAGGCGAGAGGGTAGTTGTTTTAAAATGGAACTCGTAGCAATGGATTTATGTGTGTGTGTATGTATGGTGCTGGAGTCGAGGTCAAAAAATCGTACGAACTCTGCCGGGCACCAATTACGATTGTTACCGGATTTTAATTAATTAGCGAGGAATTTATTTCCGAAATACCGACCGGCCAGGCCGCGCGCTCGCTCGCTTTTTTCGAGTGAGAGAAAAATCAATTTTACGTTCCGGTTTCCGATTCATTTAAGAATTATATTATTATTGCGTTTGTTCTGTTCATTTTATGTGATAATATTGTACAGGATATTTTTGGTTAATGTTAAAATTAAATCGAATGTGTAAAGAATTTTTTATTACTCATATTAAAAAATATATTCTTTTACTTCTGCTGAATAATATATTTGTATGGGCATACTTACTTTTTCAAATATGAACTACACTTATAAAAAAACACTAATTTCACCTAAAAACAGTTACATCAGTTTAGTATGTAAATTTACATACTTTACAGAAAAATTTTACATTATGAAAATATAAAATACGTATATTTTATTATTAAGTTTACTTACTTTTTTTCGGTCAAAAAACATATATAATGTAGTAAATTAATTATTTTACTTAAAATTACAAAATTATATTATTTTTACAAAAAATTTATGTAAATCATCATTTTGCTGAAATAATATGTAATTTTTTACTACGGTTAGTTAACTTATTTAGTTAGGTGCAAGTTGATACTGCCATTTTTAACTATAATATTAATTATATATGTAAAAGGAAAATAATTGATGGGTTTGAAGGGTTTCCTTTCTCATATCTTCCAGCCATTAAAACATTTTTATTATATATATATATATATATATATATATATATATATATATATTTGAATAAAATACATACGATTTATAAATACAAACACAACGGTTGATAAAAATAAACCGCTATAAACATATTATAAGTGAACTGCAAAAATATTTTTCGGATTATATATATATATATATATATATATATATATATATATATATATATATATACCTATATATAGCTAGGTTTGTCAGCTGACATAGTTGGTATAGTTACGTATGTCGTACGAATACGTACATTTAATATTACGCAATGCCACTGTTGTGCAGAATCTACACCATGAAACAGTGGCATTAATTTATTTTTTAGTATTTAGATTTTAATTTATTATTATTTATCTTACGTATTAAATCTAATCTATTTTTTTATTTGATTTTAGTTGTATAAATATATTGAAAAAGATATATAATTTTTTAATATTCTATTTTTCAGTATAAATATAAATGATATTTATACCGAAAAATTTAATATTTAAAAAATAAATATAAAATCTCCTAGAACTGACATGGTAATAAATAAAATTCATAACAGTCGATAATCTACATAATACTAATGCATTTTTTTTTTTTCGCGAACACTAAATAAACTACATGGATCACACGAATCATTTTTATTTTTATTTTCCCGGTGTTTACTGGATTCGTAGCCAAACCACTAGAAGCCACCACTAGTAATTAAGCAAACGATTTATGTTGAAATAATGATAGGTGTTTGTAGAATGCGTTCGCTCGTTGTGGTTACATGAGAGAGGAAAAAGCCCCGAATGTAAAACTGTTTTCATTTTCACAAATTCATATTCATGATTTTCATCAGGGCGTCGGTGTGGTTTCATAGCCTGCATATGATTAATATTTTTGTTTCGTATTTAATTTCGCCGTTATGTTGAATATTATTAATATATTATTAAAGAATACTGTTTTGGAGTATTTATACACAATTTCTTTTGTTATTTTTTTTTTTGAAAACAGTTGAAGAAGGTTGCGCGCTATAAAAAAAAATTAGTTTATATATATATATATATATATATATATATATATATATATATATATATAAACAAATTTAAAATTTTAGAATTTTTAGATTCTGAACTTTTAATACAAATATATGCAGAGCTTAATAGATATAAGAAGATTGATATATGACGTATTTTTTATATTTTGTCTTAAATGAATAACACATAAAATATATGGCAGCTAAAATTAATGTAAGTTTATCCGTTTACATTTTTAAAGTATTAATATAACTCATTTCTATAATTATTTTTTTTGTCAAAAATTACTGTTGCATTTGTTATTAAAGTTTTGGAAGTTTGAAACTAAAAAGTAGTTGATAATTTACTGATGTTCATGTCATTTTAATTAAATCTTTTATTTCCATTTTAATGTAATAAAGTAACTTTATAAAGAATTATATTTAACGTAATGATTAATAATTTTTGCAAATATAAAATAACCAATATTACTAGAAAATGAATTAAATTAGTGTATAATAATTATAATGAATAAAATTCAATGTTAATTTAAACAAATAATTAAATTATATGAACAATAAATTGCAATTTATATAGATGTAATTATTTTAATTTAGAAACTGATGGAAACTGAAATATCAGTTTATAATTATTTAATTCGCAAGAGTCGACATAATTACATTATAGATTTGCGTACATTTATATATAATTCAATTTTTATTAATTGAATTAGTCTAATTTGTAAATTAAAATATTGCAAATAAAAAACCCAAATTATTTATATAAATAAACATACTAAATACCACAGAACTGCTTTCAAAACAAAAATTAGAACATTTTTAAAGATAGATATTATACAAAATAAACCGTAGAAACATACTTTTTTTTGCAATCAACTAATCTTATATGTCCCATAGTTTGCAAGCAAACTGAAAAAGCAGTAGTGACGTTTGATTTGCCGCTGCCTATTAATTTAAATAAATAAACATCTTAAAATATAATCTAGTCGTTAGTTCTTGGCAACGGTTACAATAAAATTAGCAACCGCCTAGTCTTCAAAGAACTCAAGTAGTACGTAGTAGAGTGTGCCTGTGCATAGTACAACGTTCGTTTGATAAATCTGCCAAGATTAGCCGGGTACGATCTTCTGATATTAAACTTGTCCCAAAGAGTTACCGTACCCAAAGCGTTCTTTAATGTCGCACTAATGATGTACAAGACCTGATCCGGTATTCTCCGCAGTTTCGTCGTACTTTATCGACTGGCGAATCATCGGTGCACGACTAACGTCTCCTTACGGATTCATTTCTTCATCGGTAAATTCGATTTGGATTCCGAGGCAATGGTTGAATTTATTATTTACAATCTAAATAGAATAATGATGAGACATTTTTTTTTTGTTAGGAAGCGGGTCGATATTGTATTGAAGATTGTGACCGATTGGTACAATATCATAACGTAATATCAATTCACTTTCGTTTCGATTTTGCTCGAGAGAAGGAATATTTTTATTCTTTATCAAGTAGACTTGCAATGAATAGAAATTGAGTTTGTTTTTGTAAATTTGTATTGGGTTTGTATGTACTATTGCTTTCTACTAATATTTTAGATTTATAATATAGTAAACTATCTTTTAAAACTCATTATAATAGCTTTAAGTTGTATCTTTGAAACTTTAGGTTGAAGTTCTGCTTATTTTATATTAAATACAAAACTGAGCGAATATCTAATGTACGTTTGGAGCTCATGCAATAGATAATAGTAAAGAGTGTAAGGAGTAACAGTTGTTACGCCCCACGTTTTTTGTTTTAAATTTTACAAGTATTGTCATAGCTGTTCAAAGTTCACAATCACAAATTTTCAGAACAATCTGTATAGGGTTATAAATTTGTATGGAGCTATTTTATACTTTTTAATCCATTTTAATTAATCAATATGCAATTTGTTGAATGAAAATTTTAAATAATATTTGAATAAATAAATGAAAACAAAATGAAAATTAATAAAAATATATGCAAAAATACGAAACAAAATAGAAAATAATTACAGTAGATCAATAAGCAAACGTAATTGTTTATTCGTGTATTAAATGTTTCATCTAATATGATTAGAAGAATGTAATTTATCTAAAAAAAAAACTAAAATATATAAATATTTAATAGCATTAATAAAATATTTATTATTAAACATTTTTTTTGCAACACATTCTAAAATATCTTTACTGCATTCCCAATCATTACCTGTCGTTTTTATAAGCGAATATCCTCAGTGACAATATTTGCCGAACCAGCAAGTATCAGTTAAACACATCAGCCAAGAACAAAACAACCGATTGTCCTTCAGAGAAACATCGCACATTATTAGATTCTCGGTACGTTTACTCCGGAGCGGATATCCAGCCAACAACATATTCAACGCCCGATTTGGTTCCCGGACTTGTTACCAGGACGAATCAAGCTATTTAATATCATCTGCACGACAACAACACTGCACTGGATTGCGAACGAAGGACAGAAGCCGAGAAGGGAGTGTGTGTGTCTGTATTTGTGGAGGGGTAATCCATGCACAGTGTGCCTTGTTGTTTGAGCTGATAATGTGCTGGGGGAATTAACTTTTGTGACATAATATACCTTGTTGGTGTGTGGCAGATGAAGCTCGAATATGTTTCGGTGTGCACACACCATGTTTTGAATAGAATATGGGATAAGATATGCTAGTTTGCTTGAATATTCAGCTGGTAGAAATATTTAAATGCTAAACTGATCTTTGTAACTAAAATTTGGTACAGTTTTTTTTTTATTATCTAGATGAGATAGTAAATATCAGAACAAAAGTTTATCTAGGTAATAAATGATTAAATAAATTTTTAACATATATGCACATATTATGAGAAATCATAAAAAAGTTTCATTATTCCTTTACAAAGATAGTTATTGATATTTTTAAAAGAATTTCATGTAAATTTCGTTTATAAATTAACTTTATATATTTAAAATTACATTAAAATAATATTAATTTACTAGTTTTAAAAGTTTATAAAATTTAATTAAATATCAATCAGATGCATAAAATTATTACAAAAAAAGATAATTGTTATAATTGAAACACATATTCATATATTAAAATTTTACTTCATATTTTAATTAATTAATTGATTTTAAAATAAAATGATTAATAAACACTTTGACAAAAAGTATCGATTTTAAATTATAATGACAAAATTATTATTGATATCAATAAAATTATACTTTTTTGTCAACTTTTCAAATTTCTAATCGCAAAATTATATACTGTTATCATTTAATCAATGCTTTTTCGTTGAGTTAAACTTAAAATATTTATTATAAAATTGGTTGTATCGATTATTTAATAAAATAACTTTTATTACAATCTACAACATTTTAAAATTTTATATTACCATATTTATTGTACATGATAAAACAATGATGTAGTTTTAAAGTGTCAATTAAACGCTTCAATTATTTATTAATGAAGCATGAGTTGATTGACCCAACTACCATTAATCATTTTGGTGATTCGGCTCACACAAGCAAAGTAAACAAAATACATACAAATACATTAAAAATTAAAACAATTCAAGTGATTTAGCAGTCTTTGTTTTTGAAAGTTTTAAATACATCGACCTAAATCGTTTCCGGAAACAGACATAAAACTTGGCTGGTCCAAGCTTTAGCTGCATATAGATTGCTTAATTCATATTTCATCTGTACTACTGTCTAAATAGCATAGAGATTACAATAAAGAGTTTTTATAATTGTATTTTACCTGCGAATTTCGGTGACAGTTGCTCGAATTTGAAGAGAAATAATATTTTTATCTCTTTGACAAAAATGGAAAGTTATTACAGACATTACAAAAAATTTAGACACTTTTACATAATTTTTAGATGGCGAATTTAAATCAATAGTGCCAGTAGTGTTTCAAAGAGAGTTGACAGTTTAATTGCGTAGTTAATTATTGGTTATACAACTGCTCTTTAATTTTTGCAAAAAATGTATGATTTTATTTTTTAATATTGTTGCCAACTTTCAATGAAAAAAAAAACATTTTACTTTGCTTAAAGTATTTATGTAATTTCAAATATATTTTTTAGAAGTGTCTATAAGAAAAGCACAATTATTTTTACAAACTTTAAAAGGTTGTTAACTGACTCTTCACGACTTTATTTATCAATCTCTATGGTTTATATAGGTAAAATTTGTTACTCGTTTGTCCGCCTCGCTACCGTCTTCACGTTCACCGTCCGATGCGTTCACGAATTCATTCGGAATTAAACTTAGTATTTATGTTGTGCTTCGTTCAAACAAAACAGCTAACTTTCGCCTCCGTCATGAATTGTTAAACTATGTACTTTATGCCGCGTTTCCCTTGCACCCACCACTCCCCTTATCAAAAAAGCATGCGCAACGTCTGTATAAATATTTTCCTTCTTCGGTATTTTTTTCGGTCGGCGCGCTAGGCGTCGAGACGATGGGGATGCGTCTTATAAGTTTCAAGTTTATGGGAAATTATTGGTATGAATATTTTATAAAGTGCGGAGAGATGACTGCGGCTGGCCGTAGTGCATGTTTTAAGAAAACTAACCCGTATTGCTTGCACGGTAATCTATTTTGATACGGTTTGAAATGTTGGATAAAATATTACGTCAAAAGAAAATATGATGAAATGAGTAGTTTTAAAATTAAATAAAATTGAATACATAGTGAATCAAAAATATTTTTCATTATTATTATTTTTAAATATAAGATAATTTAATAGTATAAAACATGATGTTCAATTTATGACATACCATTTATACAAGTACTTCAATTTTATTTGCTTATATAAATTCAAAAATTTAATAATAATACGTCTTTACATAATAAAATAGTCAAATAAAAGCAAATAAAATTTGATCTAATTTATTTCAAAAATTATCGTAATAGGTTTTTCATAAATGAAACAATTGAATAATAACAATTTACTTTAATAGTTTGTTTGTTAAATATTATAAAAACAATTATAATTTTAAATATTGTTTAATGCGTTTTTTTATAAAATTAGTAAATAAATTGAATTTTTTCATTCATAGCACACTTATTACAACTAGTTTTGAAATTAATTAATATAGGTTGATTTTGCGTTTTCCTCAGTTTATTTTATTTATCGAAATCAATGTTATAGCTCTTACAGTTCTCGAGCTGGCAATAGTTGGACATTTAAATTGAATATCCTGTATATTGATTGCTATTTATAATACTTCTCATAAAAGTTTTTAAATTTGCTTTATTATGTCAATTCTAGTACGTTTATTATATAAGTATCATTAGAATAACAATTAACTTATTTTAAATAGTTTATTTATATTTATTGAACATGTTTTCAAAAAGCATTAGCAAAATTTAAATAAGCTATTTTTATTTTTATTGATAACTTTCAAACAAATAGAAAATATTTAGTAATATATAAACATTTATTTAAACTTCTCAAAAGTCAAACTAAGTAGATAATCATTTTCTATATTTTCCATTAGCATTTTCCTTAATAATCATTTCAATTCAGCATATGCAATTTTCTGCACAACATCCTAGTAGGTGACCAAATTGTCAACAATACAATCAAAATAACCAAACACACACAGACACATTGTTCCTGGCATAAACATACACAGCGGTGACTCCACCCGAGTTACTTGTTAATAAGGTCCTATTTGAGTATTTCGTTATCGGGATGACGGGCAATAACTGGAGCCCGGTTTGTCTAACTAGATGTTTCCGGGGGAGTTTTGAAGCTAAGGGCACAATGTCCGGTTCCCTGGCATTGCTGTGCCGCAGCCAGTGATGGCTGCCAACTGAGATCCAACCGAGATCATTCGGCCGACACTAAGATAATAATTGTTTTAGCTTGGCGTTGGTCTAGGCTACGATAGACAAGTCCGACTTTACCTAATATTGTGGTTTTCAGCTATTCTCTGTTGCTGTGAGAATGAATAGTTGAATTTTATATTGTAACTAGGTAAAGTGCCATGGCGTTGCTATAAGGTTAATTCTTTAACACAGCTAACAGCTACAATTGAAATACATGTTTATATATTAAAATTATACGTCATATTATGAATTTAATAAACATTTAATAAAAGCGGCCAAAATTTTTTACATATAAACAATTACGAACGCATGCTAAGGCAACTTTATCTAGATAATTTTTCAATAAGTTAAAAGAAAATTAATCTAGATTAGCTAATAAATATAAATTTTAATTTTATGTAAATAAAGTAAAACGAAACATAACGATTTTTATTTAGATTTTTACTACATATTAAAAAATAAACTCACATTAAAATTATTACGTGCCATATTATATATTAAAATTATTAAGTGCCATATTATATATAACATTTTATAATACGAAGGGTTATATAAAACATTGTTAAGTTTTTTGTTACCAACTGATTAATTAATGAGACTTTAAAAACAGTTGACAATCTAGTTGTCTAATTATCTCACTGATTAAGGTTAATGATTTCTGATAATATAAGATCTATAATAAAAGCACACACGGAGTATTTTGTTAATTTTTGTAAATTTAGTTGAGTGTTTTCTAATATTGTCAACTAGTGATATGTTTGTAGTTCAAAATAATGCTACAAATGTTAAAATATATAAAGTGTAGAATAACGTCTATCATATAATAATCCTAATCTCAAATGCAACCAGGACATCTGGTATGTACAAGTTCCTAGATTTGATCCTTTCTGATGTTTGCACGTTAAATTTCCTAATACCAGATATTACTCAGAATTATTTTACATTTACAATATTAATATAGACAATAGTAATAAAAATATAATTAGTTTAAAATGTTATTTTGCATTAGTTGTTAAAAATATATATTTGAAAATATAAATATATTTACACTGTTAGATGTTTTATTTTTTATATAAATTTTACATTCTACATGTTAAATTTTAAAATCGAATAAAAAAATATAAAATAGTACATTTAAGCGCAATATTCTTTTACATAATAATTTTGATAGTATAATAAAAAATAATTATGAAACCAATCAGCGAAAGAGTTTAAGTACTAGGAATAAAAGAGCGCATGTATGCGAGTCATAAATGTGGATAAAGCTAGAGTTGCTTGTATGGATAGAAATATTTGGAGAAAACTAATTTAGAGATAGTGGAAAGAGTTTATGCCACACATTTTTGGGTTCATGGCGTGATTGTGTGTGTAGCAATTAACAAATCAAACTCATCGAACAACTAGAAGAAACAGTAAAATTAGATAACAAAAAAGACGATCAAAAAAGAAAATACAAATTACAAAAACTTTTAACAGAAAATAAAATCAAAAAGGAACAAGACATATATAAATACATCAATCCGAACAGACATGAAGAAAAACAAAACACAAAAAAACAGAACAAAAAGGACAACGACACAACAACACACAACTTCCCACCAAGATACCACAACTTCACCACGACAACACTCACACAACAAGAACAGGACCTTCTACAATACGGACATAAATACGCACCAGTACCGAAGAAACCAAATTTAGCAAAAATAGCAATCAACATAGAAACACAAACAAATAATCATCCCGATAAATACTATCTACACCAAGAAATAGGAAACAAACTTAAAGAATACAGCACACAGGTAAGCATATGTCATGATGATGTAGAGAACCATAATATTCACAAAAACCAGAATAAAATTATCAAAGACAGTATTACCACCATAAAACAAACAATTACAGACAATAACATAACTATTACAAAAGCAGACAAAAACGGAGGACTAATTTTAATTGACACAGACACATACATCAAAAAAACAGAAACCTTCTTAAACGACAACAACATAATAAAACAGAAAACTAATCCTTTACTCACATACAATAAAAAACTTCAAAATAGCATAAAAACTAATAACGATACACTCAAAAAATTCAACATAAACCCATATTACAATAAAGAACGCAATCCAAAAACTCCTACATTACATAGTTTAATAAAAACACACAAACCAGATCACCCTATACGACCAATAACATCGTCAATATCCTCTCCTTCACACAGCATCGCCCAACAATTAAACAAATTTCTCTTACACACTCTAGAATACAAATCACCTTACTCCATAAAAAACTCAACAGAATTAATTTCACATATTACAAACATTAACAAAACAAATAAAAACAACTTCATCATTTGTTCATTTGACATAGTCAATTTATACAATAATATACCAATAGCTCAAACCATCCCACTCTTAAAAACACTTTTTGAAAATAACATCGACAAATTAAATATAACAAAACTAGAAATAGATAATTTAATAGAATTATTCCATATAATAACACAACAAAATTTCTTCTCTTTCAACAATAACATATATAAAATGACAGACGGATTACCAATGGGATCACCCCTTAGTGGTATATTAGCTAATATATTTATTGACTATATCGAAACAATAATTTTTTCAATACCAGAAGCAAAAAACATAATATTATGGAAAAGATATGTAGACGATATTTGTTGTTTATGGACAGGTACAATAGAAGAAATACACATTTTTCTACAAAAAATCAATAATATTAACACCAATATCAATTTTACTCTAGAACTAGAAGATAACAAAAAACTTAATTTCTTAGACCTAACATTAATTAATACATCTACACAAATACAATTTGATATATACAGAAAACCTACCTCAACAGACATAATAATACCATACTACTCAGCCCATGCAATTAATATCAAAAAATCATCTTTCCGATATTTATTCACCAGACTCATAAATACACCATTATCTGAAGAAAATTATTATAAAGAATACAATACAATTCTCCAAATAGGTCACAATAATCAATATCCACCCGAATACATACACAATATTTACAAACATATAAAATCAAAACAAATCATACAAGAAATTTACCCTCATAAAAAACCACAGAGAAAATACATTTCAATACCACACTATAAAATATTACACAAAACCATCAGGCCCATTCTAGAAGACTCTAACATAACATTAACTTCCAAATCACATAACACAATTGAAAAAATCCTTATAAACACTAAACCAAAAACAAATCAATTAGAAAAAAGTGGTGTGTATAAAATAAACTGTTCAGATTGTCATAAAGCATACATTGGTATGACATCTAGAAAAATCATTACCAGATTTAAAGAACACAAATCCAATAATCCACCGTCAGCTTTAAGCACACATCTTGTTACTGAATCACATAATATAAATCCAAACAATATCACAGTATTACACACAGAATCAAACATATCAAAACTATTATTGCTAGAAAAGTATGAAATTTTAAAACATAAATATAATAATGAAGAACTTTTAAATGACAATTACATTTTTACTGAAAATCATATTTTTAAACATTTACCGCCATTTCAATAGGCGACACAATATTAAAACAACAAATTTTTCAATTGACCTTCAAAAATAAATATACAAATTCAGACTCGACAATGACATTGACTAAGACGCAACAAAATACTATGACGTGATTTACTGTTTCTTCAATTTATTCTCAATTTTAAATTTTATTCATCTACAAAACAATATTTACAATGAAACATTAATAAACTTAATCATTTAAGGTCAGTACATAAATTAAATAATTTTTAATACATATTTTCTACATCGTCATGACATGTGCTTGCTTAACATAACCTAAATATAACCATAGTTTTATAAAATAATATTATAAGTAATAATTTTAAAAGAATATTTTTATAAAATAACGTTTATGTAACTAGAGTTTTATATAAAATTAATATATTGTGTTATTTCAGGAGGCTTTGATAATGGCAATAAGCGCCGAAATTAATCAGCCAGATATAAAATAAAATTATATATCAAATATAAATAAAAAAACAAATATATTGGTTATTCTAATTATTTACCTACATCTATAACAAATCAAAATATTACATAATCTTAAAGTTTATAAAAGTAAATTACATTTTCATTACGCTGTAACAATTTCGGTTAAAAGAATTAAAAATCAACAAACAGAGGCAACATATAATGCCGCAATTACAATTAAAAATAATTATAAAAACAAGTCCTTATTACAATACAACACAGTATCCCCAACGAGGCAGCGAGAAATCTGTTCTACTCTTAAAAGACATTACATTCCTCGTACATTCAGAGCCCCAGTTTAAGTAAAGGATTTTCACGGTTAATCGCAGCGATTCACCGGGTATTTAGAATAACATTTAGATAAACCCTTCATCGTCCAGTTGAGTCGGTCCTCCGATTCAAATGGTCACCATTTCTTACCTTCCTATCTAGAAAACCCCCACCCTCCCCACCCAAATCCCGGATAGGAATTAGGCATACGACAATCTACCGAATCCCAGATTCCTTAACGGTGCTCGGAAGAAGAATTCTTATCTTCCCATTGTTCCCTTCTCTAATGAATTCAAATCTAAGAGGCGGTACGGGAAAACGGCGAGCTTTGCATCAATTTACATAATTGTATATATTGATGTTCATTAACGAATGTTGTTCCGTCGTTGTCGCTGGGTTGTGACTAGGCTGGGTGCGCGGCGGGAATTAGTTGGCTGTGTCTTGCTGGCTTGTTGAAAGTTTAACACGAACGCCACCGAGGATAAATGGGCGACGAACGGTTTCGATGCCTGCTGATGACAACTGGGATGTAGTAGTTATATTAGATGGAAGAAGTCATTTTTGATGTGTTTGTTTGATTAGTTGTTTCTGGAACATTATGCCTAAAAGATAATTAATTTGCGAAATATTTAATAAAAGATATTTTTGAAATAAATTATTTAATAGTATATTATTCAACAAATATGCAATGATGGTTATTAATTATTATATTAGGGGAATATTATGAATATGGGTAAAGCGAAAGATTCTTGTCTTGAAAGGAATATTTGGCACAAACTAATTTCTGCTTGAATAAAAAAAGTTTGTTCCACTTACTCAAGGATATATAGTTTGATTTTTATATGTATTAATAATTGGAAACTTAAAAAAAACAAATAGTGAAAAATCTTTCAGAAGTCATTATATTAAAATAAAAAACTTTAGGTTTAAGTTCTGTGTAATTTAAACTATACGGAACTTAGATTTGATTTTTTTTTTATTTATTATTTATGACACTTTCTACTAACAAAATATAATTTTCCATTTTGTTTACCTAATTTAAAATATTTCATAATAAAAACACTTCAAAAATTATAGTTTTAAAATGTCATAGATATAAATAAAAATTTCAATATCATTCATTCCCCATAATATAGACATCAATACCAAATATTCATTTATCCCTACAGCATTTTTTAATCAAGATAAACCAATTGGAAATAGCCGGGTTGCCATAAAACGAAATAAGTTTTGGGTGGACAATAAACGCTGTTTGATTTATATTGCGCGGAAGAGATAGCCCGATGAACAAAGATCGTTAGGATACAATTAGAAATTAATCTGAATAATAGTAATGACACCGTTCGACAGATGGCACTATCGATGCATCATTCACACGCTACACTGAATTCGTTGCTTATCGAACTTTCAAATCTCGGTCTCTGGGAGCCGATCGTAAATTATACCCGGAGTAAATGGTAGCTATACTTGGAATCGTTTGTATTTGGCAGACAAATACTGTTGAAACATTTTTACAATAGTAAAAAATCTTTTAGAATTTACTGTTTTAAACGTTTTGACGTACTCTACGTACATCATCAGGAAAAAATTATATAATAACAGGAAATAAATAGAACATAGAAACAAGTTACTAGAAAACAAATTAAGTACCTAGATTACAAAAATTTTAAATTATTAATTAAAATAAGCCAAATTTTATTTAAATCAATATTTTCACACTGATTGATGTTATTTTTCTTTATAAATTTCTATTGCTTTTCTCATCAATCTACTGTTAATATTGTTGGGTCTTGCAATTATAATACTATCTTTGAATTTTACATCATGACGATTTTCTGATGTATGTGGTGCAATAGCAGATTTATCTGGATGGTTTAGACGTATTGATTTCTTATGTACTATTAATCTAGTAGCAATAGATCTATAGAACTTAATCCTATAGCCTTTTTATTTTTGCAATATATATAGTTAAATTATTTTATTTTTAATTACAACATTTTTTGTATTTTTTAAAACTAAGTGACAATTCTATAATATGTTATTAATTTAATCACTAACTATGCAATGCGATTGTAAATTATTTTCGAAACGTTTGATTGATTGATCAATTCATTTAATCACTTTGTTAACTAACAAAGTTTTGCATAAAGCTTCAAGCAATGTTCAAATTATTTATATATTAGAAAATTATGTTAGTTAAAATTAATACATACATACATACATACGCCATATACCCAAAAGGGTGTGGCACAAACTAATGATTAGTTATTACTCAAACCAGTGAGTTTTTAAAATATTACAAAACATCTTTTGATCAATAAAAATTTGTTCAGGACCTTAAATATCTTTGGTTCGCATTGCATTCACCAGGGACATTTGGAGTCCAGTCCAACACGCTACCATTGGCTTACTACCGTCTGTATCTATTATTACGAAAATTATAATAATCTCAAATTGTTCTATTATATAAAGCGAATATTTACATAAAAATTTAACCGTCTCATTTTCAGTTAATGAATAAAACATCATATGTAGATACGGAATAAAAATTCTACATAATTAAATACTTTTATCGTAACTGCGTCGACGTATATCCACCTATAATAAACCCAGTTAAGTATTGTTTACGAAGTTGTTTCCAAAATAAAAAAAAAAATACGTAATTAAACTTTTATATTCAAACAGTTGAAACAAAACGGTGTGTAATGAAAATGTGTAATAGCTTTTAACGCAACATATACGAACAAAAATTGTGAGACATTTTCTATTCGAAATAAAGCTAGACTTTACTGTATAACGATAAAACAACAATAATAAATCTATAATAATTAACGGAGAGTAGGTGATAATTAGAAATACTTTATTTTAAATATTTATTAGGTTTGTTTAGCTTTATTTCCTGTAGTAGATATAAATTTGATGAAACAAGTGATAAATATCTAGATTGAGACATGGTATTTGGTTTTGCGGAAATTCTACCAGTATGAAAGAAATAAAACTGCTTAGGTTCAAGTTCTGTATTAAAATTAATTTATAATCGACGTCTATATGAAACTCAACGCTCGTCTTTATCAGGAAAAACTAATGACAAATGACATTACAGTAAATAACACAACATAGAAACAAGATACTAGGTAACAAATAAGTGACTAGATACTAAAATTTTAGAGATTTTTAATTAATGGAAGACAAATTTTTAATTCAATGCTTTTATACTTAAAACTTCATACTAATTAGTATATTTATTATTACATGTTTATTGGATAATAGATTATTTTACTATTTGAATATGTAGAAATCGGCCAGCAAATAATTTTGAACTTATTATTATTATCATTTTTTTAATGGTATAAAACATGGAATGAGAACTTTGTTAATCAAAACTATAATAAATAACATTTTCAAATTTATTTTTAGAAAAAATTACTTATATTGAATAAAATATTTTAATTATGTATTTTAAATAACGCGTATTTTATTTATTGCATTGTAAGCATATATTTGTATTTTTGATATTTATTTAATTTGACGTTGCTCAATATAATTTATGCATATTAATACAATTTTATATAATCAAAAATTATAAAATGTAAATAAATTGAACTAATTTAAATTAATTATTAACTATTATTATTTATTTTGTAATCATTACACATTTCTTTTATCCTGATTATATATTATATTATGCATAAAAAATACACAATATCATATATGTACACAGCATATAATATAAATAAAAAATTGTTTTTAAAAATAATATATTTAAATTGAAAGATAGATTGCAAAATAATATGGCACATTTTTGTTTTTTTTTGTATTTCAATCATATAAAATAAAATTTTATTTTTGCAATATGTTTACGTGAACTAAATATAAATATTATATAAACATAACTCGTCCTTGTATTCAAAGCTACAATAATAAAATATTTGTGTGCATACGTTCTTTACAAGAATAGCCAAAATGATATCCGAGTGTATTATCGAACAAACAACTTTATCTATAACAATTTCAATGAGTGATGGGCATTTATGCGTAAAAAACTGTTGTTTTACGTACGTCCAAAAAAATGTGTAAAAAATATAAAATATGTAAAAAACGTAAATATTGTTATAGTTTTAGTTCTTTATTACGACACTCGGTAGCTTTGTATTTTTTAATTTCTTAAATTAATATGATAAGTTATATAAATCAGGTGTTTGTGTGCACAAATTTAAAATGACGGAATGTCCAAGATCAATCAATTTTTTAAAATTTCATTATAAATTAGTCAAACAAAATAAAAAGTATTCTGCTTTGTACAGGTTATTTTAATAAACAATGCAAATATACTAATTACATATTTTTTTTTTATTAGGAATGTGCTGCTTTTGTTCATATATATATATATATCGAAAGCTTGGATAGTATTTCAATTGAGTTTCATTTATCAAAAGCCCTAAAAAGCTTTAACTCACGGCAATTTTTATCTTTAACTATTGTTAGCCAGTCACGACAAATCTCTCTTTCTATATATATATATATATATATATGTATTTAATTAATTGTAAAATGTATGAATTTTTTTATTTTAATAAATAAGTATTATTATTGCTATATTATTATAATAATTGGAAATGCATTACTATAAGTTTCTTCTCATCTAAGAAAATCTTAAAATTCATATATTAAATTGTAGTTAGTTGACATTCTGTCTGCGATGTGAAGCAAAATGACATGATTGTTGTAGTGAGTCAAGTTTACAGTACTTGTCGTTAATTTTCAGCAAAACTAAGTTTATTATCATTGTAATGAGGTAGGTAAACACATCTCTATCAACATGTCTTTAGCATTATTATAATCACGTTGAATAATGGGCATACGCCTATGCTTTTGCACATAATTATATTCAGACTTTATGTATGCAGAGAAAATATAGGCATACATTTTCTCCTACTTGTACTTAACTCGACTAATAACAAAATTGTTATTAATTTGAGATTTAGTTTACGATGAAGAAATGCTAATGTAAGATGTGATATTACAATGTAGTATTTTCATATAGCATATCGTATATTATTTACGTATGCTTTGAAAATATTACGTCTATATTCGGAGTTTGTGTTTAATGAACAAATTTTAATATCTTAATTCATCTTTTATGTTACTGAACCTATTCAAAAACAAAATTAAATAAAATTTCATAAAATATTCATAAAATTTTGTTACCTAGTAACTTGTTTTTATGTTTTGTTTATTTGTTGTATATGTCATTTGTATCATTTTTCCTGATGATGGTGTACGTGGAGTAGATCGAAACGTCGATTTTTAATTAAAATTTATATAGAACTTAATCCTGAATTCTATTTATTTTAATAGTATGCTTTCTTTACTATTAAATAAACAATTATTAATTAGAAAGCCAGCCTTTTTGTAAGATCGTTTTTCTGATATTTAGTTTTATGAACTAACTAAGATAGTTAACTAACTACGATAGTTATTATAATTAAAAAAAAAAAACTAATATGAACTAAATACAAATATTTATTATACGCTCAAATTGATAGTGCGTAAGTGTACTATAACATTTCATTTCATTTTTTTTAACTTTTCTTCCGTTTTATTAAAATATACTTAACCCTTCGTATCCACACTGGGGTGTGACATACCCCAACAAAAATGTTTTCTACTGTTTCTTTTTTATCTCTCGATAAAAATGTATGGCACAAAGGTGTAAATAAAGTTAATAGTCCTTACTACTTACAGCCGTTTTTTCGAGCTCAGTGCATACATGGTACCCAATTTACGAGCCTGAAAAAATACACTGGGGTATATTACACCCCAGTGTGTGCTTTGCGTTGCATATTTTATTCTAGTTTTTTTTTCTGACAATTATTTTTCACACAGGTTAGTTGTATTAATATGTATTACTAAATTTTAAAATTCTAATTTTACTTATTATAGTTATTTGCGCGCACAGTTAACAGACTCATTGTATTTCCAAAATATTTTGTACAGATAAAGAATAAAGTATTAAATTTTACAATAATATAATTTTCAGGAACAAGTAATTATAAGATATTTATTTTCATGTTTGTGCATACAGCAGACCAAAGACAGAAAGACCAAAAATGTGTGTAAAATTTGTCATTTGTCTATGTGTGACGAACACAGAGCAATGATTTGTACCGATTGCGCTGACTAAAAATTCAATAAGTTTCGTTGTTTGGCTAACGTCACTAAATGTTCATATTAATAAAAATTTTATATAATTAGAATTTACAATTATTTTTTATATTATTGTACCCATTAGTTTGGTTTTATGTTTGTTTTTAATTGCTATTACATGTAATACTTTGAGAACCTGTTTTTATTTGTTTTGTTTTAAGATGATATAAATAAAACCTTTTGAACATCATGTATATTTATTTATTTTATTAAATATAAATTACACTTGTTAAAAACAAGTCTACTGAATAAAAACATATGGTTATTCTGAAATTTTATCTAATTTCTAATATTGTGTGGCCTGATATTTGTGTGGGGTGTAGTACACCCCTGTGTGTGTTGCGAGTAACAAAAATATAAGTGTGGGTACGAAGGGTTAACCAACTTTGTATTATAATATACTATTAATATAAACATCCATTTTATATATATTATATATAATATTGTGTGTTTGTCCGATGGAAACAAAAATATTATTACACCAACTAAAATAAAACAGTGAAACTTGAAAAACAGTGAAATGCAATAATGCGCACCATCTAAAAAGATCAAAAGAAATAATCGCATAAGTGGCGTAAAACAGCCTGAAGCAAGCAGGAGCGGCGAAAGCCTATCCAGCTATCCAACGTGGCGTGTGTGACACATCACCATTTTCTGTATCGTAGTCGACGGGGACTGTGTGACACAAACTGCTTCAGTGCGCACGCGCACACATACTCACAAGTGTCACATTGGCGTCGGTGCGACAGTAGCGCCACGCTGCGGTACTTTACCACGAGCGTTATATGTACTTTTTTTTTCTTTGCCTGCTTCTTAGACGTGCTGTGGTGGCACGGGCCCTATGGTGATGTATTCTTTCAGAATGATTGATGTTATTTATAGTAGGTTTTTAGGCTGACGCTTATACTGAGTTAGCGGTGCGTATGCCTCCGTGAAGAAAAGGGGTAATTTAAGTGGGGAATTTGTCGGTAAATGATGGAGAAAAAAGCCGGTATTAATAATAATACGTAGTTTTTTACTAACGTATTATTATATATTTGTTAGTTCCCATCAATTCGATAATCATAATACTTATTCTAGATTTTAACAAGCAAAACTTTTTAACATAGTAAAAAATTTTCAAAACTCATTATATTAAAATAAAACGACTTTATGTTGTAGTTCTGTATTAATATTTATTAATAATCGACATACTCAACGTACATCTTTATTAGGAAAAATAAAACACAAATGGCATTTATAGTAAATAAACAAAACATAGAAATAAGTTACTAAGTAACAAAACAAATAATGAGATCATGAAATTTATAAATTTTGAATTAATGGAAGCTAAATTTTACATGAATTAATACCGTTACACTGATTAATATTATCTTCTTTTTTTTTATAAATTTCTATTGCTTCTCTTATCAATCTACTGTTAATATTGATGGGTTTTGCAATTATTATAGTATCTTCTAATTTTACATCATGAAATTTTTAAAGAAAAAAAAGCACTGATTTAAATAAAATTTGGATATTTTATTAACTAGTTACTTATTTTGTTACTTAGTAACTGTAAATGTCATTTGTATCATATTTTTTTCTGATGAAAACGTACATTAAGTATGTCGAAACGTTGATTATTAATAAACATTAATACAGAAGTCAGAAGTCGTTTTATTTTAAAGATTTTTTTTAAGATTATCACTCTTAATGATGACATTACTGTCGAAATATCGATATTGAATCTTCAATAAATTTTTGTGAAACTTACCTACCTAGTTTTGTTTTTATTTTTATATTTTATAAATAAATATTCAATTATTGTTCGTAGTTAGTAGTATATGATACATCTATACATTTATCATCAATACTTACTTAAATAACTGCAGATTATATCTTAAAATATAACAAAACTAACTGAATAAAAATTTACGGAAAAACAACTTTACTTACCACTAAACTAAAACATTAGAAATTTATAAAACTTACATGAAAACTTTACAATATCAACATTGAAAACTTGAAAATACAACAAGAATAGTCTATCCGGATATTGAAGCTGCATAGACAGGTATATTTATACAACAGTTGGGTTGTTACTTTACCATCTAACATAACCGATAATTAATAGCAAGCTTTGAACAAAACTTTAACAAGCGATGCTGTTTAATGCATATTCATCAGATCCCGCTACCTACACGTAAAACTTCTGTTACATATGACTCTTTGTATTAGCAATCAACTATCTCTGTATTATCGTGCACATCCCACAATCTGATTCGGATGATATCCGATATGAAAGCAGACAGATTATGTATGTCTTTGTTATTGGGCGATAATGTGTAATTTGCTGGCTATATTAATTCAATATTGAGTCGATTGATTTGATTAGGTTTTTGTAGAAAAACATAAGGAATAAAAATATAGAATGTCTGTGCAACGATTTAAAAGTAATAATTTGTGTTTCAATTTTTCTTTTAAAAAATTCAATCAATATGAAAAAAAAATTCTTATTTAATTTAAATTAAATGATTAAATTTTAAGTTAATTTGTGTATTTTACTTAGGATTCTATCTATATACAAATTAATTAGTTATTTCAAAGAAAGTTTAGATAAATCAAAAAATAAAATTAAATAATATATAACAATTTATAAAAATATATATAATTTTATTTAATTACATTATATTTATATACTAAATATAATAGTCTACTCCAGAATTAAATGTTTTTTTTTAATATAATTAAAAGTTTTAAAATTATCTATTTTTGTTTTGTTTTGTATTTTTAAGCTAACAATATTTGAGTTGTCCTTTAGCCAATAAATGGATAATAATTGTCTGTTTAGTGTCCTTTTATCCTGATCTAAAAATCTTTATTTCTTTCAGCAAATTGTACATATCTCTTGTCCTAACTTAAACTGATGTCCATATTAAGATTTTTAATTAAAAGATGTAGTGAAATATTAACGATTGACTGTACTAAAATGTGATGCTATAATTAAGAAAAAAATTTTGTTGTTTGGCGGTAGATAATTTGCATTTTGGAATCATCCCTCACGAAATATATGTATGGAATAATGTTAAACCTTGTAATTATACGAGTTATTTCATTTTTTTTTTAAATTGACAGTTACTGTTAATATATATATTTATATATTAATTGTTTGTAAAACTATATGTGGGATTAAATGAAAATGAAGTTATTTTAAAAGTATATATTAAAAATACTTTATATATATACCAATATAAATTTGCAAGTATACGGCAATCTGGGACAAAAAATATGAATATTATTAATATTTCATCAATATTGGTGAATTTTCTATAGTGTTTAATTGTATGTTGTAATACTCAACAATTTGTAACTAATTACATACTAATATTTTTTTAAGTACATAATTTAAAATATACTCACTTTTATAAAAGTATTGTAGAAGGGGCTATTAATTCGGACAATTTTCTTCAGAATTTTAACAAAATCAAATCCGCAACATGTAATATTTATTTCCTCTCAATTTTAATTAAAATCATTCTTTTACAAATAAATATATATTAAATTGAACAATATTTATATAATTTTCCAGCAAAGTAATTATAATTAGTAACGTAGCTATTTCCTCCACAAGCAAACAAATAAATTTAATTAATATACTTTCTGGAAAACTTTAGTATGTAAATAATAAATGAAAACTATTAATTTTGTTTCATATTTACTGACGTAATGCAGCAAATAATATCTTGCTCTCCCTCGTATTGCTATGTTGCTTTTAATTGCGCGAGAGCTTTCGCGAACATGCCCAGTTTGCAACAACTATTTACAGCTTAAATTGTTTATTGCGAATATTACGTTTAGGCCTAAATGTTGTTACAACAAACAGCGTTATTTGTACCCGGTAAATAATGTAGGGAAATTTCAGTAGATTGTATTATTTTCTTTGCAAATATTTAACGGAGATTCGGTTGTAAGAATAAATTTTAGATTAATTTTTTAAATTTCAAAATGACAAAATATTACACAATTATAATATTTTTATAATATTATAATAACACTTTATTTATAATAATAATATAATAACACTTTGAAACTAAAATTATAGACATGGCCGTCTCAAAATGGCCATAAGTGGCACCTAAAAATTTATTTTTATTCTATTCTGATTAATTATTATTTTTCCATATGATATATATATATATATATATTAGGGTGGGTCGAAAAAAATTAATTTTGCCGGCTGGGTTTTAAAATGAAGGTTTTTGATATAAAAACATGCGGAACATCAAAAAAACATATCCAAAAACCAGCCATTTCTGACCAATGCGTTTAGAGATATAACCGATAAACTAAAAAAAGTGCTAAAAATGGCGTTTTGGGAGGCCTCGCGCGCCCCTTAAAAAAATATTTTTTTAAGTTATTTTGATGTTCCGCATGTTTTTATATCAAACCCCTAATATATATATATATATATATATATATATATATATCGACCAGAAAAAATATTTTGTTTTTATTTTGTAATGAATTATTCAAATGATTCAGCACGTAACAATATTTGACTACCATATTTTGTAAATGATGACTACAACTTATTTATAACCTAACCTAAAAAATATACGTTTTTAATATACAACCAACACGATTTAATATCAGCAATCATCCGATAACCACAGTTTGGCAAGATATCCAAACAGAACTAAACACCATCACGGTACTCATCGTGTATGCATAACCGGTGACCGAGAGGCATATTTACGTACGAGGTCTTTATTAATATTTGTACAAGCGCCGAGAACCGTTCCAGACACCCTATCGTCATTGGCGCTGCCGATTACCGCTTAACGGGTCTGCAGCCGATGCATCGCGATGGCTCGTTCAGTCCTTCCGGGCCAATTTTCGAAGCGATGAGAGCAGAACCGGGGCCCGACGACAGAGAGATGAGAGTAATTGGTAGTTGTTAAGCGTGTTTCTTTTTGACGTTAGGTGATGAACGCTTGATCGATAATAATTATCACACTTTTCTTCGGATCGCTGCGGGATAAGAGTAGACACGGTTGTGTGTTTGTAATACCTAGTTGGTTATAGAAATTGGAATGAAATGAAAATATACAGTTAAATATTTTGAAAACGGTTCAGCAAATCTTTTTGAAATTTGGTATATAGTTACAAGTATTTATATTCTATCGTCTGAGATATTTTACAAATATCTACTATCATTTGTTTTATAGATTCAAAATCAAATTTAATATTTTTGATGTAATGATATTAGTGATGATATTCTGTAAGCTGTACAGTACTACAGAATCGTTTATCTTCTTTTAATAAATTGAAAATTGCATATGTTGAAAAAAAGACATAAATTTTTATAGTACTATAAAGTTTAAGAACAAAACAGAATATTAGCATTACTTTAAAATTTTTGAAATAAACCAGTGCTAAAGTGAAATTATTTGTGTTTACGTAAAAATTAATGTTAATTTTTTATATTACATTTTTTTATTTATTTCTGATATTTTATGTAATATGTGACATTTAAATTAAAGTTGAAATAAGAAAACTATAAGTAAATAAAATTAATACATATACATAGATTTAAAAAATATGTCTATAGTCATCAATTTCTGTTATATTATTTTGATAAATAATAAATTATATGTTGCCTTTTGCTTCAATATTAATTATTTGACCTTTACGTCAATATTCATTAATGGTTAAATATTATAATATATTTTAAGATAATTCTTGGAAAACGTATGACAGATTGAAAAATATGAGCTTATAAATTGATACTTAAACTAATAAAATCGCAATCTGTCTTTTGCCTCTCGTTCTCAGTTTTTATATATGTACATTATATAAAAGAATGAGAAAATAGAAAATGGAAAATGTTTATAAAGATTATTATAGTAATCTTCAGGTCGGTTGCAATAATTTGTTCCGTAAATATTATATTAGAATATGTTTTTACACTATTGAGTTTGTTTGTCTTTAACAAAAAGTTAATTAAAAGTGTAAATAAATAAATAAAAAAAAAATGAACATTAAAACGAAAAATATTAAAAATTTGTTAGATTTTTAAAACATATGCATTTCATTAGTAATACTAAATAGAGGTTAACTACTAACTAGAGAGTAACACTAAGTTATGTTAATTCATCAATAAGTTATTCTAGATTAACTAATCAGAGAACAAAAAAAATCTATTATTACAAAAACCAGAGATAAATTATTGGATACATATAAAATAATTTACCAACAAAGAACATTAAAACATTATATTGAATTTAACAAAACTAACAAATTTCATTAACAAACAAAATACATAACACTGAATTATAAATATGTGCAAACAGATTCACCAGGGTTATTTACAAAATTACATATTATTACCTCTATCTTTTGAGCCCTTCTCAGAACCAAATCTATTCTCAACGGCGTCAATTGGTTTAACACCTCCGGGCTTTGAATCGCATTTAGAAATTAAACGATCCTTTAACCGTGCGGCGGTCGATCTTGCTTTGAACACTTTTTTTCTGCCCGAAAGAAATTTCACACCTAAATAAGTACGTTGTAGGTTTCTATTTACCAAACGATTCGAATGTGAAAAAAAAACTATACAGATATACATATTATTCGTCAAATGAAATTGTAGGTTTGTAACTTATAGTTTAGTTTAGACGTAAAGAATTTTTTAATTGAGACTGAATACGAAAATTTACTTTGATTGGAATAATTTTTTTGTGGAATGAATTTGGTTTGAAGAGGTTGCAAATTATTGCTTGAAAATGATTGATAGTAATATTGATAAACAAGACATTAGCAATTATTTGAGATAGAAATTTTTATAACATTTATGGTGAAAAATCAGAAAATAAATAGATTAAATTATAGTTAATAGCTTGTAATTTTATAAGCCCAATTTTTAACTTAATTTTATCAAAATTACTGAAAATTACTAAAATAATCAATATTATTTTTTACTAAATTTAAAATAATATATTTAATTTTGTGGAATATTGCAAATTTTTATAATTAATTAATATACAAAATAAATATTTATTGAGGAATATGTTTAATTATGCTAATATTTCATACTTTTATAGGAGTATTATTTTAAAACTACAAAATATTTTACTTTATATTACATGTATAAAACTGTAAAACTTTTGCTAATATAAACTTTTTAAAACTTTCATAACTAAAACACGGAAAGCTAATGTATTTTATAAATATAATCAATAAGTAAACAAGATATTTAATACGTAGAAATATTGGTAAACATTTTATCTTATAAATAAATTACTCCTATTTGTTTTTATGTTTGTTCTAAAACTATGCTAACAAGAAATACATATTTCAACATTTAATTAATTTATATTTCAATATTAATTAAAAATTAAGTGCAGTGAAAATTATTATTTAAACAAATTTAAGCAAGCTTCTGCCAAAAGTTCCAATCCTAAATACATATTATTTGTATTCTGTTTCAAAGCCAATTTTGTTTTCACAATTACCTAGCCGTTTAAAACAAAACGTCAAAAATAAGTTATAGCAGCGATATAACGCCAAACAAACGAGACAGGTGGCAACAACGCGACAGAGTGAAATCAGAGAAAATTGTAAAACATACGCAGACGATTCGTTCGACGGCGACGAAGGGAATGCTCGTGTTCTGTTTTACCCCTTCCAATAAAGTGCTCTATTTATTTGCCCGGGAAAAACGAAGGCAAAGCGCGGGGAAATGCTGTTAAAAGAGCAACCGTGTTTATATGTTTATGTTTATGTTGATGTTACTGGCAAATATCGTTTTGGATGGTCGCGATTTTCGTCTGTGTACCGACGAGCAACAAGTCGTGAAGGTTGCAGTGGTTTGGAAACGAGGTTGCGTTCTCCACGTATTGTTCTGGTTTTAATATCGTTGATTGTATTTATAATATGTACATTAACAAAATAAGTTTGTAGGTTATTTAAGATTGTATAATTTTAATAAAGTAATACAAATTTTATGTGCTTTTAAATTTATAGTTTTTAAAACAAAAAATTATATAAAAAAATTTTAAAAACTAAAAGACAATTTTTTTTAATTCTCATGAACAAACATTTAACATGATATTTTTAAATAAATAACAAAAAAACAATAGTATATTTGATATAATAATGTGTAAATAGTGTATTTAAGATTATCACACAGGAAATTAATAAGTTATTTATATTTTAAGGAAATTTAATATAATTTTCATATAAATATTATTATAAGGAAAATGAATTTACAATAAAAACACCGGAAATTAGATACGAGTTTGCATTTACTTAAAGATAAACTAGTAATTTCCGCAACAATTTAATAATTTTTATCTTCAAATAATAACAAAATTGCTGTTAAACATTTTATATTTATTATAAAAATATTGTCGTAATCAGTTTAATGTTGGATATAAAATATTGAACAAAATCTATTTTTTTTATATTTTAGCTGTTTTATTTATAGAAAATAAATAATTTTTAAATCCAGTAGTTTTTTTTTACTATGTTGCTGAAAAAGCTCGTGGAAAATCCAACTTAGCTTTCCACGTAGTAACAAGTAGCATCAGCAATGTCATCCAGGACACATCTCGCTCACTCCAGTATCGTTCGTGTGCAATCTCAGTTGTAAATATAAATGCAAATGGTAAAAGTTTACTTTCAAAATCTCAGTCGAGTTCAAATAAGAGAATGACGACATGTGCCCGCGCGCTCGTATGTGGTGAACACCGTCCGGGCGAGAGCTTAATGCTATACCGACGAGATACGAGATGCTTATGCAAACACATATAGCCCCATACACATATTCGGAATTGGAGCAAATGTGTGTGTGTGTTGCGATGTGTTTGTGTATACAGAGGTATGCAAACTCGTTTTAGATGACTTTTTCCAGTTGTAAATACAACATGTCGAATTGGTATATTAGGAGGTAGTTTGTTTGGAAAATATACCTGTTGTTCGAATTGTATTTTCGTGGATTACTTATGTTGATTGAAACGTACAGAAAATTTAAAAAAGAATATGTATAGTAGAATATATAGTAAGAATATTTTTGTATGTTTGCGTTGTTATTTGTAGTTACACTATTTGTTGATAGATTAAATTTTGCAACATTTTGACAAGTATCCATAATAACAAAAAAAAATCACAATGCTGTTGTTTGTAATAACCTAACTAATATTGTTGTTTTCTTTTCAATTCCATAGCAATCGCATTTTCTCTCTATGTCGCTTCAGGCGCTGAATACTTGCTGATACATTAATACGTCACAACGAGCGAAATCAAATTTGACATTAAACTTTAAAATATATTTTCTTATTTATTATAAATAATTTTGCTTTGAAACATATATTTACATACATAGTTATTTTAATGTGTAATAACCCCGTTTTTTTTAAATAACTGCACATATTTGAAAATAACTAATTAGTTTCAGCAACTACCTACTAATTCAACAGAATAACATTGTGCAACTTACTGGAATTTGTTACTATTGTTCCAGTAGGTATTAGTAACTTGCTCCTTTGCCATAACAAATTTAAATACCACTATCAGGAAGTTACTAAAAACCTAGTGGAATAATAGTAAAAGTTGCACAATGATACTTTGATGGATTCGTTGCTTTATATGTGTTTAACTCTTTAAAATATCAGACCATTTTCGCACTTTGTTTAATTATCAAACTATTGTCAAACATATTTGTTACATGCCTACACAAGACAAAAACTAATTTATTATTTTCTATAAGTAACTTTTCATAGAATTCATAACAATTTTTAACAAATGGTCGATTAGTTACGTGTGAGACAATAAACAAAATAATATATCAATTCAGCGAACGTAACAAAAAAAAATCAATTATACTAAAACTTATTTTAATGTTCGTTAATCATTTCCATTTTCTTTTCTATCGCATCGCGTGATGAATCAACGAACCAAATAAAAAAGCGTTGACTACCGACCCAAGAACTGGTCGTATTTCTAAAATTAATAACAACCGATTTGATAATGACCAGCTTTGAAAAATACAGTTTTGTAATTATTCGAATTGCTTGGAATATATATATATAAATGTTCGTCGTTCATTTGCCTTTTTTTCGTTCGGCTAGTTTGCTTTTACATTTCATTTCGGGTAATTAACAAGTTAGATAATTAGCGAAGACTAAAAGAAGCCGGCTTGCTTTCGGTTCGCAAGCTTAGTTTATTTTCAGTAATTTCTCATTCCTTTGGGATCAATTTTAACTAATTATCTTATTAAAACACGGGGTCTTCTACGCTTTTATTTTATATTCATAAAATGTCAATCGGCAAATTTTTGCTGTTGATGTTATCTATACAAGTGTTTATTCAAAATATTTATCAAGTTTTCAAATACTTATTACAGGAGTTTGTAAGATGTAGCAAATAAAAATTCTACATTTAATTTTCATTAAATTAAAAAAGACTTCAAGTTTAGAACTAAGGTGACTTAATACCGAAATAGATTGCACCATAACACAGTTTATAGTGTGTACGTAATCTGGAGAAGGCGGAGGAAATTGATGCGTTTATTTTTTTGTTAGTACTGTTTAAATTGGTAATATTTTATTAATTTTTCCGCCAAAAGTTATATTAATATTGTATTTTATAAGTTTTTCCAATTTGTTTCTGAAGTTAATTCTAAAACATACAATTTATACTATGCTATGTATGTATTAAAAAAATGTGTATTTGTTTCCTGCAAAAAATAAACAAGTTAATATATTGATATTTATTTAAAAAATATAAAATAAAAAGGCAATGTAAATATTCAACGACTTTTTATAGACACATATAATATTATTTAAAACATGTTTCGTGTAATTAAAAGCTTAAAGTAAATTTTAGTTATTTTTGTAAAAATTAATCTGGAAACTTTCATATCCGGTAATATACTGTAAATGTCAACAGAAGCAAACATCCCTTCAGCATGAAGCGGCACGGATGTTATTCGTTAGTGCCCAACTTTTTATTACCCTGTATTTATATGTTTTTCTACTGCTACTAATTCCATTTTCTTTGAAATCGTTTTTTTTAAATACGCCTCCGTTTAAGAATTATGTGTTTTCAATGGAGTATTATGGTTTTTCTAGAGAAAAGTGTATTTTCGTGTTGATGTAGTATACTATTTTGTTATCAAGTACATACTAATTAAAATTGTCGGTGTTGCTTGATTGTTACTAGCTAAATTTTTTTATGATATAAAATTTCCATATTTTAATGTATTTAAATTATTTGCTAATTTAATTTTATATAAATAACACTGATACGTGTTCTCACCTCACTTTTAAAAGTGATTTTTGTCAAAATTACTTTTGATGTTTACTTAAAATTACTTATTAAGCAATTTTAATTAGTTTACTTAACATGTGTTGTGTATTAAATAAAAATATAACAAAACGAAATAATCAAATAGCGAATAAAAAATTATTTAACAAAATATTTAAAAGCACAAGTTGCATAAAGTGTACAAAAAAAACAATTATATTTAGAATGACAACATATATGTTTATACTATAGTACAATTTTAATTTGTAAACAGGTAATAAAACATTTTTGTTTTTTTTTTACAGAATATTTTTTCATTTCATTCGTGTAACATATCTCCGTGCAATATTTATTATTGTGGCTATATTTTTTTCTTGTGTTATTTTCAAACGCGAAATATAACGTATTGGATATTTTAAATTTCAGCCAATGTTATGTTGGAATGATATTTTATTTACATATTCCCATATATCGGAATTACAAATCTTTCGTAAATATAGTTGGTTCTATACTTTATGCGTATTCGTTAACGTATGTGTGTTTTGCGTTTATTTGTATTTTTATCATAAAACCGATATCTAAAATAGTAAAAAAGAATCAGTACTTTTTATATGAAATTAAAAAGCTTTAGGTTTTAGTTTCGTTTAATTTTATATTAAAATTCAATGTTTCGAATTTTTAAAACGTATATTATCATCAGAAAAAAAATATATACGCGTTTAGTGTATTGAAACGTCGAATTTTCATATTAAATAAAATGGAACATAAACCTATACCATTTTTTTCATTTAGATATTTAAAATGTTTAGAGGAAACTAATTTCGGGATAGTGTGCCACACATTTTTGGGTACATGGCGTGATTATGCATGTACGTATGTATATTAGGTATATCAAATGTTTACATCTTTTGGAATAACAAAATAAATATCAATATCCATAAAAACGATACAAAATATGTACACTGGCATTTATTTTAGTTATTTCTGAAAGAAACTACGTCACTGTTTCTTATAACTTTTGTTTTTTTTTTTACCTAAATTATATTTGCTCATTCTCATTTCTCAAACCAAGTTCTTCTTAGCCACTCATTTCAAAAGTGATTGCCTGAAAAAATATCCAATAATCTTTTCAGTCTTCAGCACCCTTAAAAAACCTCTAGTAAAAATATAATAAATACGTGAGTTAGATGAGCGACCAGTCGCAAGATAAAAGTGTCATTTTATTTAATGGAATGTTAGGGGTGTCATTTTACGGAACTAAAGCGCTTTCGTCTCGTAAGTGAGTAAGCTAAGCTTGTGTTAGTATGAATGCGGCAGCTTCAATAACCATCATTGAATGCTTTAATACGTTAACGTCGTGCGGGCAGATTATAACGCCCGCCGGCTAACCAGGGGGAGGACGAAATATGTGCGAACGATAAGGATTCAGGGTGCAAAAAGTAATAAGAAATTGACGTATCAATAGATGGAGAGGAATAGGTGAATGGTGTATAAAAATGAAGTAGGTTAATAATGGGTATAGCAAGTAGTTTATAAAATGATTTTTACCTGTTACAAAATTGATTTATATTATTTTGTATGTTCATAGTAATTATATATCAAGTAGGGATGGTCATAATCGAATGATATCAGTCATATATGTAAAATTTACATATATTAATCAATAATATTAAAATATCTATATAAATTTTGTTTTTTAAATATAAGATATCGAACAAAATTCAAATATATCTTTTTCACGAATTTTGTTTTGTATTGATTTCTTTATTTAATTTTTTTCTCACATCTAATTGTAAGTCTCATTATCTATGCGATATCTTCTTCAAAAGAAAAACAGCGATAGATACTACGTTGAGAATAGACTTCGGTCGTAAAGCACAACAAACGAAACATTCTTTTGTACTTGATAACGCAAATAAAGTGAAAATAACGAGAATACATTTTCGAATTCAGGAATTTGCGCGTTTCGCGAAAGATTTCTGACGTCACACCTTCCTTCTGAAATGTTATCAGCTGGAAGCGCCGTTAGCACCTTTCAGCGTAATGTGCAGATAAAACCATAGGCCACATGTAACATGCTGACAAAGTTAAACATTTCTTAATTTAACTCTTAATAGTAGGTAGGTATATTCAATATAATTTTTAAAAATTTATTTTTTATATGTATTTCAATTTATGTTGAATATTAAAAATATTTAATGATCAACTTTGGCAAAAATTCATCTAACCAAGTCATTCCAACCACTTGGATGACTGCTTTGAATATCTGCTTATGGCAAGATTTCTAAAGCATAATAAATTTTAATAAATTTAAATAAAATAATTTTTACAAAAAAAAAGTGAAAACAAAAATAAAACTTATTATTTGTAACAGAATTGTTAATTATATGATATAAATAAATTTATAATTTTGTTTTATAAAATCAGAGTTTATTTTTTACGAAATATAATATAGGGTATCTTATAAAACGTTGCTGATATTGATGAGCTGTAATTTTCAAATGTATGCAGTTGTTAAAAACAATAACTGTATTTATTTGAAAATAACATTTGAGTAGTTTCAGCAACTTCCTGTGAGACATTCTGAAAAAAATCTTTCTTGCATATATTTTGATATCTCAGCTAAGCATTGTTAGCACATTATATTCACCCGATGAAAACCAAAACCAAACGCGTCTCAGACGTAATTACATCCTTCTGTCCTCAATACGGCAGCGTGTTTGCCTATATACACCAGGATGGGCAAATAGTTCTCGCCTGCCCGCGACACCCATCTTCGTTCCCGCTCGCGTACGCTTATATTCTCGATCAAATCCGGGGAAGCACGGATCAATTATGCATTCGTAATGAAGCATCCGGTAGCTTCGTAGATGTAGTTGGCGAGTGGATGTGGATAATATCATCGTGCCGGGACGATGCTAAAGAAAACGAAGTATTTTTGCTTTTTTTTTTTTGGACGAGAAATCTGGTTTAGTAAGCAATCGGCACGATGGCACGATTCCTTCAGCCTATAATTGAGTTTAGACACGTTTTACGTTTCGCTTATTTTGATGGGAGCTGGGAATTATGTAAATTTAATTGATATTTTAATGTGCTATTATTTAGTAGTATTTTGATACAAGTTTTTTTTTCTTTTCGACCGAGTAATATTTAAAATGTACATGCTTATTTAGTAATTTATTAGCAAGGTTTTGTAAATTTTGGTTAGAAGAATTATTTTGGTAATTTAAAAATGCTTATTAGATTTGTAATTATAAAATTTAGACTTAAAGGTCAGTATATTATAAGATCTGTTTTTGAATGGTTTAGTTCTATGGCTCTATGATAGTTGTATTGTCTTAAAATTTATATTAGTTAAAACCAAAATTAAAACTGAACTTGTAGTACCAGCCATAGGTTTTAACAAAATTATCATCTATTTCTAACAAATTCTCTTTATCAGATCTTTTGTAGTATTTGCCTTTGTCACGATTTTTATTTATTTTCAAGTGCTAAGTAAATTTACTTGTTCATTTAATTTACATTAAAGTAGTTACTATATAATTTATTTATTTTGGTGTTTATGAAACCGGGCCTATACGTATTAAAAATAACTTGAAGCTATCAGATGTGTAAAATTTAGTATTTATTAAATTAAAAAAATATTCTTTAATAACAAAAAAAAAACGAGATAATGGTACGTTCTAAAACTAGTAATAAAAATATATATTTTCATGCACAATTAAACAATCTTTAAGAGTCTTCAACTTATTTATTTATTTTATCATGACGCTATGCATTTTCAGAGACGTTTATTTATACTTAAATACTATAAATTTGTAAAACTTCCTTAATATGCACATTTCGCTTGAGTGCAGGCGTGAATATGGTAAAAGATTTGCGCGTATTTCCAAGCATACTTGCTAAGGAGTTCTATACTTCTGTATTTGAGTTGTTGCATGATTCACACACACACACACACTTAGAGTGAACTAACTAACATAGGTACGTACTTAACGTTAACATACATACATAGAAATATACATAGTTGAATTTTGTTGCACATAGCGTTGCCTGGCGTCGTCCTGCGAATCTTCACAATTGTGCATTGTTTCACACTCGACAAGACCTGATTTTCGGATTCCTTGCCAAGTTAAATTACTTAGGTAGATAGCTTGTTGAATATTGTTAAGTTGCAAGATTGTATTTGAAGAAATGTAGGTATACTTTCGGAATTGGAACTGATTGTCGTACAAAACTTGCTGATTATGCTTTTGTTTTTATAAAAAATATAATATTTACTTTGATTTTGTTTTAATTTTTAATCAAAAAAATGTAGAATGAAATGAATCCATTTTTTTAATGTAAAATAAATAAAAAATATTTCTATTAAATAATATATATATATTTATTCTATTTATAATTCATTCATTACTCATAGTAATAAATTATTATGCAACTAAATAATTAAATGTAACTAAATTAGTTTAATTGACGATAAGTAAAAAATCATAAGTAATTGGTTAAAAATATATCTTTAGAATAAATAATAATGTTTCATTAACTAGTTTTAATATTATTCCATGGATAAAGTTAAATTATTTAAATTATCTAAAAGTATTAAATTAAATTAATTGAATAAATTTATAAAAAAAATAAATATTATTTCTTTAAGTAGTTCAATATAATAATTAGAACTTCAATTTTATTATTTTTTTTTCAATATATGTTAAAGATAAATGGTGAATTATTTATTAAGGACTAAGCTTCATCATTTTGATATTGATAATGTTCGTTATAAAAAACTGTAAACCCTTTTCTAATGACTTTTTAAATATAGGGTTAAAATCTGTTTCGTATGGTAACACTTTGTCATACATTATAATTTAAAAAAGGATTATTTTTGTACATTTAGTCTGATAATGCTCGAAAGGACAAAACGATCGTAGCATTCAAATAAATATTTGCGAAACAATTAAATGTTGTTAGTTTTTTATTTATTTTGATTATTAAAGATTATTTTATAATGCAACAGTAACAAATATTTTATTATTGTTTTTCTTCAAAAAAAAAAATAATAATAATAAAAAAATTAGTCAAAAAAAATGTTATGTGCAAATTTCAATGTCATCACTTATTATTGAGATATAATAAAAAATATAAATATTCCGAAAAAGGGAGTTTACTTTAAAATTACTAAATATAGTCATTTACAAAATATATTTTGTTTAGAAGAATATAAAAATATTTAGATTTCTTTCTGCCAATAATTTAAAACTGCTGTAATTATAAGATTAAATTTATGTAAAATCTTAATTGTACAATTTTTGTTCGTTTTTATACTCGAAGATAAAATATATTTGAATTGTAGATTATATAAAGAAAGTACACACATTATTTTTTTTAAAACCTATGAAAACAAATTCAGAAGCTATAACAAACATATATTTCTCCATAAAAAATCGTTCGCATTAAGAATTCTGCAAATGTCTATAAAACTTACAGCTGAAAAAAAAACCTAAAATATATATGTGTGTGTGGCAGCAAATTTTATCGTTCAACATTTGTCATCCATTTATGTTGAGCCGGAGCTAATGTCAACAGTACAATAAAAATCGCCCAAGACATTTTGTACGAAAAAGTAAGGGCCGGGGTCCTGCTGTAATCCACGACCAGTATATAAAGATAAAGAGAAAAAATCAAAAACAATAAAGTAGGATTTAGTCCATCGGGCTACCGGTTACAGAACGCGGCACGATGTTGGTCATATTATTTCGAAACCGAAAGAGTAAAAGTTGTGGAAGCGGCGTTACGGGGGGTTAGTAGCGTGATACGTGCTATGAGTTATCAGGGATTATGTTTGAAGTTTGAGACAAGACACAGTACCGATCTTGTGAAACATGTCTTGTATGTTATATTATACATAGAGGAATGTTAGAAGATTTTAACTGCAAAAATTTGATTGTTAATTTTCGTCGAAATATTTAAAAATAGATTACGTTTTTAGCTGACATGCGTATACAATGTTTTATACTACTAGCTCATATTTAATAAAATAAAATTTTTAATTTAAATATTATTTAAGAAAATGCATTATTTATAAGTTAAATAAAAAAATTAAAAATGTATTTAGAAAATCTTATTTACCTATTTGAAAATTATTTTTGATACAATGAATATTGTAAACTAATGTCATATTATTTGATTGTCATGGGAACATTGGGAAACTAATAATTTAATTATTAATTTATCTCAAACATCAAATCAAACATAATATAGATAAAGAATACAATGTTATATTAATAAGAGAGAAATATTGCATTTTGTTTGTAAACACAAATTTTGTTCAGCATTTTTGTTTTTATATTTGGTATACATTATTTTTACATTTTCATATAATATTATATTCATATGTAACATATGCGGCTTACATCGTGTTTATAAACAAGATTGTGTTTACATTTACTGTGATGCGTCTTGCTCGTATGTTAGCTGACAATTTTAATTTAGACATATCGTTAGTTGATATCTTGTTTGTTTCATATCACAAAACGTTACTTTCGAGAAAGTGATGTTTAAAGTTTCTGAACTGCATTGTTTATATTAAGGATATGGAACCAATCAGAATTTATATATTTCTGAAACTATTAAAACTATAACATATACGATTATTAAAATAGATAATTACTAAATTTGATCAAAAAATGCGAATGGAACAAATAAGAAATCGACTGACGATATAGAGGTATTAGGTTATAAAATGTAAACAAAAACTACATACATGCTTTTTTAATGTGCATAACATAATTATCCATGTGTAAGGGGTACACACATTATATATCTACATTTATAATTGATCTAATACACAAACTAACAATAAAATTAACAATTAAAGTTTAATAAAAACTTGGAAAAATGATAACTTTCATATAATTTGTTTCAAATTATATACTTAGTTACTGGTTAACCTTAATGATGCTTAAGAAAAAAAAATTGTAATAAATAACTTACTAAAAATAACTTTATATTTTCGAAGACTTTTAAAAATAATCTTATCTATCCCGCTGACTATATGTAAATGATACAGGCAGAAGTTGATTAGAATCGACTGCAGCACCGCCTTTGGGCATCATTTACGCCATTAATTATTAGCATCATTATGGCTGTACTGTCGGCTGCTACTGCCCCCCCTCCCACCTTTACTCATTCCGATGGTATCCGGTTTTGCATTGCGTCGCGACGCCCCTGGAGATGTCACCCGTTGAGAGACAAATGCTAACGACAGTCGCAAGCACTTCTCCATTTGTTTTAAGAATATGCTTATAGTTTATGAAATTAATTCGAATGTTATGATAATTTGTTGTATGATATATTTACTTTTGTTTTTACAAGTAAATGGAGTTTTTAGACAACTGACTGTTTATGCACATAAACTAAAATATTAAAATAAACTATACTACTACTACTATTTAAAAACTATACAGTTTTGTCTTCAATTCAAAAATATTTCTTGATCATTTTTCTATTATTTATTACTCACGCCTTTTTTTTTAAATATTATTTTATATCTTTTTAACTAACTATAATTTTATATAGTCCGATTATATTACATCATTATGTTGGTAACAAACCTAATAACACAAAATTATCTGTACTTAATATATTTTGTAAATATATTTGCATATAATTTTATATAAAATAGTATCTAAATAATTTAAAATTAATATTTAGTGCAGTAAATTTGTTTATCAATGATATTTTGTTATATTTACACAAACATATAAGTACTAATTATAAAATATTATGCATTATTTGCAATATTTTAATCTACAGTAAAATAAATTTGGAAAATAAAATATTGTTTATAAATTACCGTAATTATTACTATGTTTTTATTTAAAAATAATAACAAAATATATTTATTTTACATCTTGAATAAACACATTTTTACGGGCAATGACAGACAATTTGTAAAACCGGTGTATGAAGTGTATTTTGTAAGAAGTGGGGCGGTGTAGATTAACAGCTCTTTGCTACAGTCTATTAGTGTTATTTATCATGGCTCGTGTTTCATTTATTTCTATTCGGTGACACTGTTTCCGCTTTATTTGCATCTATAAATCATTTGATGCATCATTTCCTTCCAGGCAAAATAAGATGAAATACTGAATTATAGTTTAACTCTATCCAAACTCAATATTACAAATGTTATTCAATGTTTAAAAATTAAATATAATTATTATTATATAGGTATAAAAATTTTTTTTTCTCGTATATAACTGTTGTAATTAATTTAATTTTGATAGAAAAAAATATTTATTTTAACATTTTTTTTATTCATATAACATTTATTTACATCGAATTTATAGAATTTTCTGGGCTGGACGCTTCACCATACATCATAAATAGCGTCCTCAGTGCTTAGTGACTTAGTGACTGAACGATAGTTTAGATAAGTTTAATATACAAAAAAAAAATAAAAGATAATAATAAATGAAGACAGTTAAATTACTGCAAATTGTCTTAAATCATAATATATCTTTCTTTAACTTTAATTTACGTCCGTAGTTGCATTTTCCAATCCATGCAATACAGAAAATAACACATTCTAAAGTAATCTTTACAGATGCAAAACATTGGCTCCGTGCATGATCTTCGTATCAAAACACATAAATTATCTTTCAATTGTTTCTCATCAAAAACTACAGAGAAAACCTTTTGCATCATGCAGACCACCAGATGAAACTAAATACAAATTCATATTTCAAATATCTAGTAATTTATCGGTGTGGGAATTAATAATTGGTCGAGGACTTGCTGACGTAATACAAACGCATTTGAATTTGCGATTATGATTCCTAGTGTTTATATCTTAAGGGGGATTAGATTGAATATTGACTAGGTTAAGTTAGGTTAGGATTGCTTTGATTTGAATTGGCACTATTGTCTACATCAAGAATATACTATTGTTTGTTAAGGTAATAGAGTATTGAATTATAATTATTAGGTAGCTCTTATAGCATTTGGCGTTATGTCTTTAAGTAAATTGAACATTTGGTTAGTTCACAAATTACTACTATATAATTTTAATAAATGACGCGCTTCAAAACCATTGTTAATGACAAAATTTCATTATTTTGATTTATTATTTGACTTTTTAGGCTCGGTTACATAAACATCAAAGTAAATGATAAAGTAACAACTTTACAAGTAAATTTACTATGACAAAGCAATAATTAAAATAAATAACAATTGCGAGATTTACCGACCAAAAGTATTGACATTTTGTCGAAATAACTTTTAATACGTGTATTAAATAACATTTTTAAATTGTTAAAAAACACTGAAAAATCGTGACAAACTATACAGGATCTGACAAAAAGAATTTGTTAGAAATAGATGATTTGCTGGACATAATACTGAAATAAAATTTGTAGATTATTTATTTCTAGAGTAAATTTTATCACCATGCTATTCGGCCAAGCAATTTACTCAAATAATTAAAAAAAATTAGTGAATACAAGAATATTTGTATTGTATATTAAAATACTTTATAAAAGAATTAAGCTTATAACACTTGAGTAATCTGGGGTGCTTTAGCTAGTAAATAAATAAAATCATCGCTTTTAAATTCTCTAATAAATCACATTAGATTTATATACATCGCAATTTATTAAAATTCTATAATATGCTATTAATGTTTTGACATCAAACGCGCATATGTTTTATAGTCGTATATAAAAATAATTACGCGTCATAAAAATCACCTGACAGAACATTAAATAACCAGTGAAAGTAAATAAAAATACGATAAACACATTATTAAAAACAACAATTATCAAAAGAGCCGTATACGCATACAGTTAATCTTGATTATTTTGAAATTTGCGACGGTCTTTCCATTCGTGATCATTCATATCCCACAACCATCAATTTTATTTGTGAATGATGGTAGGTTTATCTTCGGCTGCAGCCTGGAATATTATGAAAGAGCAGAAATTGCTGTAATGTTATTTTGATGTCTGCCGTATCATTCAACAACCAACTATGGTTGATGTGTTCGTGCATTAATTAGAAAACAAAAAAAAAAGAAATAATTATAGTTATTTGTCATTCAAAGTAATTTGCCATTTTTTTTCCTTGCTAGAGAAAATTATTTCTCTTGCTTTTGAAATCATTGTGGATGTTTTAAGTTTGTATTAATTTTGATGCGCTGACTAATTAAAACGTGAAACGTTATAATTAGGAATAAAAAAGTTGGAGAAATAGATTTAAAAATTGTTTAGTAGTTTGTAATAAATTATATGTTTTAGTTTGTTTTTTGTGCGTATTAGTACTTGTCAAGTTGCACTGCATAATATTTAATTTACTGAAGGTTTTAATTAGTTCGTACAAATTTTAATTATTTAATTATATTCAACACGTTCAACAAATGCGTAGGTATATTATAAATAGTTAATAATATACAACACTTGTTTATTTCAGTTAAATCTCTTTTAAAAGTTTATAAATATATTTTAAACATATCGGTTTTATGCTAATATGCTACATTATTAATTATCAGTTTACAATTAAAAATATATTTTTCTTCAAATGTATTATAATATTAATATTACGTTATCATACTGCCGTTATGTTACTAGTACAATAATGGCATTATTATACAGCAGTTATTTACTATATACACTACTGGTGACAGCACCAAACATAACTCCAACCCCATGTGTATTTAATTTGATATTTTCGGCTGCCATATTGACAAACTATTACGTCAAGTTAAGTTAATTGATAATTGCATTGTTAATTTTCCCTTGAATTTATATTTGATTATTGAAAATGTGTGAAGAAGTGCAAGAAGTGCAATGTGCATCGTTCAGGGTGGTTAGAAACTGCATATTAGACCAAAGAATGACGATCAAGTGTATTTAATTTGACATTGAAAATTTTAAAATAATTATTTAAAATTTATAAATTTTTAATTGAAGGAAGCCAAATTTTATGATCTAGTTACTTATTTTACTACCGAGTAAATTATTTCTGTTTTATTTATTTATTGATAAAGATGTACGTTGAGTACGTCGGAACGTCAATTATTAATAAATATTAATGCAGAACTACATCCTAAAGCCGTTTTATTTTAAAAATATAAAATTTACTACTTTTTAAATAGCAACTTATAACTGAAGCATTATCATTTTTCTTTCACTTACATTACTTAAACAGCAATTATTAATAACAAAGGTGGTGTTTACAACTACACAACAAAAAATAACAAATAGCCACCAAGAAAGGCGAGTGCAAGTAGTAGAAGAGTCTATGTTTTTGAGTATATTCATCCATAAATAACGTGTGGAACACATTAAAATGAAATAATTACAGCGTATACACTATTTTGTGGGTGTAGAAAACCCGTTAAGAAAAAGCTGTTTCACGCCTTAACGTAAAAAGGTGGTTGGAATCTTATTAGACAGTTTATGATAATAGCTATAAGAATTTTTTTGATGTGTAGAAAAAATACAAATGTATATATTTTTCTAACATAACATAATATTATTCAACAATGTTATAATAGCTGCATTACTTTGTAAATTTACAACACAAACGCGAGTGTATTATACTATCTGAGTGAGTTATAGCCATAATATATAAATAGAATATATTTTTCTATGATATAATTTTTCTATGATTTTATAACCTACGGATTTGAAAAATAAATATATCAATATTGCAAAATTTTGTCATTCAATTATACAGTTTATGTAACTTTCTTTTATTTATTGCTTTTCCACATTTATTGTTTTTATTTTTTACAACTTACGAGACAAAATTTCATGTACAATTCCGTATTTTTTTTACTTTTTAAATAAAACGCAATGAACTTATTATTTAAAATTAGATTTTTTTTTCTTAAAATTTAATCAAAAATTTTAAGATTAAAAATACCATACTCTTATCCAACAATGTACTCTAAGAATATCACTTTGCTTTTTTTTCCTGCATTAATTTAAGTAAGTGAATCACAAACTTCGTTCAATTATTTTTTATTGCAACGCCACTGACAGTGTCTTACGTCCGCATCGCATCGTACATTCGCCTCGTCTGAAATCCTTACGCGAAATAGCGACATTAAATGATAGACACACTTAAAGTATCAGACGTCTAAATGTGGCGCTCTGTTATAGAAGAAATTAGTTAATTTGAGCGTCCCCGTCACTGTCAAGCCTTTATCCTGTCGCGCGCATTTTGAGTACGTCTACACGAAATACGATATTTAAAGTAGAATTTTGCCTTAAAACTTTGCGTGTGGAAATCTGACAAATGTCACTAATATTATATATCATTGTGTTTATTAGGTTGTTATTGAAGATACTTTATTTAAAATTATAATTACGAAATATTAATTTTCTGGCATCTTCACTAAAATTAACAAAGTTTGTTAACTTCAAAATTCTTAAAATAAAGCTATAAAAAATTTTTATTATCTTAAATGACGAATCTGAATTTAATATATAAAAGAGTATGTATATAAGTTATTCACTTATTCACTTGTTTTTATTTCTACTAGAAAAACTTAAGTTTACAGTTCAAAAATGCTTTTGATTTTTATTTAAAAGTGAAAACATTGGTTATAAAATACAAATTTTCTCATTGTAAAAATTGCTGGTTGAATAAAATGTACTTTTATACACATATTTATAGTTTATGTAACTAAGCTTAATTATAGTAATTTATAATTTCTTATTTATTAAAATTATTTCATTATTATTATTTTCATAAGAAAAGTGTAGCTTTCAAAATACTTATCTAGTTTTATTTAATTTTTATTTTTGTGAATTTATTTTGAGTTTTAAAAAGGTTCTAAAAATTTAAATAATATACACATATTTTTTACAAAAAAAAATAATGATAATGATAATACTATGCATATAATATTGCGTTTATATTTTTATTTGGATTTAAATAAAACTAGACAGAAAAATGTTTTACTTCATTTTGAAACGGAGAAACTTTTTACGGAACTAATTTTAACGTCGCTTTCAGAGAAAAAAATTGTACATAATATTTCAGTTCATAAAATAACAATAAACCTCTTTTTCCTCTTTTACCATTTCCTGACTAGGGTGGGAAGGAGTGACGAATATATAACCTCTATTTTTATTAAAGGTGATATCTTGCTCTGTTCTCGCTGTGTGACTGCATTTGTGAAGAGATTCAGAAATAGAGTCACCCAAACAGTTACAGTATAAATAGATTATATAATAAATTGAAATGAACAGTTTTATATAATGTAAAATAAAATTTCTAAAAATAACTACTCAGAATCGGATATCAGTCTTTTAAACCAACGAAATCAAATAAAAAATATAAATTTGTTGTTACTTATAATCCTTAATTACACAATTTTGCATTTGTCAGACTGGAAGATCTATTATTAGAAAATTTTAAATATAATAAAATTAATTACAAAATTTTACAAAATTAAGAATAAATGCAGTAAAAAATCTTTCGGAACTTATTATATTAAAATAAAACGGCTTTAGGATTTAGTTCTGTATTAATTATTATTAGTAATCTAGGTTTCGACGTACTCTATGGAAGTACTCTAATAGATATTGTACATTACAATCTAGAGTTTTATTAAAAGCTAGAGCTCTTAGTATTGAATTTATTAATAATTAAATTAAAAAATCCAGTTTAGCGCAAAAATATTTATGAAATTTGTCATTTAATAAATAATAATTTAATTTATTATATTCAAATATTCCATTGCAAAATATATTGTAAGTAGTACTATTTTTAGTTTTTTTAGTAATATAAACATTATATGCATTTCTAACATCATAATTATACACACTACTATTAAATTTCAGATTACCACTTAAATACTTCGGAAGCAAATCATGTTGAATTTTAAATATAAAATTCATTGCAAACATTACTAACAATAAGAAAAAATTAATATTTAACCATTTTAATTTCATTAACATATTAATTAGGATTTTATCATTATTCAAAAATTACAATGGAATAACTTTCTTTTCTTCAATAAAATGTTATCGTTTTGGAGGGCTTGTTTGGGAAGCGCATATTACCTCTTTTTGTACATTGCATAAGCGCATAAAAATATGTTGAATAAACGCATCATGATTATCACTAAATACTAACCTAACCTAACCTAACCTAATCTAAGCCAACCTAATATTTTGATGCGCTTATTCAACTTTTTTTTTCTGCGCTTATACAACGTTTCTGGTACCCAAAATGCGCTTTTTCAAGTTTCCAAGTTTTGGAAAATTTATTCTGAATTTATTGTTGTTTATAACCTTTAAACACACAAACTCTATATCGTAATCTCTATTCTATGCATAACCGTATGCTTCGTGGCTATGTACCATATTCTCTTGTAGCAATAATTATGACAAATGTCCAGATGTGGACTCGGTAGATTTGGAAAAAAGTACACGGAAAATATTTTTAGCTTGGATATGGAATAAACATACACTTTATCGCGCTGAAAAAAATTGAGCATTTTTTTATTTTATTATTTTAGCATTTGTTTAAACAGGTTTTATTAAAAATGAACGTTTCACTACATTTGTTATAATTAATGTACTAGTATTGTTTTATGTTCTGCTATATTTTAAAAAAATTAATAGATATAATAGAGATTTTAGTTTATTTATAAAATAATATAATTTTAATCTACATTAATGCAATTTTTTACGGTAGAAATATTTATGTTTAATGTTGTTTTGAAGGATTTTAGCACTTTTACATGTATTTACTTAAAAAAAAATACTATGAAAATTAAAATTGTTGAATATAAAATATAAAACAATTTATTAAAATTTTTCTATTTTATTAAAAATTTTCGTAAATTGTTACAAAATAATCGTATGATATCAATAATTTATAAGCAAGATAATTAAGAGCACCTTTGCATAAAAAATTGTTAAATATTTTGTAAACTAATTATAATAATAAGGCGCAAACAATTGATAGTGTAGTTGTCCAGTAACTCATTTTCAATTTTACGATTTCGGAAATTTTAATATTAAATAAAATAATTTTAAAAGATTATTTTTTTACTTTATGATTAATACTATTCAAATACATTCAAACTATTGCATATTTGACAATAAAATATAAAAGTAAAAATTTACGTTACCATTGTTTTATTTATAGAAAATTATATATACCATATATATATATTCAAACAAAATTCACGCACATGTTACACTAAAAATATATTTTGCTAGTAAAATTATACTTTATACTTTGAATATAAAATAATAAAAAACGCATTAAAATAAATACATTATTTAAAATTCTAACATTTCAGTGTAAAAGTATACAACAACAAATTGCGAAAATTTGTTCTTTCTTAGACCAATTCCGCAACTATACACATTCTTCTTTGCTCACACTTTTCCAAATAGATTACACTTACAATGGAGCCAACGATTATTAAGCGACGTCTCAAGGAAAATGTATCTTTACGTCGGATTCGTTTTACAAAGCGTCGCGCAACGGGTAAAACGCTCCGGCAATTCTGAGCAAATAACAGAATATTTTTTATATCATTCTCTACGTATATTCTTCCGTCTAGAATACGTGTAACATAAGAAGGAACAGTTTAAGTTTATGCATAAGGTGGTAAATTACAACTATATTTGCTGGTAATGCAACATTGATTAAAAGTTTTTGTTTAACTAATGATATTAATGATTTAAGTCAATGTAATGTAATGTGCATTGTATATACTTTGTTCTTTAAAGATATTTTCTTATAAAAAAAAAATATAATAAATAATATTTTACAGCAATCTATAATACCTCTCTTTGTCAATAAAGTCTTCAATATCCAAAAGTTTTTTTTTAACAGCTATCTACTATTCTGTTTCATGTTGGACGCACTCTATAGCAAACATCATTTTACCAAATAGCGAATATGTACTCATAGTGAGTGTATTTATCGGGGAGAGGGATAGCGTCGGGGCCAACTAGATAAGGATTTGGCATTTTGTTGTTTCGAAATGTTTTGTTTCTGATCTTTCGATTTATCATGGATTATGCCAAGTGCCCTGTTTTCTTTTAGCGTAATAGGACCAAGCTCAGGCTATGTCGCTCTTCCTAAACAGGTCGCGCGCGGTGGAATAAATTGATATCAGGAACAACGAAAGACAAAAGAAAAGCGGTTGTATTCTTTTGTTTTGTCTGACTTGAGAAATGAACATAGTTTAAGATAATATATGCAGCCGTTTACTTCGTTTATTTTATTTAAAATTTTAAATATTATTATTCGGATTATTAAGTAACATCAAATATTTTTTATAGTTTTTAATTTAATGGAAAATGTTTGAAATTATAATTAATAATTTTATTAATTAATTAATTAATCATTTTAACAAAAAAAAATGCACATTGTATCAAAAATTAAATACCATGTTTATATACATAAATTATTAATGGAGTTATCTAGTAAATTTAACTAGAGTTAAAAATAAGAGACCCGTATTTTGAATAAAATGAACAAATACAAAAAAAAAATAATTCTTTCTCGCAGCATACTGTAACGTTCTATCTTTTAATTATCTCCAAACTTAGACGAAAGATTATGTAAGGTCATTTAGTATTCTTAAAATATAAAGAAAAAGTATTGTTTTATACCAATTAGAATAACACCAAATAAAATAAAATAAATTGTTTATTTTCGTTCTTCTTCATATTTTGACATTTCAATATTTCTTATCCTGACGTTACATTATAATTGCAATTTGAATGGATATATTTTTTAACTTTAAATGTTAAACATAAAGTTTCGATTTACATTAAAAATACTGATTTTATTTTTTTCAGGAAGATTATATTGCTATAATAAATTGTGCAGAGAGTAAAACAGGATTGAGTCAAATAATTAAATTATACTAAAGGTTTTTTTATTGATAAAATAAATTGTTTCAAAACAAAAGAAACATCCAATCTCCATGTAATTATATTAACTAGTTTATTGAAAAAGATGATATTGTAGATAATAATAAAGAATATACAAGCACTAACAATATAAGATTTTTAACAAGAATGTTCCAATAAAACAAAATCAAAAATAAATCTACGAACATTATACGTCATTAAAAATAAGAAAGCATATTATTAAAGTGAAGAATTTTATAAAATCAATGAGGAAAATGATAAGAAAGAAACGGGTTTTGCAAAATCGACGAGCGGACGGTGCGATTCAAGAGAAGCATGGCTCGACCGTTGTAAAAACAAGAATATAAGGCCAATAAGATCATTATTTATGCTCTAAGTAAAAACTTTTCGGGAATTTGTCTTCACAAAAACGTGCAAGGCGTCATATTTTTCAATATCGTTCTCGCTTCGGCCGCTGGTGTTCGCTCCCAGTGTTGGAATGAAATTTCATTTTGTTGCATGAAAACACGATGCTCATATTGACCGACGTAAATTTTACAGAATATAGTGTAATTTTATTTGAAATTTATAGGTGAATGTAAATGATGTTACTCTATATTGAAATAAAATTATAGATTATAGTTTTTATGATAGAATTTGATATTTTGAATTGTTTTAAATAATAATAATAAAAAAAAACAAAAAGCATGTGAACAAACACATATGCACTTAAAACTTCCAACGTTAATAACTCGAAAACAAAAGCGATATTAAAATTCTGTAAAAGCGAAGATTAGTTTGTCCAAAAATAAAATTTATTAAATAATTTTTATTTTTATTACCCTATATTTTTAAAAAACTTTTTAGTTTAATATAATAAATTCTGAAAGATTATTTACTATATTATATATTCAATAAATATGCGATTATTAATAGTTAACGTTATGAATGTGAATGAAACGAAAGTTGCTTGTTTGGATAGGAATGTTTGGAGGCGACTGATATCGGAATGATGAAAAGAGTTTGTGCCACACCCTTTTGGGTACATGGCGTGATTGTGTATGTATGTATGTATGTAACGTTATTCATTATTTGAACCAGTTAGTTGCTGAAATATTAGTCAACACTTTTTGACCCACCAAATTTTTTGTGAAATTTATTTATAAAAAATGCTTTAAAATATTTTTTTCTTTTTAATTCTACTCAAATATGAACAGTATTTCTATTTCTGATATATTATTTTATATCGAAAGCTATAAAATTCAAATAAATTAATTAAAATTGCTTAATAAGTAATTTTAAGTAAACGTCAATAATATTTTTGACAAAAATCATTTTTTAAATTGAGGTGCAAATGCAGGCCTATATCTTTTCAATTAGATTATTTTCAACACTGTTAATAAGTAATTATTATAATCGCCTATTTAATAATAATAATAATAATTTATTAAATAATACTAATTAATTATATTAATAATTATAATAATAATAAATATTATAAATAATATAATATTATATATACGAGTATATAATTATTATTATTAATTATTATTAATATTATTATCCGCTTTTATTTCACACCACCTCAACTTGGCTGGGTATCATTGACCGGCTTGAAGGGCGGCGCGGACGGGGCCCAGATGGTCGGGGTAGTTACCCAGGTGATCGTATTATTATTATTATATTATTAATTAAATTTTATTGTGTCAATTTGTTAAAAATAGTGCAAAAAATTGAGAAACTTTAACTTCAAACTTTAATTTTTTCGTTCTGACCCAACACCCGGGACTAAGTCCTGAGTTAGGCGTAACGGTGCCGCATCACTGCCAGAAAGAAAAACTGCTCAAGTTTGTTGTGTTGTGTAAAGAGTTACCGTGTACCATCTTTATCGAATCATGGCGATAAATTTCAATACATGTACAACTGTTCAAACTTTTGTACGGGCCGAAGGCTTATGCCAGTCCAAACTTGTGCAAAAGTCCATAGCCGGTCGTTGGACATACACGCACAATATTCGCGTTCAATAATACCGAACGCCGGCCGCTGCGTATCGGATTTTCGCGCGTTCTATATTTATTTCGTGTAGATGCGAAATCGGTAAATATAAGTGTCAGATAGAAAGCTCGAACTATTCATTCTGTCAATGTTGATTTCCAGCAACTGCCGACTTGCTTATTTCGTTTGCTGATATGCAATAGAAATAGATTCCGACATGCCAAGAAAGTGGTTTTGTATGTTAAAATATTGGATATTATTATGGATAGATCTGTAAAGAATATATATATATATATATATATATATATATATATATATATATATATTCTAAAATAGGAAATACACACTTATTTATTTATAAATTGATCTAGTTTTACTCAAAATTTCTTTATTTTATTTATCGTTAAAATATTGTAGATTTAAATAATAATACTAACTATATTATTTAATGGTTATTATTTATATTATTTAGTATAATTAAAACAATATCTTTTCAAAATTTATTTCAATATAACAAATATTTTAATTTCCACTTAATCGCAGTGAATTAATATATAGTTAGAAAATTTAATAAATTTGGAAAAATGTGTTGGCCATATAATTAAGTAAATGAATGAATTTCACACTAAATTTGTTGACTATAAAATTAATCCATCATAAAAATATGGTACATACAAAAATTTTTCAGTCACACATTAAATTTTATTTCAATCAATAATAATTATTTACAGAAACTTTTTAAGTGAATTAACTTGATTTATTGATTTTGTTTTTTCGAATTTTAGGAGTGGGATTTATCCTCCTAATCCTTCATTGAGTACGCCACTGTTAATAAGCTATTAAATATTTTATTATTTTCAAGCGTCTTAATATTGACTTATTGTAATGTCAATGAGACACAAATTTATTTAAATCGTTAAAGATTACAATATACATAAATCAACAACTATTTATTTACTATTATAGATGGTGCTTTTTATGTAAATTTATAGTGTAATAAAGTTATATAGAAACGGCATATATTTCCTTGTTTTACATTTTCGAAACTAGAATATTTTGTCTATTTCATAATGTTGAATTACAAAAAAAATCAAAAAAGTAATAAGTAATAAAAATTTTAATATTTTAAAATTTCAATTTAGTACAAAAGTTTACTTAAATTTAATTCACAAAACATTTTTAATTCGAGTAGTAAATAAACGAAGAATAATGTTTGAAATGCATAAATAGAAAAAAACTAAAGTGGCTCGTAGACATTTCATAAGACTATCATTTAGAAAATCGGTGTTGAAATAAACGCAAAGTCAATGCACTTTTTATGCATATTGTGCTTAGTAAACGTGCAAAGATATTCTGCTAATAAAAATAAATGGCCATCATAAAACAGCGAGTTTTTCTTTCAACTAGAGGAAATTGCTTTTTTCGACCAGGATTGATTTCTACTAAAAGACAAATCACATTTTAATACTACATTGTTGATATAAGCAAAAGTTGTCCATTTTCACTGAATTATGTTCAACATAAATATTGATTGAATTTCTAAAAAATCAATCTGAAAGTTTATTAAATTACTTCTATTGTGTTTGTTATTTAGTTTTATATTTGATAAAAGAAAATTTAATTTATTTAATGTACTATCGTATGATAATATATTTTAAATAACAATATGTGGTAATGATAGTTATTACTTACAAAGATCATCTGAATGAGTAATAATAATTACATGCAAATAAAATACAATAATTTTTCTATGATTAAATGATAAAACAATCACTTTTTGTTTTGACTTAAATGGCATTTATTGTGTTGGATATAACTTGTTATATTTTTACAATTGCTTTATTAACCTGACAAAAAAAAACATTTAATACTCATTATATTCAATTTCTGTAATATTCTGATTTTATTAACTTCAAAATAATTCACATTATTTATAGAAGTTAAAAAGCTCCAAATTAATAATAAATACAAAATTTGTTAAACTATAAAAAATCCAGTAAAAAAAATTATTCAAGTGCTTTTCACTCGCAAAAAAATATGTGTACAAATTAATTTTATATTCTTTCATAAATAATGTATATTCATAACCTCAAATAAATTTATATGTAAATATACGTAAAGTATTACAATAATCGTTTATTTATTTTTACCGAAAATTAATTTTCTATACGTGCACTTAGTTGAAAAATACTTTTAATTTTTTTTTTACAGCATGTTAAGCCAGATAAAATGTATGCATTTTCCGGTTTTGCACAAAACAAGCTTAAAACAAAAACGTATTTGAATAATATTACGAGTGAAATGTGGGTATTTAAATGTAATTAAAATTGCATTATTTACCTAAAAAAGAAGAGAATAGGACAAAAACGGCGAGACCTTTTGTTGCACTACTTAAATTTAACTAGGAAAATTAGAAACAAAAAAAATATATATGAATGTTACTGCATTTTTGTAAATGCAATTAAAAAAAAAACGGCTATGCTTTGAAACAAACTAATTACGTTATATTTTGGAATACATTTTTTATTTATATTTATTATAATTTGAATGATGTATTGATTGAGATACTACATTTACCGTAATTTTATCTCGAGTGTTTTATGAAATATTACAAGAAAATTAATCTAGATTAAATAATAGATAAATAAATTTGAATACTGATTTTAAGCAATCATAATTTGTTTAGAACTATTTAAAAATAAGTTACAAAAATGGTGAGGTCTTCAGAAACAGATACTGTTTTTCGCATAGTAAACATGGAATTAAAAATATTTATTAACCAATTAAGACTTTTTAAAATAAAGTGTTAAAATCAGGCACAAATATATTTTGTATCAATTGTAAAAATTCTATCTATTCATGTACAATTTGAAGCACCTCGCAATACCAAAATTCTCATGTCTCCAGCTGGTAATAGTGTGATAAAAACTGAGTTATGTGTAAAATTTTATTTCACTACTATATACAGTTGTGCAGGTGTGCGAATATAATATTCCACTACGTGTCGCACTGTAACAGAATACACAAATAGATTTCTATACTTGTACTTGTACAAGGAGTCTCATTTTTCTTGGCCAGTAAACATTATTGTCGAAAATTATAAGTATCGTATGAATATTTTATATAATGTTGTAATTTTTCTGTCAATAACATAGTTATGCAATTTTTGTTTTGAAATATTAGCACTTAAATTACTGAAAATTAGTGCCCCTGTATAATCTACAATAAGCACAGGATGGTATTTATTTTTCACAAGTATTCAGCAAATTATTACAAACAGAAAATAGACATTCACTGCTAGTTTTACACTAGACTTTCTTATGATTATAAAATAGAAAATACTTTTTCTGTATTTGCCCACTTTTTCAAAAAATAAGATCTCTTATTGTTAACTCTAGTTTAAAAACCCAAAATAGCATCTTTTTTTGTAAAAATAAACGGAGGTACAATATACGTATTGTAGTTTAGTATTTTATTGAGCGTATAAAATCTACTACATTTACTAACCAGTAATAGGTTTATAAACGACACATTTATTATTAGAGGATTTTTGGTATTAATAAAATAATTTTTAAATTAAATTTAATAAACCCAATTAGTTGTTTTACAATATTTACCTAAAAAGTACCAATAAAATGAGCCACACTGTACTAGCCACATATCTCCATTCATATGATATGTGTTAGTGTATATATGGTGCATCCATTTGCCAAAGCCAAACTATGGCAGCCGGTGGTCTCCATATCCATATATCTGGTTGCTTTTAAATCGATGACCTGACTGGGCGAGAAAGCATCGGATCGAGAGAGTCCCCCAACAACATTGGCAAAGTGCAGACACGACGAAATATACAGAGTTTCACAAACTCACCGGAGACTTCGGAAATCCGAGCATGAAATCTTATCAAGCTACCTACGGTCTTATTTTCTTTACTGAAGACCCACCCCCTCACCCTTTTGGTCGGGTAATGTAAAACTATAAAACAAAAGTGAGTTACTTGAAGTCGAAATAAAGTTTTCTTTTACAAAAACTTTTAATTATTGTATTAAAACTGTTACAACAACTGCAAATAAATATGTATTAATATTTATTACTTATCATCTACACCAGTGAATTTTTAAAATTATTACTATACTTTCTTTGATTCATAAAATTTTTGCAAATATATTACTCAATAATTTGTTACAAAAATATATTTGAAATGTCAGTCAAGTTATAGCTATAACTATAATTCAGTACAATTTTTATGTTATAATTATTTTGAAGTGTAATTTATGCTAGACTGAACAAAGCGATTTTATATGTAATTATTTTTTATTTTCTAAGAAGTGAACAAAATTTGTTTCGTTATATTTCTTCTTAAAAAACCGAAACTAATTTTGGAATTTCATCATTATTTTTATGTTCAGCATCCAAAATTTAATAATAAAAATTACTTTACAGACAGATTACTATTTTAAAGTCGAAATTTGTTGTCCACAGTAATCAAAATTTTAATATTTTTGTTGATCTAAAAGTTAAATATCACAAAAATTAAAAACATTAAAACCAAAAACAATAGCAAGCTTACACAAAAAAATCTACTTTTAAAAGTTACAAAAGCGTCGGTCACAGCTGTGTTCGTTAAAAACAATCCTTTGGTCGAATTTAAGGAGTAATATATACGCCACAAAACAACACAACACAAGACGCTTGTTTCGAAGAACAACCAGCCGGTTATGATAAAACAATAACCGAAAGAAGAAGAAAAACTCTTATAAGCAGGCAGTGAGCAATCTAATATGAAGTACGGATGGGCATAAAATTCTTCCGCAGAAAGCCTTTTCGGGAAAAGCGTGTTTTTGGGCCATGTTCGATACAACGAAACCGATTCCGAACAAAATATATTTATGGATTTGCACTGGGCCGATTCTATACCCAAGGATGCATGTAAATAAGAATTTTGCTGGTAGAAATTTCTTTTTTATGTTCCGAAAGCAAACTGAGTAACGGAGTAAATTCTTTGACGGGTCGCATTAAACTACTGGTGCGTTAAGATAGCATCAAGACGTTAGGCAAGTATTACTGGAAATATTATCCTGTTAAAGTTTTTTAGCTTTGTAAATATATTTGTAACTTCACGTATGTGTTTTCAAATATGTCATATCTCATATCAATATGTTTTATATATATATATATATATATATATATATATATATATATATATATATATATATATTTAACAGCTTTAACAATAAATATCTGAATGAACAAGTTTTTCAACTATTCAAAATGATAAGATGATAACTAAAAATTAAAGTTGTTCATACTGAGTTGCTGTTATTTGTCATTGTGGAATACAAGCTTTATGGTTCTCAAGATCTTTATACATAACAGCTTAAATGTAACACCTGATGTAATATTTTTAAAAAATTCAAATTTGTATATCTTCTAATTAGTTAAAATGACTATTCTGAAATTGAAGGTATACGTTTGCGTGCAGAGTAAATGGGAAGGTACGGTTGAGAGTATTTTGCGTGAGTGAATGTTTTTAAGTAGTAGAAATAAAAGAGCATGTATTAGAGACATTATGAATGTGGATAAAGCAAAAGTTGCTTTTCAGGATAAAAATATTTTGCAAAAACTAGATTCTGCCTATGTGGACAGAATTTGTGTCACAATCTTCTAGGTACATGACGTGATTGTATTGTATTGAGAATATACAAATCTGAAAAAATTTGTTTATATTTTTCCGATTAATAAATTTTACAGTATCGTCAATGCATAAAACTATGTCTAGCTGATAATAAATGGAGAAACACATATTCTTTTTACAATTATAAATAACTCTCTTCTGTATCTACGAAACAAAACAGTAAATAATATTTGACACATTAACGCACCATTTCATATTTAACATATGTTCAACGCAAGTAAAAGAATAAATATTTTGTAAAAATGCAATCCCTGTGTATAAATCAGCCGGGTTACGTTACATTACGAACAACAAAACGTTTTCAAATTGAATTTCGTACATTAAAATTTATTGTTGAAACTTTGCACAAAGAGTCAAGTAACGTATAAAAAAATTGACGATATTAAAAGTACATTATAGTTTTGATTTATGTTCGCATATGTGCAAACAGTTTCGTAATGTATTTCAAAAACACTATTTTACGTTTACTTTAAACGAGAACTATTTGAGTTTCTAGTACAATAACACGCTGCAATTAATTCGCATTTAGCATAATAATTGTACAGCAAACTTCAGAATTATTTTATGATGTAAAATTTGAAGATACGATGGTAATCGCAAGATACAATAATATTAATAGTAGATTAATTAAAGAAGCAATTAAAATCATCAAAGAAAAAGATAATATTAATCAGTGTGAAAGCTCTGAAATAAATAAAATCTGGTTTCTTTTTATTAATAATTTATAATAATTTTTTTGTTAAGTACCTATTTACTAATTTCTAAGTTACTTTTGTTTATTTGTTATTTGAATTTATTGTCTCTATGATGATTCATGTTTAACTTTAACCTTTTTTTTATATTTAATGTAATGACTTCTGAAACGTTTTTTATTTGTTAATTTATAATTTAAGGCTAATATTAGTATTCTGTATTATGCCATAGTCACTGAACTCTATAGAATTTTTTTCTCTTTTTGATTAAATAGAAAATATTATATGTAAAATAAAAAAAAAGTTTCTATATTTTTATAAAATCTTAATATGTTAATTTAAGGTTTAAACTAACTGTATACCAAATTTCAAGATTTTAAATTTATTAATTTTTGACTTTTAGATTGTTATCTAGACATGTAAAATTGTAAATCATTTTATTTCTATAGTATTAATATTTTATAATAGATTTTAATCAAAAAATCTAACATAAGAAATAGTAACCAAATTTCTGCTACCGCTGACTAACTGATATCTAAACCTTAGACAAAGGACACACGTTACGTTATTACATCTGTGGAATAGGGGATTTCCCTGAGCTAAAACGTAGAGGTCGGTGCGCCCTCTGCCCGTTATATTAAAGAAGAGTCTAAAGTTTTTTGCCAGTGGCAGTTTTCATCTTGGTATCTCCCGTCACTTGGCACCCAATTTCAAATCCAGTTCAAAAGAAACTGTTTCCCTCCGACTTTTTTTTCCTTTCTCCGGTTTGCCGCAACTTTCTCGCACACCCACGACTTATATGTCGGATTGGTGAGCGGGCGGGCGCTATGACTAGCCGCGTGAACCTGTCTTGAATATCCCGGATTATGTGTTTTATATGTGAATGTGTAATCTTGCGACAAATCACAGTTCTTGTACGGAATTTTTTCGCGCTGTTTTATATTTGATTCGTTCTGCAGACTAAGCAAATTTTTAATTTACCTCTCTTATTCAACGTTCTTGAATATCTGCTTAAAATTGTATATTTTAAGATAACTTTTTATGTATAATAATTAAATTAAACACACAGTCTTTTTAAAAAATTAGAAATAGGTTAATACAAAAATTGATTTAAATATTAAAGTAAAAAAATCATTCAGATATCATTATATTAAAATAAAAAGGGTTTAGGGTTTAGTTTTGTATTAATTTCAATTATAAATCGACGTTTCAACGTACTCTACGTACGTCATTATTAGGAAAAGTGATACAAATGACATATAATGTGAAGGCGCTGATTTAAATAATTTTTAAAAATTTATTCAAGAATAAATTTATTCCAATATTTGGGGAATACAATTTGCGGGACAGTATTATGTAACGTACAATTATTGCGCAATGCCATATTTTGGTGGCATATTCTAAACTAACCTAAAAAATCACAAAAAAAAAAAATGTTAAAATTACCATTCCATTCACGGATTGTTCGTTCATTTATGTAATTCTCCTTTCGATTATATTCCACGCAGCAGCTGTACGCCATCAAAGACAAACTATCTTATTTTGTTGTTATATATTTTTTGTCGTAGAAACGCGCCAGATTTATAACAAACATCTTATAACTTACTCGGCACGAGTTAGATCGATGGGGGGGGGGGGGATTCCGCATCGTTTATCACGCGAAGTATACGCGCGTGTTCCTTGTACGTGGATACGTGTGGCATCCCATCGTGATGTAACTAACATTTTGCTCCTGAAGAATAAACAGGAAAATATGGGAGTAAAGGTATATAAGGTTCTGAGGTTATTTATTTGCTTATTTATCTAGTTATACTAAACAGGCAACAGCTCAATTAAACGGCGCAAATGATACAAACATAAAATAAAAACAAAATATAATATATAAATTTATATAAAAACATTAAAAGTGTGTACAATGTGTAAATGATTAATAAAAATATGAAAAGAATATGAAAAAATATTTCAAAATTTTAATCAACAAATAGTTTTTCTTTATAATAATATAATTTCAATTTTTATGTCTTACAATTATAACCTAAAAAAAAGACATCAAATGAACAACAATATTAATAGCTAACCTGATGTTGGTTTGAAAACGATAAAAAAATCAAAACTAGTCGCCAGAAATCAGTAAAAAATTAAATTTACACCTTCATCATTATTTTTTAATCCGATTTTTGAAATATGTTTGTGAAATTTTTGTGTAACAAAAATGAGATTTTTTGCCATCCATAAAGTACTTCTATTATTATTATTATTATTATTCCGTTTTAGTAAAACACATCAACAATTATACGTTACAGCTAAAACAATATTTATTTTAAATGTAGAATCATGTACTAGTAGTATCGTAATTCTTCTTTACGCATAACATACCCGATATTTACGTTTCAAATATCACAACAAAATTTCCATAAACAACATTTTAGTGACCAGTACATAAACCAGCACTCCCAGCCCAAACACTTTTTATTATGATTCCAAACTTCTCTATAACATTGTCCGCACCCTGTAGCCGCAGATAACTAATGTTATATTCATTGGTAGCCGGTAATTTGCTTCGCTTGTCGCAAATTTCCATCGCTCTTTTTTCCCCCGCTCATTTCCAACCTCCTTTTTTATCTTTTTGCTGAGCACATGGTTTTTCTTCGGACCAATATAAATCTTTCTCCAACGCGCTACATTAAAAACGAAACTTTAAATCGTATTTTACGAAAGTATGCTAATGAAAAAAACGCTCGTCTGCTAAGTAACCCACGTCCAATATGCTTGATTAAAGATTGTTACTTACTTTTATTTTTTCTAAAGTACTAACTAGTTGCAACTTTATGGATATTAGGTTAGATTTTTTTTTTTAATTATTTTCTGATGAATAACGATGTTGCGAGAAGTTTTTCTTTTTATAACAATTTACTTTAATAACTAAATAAATGATAAAAAAAGTATTGTAGATAATTTAAAAAATGTTAATTTTAATTATACAAATGTTCTGGAAAACGTTGCTGAAACTTATCCGTTGTAATTTTCGAATGTATGCAGTTATTGAAAAAAATCTAGAGGTTTCACTAAAAATACGTCGTTTCAATTTATTACACATAAATTTTTATTGGAAAAATAAGTACAAATAAACAAATAATCAAACGTAACAAAAATTATTATAAATGTTGAATATTAATACAGAACTACAACCTAAAGCCATTTTATTTTAATATAATGAGTTCTAAAAGATTTTTTTATTATGTCAATTAAAAATATCTTTATAAAAACAACAATCTTTTTAATCAGTTTAAAATTCTTCAAACAAAGGACATCAAGCAAATACTAAGTTTCAAAAATCGTCTTAAAATCCCAGACTCTTTGTTTTATTTTAATTACATAGTGTTAATTGGTGACAGACACATCCGTATATGTAATGTTGATTAATTCTTTTGTTACCCTTATTCTGGAGAGGGGCGTTTTCTATTCATCCCTCCATCTACAATACGTATTCTAAACCCCTGGGCGGACGAGTGTAGATTCATATATATAGTTGGCAACCCCCTTTATTATAGCCTAACCTAACTGATGCGAACCTAACCCGAATGCACGCCGCGTCGTACTTCATTAGAAATACTAGAGAGACCTATTGTGCAACTGCATATTTACCTCGAGTATTACACTGTTAAAGAATTTTGTTTCCATTATTCATTTGTTACATATGTGTGGCGGGTGGAGGGTGTAATTTTACGCCGTAATTTTACACAACGCTAATTTTATTGCTATTGAAATTATAGAGTGGTGATTATAGGGTGCTTAAATGGTTTATTATTTGATAGTTATGTGTATTCAACCTGGATTTTTATTCATTTCTCGTTTTTTTTTTTACATTAACTATATATATAACTTATATTTATAAAAAAAACATCATATACAATAATTTCTTTTTTTATTTAAGTTCACTTGTAATCCAATTTTGATCTACTTTTTTAGCATACATATGTAGTTCAAATGACAATGCAATATAAACAGACTGAGACAAAGTTCCTCAAAGCATTGTTAACGTAATCAATTAGTTAACTAAGCAGTTAGATTGCTATCTATCTTTGAAGCACCTTATTGATAGGTTATTTGGCAAATTAACTAATTGCTTAACTAACAGAGTATTTACCAATGTTCTGCGCAACTAGGCCTTGAAATAATAACAAAAATTATTTTTTAATTATTAATTATTAATTATAATTAAATTATATGACAGCAATTATATACCTATTGTTTATTGTGTTAGAAACCATTTTCAAAATAAATATTTGTTGTTTTTTTTTTACTTAAACTTGTTATTTATAAAAGTGTATATTTATAAGTAATATAAATAAAATTTTAAAGATGTAGACTCCGTTTTACAAACAATAAATTAATTAACTTTACAAGTAAATTTTATTCTCTTAATAAATAACCATAAAAGCAAATGTTATTTCAACAATTTACTACCAGATTATTATTATTAATAATAATAACTATTTTTTAGTATCACTAGGTTAAATTTAGTTCATCTTTATAACCTGAAAGGTAAGCACATTTACTTTACCAGCGTTTATGAAATGGCGCCTTAAAATAATAAAAATTATTATATAAAAAACATTTACTAATAATACTTACATTTAATATCTGTTTACTGTCACACAAAATAAATTTTAAAAATATTTATTTTGAAGCGGTTGTAAATATACAAAACGAACAATATTTTCTGTAAAACTCAGTGTTGTTATACGCAACTTTTGACAAAAAAAAAACATAAAAAACTTTTGCTTTTTGTCGGTTAACAACGAATTTAGACAGAAATAAAAATTGAATATACGCTAGGTGTAATTAGGGCCGACGTGATCAAATTATATCCAGTTAATTGAATCTAAATTGCTCGAGTTACCAATAGCCATAGAGCGCACTCTACAGTTAAATTCAAATTTATCTATACTTGCCATTTTATATATTAGCTTCTTCATTTAAATGTGTAATTAAATATTCCAGGAAAAAATAAATTAAAATATTAAATTAATTAAGTAAAATAAAAAAGCTTTAGGATTAATTTCTGCATATATTTTATTTTAATATCGACGTTTCAACATACTCTACTTATATCTTCATTAGAAAAAAATAATACAGGCTCATTTATTGTACTTATAAAATTGGCACAAACACTTCTCTTTTAATTGAAAATCATTTTGACCAAGCGTTCGTTTTTGTGTTGTGCAATATTTTTATAAATTATTATTTTATGAAACTATATTTAATTACGATAGAAATTAAAATTAATCAATGATTATTATTTATATAACAAAAATGTGTATTTATCTGTATGTTATGTAATTTTAATATATTTTTTGCTTTTGTTAAATAATAATATATTTATTACACGCGAAATGTCATTTATTACTTACATCAGAAACTTTTTAAGTTATTACTGAGCAACTACCAATAAATTAAAATTTTGTTAGTTTGTTAATTAATTATTTATGACAAATTGCACTGAAATATTTTACAGTTTTACAAAACTGCAAGTTTTATATTAAAATTATTTTAAAATTCCATTCTTATCAAATTAAAAAATAAATGCAACTGTACTGTAAACTTTATTCCCATGAGTAATAAATATCATTACAAATTTGTTGAATAATATACTATTAGGCTACTACCTGTTATTGCTAATAAAGGTTAATTCTTCAAAAAATTCTGAAATACTGTCAAAATATAGTAAACAAATGAAAATGTTTTTGCGTATTTTAACATAGACATTTTATAATTATAAATAATAGTTTTGTTGTCAAATAAATTTAATATCTCTTTTATCAAAAATTTTAATAAACATATTTAACATACAATTTTGTAAAATAGGTTTCAGAGAAATTTAAATTTTACTCTAACCATGCGTTCATACCCAGTACGCGGTTGTCTATAGATTAACCGAATAGATAACTAATTATTCAACGCATAAACGCTGTCCAATACTATCATTTAGTTTCGTGGTCAAGACAGCATCATGACTACGGGTTTCTCTACTCGAAATTTAACGCCTACTAATGTTCTTCGTTATAAATTAAACATAACGGGCAACTCATCCAGACTCTATTGACCCATGCATTATTATGATCTTACGTTATAGTATGGACTAGGTTGCGCAATTAATAGTTCGGTGAAAATTTAATTGTTGCATACCGATAATTCAAACATAGATTTTCGATTGAAGGTAATTTTCGAATATTACTAGTAATTACTGCATCCGGTACATGTGTTTTCTTTTTAAACTAAAATGTGTAAATTTTATTATAAAAAATATATACAGAGTTTATATCTTTTGATTTTTTTATTTTTTATTTTGTCAGTAGAAAAGTAATGTTTTACAATTTTATGTTGAAAATATGGTAAAATATGTGCCATCATTCATCACCAGAGTTGTGACTGATCTAGATTAAAATGTAAGATTTTTGATCTGATCTAAATCATTTCATCTTTACAGATGTTGATCTTGATCCAGATCATATATAAATAATTTATAATCTTAAAAAAATGAATATAAAATAATCATTTTTTGTTGCAAAATTACTAGTAATTACACGACCAAGCAAAAATTAAATATTTATAAACTTAAGAGGGCGTGCGTTAAGATAGTGACCGTACGCTTTTATATATTTTCTTATTAGTTAACAACACTTAGTGAAACAAGAACTTAACGACATAGGTACTCGTAAATTAATTCAAACATAAATTACAATAATATTCAACAATACACAAAAAGAAACATAAGTTAAAATCGCGAACTCTGATACATAAATTACATAGTTTCAGAAATACATATGAATCAGGTTACAATAACCACCCTGTTACAGTAACATAAATGTACAAGTTGTAAAAATATGCAAAAATATAATAATATAGTAAATATTCGATGTTTATATTAAAAGTCATAAAATAAAATAAATTGATGATGAATTAATTTTGCAAATCGCACCTAAACTACCTAATAACAATTTTCTATAAACAAAATTCAGACACCAGATTCAGTCCGCGCGCATATATATAATAAAGTGAGTCGGGGGGCATTAAAATTAAGCTGTCGGAAGGTTCTTTGTGTACATTCCTTAAGAACGTAAACAGCGGAACATCATGTCTTACAAGTCTTGAATTTAAATTATAATTTAGTAGCTAACGCGTCAGCGTCGCACATCCCAGCAAGAAACGCCTTACTGTACAAAGTGTTCTATTTTACTTGAACATTTCATGTAAAGTTGTTATTTGAAATGATACGGCAAAACTAACATATTGTACATTGATTTTGAGATACGGAAGAAAATTGCAATTTTAGAATTGTTATTTCGATTTTAATTTCAAGAAATTACAATGGATCATTTTGTAGACAAACATACTTAATTGCATTTTGAATAAAAGAAACTTAGATTTTTTCTTTTAGAAGAAATTAGCAAATATTATGTTGGCGCATACTAAACTGTAGAAAACATAATAAATGTAATAAAACTTTGAATGTTAATATCTCAAAACAGATATTTTGTTTTCAATTCAGATAAAACTAGTGCCTGGATTCTATGACAAAATTAAAATCTTGTTTTTAATCGAAAAATACAACAGGCTAAACGATATAAATTCTGACTAGTGGCAATAAACTATCACTAACTATCAAATAAATTTGACCAGCGTTTGTCGAAAGATTTTTGTGTTTTAGAAATATATAAGAAATTTTTATTTACATCAAACAAAATGTTCTTGTTTGCATTATTAATATATTGTCATTTATCAGCATCAGTAGCATTCGCATTGTTTTAACATTGTATTTTTCTGTACGATTTCGCTTACAAACAAAATCAAGCTACATTTTACTTAAAACGTACAAGGGAAATAAGACTTTCTGTAGCTTCGCTGTTCGCGTTCGAGCTTCCAAAGACGATCCTTACACCGAAATTAGTGCGAGTAGCGTTTTAACGGCACACATCGCCAACGCCAACTTTGTTTTGTGACGTGTCTCTGGGCCGCGTCGCGTAATAAATAACCCCGGCCACACTTTCGCAACTAAAACTGTTTGGCGGGGGTGTGAGCGCCTAAGTTGGATGATGTTGGTAGCGAAACGGACTGAAATGGAACGGAATGGAATGGTATTTCATTTGACCGAGACCTTCTGTGTTCGCTTTTAGTTATAATTAAAATCGGAATGGTTAATGTGATTTTATTTTACTTGGAGAGCGGGGAGAACTCTTTCGAGAATTGTATTTATCACCAGCTAGGTTGGAAGTTAAATAGTTGTTAATTTTGATGCACTTTGTACTTCTTAGATCAGCATTTTCAAAACTGTTTTGCGAAACACTGATGTTTCACAGATAATGAAGCATCAAAATACACATACATAAAATATATATACATAAATCTTAAATATGTTGTTTAAACATTAATAAAAATTAAATTATTTGCTATTTAAATAAATAATCTAAAATTTACAAAAAGTTTCATATTCAAAATATCTACTTATACTGAGTTAGGTATCTTGTGTGTATTAAGATATGCAAAATTATAAAATATCGAAAAAAAAAACAATTAGTTAATATTAACTAAAATTTAATTAATTTTTCTGCAAACAAACAACATTTAAATCATATACAATTGATAATAAACAATACAGAATATTTTAAAATAGTACCTATATTTAAACCAAAAAATCTATTAACGAACAACAAGCACAGACATTTCAAAAACAATTCATATGTCACAAGTCCGCTTAATACAAATCAGCGAACAGTAATATTTTTTTCAAGTACCGTATACACTTATCAGTGACAGTAAACAGTATTAAGTCGGTATTGCAATTTGCATAAATGGTCGCCAGTAAAAAACTGCGTGCACGGTTGGTGGGCCAGGCGGCTGTTGATTGTTCGCTATCGTGTGAACAATGCCTCCACCTGGTGGGGTTCGAACATTAATCAACAGAGCCAACACTCCCCTATTCATTTCGAGAAAGAGATGCGTATTGCGTGAATTACGAATGAGGTGGACTAGTGCGTTTTGGTTGAGTGACAGTTGAAAGATTTTTGAGAAGTTTGGTCATTTTTTTCTTTCTTTCGTTGTGTATGTGCGTATGTATGTGTGCGCTTAACGAGATAATTATAGATTGTAGGTGGAGAAATGTGCAAAAATAATTGAAATCTTTTTAAACAAAATTTGTGATTAGCTTTAGAAAAATCTAAAATAGTAATAATGTGAAATAATAATTTCTATTAAAATCACATTGCAAAATTATTCAAAAGTAGATTTAGTTTTTGAATACCAAAATGAAATAAGAGTTTATTCGTTTTTTTTTTATCACAAATAAATAGTTCAAAAATATTTTTTTCTGCAAGCTTATTAAAATATTATGTTACTAGATTGCTTATGTAGATAAAGTTTATTATGTTACTAGTACAATAATGCTTTTTTTATGTTTCGCCCAGATTCAAAGTTTTAAAGTTTACAACTCAACAGTTATTGAATTGCTTTTTAAATATTTGACAAGTTATTCACTGTTACTATATAAAATTTTCATATTATGATTTTTTCAAAATGTTTATGACAGACCAATTTTTTTTAAATTTTATATAATAATATATACTCGTATTATTATTATCTGAATTATATTTGCCAGTTTAAATATAATATAAATATCATTTTCTCAACACTTTAATCAATTAATTACTATGCAATTAGCAGCAATCATCAAATTAACGTATAAGCTTTGAATTGAACGTAAAATAATAGTTGTGTGAAAATATCTAAATACATACATAATACTCGACAAATATTTCTCAGCAAATCTCGGTCGGCTATGTATATCCATCGATTTATTGAAGTGAATCCGTGCGGGCGAGATTTGCCTCGGTTCCATGATGTTTATTTGCGTATCACTTACGCATACACACACAATCACATACACATACATCAAACCAACACACAACAAGTGAGCGACCAACTGTATACTACGCCTATGAGGTTCATTTAAAAAGTATTAAACTTTTATCAATCGCATTTTTTTTTCTCTCTTTTAGTAAATTATTTTAGAATTAAGGTAAAGACAAAAATGGAGAATTAATAAAAAGCAAACATGTGAAAGGTTAATATTAGTAAATTATTATATTTATTTCTTACTATAATATTTATATCAATTGCTTATAATTAAACTATTAGTAACAATAAAAATAAATTAAAATATATGTATTTGATTGACAAAATTGTTATTTCATCAACAATAACTATGGTACTATAAATGAAAAAATTCACGACAAAATTATTGTATTAACCTTTATCAGGCTGCATAGGTACAATTGTAACTTTGCATTTTTAAATTGCGATAACTTTAACATCAGCCGTAATGTGTTGAAATTTTGTGATAACTCTACATGTTTGGTCTTTTATATAGGATAAATTTCTGAAAAATATCTTTCTTTATTTTGTATGGAAATAATGAAAAACAAAAATAAAAAAAGATTTTTTTTAATGATTATATTATTTTATAATAAAAATAGTAAAAAAATAGTTAATTTACATTAACAGAAAAAATAGCAACAACTTTTTTTTCTTCACAAGTAATCACAGCTAATCGAAAAGTTAAGCTAAATTTCATAAAACTTAATTTTTATTTAATAAATTTACAATTTCAGAAACTTTTAGATCATACCTTATAGTCTATATAGAGCAAGTGCATATGCAGTCCTGATTATTTTATCTATGTGTTAGTTCTGGATGTATTTATGTAGTAAAACACATATCATTGCTAATTGTTTCATCGTTTGTAACACGACTAATTTACGATACGTTTAGTGACAGACACTGTATTTATTTGCTGTTTGTCGTTGGGTGGTGGTCGTTCATATTGATGTTTACCCAGAAATAAGTTATAGGAACTGTATGCGTTGTTGCACTTGCTGAATTAGGTTTGCTCAAGTTTTATACTTTATGAGCTATAATATTTTTTGCTCACTGCGAAATTTATTAGCTGTGAAGTGACGGTTTAGAAGAGATATATAATTTTAGTAATTACGTATAGCGAGAAGAATTTTAAAAATATCTGTTGTAATAATATTTAAAATACGTGAGTTTACGCTATAAAATTATATTTTTAGTATGTACAGTATGACGACAACGATTCTGTTATAAGACTTATACCAGTAGCGTAAATTCTGGACGCAAAATCTTACTTTGCGGGAATCAAACAAGAGTTTAAGTCAAGATGATTTAGATCCTAAAAAATTGTATCTATTACAATAAATAAAAAAATATTGAAAATTTATTTTCATTCCTAAATGATTCCACTACACATTTTTATATTTAGAAATACTTTTTAACAGAAGAATTGTGAAAATATTGACTGTAATTATATTTATTAATTTCCTGTTTTGTTTGTACTGATTATATTGCGAAACGACACGGTATTTAGTCTAAAATAACTAAAATATAGTTATATTTGACAAATTTGTAGCTTGCTTTTTACAGAATTTGAATATCTCGTATTAATTTTTAGTTTTATTGACAATTATTATGTAGTGGTGTTTTAAAAAAATATTTTTTTACAACCTTAATTATTTAAAGGAAAGCCTATTTTAAAATTTTGCAGGATGCCCAAAATTAATAGTTGTGTCACATTTTAAGTAAAAATTACATCTAAATAAATAAAAATCTAAAACAAAAAATGTTTATGACCACGGAATTAATTTCTAAAAAAAAATAAGCAAATGGTTTTCGTTTTTCGCCATTTATAACTTTTTATAACTTTATCTATATATTCTTAAAATAGATAACCTGTAAATTAGTGCCGTTTATAAAATGCTATGCTGTTAATATTACATATATTTTATAGCTCACTTAGATGATTTAGTACTCGCTTACGGCTAATGCCGCAAACCTCAATTTTGTAAATTATAACAATCGTAACATGCTTATTCAATAAATATAATAAAATAAAAAAATGCAAAAATAAATTTCATAAAAATAGTATATACAGAAAATGACTAACAAAAATACATTAAATTTTTTTATAACATATTTTCTACATTTTACACTGAAAATGAAATAAAAATTACAGTAAAATACAGCATAGTGATATTTTGTCAGAGACATATAATTTCATGCACATATTAAAAGTAATATATAAAATAGATTTTTCCTGGATTTAAAAAATTCTAGAGCAAAAAGTATAGTCGTGTGGCGGCAGTTTTATTTCCGCAAATTTAATTTCCATATGGCACACTGCACCGTAGAAAAAGGTATTATGATATAAGCAGATTTAATCCTTCTGGGCGAAGCATTTGTTCGGTAAAATGGCGTGTGAATTCTCGCCCGTCCGGAAACAGTCTTCGAAATTAATGTCAACTTGAAATAATTATACCTGGCCAAGTCTGTGTATGTACAGGTATGCGTGTGTATGTATGTTTGTGAGTTTGGTTCTGACCTGAATTACTAATTACTTTTGTATGTCCGCTACATCTACAATTTGGATGCTGTAATCATATTTCTCGCTATATTTTCAAATCGCGATTAATCACTGAATAAAACCATTTGAACCCATGTTCTTAATAACTGACAAAAGTTTTTGATGTATTTTCAACATTTTACATAAAAAGCATATTTATTATAATTTACATATTTTATATATACCTAAATATAGAATCGGATTTGTATGCTATCGTAGCTTCCTGATGATGATATAAATATATATCGAAAGCTTGGGTTGTATTTCAATTAAGTTTCATTTATTAATAGCAGACTGATTTTAACCCACGGAATTTTTATCTTTATATATATATATATATATATATATATATATATATATATATATAAAATCGGATTAGTCGTGACTAATAAGTAAATGTCAAAAATATCTTGTTCTAGATGAATTTCAATTTGTGTTTAAAAAAATTTGTTTGTCTAATGTTTTAATTTAATAATATACAATGTATGGAAATTAGTGTAAGATGATCTTCAACTAACTTATTAGATATTATCGGTGTTTGTTTATAGCTACAAGTTTATTTATATTAAGGTTAATTTATTTCATTTTATTTAAAATATACAAAATGTCAATTTATTTAAAATAGCTAAAACATTGATTTAAATTTTATAATAAAATTTGTCTGGTTTCAAATTTTATACTATACTTATACTATCTTATACCATTAATCTAGCAATTTTTTCATATTTGTTTATTTACATATTTGTAATTTTTATCTTGAAAACGGGTCTAACAATTTTGATAAAATGTTGTGAATTTACATTTTCGTGTGTACAAATGCAATTTAGCTAGGCTTCGAATTTAGAAAACTCATGTACAATATATGAGACCTATTTTGAAATTCTTTTTTAACAAAATTAATATATTAATAATAATAATAATATTCATTTATTCTGTTGACAGATATAATAGAATATGTTAATATACAAATTTAAATATTTATTTATAGATAAAAACATTTTTTATGAAAAACTGCTTTAATTTAAGCTTAAATATCTTTATTGAACCGATACCATTTTTTATGAAAAACTGCTTTAATTTAAGCTTAAATATCTTTATTGAACCGACATTTTTTTAAAATATAATGGCAGTTTATTATAAAGCAAAACAATTATATTTAGGTAAATTTTAAAATTTATCTATGTTGTGTATCGGAATTTCTGTGCAATTAAAAAAAACGATTTTGGTACCCTTCTTGCAAATAAATCACTCTGTATATTCAAGAGTATTTCAGATTTGTAGCTCAAGTTACTTCCTAAAGTTTTTAATTGAAATTTTTCTTATAAACTTATTAAAGAACTAAATATTGACTTGTTACGTTATTTTTGTACAAACTGTACATCGTGTCATCGAAACAATAATTTTTTATTGTCAAATAAATTACAATCCATACCTCTTATTTCCACCTAACTAAAACTCCAACCACCACCATTATTTTTCTCTCGCCCGTATGAAAACCGATCCGCACATCCAAACAAAATTTAATTTACTTCAAACAGAACATTTAACGAAAACCTAAGATCACCTCTCTGTACACCACCCCTAGGTTCTACTCTGATCAAACACACACACACACATACACACACACTACACATGATACTCACTCCGGCATGCTCCCTCGCTTTGCCATTGAAATGATGTGAACAGCGACAAATGGTGTGGTGGTTGCGCGGTCCCAGCTGCAGCACGGTTCGTGCCAACATGCCCTAATAGGTGTGCGGCGACCGCGGATTAGTCATACCATCGCCGGAGTTGGCACACAGACTCCCCGGATCGATGGCGGTTGAATATCTCGTCCGGGAAGTGATGTGCGATAGGGCTATGGACCTTAAAGTGGTGAAGGGCTTTTTTTTAAACTAAGGATGGGGGTAGAGTGATGTTTTTGGTTTATTGGGTTTTATCAAAAGGGTGGTATTGCGAAAGTGTTATCAAAATTGTTTTACCAATATTTTCTATTCTTTTTAAATAATTCATTTATTATATACGTGTTTCTTAATAATTATTCTTATTTTAAATGCGCATTTATGAGTTTCGAAATTATTACTCAATACCTTTGGCCAAATATAATTTTGTAAGTTTATTACTCAACAGTTTATGACTTATCATTAAAATTGCATTTGAAATATTTGAAGAGTTATTTCTGTTGTTATGATACAATACATTTTCTTACTGTATAATCGTAAAAAATAAAGTTTTAATTTATTTACTTAAATATATATTATCTAGCGAAATAAAATAAAAATTACAAAATACATTCAAAAAGAAATACAAATAAAAGTAAACAATTATGTTAGTTTGATTAATTATTTTCTAAACAACCAATAATTTATGTGTATGTAATGAATTATTTAACATATTTTAAAGAACTAGAATACCGATCTACTCAAACATTAGTAAATTTATTTGACAAAAACAAATAGAAATGGTATGTGTATTTAAATACAAAAATGTATGTAATTTTTCTGAATAGTTAGAAAGAATCTTTCAAATAAAATTAACAAATTTATAGAATATATATGTATATATATTTGAAGAGATGATGATAATACCAGGGCCAATTCTGGTCCCTGTCTATCTCATAACAATAAGTATAAAGCAGTAGCGTTTTTATCTAGCATTATTTTAGCAAATTCAATGAAATTTGCAAATAAAAAGGTCGACATTACAACCACATTACAATGTGTCTTATTTTATTTGTATTTATTTTATAATACGAAAATTTACTTAAATAAATTGAATCTAAAATTAAAAAAAAAACAATATATCAAAAATGCGAAAATACAATCAAATCCTAAAATTGCAAATACATATATAGTGTTGAAAAAAAGGACGTATTTATAAAGGAAAAATTATATCTACTTTTTTGATTAAAATTCATTTTTAATCCATCGAAACATCAAATTTCATTAAAATTCCACAAAATTTTAATCTGAAGCATTTTTCATATATTGCAGAGATTGAAAGTGATTATTATAATATCAATATAAAAAAATAGAATACATAACTTTGTTACAATCAAAATAATAATTAAAAATGTTAATGTGTTTTATATATATATATAGGTCAGTAATATTCTGGCTTTCACGGCCGGTATTTATTGAATTTATAGATTTTTTAGGACTGGTATACCGTGGTCGATCTATTCTTATTGCAGACATTTCGCCATACATCGCAGATGGCATTCTCAGTGCTTGGTGACTGAATGACAGTTTCTGCTCCGCAATCTGATATATATACTTGTACTCCCACCAAACTCTACAGGTCCCGTTACGTTATTAGCTAATTCTGGCTGGCCTGGATGGTCCACCCTTTCCAATAGGACTGTTTCCATTATAGGTTTTGTCATGCCATTGGTCGATTTTGGTTGGTTCATTATATATATATATTTAAATTAATATCGGAATTTGTAAATTTTATTAACCAAATATATTAGTTGTGGAAAAACCGAAATAAATAAATAAAATAAAATTAATGATATTTTGTTATTTCAAATAATGTTATTCATATTTTTAAAAGAAACCTTAGGAGAGGGATATTTTGTATATTGGCCAGGTAGTCGGTATTTATTTTTATATCGTGGGGCACTTAGTGTCTGGAAGCGTCCCCGGAGCGTTTCCATTTCCATACGTCCGGCACTCTTCAATTATTAATGTCCGGAGTTACTTTTAAATTAAATAGTAGAAAAATTGTCTCAGTTCCTTTTTAGTCCCGTGTCGAAGAAAAATACTTTTAATTATGCATGAGTCGAGATTGTACATTTTCTTTAAAAATTTAAAACAAGTTGTCTAGTTGGTGGAGGAGTCCCTACTTCTCGGTCGCTACCGGTTATTTTCAAATGAGATGCAAACTTAATAGCTTAATGAGCATTACGTGAACAAAGTTGTTTGCAAACGAAATGGTATTTTTAAAATAAATATATTAATATATAATGCGAAATATAAGCAACAAGTCATACTTTCGCACAGAACCATGATGATAGATAAGGTAAAGGTGCGAATATCTTGATGAACGGCTAAAAGTTGTTAAAAAATATTTAGATTCGGGTTGTTAACTTATTAACTGACCAATTAATGAAGCGCTTTGAAGATAGTTAATAATCTATTTATCAAGTTAAATTACTGATAAGCTAACGACATTTTTATATGATAATAATGAAACTGAATAATTTTAATTTTAAATTATGTTAAATTACGTTAAACATATTTATATTAAATATAATATTTGTTATTAGAAATGTATTTAACATAACAATAAAACTATTAATATTAAAACATATATAAAACGTTATTTTCAATTTATTGTCATATGTTTGTAGTTCACACAAGACATATATAAATCAATGTTTTAAATATATTAATTATTTAAAACAAATTTGTTTATAATTAAGAAATTATTCACAATAAAATGAAAATAAATAACAGCCAAGAAAAATATAATATTTTATTAATATATTACGGTAATTTGTATGGTAAATGAACGATAAATTTTTAATAAAGCTAAAAGTTTTTCAGAACACATTGTTGAACAAGCCAAGACCCGAGTTTTTCATCGATCGGCTAGTTGATTTATTTCTGAGCATTGCACGGGCAAACTAAATTATTAAAAAGGAAAGAATATTCTGTGATTAAAGATATGAGGATAAAAACAAACTGATGTTTGTAAGGGACTGGCGCATGGCGCGGCACCTCACCACAGTTTATAAAACACTTATTGAGATTGACGAAATAGAGTTTGTTTGTTATATATATCTTATTTATGTGCAATGATGGTCAGTTAATATAAAATTTGATAGTAATAGGTACACACACACTTAAGTTATATATTTATAAATATGTAGAAAAAATGTACAAAATTTAAATAATAATATCTGAGCAATCTTATAAATTTGAAGTTTATTTGTACTTCAAATTTAACGCGAAAGTTGCGATAAAGATTAATTAACAATTAACCTAATTATAACCACTGTAAAGTCTGGGCTTTTTGGATCCTAAATTTTAAAGTCTAGTTCATCCACTGGCATTTCCAATTTTTTTTTAAAAGATAAATAAGAAAAATCGTTTGTAACTGGCTAAAAATGTATCTACAAAATAAATGTCATTATTTTATTGTTTAATTTTAAAATTATTCCAAAAATAAATTTATTCTAAACTTTGGAAATACTGAGCCTCAATAATACAGTAACCTTAACAAAACAATCTCGTAATATCTCTTTGTCTTAATCTCTATAGATGCCAAACAACACACCGCACAGCTTTTGATAAATTGTTTTAACACAATCGTTATTTATGCTTGAACGATTTTATGGTCGATTAAACGTCGTGTCTCTCCTTTTTTTTTTCTTCTAACCGAAGAGCGCGCGGCGTTATAAAAACGCGCCGAATTCGTGTGACAGTTTTACTGTTTCACTGTCACCAAATGAGATATAAAATGTTAAAAAAGATCTCTCGCGGTGTAAGACGATAGACGAGACTTGGCGATGGGCTGCTTCTATGATAAATGCTCGGCGAATAGACGCGTTATGCCCTCATTTTATAACATCATTTTTCAATACAGTGTAGTCGCTCTTCAGCATTACTCATATGGATAGCTGTGTACGGAAACTTATGTAGTGAATAATGCTTTCTAAACTTGGTTATTGTGTACAAGTCATATTTCATAGTTTTAAGTTTTTGTCTTATTTTTATGCGACTAGAGAAATATGCTATTAATTTAATTTTATTAACAGTAACAATATCTTGTTTTTAAATTCTTCATATATTTTTGACAATGCATATAACTATTTAGCTATCAGTAAAGTTTTAGTAAAATGTTACTATTTTCTTTGATTAAATTTAGAACTTGAAACCGATAAAAAAATCTGCTGCCACAGATGCGACAGTCATCGTATTAAATATTCATAAAACACATAGAAGTGACATTATTAAATTATCACTTCAGGTTGGCAGATCTTTACCAAAAGATGATTAAATTGAGATATTCACCTTCGAATCTTAAATATGAAATTTTATAATAATCCGTTAAGCTGAATTTGCTGATTTTCGACTAAAATCATTTTAGAATTTATAAAACTGGGGTACGAACGAAGACCAACATTAAAATATAGTTCTCCATACTAGATTAACTAAATTAATACTCGGTTAAAATAATATAACACCGATAATAAAAACGAACAATCTTAAAACTATTTTAACACAGTGTTAAATAAAACCGAAAATAATTATTTTGTATTCAAACATGTGTTTAATGTTAAAACAAATATTAATATACAATTACACACATTTTAAAAACAATGACTAATATTACTTTAGAGATCGTAAAGTTATAGAATTAAATTAAATATAATTTTACATATTCAAGTAAATATAACATTCTAAAACTTATATATTTGATAAAAAAAATTAAAGATCAGATTAATTTTGAGGAAAAAAATTAGTAAACAAATTTATTTTATTACTAAAAAAGTTGTAATTAATATATTTTTTTTTAATTTTTTAAAGTTTACATTTAAAACACTAGCAAAGAAGTATATAAAAAATACAAGAAATATATTTGTTTATTTTTTAGAAACACAACTCAAATAATTTTATAAAAAGAATAAAATAAATAAATATAGCTATAATGAACAAGGAGAAAACATCAAGTAAGCCAAGCGCTGTCCAGCTACTTGAAGTGACCAATTGATCACGAGCGAGTGCACAATTGGCCGAAGGCATGTTATTGTTTGTGTGAAGTGTGCAACAGTAGCTGTTGTTACCACTCACGGATCAGGTAAGGGTGTGCGAGGTGTCAAGTACTCAACGCCACCCGCGTCTAACTTACCCTGGCCGCGACAGCGACTCTGAAGAAAACGCGCGCGGTATTTAGTTATAGGGTAGGGAGCGGGGGGAGGGGGGGGCGACATTGCCGCTGGGTGTCGAACCCAACCAGGCGGTTTAAGCTTTGATAAAAGCGCCGCGACGCGACGCGTCGTCGAGTAAAGTGCGCGCGCTGCCGCCGCTGACAGCTGTGCGCAGGTCCCGGGCGGCGCGATCAACCAAACGGCTCAGTAACGCGCCAGCGACCGTACAATTCACGTCGAACGCACGCTGCGATCTTGCCCGCAACCGCACACACTGCGCGATCTACGTACCCGTATTCTATCGAGTGCGACGCGACGATAAATTCGACACAGCCTGAACCGGGTGGGATGCGGTGAATTTGACAACCGTTGGGGAATATTTCCGCACGAATTATACATGTGTTAAGGAAACTTTGCGAACAAGTTTGCATATATTAGAGGCGGATTTACATTTTCATATCTGTCGGGTATTCGGAGAGCCCGTATTTTAATTACAATTCCGAATTTTGGTTTGCGGTAGTGGTGCGTCCGAAACCAACTTGCCGGAACTAAATTAAAGCGCAGTTATATCTGAAAAGTTTCGCGTGCCCGAAAAACACTTGTCGAGTGAGTTATTTGCGACGATGAACCTGTACTGATTTTTGTGTGTGTGTTGTAATTGTGACTTGAAGAAATTTATTGTGACTTGTGTTGAGTGTTTTGTGGCAGAAGTATTCCGGATCATGGCAGGAAATCGCATAATACTACCGTTGGTTTTTTTCTTGGCGGGCCTGCGTCCCGATGCCTGTGTCACAGCTCAAGGTATCCTCGATATTTTATATATCTTTTTTTTTGTGTAGATTTATCGCGAATTCTGCTATATATTTCGGCGAATTTTGGGCGTTTGACATTTTTACTTTTGAAATTTACTTTCTTGCGTTTCGCATATCTTCGGGAAGGAAATGTCAAAAACAAATTTGCAAATGTCTGTAGGAGAGAAATGTGGTATTAAAGAGGAAAGTCACTCTACAAAGTTGTTGTTTTTCTCCTCTTCGTCAAAACTTTCTTAAATAAAACTTTTAGGGAAATGTAATTCCATTTATTTGTACATACTTCGTGATTTTGATCGTCTTGTGAAAACATTTTAAATATTTTGTTAAACAATTGTTCAAAGCGTCTATAACTTTTACAAACTTCAAATTAATCGTAACTTTTTTACTTTTGAATGTATTTTATTCTAGAAGCAAGTAATATGTTACAAAGATATTTAAGCGTATTTTAAAATAATTTAATAGGATTTTATACAAAAAAAAAGCGTTAATAAACTTAAATTATATTTAAAAGAAAAATACATTTTTAAAGAATTATTTACATTGAAAAGTGTTTCTAAAAAGAAATTTTAGATACTTACTTGTATTACGCAATGAAATATTTACATTTTTACACATTAAAAAAATAATTAAAAGTTATAAAACAATTTTGTGACGATATTGTCAAAGTATTTGAAATAAAAATCTTTTCAGTATTTTCTGTCACAAAAACAAATGAAAAATGTGAAAAATACAATCGTTTATATCATTAATTAAATTGTCTCGTGAAATCAGCGTGGCACACCCCTCTGAAATCTTTTATTGTTTTTTTTTTCTGTTTTCTTACTTCACCAATTATAACGATTTTATAAAATTGCGCTGTGTCATAGCAAAGAGCTCTCGATCTTAATGTTAATTACGTAACTTTTTGAAGTTAAATTTGACGACAACTTCATAGTTTGTTCATTAATCAATCCGATCTTATTTTTCTTGATTTTTTGCGCGAAACTTCTCGATTGTTCTAGGTTTTTTCCGTTCTCTAATTATTGTAGAAAAAATGTGATATAATACTTGTTAATTGGTTAAATACATTATTAATTAGTTAGTTGAGAACTTAATTATGTGTTTAACAAATGTTTTATGAAATCAACCATAATTTTTAAAAATCAATTTTGTTATTTTTGACAAATATAGAGGCTTTTAACAAGGAACAATGTTTGGTAATATTCAAATTTGGTTTGAAAATCACAAATACATTAGGTACACATTCATGTACCAAGCGGGATACAAACTCGGCCCGCATAAAAGTATTGTTTTAATATATTTTTTATTTGAATAACTTCATTTAATTATGTTTTTTAGTTAGCTAGTTTATTAGGAATAAATCTTCTACTTTAATTTTGACTCACTTCCACATATTCAATCAACATATATTTTACGATGGTAACACAATATGAACAGATTATAATTCTACACAGAAAAAATCTGTTATAGATCCGAAGTTTTCACTTTTAATTTAAAAGTAAACATGTTTTTTAACAGCAAACTTATGTTTTTCTAATGAAAATAATAAGTTTAATAAAAAAAAATGATAGTAAGTAACAGTATAACTATTTCCAAAGTTTTGTATGAAATTAGTTAATATTTACTTTAAATAAAATTAAATAAAACTACATTTGAACTAAAAATTATTAATAATTTTGCAATTATATTTATTCCAGCAAAATACGATGTGTCTAAATTAAATAGTAAATAATTTTATACAAATATTTTTAAATAGTTATACTATTACTTACTATTATTTTTTCCTATTAAAATTTGTATTTCTATTAGAAAAACATTAGTTTACAGTTCAAAAACACGTTTACTTTTGAGTTAAAAATAGAAACTTTTAATGTAAATGAAATTTTTTCCAGGCTGGACTTGATTTTTAAATTTTTTTTTTAAATAATTTTTAAATTATCAATTGTTATTGTTACAAAATTGTGTAGGTATATTATAAACAGAAAATTAAAACTAAAGTAGAGTAAATTTATTGTAAAATAAGTATCCTTCCTCTGGCAATATTTATTTTTAAATATTGACGTATCTACGAGTATATATAATAACAATTTGTTATTTTAAAATTAATACGTTTGATTAAGTGAATTTATAATAACTTGTTTATTTTTTTTTTGTAAACGTCCAGTATAGTGACTAAATAAAATATGGAAATATTAGACGGTATATAAATTTATTTCAGGTAAATATATCTAAATTAACTTGAAAATATGCATTCGAAATTTGAAATTATTCGTGAATACTGTTATTTTATTTAAATTATAAATAAATAACAGCTAAAACCTTAACTGGCTTATTATAATATAAACCGTGTTTTACATATTTATTGATTATGTTAAAATTTCCACATCGTGCTTATTATTTTACCAGTATTTTATTATATTAAATTTTAATCAATATTATTAACAAGACTAATTTCCCTGTAATTTGAAATTTATCAAAAAATTATGTATGATATGAATGGTGTACAAATTGAAATAATTTGTAGCTTGTAAAATCTGATGTCGACTGTGTCAATTTAGCTAATTAAAATGATTTTTTGTTATGTTAAAAGTAGCTGGTATATTCATAATTCATTTGATAATATTTTATTTATTAAAAAAGGTATAGATTTTATTATTTTCTTAAAGGTTAATACGATTATAAAATTATATTTTATTACTTTTTTATTTTATTACGGATAAAATAATAAATTTGTAATATTTTTCTTAATTTATAGACTATATTTTAATATAATAGGATTAATTTTGTTCTGTTGTTATTTGCGAAACAGTTTTGAAATATAGGAAGTATTAGATATCTTTAAAAATTTATTTTTATTAATTTTTGAAATTTAATATAATTATATATATATATATATATACGAAATTGCACTTTTGATATGAATGACATTTCAAAATATTTGTTAAATAAAAAATGGATTGTATTATAACGACAGTAATAACTTTTCGGATATTTCAAATGTACGTTTGTGATTAATTACAAACTGTTGAGTAATAAACATTTTGGTTGGCTAGAAAATGTTAAATAATAATTATAAACTAACTAGCATTATTTATTAAGAAACGCATATAATGTAATGAATGTATTATTTAACGGAATTTTATTTCTAAATTATAGAAATGTTTTTCGCTTATTGAAATATTAATTACTTACCCATTTTTTAATTCTGTTATAAAGCTAAAAGTAAAAGACAAAAAAAAATAATTAAAAGGGCATATAAAAACTGAAAATCGATTAAATGCAGTAATATCGTTTTTTGTAATTTCTCTCAAACTAAAAATTGCATACTTCAGCTTTGACTGAAAAATGATCTTTAAAAGATTGAGTGACATTTCAATCTGACGCAAAAAAAATATTTTTTTTTTTAGTTAAGTTTGATATGACGTTCTTTTGTTTAAAAACATAATGTTTTAATGTAAACTTTGGTGTGAAAATTTAAATGTTGATTCATCAATTTTAAATAAAAATTGTATGTTTGCTGTTTGATATTAAAAAATTAAGTTATAACTGATAAATTTATATGTTAAAATTTAGAATAAAATAATACATTTATTCAAAATAAATTATTTTTTTAACAGTGTTGTTGAAGTTATTGACGCTTTTACGATGTTAGATTTAATATTATAAAAATATTTGAATATAAATATAAATAATGCTTTTTTGGTGAAGATAATTTTAACATTTTTAAAATTTGGTATTACATACATATAAGAAAAATACATCAAGTATTTATTAAACCAATTTTATTTTTCCGCTAAATTAAAAAATATTTGAATGAAATAAAGAACCATGAACTTAACCATTTTATTTAAAGAATATATGAGAAAATATATAAAAAAAAGAAATATTTAATATTTTGGCACATTGTGTATGTATAATAGAAATATTTACAACGATGAAAACCTAACAAATTAACTTAAAATAATAGTAATCCTATATTGATGAAATAGTTAACCCTTGCACTTTTGCTGCATGAATGTGTCAGAACAATAAATTAACTCTAATATGTTTTAATATGTCTATACGTATATATGTTTGTGTTTATGGAATGCACGCCAGCGGTATAAGCATAATATATTATATTTTGATGTATTCATATATAATTTGTGTCAGGAAAAGTACGTAAATATTGAAAAAAAGAAAGAGATTTATTATGTATTAATAGATTGCTGTAGCATAAACAGTATTTAGTAAAAATATTTACAAAATAACAATAATAAATAGTAGGTATTTTAAGAAATTAAATTTGTTATATTTTATATTTGTTGTTATATAGTAGTTATAACTAGGACACTCCGACGACAGTTCGATGACTGCCCTGTATATTGTTACCATTCTTGTCTTCTTCCGCAGCACTCTTATGCAGCACATGTCTGCATATGTTTTTAAATACCCTCAATCGAATGGTGATGACTACAACCCCCTAGAGCCAACTCCTTAAGAGTTATAAGTTATCATTCTTGTCTTCTTGCGCAATACCCTCATGCAGCACATGTCTGCATATGTTTTTAAATACCCCCAATCGAATGGTGATGACTACAACCCCCAGAACCAACCCCCTAAGAGTTATAGGTAACTATTCTTGTCTTCTTGCACCCCCTCATGCAGCACATGTCTGCATATGTTTTTAAATACCCCCAATCGAATGGTGATGACTACAACCCTGTACAATCAACCCCTTAAGAGTTAATATTAAAATATATATATATAAATATAAGATATTTGTGTGTTTTATATAAAATTATAACATATTTGTGTGTTTTTTTCCATTTACATCATAACAAGTTTATTGTGGTTTTTTGATAAAAAAACAAAATATATAATAAATAACATGTATTATTTTGTATGTAAAAAATTAGATAAAAACGTATTTTTTTGAGGTTTGGTGGTTAAAATTGATAAGTTACTTAGTGTTGACTTCGTATATACATTTCTTATTATTTAGTATTAAACAAAATGCTTTCCCAAAATATCATAATTGCAAATATTTTGCAGCAATATTTCAATGTAAGTTCTTTAAATTAAAAATATATATTTACATATTAATAGATATACATATATATATATACAAAAACTAAAAATCCACCACCGAAAGCGGTGGTATTATATAGTGGGCGGGTGGCGAGGTACCCGCGAATTACAATTTTATACTTAAAACCTGAAATTTATATAACGTGTTAAGTACACATATATGTAAGTATAAAAATTATATATATATATATATATATATATATATATATATTTTTTGTTGTTTAATATTATGTAATTTTTTATTTTATTTTTTCAGAAATCAACACTGTGCAAAAAAAAAAAAATGTTATAAATTGTAATATATTATAATAATAATTATTCATATTTATTTTTAATTATACAAAACCCTGAAATATCCTTCAAAAGTGTTTTTTAAATTATATGTGTTTTTAATAAAATGAAATCAAATTATTAAGTTATAATTAATTTAAAATAGTGAAGTAATTAATATTAAATTAATAAAATTATTATTAAGTTATAATAATTGTTTTTTAAAAAAATCGTGAAGTAAATAAGTGAACAATAATTTTTTGCTAATAATTAATTTACTTTAACAGTTTTCTTATAATTTTTTAAATATATATTGTGTTACTAATATTATTAGAAATTATTTTTTAATTTTAATAAAAATTATTTGTATGTTTTTTAATAGAGTGAAATAAAGTGTGTTTTAGAATGTTTTAATAGTGAAATAAATAAAAAAACTTTAATAAAAATAATATAATAGTTTTCAACTTAAAAATAAAATTGATATTTAAAAACTAATATTATTAAAAATTATTTATAATTTTAAAAAATATTTAGTAATTACTTTAATTAATAATAATTGTGTAGTTCTTGTAATTTACCTATTATTGTTTTTTTACTAATAATAATAATTAATTTACTTTAACAGTTTTTTATAATTTTTTAAATATATAAATATATTGTTTTACTAATATCATTAAAAATATTTTTTTAATTTTAATAAAAATACTTATTATTTGTCTAGTTTTTGCAAGTTATCTTTTTTTGTGGTTTTGATAAAATGATATAGTATTTGTGTTTTTTAATAAAGTGAAATAAAATTATTAAGTTATAATTGTTTTAAAATAGTGAAGTAATTAATAATAAATTAACAAAAATATTATTAAGTTATAATTGTTTTAAAAATAGTGAAGTAAATAAGTGAACAATAAATTTTTTTTTGCTAATAATTAATTTACTTTACAATATTACTAATAACATGTACAAAATAAAAAATGTGATTAGAAAATCCACATTGCGGTTAAAAAATAAATGTATTGTGGTTTGGTTAAAAAAATATTTTTTATCAAAACCACAATATAAACTTGTTATGATGTATATGGGAAAACCCAAAGTTATTATTATTTTATTTTTTAATTTATATATATATATATATATATATATATATATTTTAATATTAACTCTTAAGGGTTGATTGTAGAGGGTTGTAGTCATCACCATTCGATTGGGGGTATTTAAAAACATATGCAGACATGTGCTGCATGAGGGTATTGCGCAAAAAGACAAGAATGGTAACTTATAACTCTTAAGGGGTTAGCTCTAGGGGGTTGTAGTCATAACCATTCGATTGGGGGTATTTAAAAACATATGCAGACATGTGCTGCATGAGGGTATTGCGCAAGAAGACAAGAATGGTAACTTATAACTCTTAAGGGGTTGGCTCTAGGGGGTTGTAGTCATCACCATTCGATTGAGGGTATTTAAAAACATATGCAGACATGTGCTGCAAGAATGGTAACAATATACAGGGCAGTCATCGAACTGTCGTCGGAGTGTCCTAGTTATAACTACTTTATATGTTTCGATAATAAATAAATAAAATCTGTTTTTAACAGTTTCCTAAAATAAATATGAGCAGATTAATATAGATTTTAATCAAGATTATGCTGTTGGTGATTTTTGAAAAAAATCGAAAAATCTGTTTAAAAAAAATAAACAGAAAAAATTTGATTTTCAATTTTTTTAAAAACTATTTTCGAAAGTAAGAGTTTATTGATTATTTTTTTTTATCTACCTATTATGAAAGTAAATATAACATATTATTTAACTGGAGTTAAATTTTGAATTGTGTTTATGAAACCGGGCATAAGAGATCTACTCTTTTTTTTTCATTTTTAATATTCTTCAAATAAGAATTAACTATAGCAAACCTAACCTAAACAATTTTCTTAATTTCGACTTAATCTTGACTCCAACTGTCTTCAAGTCTTCTCGAATCTAGTTCCATTATCAAGCGACAATTCTGTTTATTTGAAATGTTGAACAGGTCTGCTAGCGTAACTAAATTCAGCATGTCGTCGCGATTTTCACAATAATGTCTCTCGGGCTGGACAACATTCCACTTTTCTTCCTTGCGTTAGTTGAGGAAGCGGCCGTTAGGGGGGAAAGAAAACTGTCGTCACTCGGTGATTCGTATGCTGAGATTAGCTGGTTGCAGTTAAAGGGAAACGCTGTAGTGCTGGATTCCTACAAGGGTCGTATATCGGTCCCCTACTTTGTTTTTTCTTATAACTTTTTTCTTCTTCAAAAGTGAAGACAGATTGCCTGGCGGAAAATGGACCGAAATCATTGGGTAATTTGGGCGTTTAATATGGACTTAAGTGAAGGATCGCTTAATATTTAATTAATGTGATTTTAATAGGTAATATTTTATTTATTTATTACTTGTATATTATGTATAAAAGAAGGTAATAGTTAGCTATCTGAATAATTAATTAGGTTAATGCCATATGAACTGTAATAAACTAATTCATTTTTATTTTCTCTTGTAATTTTTGTGTAACTTTTTTCAACGTCAAAATTATAGAAAATTAAACTACTGCGCATTTTAACGCGTTGATTTTATGTTATGAGGAGCAGAAACTGATCTCTATTGTGTTGAGTTTAGATACTTGTGGCCGAGGCAGAGTTGAGGCTAAGATATCTGGGCGAAACATAACGAGGGCATTTTGCTTTAAATAACATATACTATTTTTTTTCAAGCGTTCCAAACGAAACTAAAATAGTACCTATGTAGTAACTAGAATAGTATGTATATGTATATCTTATATATGTATATTTATTACGTAATTTGTGAGTGAATTTTTAGTAGTTTTTTTGGTTCAATATACAATTTCTGACAAATCTAGCAGTGCACATTAATAATTTTTATTTTAACCGTCGAAAATATCAGATTAAATATACATTTGATGTTGTATTCATGTTTGGTACTGTCACCAGTGGAATATATAGCAACTAACATAATAACGTCCTTCTACATAGACAATATAGTAATGTAAAATCAATATTTTAATACGTTTGAAGAAAAATTATTTGTTTCAAAAAATTATGTACACGTTTTGAAATTTGTTATAATATGGATAGTTATGAAGTTAGGTAATGACCAAACAAGAAATACGTAATTTATAATAGAATTCTAACTACCTAGCACAGACATTATCAGACAAACGGATAAGTTGGAAATTATATTATAGATTAAATTTTGATTGAAGTAAGTTTGTACCAGCAATCTTACCGAGATGCAATAACCACTTTACTGATAAACTATAACTACTTGTTATACAATATTTTAGTCAGTTATTTTTTTTTTAGTTTTAAGTTAATGTGGTCTAAAAGTTTCTTTTTGTTAGTGTTTATATGAAAAATATTTTCACATATAAGTCAGAATTAAATAAGTGATACAGGCTGGAGAAAGTTTTTAATGAAAATATAATTTTTTTTATAAATATGTATTTTGATAATATTTAAAAAATATATTAAATTTTATATATTTTTGACAGTTTTTTTATTAGTGACAAAAATATAAAATGCAAAGGTTAACCTTAGAAGATATAATTAAAAACGTAGAAAAAAAAGTATAATTAGAGGAACACCAACAAAAAAACACTGCAAGAGAACAATAACTAAATATCATTAATTATTAAATTAACAAATATTAATTTTATATTTTTATCAGCAACAAAAATATTCGAATTTTTTTTTGTTTATTTAATTACGAATATCCGTATTCCATATATTAGCTAAGATAATTGAGTAATTTTTATACACTGGTATATAGGGAGACAGTTGCATATTTTTGCAGGAAATTGGGAAAAGCTTTATTGCATTTTTTAAATATCACAACGATTTATTATGGTTTTGGTATGTTAAATTGTGGTTGAAATGAAACTGTATATATTTTCTGCCAGAGAAGCTCTACTGAAAGATGCGATGTTTACTGTGGCATTGGTATACGAATTTTTAATTTCTCTGTTTCCGCGGACTTAACGCAAATAATTTATCGTTTTCATTTTTACGGTCTGTTTCTGAACAATGTAAAGAGTATTATTTTTATGCAGAATTGAAAAAAGCAGATTTGTTTTTTCTTTTTAAATATATTTGCTAACATTGGAAAGTATATTCCTTTTAAAAATAATTCTGAAAATGCATATTACCCTGAAAATTATTATTAATATTCATATTTTTAATGGAATATTGTGCATTGCTTTATATTACAGCATTCTGTTTATATTTATGATATTTTTTTAAATAATTGGTTTACAATAAATTTCGCATTTTGAGTATTTGAAAAAATAATAAAGTAAATTAAAACAGTTAATAATTATATAAGGCAGTTATTAACAAAAATTAAGATTACTTTTTACTATTATTAAATTAATGAAATTATATTTAAGGTCTTTTCGAAACTGAATTACTAATTATATTAGAATACATGCATGAAAATGCATTTAATATAGTTTCTTTTAATCTGAAAAATAATGGTTCGTTGAAATGAAATCTTTCTGTTTATATTGTAACAAAATTTCATACATGATTCAAGAATTTTCATTATAACAAACCATTTTTTTTTTAACGAAAATGTTTCGGAATACATGGTATATCTACGAAAAACATAATTACGGTATAACAAAATTTGTTAATGATCTTAAAACTCCATTAGAACAACAATATCCATATCTAATAAACTTCATAAACAATGTGTTCATCGTCATAACTAAACCACGTTAAAGCAATTTATTAAATATCGAATTGTTTCACAGTGTATACAGGCAATAAAACAAAACCATACCACACACATACACTCACTCACTCACTCATTCATCTTTGAAAGCGGTAGAGCAACCGAGCGGGGAGGGAAGTTATATATGTGGCAAATTACGAAGTACCTAAATGACGAGTATAAAGACGCAAATGAGCTAGCGAACACACCGGGTCTGGGCTCGTAACGGGTAATGTGTTGAAGCTATTAAGGATGACTAAGAGATAAATTGACTCACATGTCGTTATCACGATCGTAAGACAGTAATGTGACATTTGTGTCGCGCCCCCCCTGGTGATGCACGGGGTGGTCGTAAAGGTATAGGTGGAGGTGGTGTGGTGTGTCGTGATACATATCGCGCGCGCATTGCTGCTGCCTGTAACAAATACCCGTTTGTTTCATACCTAGATATCTGCGATCTAAGATTGTTTTGATCAACTTTGACAATTAACTGCACAGCATGAGCGGTAGCGATTAAATACGGACAAAAATTGTAATTTTTATTTCGTTTTACCTCTTTGTGGAAAGTGATAAACTATTGTTAACAGCCGTAATAAATTTTGCTGGTTTTGTTTAGATTTTATTTATCTGAAAATATATATATGAAATATTTATTAAGATTATGATATTTATGATATTATGATAAAGATAAATTATTTTTATTTAAATAAAAATTAATGAAATTTTTGACAGCCATAAATGGTGTTTTTTAAGAGATAATAATAAATGAGAACGTATAAGAGGTATTATAAATCTAGATGTAACAAAAATTGCTTGTCTGAATAGGAATGTTTCAGCTTGAAATATAAAGAATTTGTGCCACACTTTTATTGGTTTTTGTGAAATGCTGAAAGCCTCTATTAATATTAACAATAAATTTTATTAAATTGTGGTATATAATTTTATTGTGGTATATAATTAAAAATAATTAAAAAATTCCGAAAGCACAAAATTAATTAAAAGTAACAGTAAATACATATTTTGGAAATTAAGCTACCATTATTTACAATTTTTAAAAAAATTTAATTTACATAATTTGATTTAATTTTACCTAAAAACCCGGGGCAACTGATATACACCAGTTTAATATGTAAATTTACAGACGCCACAGGAAATTTTTTCCATAATATGAATATATAATACGTATGTTTTATGTAAGTTTACTTACTTTTTCGGTAAAAAAAACATAAGTTTATAATACGGTAAAATAATTATTTTACTTAAAATTACAAAATTATATTATTTTTACAGAAAATTTATGTAAACCACCGTTTTGCTGAAATAATATGTAATTTTGTTTTATTATGGTTCTTATGTAAAATGGCAACTTTAAATAAGCATTAAACATTAAAAATCTAGTCAGTGATCTAAGGTTTAATAAATATACAATGTACCCTAGTGGTCTAATCGTAAGATTACTGAAATGATTAAGATTAGCTTTAGAAAAATATATGTAGCTTTCCTTTTAATTAATTTTGTGGTTTTGAGAATTTTTAAAATAAAATTTACGTGTTTATAACTATATATAAACAATAATTTTTATACCTAAACATACATCTTATAAGTAGTTATTAATGTTAATTAAAGAAAAAACTCTAATCACCTACAAACAACATATTTTATTTTATTCTACTTATATTTGCTGAGCCTTTAATATTTGAAAACAACTTTTTTCATTCTATACATAATTATGGAAAATTGCAGAACATCGTTTCTATAGATATAATTATGTTGTACATTATTTATCATTGCTTTGTAGTTGAATAGGAATGAACTTTGTTGAATAATTTCTTGTTAGTTACTACACATTTCATTGAAGTTACAGACAACTATATTATTGATTTTTTTTAGAAAATATGACTTTAAATTAGCAAAAAATTATATAAACTTGCGTATTTCTTCAATGCACTTAATAATATACTTACATCATCTGAATTGCAATTAAGATACGTATATTTGTGTAATAAGTTTGTATTATTATTTATTTTATAGAAAAATTGTAAATGTCAGTATACAAAATTATTTGAATGAAATGTAATAATGAATTTAAATTTAATATTTGAATGTCACAGAACCTTTTTCATGCTTGTTTATTTGAGGAATATTTCATTAAAAAAACTAATTTTTTTTTTGAAATCACTAGATATTAAATTTATTATTTTTATCATTAAAATAGTTTTGAATATTTTGAATCAACTCATTTATGTTAATTATTTCCTTATATTATTTGTTTGATCTGGTCTCGCATTTAAACCTATTTAAATAATTCTCGTACAGGTATTCAAAGAATTATACACTAAAATTTATTGTTTTACTTATTTTGCAAATGATAAAAATAAATTTAGCCATGTTTCTATGTTCGTAATTGTCAAAATATTGTATCGGTATATACCTAATCACGCCATAATGTCCTTTTTCTGTGTAGGCAATATGATAACGTAATATTAATAGTATGATACGGGATACGCTTGAAGAAAAAAGATGTTAAGGTTAATGTTATGTATTATTTTTATTAAAATTCTACGTTTTGATCTACGAAACATGAGTCAATACAATTATAGCTCAATTTATAATATACGTTTGGTAAATATCAATCTTTTTTTTTTTCAAGCGAATTAAATACATCGTAATTCATCAAAAACAATAATTTTAGATAACTTCAAACCCAATCAATAACTGTGCAGGCTCCGACATCTAACACAATAAACCAGCGCACACCGAACATATCACATAAACTTTCCTAACTTATATCGCAAGACACATTTAAAACTTACAGCCTCAGTTTGCCCGCCGAGCTTCGTAGTAACGCAGACGAGAGCCAGCGAACGAACGGTTCACAAATTTGTCAGTAGTGCACGGTCCCCGGACACGCTCGCGTACCCAGATTCGCAACCTGGCTTCATACATTTTAGTTACCGCCGGAGGTGGCTGTCGCCTATACATCAGTTTTTCCGACATTATCGTTTTACGAGCTTTCTTCTTCTTCTTCCGTCGCCGGCCCGAACTGAAAACAGACGCTCGCCGCGTTATTGATGCCCCGGCCTCCGGCTTGAAGCCCGGGGGCGCGTGAAAATGATTTAAACGGAATATAAATGAAGTAATAAGTTTTGTTTGTATTTGTACCGGGAGGGTTTTGATGATGGTACTTTACGATGTCTTGTGCGTTTTGGCCCCGGGAGGTTTTTAATGGGCCTGACCTTTGACTTACTGCCAAGGTTAGCCGGGGACATTAACGGGGTATTTAGGTTAATAATATGAGTCGTAGGCCAAGATGTTTATTCATTAGTTTGTGTTGAGTTTTTGTGAAATATTTTCTATGTTTTCTTTTTGTAATTTTTTTAATTTTAATTTTATTATAAATTATTTTGCATATTTTTATGAGAAAGTCACAATGGCAAAAGATATATTTATGAAATGCGGTATGCACCCTTAATAAAATATTAGCATTCTGTAGAAAAAATATGTATGTAAAATTTAAAATTGTTTTATTTTATTATAATGAGTTCCGAAAGATTTTATTACTATGTTAAAACAAATCTTATAAATAGAAACAATGTAAATAATTTTTTAAATCAAGTGAAGGATTAAAAGCTAGACACTAGATTTTTAATGTTACAATCATTGTTTATTTTAGACCTGAATATCATAAACATCAAATATACCTACAGGGGTTGGGTTAATTTAAGCCTAAAAATAAATGTAGTATAACAGATATTATTAGTAAAACAGGTAAAAAATTACGTATAAATATAAATTTTAATTTAAAATTATAAAAAATAATTGCACATACTACGCTGTCCTTGCATAGTTGGGTAGTTGGAAAAATTAATTCAAATGATTATGTTATTAAAATATTCATAAATCATAACGTTTCTTACCCGGCCTAACTACATTATTATTTGATTTCATATTACTCCAATTTATTATTTAAAAGCAAAAAGTTTTGTTCTAAAGGTTAAATTACTTATAAAACGTGTGGGAAATATTTTCTATTTCGAAGAAACAATTTTACATATACATATATTAATATTACAAATGACAAATAAAAGTATACAGAAAATATTCAACATATAACTTTTCAAAATTGCTAAACCATTTTTACTAAAAACATTTTTATTATTTCATAATGTAACATAATTATATATTAACAAAAACAATCTAAAACAATAAAAATATAATTCTGGAAATAATTTTTATTCCTAAAGCATAAGTTAACAAAGTCTTAATGCATTCGTTCTTGAAAACAAAAATGTAAATAATAACATATTTATGGTGACACGCTAGGTCGTTTGCGTGATTGTATGCGTTGGACTTTATCATAAACTTTATGCATATTTAAAAGAAAAAAAAAAACGGAGGCAAAAAATCAACAAGAAATGAAGCATTAAAAACTTCACAAACTACTATACCGACTGTGAGTCGACTGAGTTTTACAACGATAGAAAATTATACACCTACTTATTGTGCCTTGTTTTTCTGTCTTAATAATGTGGACAACTTTGGCTTAATTCAGGGTTGGGCTGTACGTGATTTTTTTTTAATCACAAAAATTATAATTTTTATTATAATTAGAATATTAAGACAGGTGATGTTAATTTTAATAACATAAACAAATTTTACAATACTATATATCCTAAATATATTCTGAAACAGGACCACGGTTACTTTTATCAAGAAAATTTGCGATAAAAGAAAGCTGAATCACATACGAGTATACACTTCCTGAAACGAATATGTATGCATTTTATTTCAACATTTATTTTCTAGATATATCTAGATATTTTAATTAGACAATTATTGAAAAGCAGATTTATTTGAAAAGTAATTAATTAAAACATTTAAATCATTGATTAATATGTAAAAACTCTAGTGAATAAAATTTGTGATTTAAATCATGATTAAAATCAGCCCAACTCTGGTTTAATTTAACCAAAAACTTATGTTTTTTTTACTCATATGAAAAATTTATAAGAAGGTATTTGTAATTTAATGAACTTTTATAATTTTACTTTGTATTGTAATTTAGATTTTATTATACATAAAGTTATAATTCTATATTCGTAGGTGATAATAAATAAAGTTTTTTTTTATATATATATATATATTTCTGTATCCATTAAACACATTAGTAAAAATGTTATCGATTTTCAGTAAATTGAAATATTTTTGGGGAAATTTTGAAGTAAAATAGGTTTTATAGTAAAATATTTTAATGGTGGAATTCTGAACAGTTCTATAACGTTTTAGTATATGTATAGTCTTTTTCTAGAAAATAAAATTTAGCGTTTGACTGATCTGTTCAGAATTTTATTGTAAATTTTAAAATAATTTATTATTAATTTATTGTAATAGTTATAAGTTTGTCAGATTTTAAGTAAAACAACAATTATTGAAATTTATAATTGTATTACGCATATGATTTTGATAAACATACGCGTGTTATTATTGCGTATTTCAATATTTGTTATGTAAATTTCAAAAATAATCATTGTCATTTGTATTATACGAACTGTCAATATATGTGGGTAAAATTATTAAACATTGACAATTAAATAAATTCAGTTTTATTGGTTTATTATTAAAATTTATTTAAAAAAAATACTTTTTACATATACATATAGAATTTATATTTTAAATCACTTCAATGTCGTAGCATTTTTGCAAATGTCAATTCGTTTTAAAATCAGCAAAAATATCTAACATCGTTTAAAAATACCATGTTAATATTGATACAGTGCTTTTTAAATTTGTTACTATTAAAAATATACAATTTCAAATATAGAACGACAATTTTTTATTTAAATAATAATTGTAAAATAAAAATACAAAAACCTGTAAATGCACAATTTATATTTGATTTTTTGTAATTATCTTCAGTTTTTTAGAGAAAAAAGTTTATAAAAGTGAAAATGCATAAAAATCCCATCCATTCCTAAACCAATCAAGACAACATCAAACTATTCATAGTCCACCACGTTTCGCTCGTGTGTATATAAAACAAATTCATTTCGCATCGTCCAAAGTACATCACAGTTCGGCCACTGCCGCTACCGTTTTCAAAATCAAATCGTGTATATACAGTTTAAATAATTTAATATCTTTTAATACATCATTTATTATTTATTCAAAAATACTTTGAAGCAAATTAAAACGGATAAATAAATTACAGGAAAATAAACTTTTCAATTTTTTTGTTGTTTTTCTTTAAAAACATTTAATTACGTAAAAGCAGCATTTTTTTATTTGAAAATATATTTACACGTTATAAATTAATAGTAACGCGACAGTGTTTAACAAAAAGCGGTTAATATTGAAAACGTAAATATAGATATATTAAGAGACAATTGTATAAAAAGTTGTTACTTAAAATAAATAGACTTTAGATTTTTTATTAGGCTTTAAATTGCGTAATATTTTAATCAAAATTTGACATTTCCATTCACTACACATGAAACATTATCAGCAAAATAAATACAAACATTATTATTTATTTTCCTGATGAATGGAAATGTTGAATTTTAATTAAAATATTACAGAATTTTAAGTGAAAGCATATTTACTTTATAATAATAAGTTTCAAGTTTCTATACAAATATTATTAATATTTTAAATATAATACGCTAAGTGCTGACTAAAGTTTGATTACCACTGGTTGAAAACAAATAAAGAGCACGAACATTTATTATATAAGAAGGTCGAACATTTTTTATTACAGCAATATGTAATCGTTCAACTGTAAGTAACACGAACGAATTCGGTTTTTTCCGCAAAATGACGTATTGTTCAAGTTCTTATTTTGTCCGTTTGTGATTTTTACTCACAGGACTCCCGTTTTAGATGCAATTCCAGTCGGATACGGGAACAACTTAATTCAGCGTGTCATTTTTTTTTATGGCTTCAATTTTCCGCGAAACGTACAAAAATTTTCCCGTCTAGAACCACCAAACGAAAACTAAATATTGATACAAATATATATCGTTTAAGGCGCGACGTAAACTCAACCTTCCTTCTTTTGAAGTAGGTGGAATGTGCTTTTAAGGGTCAAAACAAATAAAACCGGAAATCACTCTTTCGCTTTGAAGAAGGCGCACGCGCCCGCCACGCCGACAGTGGCGACACACGAGGCGTTACGGGGCGCCCCGGGGCGCCCCGGGGAACTACTACGGTTAAAAGCTATAAAACGTAAAGCTTTGCTTTTCTTAGCACGCTTGTTCGGCGTGTAGCTACTGAGGTGTAAGTGTGTCTGTGTTTTTACTCTCTTACTCGGTGTAATTATGGAATTAAAATGGAAAAGTTGCTTACCGCTCGCTACTTTGCGTGCGATCTAAAATTTTATATACCTACTTACTACTTTTTTTTCCCCAAGTACAGACTTTAGACTTAAAAGGTGTGTTTTGAAATTTTACTTTTATAAACTTTAGAATTAAAGTTTTATGTTTTAGGATTTTTGCAATGTTTTTTTTTTTTTCAATTATACAACAATTACAAATTATATTAAAACAATTCAGACTAATCTACTTATTACACAAAATTAGTGTTATGTTTTTGGCTGGACGAACAGCAGTTAATTTATTACAATTACAAAAAGATAATATCAATCATTGTGAAACAACTGATTTAAATAAAATTTGGCTTCTTTTAATTAATAATTTATAAAATTTTATAATCTAGTTACTTATCTTGTTGCTTAGTAATTTGTTTCTATGATTTGTTTATTTACTGTAAATGTCATTTATACCTTTTTCCTGATGATGATGTATATAGAGTACGTCAAAACATAAAACAATTTAAATTGATACAAAAAATAGCTATAAAATTTTAATAATGATATATCGTTATAGCATAATTAACTTTGGGATTATAAAAACTAATTAATTTAAAAAAGAATAGCAATTATATTAGTTTGCTTAGTTTCATAAAATTATTAATATTAATGTGATGAAAATAAATTTGAATTACAGTTTCAATTAATTAGTAATTTTACTAGTTTCTATTCGTGCGGATGTAAAAAATTATAAACTGTATTTTATGTAAACTCTATTTAGAATATTACACGTATATGTATTTTGCATATCAAGTTATAAATTATTAATAAAATTGTTATTAGTTTTGTAGCTTCATAAATATTACAAATAAAAACAATTTTAATTTACGAGGTATATATATTCATTTAATTAATGAAGGTTTGTAATGTTCATATACAGCATTGTAACAATTATACTTTGTGCACATAAAATTTATATCTATGTTTTAATGTATTTTATAAATTAATTTATATGTTTGTTTTTAATATGCTTTTAAATTTTTATTTAATTTTCTAAGTGTTTTGTTTGAAAATACTTTATCTAGTTTATTCATTATTTCATATTAACTTTAAAATGCACCATTATTTATCTTGTTTTTAATCCGAGAAACAATTTTTTTTTTAATAATTATTTTCATCTACTAGTAGATTCGTACATACCTATATAACTATGTCGTGTATCCAATAAAATTTAGGGAAACAATTGATTATTTGTAAAAATATCTCAAATATTAACAAAAAAATCGAATCTTTTTCAAATGTATATTATTCATTTGAATTTATTGAATTTATACGACATGGACTAACAATACTTTAAGGTACATTTAAATTTCATATTACTAAAAGTTCAACTGCATAATTCAAGCCAAACATATCTAACGACAAGAAAAATGAATAAATCAGAATGTAAGACTGTTTTGAGTGTAAAATTTACATCGCAAGATTTGTAACTTTAGCTACAATCTTCTTAAGAAAAGGTGTAATGTTTTTACAACTTTTGTTAGTCAAAAATAAAAACAAACTATACACATAAATACTACAGACACTTTTTTTGAAAACAAGCTAAAAGAATTCTTGCATGCTGAGTGAAATTTTCATGACGAATTTCAAACGTAAATGCAAAATTTTATTTTGTTTTACTGCTAAACTAAAAATTGTATATATGTTTTTCTATATACCACATATTTATATATTTGCAAGGTAAACAGAAGTACGTATATCTCGGGAAAAAAAGCTTTAGTTGTTTTATCTCGGAATATAAAAATTAGTTACTTTCAAAATAAAAGATTATTAAAACCTTGTTATACGATATAGTAAAAATATTTATAAAAATGGTTACGTGTACGGCTGTTTTTGATACTGAGGTTTATTTTTATTATATTTGCCTCAAAGAGTCATTAAAACGATACGTGCTGTTCAGATAAATGAATATGATACATTTTTTTGATTTATTTTATTGTGAACGTAAAATACGAAATTTTTGCATACGCTGATATTTTGTTTAGCTTTATTACTTTCAATAAAATTTAACAAAATTAATTAAGAATCATTCATATACGCTTAAAGTATTTCTTGTAAATTGAAATATAATGAAGATGGAAAAAATTTGATATAATTTGTAAATTTAGTTCTTGTATTTTTTTATGTATCATATTTACTCGTATTACATAAATTTTCAATAAATATGTAATAATATTTCTTACTCAAGAGGATGCAGAAAAAAAAACCAGAGAAAAACGAAAAAATCTCTGTCACGCACGTTCAAACAGTAACACATATCAATCTTTTGCCGGTTCGAGGAATGCACTTCTGAACATGTTAAGCAGTTATCTAATACCGACTTGCAAGCAAACAGACGTGGTGTTTGCGGATAGCTGCACTCGGACATGCACAAGCAATGTCCTTTCCGCGCGCATGAAGAGCTTTCCAACCTAAAAGCGCTCTCTCGCCTCGTCAGACAACATTGCACTTGCAACTCACTTGCCGTGTTCGCACTGCCTCTTGTTTGTCAAGCCCTGTTAAAACGATAGCCTATTATTAACACCCTCGACTTATTACTCCGCGGTTAATATTTTCGTAGAGAAATTATATGAGTTTTATGATAGAATTATTTTATAGCAATTCGTCAGTCGATTTCTTGCTGGTTCCATACGTCATTTTCAATCAAATTGAGTTATTGCTAATTTTGTTAAAATTTGTTTGTTTTCTATCTATTTTAACAATGTGGGATGTTATAATTTTAATAGTTTCGAAAATATAAATTCTAATTGAATCCATGTCCTTACTATAAACAATTCACTTCAAAAATTTTAAACAACATTTTCTCGAAAGTAAGGTTTTGTGATATGGAATAAAGAAGAAATCGACTGACGAATACAAATAAATATTAAATTATATTATTTTTATAAGTTACAACTAAATTTTGAACGAGTTTGAAACTTTACAGAGCATGCGCCGTATGGTAAATTACAAGCTAAGTTTATAATATTTATATTTAAAATATTTACTCAGCTCTATTCAATAAAACAATAAAATAAAAACACTAATTTGTTTAACCCTTTCGCCTACAACCACGTGTGAAGCTCGTGGTCAGGTTTTCGAGCCAAAACTGTTTATATATTTTATTTCTAAAATATTTATGACAGCCATGTTTAACAATGATTGTCCGATTAGAAAATTAATGAATTTTTTTCTTTGTATTGAGACATTTTCTTTGCATGCACGTAAATATAAAATGATACAAAATACATTTTAAATTATCATAACACGCTTACTTTGATAGACAATTATTCATTATTCTGACAACAAATTATTATGTTTTTCCATTTTTCGTTCTCACATAAATAATTAAGTTACGTTTTATTGATCGTCTAGTTATCGTTTAAATGCTAATCATGTATTGGAATATTTAAGCACAGCTTTATTTATATTTCTTTTTGACGTAAACCATATTTTCATGACATGCTTGTTGAATAATATAATAATAATATTTTTATTTCCATTTAAACCAATACAAATGGAATATTGTCAACAAAGAAAAAATATACATAAAATATTGATTATTAGGACATATCTAAGATTATCTTCAAAATTGTAGTAAATTTTCCAAATAAAAATTTCTTTAAATGAAATTTAAAACTTCTTTCTGATTTTATGCTTTGAATATGATTTGATATATGACTGATTAAATTTAGCTTTGTTTAAATTTATAACGGGAACAGTGAAGTTAGATTTATTTCTTGTGTTGTGTTGATGTAGTTCGCTTTGTATTGGTAAATTACTTTTTAAATTTCTAATATAGAAAATAACAAAATATATATAAAAAAACGCAAATTTGTGGAATGATTTCTTGTAAAAGAATATTTTATTAGGTATATAAAAATATTTTCAAATTCTTGCTTAACTTTGATTTATTGTTAAAATAATGTGTACTAAAAGGTGCATCTTATGATCCGAAAAATGCGGTATATTAATTTTTGATATAATATACAGTTAGTGTATCTATACTTCAGCTTAATTTTGTTGTAACTTTAATTACTTTTGAAATTAACCAATTTATATAAAATTAAAAAAAAATATTTTCTGTAACTATACAGTATTATCTATAATTATATTGATTACTTTTAGTACTACTAATATAAAAAATAAGCATTTACTTCTGACTTTTTTTCATTTATAAATGAACATTTAATTCCTGATTACCTAGTAAATGTATAAAGCTGAAACAACATATTTCGGTTGCATGTTAGGTATAGTAATTTTAATTTTTTTTTTCTAAAATGTGTCCACGTTTATAATTCTTATACTAATTTAGGTCAGGTAAGTTTTAAAGCTACATTTTACGTTGCTTTGAGGTAGAGCTGTATTAAGTTATTACGTGAAACATGCAAGTTACTAATGCTGCTGTGTTACACTTTAGGTTTTCGTAATAGCGAGTTTTATCGCTAGGAAATACGTGGTTGCCTCTATAAAGTACAAAAGCTTTTATTTTATTATTTATGTACATATTTTTCGTCTATATTAATACACGTCTTTATGGATATTGTTCTATTAATTATATTTACTATATTTTTAAATAATTTTTCTCTATTTATATTTTGTATTGACAGACTAGGCAAGTAGTTTGCATATTATATATTTTTTATAATTATCTTATTAAAAATTGTGTTAATGGTATGTCAAATCTAAATAAAATGAAGAACAATATGTACATTTCTTTTATAATGGAAATTTATTAGTTACTTGTCTCTGAGTAGGAAACTAATCTTTGCAATAGATGGCGTAATTGTTTATGTACGTATTTTAGTTCATTTGTTTAGTTTTTGCCTTAAAATTGCTATTTGTTAAAACCGAGTCAACTATTCTGTTTATCTGTAAAAAAAATATATGAAAGTTAAAATTAGTATGGTTGCAATACATCTTTCTCTGTTTATAACGGTCTTCAAAAATATTATTAACTATTTGAAAATTTTTATCTTAACATATTTTCTTTAATAAAATTTTACCTTCAAACTTAACAAATACTCGAGGAAATTCTATTATAGGTGCGAGAATATTGGCTTCAATAAAAGTACAAAAAAAAATTCTTTATCACTAAAGTTGACAAGTGTATGAAACTTGATAAGACAAAACTACATATAGTTTTGCATCCATCGAAAGAGTAGATGCAGACAGTCAATATCAACAACGTGTATTCTTGCTGGATTTATTTAAAAGAACACTCAACCGGTAATCCCACGGGAGTTGTTCACCGAAAACTGTGTGCGGCTGCCATCACTGCAGATTGGATAAATGCAAACGAGTTCACTGTGTGTCATCGTCGTGGGGGAAACCTCGTTAGGCCCCTCTGTCGTATCCATCTGTCCGATGTAAGACTTTCTCTTCAGGCATCCCGGAGTATCGATCAGATACCTGGCCGGCCCAAGCAACCCACCTTTTGTCTGTCCGGAAGATCAAAGTACGTCACCAGCTAGATTGTTTCGGGGTCTTCTGTCTTCAGGGAGTGTCTTGCCGAAGACATGTTTTCCAAGACCGCCTTGCGGTCCACCAACTCGGGCGAAGGTCGTCTTGCGGTCTCTTTGACCTGTCTTTTAAGAGGGATTTGCGTGATTTTTCCGGAGGCCGCTTGTTTAATTTGCACGCAAGTTTTCAGCAAGGAGCTCAATTAATTTCGGATTTAAATTTAAAATCAGTTTTACTTTGTTTTAGTTTATACCCGGACTTAAGGAGATTATGCGTAAAGATTGGTGGTCACACTGTATAAGTTTAATTATCTGATTATTTTTCTAATTAACTGAAGGAGTCATTTTCAGCTTAATATATGTTAATTAGCTTTGTGGATTTTACTGTGCTAGAATTTATTTCACGGCACAAATTTAATGTTTTTAATATGGAAGACATAAATGAAATTTTAGCCATAGAAAATACAAAAATTTATGAATATATTATATTATATAAATAAACCATAACAATTGTTTTTCTAAAGAAATGTTGTAGAAAATAATACCTTAAAATACAATAATTTTGTGTTATGGATCTACAAAAATCAATTAAAAAAAAAATGTATGTTCTATAACGAAAGTCACATGACAACATTTAACTGTTGGTAATTTATTCCATTTACAAGCACAAATGATCGGTTTAATTAAATTTATTTAAAAATAATTATTTGAATTATATTTTCTATAATGTTTTTTTTTTATTTTGCAATTTTGCAATTTGTTTGTATTTTTTTGTATTTAAATAGTCATATTATGAATTATAGTATATTATACGAGCATACTTAATACTATGATTTACAATTAGGTTATTGATTCTATAGCAAATACAAAATACATACAAGCACAAACGATTGATTTAATTAGATTTTTTTTTAAATAATTAATAAGAAAATTTGCATGGGATGTAGACTTTATTGATCATACTGTATACATAAAAAAAGATAAATTATTTTCACAACATCTTGAGTAGTAATATAATTGTATAAAGACTCTAGAAATTCAAAAAAATAATTTGGTTCTACAGTAGTTAATATAAATTTTGTTAATCATCTCGTTATGCCAAGAATTTTGTTTCCATCCGCCGTATATTTTCTATATTTTTTAGGCAGTGATTCATTTATCATTGCAGGACGTTAGTAAGCTGTGGGTTACACATTTTTCGATTATATTTTAATTAAAGCCGCTTTTTCTCATTTTAGTCAAAAGTAATGTCATGCAGAAGCTACAACCATGTTGCTCTGCGTTTTTCCGCTCTTGTACGCAATGCCTTTTTTTTTCATCTCGCAGCAGATTTGGTTTCTGTAATTATATCATTCTGAATTTCTTTTCTCTTCTTACCCTTTTATGATTTTATCTCGCTTTTTTCTATTATCCTTTGCATTGTCATATTTTTCAGGGTTATTGTTTGCAAACGCCACCTGATCGTGAAATGAATTGTTTTCGAGTTCTTTTATAAATTTGTCGTTCATATTTCTGTGTCTGCACTTAGCTTTCTCTTTTTTTTTTCGCTTTCATTTTTGCTTCGTTTCGTTCAATTTACTGCTTTATACCGTCGAGCGGATTTTATTAAAAATCTTCGTTTCTGAACTAATAATACACAAATTAAATTATGATTCGTAATTATATCATTTGTTTTATGAATTCAGCGGAAATGTGAATTTTTGTTTATTTCGTTACGCAATTTGTTTTCGTACGAATTTTGCGAAGAAATACTTTATAATATGAATATTGTAATATCTCGTTTCTTTAATTTACTTTTTTTTACGCAAAGTAATATTTTATAATGTATGAAAAAAAATATTTTTTTAAATATTTGATTAATAATTGATTTTTTTAACATAATAATTATTTTTTAGTTTTTTTTTTTTTGATGAAAAAGTAAATATACCTAATTAAATAAATTATATTGATAATTACTGCTTTAGTTGTCTTCTAATTATATTAGTTAAATCATCTAAAATGAGAATAGATAATAAAGTTTGGTGTATTCGTCTAATATAATTAGATATTTTTTTTTTGGTATATATTTATCTGTTCTTCGGTGATTTAGATTATTTATCTAAATTATAATTTCAGTTAATTAGGTAAATAAATTATATACATACATACACAATCACGATACGTGTCTATAAGAGCGTGACACAAATTCTTTATTAATGCAGAAATTAGTTACCGCCAAATATTTCTATCCAGACAAGCAACTTTTCTTTCATCCAAATTCATGATGCTTCTCACATATGCTCTTTTATTCTTATGACTTGGAAATATTTGTTCATGCAAAACAATATTAATCTATACCTGTCCGTTTATCTACTTGTCAAACGGCCATGTAATTGTGTACCTTTATCACATATATTCTAAATAAAATAACTATTGTTTGTAGGAAGTATCAATTAATTAAATAGAAACGCCATCCAATTTGAATTAAATAGAATAGCGATTTTTTATGTAATTTTAATTATTTTTTATTAATGAATTAGAAAAGTGCATTATACTTCTAAATTATTTGAAATTCTAAATGACAGTTTCTACTAGCAATAAACTAAAATAAACTTGAGGAGTTAATTAGTTTTCGAAGTAATTTCTCTTCAGTACAAGAACAAAATTTTAATTTGTACGCTAGTTTTGATTTAATTTTTCAAACAATACAGTTTAACTTTCAAAGTGTAATATAATGAAGTTTAGATTGTATATCTTAGCACTTTAGTTTTGTGAAATGTAGCAAATGCATTATGCAAGAAGTTTTCGGTAGTTCTTTAGAAACTATTTCAGTTTGATAATCAAATCTTTTAGAATTATAATGTAAGAAACACTCCTAAAGATATGTGTTAAATGGAAAAGCCATTGAAATCTTGTTATTTTTTTTTTATTGTTTTGAATATTTTCTTGACGTTTCTATTGTGGAAGATATTTTATTTGTTTCGCAATTATAAAATTTAATTCAACAAATATTGCTTTTGAATAATAATATAAACACTCACTGATTTTTCTTAATAATAACAAGCTTATTTCAATAATAATTATATACTAAGTGCATTAAAGCTTTCAGATGAATGAAAATTCGAATCAAGTTTAAAAAATGAGATATAAATATTACTAGTTTTATAAATGACAGAGTAAATTAAGTAGAAAAGTAAATATATCTATTCTTATAGTAATTATTGTACTATAAGTACTTATTAAATTTACTAGATGAACGAATTAATAAAATAAATTTCTTGGTTAGATATTGTGGTAGTAAATTTTACTCTGGAAGTAAATAAAAACATAACTTGCAAACTTTATTTCAGTATTATGTTTAGCATATCAAAATTATTTTTTGTCAGATCTTGTGTAGTTTTTGTTTTTGTCACAATTTTTATCCATTTCAATTTTTTTTTAACAATTTAAAATTTTTATTGAATATATTGAAAGTTATTTTGATAAATGTTAAAATTTTCAATCGTTAAACCGCTTAATAGTCATTTATTTTAATTATTTCGTTGTTAAACGACAGATTAAATTTACTTGTTAATTAAGTTTACTTGTAAAGTAGCTAGAATTAATTTCTCAGATTAAAAATAAGATTAAATAATGGTACGTGTTCAAGTTAGTAGTAAATTTTTTTTATGTGAAACAAATTTTGTGTTATCGAAATTATTATAACACAAATATCCAGTAATTGTGTAGTACGATATCTTTGAATTATTAGAAAATAATTAATTGTTTTGATACGTGATATATATATATATATATATATATATATATATATGAATATAAATTATTAATGCATATAATTAATTTCACGGTATACATAACACATATAATAACTAGTAGAGCAATACATGAAATATACTACCTATCTATAAATTAATAATAATTTATATATAGAGGCTGGTCATAATCACATTAGTTTCCATATGTAATACAGATTTATATCAAAGCCGTAACATTTTGGAAATCTGATTGAGTCAATCTGTAAACGAACATTTGACACACAAATGCATCAATATAACCACAACTTTGAATATACAAAGTTAACGCGACTGTTTTAATGAGAACTAAATATAGCAATCGTTTTTGTCTCTATATCGGTAGTTACAAATTAATTTTTATCTTTTGATAAATATATACATAAATTTTGCGAGTGATTCTGTATTACGTGGTTACTGATTGTAAAGGTTAATAATTGGAACTTTAATCAAATGATTTATTTATCTTATTGTACGCATCGAAATATCGGTGATGTATGAATAATGATGCTATACCTAATTGTGTAGTTGAATTATTGTGTAAATATAATATATATATATATATATATATATATATATATATTATTACTTTGATTTGAACATTTTTATTTAATGTAAATTCAATAATTATAACGATTTTAATTGCTGATATCATGATAATTATTCGAATTATATTTTCTATAACGTATTTTTTATTTTGTAATTTATTACTTTGCTTGTAATGTTCGTAATATTAAAAAAGTCATAATATGAGTTAAGAGTATATTATACTAACATAATACTGTGGTGAACAATCAATTCAGTGGTTTGATTTCATAGCAAGATAAAATCTTGTGGCAATAAATTATAATTACAAATATTTATTTTGTGTTTTGAGTGTTTCTAATTGATGCAAGTAAAATATGATAAGGTATTATATTTTATTTGAACTGATGTATTTACAATTAATACAAGTTTTTAGTGAAGAAGTGATCAAGTGTTTTATTAATATTATTTTTATTTAATTATTATTACTAAAAAATGAATTTCAAACTTATAAATTATCAACATTTACCTAATGATAATTCATGTTTAACAAATTGAAACGTCGAATTTTAATAAAATAATAATAAAATATTATAATAATATAATTTTTAATTTGGTTAATTTACAGATTATTAAAATTCAAGTATGCATCAATATTTCATTGCAAAACATATTACTGAAATACCGAAATTAATACTAAATTCCACAGACAATATATCGTGATTCCAATCTCAGTTTCTAACTCTACCAATTTCACTAACAGACTTCAACAATTATTAATAGCAATAATATATAGTTCCTCGCAAATTTGTGTATTGTATCAATAATTTATCTATACGATTGTAGTACGGTTTCCGCTTACATACTTCAACAAGCCCCCGCGTCCACTTCAATAAGCATTTATAATAATTGCACTCAAAATTTGAGACACATGAGGGAACCATTTTACCAAAACTAAGCACTAGTTTCGTTACGTAACCTAGGTTAATTTACCCGAGAGTTGGTAAATATCGGACAGTGGTTTATACGTCGCCCCCCATTCCACAGTATTATATGTTTGCCTAATACAGTTATAATACCCTGATGTAGATTTGAATTTGGTGTGTGTATTCATGTTGTGCCCTGCAGATGTTATTCTATACACATCAGATTATGTCTAACTATAAACTCAAGAGTTCATTGTTCACTGTTGTGAATGTTGTGATTAGGTATTATATTGTTGTCAGTTACAATTGATGGTGGTTTTTTTGTTATTTGTTAGTTTAGGTTTGACTTGTAGTAGTTTAATTTGACAGTTTAAGTTTTTTTTTTAGATTAATTGGATTTGTGATATGAGATAAATTTTGTATAAAGTAGAACTTGTGTAGAGATTCATTCTTGTGACGTGGGGAAGGAAAAATAGATATAGGAAGGAGAAATAGAGCTGTTGAAACTGTACTTACTTTTCCATAATTGTACAATGTAATATAAAAATAAAATCTCAGGAGTCAGCCTTTAAAAACCTATTTCATTTTTTTATATAAAGCAGAATTTGTATAGTGACTCGTTCTTACGACGGCGACGTGAGAAAGAAAAAAATAGAATTGGAAGAAGAAATAAGTTCTCGAAACTGTACTTACATAATTTTTTAAAATTAATTCAATTCGTAAAGATTCTATACATAAATACGTAAATTTTTATATTTATAAAAATATTTTATCAAAGTTAAAACATCAATTTTAAAATTGTTTGTATTTTAACATTTCCATATTAAATTTTTTGTAAAAGTTTTTTTTTTTGCTACAACATATTAATTAATTGGAAAAAGTTTAGAAATGTGACTGTCTCTGATGAAATATGGAATATGAAAAAGTTGATATCAAAAAAATAAAAATATATACCATTTGATGTTGAAAGTTTATTCAGTCATTTTGCGATATTTTTAACTTTAATACAGTAAATAATGTTCTTAAAATGCGGTAATTAAATTGTAATTATTTGTCTATAAAATTGCTTTTTCATAATTTTAATAAAGTTGTTAAAACTTTTTTTTGAAGGGACCTAAAAACTTTCCAGACGGTGTACGTATGAAAGTATGTATTTATAATATTTATGTATCGATTAAGAACGATATTATCAAATAATTAGTTAGTGTCTCTTCGTAATTTATCTCATAATTAGAAAGTGAAAATTATTGTTTTAGATACCTAAGTTTGGTGTCTAGAGATATACATGTAATTTATATCATCTGATAATGCCAAAATTATGCGAGAACTGTTTGGAAAATTACAAGAACTTGCTGTAAAGTTCTTTATAAAACGTATCGCTTTAGCTGAATTTTGCGTGCATGTGAAATTGCTTAAATATTTCTTACTTTAAAGAAGAAATTTGTTGTTTACTTTTGTTTATAAACGTGATTAATATTAAGATGGTTATTTGGAATATAGAAAATTCACTCTGAACCTCGACTGGTCCCCGTATATTTATAAAAATAAAAGTAATTTAGAGTTGTTTCCAGGTTATTCAAAATTAAATGATTTCTATATTTTTATTGTTAATTGGTGTAAATTTTGAAAGATTGGTCATAATTCAATTTTTGTAGACGGCTATGTGTGATTATATATATATACTAGTGAATAAAGCTAATATCATTGATCTCAATTTGTTCATAATATCACAAACAATAAACGTCTATTTATTTAATTCAATTATAATGTAAAAATAGTTTAATATATTTAAATACAAAACAGAAAATATAAAATAGATATAGGTAAACATTTTAATCAATAGAGCAACATTAAAGATTATTACATCATCTGATTTTCAAATCACCAAATAAGTAAATAAATACAAATCTAAAATTTTCAAAACAAGTCAAAATTGTATAACCAAACACAATCGCAATTAAAACAAAAAAATGGAAACATAAACAAACAAGCAATGAAAGATTGATAGATATGCGACAAAAGTGGGGGTGGCACCCCTTCTCCCCAAATAATGATTTGAACAACAGCGAAAAACAAAACAAAAAAAAAAAACTCGACATTGATTTCGCATTTGTGTCACTCATTCACACACATACATACATGCATAAGTGTATGTAGATGTGTGCGTAAAGCCAAATGGATCTCACCCGTTTGGAAATAACAAGTTAATTAAATTGTGCAGCATTTATCTTAATTATACGGGGGAAAATGCTGCGAACAGATGACGAAGGTATGAACTGGATAAATCCTTTCTAACGATACCTGCATTATTAGTATTAGTTGATCAATAAATACTGACCAGCATTTTAAAAGACATTTCAATTAGTTATTAGTCCTGAGTTAATTATTTATACCTCTAATACTATCTGCTTCGTTCAGTTATCAAATAATTATTGGGAAATATTTCATATGATTTTAAGAAAACATTTAGTTGGATTTAAATTATTTTACTAAGATTTTTTAAGGGATTTTAATTAATTTGTATTAACATATTTTAATGCGGAAATTTTTAAAAAAATTTGCATTTTTTTTTTTCTCAGAAAGTTGCCAACACTTGTGAGACATCAAAATTATATATTTATATGGGGACTAATAGAATCTTTTGTAAAAAAAAGAACAACTTATTAATCTCGAATAAATAGTAAAATTAGAATGAAATTTTAAAAATTTTTCTCGAAAAACTTGTATGAAAATTTGATTAAAATCGGATAAATAATGTAGTCATAATAAACTTTTAAAAATTTTGTAATTTTTTCTCGGAAAGCTGGCGACACTATAAAACACTAAAATTATGTAATTTATATGGGCATTAATAGAATTTTTTGTAAAAATCTTATAAATCTCAGGATAAATATAGTAAAGCCAGAATTATTTTTTTTTTAAATTTTAGTATTTTTTTTTCAAAAAGCTCGCAACACTGTATATTGGTAAAAATTATATAATTTATGTGGGTACTAGAAGAATCTTTTGTGAAAATTTTATTAAAATCGAATCAGTAATGTTAGCCATAATAAATTTTTAAATACTTTAGTAATTTTTTTCTCAAACAGTTGGTATCCCTAGAATGAATTAAACCACATGACCATCCTCGCAGTTAAAGGGTAAAAATTAATTTGACTATTTAAACAGAAATTAAATAATAACGAAAAAAAAAAATAATAATGAAAGAACTAGAATGAATATCATCAAAAAAACGAGTAAAATTTTGTATTAATGAAATTAACAGTTTCTGTTAAATAAAAATGTTTTAGGATTAAGTTCTGTATAAATTTTAATTAAAAATCGACGTTTCAACGTATTCTGCAGACATCACCATACATTAAATAAACAGAACATGGAAACAAGTTGACTGGTTTTGTAATATTAAACGACGTAGTTCGAAACAATTGCACAATTCTATATACAAACACAAACAATTTCTACTATATCATTTTAATTATCAACAAAACTTTTAATAAAATATTTCAAATTTCTTTCAGCTAATTGTTTCATTAATATAAAATAATTTCCTTCCTAAAATAAAAGCGTTAAAATCATTTCTACATTATCAATTTCCTTCTAAAGTAAAGCGTTTTGTGTAAAATAACAGATTTTCAACAACAAACTTATAGAAAGTATTGAATAAATTGTGAATAGGAAACTATTTATTACTGTTATTAATGTCAGCCTAGCTGGTACGTTCAAACTTAATTTATTCATGAATGCTGAAAGTAATTAATTCTGAAATTTCAGATTCGCAACTACAAACCATGCTTATTACGAATTAATGTGATGCAATGTTACCGGGCCGTATTCCCCGGCCAAGCCTTATCATTTTATCATTACTAGTAACTACTAGTACTGTCGGCTATTTCATTCCAAACTTATTACTGTTACCGATACTGAACTTCTTACTTATGTATGGATATGCGTTTATATGAAAAACATACATAGATTGCTATTATATTTGCATTGTAAAATGACTCAATTTTTTTTGACTTACGTACGTGTTGATGAAGTGCATATATTAATAATAATATGGTAATTTAACAAAAATTTAAAAGAGAATAAATGATGTTTTTTTTTTCGATTTGCTAACAATATTTAAAATATTATATATTGTAAAATAGTTAAAATATAGAAAAAAATATTTAAAAAGCTTTAGGATTAATTTCTGCATAATTTTTAATTAAAATACGACGTTTCGATATACTCCACGTATATCATCAGGGCAAAAATACAAATGACATAAATAATAAACAAATGATGTTTGTCTTTTCAACTTGTTAACAATATTTGAAATATTATATATTGTAAAATAGTTAAAATACAGAAAAAAATAATAAAAAAGCTTATAATATAAATTATAGAAAAAAACGATGTTATAGGTTTAACCTGAGAATAAAACTTATTTTAGAAATAAAAATTTAACTTGACTTGAAATTCTAGCCTTAAATCATACTCTTAAGTAAAAATTTGATAAGAGTGGTAGATGAGTTTAAATTGTCACTGATGATACGTTCATCGTTCCGCAAAATTTATGTATATCAGAATGGAGTTAATGAAAAAACGAAGATGATTACCAAGATAATTTATAGTGAAAAATGATATGTAATAATGCGTAGGATTTTTAATTCTGTTGGGAAATAAATTTAAGAGAAAAACCAGTTCATATTGCAGTGATAAATAACGGTTCTCTCGACAGCCGCAATGAAATATTTATAATCAGTTCTTTCACCACAGCAGCAATAGCGTATAATGCGACTGCTTTGCGTACATATCGCAAAACCGCGCAACAATCCTAACATAAAATGTGCAACACGACAAACAAATAGAAAAGAAAAAAAAGCAAATATTATTTTATCGCATTGCGCGCGGACGACTATTAAAACAAGAAAATACATAAATAACATTGTTAAGGACAGGAAAATCCAAGAGAAACAAAAGAATAAGCAGGGTATGCTTTCAACTACAGCTCCTGCTAGCGTTTATTTTCAGATTATTGCTATATAAAATTTAAAAGAAAACAAGTGAGGTACAGGGTCGGTTGTGACGTGGCCAACTTGACCAGCTCGGCTCCTATTTGACAATAACAAATTAACGTTTCGCTCACAGTAAAGAAAATGAAGAAATTCTTAGATGAAATCTTTCGGCAGAAACGTATTACGACACGACAGCAATCTACGGTCGCGATCATAGAGCAATAAAGTGCAGTGCGACAACCCTCCTATTACTTTGTATTATTTCTATCCCTATTTCTTCATTTTACTTCTTACTTCAATTTCGAAACGGTCGTATGTTTTTAGTACTTTATTTTTTACTTGCAATTTTCGAAATTATTTCCCATTATCGAAGTTTTAATACAATGGAGATTGTATTTTGTCGCCACGACAAAATCCTTTATAAATATTTGCCATAGTAGTTTATTATATATTTTTAAAATTTTTAATTGACAAAATTGAGAAATATATAGCTTGTATGAAATATGAATAAAACGATGCTAGCTTATCATACTTTAATTGGTTAAAATACTATATTTGAACAAAATACTGGTTGATTATATTTATTATTAATTAATAATGATATTGATAGAATTTTAAAGTACACTTCCCTAAACAAAAATCATTTAAAATTTACATTGCATGTTTACTACAGTTCTTTAACCGTTCTAGTAAATCAAAATTTGAAGAGAAAATAACAGAGTTTTTACGTTATTACATAATCGGTAAATATATAGGTATATTATTAATTGTTATAATTACATTGGTTATTGTTCTACAAACTTTTTTTGTTTATTAAAAAGGTTAATTTTTTTGGATCAGAATTGTGCATATATATTAAAAATATAATTTATAATACATTTCATATTTTTGACATAGGCAATTTTTATTTTTAGAATAACTAATATTGCAAAAATTTAAACTATAATTTCTAACAACAATATATCCTTATTAATAATACCATTTAATTTTATATTTTCAAAATTTCTTCTCAATTTTGTACCATCTCTGACAATTTTTCATTCGCGCACCCCACAAATCTCAAGCCAATCTCGCGCACATTTCAAACCGTAAAAACAAGCAACTATCAGCCAGTAACTTCTCCAGTTTCCTTCAGCTAAAAGTTCCCAGTTTATAACAGATAAACGCAGTGTAGGATTTCCGGGTGTGGCGGCGTAAGTTTGCCGCCACAGTAAGCCCGTAGGGCTGCCGGAGGTTTTTGGTGCACCGAGCGACAAGTATTAGTCCGGAGGCTGTCAACACAGTCGCGGCCGAGGCTACGTCTCCAAACACGGCGACACACTTTAATTACGTGCGCAATGTCACAATGTAGTTTCTTAATTCGACAATGTCCTAGAATGTTTATTTGCGGTTTTATGATGTCTGGGTATATTCAGTGTAATAGCGTCGTAAATGATCGAATTAAAGGTTATGATAGATGATGGTGTAAATGAATTGATTTAAAATTAGTTTATACTAAACAATGAGACACAGCAGTTTTAAAATATTTATTGTTTCAAAAACTATTATATATATATATATATATATATATATATATATATATATATATATATATATATATATTACAAGATTTTCGACACTGCTTTTTCGGTGTTAAATAACAAAAACTTGTAAATATTTTAATTATTAAAATAAAATTGGTATTTACAAATAATCTGATAAAGTTAGACTAAAAATACTTAATGCATCAATAGAACTCGTTTAATACATCGTTTGTATTCCATAAAAATCCTTATCAAAATCAATAATATTTAAAAATCATTCAAGCCATCAATGATTTCTTCTGATAAGCATTGTATTTTTAAAGCAATGAAATCACAATAAAATGGCAATAAATTTTTACGACCGTACAATTTAAGAAATTTCCCAGTACGAACTAAAAGAAAGCACACACAGCCTCACACGTTCTCAACGTTTGGTGCGTCGTTTTTATCGACGAAAGAACGAGGTGACATCAGAGCATCATAACGATTATTTCGTGTACTTTAACCTCGTTCCTAGATGAAGCCAGTAACACTTGGCGACCAATAGTAAACCAGTGGACAATAAACTTGCGTGTGTGTGGGTGTACGTACGATGTTCGGGTCGTTGCCATTATGAAATGGGACTGGGACAGAAGACCACCAGGCCGGGAGACCGTTGTACAGGGTTGTAATCTGCTCGGTGTAAAGATAAATTGCTATACCATTGAGTCCCTATAATCTTGTCGCTGCGCAGAACCTGATACGTACTTGTGAAATTGCTCGTCGTCTTTTTTTATCTTCTTCTTTTGAGGCCGTTTTTCCGTTTTTTCTGAAATAATGTACAGGGTGATCTGTTTTAAGTTACTGTTTTCCAATGGTTTTTGCAAATTGAATAAAATAGAGTTGTTCTTTTTCAATTTGTTGATTTATATGAATAAATATTTTTAACTTTTTCTCTCAGAAAAATAACAAGTTTTTTGATTTTTATCAGTTAATTTTTTTTTTCAATACATTGATTAATAAAATGAAAAATATTAAAGAATATTGAACTTAATAACTGGTTTTGATTTTTCTTTGAAAAAAATATATATTTTTTATCAAATTAACACAGAAAAAAATCTAGAAGAAATTGTTATCTTTTATTTTATTTAGATGAATTTAATAAATGCAAATATGATTTTACTGTGTTGAAAAGTTAATACAATAAAATAATTTCACTTAAACTATAAACAATAATTTAAGAAAGCTGTATACGTATTTCGAAAGCTAAGCTTTTATCAACAATAGCAAACGATAAAGCTAAATTCCTAATCAGTGATTTAAAGTTACGCAAATATGTGGTACGTATGTGGTGGTCGAAGATCAGTGATATTTTGAATTATTGTATTTGAAAATTTTAATATATGGAAGTTTATAAACTGACTACAGGTAGTTTGACTGCTGTTGCTTAATATATATATATATATATATATATATATATATATATATATATATATACATGGTAATTAATTACATGAGAGCTTACACAGTTGCTAAGCAACATCAGTCACGTAAGCTAGCAGAAATTTTGCACAATTACTGAAAAATATTTTTTTATTTGCTACTCAGATATTTTATTACTAGACTTCAATTTATAATTATTTTAAAAGATACAACAGTACAAATTTTGTCATCAAAAATTTCTGTTCAAATAAAAACATATAATTTATTATTTTTTTACAACTATTTAAGCTCTTCTTAAATTATAGACAAATATACTGGGACATTCTGTACGTGCAAAACTGCTTATAGTCTTTCTCATCGCTCGTATTTTCTCATTCTCCACGGCCGTTTTGCCATTTCTGGCCCGAAATAATGCACACCGTTTCGAAGATACGAAATACTATTCTCGATTCCGAATGGCTTTTCTGTCAAATAATTCTTTCATTTTTATATACGAGAATTGGGTCTATTGATGTTTTTGTTATTTATCATCTCGGACTGTCAGTTTTTATCGTTCTGGCATAAAGTCGGTATTGACTCGTGTTTATTTTTTTTTCTGTGATCTATATAAAGTTCGTGTGTGTTGACAAAGTGTTTGTAATTATTCTACATCGATTTTATAATGGTGTTTCAATTTTTTTTTTTTGTTATTGAACAATTTGATGTCAAGCAAGTATTTATTGTTGTGTTGAAAATAACTTATTTTAATTTTAGTTTGAACTAAAGTGTATTTTTTTCTGATCTATATGTACGGTCTGTTTGTGGATAAAGTGTTTGTAATTATTGTTTATCGGTTTTATAATGGTTTTTTCATTTTTTGTTACTGAACAGTTTAGTATGAAGCGATATTTATTATTATATTCAATTGAATTGGATCGTAATAACAAAATAAAGGTATTGTTAAATGGAGCAGTAAAATGATAATATGATAAGAATAACTAGTTTAGATTTGTAAGAATGAACGAATAATATGATAAAATTACCAAAATGATTATCTAAGACAGTATTAGAAACTAACAAAATTTCTAATTATTTTAATTTGCTTATAAAATATTATTTAAAAATATCACATATAGGTATAATTGCTAGTACAATTTTTTAAATATTAAATAAATTGTTTTGAAATTTTATAAAAATCTCTAAAATATATGTCTATTTATATTTCTTTCAGCAGAATAATTCATTAAAGTAACTGCGTATAGCAATTTATATTTCGTAAGATTCTTCCATCTTCAGCAACGACAAAAAGATAAACAACGCTTTCAATGTGAATTTGACACCAATTAAAATTTTGCGCTAAACACAAAAGACATTCTTTTTTCTTTTGCGCGTAAAAGAAATCGATGGCGTAGGGAAAGAAATGATTCATCGTCTGCCATCGTTAACGAGTTGTTACAAAACGACGGCGCCCATACCGCCGCGACGACGCTGCGATGAAGACTATCAGCTAACAACAGCGACGCTTCACGTAAACCAAAACGGTGCTTCGGCTGTAGGACGTTAATAAAAGATGACTTAATGTTTCTTTTTTCTGTCGAGAATCTTTCGAATATTGTATTGTAAGATGCTTAATTTAAAAATGATTTGTCATAACTGTTATTGTTTGATGCGGTCATCAAATAAATCTTTATTAATTAATGTCTTTAAAATAATGGAGTGTCAAGTGCATATATTATTATTATTACATTGATAGAGTTGACATTGACATTAAAGATGATACTGCTGATGTTAAAAATCTGGTTGCATTACGAGTATTATTTTTAATTTTCACAAATTTTATGTCTCACAATAAGAGATATGTAAAAGTATGAATATTTTGTTTTATTTAAACATTACAAATAAATTGTAATTTTTTTTGTAGTATCTTTAAAACGTGCCATGATTATTATTATTATAAATAGTTAATTCAATAGTATTTTATAATTAAATTAAGATGTAACTTTCAAATTAAATTAATATTACAAACACTAATTTAATAAATAATTTATTCAACAGTTTTTATCATTTTAATAGTTTATCTTCAACATTAATAAACAATTATCGCAACATGCATAAAGCACACTTGTCTACTATATTAAAATTAATTACAAATTATTTTTGAAAGTATATATTGCGGTATATATATAAAAATAATACACGTTTCATAGTCTCTGTTTTAGTGCTAACAAGAAAACTAATAAAATTATTAACATGTTGCGTATAGCTGTCTCCGTAACAACTAATTAAGGGAAATTGTTAATTACAGTGCTCGTCTGATGCGACGAAAAAATTTTTTTTATTTATGTGTGTTCTGTACATGCGTAGTATATGGTTCGCATAGACAGTAAACAGTATATTTTTAATTTTAATTTTATAATTATGTTTCTGTAGGTTGCAAATTAAATGTTAGTTTGCAATTTAATTCAATTTCTTTTTAGAGTATTAAATATGGTGTTGTCATGGTTAGTCATTTCAGATGATTCGATCACTTTAAACAAATGTGTAATAAACGTTTGATTAAAATAAGATATGTGAATGATATTGAATGATAGAATGGTATAATTGAAATTAAAAGCAAAAGTTGCTATGAATAAAAATGCGTGAATGAAACGAATTTGTGCCACATTATATGGATACTTGGCTTGATTGTTTATGTATGTATGTATGTATTTATTTATTTAAAAAAAAATAGAATAAATAGAATTTATTATCAGGAATCTTATTTAATTAATCAAATATTGCAACATATTACAGTATAATATACGCTAGGTTTGTATTCAAATACATACCACACTACAATTTACACAAATTTATATATACATTCATTCACATCGTTGTTAATGTGATACAGAGACTCGTCTAGATCGGACGGGGACGAAATAATTAAAAAGCACCATTGCAGATTTAATGAAACCTAATTGAATTACGAGATAAATCATAGGTACCTTGAGCCAGAAACAACGTCTACTTGTGCCGGGCTATAATGAACATAAATCAACACCAATTTATACGGCAGAGAGGCTTTGGTCGTATTATGAGCTGGCCGGAGCCGAAGCTACTGTTACCGGAGCCCGGCCGCAGTCCGAGTAAAGACCGCTTTACACCTACCAGTCCGGAAACGGTCTAGAACAGCGAATGTCTAATTTATTATTACTGCCATTTCGTGTTTCGAATTCGAGAATGAAGCGGGAAAATATGCTATCATACGTTTTCGGGGGGGATACTTTGTAATTAAATATTTATTTTATCGTATATCTGCCCGATTGTTGTGTGAGAATAAATGGTTTTGGTTCATTCTTAGATATAATATCAAAAATATTATGATATGTATGCTTTGTTATCATGTCAGATAGGTATGATAAAAAGGTAAATTTGATTTAGTATTATACATAAAATTATGAAACACACATTAATAATGATTTATACAAGTACGTTTTTATGAATCAGAAGTTTGACGGCAATATTATAAGTGACAAAAAATGTACTTTACGCATGGATTTTATACAATATTTTTTTCTACGGCTGTCTGCAATTAGCATTAACGTACATAAACTAAACTGCTTTGATTAAACTAACATCAATGAAAAATTAAAAAAAAAATGACTCCACATTTATGTAATATTCTAAATCCATTTTAACTTAATTGCAGTTTTTGAACATTTTTGTGCTTTATATATATATATATATATATATATATATATATATATATAGATTTTTTTTTAGTTAAAACAATCCATAAAATTCTTAATTGCTGTCGTGAAATATCTTTCATTTTTTTGTACAAAATTTATATACCTACTAATTTTTTTTTCTTTTTATTACAGGTAAGAATATTAATCGAACCAATCTTTAAAAATCAACTAAAGACTATACAACGTAAGTTACTTTATTTTATATACAATGATTATCTAAAATTTTACTCATTTATAAAATATCTCAATTAGCCAAATTAACAAAAAAAAAACCCAGCAAAATATCAACCACCTAAAACTACCATCGTCACAGCAAAAACAAAAAGACCACAAACTCGCATTTGCATGATGAGAAGACCGAGCGAAAAATATCATTTCAACCGTGCGTCGCAGAGTAATACGTATTAAACCGGAGAATTAGTGAGCTTTGAAAACAATAGACAGTAGGGTCTTCCTTACCGTAAAGTTGTTTTCTTCCCGAACAGATTTCTTTCTTCTCAAAGTTTTACGAGTCCGTTGCCAGCTTTAGCTGTTAGCCTGTTTCGTTGATTAGATCGGGGGACCAATGCTGAACTGAAAATCTCCCGTTAAACTTATTACTTATTACAACTCGACAGGCCCCGTGATTGTTGTACGCACTGCTTTTGGGTGAGATATAAGGAATAGCAAATTATGTGTGTAATCATTTCGAATTTGCTGGGTATAATGATGAGATTTTTGAATGTATCTGGATTCGAGAAGAATGCTGACTGAAGCTGAGCTGTCTTATTAATTTAAACATTTCATTTATGTATACGGAAATGTTGAAATTTGTAATGCTTGGATTTTTGCGTGAAAATGTTATAAAAATTTTGCTGATTTTAATTTCAGAAATAATTGCTCTCCAACAATATATATGATAACGTTACTTTTAAATATACAAATCATAAATATAAATAAGTTCTGCAAAAGTTTTAGTTGCTTGATAATTTTGTTTTATCTCCAATAAAACTGTCTGCAATATATATTTTACTTGTAATTCTTCTAGATAAGTTGACTATTAAAATAATTATGGTTTGTTAAGTTTATTGTCTTTTTATTACAACACTTTATTGCTTGATTATATCAAAGTCGTAATAGTTAATAATATTTTAATGGATAATTTTCGTCTAGTGCAGTTTTAAAATATAAAATATTAATATTTTACGTAGAACCGTATTATGGATTTCAAGGACTTCTGTTATGGTTACTAAGATATTTAGACAAATATATTTTAATAAGTTAGATATATATTCAAATTAAAAAAAAGCATAATATATTAAAGGATGTTAAATTTAAAAGTTTTGTAATTAGTTTAATTAAAAACCAACGTTTTACTTCACTACATATTTATTTTCTTAATTATGATTTATATGTATACTGAATCGAAACGCGGAATTTTAATAAAAATATTACATAACTTTCATTTAAAGCTTTTCGATTGAATTTAATGAATTCTGAAAAGTTTTTTACTATATTAAAAAAATACATTTTAATTTGTTTTATATTTAAAAATGATTTTTTTATGTTTTTATTAAAACATTTCTTGATATAATGAAAAGTCTTTCAAAATTCATTATATTAATGAATTTTTAAAATATTGCTCACCACTTTTGTCAAGTTCATTAATATAATGTTTTGTGACTATTGTAAAATTTTGTTTAAAATATTTCACAAATTATTGTTTTGTTATAGGATTGTAATTATTTTAAAAATTTTATTTGATTTTAATTGATCTTTGGGTTTAATAATTTTACAAAAATAAAATTTACTACAAATGAATATAATTGTTATTAAAACCAAAATTTTAAACTGGTTTAAGACAACCGGTTTAGTTGCAGTTTTGGTTCAATTAAAAAAATATTAGATTGAATTTGCAGCCCCGGTTATTTTAAACTACATTCAACTGAATATGACATTAGTATAAAAATAAGACGTAGAAACATTTTTTAAAAGTTATAATTATCTTAAAGATATTATCATTGTGTTATAAATACAAAACGGATAATGGAAAAAAATATGAAGCTCAATGATTATTAAACGTCAATATTTAAAATCGACACTATCTATATCATATTTCTAAATACTAATGCAACAAGAAAAAATGGAATAGTAAAATGACTAATGTACATTAGCCGATATAAAACGTAAATAGCTTCGTCGAAATTACATGCAAATCGAGAACAAGGTTATAGAGATATCGGTATTTAATTGTAATTGATTTGTTGTAAGGCATTATTATTATTCCAAACAGTTGCAATGATAGATTTTCCAACTGGGAATACGAACGATTCCAGGTTTGCGTGTCACCAGTAAATAACTACTTTACGGAAACGGGTGTAGTACAAAAGACAGAGAATTGTACATAATAAATCAGGTTATCGTCAGATGGCTCTGGGGAGCAACGACATCGTACTCTAACCCTACAAAATTTGCTATCAAAGTATTGTACAAGGACTGAAAGAGGTTAGTTAAATCGTCTCGTAAGAACATTTAACAAATCAGATAAAGCGCGTCAAATAAAGAAAGATATATTTAAAAAAAAACATTCTTTTTTTTTGCGGAAAAGAATTAGCATTGATTAGTTGCAATCTTGGAGATGGATTGACGAGATAACAAGCTAGGGGACGCTGCACAAAGATTGGGGATGAAGCAAAGAGCGATGCAATAAGTTTGGGAAGGCAAAGATCCGAACGAAACTGACTAGAAAAGAAAGATGAAGAAAATTATAAGCATGGAAATCTGAATGAAATTCAAATACCTATTAAAACTGACACGGAGTGAGTGTAATGTTGTAAGAATTGGGCAAAACCATAGATAACTTATGATATAACTAGATAGTTATACTTTTACTAAACGTATTATAACTTGAGGAATTAAATAAGTTTCAATAACTAGTAAGTAATAGAAAAACAAATTGTCAAAAAAATAAATTATTAATCTAACCCTCCATGGTAATATCACTAAACAGGGCAACTATTATTGTAATAATTTATTTACACAACGTCAGTTAAAATACAAGTTAATATGATTTTTGAAAATAGTAATGTGGTATGATACGAGTTCATTACACACTTCCGATATTCTATATAATAACTAGTTAAAGTATCAAATGAGAAACTATTCTATAATTTCTACCGCACATCGATATTTTATAAAATAACTTATTATTTCATGGAATATCGGATTACACGTTTTAATAGTTAAATGTCTGAAATACTAATAATAATACTTTCATTTAAATTCAGCTATAAGCCTTAAAATGGCAAACTTTGCTGTGCCAATTAGACATTTCACTGCTGGAATAACAGTGATTGTTTATTAATCTATACTTATATAATTTAGTATATAAACATGTGCTATATTTTTTTCAATTAATTTAAATTTTTATTTTTGTGAACTGTATCATATTTCTTCCATTTTTAATGTATAGTTAATAGATTTTCCATTTACTGATATATTTTTTACAGAAATTTCAAAATTAACATCCACTTCGTATAGTTGTTATTATTTATTTGATATTTATATTATAATTCACCGAAATTATCTTTAAACTTTTGTATTATTCCTTCTTATAATCGCGTAACTGCCGAAATTGATCAATAAAGAATTTTTCTTTTTTATTGTGAAAACTAATCAATGTGTTTTATTTTAATTTATTTTAGAAAAACAACGTTTTTTATACTTACTACTTTTGCATTGTCTACATACAATACTTGTCTATGAACAAATTTAACAAAAAACACAAAGAATAAGACGAGAGAATGGAAGCACTAGATGGTTGTTGTGGCGTTGGTGGTTCTTTCAAAATAATTTGTTGTTCAAATTTGATACGACGTCTAACAAATATCCTCTGATACCAACACGCTTTCATATCAAATTTTCTAACTTATAAATCTGAAGCTTCTGGCTTAATTAATTCATAATAAATAATCCAATAAAAGCGAAATTGCTTTAAGAGATCATTGCCCCCTAATTTTGTAAAAAGAATAATTATACATGAAACAGCAATTTTCTGAGATTAACAAAAATTTAAAATATTGCAATCGTCAGGCTTTTACGGCCGGTATCCATTGAATTTATAGAATTTTCTGGGCTGGTATACCAATAAAACTCATAATAAATAATTAAAACAATTTATGGTTTTTGTCTAGATTATATTGGGACACTATATGACCAGTGTCTATATAAGAGCAAAAAACTTAATTTTACCAATCTCATAAAGCTTATTTAAATTGCTCCAAATTAGCATAGTGTAAACGTCAAATTAATCCCAATGGTAGATAAATAATTTCAGGCTAAAATATAGCTCCATGTCTCCAAATAACTAATATCGTTGCAGCAGGAATGTCAATATCCAATAATAATTTATGAAACGACTCGCCACGACGCTGCATATTGAAAGCATATGCTGTGTATGTGTGTCACTAGAGTCGGAAGCTAAGGAGTGAGTTGCCGGGTTCGGTTTAAGGCACATGGCAATAGCAACCCGACTTGCAATCTTGTGAACTCATGAATTTGCACTTGTCGACACTTTGGCGCTAGCAATGTCACAGGATGGGGGCCACCATGTGCCTTGGGCGCAAGCCAAACACGGGAGACATTGGTTGAAAGCCGAACGATATAGAACATCGGAAAATGTTTTTGTATAGTTAATATTGGAAGTTTATGGGTCTATTCGGTTCACATATGTAAGATCTGTAGAGTTACAGAATGTTTTGTATTTTTGTAGTAAATGGAATTTTTATAAATATTTGTAATTTATTTTTATTTAAAAAAATATGTGTTTCTTTGCATATATAAAAATAAAAAGGTATGTACGAGAGGTATTTTAAATGTGTAGTTATTAAAATATTAGAAAAATGCATACACAACATATATAGATACAGAAAATAAAACCAAAATTATAATTAATAAACTTATTTTTGTGAATCACAAGTATTTAATATTTTAATATTAAAAAATATATATTTATTCATTTAGCATTCAACAAACAATAATTGTTTTAATCTCGAACTTATTTTATAACTGATGTAATGTTTATGGAAAATTTTCTATAAAACAATAAAAAGTAAACTAGTACTAAACGCTAACAAATTTTCTTCAAACTATTATAATTTATTTAATAATAAAATCGTTATGTCAAACATGTCAAATTATTAAAATAAAACTTCTATTTCTTTGTAACTATAGTATATACAAGCAGTTATTTAATTTCGTATTTCCAGGAAAAGATTTAATAAAAAACTTCGGACGAATATTGCCTACAAATTTCCGATATACGATCAAACAAAAAACAAACACACATCGAAAAAAAAAGCTAGTGTGTAAATAAAATTCAGATCTCTCTCTGTCTCTCTAACATCAATTCGAGAGAAAGAAACATTCGAATGCCGACGCGGAATTACAGAGTATCCTAGCATTATCGACAGACCCGTCATATCAAATGTCACATTTAAAATACATACCGACAATGACCCGAACAAATACTGAATTATGTATAGACTTGTCACAAAGATAACCGATCAAAGATTGATTACCTATAATATATGTTGAGACAGGTGACGCATGCGCGCTATCTACCCTCCGCCTGCATAGTGTACAGTGCGTTCTGTTTTCCTTGCACATGAAATATAACAAATTTTATATCTATCTTTTCATTCGATATTTGTTACATTTCATTAATCTCAAAATTGAAAATTCAGTAAATTTAGAATGAAATTTTTACTATTATTTTTTCATTAATTCTCGCTCAAAATAATTTGTATTTTATCATGTTTAAAATTTTTATTTTTGTTTATTTATTTAAATAAAATTATCCAAAAGGCTTACTTGCCTATTTTAAGGATACGTACAAAGGCAGATACAAAAAATTAAATAATTCAACTAAATATTTTCACATTAACATTAACGATATTTTATAAATTTTACAAATGAGTTTTTAGTATATTGCGTTAAACAAGATTTGTTTATAAAACAAATCAAATAATTCATTTAACACATTACATCAAAAAGATCGAACTCTGCTCATTCAAGAAGAACTAGATCCTTTAAATAGTATAAAAATTATATTTTGATCAAAAAATTTCATTAAATCATTAGGTGAGTTATGTACCCTGTTTTAAATGTTTTAACTGTCTAGTATTAACTGTGTCAGTTTTTACTCAGTTAAGTGCGCAGTTAAATCGTATTATATTTTTTAATAAAAGCTACAAAAAAATTCTAGTCTACGGCATATTTTACTATATAACTACATATTAACCACAAATTAATGATATTGTAAGTGTGTGTCACATGAACTGCAACAGCAACACACACGATCTTTTTTAACTGCGCAATTATGGTTATACTTTATCCAAAATTTTAGAGTGAATGTTACTCTAATTTTCTTCACAGACATTCTACAAAATAATTGCGCAATTTTAGTCTGTGCTTTTAAAACTATACAATAAACTGAACGAGTTACAATAAACCGAGCCGTTCGCAAGATAAATTTTAGCCCACACAAACAAATAAATAGATAAATATAAAATAGTATAACATATTACATTTTTTACGTAAAAAAAAAAAACTATTGTTTTCAATTCAAAAACAGTTGCTCCCAATACATTCACTCATTTGTTACCCTCAACAATTCAATTTTCTTAACCTTAAATATACAAACACACAAACACTCTTGGGCAAAGCGCTTAATATTAACATACGATGGTATTCTCCCCCTTCTTAAATTTAAATACCAATTATTATTCCCGTTGTGCACGTCATAGTTTAATAACGTCTTTGGGAAGCTGTACCGTGTGCTGCTGGATGTACCAGCACCACCAGAAGTGTTTTGGCACCGTTCCCCACGAATATGCTCTTTGAATTCGCGAGTTTGGCCTAGATCATTCCGGCCACATGTGATCCCCATAATATAAACATGTGCAGAGCATCGAACACTGTGTTAGACCCCTACGTATGTACATGGGAACTGGGTGGATGTGGGGACAGAAATTTGTGTATGGTGTGCGTTTCACGTTGTTTGTGTAGTGTTAGTATTGTAATATTGTTGTGAAATTGGGGTTGCTCGGTGATATGGTGCAGAACGATGAATTGCATTTCGGTGTATTTGTTTTGAGTGGATGAGCTATTGGCAGTTGAATAATATTTTTGTATGCATGTACTGGAATTTGTATCGAGTGAATTTAATTTTTATTTGAACTTGCAACCTACGCATTTTTGATTGTCCACCTGCATCGAACAAGTTGAATTTATGCAACATGTGAATAAAGTAGTTTTCTACGAATCTCGTGAGTGAAGAAAAAAGATATTTATTATATGATATTAATATATAAAGCAAAAGTTACTTGTCTGGTTAGAAATGTTTAGCAAAAAATAATTTTAATGTATGTATGTATGATTATAGCACAAATTACATTAATAGAGTTAGTTATCTAAATATTACACGGATACTCTTTATTTAACGACGTACCTGTTGAACGACTACTCAAACTTTTTTTAACGGAAAATTTAGTTTTCACACATATGCCTTGTAAATTCATGCTGATTCTAATTTTTGTTGAGAGTTTACTGTCTTTTATTCATAATATAATTAAATAAAAATTTAAACCAAATATTTAAGTTGAAATTTGTTTACAATAAAATAAAAAACTTTAGGATTAAGTTCTGTATCATTTTTAATGAAAAAAATCAACATAATAAGTAAAATTATATGTTGGCACTTGTCTAAAACATTGACTTTCTAGTTTATTTTTAAAAAACAATTTTCTACATTAAACTTGTTAACAAAACATAACTTGTTATGTTTTGCTTATTAATAAATGTAAATGAATTGAAATTTTTTTAATTAAAATTATGACAAAGCAAAGCGTTGCGTTACAGGTACGCACTACATTTGCTAACCAATTTTAGTTGTGAGAAATCATTCGTTTTAATATGATATCTGGTCATATTTATTGCAATTTTACTGCATTTTACATTAAAAAAGTGTTTTAAATTTGGTACAGTTATGTTTTTTACTTTGTTTTAATAAGTGCATCCGATTTTATAAATTTTAATCGTGGAAAATTATTGATTTTATTGTGATATTTGTGAACTTTATTTTAATTTAAATGCATTTTATATTAAGTGTATTCGTGTTTTATTAGGTAGGTACATGTAATTTTGTGAATTTTAATTTATGAAAATATTAATTGCAAAAATTATTGATTTTAATTCGTGAACATTTATTTTAACGAACGCATTTAATATTAAATTAGTGTTTTATCTTTAGTGTATATGTTCTCCAAACTTTTCGTTATAAAGACAAATCATTTTATAAATTTTAATTTATGAAAACTTTTATAAACTAAGTATTTGGTTCAACGTAATATTTAGACAGCTTATGTAAACAAAATGGAGTACAAAAAAATCAGGAGATTTATCATAAAACTTCCAAATAGGTAAGCAAAAATTATTTAATTAATTTTTTTTTTTGCGAAATGTGACATAAATTTAACTAATTTTTATATACAGACGCAGTATATATTTTTATTTTACTTTCATAATGAAAGATTTAAATTTTGTTCATGTAGAATATGTTTAAATAATAAAGATTTTGTATTATTTTGCCGCAATTATATATGCTAGTAAAATAGATAATATAATTTCAATTAATTAAAATAGATTTCTAGGAAAGAATTATAGATCAAATAAGAGATTATTAATTTAGATTTTATTAATAATAAAATATTTGCATTTTTTAAAAGGAAAATAATCTTTTATAATCTATAAAAATATTATCGCATGCTAGAAGCCGTTACAAACAATATTTCTTTTTTCTTTTTGTTTTGAAAATAATGTTGATTCCCTTGTATTGGACGCTCGATTATTAAATTTTTTTCTTCGAGCGTATCTGTTTTATTTTTAAGGTAAATCAATACTTTTAAAATATGGGTTAGAGGTAAAAAGCTAATGTTTACCGGAATTGCATTAAAATTAAGTTTGTCTATGATAATATTTATGCAATATAATAACATTGAGTTGATGCAGTTTTATTCAAATTTATTGTAAGTTTTTGGTGTCTTTCTAGCTAGAAACTGCATAAATAATGTTTAAAGTTATAATACCCTTGGTGCCTTTTAAATCTTATTTAAATTTTCTTGTCTGATAGCTGTTTAGTGAGTTTATTTGATGATTTTAATTGTAAGGTTATTCAAAATTTGTATTAACTGGATATTTGAGTTAGTTTTATATTGAAACTCTTGCAATTATTATTTTTTACTTTTTTTTACACATATTAGATTGACTTGAAACTTTGCATACATACATAGTTCCGATGTATATTTTGATGAGTTGCTGTTGTAAAAAGTTTGGCAATGTTCTTATGGTAATTGAAGTAATACGATATAGCTCGATTTTTATATGAAGTAGATTGCATTATTACTCACGTCATCAAAAATAATGACGTCATATTTATTCTGTTTACATTCGACTACAGTTGCGATTATATATAATAGTATTTGCCCAGTATAAGCAAAAGTACTTATAGGTATGCCTGCCCGTGACGAATATTTTATGAATGAGCCAATGAACTGCTTTCGTTCAAACGTAATTCGTCACGGACTGACATATGTACTTATAAGTACTAAACGTAAAATTTTCAATCTCGGCACTTTTAATATTAAAAAAAAAATGTATTAAAAATTTAGTGTTTTTATTTTTCTAAAGAAAGAAACTTATGACGCTATGAATAAAATTTTACATTGTTGACTTACTAAATAACTAAAAACAAACATGTTTTGTAAAAATTAAAAATTTTGTTCGTTGAATTTCCGGAGCAATTGAACTGCTACAAAAAATAACAAATAATTTTTATGGAACGAGAGAAGTATTGTGTATGAGTTATAACACATTTAGGGAACAGAAATGGCATTTTTGGGAGCTAACAGCTGATTTTTAATTGTTTTTTAATGTGCTTCGAAAATACGTTATTCCCGCGTGACGCCATGTTCTCAGCCTTGGAGTTTAATGTTGGTCCATTATGTTTTCGGTTTTACCAATTTTCCGTGTAATTTATTTCAGTTTATTTTTTATTAGAATTAGCTTAATATCTTTACGGGCGTTATCTTGAATTAAATTTTAAACGATAATTTCATCTTTGCTTCATTTGAAAGAATGGTATATAATATTTAATTATCATTATTTGGTTGCGTATATTATGCTTATTAAGAACAATTCGTAGCAATAAAATTACGTAATAATATTGAGAATTATGATTTATTTAATTCTTTGTTTTAAATTGCAGGTCTAATTTATTAATATCATTTATTTTATATATGTTTTCTAATAAGAAGAATGTATGGTAATCAAACCTACTAATATTAATTAGAGCACTGCAATTTAGTTATTTATTTTAAACTGTAGTTATGAAAGCTTATAAGTGCTATTTGATATTTACGGCGGTTTCAAAAATAATTTAATTTAGTTCGTTTTCCAGCCAGAAGAACGCATTGATTTTAAGTTCTGCTTGCGTAATTATTATTTTTGACCATAAAATGATGCTTTATATCAACTTTTTAAACTTCTAATGGCAAAATTGTTTATTATTGTCAATAAACTACTTTTTTTTATTAAAGTTGATTACAGTTAAATTGTTTATTATGAAATCGGTCGTAAGTTGTCTCTATTCAAGTTCTACTATATTGTATAAAATTTTATATATAAAAAAAAAATGAATAACATATTTTGCATTATAAAAGCCTACATTATAAATTCACCAATTTTCTTTAAATATTAAAAAAAAAGTATTGCAAAATTCATTTATTTTTTAAAAACATTATTTTATATTCCGATAGATAAGTGATTGATAGATTATATTGACGATGTTTTCATGTATGCAATGTTGTAAGTTATTCCTCATACGTATTACTTCGTGCATGTGAAATTTCATCCACCCCGATCGATGCATTATATCAATAGCTTCCACACGAACTGTATACACCACGGTACGGTGTAAAGAAGGCATTTTAAACTTTCAAAATAGATTTATTCGTTGCCGCGAGATATTAGTTGTCAAAACGTCGCTTCTTAATATTGCCAGCTGGGGATATATACCTGGCGTTGGCAATGACGCGTAATGTATAAGATTAGTTGGCACTGACATCTTAGATGTATCTTCATTTCGAGCGAGAATTTCTTTTTTTCTTGTCGACGGGTGATGCGAGATTGTTTTTACGGATAAGTCAGCTCTTATTATGTGCAATGACTTGTGTATTACGATTATAGATGAGTTGATTACTCTTTCGAAGTTTACAAACATTGTTCAATGCATTTATGGTTTAGAGAAAGTTTTGTTTTCAAATGAGGTACTTGATATTTTAATAATTAATTTTTGTTAATTATGCGAGATATTTTTGAGTTTAATACAAATAAAGAAAATTGACGCTGTCATTAATGGTTAAAAAAGTTTTAATTTGTATTGAATAATATTATAACTAATTATTATCAAACAATTTATTGATGTTTTGACATAATTATTATTTCAAAAATATCTTGATATGAAAACTGATTATTAATTGAAATAATGACAATGATTTGAATATAATATATTTTTGACATTTTTTGTTTTAAGATGTTGTATCAAATATATAGTATCTAATTAATAATGATCAGAACTGTTTAAAAACTAATCAACAATTATTTTCAAATGTGTACAGATATTGAAAAAAAATCAAAAATTGCCTTCAAAAGTAGAAAGTTTGAAGTTTTTAATGGATGTAAATAAAAATTAATAAAAGGTTTAGTATGTTAGTTTATTTTATTGATAAATAATATAATAACAATCTAATAAATAAGTGTTTATTAAATTATTAGAATATTTTTCATTAATAAATAAACTGATAAACATTTTATTATGTTTTATTTGTATCTATTAAAAATTACATACTTTTTTTTTAAAACCGTTTTTATGTTTTCAATAACTTTACAAATTTTTAACAAATAACATATTAAAGTATTAGTGTACTTTTCTCAATAAAATAAATTGATATACAAATATCTTGTTATATTTATTAAAAATTGCAGAGTTTCTTCTTTTTAATGGATTTTTTTTTAATAACTGTATACATTTAAAAATGACAACTAATTAGTTTCAACAATTTTCAAAAGAAAATCTTGTATTTTTCATCATTTGCAATAATATTTGCTTCTTGGTTTTGTATTCTGTAACTTTTAATTTGTTATTTGTTTTTGTTGTTTCTGAAATTATTTATTAATGAATTTAATTTATAATTTATTCTAATTTGCCAGCTTTAATTTATTTTTGTATACGTTGAAATATTTTCCTTCCAAAACATTATATATTTACCGATAAAATAAATCGTCTTGTCGTGTTACTTAAGGAAGAAACTGATCCATGAAAAATTGAATCCATTTTTGTAAGAGTCAGCCAACGTTTATTATGAATAACATTACAACGGAACTAGTGTCATACAGGACTAAAAATATTACATATCTCTAGTTTGCCCGGATCTACAGTGCGACAGAGACCCAGCATACACTTCAATTCACCTTGGCACCAAGAGCGCTCCGTCTCTTTCGCTCGCGCGTCAGTCTGCTCCGAAGCTTTTCATATCAGATGCACCATCAAATTCCCATCACTGCTGAATAGCCACTGAAATGAGATATCCCTCCGGTGAGTGGAAGCCAAACCTTCTCCGACCTCCAGCCCACTACAAGACGTGATTAATACGGCTTTCAGATCTGGAGATTCGGTGCGTTTGACTTCTGTAATCCGACTGGGTCGTTATCCCCCTCATATACGGTATGGTCGACGACTGAATATATATAACTCTCTCCTCCAGTCATCCTGAGTGAAATAGCATTTGAATTGCGCGTTTAATATTATAAATTGACTAATAAACTCCGAATTAACAGACCCAATTTAGCGGGCACGCGGCTACCGTTATGCCTGTGTTGTGGGTCTTTTGTCGGATCGGATATTGGTCCTGTTCTGTGTGTGTATTTGCTATTGTGTGACCCAAGAGCAAATCATATTATCCATCAGCTTATAAATAGTAATAAGCCAAATAGGATAGATGGAGTCTACTACCGAAATGTCATTGGTATTCACTGAACATACTTATAAATTACTATATTTTTATCATATGAAAAGCAAATAAAAAAATATTAATCTCTAATCTAACAGCGTCTTAGATTTTGTAACCATTATTGTTCAAATAATATTAGAAGATAACTATATTTTATTTTTACTTTATTTTATAAATAACTTTATCTTTAGAATTTTAAATCATAATATTGATGATAAATTTCGCGATGATGTTTATTTATATACGTATACATTTAAATGTATATTTCTTTTTCATCTGAATAAATTTGCATGATATATATTTACATATTTAAATTTATGTATCTCTATATACATAAATTTTGGTAATTATTTTACAGGAAATGATACTTTATTCAAAACATTTTCTGAAGAAAATAAATGTTTGAAATCATAATATATATTTGCAAAATTATATTACAAATTAATATAATGTTTTCCTCGGAGTAATTATATTTTTGAAATTACGTTCTTGAAGATAAAATATAATTTTGTGTTACTTTTAGAATATGCTGTATTTACAATCTTTTATTTAGGTTCAGCTAGTTAGTAAGGGTTAGATTTTATAATCAAATTTTTACACCCAATCATACCACTCCATCTGCTCATCGGACGTCCACGCAAATGTATACTTTCAAAATTATTTAATAATATAAAAATATATATTTTCGTAGCAAAAAATTGTTTGTGTAGTAGATAAATACTGCGTTAAAATTATAGTTTAAGTTCGATTTTTTATTTGTATATTTTCTTGTTGTAAAAAAGTATAGTATATATCATATCGTGCAGAATAAAGCTTTTTCTATCCTTCTAGTATTCTTAAACATAATCAAATATTTTATGTCCTCACATATTTTTATATTTTGCTGAAAACTAACATTTGTTATTAACATAGTTCAAACAACTCACATATTCTTATCGTATATCTAAACCCCGAATTTTAACACGAACAAAAAATAATTTATCGTATTATAAGCAGCACTCTAGAAGAAAAATTATAATTTTCTTTCAAATCATACCGCCATAAATTTGTTTATAAATTGACTCAACGCGTTTGACAAAACGCGCTACAATTTTTCAGGTACCTTATATCTTTGTAAGGATAGCGTACAATTGGCGGGGGGGGGGGGGAATGTCATTAGAATAATTTCCATTCTACCCAGATATATTGTAGTATATATTTTGGACGTAGTCGGGCCTGTCAAAACTAAATTAATGATTCTGGACGCGTGCTACGCCAGCCAGTAGTGGATAATCAACGTTGGTTGCAAGCTGGGGGTCGTTTGTTACTCGCTACCTGCCTGCTAGCTTGCGCTCCTCAAAGGTGTGATTTAAAAGTTTGTAGACTCTTTCGTTTGTTTCTTGAACTGAATAACTTTCGAAGACATACGATTTTTGCTATTATATAAAAAAAATGTTTAAATTAAGTACAGATTTAAAAAAATTGCAGAATTTAAAATCGCAGTGTTAGTGTACACTCTAAAAAAAGTTATGTAATTTTACCTACAAATTATGAGACACTATGATGCCCAATATTACTAGGTATAATTTCTCAACTGCTGTAATTTTACATAATTGTTTAAAAATACATAATATCAGAACTATTACAAGCATTATATAATATGATACTACCAACGGAATGGAAAAGTACATATGTAATTATGTATGTATGTTTTTAGTAAAGTCTCTTTTAGTAAATTTACAGAACTTCAATAAATTTGCTGCCAGAAATTTTCCAGAAAAAGGTAAAATTTGTTTAGTTCTGTAATATTATTGTTAGTATAATTACATACATTTCTAAATTTACATAAAAGATGTATTTTACAATTATTAAAGATGTTAATATGCAAGCTGTAATATTACATAATTTAAGAAGTTATATCAACAATATGTAATTTTACATTAAGTATGTGATTCAATTTGCAAAAAGTAAGCAATTTTACATACTTATTAGATCATTTTTACTAAGAATAATGTAAAAATTACAGAATTTTGAGGTAGAAATACAGAATATTTATAGTAAAATAAAATTACAGATTTTTTGATAGTAAAATTTTACTATTATTTTTCTGTAATTTCGCTGGTTTTTTTTTACAGTGTATCTTAATGATCATTAAATTTCGTCCTGTGTTGATGGTATGAGATTTAGTAAGAAATGTTGTTCCTAGCAATGTATTTATTGAAGAATCTTAGAATTCATATTTTAACAGGCCGTCATTTTTAAAAGTTATACAGAATAAACTCATATAATTAAGAAAATTGCTAAAATCATAAAATATACCTAAATATATATTTTGAAAGCTAAACTTTTATCACTAGTAACAAATATTAATGCTTGCCTTTATTAATTTGTTACTAAAACTAGCGAAGCTTTTGAAATACATACGAGTAGTTAGCTATATTTTCAATAAATTTTTTGATTTTTGAAATATTTTAAAGGTCTGTTCAAATTTTCTCATGTACCAGGTAATCTGTAGATACGAGACCAAAAACTTTTCGTATCTACCCTTGTCGGATTTCTCAACGAGATGCGTTCCTTGTGTTTTGTTCAGTCGAATTTCCCATGGTTAGTTAAACCCACCTTTGCCGCCCGCCACATGTGGCACAAGCGTGGGAGGATATATGCGTACCTATTGATTAATATGTAGATGGGGAGACATCTCTTCCAGTCCGGCTTGATTACTCGAACTACACCGAAAGTTGCTCCTTGTTTGTCTCATTTTAGTCGTTCTGATGTCGGCTTGGCTCTGGTTGATTAATTGTTCAGCGCAATGCCATTGGCAGAAAATAAAATCATGATGCAGCTCAAACTAGAATGGATTTACTTTTCCCAATCTTTTCTTATATTGAGAGGAGCTATTGATGCATTAATGTAGTCTGATGTGGGCAGGTTTTAATTACATATAGATCGATTGATGCCGCGTATATATCATTAGTATGTTTTACATTTTTCTTTTTTGATTTCCGATTGCAGATGAAATACTGTTGTTTAATCCGTACATGAAGAATAGTTTAGAGTAACTAATTAGGTGAACTATCTGTCTTGATTAATCGATTGATAAATAGAATATTTTATTAAAGTATTAATTATTTGTGATAAACTTAATTACTGCAATCTATTGTATAAATATGAAATTATACTATTTATGATAAATCTGCTAACCATAAATGGAACTTTATGACAGAAAATTTCAATTATTAAATATGATAGAGTGATTAATTAAACGAAATTAAATGGAAGATAATAAGAGAAATTATTTTTGTGATGTAAAGAAGAATATTTAATCACTTTGGAAAATACCTAGCATAAAAATGGTTAAAACCAATGTTATTAAACCGGTTAACAGATATATTTGCAAAAATAACCGTACTTTAACTGCTTTTTTAAAATAGTTTAATACCGAAAACTTTTAACCAAAAAAATAATTCCGGTTTTTTTTTTTGGAGAAAAAACAGAAATACGACAATATTATATATTATAACGAAAAACGTAAAGCGCATACAATAGATAATAGTAAGGAGTGTAGGTAGTAGCTGTCGTTGCGCCCCACGTTTTTCGTTTTAAATCTTACAAGTATTGTCATAGCTATTGAAAATTCACAATCACAAATTTTCAGGACAATCTGTATGGGGGTCAGGAATCTCTATGGGGCTAAGAGAAATTATTTTATACTTTTTAGTTCGTTTTAAAAACGTAATATATTATTTAAATTTTTTTTTATTAATATGCTCTAAATTATTTATAAAAACTTATAAATAATTAATTAAAACCTCTTACGGCTAATACATAACAAACATTACAACTCAAATAAATGACAATCATTTTAATTTAGCCATAAAACAAACGACATATGATGACATACCGAATTATCTTTCGGAACGATTGAAAGAGTAACATTTAGAGTCCAATGTAACACGATGTAAGAATTTGCTCGTGCACGAATCAAGCATGTTACGTGCAAGGGATATTATTCGTGCTATAACTGTCTTTTTCGACATTAATGCGTTACTTTTACGACGAACAAAACGTCAAGAACAGCGGCGCGAGCGAAGACGCCTAAGCGCGCGCGTCCCACCAAACTCTTGCCTTGTTCCCTGTCATCAAAATAGCGCACAGCACGTGCATCCAATCCCTTTATCTTTACCTCCACGCCCGCTTACCGCGCACCAAAACGTCTTGTACGAGGTTGCTGGGTTGACGTTTTTCCTTGTATACGTTTGTTGCGAAATATTTACAAGGGTTAGGTAAATGTTTTACACCGGGAAAACTTGTTTTAAATGATAATTTAGCCTAGATTTCTTATTCATACTTTTACTGCTATGTAGAATTATAATTTTCAAGATATAAGTACTTTTGCTGAAAAAAATCTAAAATGTAGTTTGTAGATGGTAATTTATAAATATATTGAGATTTTAAATATTTTTGTAGAGGATGGTGGGAGTATAGTTATATATACCTATAGCACTGAAGATGCCTTCTACGATGTATGGCGAAACGTCAAACGATCACTGCATACCAGCTCATATAACTCTATAAATTCAGCTTTTATTTGTCAGAGTTTGTCACAGAACTAATAAATTGCTCTATATATTATTTGAAAGGAGTAAAAAATATTATTGTACACTAAGAAATTTAAAAAAAAACTTTTATATTTTACCAAGAAATAAAAAATAAATGGGAATCACTTTTACATTTAATAATACTTATATTACGAAAAAATAATCCAATATAAGAAGAAATCAATAAATCAAGCTGACAAAAATACATAAACATCTACATTACCGCTTAGTAGCAAAAACCGTTCAAGAAATCAGAAAAATCCTACTTTCCGTCAATAACCAATAATCACCTCCGGAGTGACATAAGGACCTCATCGGCGTCGATAAACGTTGTTCGACAGCATCCACTCGAGCATCGCCGCCGTCGTAGGGCGTCGTTGCTCCATTCTCCGATTGGCTCTCATGTCGCTTGAATACTTCTAATTTCTCTTCCGCGCATTTTATTCTCGCCACGTATTGGAAACGGCCGAGAGATGAAGATATCTCTCAGCGGGCACATTATGATTGAAATTAGAACGTGGTTAATTTCCGCACGCAGTGATCAGCTTGTGCGTTTGCTGTCCCGAGTATCGTTCCGGAGGGCCTTGTATGCATACGACGAACTGGTACACCTGTGACCAATGCCGGTTGATGGGTGACCCTAGTTGGATGGGATGGTCACAATACGGGATGCTTACAAATGGTTGTTTTTCAGGATTAGGATTGGGATCGTTTAAAATGGTCTGAAATTTTATTGGTAAAGTTTTCTTCTTTTTTTTTTAGAAGTTTATAGAAAGGGTTTATAAATAGTCCGAAAGGGATAATTTGAAATTTTGTAGGAGTATTTGTAGGGTAATGACTTTAGATTCTATAAAAGTATTCAACTTTTGCTATAAATATAGTATATATATATATATATATATATATATATATATATATATATATATATATATAATGTTACGAGGAGTAAAACGCGATGATTATTGTGTTGAGCCCATATATTCGTGGTCTAATTGTAAGCATAATCTGGGCGAAACATAAACAATTTTTTTTTCAAGCGTTCTAAACGAACCTAAACTAAAAATAAATAAAAATAAATCGAGAGAATTAATCTTCCTTTGGTCGAATATTTTTTATAATAATTTTTAAAAGATTTTGTTTACATTTCAAAACTCCGCGTTAAATAAAACGAATAAAACATTTGTATGTCAACGCTGTCAAATAATTACATTAGATAGTATAAACATTATATAAAATTTCGTTGTCTCTAATTTACTTTTTCTTGTTTGTTGTTCGCTTTTTTTTTTAAATATATAAATACGGACGTATATACGTTCGTTGTTTACTCGGCAAATTTTTTCCCCTGCGTGCCATTTTGTTTTCATCGTTTACAGAGCCCAGGTCCTTCACAACGCATAATAGAATTTTTGTAATTTTTTGCGATTGCTGTTCGCATGCCTATTCTCGAGTTTTGTCATTTTTGTTAACGTACAATTTGATGTAAGCCATTTTAAAATGACGTTAATTAAATTCAATTTTTTTCCTGACAAAATGTTTCTACAAAAATAAATGATTTATTTTTCTTTCAGTGTCTTTTATGATATTGCGTATTTTTATTTAATTGTGGAGCATTTTCTGATGTTTTAATTATTATTATTATTATTTTAAACCATATTAAAATATTAACCAAAATATATAATAAATTACATTATAATGTACGCCACAAGAATATGGCATTACGCAATACTAAGGGTACGTTTTTATACAACATACATAATTATCTTTTTCTTTTTGATTAATGAGTACTGAAAGATTTTTTACTATGTTATAATATTTCAATTTGTTAGATAGTATTATGTAAACGTAGTGCGCAATGCCATATTCCTATGGCGTAGACTATATGAAGTAACAATAACAATCATTAATAAATTGCTAAACACAAAACATAAATAAATCTAATTAAAAATGATATAATTTTATTAGCAGGCTCTGAAAAACAATACAAATATTTAAAAACAAATAAACGATATTTCTTTCTACATTCTGTCATTTCGTTCTTAGTTGATATCAAGATTGTTTTCAAAAATGATTGGAAAATCAATACTTTTTGCAAGAAATTCTCTTCGAGAAGCCCAGAAACAATTTGTTAGACACGAACATCATCGCAAAACTTACCACGATGTAAGATTTTTATTATTAATTATTACAAATTATTATTCAAACTAATCTTTTTTTAGTCTGTACCTTTTGATATGAAAAATCGTCTTAGAATGACAGTAATTTGGGGTTTATTTTTTGGAATTCCGTTTGATGCAAGCTTTCTTGTTGTTCTTTGGAATCATGAAAAGAAGCGTATGTGAAATTTTAAATATTGTAATGTAAAAGATCCTAATGATTGTAAAAAAATATTTGTTCTGCTTATGTATAATATTTAATAAATAATTTTTGAAGGAAGTTTTTATTTTAATTTGTTAATACAATGCACTGAAATATAGTAATAACTGGAATGTACACTGCCTATGTGTTCTAGTAGCGCCAATGCGAGCCGAGAGAGATAGGAGATACAAGGATCTCTATCACCGTCTTACACTTTTGCGCATTTGAAATTCAAATGCGATTTCTTGCGGTAAAAATGCGACAATCTTATGTTGTTGCATATTAAATTGTAGCTAAATGCATCGGCTAAACGATACGTAATGAGATTTTATTGGGGAATTCCTCTATAAAAGGTATTTTCATCATTTTTGATATATTAATTTGACATTTTTTCAATATTCTTTTTTTTTCATAGCTATCTAAGTTATCATGTAGTAGCAATGCTACGCCAATAGAAACTCTTTGAACGGACTATACGACAAAGACGCGAATCCCCGTATCTCCTATCTCTCTCGGCTCGCATTTGAGCGGCCAGTGCGCGTTCCAGTTATTACTATATTTCAGTGATACAATGATATATAGATGTTTTTGACGTGATTGTGCTAAAGTCCAATGGACTTTATCCCAGGACTACGAGTCCAAAACGAAACAAACACATTTTCCAATTTATATTGTTAAAATTAAAATATTTGTTAAAAAATTAGATTTTAGTTCTGAAGCCATGCAAAGTAAAAAGTGCTTTATTATTTTTTTTTTTTAAATTACTTATTACAATAATAGTTAAAATAAAACTTTTGTTTCAAATTATATGTTCAATTAATTAACTAATTTAGATTTTATCATTATATATAAAAATAATATAGAATTATAAGCGTTTTAAAACTGATGCAGGGAATTAAATGATTAAAAATCATTTTCTGTTTAATACGTAGTAGAAGTTAAAGTTAACGCGTGAGATATTTTCAAATAAATCGTAATTTAAACTTGCAGATGCATAGAATAAATTAACTATTAATAAGGTTCATTTCGTAATGCAAACATTACAGTAATTGCATAAACCATACACGCTTTGAACTGTTATACAAACTTGTGTATCTAGTTAATATATCTGTACTAATATTGGCAGACATTTGAAAAATTTACAGCGAATTTAATTTTTGATATTTTTAAATACTTGATATATTTAATTAATTAATTATATTCAGTCACTGAAAGGAAATTAATATATAGTGGTACTGAAAAGAATGTTACGCAACGTCATCAAAAGTAATGTCGTCAAATTTATTCCAGTTCCAAATAATGGAAATAACTTTTCGTTTAACATTCTGTTTAAATTATATTTATTTAACATAAAATGGCTTTTGTTTGTAGTTCTGAAAGATTTTTTACTATATATATTTTGTTAACTTTTCAAACTTCTAATTCTAATTTTAAAAATAGTATTAATTTTTTTTAAATAAGTACTTTAAAATATACGCACTTTTATCTAAAAGTACTGTAAAAGGGGCTATGAATACGGGCCATATATTTGATAACATTTGCTACAATTGACTATATGACATAATAACATGTTCAATAACGTCACCAGTAAAATAACAATACTGTAAAAATAAATCAGCATTGAATCTAAAATTAAACACATTGCTAAATCGTACAGACAGAAATTGAATTTAGTTTACATCTTCCCTAATATAATTATGTAAATTTTTTTTTATCCCACCTTATTTCTCTCACACCCTAAGCTAACTTCCCCGTCATTCTCTTAACACCAAATATTTCAATCGTCGTCCTGTCAAACTTACAATCACATTACGACGTATTCACAACGCACGATTCATCTTATCCAATTCTCATACAGTTGTAGTAACAGACGCGAGACACGCAGACCGTGCTGTGTTCTGATGTCGGTGTTATACCGTCAGTGGTGTGTAGTCTGTAGTGTTAGTCACTCACGCCTACACGTAGAACGGATAATTTTGTCGTTGTGCGAAATGAACCCAGAGGGGATTACTGCCACTGGGTGATGATGATGATGATATCTGCCCGAGAAAAGAAGCAGAAGAAAGTACTACCAATACAGTGGCGTAGATGGAGTAGTTTTTTATTGTTGATAGATTGCACTGAAAAAAATCTGTATAATATTACTTAAAGTTACTGTTGAAAATAAATGTAGCAGTATATTTTAATTCATGGATTTAGTTTCAGCATGGTGTAATACATGAAAAACAAATCAATTTATTTTATATTCTTAATTACACATGGCGTATTATATATTATGTTATAGTATTTAGTTTTTGCTTAAATCGCCATTAATTTATTTTGCTGAACTAATTAATAATTCATTTAATTAATTTATCAAAATAAATTAATGGCGATATAAGCAAAAACAAAATGCTATAACAAATCAGTTTGACAAATGTTTTGACATTAATATTTTATGAAAATTTTATATCTACTTTTTGTCAAATAAAATGTTTTTTCTGTATTTTCACTGGAAATTTACAGTTAAAATGCTAAATATTCTATGCTCGTTCCACATATTACCACGCTATTTAGTTTGAGTCAAAATATAGTCATCTATTCTATCTATTATTTTCTAGCAGAATTTTAATATATATTTTTTTGATTTTAAGTTAACATAAATAAATCTAATTAAAAATGATAGAATTTTATTAGCAGGCTCTGAAAAACAATACAAATATTTAACAACAAATAAACGATATTTCTTTCAACATTTTGTCATTTCGTTCTTAGTTGATATCAAGTTTGTTTTCAAAAATGATTGGAAAATCAATACTTTTTGCAAGAAATTCTCTTCGACAAGCCCAGAAACAATTTGTTAGACACGAACATCATCGCAAAACTTACCACGATGTAAGATTTTTGTTATTAATTATTACAAATTATTATTCAAACTAATCTTTTTTTAGTCTGTACCTTTTGATATGAAAAATCGTCTTAGAATGACAATAATTTGGGGTTTATTTTTTGGAATTCCGTTCGATGCAAGCTTTCTTGTTGTTCTTTGGAATCATGAAAAAAAGCGTATGTGAAATTTGAAATATTATAATGTAAAAGATCCTAATGATTGTAAAAAAAATGAATAATATTTAATAAATAATTTTTGAAGGTAGTATTTATTTTAATTTGTTAATACAATGATATAGAGATGTTTTTGACGTGATTGTGCTAAAGTCCACTGGACAAAACGGAACAAACACATTTTCCAATTATATTGTTAAAATTAAAATATTTGTTAAAAAATTAGATTTTAGTTCTGAAGCCATGAAGTGAAATATTCTTTGTAAGTTTGTAACATACAAACTGTGAAATTATTCGACGAGAAAAATTGTATGTTTTTGCGATTCCGGAAGAGTTGTCACTCTATATATAAAAGTTTATTTGTTTTAAACTTTTGCAGTCTATTTTAAGATAACACCAGTTATTTCTAAATTCCAAACGAATTGCAAGTTAATTTTGTCTATCTTATAAACCAATTAAAAATCAACAGTTTTGTTTACTTTTCCGCGCGATTTTATTAACTCCGCCGCTGTTAACTGTAAGATAGAAAATGCACGCGGACGTGCACGTATACGGGGCACGAATGCGAAATGCAATATAGTCTAGCTAGATAGAAAACGGGGAGGGCTGGCCGGGCACATCAGTAGTAAACGCTGACTGCAGCACTAAAAGGTATTACTAAATTTACTAGGGAAAAACCAGCGAGGCGCCACGACGCGGATACAGTGGATGGCATAGACTCAAATATATACAATCCACCAACGGAACGTTCTTTGCTTTCTTCTTATTCTTGCTGTGCGCGTGTATTGCATCCTCGGGCGTTTTGTATTCACACGGGTGCACGCGCACTTGCAAACGTGCATGAGCATTTGCTTCTTAGTACAGAATGTCCTAATTTGCTTTTCCGTTATAAGATTTACTATATTTCGTGTTGTTTGGAATAATCGAGTAAAATTTACTTAGATTTAAGTGGGATTTTTTTAAAAAAAACTTGACTGCATATATTATTTAGATATTTGAATTATTACATTTTTATTTTTTAAATAATTTTTTAATAATATTTTATTTAGAACCAAACAAAAAATATTGAGTAACAGTTAACCAGTATCGAAAACTATATTTTAATATCGGTTTTAATTCATTAACTCGATTAATTTTTCGATTAGATGTATAAAATAAGACAGTAAATAATGTATATTTTTTTTGCCAAATTATAAGTTTATTATTTTGTATTTTTAAAATAATTGTTGTGACCGAATAGTATAATTATCTACAATAGGTTTGTTAGATTGACTCTCTTGGCTCTTACATTTTACTGCAAAACGCCGTTGTAAATGATGCAGTGGTTTGATATAACAAGTAAATGCGAAGTGAATAAAACAATAAATATTGAAGTAGCAGTAAACAGTAGGTACACGCAAGTATGCAAATCTAACAGGGCTAATTATTATGATTTATTTTTATTAAATTTAAATTTAATTATAGGTCATAGAATATTTTTTTTTTAATTTAGAAAAAAATTCAATTTAGTAACAAATTTAAAATTAAAAGAGTCGCATTAAAAAATATACGTTGTATAGAAATGATTTTATATTTCGATTTTGTTCAGAATAAACAAAAGAATTTTTTTATTTATTTCAGTTAATAGTTAACAGTTTTTAAGGATTTTAAAATATCGATCAAGGTTACGGTTAACGTTTGCAAAATATAAACAAGAATTTATACATTAACCGGATATGCCGTGGTTTTATTTTCTTTTTGGTATATATTCTAACCTAATTTAAAGTTGTGTTATTTTGTATTTGCAAGTAAAATACACAAAAATTAAATGGCTTTATTTACATATATGTTAAAATTATATTATTTTTATAATATATTATACAGGATGTCCAATGTAAAATTGCCAAAACTAATCAGCTGTTATTTCCAAATATATGCAGTTACTAGAAAAACCATAATGGCTTTATAAAACGATTTTAATAACGAAAAATATACTAATAATTTAATAAATACACATTATTATCATATTAGATTATTAGTATATTTTTTTATCAATAAAATAAACTTATACAGAAATATTTTGTTAAAATATTGAAAAATCTTTCAGAACTCATAAGAAATTATTAAAACAACTTTTGTTTCAACGCTGTCTTAATTATATTTCACTAATGTTTAATTTTATTTATTCTCATTAAAACTGTAGATATTTCTCTGTTTAGAGCAATTTTTTATTTTCGAAATAACTGACTACATTTGAAATTAATATCTAATTTTTATGAGACATTTTGTATATCTATAAGACTAATAAAATCTATGTTTTTTCTTTACTAATAAAACTAAAATGCAGTCAAGGAAACAAGAACACTTTGTACATGTGCATCATGATGACACAATATACAGACAGTCAGTGCTTTTAATTCTTCTATGATTCCCTCGGTTACTCTAATAACGGAATTACTCAGACTTGATGTAATAATACTGGTGGTTGGCACATTCGTTGCTGATGCGACTCTGCGGGACAAAGCAACTGCAAGAAGCCCGCGTTCTATCTCTTTGGTACGCGGGAACGCTCAGCTCATAAGACAGTAATTATGTATAAGCAAAGTAGATTTCCGGTTTAAAATGAACTCTTTATTATTACGTTTTGAAAGTTCGTTATTGTGGTTTCGGCTACGGTAACTTGTACTCCGTACAAACTTTGCTATCGTAAAGCACAAGTAGATAGGGGACGACACGAATTTTGGGGTAGGTATCTTATTTTAGGGTGATGATGTTTCTGTAGAAAATTATTTGCGTGGCGAAATTGAATGAGGGGTATGTGCAATAAGATATGAAGGTATTTTTATAGATATTTCAAAGTTTTGTTGGGGTTCCAAAAATTTAATTTTATGTTAAAGATATGAGTTGTAATTTTAAAAAGTTTTATTATAATAGGAAAACTAAACTGAGTAAATATGATAATTTATGCTAATATATATATATATATATATATATATATATATATATATATATATATATATATATATATAATATTTTATAGATGTAGTAAAACAGTTTTTTATAAATTACTTAAAAAAAATCTTTTTAAAAATTACTATAGCGAAATACCAGTCGTTTTGACTAACGACTTTATGATCTTATAATTAGAATATAATGCAACATAACTCGATCTGTAATTAACCACTTTTTATGTTTTAAACGTATTAATGAAAAGGTTTAATAATATTGACTGGTATTTCAAGCTTGATTTTAATTAAGCCAGATTTTAAAACAATGCAACTATTAAAAATCAGGACTTAATATTTATTATTTATTTATTATTTTTTTTTTACGGGACATTATATATGAAAATTACAAGTTAAATTAATATTACATTACTTTATGGAAACCACGTGAGATATATTTTATTTTATTTTACATATTTTCTTACAACACCTGCAAATTCACTTATCATCCATAATAAATAAATTCCCCAGCTTGGGAAATCGTAAACGAATAATAATTCACAAATATAATCCGCACAATGCACAACTGCATTCCGAAACAAGCACCACCTCATATTATATGCAAGAACACATCATCCCAACCTGAATACAGAACAGAACCAGCAAATAACAACCTAACCAACGATCGTTAAGCATCCAGGTATGGCCCGGGTACATTGAAATTTCCAAGTTACCTTCGCTTTGGCAGTGTACCGCAGATATATATATTGCAATATCCCCGCTACGAATCAGCACAACGTCTCTGGTAATGGGCTCAAACAACACAACGGTCCCGTATATCATTGCTACATTGTGTTGTGACATTTATCTAAGTAATGCAGCGCCGAACCTTAGCGAGCTCACAAGGATTTAATGCAGATAGATGCGTCTCCAAGTTCACCAACACACACACACACACACATACACATGGGCCCGATGTGGCGTCCACCCCGGTCGACCGTATATCTTCCTAATATGTTTACATAACTTAAACTCGGATTTATGTTTCCTTACATTTACTCCCGCGCTGGTTGTACCACTGGAGAGTTTTCGGAAGGATTCAAAGACATGCAGGCTGGGGATGTAGGATTGTGGTCGGTAGTTCGCAAACGACGCATATTTTACGTGGTGCGCGGTTATTTTAGCGGTTTAATAGATAATGGATGTGCTACTGATGCTGAAGAGGAGCTTTACCGATTCTCCAAACATTTAAGGAAGATTTACTTATGCTAACAGAAAGATTTTGTCTGGTTACATACTTCAGGGACGAAATACCATAGAAAAATATGGTTTAAGTTTTTAATTTTTTTTGAAAACAACAAGAACATATATTACAGTTATCCAGTTCGGTGTGGCACAAATTATTTTCATTACGCAGAAATTAGTTTTTTGCCAAATATTGTTTAATGTTGACTTTAGTTAAAGTGTTTATTATAAAACCGGTTGTAAATATAATAAACAAAAAGTAAATTTGTATTAAAAATTTTATAATATAACATTTTTTTTATATCTAAATTTACACTTGTTAAGTTTGACAAATTGAAATTGTAAATTATCTTAATGTACATGCATATATGCGTATTAAATAATTAAATATAGATTTTACAAACCGATTATTAGATTATTAGTAATACTATGATTATAAACGTTATTCCGGGAGATTTAAGTTTAATCCATTTTCCATAATTTGATATATTGCAGTGCATTATGCGTTAAATAATAGTTCTATATAATTGCACATTAATTACTATTATAATAATATGTTGAAAATCTGAAAACCAAATGTGTATACACGTATCATAAAATTCCAAAGCGTAAAATATTTGACATTTGGAAAATATTCTGATATTTCAAGGGCTGCTGAACATCGAAACGATTTGGGAAAACCACGTCGGTAACTTTTCTCGGCTCATCGCTTTTCCCTTCTCCCCTCCCCTCCTCCTTACCAGAAAGAGAAAAGCTACTTTTCCGTGAGCGGCGGCCAGTCGTGATTTTAACTCATTTAGGAGTTTACAGAAAGGTTAATTCTCCCTCCCGAATAATGCATAATGCAATGAATGTGTGAATGGAGCCACACCGTCTGAGAGGTACAAGTGTTGGGAGGATAATCACATAAATCAGGACGGCTGGTGCTTTGGAGAACGACCTATTGCCATCTCTGTTCCTCATAGTGGTGTGGTAAATGCAGTTGGCTTTGTTTAGTTACAACTTGCGGCTAGATTAACAGATGCTGACGCATTTCGAAGCACCTGCATTCCTGCACGGACGTCTCCAATATATACATCGCGTTCCGTCCTTGCCTTATCGCGTGGCATCACTTGCACTTGGTGCCAGTGTTGCATTAATCTTATGTCGAATTATTTAACAATTTCCTCTGTCGACTGAATGCATTAATTTTCAGAGAAATTCGTCAAGTGCTACTACGATAATCTTGATTAACTCTATTTGCTGAGTAAGATTGCTTGCGTGTTTCTTATAATATATTCACTTAAATATTTATTTTTTAAAGTTGTTTTTGTTACTTAGATGCATAAATTTTAATGAGCATATTTATATTCTCAGATGTTGTACAATAAATTTATAATATCATATAAGATCACAATAAAGATTCAATTTTTAATGTTTGACTAAAATATATGAACAAATTTATTATAATAAACAAAAAAAAATAATATATAAATAATATATCTTTAAATTTTAAAAATGCTTTTTTGTTTTAAAGTAGAAAATTCAATATTAGAAGGTACAATTTATTTAGTTATATTGGGAACGCTTGTGAACCATAAAAGATACAACATATACATTGCTGTTCCAACATAGTAAAAGAATTTTCAGAAATCATTGTATTAAAATAAAATAGCTTTACGTTGAAATACTGTATTTTAAATTTAATTTTGACGTTTAAAATAAAGCAGAACTTAACAAATTTTTTTATTTTACCATGATATTGTTTTATATTGGTTATAAAATTAGTTTTTAATTACAGCTATAGTTATTTTAGTTTTAAATGTAAATGATGTTGAATAAATCTTCAAGCAACTTTTTTTAATAGTGTAAAATCAATTAAAATTTTATTTTAAATTAGATAAAAATTAGAGTTCTCATACAAAAATTAAACAATTTAAAAATGTTATATAAAAAAAATTATCTCAAGTACACTGTTGGAATACAAATAATAGATTTTCTCTCTCTCTCTCTCTCTCTCTCTCTCTTTACAATCAATAAATTTCAAACAAAAGTAAATAATTTATATTTATTTTAATTTTAATTGTTTATGATTACTAATTTACAATATTTTCATGTTTTTATATTAAATTAATCACAAATAAAATTGTAATTTATAACATTTAAGTTTATTTAAATTTAATCACTTTATTAAAAGATAAAATTAATTTCCAGCGTAGTATGGAAATTAATATAGATGGTAATATATAAATTTTTCAAAAATTTTAAACTTGCAATTGAAAAATATTTCCTATATATTTGAATAATCAATTATCTTTTAATATTATAAAAAAAAAATATATTAGATTATATCAAAAAAAGTGAAATTTCGTCCTATGTTTCCCTGCAGCTGCTGTGCTCGTTTAATTTTATAAATTTCCTAAATTCTAATATAAATTCCTCGAGTAATATGATATTAACGTTTAGTCGTTCAGTTCAATAACTTAAGGTTTAATTTTTCATTTTCGTAATAAAATACCAATGAAAATGTACCGTTCAAAAGGCAACATTCATTTAAAATTAATAATTGCAAAGGAACAGAGACGTAAATTGTTTCTATGAAAATTCGAATGAAAATTTTATGAAATGTAATTAAGTTAAAAATTTCATAAACTCAATTGTAACCAATATCTTATACTTTTTTGACCTAATTAATGAGAATTCTTAAAAATATGGCACGTATTTTATTTAAATAATATTTCTCAATTACATTTTGAAATAAATTTTAGGTCACTTTCTGCGTTTAGTCAACAAATATAATTTTAACATATAAAAATAATGGCTGATACAACAAGTTCCGTATATGGCTGTTTTAGTTTATTTGTTTAGTCCTGGTTTTAAGACAGTTACATTGTTTTAAAACTGATGGGTTTTAGTTAAAATCGAAATTAAAATCAAGCTTGTAATATCAATCAATATTAACTTCTGTCTAGAGGTTCTATTCGACAAATTCAGTTTTGAGAATTCTCGAGAAATTTTGATTAGTTTTCAATCTCATTTCTTAAGATTTTTTAACATTTATTTCGAGATTCTCACTTCTCAAAAATTTATTTGTGAGAACCAAAAATAAAATTCAGCACCTGCACTTATATCAGAAACAACTAAATTTTAAAATTTTCAAATTTATAATATCAAGTAATTTAACATGAAAATATAAAGCATATTTAAATAAAGCGTTGCCAACTAATGATGTCAAAATATTTTAAATAAGTGTTAAATTAGTGTTTGATAGTATTACATTTCGAATTTATCAAGAATAACAGCTTGATGTTTTTGAATTTGATAATCGATATTTACTCTAATTAGAATATAATCAAAATATGATAACCTGAAAATGTTACATGATTTTTTAACAAGTTTAACAAATTGAAACTTAAGAAAATTACTAAAAATCTTTTTCTTTGTGACTTATTAAGAAGATTGTGATGCAAATAAATATTTAAAAGGAAGAAGTAGAAAATCAATGTTACATTTAACGATTAAAAGTTTCTGTGTAAAGTTTGTAATCTATATAATAGGATTAAATAACTTCCGCTTTCCTTGCTGGGAACATATTTCATTTTTAACTTTCGAGAATATATCAAAAAGAATTTGATTTTTATTGTCACTATATAAACTAATCACATTTAATATTCAATATAAAATTTTCGAAGAGATTTTTATTATTTTTTTATGAAAAATTATTTAGTTAGATGTATAGAAAGGATATTTTAAAATATCTCAAATTACTTTAAATTGATATTGAATTTAAACAAATTTAAATAAATTTGTTATTCTTTAAAAATTAATACATGCACTAAATATTATTGTTGACTTGTTTTATAAATCGCTAGAGCCGTTTTCAAGATGAAATTTACAAAAAAAATAAACACACACATATATAATTTGTGCTAGTTTAATAGATTTTTAATACATTAACTTTTTTTATGAATATTATTTATTGATTCAATAAATTTTGGTAAATTTATGCTTAAAAAGGTTACAAAATTGTCATTACACTATTCCATTATTCCATCATTCCACTATTATTGACTCTGAAAATGATGAAGCAATTTTGTGGCTGGTCTTGTTAATAGTTTCTTTCTTAACTAGTTTTTCCAAGACAGCTGATGACTATATTCTTTTAACCGCATGCACTTTATATAGCGTCACCACTTGGCCATTTTAGAACAGTATTATTCATAAACCGACTTCAGTGGATATGCGTTTTTTACGAGAATGTTTCGAACATATTGAATGTTCGCATTTCGATTTTATAATGATTTTGGCTTGTACAATTTGTCGTCTTTTTAACGATTATCTGTTTCCTCGATGATGTTTTTCATCTGTTTACTACTGAAGATAAAGTCAGTTTTATGGAATTGAGTTTAAATTTCAACCGGATAATAAAATTAGATGTGTTGTTTAAGAATGCAGCCTTCAATTTTTCATATGTATTTGGATCTGTATCTATATTCTAAAGGAATAATATTTGAGTTTTATCATAGTATATCTTTTTTGTTATTACTTGTATTTGTAATAGACTTACATTAATTTTATTAATTACAACATTGGTCAAATTAACTAAAATTACAAGCTTTATTTTATTTCTGTATTTAGTAGTGTATTTGTATTCAGTTTAAAATATTGCCTAATTCTACACATACAATATTAGTACTAGTACATATGGAATACTAGATTAGTTATATTAATTAATACAATTTTTATTTAGTATTTTCAACTTCTACAGGCAGCCATAGATTAGTTGTAGCGTTATAAAGATTTCTGGTTCGGCGTTCACACCGGAATTTAAATTAAAAATATTATTATTTCTTGTATTAAAACCTTATATCATTAAACTAGTATCGGCTACATCTAAGTGATTTGGAGTCCACTATAAGCTGTAGATGCTTGGTTATCGGCTAACAACTTGCACTATTGACAATGTAAGTAAAATAGTTAATAATTTATATGATCAGTTTCTTGAGCATATAGCCCCTATGTTTTTCTTTGAAATTACAGGAACTGATTATTTGAAACTACTATTTTAAAACATATTTACAAAATATACTATCATATTGAAATCGACATTATAGATATGTTTATTTTGTGTCTAATATAATAAATACTATTATTAAAGTCAGATAAAGTTATCTATCTTGGAGAAAAGAAAAGAAGAAATAACGAAAAGTATTAGTAGATGTAGATAATTAAAATGACAGAAAGTATAAGCCGATTATCGTTTTGTGAACACATGTGAGAAAGTTTTAATAACCAGATTTAATCAATAAGAATAGTTGAGCATGAAGCTTATGCCACGTAATACTTTTAGTAATACGAAAATTATTTATATGGAAAACGAGCTAATAAAAACTTAGGACCGTATTCTCATTTACTTGCAATTACTTATTAAGCAATTTTAATTAGATTATTTGAATTTTTTAATATTAGATGTAAAAAAAAAATATGAGAAATAGAAATACTAAGTATTCATATTTGATAAGAGGTAGAAATAAAATTCATTTTAAAGCAAAAAATATAAACATTTTTTATAAATAAAAGAGGCCATATATTTTTTTATATTTATACATCTGTTAAATAATATATTTATTATATACGTATTTTTTAGAATGTATTACTTGCATTCGTAGGATATACTTAATTATTCAACAATAAAATCTTTTGATAAATCAAAATATTACACTTCAGAAATCTGCAAAGTTATTGCTGTTGTTATGAGACAATTTTGCATTTTTATTATATAATTATTTTAAGTATATAAAAAAAATGATATTTTATTATTACTCATTTGGATAAACTATGATTCTCGCATGATAGAGAACAACAACATTCTTAAAATATGTCAATTTGTTTTATAAATTAATCTTTCAAAATTAGATTTATAAAAACATAAAAATAACGTTAACTAATGCTATTAATCTGATATTTAATCTAGTCATGTATTATAAAAAAACAGTCAATTTTTCTATTTTTGTGTGAATAGCTCTTGCATCATATACTGTTCCACGTTTTTTTCCAACTTTCGGATATAAATGATCCGTTGTGTGGTGAAATGTTGTGTGATGTAAACAGCGTAACGTTACATTCGTTCTCTTTTTCTTTCTCACTTATATATATATATATATATATATATATATATATATATATATATATATACTTTGCAAATGAATGTTTTGCATTCGCCTTGCTACCTCGGTTTCAAAAACCGACGCACCAGCATATTATGTAGATTTTTCTTTCCCATTATATGGTGTTGGTCTTCCAAAGGTAGTTAAATGTCCTCTGGAATGAAAAGCAGCAGCAACTGGGGTTTGGGGATGAAACGGTGGAAAGGCGTTGTCGCGCGTTACTTTTCCGTAACTTTAATAACTTGAATGGTGCAAAATTAGGTTCAGGCTACGGACGAAAGGAAAAAGGCGCGTTCTAACGGCTAGAAGAAAAATGATCTCCTCTCTCTTGGCAGGAATAAGAAGACTTAATAGGCTTTCACGACCGTCACTTGCTTGGAAATAATTTTGTATCTTGAATTCCGTTGAAACTAATTAAATTAATTAATTAATTTAATTAATGTGTTCAATTAAAAACTTTCATTGCTTGTTCGTGTTTCACAGTTTATACGTGCTAAAACTTGTTAAACATTACTTGTACATTCACTTATTTATTAGGTTTTTTTTTGCTTTCCTTAAAAATATTCAAATATTATTTATTTACTGATATCATATTTTCTGTTTCGTATCTGTCACTTTTATAACCTAAAATTGACAGTTTAAGAAAATATATCATTTTTAAAGTTAAAACTATAAAATGATAACATTCAACGATTATTTATAGCCAATATATTTTGATTGGCATGTTTCGTAAAAATTAGAAATACTAAAATGTTTACATTTATTTTGAATTAATGTAAATATTTAACTAATTAATTTTCTAAGTAAGTAGCAGAATTTAAAACGTCCATAAAAATTTATTCAAAAATAACATGTGTCATATTCCTGTAAAATTTAAATTTATTAAACTATATCAAACCATACAACTACTACAACTACTACAAACTCATGATGTTATATTACATATTTTACCTAAAATATCAGTATCTAAATATCAATATCAGTTCATTAAAATACATCTCTTAATAACATCCGAAAAATTTCAAATTAAAATATTGACAGGCATACACGTTAATAAAAAAAAAAATGACAAACATTTCTCATATTTCTTTTTATTACAAACTAAATCAAACTCATTCCGGGGGAAAAAGTACCTATAACATATATATACACCTAGACATACGTTTATAGATATGTCTATCTATCTGTCAGTCTAGCCTAATCATTTCGTACGCGCATCAAATGTAATTAATACGCAATTACTGCGAGCGTGCATCCGGAAACATTATCAAACATGGCGTCGGCGTCGGTACAGCCCCGACGTACGAGTATCGGTGCCAGTTTGATGTTTGTTACAGCCCGGAGTCGCTCGCTCAAACAATGCATTACTGAATCAGGATCGCTTCACTCGCTGGATCAGAACTAGAAACACTATCTTAGCTAAGAGTTTTACAAATTTTTTAATTTCTACTTAATTGCAATGAACTAATATATAATTAGAAAATTTATTAAATTTTCAATTTAATCGGAAAAATGTGTTTGTTTCGTCGTGAGCTTTTACTCTAGTCTGCCGCGAAAGCAGTAATCCATTCTGGGTTTGAATCCCGGCGAGGCCAATACATTTTTCCAGATTTATTAAAAATTTTAATTATATATTAGTTCACTGCGATTAAGTTGAAACTAAAATATTTGTAAAACACTTAGTGTCAGCGCAGAAAACATTGCTTTAATACTATCTTAGCTAATTTATGAAGAACCAGATATGGAAATTTATTAATTGCAAGCTTTCTTAAAATATTATTGATATAACATAAAGGTAATAAATTGTTTAAGTTAATGTAGACAATTAATATTTAAAAAATTATTTTGTATATTAATATATTGGTAAAATAAATTAATTGGCGATTCTTGAGTCAATTAGATTTATTAAGATATTCTTTAATTTAAAGTTAAGTTGCTATGCAAAAATATATTATAGCATAACGTATTTTTGTCTAATCTAATTAAACGTAATCTGAAGCAAATTTTGAAGAGTTTGCAGCTTTGATAAAAAAAATATTTAATAGTGAATGAAATGTGGACAACTTGTAATACATTAAAAAATCTGAAAACTCAGATTGTACTAAAGCATTATCCAATTTTTCAATCAGACTTACGCGAGAAACACTTCACTTAATTACTATTAATTGTCCGGCGTCTCGTATAATACGCCACGTAAATACACACATAACAAAAGCATCTAGCACGCATCGTTCTAAAGTCCTCGCAACATGAGAAGAACGACACACAATGCAAAGAATAGCGTGCCGTGCACACGGGCGTGGTAATGTTTCATTCCCGGCAATGTAACAGTTTTAATGGTGTATATGTGAGGGGGATATGCCTATGTACTCAATCTCCGACGCGACGCTGCGTAATGGATGCCGCGTTCCACAATAAGATGGAACTATCTGTCTTCCAGATCCGGATCATTCATAGTCGTTCTCTCTCTCTCTCTCTCTCTCTGTGTGTGTGTGTGTGTGTGTCTGTGTGTGTGTGCGTGCGATTGTGTGTGTGCGATTGTGTGTGTTTGTGAAAAGGATGAATATTTGTGTGAGAAAAACACGTGCATTTATTACGGTCTTCAGTTTGAAATGATGCGAGCTAGCTTGGTATAGGAGTAAGAACGCCTTTTTCGTGAGCAAATTTCAGGAGGAGATTAAAAAAAAATCCAAAGTAAAATATTTGGCAGTGTACCATTCGGGACACATGAAAAATAGTATATTTTAAATCAATATAATGAGTTTTTAAAATTTATATTTATGTTAAGTATATAATATACATAATCAGCTATACCCATGAAAATGTGGCATAAACTCTTTTCATTCTAACATAAAACTACATAATCTTGATATAAAAAAATATATGTATTCTAGACAAAATGTTTATGCATTAAGCTCAATTCTTATTACATGAACATTTTTCAAGATACCTATTTTTGTGATAAATCACAAATTGTTCTAAAATAATAAAAAAAAAAAAATAGGTTCAAATATATTATTCATTAATTTAAAACAAAATTAACTTTCATATGAATAGATATTTTTTAAATAAATTATATTATCAACAAAGCTATTTTTGTTCTCATACCGATTATATTAAATTTTCTATAAATATTTACATATTTGTTCGTAATAGTATAAATCTGTATTAATTAATAATTTTATTTATGCAAAATTTAATTATACGATTATTAATTTAATACAGTGAAATAATACATTTTGTCTGATACTATTTAACGAGCGATGAGTTCATTAAAAACTAATAAATTTATATATAATGAATGCAATATTTCATATATATTTCATCAACGCAGTATTTGTATTTATTTTACAGACATAACATAACCAATCATCTTTTACATATAAATATATCATTGCTTACCTACAATAAAATTAAAGTATAAAATAGTTCTGTTCATTATTAATGTATATGTGTATTATACTTTAGTGAAATTTTTGTCATTGTTTTCCAGGTACATATATTGACAAGTTAATAAAATATTCAAATGCTGTTATTAAATTATGTATCAGTTTAATAACAAATAAAATTAATTAAAAAATATTGTTCATTTTCAATGAGTGTGTTGTTACTAACATAATTTGTTTTTGTTGTTATAGAATTTATGATTTATGTTTCTAAAATAATATTATTTTAATATTTTGTTTATCTTGCATGAAATAAATAATACGTAAATATGTTAAAAATGATATTCTATTGATGCTTTTTAACGAGATGGTAAATTTTTTCGTCTATTTTAATGAAAATATGAAATTTTATACTGCGTTTTACAAATAATGTAGTTTTATTCTACTGTATATTTTTAATAACTTTTTGTTTTATGATAATTTTGTAAACAATGTAAAAATGTAAATAACTGAATGTAGGTCAAATTTAATTTATAAATGTTTTTGTTTTTACTACTGAAATTAATTGGAGAATATTTGTTATTTTAATATTAAAAATATTATATCAATATATGATATTTTGTTTATTTATAAGACCGTTATATTTATGTGATATACGTATGTTTATCAAACCATGTGGATAGTTCTAATTTATGTATTACAAATAAAATTATATTAAAAATGTAAATAATAATAACAGTAGAAAGAAGCAATAGAAATTTACATAGAAAAAGATAGCATCAATCAGTGTGGATGCAGTGATTTAAATAAAATTTAGCTTCCTTTAATTAATAATTTATAAATTTTGTAATCTAGTTTCTTGTATTTTGTTACCTAGTATTCTATTTGTTTTTATTTTGATGTATTATTTAACAATTGTATATTTTCCTGATGATAGTATACGTGCGTACATTAAAATGTCGAATTTTAATTATAAATTAGACCTAAAACGTTTTTGTTTTAAATGTAATAAGTTCTGAATAAGTTCTGAAAGATTCTTTACTATATAAATAATAGCTTTATTCCGAGATATCATAAAACAAGTTTGTGATTGTACAAAACATGCGCAGTTTGGTAAATTATAAGCTAATTCCGCATTGCGCATATCTCGGGTAGTTATAAATGTATTACAAACATGTTTTTAATGGCCTGTAACAAAGCTAATTTTCATTTACACATAGCGTTTTAAAATGTCCATTTTAGATAGACGATAGACAATATACAACAAAAAAAATTTCTTTTTGTTTTCAAACAATTTTGAAAAAATATAAGAACGCTTGTTGTCAACAAAATCAGTTTTGTAGGTCAATATGTTATATTTTAAAAACATGGAAATTTTGTTGTATACAGTTTTTCAATAGTGTAACGAGTTTTGAAAAAATCACAAATTACAAGATTTAGTTGAAAACAATAAAGATAAATACCTATTTTGAAAATTTAGTTTCGAACATTAGAAGCAGTGTCTTATTGAAGTAGTGTCTTATTCTGAAAATTCAATAAAAAAAACTCGATTGATTGATTTGAAACAATTATGAACGCATTGGCAAGTACAATATTATTCTATGCTAAGGAAAACTTTTAAATACGACAATTTCAGTGGATTATTACAGTAAATTATAAAAATATCCAGATTAAGTAAGTAATAGATATAAAATTCTAAATTTATCTAAATAAAATAAAAGATAACAATGTTTTATCTAGATAAATATCTTCACTGATTAATTGAAAATTTTTAATAATATAATAAGTATTCGACGTATATTAGTATACTATATTAGATTCTTATTTAATAATAAATCACAAAGACAAAAAAGTTTACGCTACTGCAATCTATAACTAGTTTTCTGTAAATTATTTTGTACAGCACGAATTCCATTTTATATTTTTCAATAACAAAAATTTATAAATCAAATACTTTAAGTCTATCAGTAATGTCAGTAATTAAAAATAAGTGATTTCTTCTGTAAAAGAAATAAAATTGCAGGAATCGTATTGCAGTTTAGAGATACGCTTACAATCAGACTAAAACAAAACTTTAAAAAAGCAAAGATGTAATAGACAGTGATTTCAAGCGCGCTGGTATTTGAGAGAAAAAGGGAAAAGGAAGCGACATATTTCTCGGATAAAACTTTGCAATCTAGTTCTAGCAATGCGACAATGTCAAACGTGGAAGTAAATAATATCACTCCGACAATATCGACTTTCTCAGCCTCTCAGACTATACGCGCATTCCTCTCGAACGCACAAAAGGAAAAGATTCGAAGAAAGAATAGAAAAATGTGTCGTTGTCGCGCGCGCTGAACACAAAAAAAAAGTGATGTGTACCATGTAAAAGCGGAATGATAAATGCGACGATCCTTGCACCTCCCCGCCCCGTTTCTAAATGTCGAAGAATCGGCCGTTGGACCGACGCGTATTGTAATGAAGAGAGAAGATGATAGGTGGTGCATAAAGGTGACAGACAGTGAAAAAGCATCATATCGTGCGCTGAAAATTCTACGAAAACGCCGGAAAAAAATTGCACAGCGCGTCAACAGCTGACGGTGAATGCTGGAATAACAAATATATTCAAAATATTTTTCTTCGATTGATTTTTCAAGGATTCATTCTTTTTTTTAGAATTTGTTTATAAAAAATGTTGAGTGATAGTGACAGTTTCAATTTTAATTATGTAAAGTGGAAATTAATTTTATTTACACAAGTAATACAAATTTCTTTTAGGCTGGTTATTTATGTTTAAGTCTCATTTAATTTGTGGCTGAAGCAGGAACATTATTTGTATTAACAAAATACATACAAGCTTATGGGAATACAATATGTATTCGCGTTCATTGTAATAAGAAATAGTTAATGCAGTAGCACGCGGAACATTTGGATTAACCAAACTTTCTAGTTAAGATTTTACACAGTAGTCAAAATTGGTCAATCAGAGTTGAGTAAATGTGTCTAATAGTATTTTGTCTAATACTGACTAACTGATGTGCGTCTAGCCTTGTAGTTTGTGATTTGGGTATAATAATAGATTTTTTATACCAGTTACTTTATAGTAAAACTTGTGTATAGACTCGTTGGAGCAAAAAATAAAAATTGTAGAGAAATAAGCTAAAATAATATTTAAATACTAGAAAATCTGCATTTCGTGTTTTTTTTTTAATAAAATATTTAAATCACTGTTCGTGCTTTTAACTGAAAGTAAAATATTTAAACAAAATCCAATTTTACAGTTTTTGGTTATTAAAATGTATTGTGTTTCATATTATATACATACCCGTATCTAAATGTATGACAGCTAATACCAATATAAATTACATAAATTCAGTGATTTAATGTGTGTGCATGTGTGTACAATTAAATTGTATCGGATAAAATTATTTTTATAAATTTTTTGTAGTTCATCACAATATAATTAAATTCCAATATTTTTATTTAATTTTTATTCAAAAGTTATATTTTTATCAAATTGTTTGTTTTATATACATATAATATATTAAATTTCAAATGTTTTTTTGAAAAATATGTTATTGATAATTTTCAGTGTATTGACTAATAAAAATTAAATTACAAGTACAATATTTTTAACACAGTTTTAGTTTTTACATCAAGTATTTGGATTGGTCAAATTCTTGTGCTTGTGCGTAAAACTAAAACTAAAACGACAGTCCAAATGAGTATTTGTGGAATCTTGTATTGGCTTGGTAGTTAAAGAATGGTGTTCTTATGAAATTAACAAATATTAGAGATGGGACCGAAGCCGAATAATTGTATATTTTAAAATCTTAGAAATCTTATTTAAGTATTTCGGGGTGTTTATTTTTGTTCATTTTACCTTTAATTTCTAAGTTTTGAAAACTGTTTTTTTTATGTTATCGAAACATAAAAATCATTGCAAAATAAATCATGTTAAAACAAAGTATACAAAAAAATGTTATATCGTATTATATTTAGAAAACAAAATTGTTTTTACATCAAAATATTCTTCAAACATATTTATCAAATATGAGACTACATATGAAAATATTTTTATCATTTACCGTTTAAAAACAAATTGATTTAACGTACCGGAATTTGAAATTCCACTTTATTCATTAACACAATATGTTTTCGGTGCCCGGGCGTTGTTTGAATTGTTTATAGAACGTACGAGAGATGTTTTTGCTCGTTTTGAATTAACCCTTGCACCCCGCCCCTAAACACGGCAACCCTTAGTTTTTGCCTTCGCTAGTATAATCCTATGTCATCCGAGTGAAACATGACCAGCCTGGTTTTAATATTTCATTTTTTAAGCGGTCTCCAAGTAAGAAACTAAAACGACTAAGTTGGGACCTTTGCAACATGATTAAGATTGTGAAATACTGGAAAGGGGGTGTGTTCTTGTTTGTGTTGCTTAATTAAGTGAAATTTTAATTGGATTATGATCTTTATGGATGCACTGTTTGTTTATATAAATTCACTTTTGTTTTCTGTTTGCAATTATTAATTGTTTCTTTCTCTATTTTGTTCCAGGTGAGAGATTTCTTATAGTTTCATTGATGAAGAAGGTAATTTACTTACTAATAAATTTATTTTGTTATGTATGTTATATTATTTTTGCGTAGTTTACACATAGATAATTTTGTTGGGAGACTTATTTGTGCTTGTAGGCTTTTTTATGACGGGCACAACGAGGAAACCACTTGTACAATCTAATGTATAAGTTAATTAAAATTTTCTAAAATCTTTTAACATATTAATAAAATCAATTAAAATTTATTTTAAATCATGTAAACTCTAGAAATTTTTTTTATAATCTTAGAAATTTCGTATAAAATCATTGAAAAATTACTAAAATTTTAACAATCATACTAAAAATTTGTACAATTTGGCGTATACAATTAGAAGAAGTGGTTTCGCCTTCGGACGGGCATTTATACAAATTCTGTTATTAATTGCATATTTTAAGAAAATTGCAATTTACTTATAATTTTGAAATCTCTAAATTTACAGTGTCTAACTGTTAGACTCAAACAAATATGAGAATGTTTTCTTTTTTGAAACATATCTACGTATTTTCCATGCTATTTTCTAATCTTCTACTTGAATGTTTGGCACTCGACAAAATAAATCTAAACTAAAAACAAAAACAAATTTATTTACCTACAAGATTGCATTTGTCTGTTTTTCCAATTCCTTTTGTGTTAGAATTTTCGCGTCTCTTGCAGACACAAACTAAACATTATAGAATTTATTTACGCTGTAGGCATTTCATTAAAATATTTTGGAAAATAGAAACATCAACTTGGGTAATGAAATTTTAAACAACTCAATGATGAATAATGTATTTATGTATATTCTGTATCAATATTGTTAAAATAATGGTCTGCTACAATAAAAATTCTGAGATTTTGTAAAAAATTTTTTACACGTAGCAAAATATTTTTCTTGCAGAATCTTAGAATAGTCATTTTAACTAGCTGGTATATTTAACAAAAATAATATAGAATATTTTCTCTAAATGTAAAACATATCAAACACTAATAACTCTGAAAATATGCTCTTTAAACATAAGAACACTACTCTCAAACGATAGATTAATAGAAATGCAACAAGCTTTAGAAAACAAATAATTACGTGTGGCAGGCTTAACAGAAATCAGAAGAGAAAAAGAAAGACAAAATCAAATTTTATTCTATGCTACACAAAGCAAAAAATGTAAATTATGCTGAAAACTGTTTAGAATTGGATCGGATAAATCAACAAAAATAGTTTTTAAATAAAATAATTAGATGTTGTTTATATAATTTAATTTAAATTGCAGAATACACTTATATCTATTTAAGAGATATGTATAGTATTTCAATTATTAACAGAATATTTGTAAAAAAAAATTACATTGAAGGGTTCAAACAAAATTCTACATTTTAATCATAAACGCTACATTATTTTCTCATATTAAAGAATTAACAATTCGTTCATCAACCACAAACATTCAGTCAGACATACAAACATAAAACCAGGGCAGTAGAAAGACGAATGTATCTTCCATCAATTCCCGTAGGAATTTCTGGATACTGAACGAACCGGTAACCGGTAACGTAACTGTGTACGCCGCGTTGGGATATCCCACATACACACTGACTGATACAAGCAGCAGAAATCAGACACATTCCGTATGCTTAAACATTCAATAGCTTGGCTCCCATATTCGTGTGTTTGTCGATGGAAGGGTGCGTTTCGAAAATTTGCCGAATACCTGCTTTAGCAACCCGAGTACCATTCTTTTTATCTTTAAACGCGCGCCGCTACGGAAGTTTGTTTGTGCCGAGCTTTATCGATATATTTGCGGTAGAAAGATGATGAAATTTTCAGCAATTTTTTTCTTCTTGTGATTTTTATGTATTTATTTTTTTGCGTATGTTTATCGGAAGGATTTTAAAAAGGATATTTTTGAGGGTTGAATAATATGCGGCATATGGTAAATATGTAAATATTTATTGAATATTTTTTATATATTATGGATAAGAAGGAAGTTTTTATTTGTAAAAATATATCATGATAAAATTTGTGATATTTTTAAAGATTTATTAATAATAGGTTTCCAAAACATATTTTGATATTTATCGCTACTTTTATCATAATATCAGCGACAGTTATTTGAAATCAGTTTATTTTTTATAATCCACCAAATGTTTTAAATTTTCTTTCTTTCTTGATCTCTTTATTTGTGGATATCTATAAATGTACAAAGAACGTAAACAAAAGAAAAAAAAATTGAAAAAATACAATTTTAATTGATCTTAAATTTTTTATTTATAAATATATAAATTTATTCATAATAAATGTTTTCAAGTGGTAAGAATAAAAAAGCTAATATGAGAAACATAGTAAATATAAATAATGCAATAGTTGCATACCTAGATAGGAATACTTCACCTAAATTGATTTCTGGATGAATAAAAATTATTGATTTATTTCACATTTTTATGATTAATATTACTTATTTTTAATTTTAAGTAGGATTTTAGGAATATTTGGTACACTTGTAAAATGAAAAACTGTTCTAACAAATTAAATTAATAAAAGAAAACAACATTTTTTGTCATTTATTGTACTTCATTGGAATTTTACATTAATAGTTAATGTTAATTTTACTGAAACATACACAAAGTTTGGAATCTTTTCAAATTATTAACTTCGTAATTATATACTAAAAATTTATCCACTATAATTATGAATAAAAGTTTTAGTAACTATTATACTATTTAGAACAACCTTAATCATAATTTATTCTGTAATATTTTCTTAATTTATACAGATGTAAAAATCAATGTTTCGATTTTACTACACTGCCATGACACAATTAAATTTTTACATCTGTTCACTATTTTGACTTCAGAATAAATCAGAACTTACTGTGTCATTGTTATTCTTATGTACTATAATAACACTAGTGTTAAATTCTGAGGGTTGTTCTCAGATCCTTGGCACCCTGTTGTGAACTATTAAACATGAATAGTTTGTGTTTTTGAATTATAAATTGGCTTAGTTAAAGCTTTATTCAAACCATATGTGAAAAATTATTTGTTATATGTGGGCATGCAGTGTAGATTAGTACATATACCATGTGTAAAATTATTAAAATAAAAAGCTTTAGGTTTTAGTTCTGTATAATTTTTAATTAAATTTCGCCGTTTCAGTATACTTAGTACATCATCATTAGGAATGTAATTAAAAATGACAAATAATAAACAAACAAAACATGTAATTAGTTTCGTATAAAGCAAAGTTATGTCATAAGTTCACTGATTTTAAAAGTATTAATGTTTGACAACATTTTCTTAAATATTTCGCAATATTTTATTTATTTCATTGTATATTAACATTCCGACATTATTATTTTTTTAATTACCTTATAGTGTATAATAGTGTACTAATAATACAGACAGAACGTTAAATCAAAATTAATTAAATTATATTTAATTTATTTTTATAAATAATAGTTTTTTATCTTTTGCAATCAAGAAAATACAAATAAAGAATGCATTAAGACTGCTTTTTTATATGATTTCAAATTATTTGAAAAATACAGATTTAATGAACGTGTTGAAATGAAAAATTGAAAATTATTTTTATTTTTCAAAATCATTCAAATACGTTTTCATTCATTTTGCCAGCAAATTGATCAAAGTATTGGGCAATTCAAGCGCTAGGATTATTTTTCTGATTGATTACAAAAGAAAGAACGCGAATGAAACTTTAAATAAATTTTAAATTACGTCGAATGTGTTTTATTGTTTTTCAATTTCGAGCTCATATTTTCGTTTCGAATGTTTTATTTTTTTTATTGTTTTAACCTATGTTCGATGTCTAGGTCATACTGTAAAAAGGGCGTTGTGTTTACTGTTTTATTTTTGTACATCATTTTTTTATAATCGTATTGATTTATGTGTATATTTTGATTAAAATTTTGAAAACAATTATACAAATAAAACAAATAATAATAATTACAAAACTAGGTTGTAGCCGAGCTGTATTATTTTCCGAGATGCAAAACATTAAAGGGAATAGGAGTGAGAGATTATAAAAGTTTTCTTGATCGTGATTTATACATTTTTCGATACCATTTTTATCTTGGTAAAAAGTTAAAAATTTGATGTAAATGCTTGGTTTTAAATATTTATAGACAACAGGTAAGCATTAACACTGTTATTTTTTTTAATATAAATAAATAATTTTAATTGACACTTTATATTTTTATTATTAATTTATTATTAATCGTAGATTAAACACAAGATAAATAATAGTACGTCATAAAGCTAGTAGTGAAAATAATGTGACTTTTAATTTTATTGAATAGAGTTAAATTTATTTATCCAAAACTGCTTATAATCAAAATAAATCCTGATGTTGCACATTTAAAGCCAGCAATTCGTTGCATTATCTCATTGATAAATTTAGCAAACTATTCAGAATTTATACATTTCCAAATTCAGTTAAATAAAACAATCAAAATTCACACAATATAATACACATCATAACTTACATTAACTTTTGCTAAAGTAAAATAACAACAGTGGTTATATATATTTAATCCAAGCAAGCTATTTTTGAGACATCAAGGCATTTGGCAATAAATATACTGTAGTAGGATTCTGTAATTTATTTTCGTTATAAATTTGCTATCGTTACTATTTGCTATTATACAGTTACGATAGCGATAGTGAACGAATAGAAGTTGCGGAATCCTACCGCTATTCTTGCAAAGGTGTAAAGAGTGAGAGAAATGGTGAAAACGGAAGTGGTTGATGCCGTAAGGCTAAATTGGTGCGAAAATTCGTCACTATATCTCGTCCTTTTCTATTTGCGCGTTTATGAATTTACCTACCCTTAGGTTATGGATTATTTGCATCAGCTTTTCGCTCTTTGCCGTTGCACACACGGATAAAGAATTGCTGATCGGTAAGGCAGACTAGTTCGCTACTCCACTGTATTAAATATTTTATATTAATTGTATTTCTTGTTATAAATTTCAGAAAATTGATGACTAATTGGTTAATAGATTATTGATTCATTTATTATTTTATTAAAAGATTCACGTTATTTTAAATGTTACTAAAAATCACTATAATTATATTTACTATGGTCCGGTTTCACCAAGCATTATTAAATATTTTATAAATTAATCAAATCGTTCACTTGCCAACTGACAATTAGGTGGTTTTAAAACAATTGCTTAGTTAACTCATTGATTAATTTAACAATGCTTTGTGCAACCGATTCTGTATGTTCCAATTTAAAAATATAATGTTCCTGAAGATAAATTCTGTGAATTTGAAATGTTCAATCATCTAAAAATAATTATAGATGATTGATATCAATCAGTTATTTATGAAATTCAGAGTTATGTAACAAAGATATTAAAACAGATACTATAAAGTATTTATAGTTAGTTTAGAGCTCATAAGTTCTTGTATTCTAATATGTTTGAAGCGAATTTGTACACAAAATATTTTGTAAACACATAGTATTTAAAAACATTTTTGTATAACTCTAAATTCTATTTGAATGAGTTTATGTAAGTTAATGACTGTGGAAACACATAATACCAAAAATATTATGTGTACAGTGGCAAAAAGGCTAACTATGAAGATTTATTAGTATATATATTAAAAATATATAATAAAATTGTAAGGTTTAATTATTCATTCATAGAAATGCGACAGTGTAACATTTTTCTTAAAACAGAAACAAAAAAATAAAAACACTCATCTTGACAAATCGCATTAGTCGCTAAAACTAAGAACTTGAAAAAGTCAAAAACTTTTTACTTCTGTTTGGAAAAACAAAATAGAGTCGTAAAGTTGAAAACGGGTAGCCAATTAAGATGAAAATTATTCCAGGCAAGCTAAGCTTCCGAGCTCTCGATTCTGCTAAAAAGAAAAACGTGAAATAATAATATAATCGTCGGAATGCAAGACCGAAGCAACGAGTCTGTGTGATATATAGTACGTTGTCAAGCACGTATCAACAGTAACAAAAAGAAGAACTGGTACGAAGAAATCATCATATAGCATTGTGCATACATTCCGGAGAGCAATACTCCGGGATCTGATACATGGCAAGCAATATTTCAATAAAACGTGCGCTATATATTAAAATACGTTCCGTTTCTGAATGTGCAGGCGAACATTCGGAAACGTGTAACATTGGACATTCGGAAAGTGAACTTTTTTTACTGAAAATATGGTTAAGGATAATTTAGATTAATTTTTAATGTAGATATGATATTCAAAATTTAGTTTTTTACCTATATGTTAAACTAGAATTAAAAATAATTTTATTTTTAAATAAAGTGAGCAAGTACAGAGGTTATTTGTTTATAGCCTATATCCCGGTTTTATAAACGATAAATAAATTTTCCTCACAAATAAATTTAATTTTCCTACTAAATAATCTTAAAAACAAATTTTATTTTAACAAATTACTGCCACATTATTATTAATAATAATAACTATTTTTTAATATTATTGGATTAATTTTTTTTTTCTTGATACGAAAATTTATAGAAAATTTAACTAGCGTTTATGAAATTGGGCCTAGAATAATTGAAAAATACCAAATATTATTATTTTTGTTATTTTTTTATATTCTGATATTTCACGACATATCATTGAGGAAAAGATGTCACTCTGATGTCACAGTGTAATTGCGATACTTTTTAACTTTAATTTACTAGTTATTAACGTCATATATAGACAAATATAATATAATAAATAATTTTTATATTATCCTGTACAGAAAATATATTTTCTAATTGTTTCAATGATTTCAACAAATTTATGCGTCGATTAAATAACTATTGTTAATCTAATTAAATCTTTATTTTTTATCAACAATGTTTATTTATTATTATATTCTCTTAATTAGAAATAGCCAAAACAATTTCAAAAACCATTAAAATAACTTACAAATTGTTTTATTCAGGTGAAACAAACAGTTGAATATTGTCTCTACAAACAAAGCCATTACATTTGAGTTGTAATTTAGTTGAGTTGAAGTTTTTTCAAATAGGATAAAGCTAAAGTGCATTGTGCATGTGGGAATGAGTATGTAGAGAAGCAATGTAATCACGGTTGTAGCAAGCCATACCAAACAGTAGTAGTGTCGCTTATACGGGTGCAAATCCTCTTGTAAGTCTGGCGTACGCCATACTCCGTTTTTGTGTATAATTCTACTAGTCTCGTAGCGTTACAACTTTCGTTATATATTTGGGTGCTAAATATGTAAACTTGAAAAAAATATTATCATTTTATTATTTTTATTATTTTACTGCGTTAGTTTATCTGATCTTGTTTGATTGGTACATATTAAAAAACGTTAGAAAAATATTTCAATTTTAATATTATGTATATTTAATATTTCCAACATGATCTTCTCTTGCCAATTTGGGATAAAAAGTATAATTTTTCATTTTAAGTTCTGTTTGTACAAAAAAACATTTTTTTTTAGTAAAAGGCATCGTGTAAAGTCAGCATTAGTTCATACAATGGAATGAAATTATTAAAATTATTTTTAATTGCATGTACTAATTAGTATTTTATTTTGATAAATAATAATTATCATTATCTGCTTGTTAAATAATATCAAACTATATTTTACATAAGAAAACGATAGATTTAAAGAATCACCGTTGTATTTACTCGCAACCACCTTACAGTGGACTGATTCCGGAGTTTTGCCTCGGACTTTACCGGAACTCCGGAAGACATTGGGCGGCCGTACGCGCTGGCAGGGGCCGAGCAATTTACGAGCTGCCGGAGCTTACGGCTGGTGAATTTATCCATCCCCGGAGCTGTCCACCAGCTGTGGAGGGGGGGACTGGCGAAAACGTTAAACCTCTACCTTAATCTTGATTATTACTCGGCGCGCGCGCCATATTTTTTGTGTCGGTTGTGATAAGATATGAGCGTTATCATGAGGTGAGGCGGCAGGCTGTTGCCGTGATCTATAAAGATTCCGTGTATTATATTGCCAGGCCGAAAGTAAAAGAAGTAAACCGCATTTATATACTGTAACAACGGGGTTTATATTTTTTGTATGTTGTAGAAGATTCAGTTGAAAAAGAATATTTTGTGCATAGAAGTTTTTCATTTTCATTCATTTACACTTATTTTGCGAGTAATTCACATTTGTTTTTCAGATCGATTTAATAATAATTTATAGTACAAATTACAAATAAAAAAATTTTTAGATGATTTTTGCTCTAACAAAAGTGTAACAAATAAAATATTCATATTTATTTTACATAATAATAATTTGTTAATTTTTGCTTTCACGGTAAAAAAGTGGAGTTGATATCAGAACAAAAATAAGTGATTCCGACTTCTACAAAATTCTTCGACTACGCGATTCCGACTCCACATTCCTAATAAAAATTAACGTTTTAGAAAATATCTAGTTAAATAGACAAATCATCTACAATTTAGCTATCTAATTTGCATTACTGCTTTTAATGCAACTGCCTCAATATACAATTAACTAAAATACAATTAACTAAAATATGAATATTCTAAAAAAAACGAACAAGTATTTTATTTAAAATATCTTATTTTTGCCAGATTTTTATTTTGTCATGAGAAAATTTCTATCAACTTTGTTAAAAATAAAAATAAAAACGGTGAGAATAAATTCATTCATCGGAATACCTCCGCGCATACTCTTGTGTTTGTTGTACATGAACACTCGTTTGGTATGTAACGCTCGAATAAATCTGGTATTATATGGCCAGGAATTTTATTCCGAACATTTACATTACGCAAATAGAAGATATGTTGTGCTCAGAGCATTCCAAAACTGCGTTTTTTTTTTTTGTATATTTAAATTTGTGCACCAGTAAACTGCATTTATGTTAAATATTTTTATAGATATTTATAGAAATATATTTTTTCAGTTACATACTTTGATGATTATTGTTTTTTTTTTTACTACTAACGGTAAACGTACTATTATGTATTTTGTTTTTAATTCGAGAATTTAATTTCGAGAATAAAATTACAATTCTTTCTTATAGTTGGAATTTTGTAGTTATTTACAAATTAACCCGAAAAACTAAATAGTTTTCCTTAAACCACAAACAATAATTTAAAAAAGCTATATATGTATTTTGAAAAATTAAGCTTTTATCATCAGTAGCCAAAGATAAAGCTAAAGTTTAAATCAGTGATCGAAGATTACACAAATACTCAATGTACCCAGAGTTCAAAGAGCACTGATAAAAAAATTAAACAAAAGTCGTACCAAAACATGTACAAGTTTTATAAAAAATTTGATCTAAAACAAAATTTCCGTTTAAACATTATAATAATTATTTTAAAGGTTTTATAGTATTTTATAAATGAAACCTTTACAGTTTAGTAACATTATATCGTGTGTATACAAAACTTATCGTTTCGTATCCATCAAAGTTTTATCTGTCCCGATGTTTATGCAACAATTGGGCTGTTGTTTAACCCGCGGGTTAGTTGTTCCGAAATTTATGTCATATTGATACGGCATAACCGTGCACCAACTGCATGTTCCATATTCCATATCCAATATTGTTTTACTAGTGGGTACACGCGATGTTATTAATAAATCATTGGCGTTTACCGTTTACGTGCCATTGACCGGAGTGGTCGTCGCGACTTTCCGGAATGCGTTGCGCTTCGGTTTCTATCGGCCGATGTTTATGGGCGTCCCCGGAGCGTCCACTATTGCTCTCGGGTCCGGCGGTTGAGGTCAGCTGTGACTCGTGATACGAATGGGAATTTTTTTGAATGAGGGACGTTGAAGGGAATCAAAAATCTTGGTGGAATAATAGATTTTTTTTTAAAGAATATTTTAAAATGATTTAACTTAGAAACTTAGAAAAATAAAATAGGTATTTTATTTATTTAGAGTCAATTTTTTAGATGATTTATATATTTAATTAGATGATGTTTTCAGTAACATTAGTTATTTCATATACATCAAATAATTAGAATAAAAATTGTTATTTAAAATTAAATGTCGGATGCGAAATAGAGTGGTTAAATTTAAAATTTTTAGCTTAAATGAGATTTTAACTTGGCGACTTAAATAAATTTTAATACAAACATGACATGTAAATTAAAGAAACTAAACTAAAAATTTCGCAGTTAACATAGTGATCAGAATTGAAATTTACTTAAAATTCTTTAAATTTAAAGATTTAAGTTAAATTTAATGACTAGAATAACACCATAAATTGGTAAAAATGTTGTTGCAAAAGTTTATGTTAGTCAATTGAAACGGTTCGGCCAATTTGAGCGAATTTCTAATGATCGTTTGGTTAAAAGAATATAATATGAGTGATATTAAAGGTTTACATTTGCCAATGGTCGTCTGATGAATATATGGGTAAGCTTGATTAAGATTGTTTTGCATGAATAAATGTTTCCAAATATTTAGTTCCCTTCATATCAGTTTAGTTCAAGCACCTTACAGCAGCTTTATAGATTTTCTGATAGCTTAATACAAAATTTTATTGAGAAAAACTAAATTGAACAAAACTGAATTAAAGTGATCGGAACGGATAGTTGGAATATTTTCGTTAAAATATATAAACGAATTTTTTTGTTAAATAAATTCTAATTTTTATTAATATTATTGAATCTTTTTTCTTGGCTATCCTTTTTTAAGAGCAAACCACATTATAATTTTACAACAATGTACATTCTTTACGTCAGTACTTAAGTTATAACTCATTTACAACCTATTTAACGTCAATATCATAACCTAATCTTGTACATCAACCTTACGACCATCCACCAAAAAAATACGTACACAAAAATCCCGCATTACCATATAAAAATAAAACAGTACACCTTCCATAACTATAAACCAAGTCTCGCATTTGCCTGTATCCAAGTCTCCCTTTTATCCGTAAAATAAGCAAATAACAGTCAAACTGAATGAGGCATGGCATGGGAACTGGAAAAGGCAAGAGCATGCAAGTTTTGAAAATCTTCGGTGAGTTATCGTACGGTCAAACTATTTATAAATTGTTAAATCTAAGGTGAACAATAAATCGGGGAAACGCGCGATAAGAGAACGCGCTTGGTTACGTTCCCGGGTAGTTACAGTGCGTTTTGGCGCAAAACTTATGCCCTGGGGTAACTCGTTTTTCGGGGTTGCATTAAAAATGATTGAGATAAATGGTTTTAGATGTAGTAATGTTTTACATTCAGTTACAGATATTGAGGAATTTTTGTTGATGGTGAATATGTGTAAAGATTATTCTATTTCTATTAAAAGGACTTTTCTAGTATTAAACAATGATTTATCATTAATTAATAAATAATAAACTAAAATCAAAATTTTTTTCAAAATTTTACAAACTCAGTCTTTGATGCATATCCAGATACGTAACTTTTGCTTTATTTATATTTATGATGTTTCTTATTTATGCTCTTTTGGAAACACTTAACGGTCGTCCACGTAGACATACCTTCAATATTACTCATATATATATATATATATATATATATATATATATATATATATATTAATCATATGTTTATTAAACATTTTTAAGATGGCCGAATTTTTGCATCAATATTTTTATTAATTTTACAATCTTTATACACTAATAAATTTTGCACCCGATCTTTTTTAGTTACACCACATACCCCACTTAATAATCTTATTTCCAGCAGTCATTTTTTTATGCTTCTGTAGCCAAATCCAACACTTACTACCATACATTAAAGTAAGCAACAAAACAGCTTTCTATACAATCAAAGCTCTTTGATTCCATTTACATTTCTAGCAAATTTTTGATAAATTTATTTAAATTTTAGAACATATTTTGAAATTTGAATATTGCAAAAATTACAAGTCAACATTATAAAGATATCAGCATGTTGCAAATTTCCAAAATGTTTTTTTAATATTATTAAACGGGCAATTATTTAATATATAATAATATTTTAAATTCTCTTTTATGGCAAAAAAAATAAATGCAATAAAAATTATTTGCTTCCAATAACAATAATGAAACTAAAATGATTTTTAAAAACTATCAAAATTATTTCTAACTATAACATAATTGAAATTCGAAATTTTATTTAAAAAAAAATCCGTAATAATAATTTCATTATATTCGCTACTAATTAAATTACTTAATAAAAATAATAATTTATAATAACAGTTATTATGACCACAAAATAATTACGCAACACAATTTCGCTTTTATTACCTTCGAAAATAACAATACCCGTAATATCGGGCCCGACCCAACTCCGGTCTAGCTCAACGCAATGAAGCACTGATTAGTTCCTCATTTTGGGTAGCACGATAGCGCCCATGCCACACAGCGCCACACCGGTACAGTGCATCACGAAACGTGAACCTAAAATTTGATCGAGTAGCCCGTCTCCGTATAACTCCATTAAATATTTGACAGTTGAATGGCGAGGCGTGAAACATGCCAATGTCGACGTTTACGATACACCTGGTGCTCCTGGCGTGGCACGGATGGTTTGTGGTTGCGGTGGACGCCACATAGTGAATGCCAGAATGGCGCCCGATGCACACACTGATGGTGCCAGAATAGTATCCGTATGTTGCCGAGTTTATTTGGGGCGGAATATGTGCGTGAAATTGGAGATAGGTTATTGAAAAATTAGATCGGAATTGTTATCTATTTTATTTATTTAAGAGCTATTATTTTCAATTTTAATTTATTCTATTGATAAGTAAAAAATCGTATGTATAGTTGGCTAAAAATGTATTCTCAGAATAAATGAGAATTTTTTTTATTGATTAATTTTCAAATCATTCCAAGGATAAATTTATTTCAAAATTAGAATATCTGGGTCTGAGATTTGTTATGAAATGATACATGTATAATATAATATGTCACATGTAATATTCCGCAAGAAAAACATCTAAAATTTATAAAATACTGATTATGCACAGATAACTGTAAAATGTGACATTCGACCTGATTCTCTAACAAAGTTGCTAAATTTTAACAACGTTGCTAACAACATTAGCCAATAAGATTAGCTGACACTAAATAAAAAATGAAAATGAAAACTGTTATACTTGTTTCTATTGGTTAAAGTTGATAACAACGTTGCTAAAACTTAGCAACTTTGTTAAAGAATCAGGCCGATTATTAGGTTTGGAGGCAAAACTTTTTTTGTATATGTGTATGATTATTGAATAATACGATTTTTGCAAAATTATTTGTATTTTTGAAGAACAGTCGTGGATATTCGATATTTAGCATTGTTCAAAAGTTAATACCTTAAGCATATCCACGACTGTCAAGTGCATCGAACTTTGTAAATTTATCAACAGTTTTAGTCGTTATTCAAAGTTCGATTACATTCGATTTTTGTTTAAGCTGGATTTTTACGAATCCAGTTCAGTCGCAAACTAAATTAATTTAATTTAGTTACGGATAGACATTCAAAAATTACACTTTAAGTTACGTCAGTTTTTAATCTTTTAGGCCATATATTGTCTAATTTTATTTAATTAGTTTTATTTCATATTTCTATAGTAAAATCTATTTAATATATCAATATACGTATAAATATATATATTTTGTGGTAATTTTATATTTTTCTTGGAAACTAATTACTAATTACTAATATAATACTTAATAGCAAAGTTACTATGATTATCAACGTAAATTTGCACTAATTTTTTACATTGTATTTTAATTCTTTTGCGTTTTTAGCAATCATGATTGTATTTAGAAATATATAGCAATTACAAATCGCGAAAAAAACTTTTGCAAAATAAAAGCATTTGCAGGTACATATTTGCAAATCATTCATTTTACAATCGCATACAAAACATTTTATTTGAAAATTGTGTACCAATATCGTTGAATACAAAGCAGTTAGTTAACATTCATATACATATACAGTACAACTACATTCGAGTAACAGCATATAATTCGAATGTATTTCGCATGCACTTGCGCTATTTAACCGTTTAATACCAATTGAATTATTGTTAACCCTTTACCCGAACAATCGATGATGTACAAGCCCACATAAGCTTTGATTAAATTTTTGCTTTAAACCACATTGCAAACGTATGTACTTGTATACTGTGTATCCTTATTTCATTTGTCCTCCATTGAGATTATAGATGCTATAAGAAAAATATATTTAGTTGAAAAGTTTTTAGACATATTTATTGTAACCAAATATAGTACTAGTTTCGACGGTTCGAATCCGCTGGCCATCGTTTTTCTTCGTCGTGAAATATAAAATGCCGTAAGGTCAGGCATCAATTAAACATTGTAAAATATCAGTAGTTTAGATTACTGGCCGAAAGTCGTCGCTGCTTTATGTAAACGCACTAATTGCAGTTTCGAATAGTGTCTATATGTATGATCACGGAACAAGTACTTCAAACTTGCAATCAAGGCTCTCTTATATTAAATTGTTAGTTTGATAAAAATGTTTTTTTTTTCTTGTTAAATAATTCAGTTATAATATATGGGTATTTTGTTAAGTAATAAAATTAAAATTTACGGTTGCTGACTAATCACATCTCTTTGAAACTTTACCTACGCAGTTGTAAAATAGATAAACCGTAAATTTATCAATATTACTGGGATATAATATTGTTGAAAGGAAATCTTCGACTTGTAATATCAATAGTACTCTTATATTTCGAAATACAACCACGGTTTAATTACGGTAAAAAATATAATTTGATTTATCAGTTTACCAGGGAACGCGTTGATCTTGAAACAATAAAAATACTATATGTATACAGTGTAAGGCTAAAATGAAATATTATTATATTGAAGTATTTTAATTGTTTCGATATAAGCCTCATTAAAACTGCCGTTTTAGTTTCCGCAGAAGCACAAGAATTTTTCCAATCCAAACACTTGGAATTAAAACTAAAAATGTGTTAAGTGTTTGGATTGGTCAAATTCTTGTACTTGTGCATAAAATTAAAACGGCAGTTTGAATGAGGCTTTAATGAGTTTTATCTTTAAATCGACGATATAATAATCTTATTTTTTATTTAAATATACGCTAACATTCTCAGTTACTAGAACAAAATATATTTATTTTTATATAATATCACTGATTTAAAAAAAATGGATATTGTAATTTTCAAAATTTGCAATTTTTAAATTTCAATTGTGGTACATAAAACTGGGTCACACAGTATACAGGCATATAGCTTTTATCTACTCTACCGTTAACCACATTTCAACCGGTGCGCTGTATTTGAAAAATTAGATCGCATTTTTTAACACGAAACAAATTTTTAAAATGAATGAAATTACCGACTGACATACTTGCATGTTGCAAGCGAACGAGAGGTGTTTTCGCTAACATATCTATCGTAGCCCGTAAGTTACGTGCAGAAAATGATATAATTTTAGTTCGTAGGGTGTGTTTTAACGTGTCTATTTCGAGAAGTTGATCGGGTTGAGTTCGTTCGGGTGGTTTAGTGTCAAAATAAAACGGAAATTGAACTGGCTTGGCTCTTTCAATTAATTTTGATCGTTTACAAGACGTTCTACTCGCATTCATTTCAAATTCACAGCTTTAGCAGTTGATCAATTATTATGTTAATGTTAGGTGAAAATAATTTTAGCTGTTTTGAAACTGTTGCACTATAAATGGTTATTTTGTATACTTCTGTTAAATAATCTCCAGTGTGTTTTGTCATGGAATAAATTCAAAAATTTGGAAATGAGATTGTTTTGATAAAATTACTTTAAGGGGTATATTGATTTAGGTTATTATTCTTCCTTTGAAGACAACTAGGATGATGTACGTTATCAGAGTTAAGTAATGAAATTTTTTAAAAACGAAACATGGTATTATTTATTTTATATTTGTGTAGAGTACTGAAAGACTTTTCTGAAAATCTTATACTTAATACTCTTATATCGAATAAATATTACAAAAACAATTTTGAATAAATTTTAAAATATTAATATGATTTGAAGTTAGCTATGAAAACAAAAACCTAATTAGAAGAGAATGTAAGTAAATATTCTCTGCAGTTTTGGCCAACATTTAGCACAAATTTTTGCAACTTTTTGAAATTTGTCAACAGTAGCCATTCCAGGTTTATTTTTAATTTTTTGCGGTACCACTTGCATTTTACTGTGAGATTAATTATTGTATTATTATCGAATAGTATTTCTTTGTTAAATTCGAGATCTAAATTTATTCAATGAGAAAAACTCCTCCTGCATTAATTATTTATGTTTTTTTTTTTTTTTTAGATAAGTAAGTAAATTATTTATGCCAATAATTACTTGATATTTATAACTCAACACAATTTAAGCAATTATAATTTGGTAATGTTATACAAATATCAAGCTTTTTATTTTAACATATATGAATCAAACTTAATACTGAAATTTTTCTACTGAATATTCTCAATTTCAACAATATTCTACCATCTTTACAAATTTATTTCTATTTTCACAGTAAAAGAATTTTTTTCTGATGTTTAAATAAAGCTGAGATACTTTAATGGTTTACATTTGCCTTATAAGAGAGTTTATAACAGAATGTATGCATATATGTGTTCATATCAGCTAACAATGTTAAATCTGAAATTCTCCTTTTGAATATTCAATAATAACCTACCTAGCTACGTACTTAGGTTTGCTATTGCAGATAGCAAGACTAAAGTACCGTATATTTTACCTGAACTTACCTATTTGAATTTCGCTTACATTGCATTCTAACTATAACAAATTAGTTTAATAGAATGGTATTTGTATTTACCACATCTTTATTCGGTCAATAAAGAGCTTCATTGTGCATCTGCAAACAAGCAGATATAATTAGAGATTAATTGGTGCAATATTGTTTCTAATTAATAGTATAACTGTTAGAAAAAAATGAATAAGATTTTGATTTTTTTAAAATAAAACAAATACATACTTAGGACTTTTTATATACGTTTTATAAATCTAATTTAATTTAAAATTACAAAAATAACTCCAAGAAAAAAATAAATAAGATAATAAGAAAAGTACCAATTTTTACAATTAAATTTGTAATAATTATTATTTGCAAGAAGAATAAATACTGTAAGACTTTTTTACTATATAAGTAATAAAAAAAAAATTGATTTGACGTTAATGACATTTCAAGATAATTACCATATAAAAATTGCAGCAACAACCGGGCATTTAACCGGTAATTTAAACCGGTTAACGGGTTAACCGATATTTTTGTAAATATAAAACCGTCAACTATAACCTTAACTGATATTTTAAAATTCTTGAGAACCTGTAAGTTTTAAATATAAAATTATTTTTATATTTTAGCGTTTATTAATTTTAAACTCTGTCACCAAAAACCGAGTCTGCATACATTCATGTAGCCAATTTAAAAATATGTAAACAAAATTGGATCTTTATTTCTAAATTATGGAAGGAATATTTTATAACTCTTAATTAAATCTTTATTTTCTGATAATAAATAATAATAATTGTTAATAATTTTATAAACTTGCAAAATACACTTATAGTTTGACAAAAATATATATACATGATTTATACAGCATTATTTTATAAAATTAACCGGTTTAGAATATAAAAAAACCGGTTAAAGAAGGAAAACTAATATTAAGATATAGTTCTCAATACTGGTTAACCATTAATCAATTATTTTATTGGTTACATGCTGTGACAACGATAGATCATTAGAAACGTTGAATTTTAATGAAAAGTATACAGAACTTAATCCTATAGGTTTTTTATTTTAATACAAGGTGGCACAAAAGTCATCATATCGTCGTCTCATATCATCGCGATTTTAAAATTTGTGAAGTAAACAGATTTAGAATACACGTAGATGAACTATGAATCGTAGTATTCCTGAAGAACGCGGAATAAATGTATGAACGTTTTTGACAAATAATAAGAACCAATTCTTTTTATTTACAAACAAACCTGCCTTAGAAATCAAATGACGAATTTTGGTCCATTTTGTATACTGTCCTGAAGTTCTGAAAGATTTCTTACTAATTGTAAGTTAGATTATGTGTTTAATATTAATTTACGCCGATGTGAATAATAAATAGTATTACTTATCAAGAAATACATATATATTTAATGTATTATTTAAAAGCATTAGTAATTTTGTTAATTAATTGTAAAAGAATTACTTAAAATATTTAAATATAACAATTTTAAAATCTTAATAACTAAATAACATTTATATAAACACGTGTGAATAACCCTTTAGGCAATTGTGAGACATTTCAAAAGCCATCATTTTTTAATTAAACCAACAATCACAAAGTGCAAAGCGATTATAAAGTAATTTAGACGTTCCAGTTAATGTTGAGTCACATGATGTATATAATAATATTGTAGTCGTAATAAATATCAAAAAAGTTGAGGAAACAATGTCATTGCATTGTTGCAGCGATAATTGATAATTGCCCCAGAACAAATTAGCATCCATTGATTGAGCAGAAAAAAAAATTGTGTACAGCCGCGTGGCCGGCGCAAAACTAAAAAGAGTTCATGCGAAGCTATTTTTAAATTCGGATCAATTGCATCAATTAAGGGCACGCCACTCCCCTGCATATTACATATTCGATTCTTCGTACATACATATTACACCGTATAAGCGGTCTGCCTAAAAAGTTCACAGATTTTTTGCGTCAGTATTTTAAACAGATATTTTCCCGTGTTCTGAGTTATATTCGTTGAAAACAACGCTCTATTAAAATAAACATTTGGAGATTCTGTAAGAAATCTTCCAATATAACTACGAGATTTCTTACGAAATCTCAGAATTTATGTTCCAATGGACCATCATTTTTAATGGACTACGTTTATTATTATAAAAAGTCAAAAGTAAATATTTTTGAACTGTAAACTTAAGTTTTTCTAATAAAAACAAAGATTTTAATAGAAAAAAGTAATAGTAAGTAACAGTATAACTATCTTAATAGCTTTGTATGAAATTAGTTAATATTTAGTTTAAAAATAAAACTACATTTGATTTAAAAATTATTAATAATTTTACATTTACATTTATTCCAGAAAACACTATTTTTGTTATAGCAAATAATTTTATACAAATCTTTTAAAATTGTTATATTGTTACTATTATTTTATTTTCTATAATTTTTTTTTATTTCTATTAGAAAAACGTAAGTTGGCAGTTCTCAAAACACGTTTGCTTTCAAGTTAAAAATAAAAATCTTGAATCTAAAGCAATATTTTTCTCATTGATAATATTTAGTTTTTAAATTCCATAAAAAATTAATACTACTATTTCTTTTTGTTTGTAATATTTGGTGGAAAATTTTGATATCCATAGAATTTATTTCCTACAATTTTTATACTAAGCGATTTATTTATTAAAAATTTGCATCAAAAATAGACAGTTTTAATATCTAAAACACTTAGTGTAAAATTATAAATAAATAAATTATTTACTAATATAAAAAATATTGGTATGGGTGAAGAAAATTAATTTCTAGGATTAATAACAAAATAAATAAATAATAAAAAAATTAAAAAACTTTATGTTGAAGTTCTGTTTTATTTTATACTGAAATTCGATTTTTTTTTATTAATTATAAAATCAGTCTTAATATTTTATAGAACTATGTAATATTATCGAACTCTAACACAATATATAAACTACAATTGCATACACGAGTTGAAATTCTACATATTTCAAGGCGACCTTGGTATCAAGGACACCATTAGTGTAATCAGATCATCAGACACGCAATGTTTATTCCCCTTCCCTCACAACAACAACAACAAAATTCTCATGCAAAGCCGTTATTTCTAATCACAAAATTCTCAAAAGGAAATTTACCCAGACCAAGGTAGAAAATTCCAAAATTATCTTAACGGAAGATTCAGCAAGCAGACAACTGCGAAAATTACGGGCCCTTGATATCAAAGCAAACATTTACTTCGGGTTTTATTTTTACGTATAATTTAATTGTTCTTAAACCGGCTTAAATTAGAACCGGTAATAATAATATTATTATACATTTTCAAGAGTAAACCTATTAGCGGTAACGGTAATTTCGTTTGTTTTTAAATACGGTTCAAAAAATAAAAAAATAAAAAAGTTGCGCCTAACCGGAAAATTACAAGGGTGTACTTATTATATAATTTGATGTTTTATTTTATTGAATGTGCTTAGGTACAATAAATGAATTTGTATAAAATATATTTTGCTTATTGGATTTTTATTCTCTTAGATTTTTTTTAAAAATTTACAGAGAAGGAAAACCATATTAAAGTTTGTTAATTATTTATAAATTAAATTAAAACTAAATAGAAATCTAAAGAGTTGATATTTTAATTTTAAAATTTTACAATATCAGATTTAACTTTACTTGTTAGGATTAAATCTTAATATTTAATTATATCTCACTTTCACATTTTTGACTTGAAACTTGGACATATTGTACCTTATAAATTGTTATTAACACGTTAACTGCGGCACCGAAAAAGCATGTTTAGAAAATAAGCATGTTACAAATCCCCGGGGATATGTACCAAGTCTGTCTCTCACTGCAGTACAGATCCCCGGGGATATGTATGCATGATCAACTTTAATTGCGCCTGGAGTATATAAAAAACTATTTTTAAAACTTTTAGTAACATACATCTCTTAAAAATACCACAAACTTATTTACGTCCTTACCGTTTTTACTTCACGTTATTATTACATAAGAAATTACAGGATACACTAGAAAAAAAGTAAAAATTGATATTACAAAAAAAAATTATTATAATTCTCATTATGATCATGTTACATACAACAAAATAAAATAATATCCTTTACAATATTTCATTATATAATTTTAGGTATGTTTTTTATTGAAACACGGCAAGCAATAGCCGGGTTGACCATCGCAATCCGCGCAATAACTTGCTATTTTTCTTACTTTTTTATCAGCCTCCCGGCTTGATAAAGTTTTTCGAAATTTTTCGTAACAACCTTTACATGTTTAATTCTTTTCTTTCTGCCTGGTCCTTCTGGTTTCACAAAAGTATGTGCCCGTTTCTTCGGTTGTTGTGCTTCTGGTTCCGTATTTGAAACAACCAGAGATTCTGCTAACTTTCGTCTAAATTCTGGGTTACCCATTTTCGTATTGGAAATCATATTATAAACAACCCAACTATTTACCACTCTTGTTCCGAAAAGTATTTCAAACATAACTTTTCTGAAAAGGTAAAACATGACTTACATTGTCACAAAATTGAGTATTTTTGTTCTTACCTGTACCACTTTACACTCCTACGCAATGCTGAGTGATATGACGACATCTGGTCACTTACATCCACGCTTTTCTTTGTCTTATTGTAATCGATAACGCATTTCAATATCATTTACTGTACAGTACCCCGGGGTTATGTGCCGCACAGGAGTAATCATTTATTACTCCAGTGCGAAACAGTACCCCGGGGATATGTACCGATAAATTAACATATAAAGAAAGTTTGGCTAAAAACAATTATAACGCTATTTATTACATCTAAAAATTCCGAAAATTACACGAACTACATCGTTCGTAAGATAGGAAAGTTTCATAAAAAATGCCGCCGTCTGTATGGAATAACTGATACTGGACCCCGGGGATATGTTTCGCAGTTAACGTGTTAAATTAAAATTTTTGTTGTTGTTAAATTACTCTTGTAGTATTATATAATATGAGAAAGATCAAGCTTTACTCGTTTAAGAGGGACTGGATCTGATAAAATGAATAAATAATAGTCTAATTTTAATGTAAAATAAAACAAAACTTCAACCTAAAGCTTTTTTATTTCAAATATAATTTAAATCTATATTATTTCAATACCAGAACAGAACAATCTAAATCAAATCAGTATTTTTGACACGCCGCGGTTCAAATGTTTCAAATTTTTAGTGCAAGTGTTCGCTATTTGTTTTAATGCCCCTCGACGTCCGATTTCATTTCATTATACTGATTGGTCGGCGAAAGGCAAAGAGTGGGGTGGCTCTCGTGACGCGCGACATTGTCTCGCATTGTTCGGCTCCAAGTGTTGACCCTTACAAATAAGACATCTTGTCCATCAATCTTCATCTCGCGCGAGGTGCGACGGCGACGGTTTGCGTGTCTCTTTGTCTTGTCACAGATCTGAGAACGACCTGAGCGAATTGTTGTCGCCGGGAGATTCGGCCGTCCTGGACAAAGGATGAAACAGAATCCTGACAGAACCAATCTAGACATGATAACAGAACTGCTTCCCGTCTGGTGTCTGACTGTACATAGTGAGCTATATTTGTGACTATTTGAATAAATTTAGATTATTTAGTGAAATAGATAGATGTAGCTTGAAGTGTTTGTTTACTCTGGTTTTATTTAAAAAAGTTGAACAATACGTCAAATTGGCCCATATTACGAGTTCCATTTAAAAATTGGTTTTAAGTAATATCTGTTTTAAGACAACGTAACTGTCATAAGAGTTGGACTAAACAAATGAACTAAAACAATCAAAAACCGAGTTAGTAATAACACTACAAGCTTCAGTTTAAACTCACAAAAATTGTTATCTAATTTTTTTATTTAATTATATTACAAATTATGAAATTTAAAAAGGATACATACAAATTATAAACATATTATTCAACAGGAATAGAAATAGTTCTGTTGTTATAAAAACGTATTCTAAATATTATTAAATTACATCAAAAGCAACTAGTTTTATGTCTTTAAATGACAAAATTATTTAATCTGGACAAAGAAACTGGGACGTAGTATGCATGATAAACGCATGCGCGCACCCTGGGTTCTGCATCAGCCGTTGGCGATATAAATGTAATGTCGTTTTAGTCCAAATCTCCGTCGTACATCTTTGGAAACAAAAAGCCACTATTTTGCATTTGTCATTTTTCGTTTTATCTTCAAGTGCTGCCTGCCTGATGGTTTGTGTCTTCTTCGTCTTTCCTGCCGCTATTACTGTGTTGGACGTGCGTTTCTATGCAGTAGGAGAGAGATCTTTTGTTAGATTTCGAGTATAAAACACATACTGTGCGCGCAATGAAATTGTAATGCGTACTCAATGTGAAAGTAATGCATTCGTTTTTGATCCTTTCTCCTTTGCACGCCGCATTATTTTGTAGATTTAATGTGCGACAAATTTCTTTGTAAAATACTCTTTTTTGTGTAAAATATTTTTAATTTTACATGTTAGAATTTAATATATTAATATATTTTCACTGTTAAAAACCTACTATTATTTATTTTGTTTTTAAATTAAAAGACTTTTAGATAAAGTTCTGTATAATTTTATTAATATTCGACATTTCGATTTGTTAAATATGAATCATCAGTTTGAATGGTTCGGTCATCTTGAGCAAATGTTTAATGAACGTTTGTTTAAAAGAATATATAAGAATAATTGTTTTTGCTTGTTTGTATAGGAATATTTGGAGCAAACTAATTTCGCAATAGTGAAAAGAGTTTGTGCCACATTCTTTTGGGTATTTGGCGTGATTATGTATGTACGTATTTGGAAAATAGAAAAAAAATAACAAGTAAACAAACATAATTTACATAAAAACAAGTAACTAAAAACATATTATAAATTATTAATCAAAGGAAGCAAAATTTTAACTTAATATATTTTAACCTAATTCAGTTAAATTGTTTATCTAAGTAAAGTTAATGTAGACTACTTTCTTAGAAAATTTACCCTTTTGTTTATAAAACCGAGCATCTGTCATTTTGTTTTTAATTTAAGAAATTTTTTTTTTTTAACCAAAGCAATAAAAATAATTTTCTTACTGGTAAATAGTAAAAGTTATTGATATCTCACACTATTTGAAATTGACACAAAATTTTACTCATCTGACATTAATAACATTAGTTATTCACATACATACATAGTGCATAATACTTAGTTTGATTTGTAATATATGTCATGCAGATAAACATTGAAAAAGAAATCTGTTTATCAGATTGTTAAATGTTTATCAGTAATAAATATATTCGTTCAAATCTTGCAGATGTAGTAATTTGTCATAGGTCACTGCGATCCAATGTGCCATCATCAATGCTGAAATTTGAATTATTTGTCACGTGACTCTTGCTATGTTTAATGCAAAACTGTCTCATTGATTATGCATACGTTATCACCTGTAATTTATAACGTGTACACCTGGGCATTCAACTACACCGTCGTCACAGGTATACTATACGCAACGACCTTGTACAACAGTCAATTGTCATTAATCTCAAAACCTTGCGCATGGCATCTTTGATTTATGATTGAAATATATTGATGTTATGTTGTGTGTACTAGCAAATATTTCTACACGCTGCCCTTCTACTTCCTGATTTTTTAAAACTGAAAATTGATAAATTGGTAACTATGTCAAAATGACAAATATCTGAATACATCAATGTGTCGTAGATGTCAAATCAAAATATATATTTACTTTTTATATGAAACTATATTTAGCAAACCCGACGTTTTCATTATAACCATTACTAGAATTTACTTAGAATTTTAGTCTAATTTAAATTTGATGCATACCCAAATAAAGAGAAAATTTTATCTATTAAAAAACACTAAAATTTAGCAAAAATTAAATAAAAGAAACACTGTACTTTTAACTTTATCTAGATTATGTTTTTTATGTTCCAAAATAAGGGTTATTTTTTGTTTTTAATTAAATTTAGTGGTTTCTAATTTTAATTCCAAATTTATTATATTTCCTGTAAATTACATTAATTTCTAGTAAGTATATTGCAAATTAACTTCAGATTTAATAACTCAATAATCATCAAACTAATTTTACAAACTAATAAAGTAATTATAATTATACTAGGTTATCTAACAAATACATCAAACTACTCGTTATCATTAAAATTATTTCCTACATCTTTAAAAGTTTGTGAAAATCTTTCACTCGCTTCCTGGAATAAAATATCAACGACCGCGTGTTCGGAGGGCAAATAAGTTAAATTCGTTTACAAGTTAGGTTAGGTTAGGTTAGGTGTAACTAAAAAGACATTTAAATTGCCACCATCTCAGTCAGAGTTGCTGCTTTAGTGCGACAGTTAAATTAAGGAGATAATTGAGAGCGAGATGGATGGATGGTTCAAAGATCAGAGAAATAGAAGAGAGGCTAAGAATATCTGCCCACGCGCGTAAGGTTATTTTCAGTTAGCCGTAAAAAGCGTTTAATTGGTATGTCGTTAAATGTGTGCGTTGACGCGCTGATATTCACATGTATTTATATGGTACGTGTGTGTGTGTGTAGTTATGTTAGTCACTCGGTTAAATGATTTCTTTTGAGTGACAAGTGACAACACTTGTCGACAACTCTGTACTTGTTAGATTAGTTTTGTTTTTATTTTTTATACTCTAGTTATTTTTAAAGAAGCTTATTACTGTTACATGATGTTGTAACTTATGCCTGGGGCACACGACAAAATTTAATGATCATTAAGTTATATTTACACTACGATTTTAGCAGTAGTATAGCTAACACTGTATTCCCATTCGATTGAATGTAGCTTAATGATCTTTTTGCCATGTGTTCCAGGTATTAAATTTTGTTACTTAATTAAAAAAAAAATATATTGACAACTAATACTAAAATTTTCAAAATTATGATTTTAAACTCCGTTTCTAATTTTTGTCTTGTCTATTTATAGAAACTTTTTATTAAGTTTTCTGCATCAAAATATATTTGTAATTATCATCTATAAAATAATCATTGCTATATTTTGTAAATATAAAATTATTTTATTTTTGAGTTAGATTTACTAGAAAAACTATATTTGATATTATGCAAACTTAAAAGCCTAATTTACGTTAGTAAAGTTAGTGGTAAATTACACTAGCATACTTCTTCTCTAAATTACTCTACTAATTTTGATAAAGAAGCTGTTTAGCTTGTTTTATTAATTATTTTGGTACTATATAACAATTACAAATAGACGTGTACTAATTTGAATAGTTTATGTTTTTACCACTAGTTCTCTCGATTTGTAATAAATTCCCTAGTTTACAAAATCAAAAAAAAACTAAGACTAAATGCGAATTTCGTAAGTTACGCTAGTAAAATTTGAATTAGATGATTTCGGAAATTGGTTCTACTGGTTATTATAATATTTATTATAGTAACCAGAAATAAATTTTCTATACCAACCACCTTTATCGAGAATCTAGTGAAATCCAACTTGAGTGACACGTAACAATTATATTCGGAATTAATAATTCAGGGCAAAGAATATGTTTGTTACAACCACAATTCCCATTGCAGTGGTAAAATTCATCGGGTAACATACATATAAAACGAATTGGGTAACTATGGAAAATAACCTTCTGACTGCTGAATATAATGATTTGAGAAATTGTAGGAAAGGTTGCCGCGATATTTATTGGAGATTTGGGATTTAATTTCCGTTGTATGAGAAATTGGCCGCAGTCCGAGATGTATAAATTCAAATTGGAAACGGAGTAACTTGAGGGTGGTGGAAGGGGAGCTTTTGGTTTGCGCCGATATTGTCGTCTCTTTCTATCTTTCATTTTACTTTATTACTACTTTAGTTCTTCTCTGTCTTGCACTTTGATTTCGACTCTTCGTTTACGTTCGTTCTTTGAATTAATGCTGGAATAATATTAAAATATGTAATACCACTTACTAGACAAACGCAGTCAATTTGTACCATTATGTAAGGATGTTTGGCTACATTGTGATAGAAACAATTGAATGTATTTATTAGCTAATGAAATATTATTTAAAATAATAAAAAAAATCTTTCAGAACTCATTATATTAAAATAAAACTGCTTTAGGTTAAATTTATTTTATGAACACTTAATATAATTTATTAAAATTTTAAGGGCATAATAAATTATTACATTACACAGTTTATGTATTTGTTTTTAATGTGCATTGTTATAGAAAATAGTACATTTTTTTTTAAATATCTAAAATCCTTAAATTGTAATTAATTTAGAACGATTATTTATAAGATATCATGAAGTTTTCGGCTGAAAATATCATAGTAATTAAAATCAAATTAATTGAAACCTTAATCAACTATCAAATGTAATCAATACATTTTCTCTTCTAATTAATATAATATGAATAAGTGCATCCATATAATTTCACGCGTAAAACACAATCGATTTCTCCACGAATGAATTTCAACCGTTCGGAATATTGTTCATTTAATATCGTATAATAAAAGACGCCATTATATTTGGAAGAATATAAATGTATAAGAGAATGAGAGTATTTGTGTGGGTGTGTGTGTGAGAGAGAGAGAGACACAGACAGTTTATGCACTCCCATTTTGTGAACTGATAAAGTAAATTATCATGTGAATATTATGTAAATATATGAAATGACACAGATACGTGAAACTCATCTCTGACACATTAAAATGTCATGAGTGAAGCGGTGGGGTTGTGTGACTCGTTGCGACTGTCAAACATAACCTAACTTTAGTGATTGCAGCGCTATCGTGGTAAAATGCACTATTATATTTTATTGTTGAATGCTATGTGACTAATATATGTAAAATAAAGATAATTCTATTAATGCTAAAATTTACTACATTGATAATATTTGTTAAAAAAAATAATTGTGTAGGGTATCTAACACACGTAAACTTTTATTACAAATAGCATTTCTTTTTTTACAAATGAGATTTTTCCATCCCATAAATGAAAGAAACTCTATGTATTTTTATATTTATATATTTTACAAAATAAGCATTTTTCAACTTTCTACAAGTGCACTTAATATTTTTTCTAGAAAATTTTATATATAATAATATTATCAAGCGGTATATTTTAAGTAAGTAATTAACATATTTTAATTGCTAAATTACAAATGAAAAAACCTTATTACAACTAAATTAGTAAATTAGGTTGAAACTAATTTAAAAAATCCATAGTTTTTTTGGCGTTTATTTCTGCTATTGTATCATTGTTATCGTGTTCGATATGCGGCAAATAGCATAACAACAAACCCAGCATAGTGCACACATGTAAATTGCGAAAAATTGTACGAAAAACAAGAAACAGAAGCAAACGCAAAAAAAAAAATCGATATTCATTATATTACATTGACAGGCTATTCGGCAAGGCCTACTCATAAAACTGATTAATTATTTTCTACGATGCCAATGAGTTATTAATATTTTTGCGTGTTTCCATCATTGAAACGAACAACACACACACACATAGATATTGATATATCGAAAAATACGCATGCAGGCCGTGCCGGTTTTTACGCGCGAATGAACCGATGTTTATATAATTTTGAAAATTTTGTGTCAATTTTATAATATGCTGATTTAGTTATAACCGTTAATAAATCATCATTATTAAATTCCATTGGTCTGTGTACGTTAACACGGCTGTCCGCAGATAATATTTCGTTTCGTGAAAAAATAACACGAGAGCATTTGGAAATGGATATTAATGATTCTATTGATATTATAGTCGTTTGCGCTTCACGAATAATCAATTCGGCTTTTATTGCCCGATTAACAGTGTCATCAAATTTCGATTACCTTATGTCCGAAATTCAAATACGTTGTGACTGATCGTTAGTACAAACATCCGAAATCACCCTAGAAATGCGCTGTATGATATATTTTGTTTCCTACATAAAGGCAAACCAAAGATATTTTTATGGAAATTTGTGTTTTGATGTTTGTTTAAGTTAGCTCTAACGGCAGACATTTATAAAATAAATATTGTATGGAACTCATCCATAAAGTGTCATTTTACTTGATTACGGTCTGTGAGGATATATGTAAAAATTACCATTTTATTAAACTTATATATATATATATATATATATATATATATATATATATATATATCCATTAATACACTCATTTGTAGTATATCGAAACATGGAATTTTAATTTTAAAGTAAAACAGAAATTCAACATAAAGCTTTTTTTTATGTTAATATAATGAGTTCTGCAACATTTTTTTTTTATGTTAATGCAATGTTAAAGCATTCATTGTTCTGTCTTAATATTTATTGATAATCGACGTTTCGATGTACTCAACGTATATCTTTATCAGGAAAAATGAGTTGAGTACATTGAGTTCGTCGAAACGTTAATTATTAATAAATATTAATACAGAGCTTAAATTTGAAGCCGTTTTATTTTAATAAATTAAATATTTAAAGAATGAAAATGATCCATTATGGAAAATTTATAAACCTGAATAATGTAATTTGAATTTAGTTTACAAAAATTAGTACATACTTAGAAATAAAATTAAATTATATTATTTAATTTAAATTAATTACTAATTTTATAGTTTATTTCCAATATTTTATTTGTCATTTAACAATTATTTCCAGCGTAATGAATTAATTTCGCTGATTGTTTGAAAAATATGACAGAAGACAAAAAAGCTGGTCGGCAAATGTCCAATTTGTTTAGAAATTAGTAACGGCCCCGTAGGCATATTCACATTGATTGCAGATTTGCATCCGGTGCCAAATAATGCGTAATATCCTGTTTTTATTGCAAATGCGCGCAATTCATTTGTTTTTGCCTTTTTGCACCCCGGCCACCCAATGGCAGCACTGTTGTATGCGATGCGGGTGCTGTGTCCATTTGGCAGTTTAAAGCATACACATAATACAATGTTTGTATGTGTGTGTGTGTGTGTGCATGCATTGTAACACGTTTGTTTTGCCACAGCTAATACGATTTTATTCTACAAGACTGTTATCATTTTATGCTTAATTTATTCTATTTAATGCGCTGGGATATGTTTAAAAATATTTAAAAGTGGATTTATTTTGTTTTTGATATGAAATTAATACTTCATTTCTGTATTTCTTCTAGTCCCGATTTTATAAACGCTAGTTAAATTTACCGTAGAAGTAAATATATTTTCTCTGTAGTTTTTCGTATTAAAAAGAGGGAATTTTAATCTAATAATATTAAAAAATTGATATTTTTATTAATAATAATAAATTTATGATAAATTGTTAAAATAATATTTATTTTCAGTAGAAGAATATAACTTACTTTTAAAGTAAATTTATTTATTGTTAATGAAACCGAACACTAGAAATATTAAAACAGAAAATATGTTTTAATTTAATAAGAGTGTAGACGATAGAACCAATTTTACAGAGAATATTATTTAATGTAGCTTAATTGTTATACCAAGACTATTTAACATCATTTAGGTATATTCGAATGATATTGAAGATGTGTTTGGCTAATGTTTCTAATGTTAATGTTTATATCTTATGTTTATACATAATATAATAATCGTTCTGACAGCGTTATGTTATTAGTGCTTTATTTGTTAATTAGCATAAACTTTAGTACTTAATACGAGTTTTTATTTAAGTAAAATATTATATTGAAAAGAAATTTACTGATTATACATACAACCTATAATAGATTAATGCCCGTATACATAAACATTTTCGTTGAAAATAATGGTTCGTTATAATGAAAATTCTTAGCAATCTTTCAATGTATATTTCAGCGAATTTTCTTACGGAATCGAAGAATTTCCATTTTAACGAACCATTATTTTTAACGAAAATGTTTATGCATATGTGCATAATAATACGTAATTCTGCAACCTTCTTCATATAAAAATCGAGCTATATAAATCATCTAAAATATTAGTCATCGAATAAATGCTAGCAATATTCTAAAAATTAAGTATATGAAAACATAATTTTTTTTGCTAAAGGAGGTATTTAATATTTTTTGTACATCTAAGAAATATTTTTCTACTATCAGTAATTACAAATATATTTTACCGTTTTCAACAGTTTCATTTCATTTCGTTGCGAATCTACGAGTACATCAAAGCGCGTCTACATAAAACCTATAATTTTTTCGCGCTGGAAAAGTATCGGTTTCATTTAAAAAAAAAGAAGAACTTTTATCGTTTTTGCATCGTTGTGCTTATCAAATAGATTTTTATTTATTTAAACCGATCGCCTTCTTTTGAATGCGCTGCAGGTCTGCGTTCGCCTCGAATATAAATCATACCGCGTGTTATAAATATATTGGAGTGAGGAGAACGTTCAATTGAGTCTCGTAGAATCTGTCAGTAATATTGGACTGAATTTTTTGACAGGGCATGTTTTGCTTAGCGCATATTGATTTTTCAATCCGTGATGAAGTTTTAATAACTTAAAGAATTTCTTATTAGTTATTTAACGAAATTCTCAATAAGGTTAGCCAATCGGATGGTTGCTCTTTGGGATGTTATTATTGATTTTATCATCACGGTTTAGGACTTTGTTCTTCTTCTTGTATACAGAAAATAGCACTGTAAAATTATTTGTAATAATTTCTATGTAAAATGTTCGGAGTTGCTTGAGAAATTGATTTTTAATTTATAGAGATTAATAATAAACTGAAAGTCAATTTACGTGCGTAAACTTTTTTCAGGAAACGTTATATTACAAATAAAATAAACAGAAATAAATTCTAAAAAATATTCTATTTTATGCATTTATTTTATCTAATATAATCTTTTTACTATTTACTACTTAAATTATACCTACTCGATAGAAGCTCGTTGAAGTTCGAGAACTTAAACTTCGAAACAAACAATCAGCATTTTTGAACGTGACTGAACAGTCAGCCAGTACACAGCAATCGGAGGCAATTAGTTCGCGTTATTGCTGTCGAGTCTCATTACCTACGCGTGGTGATAATAAAATTATTAGTACACGCACGGAAATAGAGCTAGAAAATTACAAGGCAACCGTAAATTACTGTTTGTTGATAGTATCCACGAAAATGCGTTACTACTCGACACATTTACCGTTTTCTATACGCATAGTAATTGTCCGAAATAATGTCAAAATGGAAACGATTTGTAAATAACTTTGTAGAAATAAGAAAAAATAAAGTGGCTATCAAATATATGTATGTAGACAAATTTGATATTTATTATTAAACTAAGTAAAAAAACCTTTCAGAACTTATTATATTAAATTAACAAACTTTTAGTTAAACTTTCACATTAATTTTACTAAAATTTAACATTTTAAAAGATTAAATTTTACAGAACTAATTTAAAGATTTTTATTTTAAATAAATTTACCTTATAAATTTACTGTTTTGTAATTTTGTTCCTCTATTTTCCAGTTACGCGTTAATCCTGAACTATCAAATGTACCATAAATAGATTCATAATGAAACTGAAATTTTCTAAAATTACTATATGTAAATAAAGCGTAGTAAGTAGCTTTAAGTAGTAACTACCTGGCATGCCTGCCGCAATCCAGAACGACGGAAGGAAGTACATGGGCAGGAAGCCAGTGGCGTACGTAGGACAGAGTCCCTAAAGGGGGGGCCGGCCACACGCAATGATCGATGGGCGAGCCGCACGTGCAATCCCCTAATGCATCCTGTAGGGGGCGGAACGGAAACACCAAGTTATGTTTCCAGTTTGAACCGGTTGCAAAGCCACTTGCAGTTCACGCATCTATATTTCCTTTCCCGGCAGAGTGTTTTGAGTTGACTTGCGTTAGCTTAAAGTGGCTTAGCTTGGGCGCAGTTTGACTTACGATGAACTGGTTGTAATGACCGGCTATAAATTGCGAGGAAGGGACCAACGTACGGCCTTAACAAGACTGGCGTGATAAGCCGGCATCTATTTGCTGCGATTTTAGATTACATCGAATTGCAATTAGAAAATCAACTGCATTTATGAGCTGGTCGAAACACGAAACGTGAATGGTACCGTTACCAAATTTGCAAAGCGATTTGTTGATGTAATTTTAGTAGTTACATTTTTAATACAAAAAATTTACCTTCCAAATTCTTTAAGCATGTAATGACGTTTATTTCACATGAAGATAATGTTGCGTAAGACTCATGCCGTAATTCATTTAAATAATCATTACATGCCGAAAGGCGAAACTATAATCAGAAATAAATAAAGAAATACAGTGAAATAAAAAGCTTTAGGTTTAAGTTCTGTATAATATAGAACTAAAACTTGAAGCTTTTTTTATTTTAATATAATGAGTTCTGAAAGATTCTTTACTCTGCTAAATACAGTAAAATTTATCAAAGTTGCTTTTTTTTTTAATTCTAATATAGATTCAAAATTTCGCAAAGTTAAAAATCGACTATCAACTATTAGTATATTATAATTTTCTATGATAATACAATAGAAAATATAGATATTTTATTTACAATTTTATGATTATCATTATTGATTGACAGTTTATAACATTAAATTATAATAATACAATTTTAAATTTTATAAATAAATTATTAACTTAGACAAAGATTTTTGTAACAAACTTTATGTCTTATATTGAATTAATTATAACTTATAACTTACCAATAGTATCATTATACTTATTTATAATGTTTGCTTCCTAAATTTAGTCTAGATTTATCTGGAACAGAAATGAATTATATATGCATTTTACGATACTGTATAGCATAATTTGATAGAAATGTAACACGAGTAGCGGTTTGCATATATTTATTAACTTTACAGGAGCGTGCGTACAGTAGTGATCAACAATTATTTATTTAATCTTTTATTAAATAATAACACAAAAACCAAATTAAAGAAATATACAAAGAAAAGCGAATAAAAATACGAATGACAAATATAAACTAAAGCGAATGTAATTACTAATTTAAAACTAACAAAATCTAACAACTAAAGCGATTCTCGAGGCCTCTGGCACTCGAAGCGGACTTAAAAGCGAACTTAACTTAAGCGGGGGCGAACGTGAACTGACTGATTCAACAGAGAGAAAAACTTACTTTTTCTCACAGACTAAAATTGTAACTTTTCAAATATTACAAACAAAAACTAAAATACTTCAAAATATCTTCAAGAAATATCTTGAAGTGGCCAAGTGATCTGCCGCGAACCCTAATACATAAATCTGTCACTAGGGCAAAATCTAATAGATACAAAATTACTTAGGCTTTTAGAAATACAAATCACAATAACCACATGGCTCAGAACTGTCTTGTTACATCGCCCTCCATTTAAATATAATTATATCAAATAAATAGATATAATTATAACAAAATATTACTTAAATTAGCATGCACTTATCTAATACGAACTATGATTTTCTTATATCTATGCGAACTAAATTTTATTTATCTGATGACACTTGCGAGCACACCACTGAACTAAATCATCAATCACCAAACTATGCACTTATTTCTGATTTCATAGCTGGGTGTCAGCAACGGCGGGCGAATCCAATGTTTTTTTCTTAAAATCTAACTAATTGCGTAAACGCACATGTAGGCACCGTAAATATTTTACTCGAACGTAGCGAAACTTTTTCTTTTTGAATAATTTACGTTTATTCTCGTTGAATTTGCCGGTGAAGATGTCAGCATTATTTACACAAATAGCTATAATTTCTAACATTTTTGCTAAACTTCCAACAATATAACTTACGTTGCGAAAAATCTCTGCGATAATCATGAAAATTTTGAAAAACAAACACAAATCTACAAATTGTATACTAACAGCGACGGTGTCGGCGTGTTTGCTGGCGGTAGCGCGTCTGCTGGCGATACCGCTGGATACGGTGGCGAATTCGGTGTCTTTGCTGGCGGTGCTGCGGGACACGATGGCGGGTTCAGCATCTCGGCTGACGATGTCGTTGAATACGACGGCGGTTTCAGCGAGTTCGCTGGCGGTAGCGTTGGATACGGCGGCGGGTTCGATATCTCTGCTGGCGATGTCGTTGGATACGACGGCGGTTTTCGCGTTTTCGTTTGCGGTACTGCAGAGTACGATGGCGGTTTTAACGTTTTCGCTGGCGGTGTCGTTGGATACGGTGGCGGTACTGCAGGGTGCGATAGCGGTTATAGCGTGTTCACTGGCAATACTGCAGGATACGATGGCGGTTTCAGCGTGTTCGCTGGCGGTGTCGTTGGATACGACGGCGGTTTTTGCGTTTTCGTTTGCGGTACTGCAGGGTACGATGGCGGTTTTAGCGTTTTCGCTGGCGGTTTTAGCGTTTTCGCTGGCGATACTGCAGGAAACGATGACGGTTTCAGCGTCCTCGCTGACGATGGGGCTGGACATTACGGCAGTTTCTTTATACACCGGTACGGAATTAAGATATGTAGTTTCCGCGTTTAATAAAGCCGTAAAGTTTATATTTGTTGCGGTAGCCGGTTTATATGCGGTATTTGCATACCACGGTAATACCGAAATCGACACATTCTCATTTGTGTATATAGATGACCCACGAACACTATCGGCGGTAGCACCATATATTGTCGCGTAATACATTTCACTCGCGTTTTTTTTTTTTTTTTCGAAATTTGCGTTTATGCTTGATCACTACTTACCCAAATATAAACTAAAGCGCGAATGTTAATACTAAATTATAATTAACAAAATCTAACAACTAAAGCGATTCTCGAGGCCTCTGGCACTCGAAGCGGACTTAAAAGCGAACTTAACTTAAGCGGGGGCGAACGTGAACTGACTGATTCAACAGAGAGAAAAACTTACTTTTTCTCACAGACTAAAATTGTAACTTTTCAAATATTACAAACAAAAACTAAAATACTTCAAAATATCTTCAAGAAATATCTTGAAGTGGCCAAGTGATCTGCCGCGAACCCTAATACATAAATCTGTCACTAGGGCAAAATCTAATAGATACAAAATTACTTAGGCTTTTAGAAATACAAATCACAATAACCACATGGCTCAGAACTGTCTTGTTACAGAAATAAATACTTGCTTCTTTTCCAAAAACTAAATTAGAAATTGTTTTGACACTATTACTACATATACGTAAAACTGTGACAAAGGAATACATGTAATATCGAGGTAATAAATTAAAAATTAAAATAATAAATACTTTTGAAATCAAAAACAGATTGAGCGTCTCTCAGACACCACACAAGCTATTTAAATAAAAATACATCAAAAGTCTCTATACATAATGTGATAGTATACATACATGATTATTATTAAATTATATTATAATTTTAATAATATTTCTTTTTTTAATTAAAAAAAGGAAAAAACAAAGAAAATGTTAACAATTTTATTTTAAGTCGTCCATATATGAATATGAAATACGAGTAAGACCGAATAATAGGCAGTGCATGTTACATGTTCATTTTGCACAAGATCAAGTAATCAATGTAGATATAACCAAATTGCTCAACAGTAATGGTGCGAGGAGAAATTATTTTGTAGTTAAGCCAGCGCAAAACTTGGATTAAAGGCGCAGTGCCGCGACAATTATTGCTATATAAGCACTATCACGATACTTTTATGCATATTTTAAACGACATAATTCTGGGCTATATGAAAGCTATTAATTAAAAAATCAACGATATAATATTGTGTGCCGATTCTATCTGTAATTGTAAAATATTTTTATTGCAGTAGCATTTTTATAGTTTTGAACTACAAATAACTTAGAAAATGATACTTTATGCTTCGGGTGCATGATAATAAAGTTTATATATTGTGTATGTCGATAATAATTTTTATGGTTTATTTTTACGGATACTAAAAACGATTTGACGTTAAAATCGTGGAAAATTATTGTACATTGAAATGGGAAATTACATAAATTGTACGTTGTTTTTTTTTGTTATATTGGGTTAAGTTTATTATTTTTAGTACCTTTATTTAAATTTGAAAATAAAAATTTAGTTTGATATTATTATTTTAGAATAACAGAACATATTCATAGCTCGATGTAAAAATAAATTTTATTGATCCAAAATAATAATAATAATCGTTGTAGGTATTTTTGTCGACTGTTATCTTAGTTTGGAAATAGGCTATCGGGAGCCTATTTCCAAACCAAGATAATGATAATTTGTAATTTGCTACAAAAAGTTTAAACCCGATTATAATAATATTGTTATAATGGTTATAACAATAATCTGAGTGAGTTATAATCATTACGTGTGAGTGGAATACTATACTTTTTAGACAACTTAATAATAAGAAAAAATTCCTTTCGACATGACGGAAATTACATTATAAATAATAATAATAATTTGATAATTGCATGATATTTTATCAACAGCATGATTCTGAAACAACACTAATTTTCTGACTGTGAAGTCAAAGTTTTAAAGGATTGTAAATTATAAGCTGTATAATTTAACAGAATACGCATACAGACGTGTGCATTTTGTATCATTTTTGATCAAAATAACTGTCTTAAAATGAAAATTATGAAATTCAGTAATAAGCATGAAGCATAAGATTGTTTAATTAGATTATTAAAAAAAAAACAATTAACAAAAAAAATTTTGTATGATGCGGATTTTATTAGTCAGCAGAACTATTATCTAATTACATTATTCAAAAAATAATTAACAATTTTATTGGTCACAGTGTATTATAAATATATTATTTAACATGAGTAAAAAATATCTTTAAAACTGTTTGCTGCATTAATACGATTTTTTTTTGCAGAGTTTTTGAATTTTTATGGCTGTTTTGCAAGGAATTATGTAGAAGCAGCTAGAATTGTTATGCTATATCTCCAAATATTGATATATTATTAGTAACAAACTGTAGCACTTTTCTGTTGAATCCGCTAGAAATATTTCGTCTGGATCTGACACGTAAATCCCTCCGACTATCTCGTATATTAAAATATTTAGTGGCCTTCTGAGAACGGGACAAAGATCTGACATCACTATACTCATGTCGTAAACGTATGAAACTCGTTTATATTTTGGTACGTACGGTTGACATGGTTCCTATATTGCCGACCCGTGCTTGGGGGGGGATGAGTAAGGATTCGAACCAAAATCCCGAAATATAAATATATATTTTTCCCATCACGAGACTTTTTTTTCTCTCTTCGTCGACGAAGCCACTCTTTATCCTATTTCCATTCAAATTCTTCGTGTGCATTTTTTGTGCCTAGATTTTAAGGGGCATGGGTTCGGTTCTTGGTTTTCTGTCTCGTTTCATTTTGCGTTATCTACTTTCGAATATATAGGGGGGTTTACTTTGCTCTCTTACTGAACGAATACAGAGATGGATCGAGTAGAGATATTTAAATTCGTTTCTATATAGAATATTCAGCAAAAGAACCAATATTACCTACGCTAGCAGCCACATATTAAAAATAAAAATTTAGAGCAAAACGATTTCTTTATATCAGCTGGAATAATAGTTTGGTAGCAATATTTTCAATTTATAGTAAGAAATTTCTAGAAAATTTAAAGTATTTTTACTACAAACTTTAAAACACATTATTATTTATCTTGATTTTAATATTTTCTTTAAACTACGAACAATATTTTTTTTCCACTAGTAAACAATTCATACAATTAATATCACTTTTTAAACTTAATTTGGCTTTTTTTATTATTTAATAACATTAAAATTACATTGTTATTAATAAAAGTATGAGTAATGTACAATGAAACTTGTACATAGAACAAAATATTACTTTAAACCAACGTTTTTAATATTATTTCAAAACTAAACATACTTTTGATATGTAAAATTGAGTTTTTATAATAGAAATAATATTTTTAATAAAAATAAATTAGAGTAAGTTATAGATATCTTTTAAAATCAGAGAATGATTTTCTTAAAACATATAAAATTTTGAGTAGTTGCAATCTTAAAAATTTCGTTTAAAATTTATGAAATCAACAAGAAAATACTATAATCTTAACTATCAAACTTATAATTTTTACAATCTGTTGTATGCTATATAAGAAAGTGGTTTCCCTCTTAGGTAAAATTTTATAAATATTTCACATCGTATTCGGAGTTAATATTAATTAATGAAACAGTGTATTATTTACATTACTCTTAACTTATTAAATCATTCATTCAATAAAATTAATAATACTAAAATTCGTGCTTCAATAGCATAACTGAAAACCGAGCAGAAAATTTAATAGCTTCTTCAACAAGGCAAACAAAATTCAGTCAAAATAAGTGAAATAAACTTGATGTTAAATTAAAACATTAAAACTAGCCGTGCCTTTTGTAAACAACAGAACCTTTATGAACATTTAAAACGTGTTATATAGTGAAGCAGGCCCTGGTTATAGCCCCCCGGTCCTGTTTGGCAAAAAGCTTTTGCTGCTGTACAATTGAAGCATCCGAGCTTTTCTAGTAAGCTCGGTCCGGGAGTCGGTCGAGAATCAGATGCTGGTCAGAAATGAAATGAAATGTTGAAAGTATGAAAGGTCCGGTCCAAAGGAAAGATAAATAGAAAATGTAATAGGTCAGTGGAAAGCTTTGCATAGAACTGCCGCTTACTGTCTGATATACGGGACCCCGCACATGCGCAGATTTTTAAACCGGAAATTCGACAGAATTGGAGTATGAGATTTGAGACTTCACATCTGACGGGGTATCTATGCTTGAATATTGATATTTTTTGTTATATTGCTACAACTCATACAAATAAAGTTTACGACACAAGCCATAGGCAAATGCAGTAAATTATAGCTATCATCACATGATTATAGATCATTATATATTTTATATACACAATTAGACAAAACGCTCAAAATTATTTCGAAACATGATAAATAACGATTTACTGAATCAATTGAATATTATTAGTACTATAAATTTATATTTCATTTTAAAGTCGAGATATTAAATGAAAAGTGCCACAGGTGACTATGTCCGTTTTCAGAATTAATTTTATTTATTATTTATTTATTTTAAATACAGCTGATACAACTGATAAAATGGAATATTTTTTTAAACAGAGCTATATAAATGTATTGTTCAACAGGAATAGAAAAAGACATTGAAATATTTTCTTATGTCTCAGTATTGTTTTAATATAAATTACCGTAAATTAAAAATTAAATATGTGGTTTTTCTGTAAGTTTACATAGAATTGTACAGTGTTACATTTACACAATGTTAATATTATAAAATAATATTAATAGTACAATTTATAGAAAACCTAAAATTTATTTTTATGCAATTTTATGAAATACATGAAAAATATTAAAATTTTGTAGAATTTTTTTTTAACATTTATTTTTTTTTTACTACAATTAGTACATAAATTTACTATATCTTTTGGTCATATAATAAATAAATTTAAAATAGTCAGCTTTTACTTCGAGATACATAATAATTAGTAATTGTATTTTATTTATTTTGTATTTTATTTAAAATATATTAAATACATAATATATATTTTACATATATCGCACTGTAATTACAAATCTAAGATTAGCTTCAACGAATGATAAAATTCTGTGATCATTTGATTCAGTATCAAAAAGTATCTGCTATTTACTAATTAAATATTTTATTAAAATTTTATTTTGATATTTTACAGAGATAATATGTTAGATACTTTACAGTTTTTTTTATATATATATTTGAAGAATCGGTCCCTGCATAGCAAAATCCGATGAACGGCAATCTTTCTGCTGTAGCCTGGGACCCTTTCGATCCATGCTGTATGTGCTTGGTTATTTATGGCAAGTAGGCTATTATTTCAATATATTCTTATCTCTGCTAAACCATGCTGGTCGACTAAATCCTCAACTTTTTCTTCGTGAGCTCCGGTCGATGTTGGTATTTCTCCTAATTTTATCCTCGACTAGGGTTATTTATCATATGGGAAAGAAAGCTGTCAACCGAAGCGAAACATAAATGTTAATGTGATTTTTTTCCCTCCTTTCTTTTGAACATAGAATGATTTTCTCTGTTTTCAACTGTAGTTCCTTTTATTATTCCCGATTTGATTTGATTCTTTGTTGAATACTGTATATAGTTTAATGATTTTTCTGTTATGTGTTTTGCCAAAGGTTACTGCTAATGGGGGATAGGGTCATACACCTAATGACTAATGATTGTTGTTATTTTTATAGAAATTTTTTCATAAATCAATTTTTTTTGTAATTAATTAATTTATATTTTTTTGTTTGTGAATATTAATGTTGAACTATTTAACTGGCATTACAAGCGTGGCTGGTTTAGTTTATTTGTTTAGTCCTGCTCTTACGAAAGTTACATAGTTTTAATTTTAATAATTAAAAAATAATAATAAAAAGGAACATAGACTATATTTGTTGGTTTTTTTTTTTTCATCTTTTCTGTTTAGGTTTTTAAATTATAATACAAATTTGTATCTTTAAAAACAGCTTTTGGTTTAACATTTTATTTTATTTATAAAAAGCTAACGTTTTCGCACTATATACTAGTGCCTTAATCAGTGCAAAAAATGACACATAATGAAAATAAAATAAATACTATAAAAATTGGTTTATCATAAATAAAACATTATTTTTAACATTATTGCTCAATTTTATAAAACAATATTAATATTTTAACACTAATGTTGAAACAGAAAAATGTTTAAGACATGTTATAAACCAGTTTTAGCAAAACGTTAGATTTTAATGGAGTGTTAAATCGTTTATGAATCGTTCAGAAAGATTTTTCAATAGTAATCTTTAGGCTTTCACATTCGGTATCCATTGAATCTATAGAATTTTCTGGGCTGGTATGCCGTAGTCGATCTTTGCTCGTCGCAAACGTTTTGCCCTATATTGTAGATGGCATTTTCAGTGAGCTTGGTGATTGAATTTCAATATTTTAAACTACAATTAATTTTGACTTTTATTACCAATTTATATTTGCTTCGGCAAAACATCATCATGCCGACCTATTTATCTGTCGGACGTTTACGTACACCTACAATAGCATTTTCATATAAATTTTATGATCAAAACTTCAAAAATATGTAACTATATAATGGAACAGCAAAATGATCTGTTAAATTTTTTCTTTTCTGTAACAGATAACACTGTAACAAAAATATAGAACATGTTTGCAGCAACACGGCACAAAAAAAATGCTCGCACACATCAAATGATGAAGCTGGCATCGCATAAAATGCATTAAAACCCTCGTCGTTTGCCGGAGGGAAGGATGAAATATTTGTTGAAGATGCAACCACGTATGTAGAAAATTGCAATGCACGCCGCATCACGCACCAAATTCATCGCTGGTCACTTGTTTCAAAACCCTCGCCTCGGATATTTATAGTTGGCTATTTGCGCCCATATACACTGTTGCAGCTCTATTTACTATTTATCTCTCCCGACGGTGCTGTTCCAAGTTATCAAGATGGCGGATGGGGGGGCCAGCGACAGAAGAGTGCAGCGTTGTATCTTGATAGGCGTTCTCAATGTGAAGCTAGCGTGGCTTCCAACGTGGCGCTAGCTCGCTCGCTTGACCACTGGTTGTTACTAGCCTTGTCGCGTGTTGTGAAAGATTGTGCACTACATCAACGTAATCCGCGCGTTATATCAATTAAATTATGGCACCCCGTTGGACGTGTATGGAGTTTGTTATGTAGAAAGCCGAACATACCTATTGGTTGATGGCTATTCGATAAATTTGCTGTTAGTGAAAATATCTATTTAATGGATAGATATATTTACGCAATGGGATTATTGGATCGACATAATCTTATGGCTGTATTAAATTACTGTATTTTATGATTATCTACCTATAACTATAGCTAGATTTTTAAATGAAAAAGGTTACGTAATTATTCACTTCATTAAAAGTAATGACATCGAATTTATTCTGTTTACATTCGACTACAAATACGATTTAACATATTGTAAAAATAACCATTCAATAAAATTACGTTGGGAATTCCTGATTTAATTTACGACAACAAAGTTATGTTTTCATCTCATTTTATTATACATTAGCTGAACTGTGCACGCATTTTTATTTCACAAATAATTAATGACGTTTTGTATGACGTACCTTCATTAAATGGCTATTTTTACTATAGTAGAAGTGGTCTATTTTGGATTACGTAATTACGCTGTCAGAACCATAGAAATAGTAAATATACTAAAAGAAGAAGCGACAATACCGTGTATTTTGTCATTTACTATATTGCTAGACAAGGATAGAATATAACCCATCAGACCCACCTCTAATCGCACAAATAAACTAAATTTTTAACGCAGAATTTGGATCCTAGTAGCTTATATTTAGTTATATATATATATATATATATATATATATATATATATATATGTATATAAATGATAAAATAGAAAAAAAAACATATTTAATATTTATTACAAAATATATTGCCCAAAAATAAATGATACATCGTAATACAGATAACATAAATAGATCAAATAAATATATAAATTAACTATAAGATTTAGCATTTTAAAATATACATACAATTATCAAATGAATTGAACAGATTGACCAAAATTTTACATTTTCATACTTATTTGATTTTGACAATTCGTCGCGAAATTCAATATTTTAGCGAAAAAAAAACATTCATTTTTTTCAAAGCAATCTATTGAAATATATTTTTTAAAATTTAATTTGTACGACTACAGATGGCACCACGTTATTGAAAGTGATATTAAAAATGTAATGCTATTGTCATGCCCCTGGTCAGAACGATTATTGTATATGTATAAACATAGCATTTTTTTATTTCTTTGAATTTTTTGATATATTTTATATCATGTATGGAATAAATATTATTATTATTATTAGAAGAAGAAGAAGACAATTGTTTAAAAATGATAATAATTAAAGTAATGTGCTTATACAGAACGATAACTGCAATATCCAGTATTTAAATCAACACAAATTTCGAATAAACACTGTAAATTTGCTCATAACGCAGTTGTGAACAGAGGATTTGTGTTGAAAATCCACGGAACATCGTGTAATTTGCATTTGTTGATTAATGAATGCGTACAAAACCGACTGACTTTATTCCTATTGGGTCAAATAATTGATTGTAATTTATTCCACAAACAGATGCAATCCGCCCAGTTTGTGATTTCTGAACACATACGTGTACGCACAATCAGTGCTTACGTGGCGGCGGCTGTTCATCATTTTGCTATTCAACAATTTTCACTTTTGATTAACTCGTTAGCAACCTAAATATAATTACCGGTCGCTAAGCAACGTAAACTCGTCATTAAAGATTCGCTTATACATTGTTAAAATAATGTATTAAACACTTCATTTACTGCTTAATAATATTTAATAAATTTACTAGGAAAGTATATACGTTTATTTCTGTAATAAACGCTTGTTAAATTTACTAGATGAAAAAAATTAATCGTGTAAATTACGGTAGTAAATTTTTCTCTATCGTAAAAGTACATAAGTTCAAAACCTATAAATTTTATTTCAGTATTATGTCCAGTAACTTGTTTCTATGTTCTGTTTATTTGTTCTAAATGTCATTTGTGTCATTTTTGCTAATGATTTTTTTTTAATGTTATTTTTTTCATTTAATTAAATTAATTTTATTGAAATTATATTGTTAATAAAATAAAACGGCTTTAGGTTATAGTTCTGTTTTAATTTTTATTAATAATCAAGACGTTTTGACATACTTCCTAGTGAAGATGTACGAAGAGTATGTTGAACGGTCGATTTTTAATTAGAATTAATACAGAACTAAAGTTTTTTATTTTAATATAATTAATATAATATAATTTTGAAAGATATTTTTACCATATTATATTACGTATTACATATTTTTTATTTACTTATTTTGACAACTGTCAAAATATTCAGTCGGTAAATGTCCCAGCAGTTATTTATTTTAATAGTTTCTTTGTGAAACATTCGAGTAAATTGACTTATTTATTAAATTTACTAATAAATTAGTTATTTTATGTTTTTTTTTAGAATTTTTGCAACATATTTTTTTGTTATTTATACAATGTCAAATTGTTAATGATAATATTGACATATTGACATTATATCATATATTATAAAACAGACGTAATTAATGACCCAAATACTAACATCAAATAGAGTTAAATTTAGTTTATTATGAAACAAATGAAGTGAGCATCGGCGAAATAATGTTCTGTAAAAAACTTTGTTTATGATTCGGTTAACATATTTTACTATAAAAGTATAGAGAGCGCAAAAATAATGTAATCGAAAAGTAATGCGAACAAGACCGTAAATCAAACAAATTTATGGTGACACAAAAAATGTGTGTAGCGACGAAAGGAGAGAAAAATGCGTCGCTCTGTCGGTTGTTAAATAAATAACTTTAAAAGTGTTTTATGTATCATAAAGACATTAAATATCGCGACGCTGTTCAACATGACAACTATACGCGCTTCGGACACAAAACAAATTCCGCCAGTTGGACGCAGCTTGTTTACTGGAACAGAAAACGGTAATTGGTTATGGCACTTATCCGCAAAGATATTATTTTTAATTTCGACAAATTGTAACATTGTGAAGCAATCTTCAGATATTTTGATACATTTAATATAGTGTTTTTGTTAAATAATATATTCATTATGTATTTGTTTTTTAATAAGTAATATTATTATTGTTTATTAATATTTAAATATTTCCAGTATCAGTTTGTGCAAATACAATTTTTTCAAGCAATTTTATCATTTTAACATATAATCTGCCTATGCAAATTACATGAAATACCAAAATAATAAAAAGGAAAATTTTTTATTTATTATATCTTGTGAACATTATGTATAGAAATATTTATATTTACATTAGCTTTATTTTTAGTTGAATATTCTCTTGATAATACACTTTAACCTAAATCTACTCGTACACATAAAATATTTTTCTAGTAAATAAAATATTAATCGACGACTCTGACCTCCATTCTCAATACATATTTATTTTTACATCTACATATATTTGCTTTATGAAATAATTCATCCATATTTAACTAGCCCTTCTGTCATTATTACATCCAGAGAAATATTTAAATAACCTCGCATCAGCCATAATATTCTATATACCTAGCTAGTAAATAAAATATTTAAACCAACCGAGATTTGCAGCGCGCGCACAAATGAGACATGTAATAGAAAATAGTATCACAGTGCTGATAATATACTAGACAAGGATGCAGCTATTCCCGGTTACCATTTGCAGTTATGGTTATTGAATTGAGTACCTGTATTACGGGGGTTAATAGTAATAATCCCCCCACCCCGAGTTGAGTGATAGTGTTTGTGTGCATGTGACCGCGTTATATAGCCGTGGCCAACCGATGTTTGACCAGTCATTTGTTTCAATTATTCAGCAGAGAAGTGCCGGCAATTGTTTGATTGTTTCCAGCAACGCGTTTTTTTATTTTTTTGGTTTGTTTTGAAAAATTAATGTGCAGTGATATATTAGAAGGTATTATAGTTTTTTCTGTTGGTTTTAAAAACAACTTGTGTAATGTTTATATACAAGCTGGTTGGAAATGTATTATTACTGTTTTTGTATGTAATATTTTTGAATATTAGTGTTATTGTAATATAAATTTGTAAAATTTATCATAAAAATTTCGAAACTTTTTTATTTATTATAGAAATAATAAAACCAATTTATTAAATAGTATATTATACAATGACCAATATGATAATTATTTTTACACATAACCATATGTTTTACTGCAATAATCATAAATGAATATTTAATTTTAATGGTCTACGTACGAGTAAATATAGGATTAAAAAAAAATTGTCACTTAAGAGATGCGTAATACATATCCTGCAACATAATTTTATTAGTATTAAAACATGTATACTAAAGCAATACTACAAGTTCGTATTTCATATTTTTTAAATAGAAATATTAAATGGAAAAATTCCGTCATCTGGAGGGAATTGACCCCACAATCTCTCGATCTCCGATCGAGCGCCTTGCTTATTTAGACTACAGGTAACTACACCAGTTTTCAGTATTAATTTCATTTTTAATATCTGTTTATTTCAAATAAATATTTTTTTCATCTGATATTTTGACTATAAAAATATTAAATATGAACTTGTAATATTAATAATATTTAATACATACTTACACAATCACGCCATGTACCCAAAAGGGTGTGGCATAAACGCTTTCCACTATCCCGAAATCAGTTTCCTCCAAACATCCCTATCCCACATATTTAACAGATTCATTAAATCGTATGTATCATCTTAAATATTAAGGCAATACTGTTTCATCCAACTTTGTATTTGTATTTACAGATTTTACTATTTAATAAATACTTACAGTAATTTTTGCAAATAATTTACGCACATTGACAAGAAATACAAATATAGTAAAATATTTAATCAATTTTTTATATATGGAAGATTAAAAATACATATTTATTGTTAATTAATATGTACATAGTATGTCGCTGATTGAACATAACAAAAAAATGTCGAAATAATTTAACATTAATTGAAATACGAGTAACGTATTATCGAATATATGCAAATTATTGTAACAAAAAAAAAAGCGTGAAAACAAAAAAGGATACAACAATACAATTCAGTGAAGAGGCACTTTGTAACAGCTAACATTCCAATTTTTATACAACCTGAAAGCTTTTTCGTTATTTCAGTAAACAAAAACAAAAAAGAGTACACTATGCGACAATTATAAAACGTGTTTTTTTTTCGATCCAGACATTAGTTAAAAACAACCGAAATAGAAGTGAATTTTTTTTTATTTGAACAATGTTTATGTATTCGACGCTGTTACTGATAACTACAAATATATATGATGAAAACAGTTGAGTGTCGATGTGTCAATTATGTAAATTTTTCAATGCACTCATGGCCGGCTTGCAAATAAACAGCCGGCCGCCCGATTTTCAACTGTTACGTGTTAAACTATTAACCGAACCTCAAAAGTTGACATATGGTATTATATGAAATTATCGTTCGACCATTACTGGCATATTTTTATAATCACCACTCGGTGTTGCACATTATATTTTGTATCAAAAGCGATGACAGCTTTTCATGTATGTATCATTATAAGATTTACTAGTTAGTGGTTTTTTTTTTAAATGAATGAATTGCAAATATTTTAAACACTTCTCGATATTAACATGTGACACCCAGCTGTTCTGTTTATCATAACAATTGACTGTTAGGACGTTTAAAATTACAATTTTCATGATTTTTGTTGTGTTATTACTACTACATTTATTCATGTTATTTAATCATGTTCATATCGATAACTAAGTAAGAAGTTTGATATATATGATTGGTTTTAAATATTCGCAGATAACAGACTCTGAATCTGTCATTTAAAAAAACTAATTTTAATTGATATTTTTTATGAGAAAATTAGTATTTTGTGCATTGAGCATTGTTTTTAGTTTTATTAATAACATTAAATAATTAATGTTATAAGAATAAAAATAAGTTGGAGCTGTTAGATGAGTGAAATTCCAAATCAAGTTCGAAAATTAACAAATATGATTTGTTTTTATTATTTGTTAGTAAAAGAAACAAATTATTGTTGTTTGAGGTGAAAGAAAATAATTTCTTGAATTAATAAAAGATAAATAATGGTAAACGTTTTATAGCTAGTAGAAAAAATACTTTTAAAATATAAAAATATTTCATTTTCTGGAATTGTCTTACAATAATTTGAAAATATTTCTTTTAAAATATGATCGTGGTTTTCTGTGATTAACTCAGTAGTTATTGTTGCTTTAATTTTTTTAATCTATACATATAAAGCACAATGTAAATATGTATATAGGTTTGTCCGGTTTTCAAATGCAACTTGGAAGTGACTTATAAAGTTGAAATTTACCACAAAACTGTGTAATGCTACCACAATGATGACAAAATCCAAAAGTGGGGATTAGTCTGTATGAGCTGCAGGCAAATGCTATAAATGTTGAAAATTGATCAAAAACTCTGTTCGTTTATAACTTGAAATCCACTGAACAGATTTTGATGGAAGTTTATTAATAGTTAAGTTGTTTTTTGGGGAAGGTTTTACTATGGGGTAATACAGCATGAGCCCCATGCGAACGCTATAAACTATTAAAATTGAATTAAATTTCTATTCGCTTATAACTTGACATTCTTCGAGCAGATTTTGATGGAAGTTTTATTAATGTTGAGTCGTTTTTAAGGAAGGTTTTTAAACAATAAAAATTGACTAAAAGCTCTGTTCACACATTTTTTTAAATAAAAGGTCAATGTTAACATGGTACACACAGCTGTTTTGTTTATTACTACAAATTAATGTTAGAGGGGGGGGGGGCTGTTTTAAATTTACAAATTACATGTTTTTGTTGTAAAATTAAATGTGAATGTGTTGTTTGGGTGCTCTCCGAAAAGTTTTTATGGTGTGTAAACAAAAATAATAAATAAAATTTTATTTTCGGTTGTTTTGTCTTGAAGACTGTCACGGGGAAATTGAAACATAAAATTTTTAGCGGTATTCTTTTTCTTATACGAGCAGGTAACACTGTTAAAACATAATAAAATTTTGACAGTATTTTCTTATCATAGAAAATTTAATTCTGACATCTATTCGGTAACAAGGATAAACAATTCTTTTAAAGAATACAATTTAAAAAGTGCACTTTGTTTTTATGTATGTTTAAAAAAATTAATTTTATTCATAGAACGAGTACATTTATTTCTGCATATTGCATATTCATACATAAAAAACACATTGTAAATAAAATTCTGCAGGCACATTGCATATGTAATTCTATAAAAACATTGTATATGAAATTCTTTAGACACATTATATATAAAATTCTTTAGACACATTGTATATAATGGACGTCTGTAAATTGACATATTGAACTGGTGTAAATCAGTTGCCCCAGGTTTTTATGTAGAATTACCGAATTTTGTATAGAGGGTATTTTATAAAAATTTAATTTTCAAAAAATGAATAATGAAAATGATTCTATTTCCTATTGCAATAACTCATCTAGCAATTAAAATTAGTAATTTTAACAACTTTATCAATACAATACAAACATTTCAAAGTTTATTTAATGTTTGTAAGCAACTCATTCGAGTTTGCCAAAAATTCCATTCCCTAAAGAGCGTAACAACTACTTTACCTTCACCTATTCTGCGATATACACACACAAAAAGTCAAAAAGTGCGTAGCCCTTGTGCGTATTTAAACTCTTCAACCGCACACCCCTCCCAACCACACACAGACATACATATAGCTCTTACCCTCTTAACCCGGGTTGAACAATAACTCTGGAGTCAGCATGCCAGGCCAGGTCTCTGGCTGTGACGGACAATAGATGTATAAAATATGATTATGACGACGTCTAAAATATATGTGCTTGCGGGGCCCCCGTGAATGTGTGTATGCAGTAGATGTTTCGTTTTTTTTTTTTATTTTTACGTCTCGACTGTGCGGGCCCGAGAGTGCCATTGTAGTTCCGGACGATGTATCCTTGCATTGTGTATGAAGATACACTGTAGGTCAACGAAACAAATAGAAATGCTTGAGACGGACATGTATGTGGCTGTATGTGCAGCCACTGTGAAAACGATGGGGTGGCTTTCAGGGAGAAAACACCCGGTTTAAAACAGAGGGTGAAAGGTGACTATAAATAGGTAAATATTAATTTATTGATTTTTAAGATATTTTATATTCTGTCAAAAGTTTAGTGGTTTTTTTTTATATCAAAAAATAAATTAAGTTTGCCTATTCAATATTTTTAAATTTCTTGTAACCGATAACATGAGATTTTACTCTTATAATATGATAAAAAATTGTTGCATTATACGTGTTTACTGCATGTTGTGAAAGAACTTAAAAAAAATAATTTGAAATTATTTAAGGACAAAAATTAGTATTTTAAATATAGTAAAATATACATATTTAAATTAAATAAAAATAAAAGAATTAGATTACTATTTGGTATGTAACATAGTACAGAATCTTTCAGAACTCATTATACTCGTATTAAAATAAAAACGCCTTAAGTTTTAATAGGGTTTTTCAATTATTTTTATATTTACAAATTTTATGTCATGATGATTTTCTAACGTTTGTTGTGCAATAGAAAAAAAGATAATATTACCAGTCGATTGATAAGAGAAGCAATAGAAATTTATAAGAAAAAAAAACGTTAAGTATGAAGGTAGTATTTTAAATAAAATCTGATTTTCTTTAATTAATAAATTACAAAATTTTGTAATTTAGTTACTTGTATTTTGTTACCTAGTTACTTGTTTCTGTTTTGTTTGTTTATTATTTATGTCATTTGTAATTATTTTTCTGATGATGATGTACATAAAGTATATGAAATCGACGAAATTTAATTAAAAATTATACAAATCAAGCTTTTTTATTTCATTTGGTACGTAATTTATGTAAAATCATTCAGTAATGAATAAGATAAGTATGAATTAGTAAAATTAATATGTTTTTATTATGTACATACCTACAGTATATCAAAACGTCGAAATTTAATTAAAAATTATAGAAAACTAAAATCTAAAGTTTTTTTTATTTCATTTGGTACGTAATTTATGTAAAATCATTCAGTATTGAATTAAGATAAGTATAAATTAATAAATTTTTTTTTTTATTATTTCGAACAAAAATTATTATCCATTTTCATAAACAAAATATAACTTCCTAAAAAATTCTGAATTTTGGGATCCTGCCTCTATATATAGCGCCACCACTATATTCAGTGTTTTTAAGTTAATATATTTCCTAGTTTAACTCTAATTGTATTTTGAACTGTTTCGTAATGTAGTTTTCTTTGTTAGGTCTGATGCAGACTTTTCTTTTTTTTTGTATAATCTTCTATTAATGATGAAGAGAATCTAAAAACTCTTCATAATTTTTCTTTTTTATGCTCTTAAAATGAAATAATAAAAGCAAATAATGTTCTTGCAAGATGTTAGAATACATTTCAAAGCCCAGTAAACTTAATACTAGTCTCAATTATCATTTCTCAAAACCACTATAAACAACCAAACAATACCAAATAAAAGTCAGTCAATTCTAAGCCATCCAAAAAAAAAACGCATCACATGGCATTAGCATCATCGCATAAAATCCTAGTCTAACAATCCTTTCAGCTAGTATATCTACACAAAATGTTTGATAAACAGACGGGTCTGATGTGTTGATAGGCCATGTACCCGGAGTAGTAGGGTTGCTTTTTGGCTTTGAATTCAGCTGCGAACGGAATGCAAACACAATCATACCCCTCGGTTCCTGTAAACAGACATTTGACGAACGCGTGCGTTCCGTAAACATTGCGCGGACTAAAGGTTTTTTTTTTTTGTTCGGCCGCGGCGTCAATCCATTAGTCGTGTCGGGGGAATAGTGCTATTTGATAAGAGCCGTGTCGTTTTGGCTGGATTAAATGTTTGGGTGCGTGCGAGAGAAGGGTTGTCGAGAATTTATTGCTAGATAGAAGGGATGGTTGCTAGCACAATGCTATTTGATGTTATGTGTGTGGTATATTAAACAGGTATAGTGATGGTAAAAAATATATGCCAAAGTTTAAAAAAATTATTTTTGATACATATTTATTTTTGTTGGAAACAGTAGGTATATATTAAATGTAGAACGGAAATAGAAATTTGCGTATTCAAAGAATTGACAGATTTACTGACAAAGGTTGTATATAATTAACAATATTTTATGCAACCGATTTATAATCTTATATTATTGCCTTAAAATTAAAACAGTTAAGACACATACAATATTATGAAAATAAAATAATAATTATATTAGATGTTTCTATTGAATTGTAGACTCCTGAGAATGAACATGTTTAGAACGGCAAGTAAATTGATAAAAATTAAATGAAAACGTTGTAAACACACGACTGATTATACGATATTTCTTCTACCAAACTTATATATTTAACAATTTTGTTTTAACAAAATATATTAAAATGAAAAGAAATATCTTATAAATTATTAACGAATAATCCATTAAATTAAATTATTATATCGAAAATTATTGTATTCATAACCTTAAACTAATGTCTTTGAAACATATCTTTTACCACAAAACATATTAACTATTCTTTTACAAAATATATACATAATGACCTAACCATAAATATATATTCATAACTTTTATAACCGGGTCGATTTTCAAACCTAGTATTATTTACCAAATAGGGCAAATTTTAAATAATTAGACTGTATGACACATATTTGACCTTCATGGTAAATGAAACCATGAACTTCTGACATTCAAACTGGTGAAAATGTGTATTGTTGTGTTGTCTCTTTAGAAAATCAATACCATATATATCCTTAGCGAAAACGCAGAAATACCTAAAATAAAGACACCACCTGGATATAGAGACCTAAATAAATTTTAGCTACGACTTGTAATGTGTGTCGTCTTACTTTCAATTTGCCATAAATTTCTCATTTTACTACCTGAAAAATATTATGGCTTTAGATCTTTAAGTTTTTAATACTAATATTAAAGGTATATTATATATTCTATCATTGAATACATAATATACATATACATAGAATACATAATATAGAATTTCTATTTATTATTAACAATTTATTTTTCAGCAAATATATATATATATATATATATATATATATATATATATATAAAGTAGTAGTAGTAGTAAAAAAGTTATTTGTATAAATAATTTTTTATTACAAAATGTACGGTATAATAAATATGTAAAAATTTTATTTAATAATTTTTTTTTATTTTGTTACAGGTAAAATATTCCTTCATTCTGAAATATCTAATATAGTAGGTAAGTCATTAACATAGTTCATATTAGAATTAAAAATTATTATTAAAAATATCAAAAAACGTTTTGATAGTGAGTATACCTTGAATAATTTTTACTTGATGAGTACGTGGCTTTATGAATAAAATGTAAGTTCATTTATTATAAATATCTGTTTAGAAAAACTATTTACTAAAGTTTTACTAAATAATTTTCATATTTTATTTATTTACAGTAATTATTTATTCAGTTTTTACCTAAACTTAATTTAGTTGAAATAAAACAGCTTTACGTCGATAATTAATAAATATTCATATAGAACTATAACCTAAAGCCATTTTATTTTAATATAATGAATTCTGAAAGATTGTTTACTATGTTTTTTTGTACAGTATTTTTCTTTTACACTTATTTTTTTATTATTATTTTTATTATATTATTTTTAAAATATAGTGTGATAGTGATAGGTAGGTTATGCATACTTTTTATAAGAACTGTTTTCAGTTTGGTTTTTATTGGAATTATATATTATTATTATTATATATTATTATTATTATATAATATAAATAACACTAATAAATTAAAATGTGGCGAAAAGTTAATGAAATAAAATAATTTTCCTTTAACCACAAACAAAAATTTTAAAAAAGCTATATACGTATTTCTAAAGCACGTACCCAGTGGTCAAAGAAAACTTCTGGGTACGTTGAGTATCTGTGTAACCATAGATCACTGATTAGGACTTTAGCTTTTTCTTTTACTATTGATGATGAAAGCTTAGCTTTCAAAATATATATATATAGTTTTTTTAATTAAAATATTTATTAAAACTAATAATAATATCAGTAAATTTTTAATAAAAATATTTTATATTGTTATTGTCAAAACAGAATGAGTGATTGATATACGTATAGATTTATAATTTTATTTATTTGAAATTGATATGTCAACCCTTTTAAACAGGTTAATAATACGTTTTTAAATCATATAAAAGAACCAAAACAGTATAAAGCAAACTTGCTTTCAATTCTCAGCATTATCACTGAAACAAATTTTTCAATTTAAATATTTAAATACGTTTAAAAAGCACTTTATTTCATTATTAATTACATGTAAATGCCTTTGATCATTCCACCACCCTATTCCTAATCAGAAATATATCGAAAATTCATTTATATTTTCCGTTTATTTCATCTTTTTTTTCACGGATTTCACTCTGGCAAGTAATGACAAGCCATCATCATTAAATGACGTTTTGAAAACATTTTAAGTAATTAAAATGTAGAAATTGGAATATTTTTTCGCTTGTGGTAATTTTGATTGCTTTGATTTGGTGATTGAGTGATTGTATAGTGTTGTTTATTTTCTAATTTTTTTCAAATAAACTTATTTAAGGAACGTAGCTTATTTAAAAAAAACATGTAACTTGAAATAGCAAAAAATTTAAACAAAGCAAATATGTATCAGGTTAAAATAACTACATGGCCCAGCACTGCCCTTTTGCAATATCTTGTTATATAGCTCATCCGCAGTAAACAAACAAATTGTAAAATTTTATTCCAAACCAAGAACCGAAGCAGTTCTAATTCCGTCATCGTTTTTGCTCACCGAAACACGATCACGCGTTCAAACCGACCACAATCTGCTTGACTTGGTCGGTTTGACTTTGACCGGTTTCTCAACTCTGTCTTTGTTTCCGGAACCGAGGGCGCGCGTTGTCATATTGTTTGTGACACTCAACACTGTTCTCTCGTTTGAGCACTGTCGAGAGTTGGGGGTGCTTGATATTTTACCCCTTTTCGGGGGAAAACAGACCTCGACAAGCGGACCGCAGGCTTTTATCGAACACACTGTTTGATAGGAGGAAACTCCGGTTTGTCAGGCAAACGCGTGGTGGCGACTTTTTTGTCATTTTACTGGTTGCTTTGTTATCTAATATGTATTGATTTTTTTCCGATCGAAAGTAGCGGTTTTTAAACTTTTTTTTAAGAGAAAATGATCAAAAGTGTAATTAAATTCGTCGAGTAGGTGAACTGAGAATGAACAGTAAAATTGATATTATAATTTATATATATATATATATATATATATATATATATATATATATATATATATATACATATATACATATATATAAAACTAATCGATACGTATCGTTTTTATCGGTAGCCGTCAAGATTTGGAGGGTAAAAATCAACCCCAAAGTTTAGAGTCAATTTTTTAAATTGTAAATGTACGAATACCATCTTTTTTTAAAAAAAAAGCTATCCACCAATGATATTAGTTTTTTTCTATACGATTTGTAAAGTTACCCTTTTGCACCCCTGACATATATTTATTTTACTTCATATTTACTTGTTATGTAATTTTTTCAAAATTTTGTTTTATATTAAGATAGTCCAATTAAAAATAAAATTGTCGCTCTTTTGATTTTTTTAAAATAATTTATTGTTTTAAGGGGTCATATACCCCTTATATAGAAACTTGTTAATCATAAGTAACTCGTTCGTTAATATTAAATGATATAAAAAAGTATTGGTATTTTTTATTTGTTTTACATAAAAATAAATTTTACTCTAAACTTTGGGGATGATTTTTAGTTTTTTACCATCTAAATCTTGACGGTTGCCGATAAAAAAAATTACGTGTCGTTTAGTTTTTAGTATTCTACTTGAATACCAAAGCTCATTTAAATTGGCGATGGACATCTCGATGGTTGCTTGTCAGTATAGTCGGCTTTTTCTCAGTATTAGGTACACTTGCACTAAGCATTGTTAAATGCTTTGTAAGATAATAACTTCGTTAATTCGCCAACTGACCAAATAATGAGGCGATTACAAAACAGCAAACAATCTAGTTGCTTAATTAATGCATAATAAACAATCGAGCTTAATTGCGTCAAAAAATATTAATAAGTTTTTAAGTCTTGTTTTATTTTTATTTTTATAATAAATATTTCATTCAAATTTATTCCTGATCTATATTCAATTAAAATAATTGAATCATTGTAGAAATAATTTAATTACCTATTGTACTAGTAACACTTACGATTATAAAAATGTACCATTTTAAAATCATATTGAACAGTCTATTATCTTTAATCATATGACTTTTAAATACACTTAGCAAAAAAAAAACTATTTATAATAGAAAAAAAAAAAACTTTAACTATCCACTCTGCTAAACTATGTGAATGCTCTTTGAAAGCGTCAAATGTCAAAACCATTCGGAATGGACCTCCAGTTCTATTGTCTGAATCGATTAAAAAGACGACGTCGCTCTGTGCCACAATTGTACATCTCGCAACAATGTGTCAGGGGTGGCATCAGACAGTCCCGCCCCGGGATAGTTCCGAGTCCCAGCCTCAGACTAATAGTGGGGCCCGAACTATTAACGTGGCCGAATAGAACACACACACACACAAACACCGACAATGCCCGCTCAATTGAGGCGCGCATTGTGCTAGGAAACTCCGGGTAAATGCTGGCACGTTCGCGGTGAAAAGCCCCTCGGAGGCACTCGGAGAAGTATCAACAATGCATCAACCTGGACTGCGGCCCCATCACACTTTACCGGTTCGGTTTGGATACTGGATTGCTAGGTTAACGTTTTCGAGGCACCAATTCTCTAATCGTGAGAGATAGAGTTACTTAAAATTGTCATGACATTGCATATAAAACTAAAGTCGGTTTTTTTAAAATAATGTAGATTTATTAAAAAATGGAAAAAATAATGTTATGCTATGCTATTAGTCAGTTAATATAGACAATATTAAGTGTACATTTTCATACAATATACGTAAATATTATCTGCAATTTCGTAACACTTAGCTGAGAAATTCATATATAATGTGAAGTATATCCGAGATTTATGATATATTTGTATCATTTTTCCTGATGAAGACGTACGTTGAGTTCATTGAAAGCTCGATTATTATTAAATATGAATACATAACTACAACCTAAAGTCGTTTTCTTTTAATATAATGAGTTCTGAAAGATTTTTTACTATGTTAAATACTAAGGTTAAGGTTACTTGAACGCTTGAAGAAAAAATATTATTTGTCACTCGGAGCAGATTGCTTGGCCTCAGCTCTTCTTCGGCTGTAAGTATTTAGGCTCAACGCAATATAGATCGCTTTCTGCTTCTCATAACATAATATGCTATTTTTTTTTAAATAATACTCGTATATGTTATTATATTTTTAGTGCACTAAACTCATATCAGTTGCGTCTGAATTCACTATAAACTGTAGGTCTTTTGCTTGGCTGTGGACTATGCCGGATATTAACAATGCAAATAAAAATTATTAATAAAACTATATAATCAGTATTTTGTTCCACTTAAGAATTACGAGAACTGTTTATAATTATAATATTAATACAAGTTAGCTTCTATAGATATTCATATTCAAGAAAATTTAATTTAATATTTGCTAAACAGGCAATGTTCTGAATTCAGGTTATATGATCTATAACATGAAACTATTTGAATGATTAGAGTATTAAAGTTGATCGAAGGCATCGCAGGCTTGTTCATCTGATCTTTGGTCGTGAACTGGGGATAGTGTATGTGGTAAGGTTCGTTATCAATCGGTGTTATCTCTACTCCCAGTGGACTACCTTAAACGTGGCCCATCTATACTCATACTCTATATCTTGTTCCATTCATATTCTGCAAATTAATTTCCAGTTAGACGTTGAAACATGAATAATAATTGTTATTGGAGATTACTTAAAAATATATTACAACAAAAATGAAATTATTGCTCAAAATATACACGGAATATTATTTTTTCTACGAGTATACTGAAGTTTGTTACTTATGAATATCTCATTGGCTAATATATGTGGTATAATATACATATTGTAGTACAGATTTTTTTCAGTGTAGCTTTGTTGATTTATGTGGCGTAACATGTAAAACTAGTCAATATAAGGTCGACTTTTGATATTTTATTTACTATAATTTTGACGGATTAATAATTTAAAATATCAATAAATACAAAATTTAGCTAATATTCGAATATATTTTGTAAAAAAAAATATGTGAAAATTAACCACAAGTTCAAATAAAAATTCCAGAATTTATTAAAAGGTGTACTATGTTGTATTACATAATAAATTTTTTAATATATTACAAAATCATAGAATATTTGTTTTTATATGTCGTTAATTTTAAAAGTAATGTTATAGAATACAGTTTAGTTATAATAATTATTAACATAAATCAACCTTGACTTTGTATTATAGTACTAAATATTTTTCACGCAACCAACAAATATAAACAGGAATCTTATTTAGCAAGAGCCTATAAAAGTAACAGTATTTGAAGAACAATACTTTCCAAATGTTTATTGCAAATTGTATCCGGATTACAATGTATAAAATCCGGAGTCTTGCGGTTTGATTAAACTAGGACCTTTTGTACACGAACAGTGTAGAAACGGGCTGAGGTACCGTATGCCTTACGAGCTTCTACCTCTCCCAAGTTGGGGGCCGAAACTCCCATTTTCAGGCAACTCTGGCGTGTTACAACGGCCCTGAGTGAGCTATCAAGACGTTATTGATGAAGAAATTATTTGCAAACTTCCCCGTGGACTTACAAGTGACATTTACAACAACATACGACACATCGCGTCAGCCCAAAATCACACTGACAAGGGTTTGTGTTGTTTGGCATGAACAACTATAGACAATTCGCAAAGGAAGACGATAAAATTTAGATAACTTTATATCGTGACTACCGTGTAGAAGGGTTCTTAGAAATAACACTCTAAATTAAGATTTTGCTTATTGTTTTAAGATTGTTAGAAAACTGTATTTTATTTCAATATTTTTTCATACGTAAATTATATGTTTATGATTGCGGACAGCTGTAAAATTAATATTGTATGGTAATCATGCACAAAGTGTTAGTTTTTTAAAATTTATTGGGTCAAATTTTCTATTTTTCCAAAAAAGTATACTATTTTTATGCACTTGTTATATAAATGATTATTCTTCTTTTACCAATTTATTTTTTACCATAAATAATAAAACAAGATTAACAATTTAACGAGACAATCAAAGAAAAATATAACATCAATCAGTGTAAAGTGAATAAATAAATAAAAATACAATCTTGCTTCCTTTGATTAATAATTTATAATTATTTTTTTCTTACCTAGTTACTTGTTTCTTAATTACGTTTGTTTATTTGAATTTATATTCCTGAAAAATAATACAGAATATTAATGTTAAGCTTTTTTCAGTTTAATATAATAAATTCTGAAAGGTTTTTCTTTACTATGTTAAGATTAACAATTATTAATTACATATGAATAAAATTATGCTATGTACCCATAAGAATGATACACATTATTTATAAGTCATATTTATATAATTTATATAATAAGTCATATGGCTTTATGATACGTTGTCACTTCTTTTTTGTTGTAAATTGACTCTAACAACTTTGATACCCACATTTTTTTAAACAAAATTTTCGGTTTGAATTGCGAGGATGAAGAAATTTTATCGTCGAGTTTGCTTAACTTTGCCATTACCGTCAAAAACAGTAGAATTTACGAAGAAGACATTGACGTATATAAGGATCTATAAATATAAATTTGTTTTGTTCTTTGATGTTGAAAATCTGATAAACGTGGAAGTTTTTCATGGTTCTTAAGATTTTCTAACTTTCATAATAAAATGGAAATACCCTAATATCAAGTTCTTGTGCTTTTTATATATGTATATACTAGTAGCTTTTATTGAAGCTTTGTAAAAAATGTATTTATCTGTTTTTAATTTTTATCTCAATTTTTTTTATCTTTAATATCAATTAATATTTTGATATACAATATTTTACAGGATTTTTTTATAATTTTTGTAATCAGTTTATAAAATTTAATTAAATCTAAGTAAGATGTGTTAAATTATTACAAAATAGGTGACTGTTACAATTGAACCATATGTTTATATATTAAAATTTTGAATTCAATAATAATTATTTGATGGATTGATTTGAAAATGAAATAAGTGACACGATTGGGAATGTTTTGCGTGAGCGAAAGTTTCCCAGTAGTAAAAATAGAAGAACATGTATGATAGGAATCATGAATGTGGATATTGTGGATTATTGTGGAATATTTAAAAAAAACTAATTTCGAGATAGTAGAAAGAGTTTGTGGCACATTCTTTTGGGTACACGGTGTGATTGTATATGTATATAATTTTTTTTATATGTAAATAATAATAATTGATTACAATTTTTTTTCTAGATAAATCCCAACACTAGTTAAGATATATAATTTAATTATTATAGGTTATTTTTTTTATTTAATAGTGTTAAATATTCGTATTATTGACACATGACACATTACTTGATTATGTTTTATTTCTAAATAAATAACAGTACATCATTCTGGTTGTTTAGCATTAGCGGAATAATTTTTTTTCGCATATACTTGTAGACATTTTACGAAAATTAATAACAAAAGAAACTGACGCAGACAAAGATTTTCAACGAAAATAATTTTACAAAGTAGCTTCTTACCAGGCCGCAAGATGAAACTAACTGTAAATCCATGAATGAAATTTTGCGAGCGCAAGAAAGCGACAAGGCTTATGATTCGCTCGCTGCAAAATAACAGTAGAGAGAGCTCAACTTTGACAAGGGTTTGCCAACATGGTAAACATTCTCCGGGAGCCACGCACGATGCCGCAGAGCAGTTGGCAGACCTGCGCCAAAACGATAACTCAACTGTCTTTCACGGTTAATAATTTTGTTTAATTGCGAAAGCTAACCAAATATTAACTTATTATACGGAGTTGTTAGTCTGTGAACGTTGAACGAAGTTAAGATTTTGTGCCATCTGACGGCTAGAAAGATTTTTCCCTTTTTTTTTTTTTCTTAAAAAAAAAAGTTTTTAGCGTTTCTATTCTAATTTCTCGGCCAGCTTCAAAAAGAATTTTTTATAGGAAAAGTTTAGATTTTTGACGACGGAAAGTTACTTGTGCTTATGCGACCTACATAAAAATCATCTTATTCCAATATTCCTAAAAAATTTCGTCATTCGCTTTTAAGTTAATACAAAATGTAGGTTGGCGTTGAATTCGTAATTTTATGAATTTGAAAATTTTGACTGCAGCTTTACTAGTTTATCAGTTATAAATTAATGTCATTTTTTTGTTTGAAATTTTAGGTTTTTTAGGAATTTGTTATTAATTTATAGAATTATTTTATTTTAAGAATATATCATCGTCTTGAAGCAGAACTAACTCATCTTTATTTTTTGTCATATTGAGATTGTAAAATTCTTGTTTTGTGATCTGTATCACATCTGGATCACTTGCATTTGTCATTTAGGAACTATAAATAATAACACATACTCTATTCTACTACTCTCTAAGCATGTTTATTCATCATTAACTCTTGTATACATTAATCAACATACATATTAAATACAAATATAATATTATTAATTAACAATAAGTAAATTAAATCATTTATAAAGTATTGTATAATCTATTAAATTTTTGTAAACTACAGAGATATTTATAGAAAAAGTATTCTAAAGACATATATTTTCATAACAGAACTAGCCTGCGTCTTTATCACTATTTACATAAGTCTTATTTTTGCCGGTTTATTTGCAAATATTCTCGATGTAAATACTAACAAAAAGAAAACTTTAAATCACTATTTATTTATTTACTTATTTTTATTAATTTTTTTTTATATTAACGATCTTAATTTTAATTATAATATTATAAAATAATTAATTAAATTATTTTGAGTATTATATAAATTTAATATCCGATATTATAAAAGTATGGTTGAATATAATTTTTAATATTTTTATAAAATATACGTGTATATCGTAATACTGTAACACGTAGCATTAAAATTACCTATTTATTTATTAATAATATTTACTCGGAAATAATTAATCATTAGCCATCAAGTTACATTTAAAAACACCGTAACTTTACCAATATTTATTTACTGTAGTAGGTCACGACTGCAATTAATTATTTAAGATACATCACTTCAAATACAAATATAATTTCATAAGGCTTTTTTTTTACCCTACCTCTATCGATTTAGAACATCAATAAGAGACGAAATTCAGTGACTCTCTTTTTTCATCATAAATGATTCATTTACAGTATGAGTACATTTACAAAACATATTTTATAATACACAAAAAATAGCTATTTTATTTAATTCTAATTAATGTTTTGTTTATTTTAAATGAAATAATTTTTATGGAATTTAAACTTTGAGCTTTATTTTTATTAAAATAAGAGTTTTACAAGATTTTTTACTTTGTTATGAAATATGTTTATCAACACAGAAAAAAGGTATTTAATTTATAAAGCCTCATTCAATCTTTCGTTTTAGTTTTATGCACAAGCACAAGAATTTGACCTATCTAAACACTTGGCGTTAAAACTATAAGTGTGTCCAGCGTTTGGATTGGTCAAATTATTGTGCTTGTACCTTGTACGTAAAACTAAAACGGCAATCTGAATGAAGTTTTAGTGAATAAATTTTACATATTTACGTAATTAGATAATATTTCTAGCTTTTAGTTTTTTCATTTACATACATATTAGTTGAAATTAATTATTATTAAAATAAAACGGGTTTAGGTTGTTGTTCAGTATTAATTTTTATTAATAATTGAGACGTTTTTACCTACTCTTCCTTTTCCTGATGAAGATGTACGTCAAAACGTTTCAAGTATTAGTAAAAATTCATATGGAACATTAACCAAAATCCTTTTTATTTTAATATAATGAGTTCTGAAAGATTTTTTACTAAATTGTTTCAAATAAAGTTTAGATTAATCATCAAATAAAAATAGATAAATGACAAATTGGAATAAATATCTAATTACATTAGATGAATACACCAACGTAATCATTTGCTCTTGAATTAGTAATTTGATCTATAGTCTACGCCATTAGAATGTTCAGCATTCTAATAATATCTAATTATTTTAATTATCTACTTATTTTTTAAGATACGAGGTAAAACAATTGAAACATTAAAAAATTATTTAAATGTTCCATTGATTACACAATTTAGGTAGATATCTCTGCCTCTATCTATTGCCGATTCTTTTTCTATTTTTACAATTTGATGCTAAATGGTAGGTGGCATAACATATTGTTTGTTTCGTTACAAGTTTCTTTTCTCACGCCTCGACATCGAACATTTACCCAACTGTATGTCAATTATTGATTAACACGATATCGTCTTTAAACATTTTATCTTCAATGTGAATGAATCCTGCAATTGGTATATGTCACTTTACTACCAAACTCGCTTCACTTCCAACTGAAACACAGCTACACGATATTCATAATTGAATAAGCGTCGAGTCGCACGAAGCTTGTGTCATAAACACCGCGAATAAAATAAACTCTCGCGCGGCGACGAATAGAAATTGAAGCTTATTTTGAGTTCTATTAAGAATACCGATTTGCAGGCAAAACGGACAGGCATTAATATATATATTCCCGTAATCGTTGCACGAATAAAATTCATTTCACTATAAGTTAATATTATTTTACTTGTGTATTTCACTTACGGTGTACGGTAACTACTGTGTGTTATCTGAAATTTATATTGTCCACTCCAGTGTATAGTACTATGAAAATATAATATAATATGGAAACTGTTTTAAATGCTTCACATGTATTGAGAATAATAATTGTTAATTAAATTTTGTTATCACTTTAGACTTCACTTTATCTAGTTGCAGCATTGGAATAAAATGTTAAACTAGATAAATTTTGATGTATTTTTGCTGAATTATGAAATAGTGAAATATGTATGTGCTTTTAATTACAACTATTGTAGAATGGTTAAACAGATATTCACGATACATTTTTCTATACAAAATTATATATAAAAATATACAAACATAATACGTTTTACATAATATAGAATAAAATCTACAGACGCATGCCCAGTGATATTTTATATTTTAACAATTTATTTATACTTAATCTGAAAATTGCATATTTATCAATAATAATATTTATAGCTTCAACTAAATAAGGAATTTTTGAAAAAATTTCACACATAAATATGAATCGATGATAATACATAACTTAAATGAGAATTAAAAAAAAGTCGATTATTAATAAAAATTAATACAGAACTATATCCTCTAACCGTTTTATTTTGAGCATGTATGAAAATCATTATGAATATGGATGAAGTAAAAGTTGCTTGTCTGACTTGGAATGTTTGGTGGAAACTAATTTCTGTGTAAATAGTTTGTGCCACATCCTTATATATATATATATATATATATATATATATATATGTATATGGTGTGATTTTGTATGTATGTAATTCGATATACGTTTCAATGTACAAATGTTTGATTTTGTTTATATATAACCAGACTAAAATACATAAATGTACTAATTTGTTTTATATAATTATGTTTAATAAGCTTAAAATTTAAATGAATATTTACTTTATACAAAAATAAATAAACACAACTGAAACAAATTTAATTTTCTATTTCTATTTTTGTTTGTTTATCAAAAGCATAGGACAACATTTAATTAACTAATAGTATAATAATTTAATTAGTTTATTAATAAATTAGCATCAGTGACCTAAACAATTTCATCAATTTGATATTTTTCGAAACGGATATTTTTTCATATTTGATTATTATATTTTCAAAAAAGAATTTGCATAAACTTAATAATTTTAGTTATTAAAATTATTAAAACCAGTTGCATAACTTGTTCTTATCTTAATCAGAAGTTATTTACCCAATTAAATTATCAATTAAGTTGACAACTAAATATGTTTGTTAGGCTGACATTTTTTTAAGAACCAAACCTTAATGTGTTTTGTATGTATTTTGGTAAAAATTAATATAACTCTGTTTGTTATATAAATCCTTCTTCAGACTGCTTTTTTGCTAGCGAAATCAGTGTTATTTTTATCACAAAACTAATGGTTTTGAACCGAATAATATGTAACCTTGCATAACTAAAAATTCGTCAACACAAGCATGCAATGTGAATGGTCAAATTTTTACGCTGTGTTAAATCCTAAAACAAAAACTAAATCGCGTAACTGATTTGGCACTCCGAATGCGCCTTTAATCTACAATTTTAATCAGAAAATCGGAAGTAAGAACGTTGTATCTAGAGCAAAATTTTGCTGTAATAAAATTTGATATTTGCCACATATAATTTTCCAAGCTACTTTTGAAGTAATTTCCCTTGAATATATGTGTACTTTATTCATAATAAACTATATCATTTTATAATTTTAATAACATTTTTATAGACATGAATACGACAATTTATTATTCAAAATTTTAATGATAAAAGTTTGTAGTACCTACAAAAACCTAAATCTATTTTCGAGGGGTAGAAAAAAAACCTGGCTGAAACACCGTCAATGCATTCCTCATCCAAAATTCATTAGACAAACATTACGACATTACCACGTTATTACAAACTACGTCTAAAATATAATACATTGTAAGCATACAGGGTATTACACAAAAGTTCCCTAACTATCATATACCAAACTGTCTCAGTCCCCTAACGCGTTAATATATTCATGCACATAGGATGGAAAAACTCCGCATGCACCATTCGGCCGCAATAACGTGATTAAGACATCAAAAGTTAACTGCATACTTTAAGAACCCCCTGTAGACATGGACGCGCCAGTTAGTGTCAATAAATCGTTTCAATGCATTCACTATTTATAATATAAAAGGGTCCCAGTTTTGGGGATTCACTTTATAATATCTTTGCTAGTGGTTTTGGTTTTATATATATATGCAACTTTTGGGACACGTATCAGCCGCTGTTGGATACGAAGGGAAGAGGCGCACGCATTTGGTCTCTGATGGGATTCTAGAGGTCTCTATGGACACGGACAGCATAAGATCGAGGTAGGCTGGTGGGTATTATACTCAGCTGTCACAGACTCGATTATCCGGGCATTGTATAGAGCCGATGTGTTGTATATTCTGAAGATATTCTAACAATGGATGGTAGTTTTTTTTTCGTCTGGAATTTGCATTAATATAGATAGCGTATATACTTTGTGTATTTTATATGTAATATTTTTTCAACGTTAGTTTTAAATGTAAAATATATTTCAATTTTAAATTATAAGACCAACAATATAGAGTAGAATAACGACAAAACTGGTTGTTTGCAGGACAAGTAAATGACAACACTATTAAAAAAAATAAAATAAAAAAAATAAAATTTTATTGAAGATAAAAAAATATACTCCTAATATTTTCTTTAATATGCAATCAGATTTGTATTTATGGCTGATTACAAAATTGCAAATTGATTGTATTATATTTGTAAAGTAAATGAAGTCTAAATTCATAACTTCTAATTAAGATTTTTATTATTATCAATATAAAAACATAAAAATGTCTTTAACAAGTAACAAAACACAACCAGGAAGATAAAATATTGATAAACATTACAAGAATTAAAGCAATTAATATAAAAATTTTATAGTTCATGAATTTATGATAACGCTACATACATATAAAGTAAGGTAACAAGTATGAGCATATACAATTGTAATAATGTATGCCACAAATACATGTTTTATTCAAATACAACAAGCTTCATATATATGACTTTGTAGGTTATACAAACCTAGTTACAATGTTCGTGTTTTATATTATCTTTAATGATATGATCAACATTATTTCAGTACGCACATATATTCCATTTACTATTTACTCTGTGAACAAACCTATTCCTATTTGTTTTTACGGGGTACCATTTTTTTTCCTGTATTACAACAGTCAAAAATATCTAATTAATATTTATTTTGTTATTTAAAAAATTAACTAAACGATATTTTGTCATATTTGTACACATTGTATTTTGTTTATAAATAAATACATGTTTTCACTTTTTCTGTGTCATAATTAAAAGCTGCTTTGTTTTGTATTTTAAGTAAATGACATGCAAATTAGATAACAAAATGTTCTTGTTTACAAATGTGCTTTTTAAAATGTGGTTGCTAGTGTATAATTATGAATAAATAACAACAAAACGTATATTAGGTTTTATTTTTTTATAAATATTTATATATACATTTAAAACACTTTTATGAAATATATTAATGGGAACAAATTGTTATGTTCAAAGTTTTCACTAAACACATATCAAATTCTAAAAACAAAGCAGTTTAATAATAAAAAACTAAGCTACATATATAAAAATTTTCTTCAAGCATAGTTAGTTACTATATACAGCACTGATGGCAGCACAAAACATAACTACAACATCAAGTGTATTTAATCTGACATCTTCGGAGGTTATATTGTTAATATTTACATTGTTTATTTTCGCTTGAATTTTAATTTTATGATTGAAAATGTGTGAAGACGTGCAAGAAATGCAATGTACACCGTCAGATTTGTCAGAAACTGTATATTCGATTAAAGAAACATGGTCAAATGTATTTAATTTGACATGTCCGATGGCTATATTAAAAACTGTAAAGTCAAGTTAAGTTAATTGAAAATTGCATTGTTTATTTTTCCTTAAATTTGAATTTGGTTATTAAAAATATGTTAAAAAAATGCAAGAAATGCAATATATACCGCTCAGGGTGGTCAGAAATTGTATATTAGAACAACAGAAGATTAATTTGCGCAAATTACGTAACAAATATTAATAATTTATTAGTAAGGTTACGGTTACTTGGCATTTTAAATTTATTTTTAGTTTAATTTGCTCGGAATAGAAAGCTCTTTTTGTGTTTCGCCCAAATTTCTTGGCCTCGGCTACAAATATCTGAGCTTAAACACAATAATCATCGCTTTCTACGTCTCATAACATAATATAGTATTTTCATTTCACATGAAATAGAATATATTATCTAACAGGAGTAATTTATTTTAACAATATTGATAAAAAAATAAAGAAAGCAAAAATCAATTTTTACCTGGCTAACCTAACCTACCTTTGCTCTTGCATCAAATACTAGACGACCGAAATTTTATTTTACCTCAACGTACATAAAAACCCGTCGTCGGGCGTTGGTCGCGTCCTACATGCAGTTAAAATTGAAAAATTCCAAATTACATTTCCGATCGGCGGTGTGGCGCGGTACACATCACCGTTCGCACAGAACGAGCTCGTAAAGAAGTCACTCGATGACGGTTTCTTATCGGAACACACAGACACACACGCACATGAAGTCACGTGGTATTGGCGGGGGTGACAATTTCCTATTGACGGCGTCCGCAGCGTTCCAACGCCGCCGGAGGTTAGTTTGATGTTGACGTTTTTATAGTAATTGTGTCCAGTTGACAGACGTTTGCAACTATACAGAAAAAAAATTTAAATATCTATTTTATTTTAATTCGAACTACGGTCAGTCTCATAATGAACACTTTAAGTAAAGTTGACTTTAAGCTGAGCAAAAAGCATTGTTTTATTGATAATAACAAATAATTTTACTATAAAAAGTTTGAAAACTTGACAAAGAAGCATAATTTTATTGACAACAATAATAATTATGCTGGTAGTATTTGAAAACGATGCGTTTTCATTGACTTAAAGTCGACTTTTATGAAAGTATTTATTATGAAACCGGCAATTTATTTTAATACAAATTAGTTGGATAAAATTTATTATTTTAAATTAAAATAAATCGGCTTTAAGTTTAGTTTTGTATTAATATTTATTAATAATCGAAGTTTCGATGTACTCAAAGTCGATTATTAATAAATATTAATATAGAACTACAACCTCAAGTCATTTATTTTAATACATTGAGTTCTGAAAGATTTTTTACTATGTTATTTTAAATTAAGTTTGAATAAATTATTTAAAACAACAGATTATATAACACAGTAAAAAAAAATTTAAAACTCATTATATTAAAATAAAAAAGATTTTAATTGTGTTAAATTTTAATTAAAATTCTACGTTTAGATATGCTGAACGTATATCATCAGCAGGAAAAAATATACAAATGACATAAATAATAAACAAACAAAAACATAGAAACAAGTTACTAGGTAACAAATACTAGTAACTAAATTACAGGACACATGACAAAATTTAATAATCATTAAAGCTACATTTACACCAACGGTGTCATAGTGCCGGAGCGGTCCGGAACTTGGTTCCGGTACTCTTTTTTTTTTAGGAACGTGTTTTTATTTCTTGCTACTTTCTTGTTTTGATTATTGTCACGTAAATATAAAATAATGTACTTATGTATATATTTATACCATGCTTTGTGTTCAATTTATTATAATCATTTTGTTTTTGTTTCATCAATTACATTTTTTCGAAATATTAAATCTGAATTTTCACTCAAATTTCCAAAAGAAAAAAAAACACATATACTCGTAACACTCAATATTTATAATTAAAATAGAATAGTCTAAGTGTAGTTGATTTTATTTTATTATTATATTGTGTATTTACTAACAACAGTTGTAGTTTCAATATTTCCTGTAGTTTTTTTAGTTTTCCCGGTTCGATCTAATGATGAATAATCAATTAAATATATTTTATGAACAGTGTAGTTTTGGCTTTTATTGGTTTTCATAAACCTTCACACATTTTTTCATCACACAATATTTAATTGAATATGTAAATATCAACAATTATTGCGTTCTTATACCTTTATTGTTTACATGACACTACTGATTTACATTGAGATTTTAGTAGTAGCAATATAGCTACTATTGTATTCCTACTGTACTGTTACTGCTAAAACCACAGTGTAAATGTAGCTTAATGATTATTAAATTTTGTCGAGTGTTGCAGATATTATCAATGAAGAAGAATAGAAAAATTATATAACAAATGCAATTTGCTCTTAGACGTTGATATATATTCGACACAATTATGTATGTAGTTGTTTATTCACTTAAATAACAATCGCTTTTGCACATATATTTTCAATTACAAGAATACAAAACATTCACAGCAAGCCACGCTATACGTGCTCATGCCGCCATTGCAATACAATACTATCTGTGACCTTCGCGCTCAGACGCAACAAGGCCGGTACCGGCAGATATTCGCTTACTGCGTTATCGACAGAGATCATACATACAGGCAACGCCATCTCTTAACTAGAAGACATGTAATTCTCGACATCCTCCCACCTAAAGGGATAATGTATTATGCCTTTACAAAACAAACTTAATCTAATTATACTTAAAGTCAATACACTCGTCCACTTCTCAACACCTTTTTTCCACACGCACTGTTGTTCACGTTAGAAGTGTTGGGAGGTTCACAGGAATTCAGCTCCTCGTGGTCGTCATTCTCCAGAGGATACAATCTTTGGATCGGACGCAATAAGGTTCCATTGTTAGTTTTGACCCGCACTAACCGCACTTTGCCGTCTTTCCCGCGTATCAGTTCAACTACGCGACCTAATGGCCAATCCATTCGTTTACGACAATCCGCACCCACAAGCACTATGTCGTCACACGCGATTTCACGCGACACTTTGTTTTTACGCGATTGTTTTAACTGGCCCAAATACTCGTTTCTAAACCGATGACGTAAATCATTACGTAACTTTAGTCTATAGCGCACGCGACGATTTAAGTCTGCTGCTTCCACTGCATCGCAGTCAGGTACACCTGTCTCTCTGAGATCATGAAGAAACATATTTGGAGTTAGCGCAGCTAAGTCGGAAGGGTTGGATGTCAAATACGTTAGTGGTCGTGAGTTAACCACAGCTTCACAGTCGCATAGAATAGTTAGTAGTTCTTCGTAAGAAATGCAAGCTTTTCCTAGTACTCTCCTCAATATTCGTTTAACTAGCTGTATAAGTCGCTCCCACCATCCGCCCCACCAGGCCGCTGTGGGCGGGTTGAACTTCCAAGATATTCTCCTGGCTGTACTATAGTCAGCGATAACTTTCCAGTCAAGTTTCTGAAAGGAATTATCCGCTCCTACAAAATTAGTTCCGTTATCACTATACATGATCGCTGGCCTTCCTCGTCTACCGACAAATCTTCTTAAAGCCTGTAAGAAGCTATCCGTGGACAAAGAAGTCACCGCTTCCAAGTGTATTGCTCGATACACGGCACAAGTGAATAGTACTATCCACGTCTTTTGTCCTCCTCGTAAATGCAGAGGCCCTGCTAAATCTACCCCTGTAATTTCAAAAGCAGTAGCATCTCGCACTCTATCGTTGGGTAAGGGTGGTGAAATAGCATCGAAATTTCCAACTCTATGTCTCGCGCAAAACGTACATTTATTGAGTACCGATTTTATAGCCCTTCTTCCAGCAATAATCCAATACTTTTCTCTTAGGCAAACCAATACAGTTTGTACACCAGCATGACATAAGTTTAAATGTGTTTCCCGAATCAATCGTTCTACCATGACATGTTTTGTTGGCAGCAACATAGGAAATCTAAAAGATTCGGAATCTTCCCTGTTAGCAACAGGTGTTCTCACTTTGAGAACTCCCTCACTATCTTTTAGTACATTGAGGGTTGCAATTCGTTTATCATCAACACCACAAAAAACTTCTTTTTGTACAAGACGAATTATCTTTCTTTCTGCCATATCTATTTCTTCAACAGATAAGGTATCCAGTCGTTTCTTCTTTGGATTACAGCAATTATTCTTAAATCGATAGATCCAAGCAATCATTCTTATTATCTGTGTATACTTAGAAAAATATCTACAGTACCACATTGATTTGTCAGTCACTAAGGCCGTTACAATTGTTTTCCTCATTTCCCTCTTGATTTCGTTCTCATCTAGAACTGGATTCGCTTTAGGCCACTCTTCTGTTGGTTTGTATAACCAATTGGGTCCCTCCCACCATCTAGATTGGAGTAAGTGCCTCGGCGAACATCCCCTTGACGGTAAATCTGCTGGATTTGAGTCACCCGGTATGTGAAACCAGTTTTCCTTAGGCGTTAGTGTTCGTATCTCTTCTGTGCGATTCCACACAAATGTGGCCCATTTATCTTCCCGTTGTATCCATGAAATAACTGTACTAGAGTCACTCCAAAAATAACTCTCTATATTGTTTATACTCAAGGATCTTTTAACGCTGTCATATAAACGGGCACCAATTGTAGCCGCTAACAACTCTAACCGAGGAATGGTTAGTTGTTTCAAAGGTGCGACTCTGGACTTTGCTTGTACTAAGTGTATTTCTACACAACTTTCTGTTTCTTTTTTATTCTTCCTTTCACCTGGATCAGTGATGCCTAGTGTTTCCAATTTCCATAGATGCTCCAATGAGACATTCTTTGCAAACAGCGAAAGCGCAGTCATCGTGGTATTCTTCTTTACTTTGATGTCTGCTGCCTCTCCTAACAAGGTCCAACCGAGTAGCGTTTGCATAGCTACTACTCCGCATTGCAAATCTACCTTGTGCCCTGTTAGTAGTTTACCTGCTACATCTGCTCCTAGGAGCAGCTCAACCTGGTCTGATTTCCCAATATCTGTCAACAAGATGTTGTGCTTCGACAACTCTTGACGCCAGTTTCCACTTCGAATAGCTGGAATGTGACTACAGATAGACGGTTGATCTAACACAGCTATTTTACTCTTATATTTCCCGTCCAAACTTGACACTGTTATTTCATAACGTTTGTGTGCCTGTGGAGATGAACTTGAACCACCGAATAATGTGTGTACAAGGTTCTCCTCGCCTTTGCACGGATACATAAGTGCCTCTGCTGTGCCCTTTAAAATGTAGGATCGTTGTGACCCTGTGTCCACGATAGCTCGAACCTCTTTTACGTTAAGGCCATTACTCAGTTTGACTCTTAAGGTTTGTAAAAATACTGTCGTCTCGGTGTGATTAGCCAGATTGCTATCCGTTTCTATCGTTTCTGTAGTGCTATGTTTTGCGTTATTGCCAATATCTTCAGTTTTCTGTTTTTTGTTAATTGGCAATTCGGCACACATCAACACTACGTGTTTACCACCACATACTTGACATTTTAAACGTTCGCGACATTTTTTACTTAGATGCCCTACCTTTAGACATATAAAGCATGCATTTCTTACCGTTAGAGTTTTCCTTTTATCTACGATACTCATCTTTTGTGCCTTGAAGCAATCTTCACTTCGGTGTGACCCATCACAGAAAATACATTTGATTGTGCTAGCATTTATTAACCCAGCTGCTGTTGGTGTTCTTTCTTGAGTGATTTTCGCTCTTATTCTATTAGTTTTGTTGTTCGATGATGAAATTCCAAACCCTTCGACCGCCAATGCGATTCGTTGCTCAGCCTCTACTTCTGCCCTCAAGAATCTCAGAAGACTGTGCACCCGTTCGGTTGCTGTGACGCCTTCTCCTTCATTCAGCTTTGGGGAACGCTGCCAGACGCGCAGTAGTTCCTCCGGCAGACATGACTCGACCAGTGGAAGCAGCATGGCGGCACATTTGTCCGTTGTGACACCCAATGTCTCTAAGGCCCTCAATTGGGTCTCCAGTTTATCATACAAAGAACACAAACCAATTTTTTCATTAGCTACAGTATTATGCAAAACCAACTTAAGTAATTCTCTTACATATACCTCAATAAGAAGATCATCACGTCCGAACCTGTCCCGCAAACTCTCAATCACCTTGCTGTAGTTTTCTTTTGTTGGCGGGAAACTTTCCACTAGTTCGCACGCCCTTGTGTTCTCGGTGATAGCTTGTAGTAAATATTGAAATTTGTCTTCAAGCGCGATGTCTTCGTCGTTGTGTATTTTCTGGAACTGACTCCAGAATGGCAGCCACTCACGTATGTCACCACTGAATTTTTTAAGTTCAATAGTAGGTAACTTGAACTTTCTTGTTGCTCCGTTGCTCTGTGTACTTACTGAACGAATTGACTGGCTTCGGTTAGATGTGACGTCATCAGTTTGATGCAGCCTTTCATATTTCACTTCAAGTTTACGGTATCTATCAGAATATACCCCAACCCCGTCCATTTCTGCAATAAGTTCCTCTTCGGTTGCATCATCATTTACCAGAAAGTCGTAGATTCCACTGTTCAGTCGCTGTATAGCTTCATGTTTCTCTTGGAAAGCTCGCCACTTTGCGATTACATCGTCTTGATCTGCTTCAGGATCATTCAGCAAATCTTCAATCGTATTTGCTGCTCTCGTGAATGTAGCACGCATTGCTTTTCGCGATCTTTTATCTCGATCCATGTTCACAAAACACTTTGTAACAGTCAATAATGTTTCAACGTATCTACTACAGTAACGTATACTTTACGTACGATATTAAATTTGAAAATCTTGGTTCTATTAAAACAATACAGTAATATTACGTAATACTGATATACTCACATTCACTGTATTAACTAACAGTAATGTCTCAAAATTCATATATTACGCGTTCACTATTACACCGCACTGTTTTACTGCGAAACACACAGCGCCATAACCAACGATTTTCCACGTGCAAAATGCCGATACAAAAACACACACAATCCGTCCTGTCACGGTCGCCAGATGATATATATTCGACACAATTATGTATGTAGTTGTTTATTCACTTAAATAACAATCGCTTTTGCACATATATTTTCAATTACAAGAATACAAAACATTCACAGCAAGCCACGCTATACGTGCTCATGCCGCCATTGCAATACAATACTATCTGTGACCTTCGCGCTCAGACGCAACAAGGCCGGTACCGGCAGATATTCGCTTACTGCGTTATCGACAGAGATCATACATACAGGCAACGCCATCTCTTAACTAGAAGACATGTAATTCTCGACAGACGTTTCACCTAATTATGTTTATATGTTTGAAAATTATCTACTTTTCTAGATAAAACAAGAAAATTATTCTAAAAAAAAAATGCCAGTATAGTTTTGCAGGATTTATCAAACTAGAAACTAAAAATAAATTTTGACATTTATGATTAATAAAAAACAAAAAGTTATTTTTAGCGACTTAATGAAACCGTTAGCAAAAAATTTCTGATCCTTGAAACGTAAACAAAGTTAATTGAAATATAATGAAAAAACATCAATATTTCAAGCAGAAAAATGTTGTTTTCGTACAAGATTAAATCGAAAATTATTGCGTAATAAATCTAAATATCATTAATAAATCAACAAAATGAAAATATTCCTTTATCTTTTTTGCTTTTTGGGTCATAAGATATAATAAATTAATTTTAATATCATTTTTTTTTTATTATAATTATATTTTATAGCATAATTGTCAAATTAGCTGTATATTCCGAAATAAAATCGTTGTTGTAATTTATACCAAGGAATAAGAATACAGGTTTATGTGTTACTATTAAGTCGTGAGTTTATGAAGTTATATTACATTTATGTAAACTACACACATTTTAAACATTTTTTGGTATAACTATAACTACGATTTTAGTTTGAAATACATAACTGATTGAGAAATAGCATCAGATATTAAATAATAATAAAAAACAATATAGTTTATTATATGCTCAAGTAAAACTTTAGATATATAAAATATTTAATACGAAATTATTTAAAATAAAAAAGTCAAATACTTTTTCAAGTAGTTAAACGTAAAATAATCGTAAAAAACCCATCAAACTAAGAAAATATTACACCACATATTTTCCGACAAAAAGAACTCTCTGCATAGTTCAAAATGAGGTTAGGTATTTCGCGTGTCGTTGATTATCCAAGGGAATGTGCACCAACCCCATAGAGCAGTGATCTTCAAACTTTAATCACTCGAGAAACTCTTTGAAAAAGTTATATTTTCCACGGAACTTTTTTCAATTTCTCTTTACAATATGCCTTGCAATAAAACAATTAATTATTAAGAACGAATAGATCACTGGTAGTAACTTTCTTGTTTTTGTTGCTGTTATTTCAGTAGGTTTCAGTAAACTGCTCATTTGTTATTACAAATGTATGTGCAACAATGAGAAAGTTACTAAAACCTACTGGATTATCAGTAACAAAAACTAGAAAGTTTCCTAATGTTACTTAGATGGATTTGTAGCTTTTAAGTATTCAGGATTCTGCGAAAAACCGTTTGAAGACCACTGTCATAAAAAGTCAGTCACCTCTTGTGCAGGGGTGTGTAGCCCCGTTCGGAGTATTATACGACAATAATAGACTGTTACCTAAGCATTTCACATTTCAATTATATTTTATACGATGTTGCATCCGTTCGTAAGGGTAGACAAGTATACGACTCGACTGTTGTGCGCAGGAATTCATCTGTGAATGTGTTAGACGGACAATGAGACAATGGGTCCGTGTTTGGTAGTTTAGGGTGTTGGGTCTGTAGCCGGTTTATTTTCGAAAAGTAGGGATGAATTTCATGTAAGGTAATAGAAGAATAAATAATGGAATAGATGTTTTATTTTAATTTGAATAAATACATATTATTTTAAGATATGCAAATTTATTTATTTTTTTATTTTTAATATGCATACACAATCACGCAATATATCCTTAAGGATACAAGCAGAAATGAGTGATTGTGGATGTATTCAAAAGTTAGTTTCCGTCTAACATTCTTATTCACAGTAAACAACTTTCGCTTTATTCACATTTACGATATCTTTAGAACAATCGAGTCAAAGACGATTCCATAGATGAATTTGTATGTATGTAAAATTTTGTTTCAATATTTATTTTGTGCTAGATATTTAAATTAAACAATTATTGGAAACTAAATTTTAGTAAAAAAGTAATTAATAATTAAAATTGATCAAATCATTGATCAATATTTTAGAAAATAAATTGAATAGAATGTAATTTAATTAAATAATTAAATCAACCGAATCCTGCTGAAAATCATTTATTTTTGGATAAAACAACTACAATTTTAGAAAAATTATCTTTGAATGTTTTTTTGGAAAGCCTATATAAGCAAGAAAATTCATAATTCTTTTGGTTACAAAAATTTTCTTATAAAATTTACTATCTATATTCTATAGTATTGCATCAACGTGTATATATTTAAAAAAAAAAATTAATCCCATTATATTAACACATTTTATAGCCATTCCAGTATAGCCAGCATATACTAATCATGTTAGACATTTATTTAAAACAGTATTTCAGTGAAACGGGTAAGCCCAGGCACCATGCTATAGAACTATGCTTGTATATTCAAAGCCATGCATATGTGCGGTCTGGCACTGAAGATATAATACAGGGAGAAGCAGAGAAAGAGACGTAATCTGGTATGCCATCTAGTGGATTGCGTCCAACAAACTAACATTAGTTTCTGAGCTGTATCGTGAAATGAGGACCTCACTGGAATAATGACGAATAATAATAATTCATTAAAAGGCAGAAAAATGCAAAATAGTACATTAACTTAAGTCATTCTAAAGAAATATACATATATAAACAAGTATAATCAACACAGTCAAAAATCTTTCACAACTCATTGTATTAAAATGAAACGACTTTTGGTTTTAGTTCTGTATTCATATTTGTTAATATTCGACGAGCTCATTAGGAAAAAAGGCAACAAATGACATTTATAGTAAATAAACAGAACATAGAAACAAGTTACTAGGTAACGAAATAAGTAACTAGATTATGAAATATATAAATTTTTAATTAAAGGAAGTCAAATTTTATTTTAATCAGTATTTTTACACTGTTATCTTTTTTTTTTTATAAATTTCTATTGTTTCTCTTAGTGCTTTCACATTGATTGATGTTATCTTTCTCTTTATAGATTTTTATTGCTTCTCTTTCGTCGAAACGTCGATTATTAATAAATATTAATATAGAATTAGAATCTGAAGCCGTTTTATTTCAACTACTCCTATAATCAATTATTATCTTGAATATTATATGGCAATATTACAAATATTCTCTTGAAATTAATTTACCTTATGTTGGCAAGAAATTTTAAATTATATAATTATATATATATATTTTTTTATTTCAAGATATTTTATTACTGTAAGCAATTTGTTGTACCATGTTGAACCAACATTATAAAGTAAATTTTTTGCCACATTTAGGGCCGGTATTTTAAATCTGTTAAAATTATTCAGTAGTTGGTTAAATTAAATACTTGAATAAAATGACACATTTTCTTTATTTTGTATACTGGTTACATTAACAAGTTGTTAAATCTATATTTTATCTTTGAATTTGAAACCTATTTAATTTAAAATTCGGTTAGTAATTTATGCGTTTAACCAGAACACAAAATACCGGCTCTTAATCTACATAATTATCATCAGTTCCCGTAATTCCTAGGTGGAACATAGGGGCTATATGCTTGCGAAACCGAACATATAGTTTCTTAATAATTTTTAGTTGCATTGTCAATGGTGTAGGTCGTTAGCCCACAGCCAAGCAAGGGACCTACAGGTTATCTCATGCTATAGCTATTCTCATTTGAAAATATTGGACCCGATTATTTCTAATTTTTAAACAGTATCTCAAAATATGTAAACTGGTGTATTTGCCACTATTCCAATGTGGTACTCAAATATTCCCATCTATTGTAGCGATGGATATAGACACGTCAGTTGAGTTATTCACAATAATGGAAGCAAACATCAACAACTACTGTGCATAACTATGACTATAACCCGATACCGATGATGCCGTGTTGCGATATATAACTGCCGGGGCGAGGGCAAATGAATGTTTTTTGAAGTAAAGTTGCTGTTAGTCTGGATGTCTGCCCCCTCGGATTGTTGTACTGGAGAATTGATTTTACTAACATAATTTATAAATTTTGCGAGCAAGTTTAACTAATCAGCTAAAGTAACTTCAAGTACAATTGAAACGATATTATTTATAGGTTATTACAATTATTAATTATTACAATTATTGAAATCCGTCTATTAATTAAAATTTGCAGAATTTTATTGATGCTAAATTATTAGGCTTTAACATAGTTCAAAATATTTCAGAACTCATTACATTAAAATAAAAAAGCTTTAAGATTAAGTTCTGTATTATATATTTTATTTAAAATTTTACGTTTTGATATACTCATTCCATATGAATACTAACATGTGTGTAGTGGAAAACTTGGTAGAAAAAACAGTGCGATTACGTTACTTGTATTTGAAATAAACAACTATTAAATGAAATTAATTCTGAAAAACTGGCGTAGTCACCTGTAGTCTAACGGGCAAGGCGTTCGATTAGAGATCGAGTGGTTGCGGGTTTGATTTCCGACGACGGAATTTTTTCATTTAATATTTTAACTTTAATTATTAAATATAAACTTTTGTAATAAAATAAGTACAAGAAAATGTTTAAAAACACAGCAAATTTCAAATACTTTACTGTACTAGTATCTGCACTGTTTATCTGTACACTCAGTTCTTTAAAAATGCGGACAAAACGACGCTCAAGCGTCGCGTCGCACCCGAAAACAATAATAGTTAAGTGTCAGTGAATTATGCATTTCAACAACGCGTTCAGTCGAGTGGAATTTAAGAGATACTTTTTGCGTCGTTACCGTCAACCGAGCTCGGGCATTCGGTAGAAAGCTTCGTGGACAAACCGCCTGGGTGTAAATGAGCCGCTGATGTATATCTGACGTATAAATCTAAAAGAATACTTTTGCATTTGACCGTTGTGCAACCCGTATTTCGAAATCAGTTGCTGTAATGCTGTAAATACAGGTAATAACTCCCTCCATTGTATCCGTGCAACTAGATTGTTGCAAATTTATTAGACGGGAAATAAATGTAATGCAGGATAATCGTTGCTGCTTTTGTGTTTTATAAGGGGATTTTTTTTTTGGTGCTAGGATAATGAAACAACACAAGTGGTTGCACTGAGCAATTAATTGGCTTAGAGCGAGAACTACAATATTTCTTATTTGTTTTTTAAAAAGTTTTATTTATCTCATATTTTATATAAATGATTTTAGATTTAGTATATCTTGAATGTTGATGAACCGAAAATAGATTGCCTAGATAGGAATGTTTGGATACCTGCTTAAAAAAAAGCATTTATAAATATATTGGCCTGATTATGTGGGTGTTCGTTCGTTAAGTTTGTATGGGCGTTTAACATGTAATTTCGATAAATTGCGATATACTACTTTCTTGAGTAAAATTCGAAGAAATACTTAGAATACTTTTCGATAGGGCATAAAAGGTTCTATTATTTGGTTTTAGTTTTAATTTGCTAGCATGTGCCGTTTGGGCGCTAGAATTTTTTTTTTGGATTTTTTGGTTTTTATTTTTTTTCTCAAAAACTATGAGGTGTAAGAAAATGAGGTGTAAGAAAAAAAATTAAAAACTGAATTTTTGAAAATTTGACAAGGGGGGACCCTTGGGATTTTTTCAAAATAAGACTTTTTCAAAATTTGCTCAAAAAAATCTGAAAAATTCAATAAAATAGAGAAAAAAATTAGCTACACAATAGCTAAGTAACTTTTTAAAATTTAGCTTCCTTTAATTAATCTAGTTACTTATTTTGTTACCCAGTAACTTGTTCCTATGTTCTGTTTATTTATTGTATTATGTCATTTATATTTTTTCTGTCGATGTACATTGAGTACGTCGAAACGTCAATTTTTTAATTACTTTTTTATGTTTTTTGTTTTTTAATTACTTTAATTTCAATAACATAAACAAACAAACAAAAACATTAAAAATATATAACACGGATACTGTTAAAATAATAATCTAATTACATTGTTATATTCTGCATAATAAAAATAAACATTTTATATCTAGATCTTATGAATACAACCATATTAATAAAAAAAGAAACATCAAAGAAAAAAAATACGGTAACAAATATTAGAAGGAAAAGGTAATTAATCACTATTTAAAATTAAATTACATTTCGGTAGATCTATGCATGTGCTAATGAGAAATATTTCCATATTTACGTAATAAATTTACGAGAATATATACATAGTTAACTGTGTTTAATATCTACTGAATTATATTAAAAAAATACTCAAGAGTATATAGTCACTTGATTTTTACGTATGATATTAACATAAATTAAACTAATTTATTTAGTCGGTATCAACGATAATTTAACAAACAATTATTATATTTAAATACCATAGATATATTTTGAATGTATTTATTACAGGACTTACAGATGTGAACCAAATTGATCCATTAATTTGACAATTTCGCTAAAATAAAAACATTTCTCCTCTAATATAGTAAAAATATATTATTTCTAACGTCTAACTATGGAAAAATATTTAATAGGTTCTTGTAAATGATATATAACATGAAAGGAAAAAAAAAGCGTTAATAGTAGGATATTTATCTTAACAGATGTTTGCGTGCGTATGATGTAAGAAAAGCGTCAGAAGAATCAAGCAATGATGTTTTTACGTTTTCATGCTTTGCTTCAGCGACAGGGTCTAATAACATAGACACGCAAAACTTTCTTTCCCTGTTCACTTGCCATAGATAAGGATAATATTATATCTAGACGGTGTATGGGAGGTTGTTTTATATCTACCTGTATTTTATATTTACTTCTTGTTTTGTAGTCTCTGCAACTCGAGAAACTTGCATTGCGCAATATTAATTGTATAATTCTCTCTTTCTTCTTAACATTCAGCTGAAAAACTCATATATAATGAAGTATATTTTTGCAGTTCATTCATAGTACGTTTACAGGGTTTTCTTTGTATTAACTGTTGTGTTTGTTTATTTAAAACGTGTTTATTTTTTTAATATTTAGAAATAAACTTAATAATTAATATTACAGTTACGAGTAGCAGTATCACCTTTTTCCTGACTAAATAAATTAAAATTTATAATAATGATAATAATAATTTTTATTACCTAACAGAAAAATATATTCCAATTATAGGGTAACTTTATAAAACAATAAAAAATAAATAATGAAAATATTGAAAAAATATGCGTTTTAACATAAAAATGTTAATAATAGTATTAATTACATGGGTCCTAAGCGACCCTACAAATTTCGTTGGCCTTGAATTTATAACAGTTTGCGGAACAGTATCATGTAAACGTACAATTATTGCGCAATGCCATATTCTTGGTTCGTATACTTTATTAATAATTTTGAGTGATACTGTTAATGGTACAAATAGGTATGTAACATAATGAAGTCTACTCAACATTGTTCAACTAAGATTTGTAACAAAATGTGTATGTGTGTGTTTAGAATATTTGAATTTGTATACGAATATTTGGTATTGAATTCATGATCTACTTCGATTAATAATCAAAATATATTACTGAAGTTAAATAATTCTATATTATAAATTTAATTTTTCTTTTTAATACTAAATTTAAAACATACCACTTTTTATTTATGCAGATATTAGTTTAATCCAAGAAATTAAATTTATTCAAGTGCATTAATAAATTTTTACTTTAATTAGTAAATAATAAAAATAATTATTATTACTTTTTTAATTTAATTTGAAATTTTACCCATCTAACGGATCTACGCCATTTTCATTACTTAATGTATTAACACTTCAAATATAAATAATGCACGTGGAAATCACGAATTTTTCGTTAAAAAGTCAATTAAAATCATTTGTTTATCTTCAAAAATAAAAGTTTTAAGCCTACCTTTTTTCCGTGGATATTTAAAACCAAGCACTTTTTCTCGATACTACGATTTAATAAAAAAATACTACTCGGTCATAAAAATGTTTTATTATTCTTCGTGTTTGTATATAATTACTGTTATTGTTTATATTCTGTTTTAGTTTGATTTTAGGTAAGGTTAGGTGGGTCATATATTTTTGTTGATGCTGCTGCGTCTAGTTGTTGTTGTTTATCTCTGGTTCTTTCTCTCGCACAGTTGTCCTTCTGCTCGATTCATCCCTTTTTCGAAGACTTTTTTCCCTGTCTGTTACGTGTTAACACCGTTGCGGTGACATACCTATCTTAACTTCACTTTTTCGGTTTTGTTTCTTGCTGTCTTTCTTTGTCCCCGCTGCGGGGCTCTTGGTTCTCTGTGTGTTGTTGTTTCGGTTCGTGCGTTTGTTTACGCAAGAAAAGGTTGTTCCTGTTCCGTTTCTTTTTCTCCGGTTCCCCGGTTTTTTCCGTTTCTTTATTTATTTTTGCTACCTTCAAATAGGGCCCTTGCAGGCAATTTAATTTATTCTTGGGATATTGTCGAATACGATGGGTATGTTTTAAAGAAATCAGATTCGATATATGTAAAATATTGTAGGTATTTTTCGTTACTTTTTCGTTGCAGATAAAAAATAAAAGAGAAGTTTCTGTATATTATTGTGAACAAATTTATATAAAAAAAATATATAAAAATTGTATTTATTTTTAAAATATATATAAATTGTTTTCGATATTTTGTAAATTATATTAAAGTATGAAATCTTCCAACATATTGGCTCGTACCACAAACTCATTAGTTCATTTGTTCAGTCCTGCTCTTATGATCGGTTTTAGTTAAAACCGATTTTAAAATCGAACAATTTGAAATGAATATAAATTATGAAACAAATTATTATTTTTAATACTAAAAGCTGTAACTTTTCCGTGAAAAATTTGTATAAAGAAATGTAAAAATAAACACTCAATTGTATTATAAAAATTAGAAGATAAATTTTTATTGTACAATTTCAGCTGTTACGCAAAATATTTTATTTTCCGATAACACAATATGACAAAATAAAAAAAAATAACTTTCAAAATGGTTTTTATATACTTTAAACTAATACTAGAAATAACATTTTAATTTAAATTCTGGTTTAAGCTCAATGCGAACCAGAAATCTTTGAGATCCGCGTTCAACATGCTACCACTGGCCTATGGCTATCCGTGAATTTACCATTTAATATTTATTTGTTTGAATTAATATCCAAAAGGCATAATTGCCTTTGATAACGTAATATTAATATTATGATAGGCTTGAAGGAAAAGTAACTTATATACTGCAACATTCTACAAAAAAAATAAAACGAAACAAGTCAAAATGAATTTCGAAAAGTAAACTCTTATACCATAGGATAAGAACGAAAGGCAGGCAGCTAACCGTTTCAAATAATAATAAATCTCAGCTTGGCCGAGACTGTTACGTAGTCTCATTATTAAAAAGGCTACGGAATGAATCACCGCGCACGGCCTTAAAGCTAAAGGCACCATAGTCTTGTTCTATCACTTGTAATCTCTCTTTTTGGTCTGGGGCGCCTCCTAATCTGGTCAGTGCAACTCATCCAGCACCTCCCCACCCCGCACCACCTCCCTCGAAAACCCTAACCTACCCCTAACTTCCGAGTCGCAAAACTAAGACGTACATTACGGCTAGCAAACTCCGAAGGGGAGATAGTGTTATATATGACCGGGTATTTTCTTTTGACACTTATCTGCTTGATCTTTCGCGCAATTTTGTTAGAGATGTGTGTGTGTGTGTGTATGTCTGTAAGAGGAAGACATTGACACCAATCAACGCACGCTAGATTACAGTGCGTCAAATTACTGTCGTTGTCGAATAATAAAAAGTAATTTACAGGAAGTCGGAGAAGATATTCTTTGATGAAATGACGTATAAGACCGTAGAGGTTAGGTTGCTATTCAATTTTGGTAAATTGAAAATTGAGGAAATTGAATTTTTATATTAATACTATTAGTAAATTTTTGTTTTACTTTTTTTATTAATTTTGTGAGAGGGAAAAAATATTTTTTTTTTTTTGTAATTTTAATTTAGCATATGTATTCTCAAAATAAAATATGGATATGTTATATTTAGTTTCAGTATAATTTTAATTTAAATAAAATTATACAGAACTTAATTCTAAAACTGTTTAATTGTAATATAATGACTTTTTTACTATGTTAAAATTAACTATTTTAAAAATATTACTGTTTTCTGTTTTTACAGAAAGAAATTTATAATTTATTTTGTATTATATTTGTAAATAATCTTAGAATTTTATTATTTTCAGATTTTAGCATTCACAAAATATACTAAAAATTTAATACGAGTATAAAGAAAAACGAATATGATATTCTAATATACTGGAATTTGAATTTTTTTTTACTATTTTATACTTTAAATCTTCTGTAATTTTCTATTTTCAGTCGAAAAACCAACAAAATGAGTTCTTGTAACGCGATGAGATATAAGAATTTAGTGGCACTAAAACGAAAAGTCGTATAATTTGAAATTTTTTTGAGATACGTAAGATTTATTGTAGTGTCACGTGAAAAATAGAAGAAAGATATAATAGCGTTTAACCTACTCTGCCGAATTTAAATTAAGTTAAATCTAAAGTGGAAATAATATGATTTGATTTACGAATAAAAGTTTTGTGTAATAAATGTTCTCATATAAAAAAAATTAATAATTTCTCTAATATTTAATTGTTTTTTCTCATCTATTAGATAAAACATCTTATGAAATTAATTTTTTTTTTAATTTGTCGAATATTTATCTATTCTTAAAATAAAAAAGCTTTAGGTTTTATTTGTGTTAAATTTTTAATTAATATTTGATGTTTTGTTATACTGCACAAATGACATAAATAATAAAGAAACAAAACACAAAAACAAGTTACTAGGTATCAAAATACAAGTAACTAGATTATAAAATTTATAATTTATTAATTAAAGGATGGCAGATTTTATTTTATTTTAATATAATGAGTTCTGAAAGATTTTTTACTATATTTTGTCTATTCCTGTTTGGTTATTTGTTCTACAGTGTTCGATTTTGTTTGTCTATGTCAGACCACTAGTTTTACACTCAAATACAGTGGAATATGTACTATATGTATGTTATGTAATGTAACATAAACAGCAATAATAAATTTTGATATCAAAATGAAATAAACAAAGATAGATAATAAAATAAATATAATTTTGCAGGTTATGGTGTAAATTGTGAATTTAGATAAATATTCGGTTATAGGTATGCTGTTCAATTATTTATCTAAACTTTATTTGAAATAACAAATTGATTTCAGTTAATTTGTATGTAGATAAAATAACTAATATTATTGAAAATATTATCTAATTAATAGATAAATTATCTAAAATTTAGTTATTTAATTTGAATAAAATAAGACAGCAATTTTTTTTTTATTTAATATTCACGAGTTATTAAATGAAGTATTTTTTAAATCTTATCATAAATGTAAATAACAATTTTAATACAATTAAATAATGTGATAAGTGTCACAAAACCTTTGCAGAACTAAATTATTAATTATGTTTTACAAATGAAGTTAACCTTAAATTTTATTAAGACCTAATCCGTAAAGATAACGTCACTATCTTGACTTCATCTTTACGTTCATTTGTCAAAAACAAAGCATGCGAAAATAACAATTGCAAGTTAACATTAGTAACAGAATCGCACACAGTAAAACAATATCAGATATTTCACAAACGCAAAACTCGACGGACGCGACATATATTTCATTTTTCAAAACCTGTACAAATACATACAATGAATAAAGAAAATTAAAAACATGATATTTATTATACGGGCGATAGAGACTGGAGATTAAAAAGCACCGTAATGCATAATTCTCGTACAAAATTCTTTCGTGTTTGAATGCAATAAAAATGGCAGTTTGAGGTGATATGAACTGGGGGATAGCTGTCGCCGCATATGACATTTCGTAATAAAAAGACCAGTTCATGTAAGGTCTCGGGGATACAGTTTGTTTTGAAATCATAAAAGTGGACGACGGTTAAATCGTGATAGCTGAAATCTTTTGTTATTAAAAAAATGTCCTCTATTTTTGAAATATTATATCTTAAATGAAATTTTATTGTAATATTTAATATCGCGTTTGTTTTTAATACTCTAGTTGTATGAGTGGATTTTTTGAAGTAGATAAGTTTTGAAATAAGTTATTTTCGTGCATATTTTGTAAGTTTTTTAATAATAGGTATATTTATAAAATGATTAAGGGGAGGTTCTCATCTAGCAGCCCAAAAAACGGCCTAACTTTGGAATTTTTTTCCGCGATTATGGAAGCGCGCTGAAAAAAACGGGTTGGGGATTTGGAATGCTTGTACAATGGACTTTATTTTCGAAAATTTCTGTCACAAATAAAACAAAATGGCGGCCGTGAGGCCTAATTGAACAGGCCCATGTCAGCGAGGATGGTGACCATCGTACTGTCTCAGCATCAATCTGAAATCAAAAAAGGACAACAGGGTCATAAAGTTGAATACATTTGAGGGAGCATAGACCTATAAAATTGAAAAATTGTTTGTTTGAACTATTTTTTATGGGCCTCTGAAGTGGAAAAAAAAGGCCGAAAAATCGACCTAAAAGTTCATGATAGTGCCAAAAAGTCAAAACTTGTTTTTTTTTCAAGTTTTTTAGGTCTATGCTCCCTCAAATGTATTCAACTTTATGACCCTGTTGTCCTTTTTTGATTTCAGATTGATGCTGAGACAGTACGATGGTCACCATCCTCGCTGACATGGGCCTGTTCAATTAGGCCTCACGGCCGCCATTTTGTTTTATTTGTGACAGAAATTTTCGAAAATAAAGTCCATTGTACAAGCATTCCGAATCCCCAACCCGTTTTTTTCAGCGCGCTTCCATAATCGCGGAAAAAAATTCCAAAGTTAGGCCGTTTTTTGGGCTGCTAGATGAGAACCTCCCCTTAAGGCTGTTATGTGTAAAAATTCAATAAATTTCTTTTGTTTTCTTTTTAGGTTACAAACCTTAGTCTTTGAATATTTCAATAAAATGAAATTTTTTTAAACAAGTACTATTTAAATATTTTTAGAGACGTCTAGAGACAGGGTACATTTTGTTTTTAAATATTGATTTCATTTTTAAACAGATACTTTAGCAAATTATTTTTACAGGACTAAGTATAGATTTTTGTTTATTAAAATAATACAAATTTTTCTTTTGTAATTCAATTAATCTATTTTGAGTTAATATCGAAGTATTTTATAATTTATTTTTTAATTGTACCTAAAAATGAGTATGTTATTATTAGTAAATTTTGTCTCTTACAAGAGAAATCTAAAACTAAATGTCAATTTATACGTATATTTTTATAAACTATTGTCTGAATAAGAATTTTTGGTGGAAACAAATTTCTGCATGAACGGAATGAGTTTGTGCCACACCGTTATGAGCAGATGTCGTGATTGTGTATATGTATATTTTTTAAAAGCCAAATAATAATTTAGGTTATTACACTAAAAATGTATTTAATTAATACATAAATTAATGTGATTCTTATCAGCTATTAGCTAAATTGTAAATTTTAAATACGTTGCTTTCAACAAAATTATACGAAAAGGGAAATTTATATATGCATCTAAAGGAAGGATAACTACCTAAATTTAAGTTTTACACTTTTGTTCTTAAATATTTTTGAAAGCCTTAGTTTTTAATATTTTTTTAATATATAGTCAATATATTTTTTACTAAAATATATTTTATTTAAGAATTTGCGACAATTCAGACAAAAAAAGCAATTAAACTATTTTTTCCCTAAAACTGGAAATTTAACATAGTAAAAAAAATCTTTCAGAACTCATATTAAAATAAAAAACCTTAGGTTTTTAGTTCTGAATTATTTAAATTAAAAATAATGCAGAATTAAAACCTAAAGCTTTTTTATTTTAAAAGGTTTTTAAATTCATCGTTAATATTATAACATCCAAAGATGCAGGCCAGTATTATTTATATCAAATATTTAATAATAACCTTAGACATGATTGAAGTGCGCGGTGATATTTTATCACTCGAATAAATTGCCGTGCTAAATTTAATCTATTCACATAGTAAAGGTCGAACGACTCCAGTCAAGTCGGGAGTCGATTTGTACGGATCGACTCATTTCGCGGCGCGATAGACTAACTATTCGGATGACAAAGGCCATGCAAAGGTTTAAGAACGGCATTGCTGCTCGGTCGCTATGGCAACAGGCGTAAGGACAGGGTATTTATTTGGTTAATTGATGAGAGGTTTTGGTTTGGTCTGAACCTCGACGCCGTGCCCGCAATGGTGTGAGAATGGCTTGAGGAGAGATCTCGTCCTTCGTCCCAGCAAAGGAGAAATGCTGGAGAAGAGATCCGTTTGTGTGTTTCTTTAGGTCGTTTGTGGGCCGATTCTTGGTTGGGTTTAATTAAGTGGAAATTTGCATTTGTTGCGCGAAATTCTACCACAATTTTTGAGTTTTAATACTCGATAAGAGAGTATATTTGTTACTGCTTAGAAACATCGCATACTTTGAGGATTTATAATTTGATAATATTTTGTCGTATTTTTTTAATACTTTACCATAAATTTTATTCGTTTCATTAAATTATTACAAATATTTGAATATAATGATATTTATTGCAATTATATGTTAAAACACAAAACTGCATTAGTGGAAAATAATACAAATATAAATTTAAAAAAAAATGTATAACATAAAAATATAAATGAACAACAATATAATAATAAGATTTAATTGCATTAAAGAAACAACTGAAACACACAATTCTGCTATTTCAAGTATATTTTATTAAATAGACGTTTCATTCTAGGAACTAGGACATCTTTAGCTACAATCTTATTTTTATTTAATACAATATTTTTTATACAATGCTTTTAATAACACGTATTTTTTGCGAATATGTTAAAATCACTGGCTTACATTAAACCAGCAATAATCCTGTATTTATTTATTGCTTTATTTTAAGTTTCTTGCTTAAGTAATTTTTTCTTGTACAGTTGACATCACTGTAAAAAATAAAACCACAAGATTATCTGGGGCACTAAATAAACCTATCTTAAAAATTTCATTAAAATAATTTCAAAAAATAAAAATATTGCAGACACCGTTCCGAACACCATACCACTTTTCCTTACTGTCAAACTGCTAGGAAATTTAAAATTCTGAAATCTAAATGTTTGTACATTTTATAGTAGTTATGCAAAAAAAATCATATTCATAATTAATAAAAAGATCAATCATTTCTGATATTTGTTAAAAAAAATTATTGTTAGCATACGGCTTTCTAATTGAATTGAAAATAAAATATGAAGAATTCCTAATACAAAACTTTTCAAATAAAACACGAATATCCTTACATTATTAACAACTTCCAACATACTTTTCCATTTTCCAATACATCTCTAAACTTTCATAAAAAAAATCTAGCGTCTAATTAATAATGAAACCCAACATCAGAACATCAGAATTTCATCCAAGTATATGTAGGCTTCAGCACAGTTCCTATCAATACCCAATAGAATCCCACATAGAGCAATCCGGCTAGTCGCATCGTCTCGCAGACGAAATTAACGACATTTGCCGGGGAAACGATTCGCTCCGCTAGAAACTTCGCCAATTCCACACGGAGGGGGGCAAACATATGTATATCGGCAGTGCGAACGAGATAAAACGACGATCGGGCATTAATTCACTACACTCTACCCGGCTTAATTCTCAGATAATAGATTCAATAGCGTTTTGCGCTCGCGTACTTGATTATAACAGATAGAAAGGTCTTTCTCTTCTTGATCGGTATATGCATGTGTGCTATTGGAGCAGACGATAGGGAAATGGAAATAGGAGCAAGGTCTATATGTATATGGTCTTCCGGCAGTTCTATTATGTGCTATATCAACTGGAAAAATATTGGTTACTGATTATTAGTTCAATGTATCGACACGTATTTTTACACATGGTTGCGTCGATGTTTACGGCTGAAAGTTTTTTAGGTTATGATACGCTATTGCTGTTAGCTATGTGCTTTTTATTTGTGATGTTTTTTTAGCTTTTGCAACGGCTTTGATGACTTTTCTAGTTTATATGTAAATATAAATAAACTGTCACGTTTACTGATATATTTTTTTGCAATTAATAAAATGTAACGGTAGAAAACCCTCATTGTATTAAAATACTCCTAAAAAGGCTTTAAGTGAAAATTATGTATTATTTTTATTAAAATTCGATTTTTCAATTCATTAAATGTAAATTATGATCCATGTTTAATGATACTATATCTATATAGCCATTTTTTTTAATAAATATATTTTTTAAGACATTTTATAACATTATAATATATATTTGAAACATCACGAAACATAGTAACACAACTAAAAATAAATAATAAAAATCTATTTTCTAATCTATATCTAGTTATATAATGAACTTATTTATTTTAATTTGTCAAAAAGTATTAAATATTAATCAAAAACTCATTATACGTTAAGTATTATTTTCTTCATTTATTTCAATTTGAATGAGTGTTTTCTTTTCATTTGACATAAATTTGTTATTGAATATGATGAATTTGAGAAAATATAACAATTTTGTATCAAAGTAATAACACTCATTTATGAAAAATTAATAAAAATTTTAATAACATTTGACTGTGTGATACATTTTTAGTAATATTTTTTTTCGAATAAATAAGAAATTACGATTAAAAAAGGTTTGAAACAAATATTTTGTATTTTTAACTTAAAATTTATATAGGGGCTTTAAGCATCATTCTAAAACTTTTTTTACAAGTAACTTTTTTCAACAGTTTTACAAATAATTTAAGTTTTTTCATAGTTTAATTTGAGATATATCGAAAGTGATATCAATATTTTCAAAAAACAAAAAATATATATATTTTTTTCAATATAATGCAGATTTTTTGGTGGACACTGTATAATAACTATATTATTTAATAAGAAAAAATTCTATAATTTTCAATTCCATTTTTTAATTTAGCAAATCGTCAAATATTTCATAGAAGTTACGAGCATATGAAATTTTTATTATTTTATCTAAGCGCCAGTAATGCAAGAAGTAGCCGTATATCTAAAAATACAATTTGTTCTATTTCTTAATGACCAAAGTCACTTTGACGTAAAAGTTAGTTCTATACGATGCGTCAAAAGATCGTTGGAAGGTTGTTTCTCGGCAGACGAGAACTGGGCTGCAATTGTAGCGGTTGTTTTGCGGCCAAAAACCGGAGGAAAATGTTCGCGGAAAAGCGGACTGCTGTCAAACAAAGCGGTTTAGAAAATGGAAAAAAAAGAAGAAAGACGGCAGTCGAACATTGACATTTGTACAACGGTTCCAATGTACACTGATTCCTTTCTTCATTTGTTTCAGTTTATTTGTTGGATATCTTGTTGAATTTGTGCTAACGACAATATAAATCTTTCTCAGACATTATTTTTTACTCTTTCAAGAGATAGTTGTCTTTTTTAATATAATTTATTGGTTTGTTGAGAATTATTTGTTTTGACATTAGTCTAAGTATTAGGAATTTGTGTGATAAGTGATAATACGATGTTTATTATTTATCACAATTGTTTTAGAATTTTTTTATAAAAACACGTTCTATTAAAATACAGTAAATCGTTTTTGTTAGAAACAATGCTATTTAGTTTTATTAAAAATTTATATTAAGTATACTTAGACTTTTATTTTGATATTTACAAACCTACAAAGCATGATTGATTATTTTATTTTTGTAACACTACACTTTTTTACGAACGAATGTTGAATATTTTTATAATTGGTTTCAATACAATGTAACCGTTATAAGAGCAGTATTAAACACTAAAAAACCGAACTTGTAATATCAGTCAATATTTTTAATATTATATATTTATCCAATTCCTATTAAAAAAAATGATATGAAATTTTTATTAGGCTAGTAATATTAACTTCGTTTAGAATTTAATAAGGAAAGAAGTCAAAGTGAAGCAAGGTAAGAAGTAACTTTATCAAACGGTAGATACTGCAATTTTAGAATTACCTATTTATACTTCTTGCAAAATAACCCAACCCCCATTTCTAAACATGCCATTTTCTTCTCATCCTGTTATTCCCTTTAAACCAGCGCAAGCGCAAAGGAATATATATATATATATATATATATATATATATATATATATATATATATATAAATGCAGAGTGTGTTCGCGATAGTTTAAGTTGAAACAACGGAATTCCCGGAACGTTATTACTTGGCAAGAACGCATTCAGTCTCGCATCAATTGTAAGCAAATGCGTACATACGAAACTTGTACTGTTACTGGTAGATACTGAATAGTACTAACATCGTAGTATTCGGTCCGTATACAAACTGTTGTACCATTCCTGTCTCCTCTTCCTATTTTATTAGATGCACCGGGAGTTAAATCGTTTCGTTCCGGTATTTGGGTATTCGCTACCCGAATCCCTGGTTCACTTGGATGCGTAATAAAAAAATGGATACGTCACTGGGTTTTATTATACGTAGTGTGTGTTAGATGTGGCTGTACGTAAGGTTCAGCAGATGGAAAATGTTTAGGTTTGAATACATATGAGTATTGTTTTATTAATCTTACGTGAGAAATATGATAAATTCTATATTGTTAAATGATTTTTTTTTTATTTAACTATTTGTTAATTTTATATTAAAAACAATTTTAAAGCTTTGGATGAGATGGATAAATTTGCTAGTTTCGAATACAGGATAGCAGTTAGGTTTCAATTTTAAGAAATTGCAGTTTTTAAATGCGGAAAAGTAATTAAATGAAATACTTATTTAAAAAATTTTTTTGACAGTAAATATTGAAAAAACCATGTAATATAGTTCAAGCATTATAGATATACTTCCAAATGTATTACCGTGGTAATATTATAAAATTTGCAAATTTTTTCTGTACTATTTACTGGTAATTCGTATCTATTATTAATATTTAAACACAAATTTTATGTTTTTGTTAAAGGGTTTTGAGCATTGGGTACATTATATACTTATGTTTCTTAGATCACTGTTTAAGATTTAAATTTTATTATATAATTTGTTACTTATGATGGAAGCTTAGTTTTCGAATTATGTATTATTTTTATTTTAATTACATTTTGTTATTTAGGAAATTTATTATTTATTTACACATAAATATATTATTCATATCATCATAAAAAAGTATTTTGTTTTTTTCCCAAAACTTTCATTTAACGTAAATTTTCTACTATCACAGGTATTACTAGATTTAAACTCAATTTGTCTTCACAACGAAATAAAACAATATATTCTGTTATTTGATCCATGAATATTTCATTAGATTGTAACTTTACTCCAAAGTAAAAGCAGTGAAAAAATGCATTGCTTAAACTACTCTAATAAAACTAGTTTTCCAATTTCCACCCCTTGGAAATATTCCAAGGTATCAATAAAAAAATCCCTCTTCAACGCAAAGGGCGCGCACTTAGAAGAATGCCTAGCAATTTTTTTCTCGCTGCGCGCAGAACCCTACACTTCATCATACGTGGAAGATAACAATTGCTTTTACAGAATGCAGCCATGTAGAAATAGGATTTCAAATACCTACAAAAGTTTCTAAGTCGTATGATGGCGTTTCCCCGCAGCTCACACGTTTTTGATAAATAGAAGGTATTTTTCTATAAGTTCGCCCCCTCACTATTGTTGAGATGGTGCAAGTGACAGATCGATATTGAATGTAATTTTCGTTTTCTTTGATCGTTTATTGGTTATTGTATTTCCGAGTTATTTATTTCTATTTTAGGTTACGATGACAAAGATGTAAAAATAGGAAATGTATTATTTTTATTAAAAATAAATATGCCGACTATGCTAAAGTTAATATATTTTACTTAAGAACTATTTAGAAGATGTTTGAAGAGAAAATAATGCAAATATTGCATTTTCTGGTAATTGATATAAATTGAACAAAATTGCCTTATTTATGGAAACTGTTCACAAAAATATTTAAATTAAAAAAATATTGGTTATTTCTAATTGTATATAATTATTAACAATATTTTCTTTTTGTTTCAGGTGAGTTTTACTTTGTCTTATCGTTATAAATATTAAAGTTATGGTAAGTTTTCTTAAAAATTCTTCATTAAGATTTTATAAACAAGAAAAATATTTTGACATGTTAAATTACTTTGAATTTTTTTATAAGAATTATTTAATTACAAAGCTTTTCGACTTTTTCGTATAAATAAAATTGTTATATCTGCAATTATTAATGAGAAAATTTAAATAATTTACTTAATTAATGAATCAGTCGATATGTATTTAAAAATTTATTGAGTTTAATTTATTAAATTTATTTAATTTATTTAAGGATTGTTCGCGTAGAATATGTTCGTTCTCAAACTTTTATTTTTATTAGTTGCTAAATCCTCTAATTTCTGATTACTAACGTAATAATAAACACTGGCCTTAGGCGAGTACCTTAAAGTATCGAAGTGATTTTTAGACATAATGTGCAAATGGAATAGTATATTATTTCTAAAACTATACAATAGCAAAAATATAAAAATTTGCTGCGAGGTGAATGATAATTTCAATTTTATAATTGCAGGATATTTTATCAACTTCATGAAATTCTTTATTATTATTTAAAACATTTGTGACTGGTTAAAAATTATGAGGTTTGATTTCATAACTCACAGTTGTGTGTGGAAAATATAACTTAATAAAATATGCATATATTATAAATATATTATTCAACAGAGGAAAAAACAAACAATCATTTATATTATTGTATTGGCATAATTTATTGTAAATGTTTATATTTTGCAAGCATAGATAAAAATTATAAATTTTAAAGAAACCATTAACTAGTAAGTAAAATTTTGAATTGAAAAATGATTTTTTTTTTAATAAAGCCGAAAAGATAATATGAAGTTTGCGCAAAAATATTCTGTTATTTTATACACATAAGGAAAAATCCAGGAAAATATATCTCGAAACAAAGTAAAAACATTTTCTTGTCATATTCTCGTCAATATTCTAAAAACAGAACGCAACGCAACGTTTTGATATAGCCCGAAAGAAGAAATCTCAAACTCGGGCGGCAGCACAGCGCCGCGCCGCGCCGCATACGAAGGTAAAAAGTAATTTTCTTGCTTGACTAGATATCTCTCTCTGTATCATCCGCATTTCGCCTTGAAATCTCACGGTTCACTTGCTTTATTTAAATACATGGAACGACCCGATATCGTGTGTCTTGCACACGTCCTTTTCGTGTCCATACACACATATCTGGGTCCTGGGCTCTGAGCCTGGCCATCCGCTGATATCGTCCTACGTATATATATTTCTATATCGTCAGCACAGTTTCAATCTGAATCTCTGTGTTGGGGGTCAACGGTTTTCTCTGTCTCTGTCTTGCTTCAAAATCATGTAAAATCGCAAGGATAACTGTCGGTTCTGTATGTATTTGGTTTGCATGAAGATTATCTAGAATTTGTATGATTCCAAAAAATATGTTTGATTTATTTATTTCAATACTTGAAAATATGAAGATAAAAAATAAATGTGCATGTAGATGAAATTACTAATGTAATAAAAATATCATCTAATTAAATAGATGAATTATTTAATATTTAGTCATTAAAATTAATGAAGAAAAACATACTTTCAAAGTTATCTTTTTTTAATCATAGTAATGAAATATAATACAAAAAAAACTTTATATATATTCAGCATTAGTTTCATAATGGGGGTAGAGAAATTTCATCATGCGACTTTATGTTTAAATGGCAGTATATCGTGTAAATAAATTCAAATAAGTTCAAGAAATTTAAGACATGCAAATTTATTGTAAAAACATTGTTAGTTTTTTTAGGATATTATTCCGAAAATCTTTTTAAAAAAAAATGATTTATTACGTACGGTACCGTTTTTTATTTTTTACTTTCCTAATGGCAAATGCAAATAAAAATGAAATTAAGAATCTTTTGTTATTTGTTCGTATTCACTGTCAACTTTGGTGTTTACTTTAATTCATATACCGCAATATTCTAAAAATAATTTTAATATTGATTAACTTCAGTTATTTTTAATTTTGCTTTATGAAAATTTAAGAAATTTATCAAAATTTAATTAAGTTTTTATTTAAATTATTTAATAATTAAGTTTTATACTTTATGCGCGTATATCTTTTAATTAGATTTTTAGTATATTTTTATATACAAAGCTTATTTTTATCATAAAAATTCATAAATTTATTTGAAATTAAATGCATTAAGCTTTGTCGTCTTTATATAATACTAATTAATGTATTCGTAATTAATTTTATTTTAATAAAATTTGAAAGTCATTATAATCTTTAATATATATATATATATATATATATATATATATATATATATATATATATATATATATATATATATATATACATACATACATATATTTGTAATTTAGTTGTTTATCTAAAAAAATAAAATTATATAACACATTTAATTCGAGAGTAGATGTGTAAACAAATAAAAAATAATAAAAATAATGAAGGGATTTTAATAAAATTGTGAAACTTAAAACCAAGTATTTTAATAAAAACACTAATAAAAACAAACAAAAAATAATAATTTTTTATTTGTTTATACGTTATACAAATTATTCGCCGAGTACCAACAGCATCTTTAATTGATGTTATCAAGAGTAGATAATTATGTTTGGTGAATTCCATTTAATGTAATTTAACATTTATTAAATGCACTTATCGTGCACTTTAATGAAATGTAAAAATATATATTTTATTTAAAATAGATATTACACTACATTAAACTTAAACGTGTACCTTTATTAGACAAAATACAAAACAAATGACAAGTAAATAAAACTTAAAGCTATATTTCATATTTAATAAAAATGTATGATTTATAATCTTTCATTATAACTATTATTTTATAGAAGAATTAAGTAAACAAATGCAGGTATATAAACATAAAATTTAAAAAATAAAATTAGCAATAAAAATCAATCATAAAATTTATTTATTTTCATATTTAAAATCACGCAATAAAATATGAAGACAGTCCTTCCATTATCCTGCGCGATATAAAATTTTAATATTCACTGACCTGATTTTTGTCGCAAGCGTAACTTCTACGCGGACAGGGCAAAGGCATATACCGTCAAAAAAAAAGCAAGAATACACAAAACGCCAGCGAAAAGCAGCCAGCAAAGTGTCAATATTTTAAAACAATTTACAATACGGCAGCGGGGGCTTGAAATATTCACGATCAAATTTGGAAACGGTCGCTTGCATAAATTGATGTCCAATATACAACAAGCATAGTGACTGTATCGGTCGTTCGTTGTTGATAAAAGATGGCGGAGGGTGGGGTAAACTACTCCCTCCCGCCATCGAAATTTGAAATGAAATATCAGATTGATTGAAAAGTAGGTCGTATTATTTTTAAGATTACACTGATTTCCTTTATTATTAATAATAATATTATTTTTCTGAAAATGTTTGTAATGAGCTTAAGTAGTATTTGTGTATTCATAAGGTAATATTGATTATGGAATAAAATTATTATGAGTGGTAAATGGAGAATTATTAAAATAGTAAAAAGTTTTAGAACTCATTATATTATGTTGAAAACTTTGATTATTTTGGAAAATTATTATTATGAGATGAATATGTAAAATAAAATATATAAAGTAAGATATTAATTTATCCAGAACAGCAATTTTTATGTAATGTACATTTATTTTACTTAAAATTAAAATGCTTTATATTTCGGTTCTGTATATTTTAGTTAAAATTCGACGTTTTGATATACTGCACGTTTATCATTATCCATCAGGAAAATATAATATACAAATGACATAAATGATAAAACGTAGAAACAAGTTACTACACTACTACACCAAATACAAGTAACTAGATTACAAAATTTATATTTTATTAATTAAAGAAAGCCAGATTTTATTTAAAATTTTATTTGATACTTATTAAATTTTCGATACTATGTTATCCTCTTCAGAATAAAATGCTTATAAAAACTAATTTTAATTTCTCAGATTTTTAAGTAGTTCTGATTTTAATTGTGTGTTTTTTTTAATTTTTAGTCATTCATTTTTGAAACATATCATTTACAAGTCAAAAAACATCTTTTAATTAATAATTAAATTTTAGAAATTTTAATGCTTTAAATTGAAATTAATTATGAATACAAAATACGAGTTTATTAATTTATTTATTAATTAAAAATTGCACAATTCCTTTATAATATTCTAATTAATAGTAAATGTAAACATTACTTATATTTAACATAGTAAAAAAATCTGTCAGAACTCATTATATTAAAATAAAAAGCTTTAGGATTAAGTTCTGCATAAATTTTAATTAAAAATCAACGTTTCGATATACTTTACGTATATCATAATCAAGAAAAATTATTATTTGTATAATTTTTCCTTATGATATACGTAAAGTAAAATTTATACAGAACTTAATCCTAAAGTTTTTTTTATTTTATTACTTATGTATTATTATTCTAAAGTCATTTTATTGTGGTTAAAAAATAAATATACAATTTTTAAACATATTAAAAAATATTTAGATCTTTTATCATACATACATACGGGGCAGCGTACACACATTCAAATAGCATCATTAATGTTCGCTTATTTTATTATTCAAATTGTACAAAATTTGCAAAGTAAATGCAACCACACTCGTTTGTTGATTCTATATTATAAAACAACGATAACTAGGATCTTTATATAGTACCAGCACAAATACTACCAGAACACCCGCAACCTGTATTCTCAAATGAGAAGGGAGCACTTTGCTTTTAAATTGTATCCGTTTGTTTATTTAAAACAGCGAAATTATTATCTTCCTAGCCATTTCCATATTTTCATTATCACCCGTTAACTGGTTCCGGTTCTGTGATCTTCCTTTCGCATGTTACCCGCTATGTTAATGAACCGGTAATATTAATTTCAATCTGCTTGAAAACATTGGATTGCAATTTTAGGAAAAGTTAAGTTAGATTTATTCCGAAAAGAAATTTGGAAATCGAATGATTATTTTATTAGTATCGATATGTTTTGATATACCTACTAGATGCTTTTAATAAAGCGTTTAATTATTGAATACGAAATGATATGTGCTGAATTTATAATTTACTTTTGAATGGGAAAATTTATTGACAGTTCGAATTGTATTTGTCAATATTATTGGATTGAATTGTTGAACTGACAGATTGTCGTTTCATGCAATTATCAGTGTTAATTAACCCAAATTACTATTTTAAAGTTTTTGTTCTATTATTTGCTTTGTTTAATTATTGTTAGTTTAATACTTTCCAATTTGATAATTTACATAATACGAATGTTATAAATGAATTTTGTATAAAACATTTGCAAAACTATGTACCATTAAATAAATGTTTTGTAACTAAAAGTTTTAACAAAGTTGTAAATTAATAAAATATGTACTACAAATGGGACAATTTTCTATCTTATTTTTAATATATTTAATTTATTTAAGTTTTACATAAAACTTTCATCGCCAATAACTCGAAATCCAAACAAGATATTAAAATTATGTAAAAAGCAGAAAATAGATATATCAGTTGACTATATTTTGACTTAAACTAGATACTAAGTCGTCTTACAGTATAGGCGTTACGACGTTTTAAAATATTTTTTTGATAATTATTATTATTAGATAATATTTTAGTTTCAGATTTCAAATACATTGTGATTACGTAATAAATTTATGTTTGCTGTCTTTTTACTATATAATGGCCTATATTATCTATTATCTATCATAATATTATTGAAAATATTTTAAAAATAATGGTAGTATATTTTATTAAAAATAATCATGTTGAAAGACATAACGATCAGACGAAAAAAGTTTCAAAGAAACGTAGAAAAACGAATTTTTCTCATAATTGTCGCTTTTTTTAATATCGCACTTCATAAATTCTGTCACGGCTGTAAATTTATTTGCCGAATACCGTTCGCGATAATAAAATTCTAATATAGAAACTTTTATTAAGGTTAATTCAGAATGAATTATCTATCGCATTATGATAATGGGTTCATGACCATTGTCACACTTAATTCACGGTGTGCTCGCCAGTGGTGTTGCGCGGAGCAAGGGGGCGCCAACTAGAATCTAGAAACCGAGTTATGTTCGTTTAGGACAAAAGTCCGCAGATGCCATATGATATATGTATTCTCTCACTGCGGGTAGAATTTTACGTTTATGCTAGACCATCTGTCTCCTCGCGCACAAACTGAAAATTATTTGTTACACTTTTTATTTTTTTGAAGATTATTTGTGGGCTGGCACAATGATTCATTTCGCCAACAAAGTTTTGAATGAATATAAAGTTTAATTGTATTATCTGCTAGATAGGAGTAGCTGTATATTTTTTAATTAACTATGGTTGTATAGTTTTATTTCATTTTATGTAACTATTCGGTTCACACCTGTAAGGCCTGTTAGAGTTACAGTATATTTTGTTTTTTAACTACAATATCAAGTGTATTTAATCTGACATTTTCGGCGGTTATATTAAAAACTATTACGTCAAGTTAAGTTAAGTTAAGTTAATGGACAATTGGATTGTTTATTTTAACTTGAATTTTAATTTGATTATTGAAAATGTGTGAAGAAGTACAAGAAATGTAAAGTGCACCGTTAGATTTATCAGAAAATACATATTCGACCAAAGAAACACGGTCAAGTTTATTTAATTTGACATCTCTGACGAACTTATTTAAAATTATTAAGTCAAATTAAGTTAATTGATAATTACGTTGTTTATTTTTGATTGAATTTGAATTTAATTATTGAAAATGTGTGAAGAAGTGCAAGAAGTATACCACCTAGGGTGGTCAGAAATTGTATATTCGGCCAAAGAATGATTATTTTTCACAAATCACGTAACACAAATAATAATAATAATAATAATAATAATATTTATTTTGCATAATACCATAAATACAGTTTTGCTTCGTCATATACAATATACACAATATACATGTTTGCAATAATTATAATAAATTTAATATAAATATATATATATATATATATATATATATATATATATATATTATATAAATATACATACTATTCTATAACTGGTATGTATTTTTATTTATTGTTAGTTTAGTTTCCTTTAGAGCCGCTTGAAAAAAAAAATTGCATGTGACTTTTTTATCGCTTTCTACTTCTTGTAATATAATACTAGTATACTATTAATTTCTAATAAATTATTATATTTTGCAAAATAATTACATATTTTATTAGGTATTTTATATATGTATCATATATTCCTAAGTTCATTAATTTATTTTTTTAAGTAGTTGAGGTTTTGCGACACACTATATATATTCAACGTAATTTAACAAGTTTTAATAATACGAGTATAATCAAACATCAAACGTTAACGTAAACACAGATATTTACTTTAAAGTTTTTTTATTGTATGTAATTAAATCATCTAAAAGCAATGGAGAATAAACGTTTGTAGCCAAGGGTGTATACCAATTGCACACGGCGTTTGGGTTTAAATTCCTTACCGAAATTTTGCATAGCCAAATTGCACACTGGTCATAAACAGATTAAGGGATTAAGATTTCAACCTAAAACCAGGTAGAATCGAAAATAGTTCGTCCTTAGAACGTACCACAAACGCCTGCAAATCTTTTCACGCACATTTTCCTAAAACCTATAACCTAACCTACCCTAAGCCAAAAGTGTCGTAAAAATATGCTATAGAATAAACGAACGCTCACTGAAAAAACTACCTGCGTAAGAGTTCAAGATCCTTAAAAACCGATTATCCTTTTGGGTCATTCAGCGGTTGACCGGTGTGCAATTCTGTTACTCAAACTCAAATTTGGGATTTATGACATCGGTGTGCAATTTACCTGCTCCGGTAGCCAATATGCATCAAAATTCTCTTGTCATATATTTTTTCCACGTTATTCATTTGAATGAAGCAACATTGAGCGCATGCGCGCACTTGTGTGTGCATGTATGAAAACAAAACAATGTATCGAATGAATAATTTTCCAATCAATCGTAAAAATGCATGAAACCGGAGCAGAGCGTCATATATTAGCAAAATACATCACAATGATTGACACATGAGCTCGACCCTTCCCTACTCCGATAGGGGTCGGGTCCGGGTGTCAACCCCGAAAAACAGGGTCAGCCGTACCACACTACGGCCTGCACATTGTTCATCAACAGGCGAATGTGTTGTGCTTGTTAGATTTGGTCAGATCTAAAAGATTTTGGAATGATATAAGTAAGGAAATTAGTACAATAAAAAATATTTGACACTATTTGGTGTTCCGAAAATAGTGTAAAAATTAAACTAGGAGAAAATGTCAAAAAAAAAAAAAATTCTGGTGTTAATAATAAATAGAATTCTAACATTTTCAACAACGCTATTGTAAAATGTAATTTATATACAAAATTAATATTTTACACAAAAAATATATTACTCTGAAAAATATATTACTTTAAAATCAACGTTTTTATTTTAATTCATAAGTAAATATATTTTTTTATATACAAAATTGATTTGTTTTTATATAATTATTTAAAATAAATAATAGTAAGTTAGAGTATAACTATTTTGAAAATTTTGTATGAAATTATTTAATATTTGGTTTGGAAATACAGTTTTTCTGGAAGAAATTGGAGTGAAAAATTATTAATAATTTTCATTTCAAATATTCATTTCATTTCAGAAAATTTATAAGAAGGTTTTAAAATAATTATACTACAAATTATTGTTATACTTATATTTTTATTAAAGAATTTATTTCTATTATAAAAACCCAGTTTTACAGATCAAAAGTATATTTACTTTTGAATTAATAGTAAAAACGTTGATTTTTAAAAAATAATGCAATGGTTTTTATTAAACGATATATTTAGTGAAAACATATCAATTTCTATTATAAATCGTCGAAACCGAGAACTTTTATTCTGCACCTAACACCGTTTGTTGTAATGCCAGCACAAAGCAAAACGTATTTACATGAAATTACCGATTTCGGCAGCAAATCGGCCCGAAATTACATGCGCATTTTCGATAGCGTATTTCGATTCTACCAACGCGTTGTATTTGCCGAACGATTCACGCCTATTCACGCCATATGTCACCGGGACTGGACTGTTAATTCGTCCCCCCGGGCTGCCGGAGTTCCGCGCAACGCCGTGAGGGAGTGGGGTTGGGATCACCGCATGCGGGCAAAAGGAATATACCGAACGAAATGGCCAACGCCTGATGCATCTTCAACCGTATGGCTGTGTGTGGTTGGGCTCGGTCAGATTTGGCTTTAATGGTGTACGGTTGTCTTTGATTTGCCCTACTGGTGGGTAAATGGTGATATATTGTTTTTTGTGTGCCTGATATGAAAAGAACATCTGGTCAGATGGTCACTTGATTTTGAAAAATATTAAATATATTGAATTGTTTTTTTTTTTTTAAGAATGTAAGTGACAATAGGGTGTTAATGAAACACATAGTCATGAGTTATTTCAATTAATACAAAGAGTTGAATTAATTGTAAAATTATACAATAGGTCCTTTTGTTTATTTAAAATATGGCAAAAATGTTGCTAAAGATAATTTCTTATTGATTATAAATAATTAATGACTTTATCTTTTCGTATATGTAACAAAATTAATAATAATGTAATAGTATATTATTTAATTAACATGTAATTTTAATTACTTTTGATAATAAAAAGTAATAATTATATGTAATGATACTACAGTACTATACTTTTAATATACTTAATGTCAAATTTACCACTATGGTGATATTGTAAAATATTTTTTCGGTATTATTAAACGATCAATTATTAACTATTTAAGAGGTTCAAACTATCTTTATTATTATTTAATAGAAATAGAAAAAATATAATCATGAAATATAAATAATTGTTTTCGAAATATTATATTTCAATTCGATAATACTCGTATAATAAAAATTTAAATTTTCAAAAGCCTAAATACTCAAATCTATCCAGGTTATATATCACAACCAGAAAAAGTTTGTAAAAATAACGTACTATCCGTAACTCCAATTCTTGTTTCGTTATCATTATTATGAAACAAAAAAAAAGCATCTCCATTTCACTGAATAATAAAAAATCATATTACACCTCCACCTCTAACTAATCTTCCATCTCTTTCCAGATCTATTCCACTGTATGTGCACTATTTTCTATCTCGTTTCCAGGCATTACTCCCGTTCGCTGTGCAAATGCAACATGCGATTCGATGTTGTTTCTCATCACCTACTGAGATTACGAGCAAAATGCAACCGAGGCCGAGGCTTTGAGAACATGCAGTATGTTTCTGGGTGTTTCGCTAACATTTCATTTGAGGATTTTCCGAAAAAATATGCGACAGCAAAGACACTAAACGTTAATAATGGAATACCATGCATTTTTACATGCTTGTGTTTGGTTAGGTGCGGTAAATGTAAAAGTACATACATTGGAGGCTCTGTGTTGTTTGCTGATAGTTTTCGTTGTTTTATTTTCCCGGGATATTATATTAATTTTATAGTCGTATATTGTGTGTGTGTGGTATAATCTTGTAGAGGTTAAAATATGGTCGATGTTTTTCATTTTAAAATAGGAATGTATTCATATTTAATGGTATAGTTTTGGAAATATATTGTTATTTAAATAATGTAGTAGAAAGTTATTTTGATTAATGTTTGAATGCACATAATATTACCTAAAATATCTCCTTTTTTGTATTAGTTAAAGTATCCGGAGTTTCTCTGGTTCAGATGCTATAAATATTAGCTTGATTCATTAGTTATGCTACTTTAATTTACTTTATTATCAATTTATTGTATTTATAATACTAAAATAAGTTCAACGTTCCATGCTATAAAAAAATTCGTCTGGACAATAATTCATCTGTTTATAATTTTTCCGTAGGAAATCTTATTTCCCTTTCGGTAATTTTCCGCGCACGGCGGGTAAAAGATTTATATAATTAGGCGAGTACGCATGCAACAGCCACAAAGAGCACAAAAGCTTTAGCCACCGTATTTCTCTGCCGTCTTCAGTCGCCGCCAAAGTCGGACGGGTTGTGCGCGGTCGATTGAACCGCCTCTCGCCGCCAACTAAATCACATGCAGCCGCTAGAAAAATTAGTGTTTCGCGTGCGAATGGGTTTTTGTTCTCGACGATTCCGTCCGACAGAATAGAAAAAATTTAAAGCTGTTTGGGGGTGAAAGCAAAGCGACTGTTCAGCAAAAGGATTACGACGTGTAAGCTAATGTATATTCTTGCTTGCAAGTTGTAATGTGGGGTGCAAAAAATGTCTGTACTTGCAGTATATTTTTATGTAATGTATTTTATCTTTCTTAAAACATTATGAACATAGCTCATTATAGTAAGTATTTATCTATTTTTCTTTATATTATAATATAGTTTATTATGCAACTACTCTATATTATATCATTTGTATATATTTATTTAGAAAATTTTCTGTTAAACTGCTTTTTTTAAATAAATAAATAATGTATGGCGTTGAGTTTCTGTATAAGATATAGTACATATTAAATAGAGAGAATAGAATAATAGGATATATATATATATATATATATATATATATATATATATATATATAATAGAGACGAGAAAAAAAATTATTTTATCTCACGTCAATTCTTTGGATTCAAAAGTTTTATATTGTAAAAGTAGATGTTAGTCAGTTAAAATTATTCGGCCAACTTGAGCGAATGTCTAATGAACGTAAAAGAATATATGTGAGTATTGTAGAAAGTATACGTTTGCACATGGACATCTGATGAAGAAATGCGGCGGTATGATTGAGAATCATTTTATCATAAGCATCATAAACGTGGATGTAGCAAAAGTTGTTTATTAGAATAGGAATGTTTGGCGGAAGCTGGTATCTACATAATGGAGGAAGTTTGTGCCTTATGAGTACATGGCGTAATTGTGTATGTATATATCTCGAACTTAATATAATCCAATATGTAACTGATGGAATTCTAAACTGTTCTGTAGCGTTACAGAATATATTATTTTCATTTATTAGATAAATGATATAATATTTAGTAACGCTACATTTGTTCAGAATTTTAACGTAGAATTTTTGTTTGTTTATAATATATAAAAAATACTATTAAAAGTATTTATTTTATTAAATAATATTCACATAATAATAAAAAGCTTCAGGATTAAGTTTTGTATATATTTTATTTAAATATCGACGTTTCGATATATTAATAAACATAAATAATAAACATACAAAACATAGAAACAAGTTACTAGGTGACAAAGTAACTAGATTACAAAATTTATAAATAAACTAATAAGAAACTACCAGACACCAAGTCAAGGTATAACTTCTAAACTAATTTTTAATTATAAGAAAAATTACTCACTCTCAAACGCGTAATCTTTTTTTGGTCTAAAAATCATTACTAATAGTGTAATTAGTGTGATTCCTTAGAGGCACTCACAACCTAAGAAGAGATTAATCACTATAGCAGCGCGTATCAACAATTCTCGATGTCTGATACGCTATTTCCTCGCACTCTGACAATCCGTTCAAGTCTGAGAGCAGAGCCCGCGTTGCAAATCCGGAGAGCGTACACCAATTGAGCCATATATAACGAAAGAGATCCCCTTGGCAAAGGATTGTTTTGTCTTCTTATTCGCCAACGAATCTTTGCAAGCGGAGCGAAATGTTCTAGTTTTAGGTGCTTAGTCTGTTGTGGCTTTGTTTTAGCCTGCGATCTGTACGACCTTGCCAGCGCACCGAGTAGAAGAAACAATGCAGCATCGATGTCTTAGAATACAAAAAAAAAGCATGACTTGGCTGAGAGAGCGGTGGTGTTTTGTTTCTTGATGGGCAATTGTTTTGAATCTGATGTTTTGATTTTTTTCTTTTTGTATTTGGATTTTTGTTTAGATGTTGCCAAGTAATGTTTGTCTTACAAGTAAGAGATGATAAAATATTCTTGGAATTATAATGGTATATTGTTAGATTTTTTTTGTCATTCTTCAAATAAGATTGAAGATGTTCTTCTCAAAGCAAGAGACAATAGTGGTAAATTGATAATAAATTGTTATTCATACTTCCCTATTTAACTAAAAATTAGTTTCATGTAAAAGATATTAATTCAATTTTTGGCGCTGAAATAAAATTGAAAAACTAAAAACTTAAATATGCATTTTTTTTTCATAATTTAGTAGGTAGTTTGATTCAAAATTAGTAACTTTATGCTATAACATAACACAAAGTTTGTGATAAATAGTATAGTCTGAATGAGTTCTTTGTTTCGAATTTGTTCAAACAACAGTTGTAATTTTATTAATGGAATGATATATTATTTAACTGGCACTCATTCTACATAGACAATATAATAACCATTATCACTATTTTTATACGCTTGAAGAAAAATATATTTTATATAATTCATTTTGATTATGATTTACAAATTTTATTTTATTATATTTAAAAATTTATATGTTTGTAAAAAAACACAAAACACATTGATAATAAATCATAATTTTCCATTTATCTAAACAGCCTCTTAAACACAGAGACGAAAACAATTCATATATCATAAACATACAACACACAAAAGAACATAAAATAAAAATAGTCAATAACGATAACACGACTAAAGTTTGGGTTTATATTTGTAGGTAAAAGGTTGATAGAGAAAACAGTTTAGCTTTTCGTTAGCTTTACACAAAAGGAAAGCGTCGGAAACCAAAGCACACGGCCGGGTAAAGCTTGTTAAGTCGCTTTTGTTTCTAATTCACGTTACGATATCGAAATGGACCTCGCTTCACATACAATTCGAACGGGTCGTTGTGTTCTCAATTTCATACCCTATTTGCGACCACAGTCGCAGCTCGGAAAACAAAGTCGAAAGTCTTCGTAAATAATAAATTATTTTCCTTGTTTCATCTGTATGGATATTGGAAGAACCATATATAAACGAAAAGTTAAGATTTTGTTGTATTGATATCTGCTTTGTAACATTTAAATTAAATTTATATAAAAAAAATACTTGTTACTGTATTATATTATATTTATAAATATATATAATACACACACGTAGATACTTTACCTTTTTTAGATATTATTGTCAATCGATTATTCTTATCAAAAACTCTGAGTTCCAATATATTTACATTAAGCGGTTTACATTCCATTATTTTATAATTTCTAGCTTTAATATCCATTCCAATTTGTTTTTGAAGAAATATTCAACAAAAAAACTAAATGGATATATTATAATTTAAAATTTGTACAAGGCAGACGCTGATCAAAATTACGATTATTGCTATAAAAAAATCATACATGCATCAATCAATTGTAATTTGTGTGAATAGTATATGTACCCCATTATTCCCATTAATCTTGATAACGATTTCATTATTTATGACTGATAAAGAAATAAAATTATTGCGGGACAAATAACCACACGGCATACACAAAACGTTAAAGCCTTTTACAATAGCCAAGCTTTGAATTTCAATGCTATTGATTCTGACCGATTCGCATTCTGATACCCAATCACAATGCAAAATAGCATAAAAAACAAATAGTTTGTACGTTTTTTTGTTTTTGTATTAAACGTATCTCTGCATTTTAGTGTAAATTGATAGAATGAAATATTTTAACAAAATATTCAAAGAATTGTAATATTTGTTTTTATCAACTTTAAAAAATTTATTCTAATATTATTAGACTGTCTAGACACATAAATTGAAATACTTTTTATTTATGATTTACGTGTGCATGCGTTTTGAAGGATTTAAAATTTTAGGTAACAATAATCGGTTATAAATTAAATTATGATCTTACTGTGGTGAAAAGTAATTTAAAAAAAAGTTATATACGTATTTCGAAAGCTAAGCTTTTACCACCAGTAGCAAAAATTAAAACTAAATTTCTAATCAGTGACCTAAACGAATCCTGCTTGTTGACACGTCAGTGTTCTTTGACCATTGATTATGTTGAATATCTGTGCAATTTTAGACCACTGATTAGAACTTTATTTTTAACTTTTGTTACTGATGATGAAAGCTTATCCTTCGAAATACATGTATATATATATATATATATATATATATATATATATATATATATATATATATGTAGCTTTTTTAAATTATAGTTTCTGATATAAGGGAAATTATTTTAGTTTAATAACCGATTGAAAATATCATATGTACCTACAAAAAAAATATTAAATGGTAATAAAATCGTTAACATAAACCAAAGTCATGATTTTTATAAACGACGTTTCTGCTAAGTAATCGTATACGTCCGACTTGTTCTTTGCAGAAGTAATCAAATTTACAACAATATCTGCGATTTTAATAAGCAGCATCCACTGTACATAATATACAATATATAAAATAAGATTAAAGAAACTGAGATTTAGCAAAAACAGCTTTTCAAAATATTCCAATATTTTATTTGATTATATTACGCGTATAATCAACTCCTTTATTGCTTTTATCATTTTCCACTTTAATTACAAAGTATTCTTCAGGCATAAAATACATTTATTTACCAGTATTTCGCAATTAAATTGAATTCTTTTTTTTTAGGTTTCGAAAACCGGTTTCGTTTCGTAATTAATGTTGAGTATCTAATTGCGCATTTTGTTTGAAGTAACCGTTATTCGTTCGTACTTTTAAAAATAAACGTAATAACTTTGTCAGATTTATATATTAAAATTCTAGGATTGCGTCAGAAACTGGGCCCCGATGGATACTCATTTCTTTTGAAATTCATAATAGTTGTAAATTACTGTCAAAGGAAAGTTTTTAATAAGTTTGCAAAACCGTCTTGCTTTTCAAGTATTATTGCGTTTTTGCAATATCACGGAAACAGAGTGGCTTTTAATACTTTTTCTGTAACCCAGAGCGATTCCTTACTTGTCTTTTTCTATTTCGCTTGCTTCTGTCGATCTTCTGTCTTACGTTTTCGGATTCTCCGCACCAACTTTTATCTCATACCGTTTGTAAAACAAAAATCAAATAACTTGTTTATCGTTTGCTATGCGTTTGTTTTTATGTTTCTTGTCTCGCTCGTTTGTATTGTTTTCATATTTTCTTCTATTTAAACTGGATGACAAAATGACAGTAAAGAACTTGGAAAAACATTTTTCAAATTATGGAAAAACCTTTATAAAGAATTATGTAATTCATAATACATACAACAATTTATTTAATACATTACTATTACTTATGTATGATATCCCTTTATACTTTTAAAAAACCATAATTTTACGATGAATCTTGTATAGATGTTTGCTGTCGGAGTAAAAATGAGAAATTTTTGAAGAAATAAATTTCTTTAGATTGCATCTATCACTAACACTAAATTGTAAGAACAGAAAAATAATCGAAATTAGACGGAATAGTTTAGTTTTAAATCGATGATTACCAATATATAATAAAATAAAACGATTTTGGGATATAGTTCTGTATTAAGTTTTAAGTCAAGTTAAGTTAATTGATAAATACATTCTTTATTTTTGTTTGAATTGGATTTTTTTTATTGAAAATGTGTGAAGAAGTACAAGAAATGCATTTTATACCGTCCAATTTTTCAGAGACTAAACAGAACGCTTGAAGAAAAAATCATATATGTCACTCGCAATAGAAAGCTTTTTTTGTATTTTGCCCAATATTAACAGTAGATTGATAAAGAGATGCAATAGAAATTTATAAAGAAAAATATAACATCAATCAGTGTGAAGGCACTGATTAAAATGAAATTTAGATTCCTTTAATTAAAAATAGTATCTTGTTTCTATTTTCTATTTATTTATTCTAATGTTATTTGTATATTTTTTCTTGATGATGATGTACGTCGAAACGTCGATTATTAATAAAATTAATACAAAACTATTTTTTATAGCCGTTTTATTTTAATATAATGAGTTCTGAAAGATTTTTTACTATATAAATATATAAATTATAAGAAAGTTAAAAAGAATACATATTTTTTAACAATAAATTTTGTAGAATATTATATTGTTTTCAATAAATTGTAAAAACCAAATGAAAACCATTCTTTTTTTGAATATTTTCATTGTCTGTTTTTTTCTGTAATCACAAAACAGATGAGCATCGCCAAATATTTATTAATTTTTTTCTTATGTTTTTATTGTTTTTCTGTTAACATTTAAATTGAAATCAGATCAGTAATAATAAATTACTCCAATGTACATTTTGGTTTTATCATAAATTATATTGAGAATGATGATTTTTTTTGTAACGAATATATTAATTTATTATATGCATATTCCGCGTCATTGTTTCGTTTTAAAACAAAAAGTGGAAATAAATTAAATTTTCAAAATGTAAATTTATTAATGAGGCAATCAATAAATTTTCCATGTTCATTGTTTTTCGTACTGAAAACAAATGTAATTATATTTTTGCGATACTGTCCAGTTAACCGGAAATTTTTTGAATAATGTTGTAACAAAACTCTGAATTTATATTGTTACTGCATTGGTTTACAGTTAATGTGCTTGCATTTTTAATTAAATGAATTTTTTAAATGTCATAATACAATTAGTTATATTTTATTAATTTTTGTTTAATATTATTTATAATACAATTTATTTTCAAATTTATACATAATGTAAAAAAAAATTAACATCAATGTAATAATATAACATAATAGAATTTTAGAAACTACAACATTATTTATTGTTTTTTATTATAAATTTTATAATAAAGTTAATTTAAACTGGGTTATTGTACACATTTTTCAAAATGAAAAACTTTTTATAATTAAATAGTTTTTGTTGTTGAACGTAAATTATTCGTTATTTCACATTTTAGCATGGAATTTATTTAAATAAAAAATATTTTAATATAAGATAAGATCTATAGGGAAATTGCTCTGAACTTCTTAATGTTACTTGTCACTGGTATGTTTCACTTTTGAATCGAAATGAAATTGCTTTATTATGTCATTTTTTATACTTAACATAATCTCAAACGAAATAGAAGTAGCGTCCAATATAAACAAAATATATTATTGATGAGTAGATAGATGGAGTGATATGATTGAGAAATAAATAAATTCCATGTTAAAATACGAAGATTATGCATCATTAAATTTAGAAAATTATTTTTCTATTAATATTGTAAAAATAATTAGATATACATAATTTGAAAACTATTTACATTTGTCCACCAAAATTGTTTTTACAATATATATATATATATATATATATATATATATATATATATAATAGTTATAATTTTTTGTGTAATTTTTTTCTATAGTTATTATTCTACGAAATATCATCTGGACCTTGTGTAATTATACATAAGATATCTATCATTTAATATAATTGGAATAGGTGATAAATATTAAGAAATTTTAACTTCTTTTGTACAAAAGTTACTAAAATAAATTATAGGTGGTTTAATATATACAATGCAAACATAATAATGTGAAATATTAATTTAAGTTACATGTGAGAACATCTCTAAGAACAATAAGAGAAACAAACATTCGCCGAGTGAGTCATATAAGCTCAACATACATGTGAATCCATTTCTTGGAATAGTTAATAGAAATTTACGAAGTGTCAGTTTAATTTTGCGGTCTCGTCAAAATGGCCAAAGTTTAACGACAGTTTGTGCTTCAGTAGTCTGACACCAGAGGCGTGTGTTCGGGTTGTGAACTAAAGTGCGAACCGACACCGCAGCGCCACACCATGCCATGGTCATTCTTCCCTGCACAACACGGGCCAATCCACGAACTAATCACAGTAATTAGTAGTTGCACAGGACTAGTAATTATTTTCGACCTGGTTCATTCCTGGCTGGCCCTCCACGAAACCTCCAAAACCACTATGTAATGACTCGTAGAAATTAGTTACGCGTAGAAAATAGATAGCAAACAAGGCTGGGGAATGATAAAACACCAGAGGGAAGGTGAAGTGTATATGAGATAAACTAGGAAAAGTCAGGAGGGCTTTTGAACTTATAAGCTCCACGCTGATGAGTTTGTTTTTAGCCGAGTCATCGTGATTTTTACATTGGTTTAAAGGGATTTAATAGTCGTTAGGTTGGTAAGTTGCACTGTAGCAACAGAAAAAATTAATTGGATGTAAAGTGGTGATTGTGCAAATGTTCTTCAATATCTATAATACTTTGAAAATAAAAGTTAATTAATTTTAAATTTTTTTCCAACTTTTGTTAAATAATATATTTATTATGTATGCGCTTTATGGTTCCTCATGCCTGTGAGTTTTTGAATCATTATCCAACAATTTTTGTTTAATCAATATTAATGTAGTTATTATTTTAAAGTATCATTTATATCAAATAGTAAATCACAATTTTCTGTTGTATAGTCGTAGAAAAAGGCACGCTATGTATCTAAAAGAGTGTGGCACAAACCAAATATTTCTATTTAGTCAAGTAACTTTTGCTTTATTCAAATTCATGATATATAATTTGTAATATGTATTTATAACATAAACTATTGCGTAATAAATTAATTTGTAAATAAAGTAACGAATAATCGCTAGAACTTTTTATTTGTTTTTTATAGAAGAAAAAAAAATTGAAATAAAAGTGTTTCGGTTTATTCAATTGTATGTCTTAAAATTATTATTTTAACATAGTAAAGAATATAATAAAAAGGCTTTAGGATATAATTCTGTTTAATTTATTTAAAATTCGACGTTTCGACTTACTGTACGTACATGATATAAATAAATAAAACATAGAAACAAGTTACTAAGTAACAAAATAAGTAACTAGATTATAAAATTTTAATTAAAGGAAACCAAATTTTATTCAAATCAGTTCCACAATATTTTAGTAATAATATATATTATTTAATAATTTACTTACACAGTTAATACCCGTTGGATTTTGTGTTTAGAAAATAACAATATATTTGTGTAAAAGTTTCTGATTAAACAGTAACACTAATTTTGTTTATAAAATACTCTTCATGATAATATAATTTTTGTAATAAATACTTACAATATTTTTGATGTGACCCAAGTAAGAAACCGCATAGTTATATTTTTTACTCTGTACTATACAAAAAATAAATACAATGAAATATATATTTTAACATTTCAAAAAACCAATGTAAATTAAAATTTGAACAAAGAAAGCTAATGGTAAATAATATTTACTCGTAAAAGCAAAACACATAAGGAAGACATGAAACGCGTGTAATAATTGAAAAAAATTGTTTTGCGAGCGAAATGAATCCCAGGGTATTATCCCTTGCTTAGTTTTCTTCGAAAAAAAAAATAAAATACGACGAAATCTCAAGGTTACTTACTTACCGTCAAAACAGCGTAAAATATGTTTTTTCGCCACGGCAACATTCGTCTCTACGACCGGGGCGCTATACCCTTTACGGAAAAAATATTAAATCTTCATCAAATATGAGTAACAAACTGTATATATTCCCCCGGTGTGAAACAGGAAGAGTTTAGGCGCAAAAAAAAAACTTTCATCTATATAGAACGAAGATGTTATTTTCTTTCCTGCTGCACACACGCCCACACATATATGTTTTGGAAAAAAGTCATCAGGTTGAAATTTATGTACACATATTTTCTTTCTTATTTGGCACGTAATAAAATAAATTTTATTTGGGGCTGCAATTTTATTCAGTTTATTTTTACACTGACTTAGAACTTGGATTATTTATTTACTACTTTTTTTTCACTGCTAGAAAATTTAATGTACGCAAAAAAATGGTTGATGATGCTGAATTTACTATAAACTGTAATATAAAAATGACAATTAAGAAAAATACTTATAGTGTATATTTATTTAATGTAATTAGATATTTATTTTAGTATATTGCAAATATTTATATATTTTTGTTCATTGATTTATCTTGACGTTAAATTTTACTTGAAATAATTTGATTTCAACTAATTTGCATTTAAATGAAATAACTAGTATTATTCTTAATATCATTTAATTAAACAAACTAATTGTCTAAAATTTTATTCTTGTCCGTTGATTTATCTTAAAATATTTAATTATTTATCTAAATTTTATTTGAAATAATAATTTTTATTCAACTAATTTGTTTAGAAATATAGTAAAAAATATATCAGAACTTATTATGGAAATGAAAGAAGTAATACTATTAACTTATTTAAAATTTAGTTATCTAATGCGAATTGAATGGAATAATTATTTTATTTATTTTTTGCTTTGCAGAAATTAATTAGATATTTATGTTTTATGTTTTTATTGAAATTCTAATCTTATATTGCAACTTTATTAAATTAAAAACATAGGTACTTTATCTTATAATTAAATTGTAAATTTTATTTTTATTTTTTTTTTTATAAAATTACAATGAACAAATGTCTGCTGATAGGTATTTTTAATTGAAAATGATACATCTACATGCTATAATTTTGACATTGTTTTTTAAACTTTATTGTTACATACGAGATGTACTTCAACTAACTTACAATGCACTTATTTACTTCTCGTAAGATATAAGAACTTTTTGTTTCTATTTAAAGGTAATTTAGTTGCAATTTCCTTTAATGTAAACGCTGTTGAAAGGTTTTCTAATTTATACCTTGAGTAAAATTTTAATATTGCAATTTCTTATCATTAATAAAGTTCTACATTGTTTTTAATTAATATTCTAATTAAAACTATTATAATAAATAACAGATATGGTGTGACACGATATAATGAATTTTGTAAAATATTGTTATGTAAATATTTTGAGAATTTTAAGAGACAACACTGATATTAATTTTTTAATCATAGTAAATATATTTGTAAATTTTTATAATTTTTATAAAAAAATAAAAGCTGTGTTATAATGTTTATATAAAAGAAATTTATGAATTTTAAACATATTGTAAAATTGGATTTTTATTTCTAAATTAAGAAAAGAATATTTTATAATTTACGTAGTAAAAAATCTTTCAGAACTCATTATATTAAAATATTTAAAATATTAAATGGCTGTAGGTTATAGTTCTGTATTAATATTTATTAATAATCGACGTTTCGACGAACTCAACGTACGTCTTCATAAGGAAAAAAGATACAAAATATCTTTTTCCTTATACAGTGCTGTAACCTAAAGCCGTTTTATTTTATATCTTATTATTAAATTTTGATTTTCTGAACATAAATAACGATATTAGTTAATAATTGTGTTATTTCGTTACGTAATAAATATTTTTTTAAATACAAAAATAAAATTACAGCTTGCCAAAAATATATACATTATTTACACAGTCTTATTTTATAAAATTAACTGAAAAGTTATAGATTAAAACCGATTTAAAATATGAAAAACCGGTTAAAAAACAAAATTTGATATTAAAATATATTTCTCGATACTGATTAATCGTTAACCAATATTTTTATTGATTATAAATAATCGTAACGGATTTATTGAACAACAATAAATACTATTGTTATTTATTACACGTTTATATTTAGCATTTATACAAATATATTTCGTTATATATCATATTTATAGTATACAATTACGTAACATCTCTTTAACAGAAACAAATGAAATTAAATAATCCGAAACTAAACTTCATCTGCGAGTGTCACATCGTAAGCACTAATCAACATCGACGTGACAGGCGGAAACAATACCGTTAGACTCCGAGGCACAAACGACACAATATACAAATGTATTTTCGTCGCAATAATCAAATGAAATTGAATCTCAATGCTTTCGTACAGGAGTCACTCTTCCATTCGGGCGTACAAAACGTGTAATTCACGTCACAGTTGAAATTTTAAAGACGTATCGCAGCCCTATGGAAAATACCTTCTACTTCTGCCCTTCCTTCCTACTTCGGGAAAGTCATGACAGTTGAGGGGCGTGTGCCTACACTACCTCTTAAACCTTTGACTTAATTGCCAACGAATTGCTGTTGCCATAACGACGACCCGAGAAACAAAGTTAGTAAATTTAATTGACAATGAATTATGAATCGCCGAAAATGTAGGGAAATTGTTTTGAACGTACTCTTATTGTATTTTCAAGAAGTGATATTGTTTTGTGGTTGACAGTTGATGTTTCCTATCATATTTTGTTCTTGGATATTTTTTTTCAACAGTTTAAAATAAATAACAGCAAAGTAATAACAACATATTCAAATTACATATTTTTCTGTTTCACTAAAAAAAAATCTATCAAGTTTCAACATAAAACATGTTACATAAAGTAACAATATTTTTATTTCATTAAAGTTGTAAAAAATGTAGGTTTCAATTTGAAAAAAAAATTTTAAAAATATTTAATTTTTTTAATATGATTAAAAGTTTACTTACACATAATTATTTGACATAGGTATATGGATATTTTTCTATAGAATGCATTTTCAATATTAAAATAAAATACAGTTCTAACTAATAGATAAGTAAAACATAAAAAGTCAAAACTTTTAAATAAATAGGAACTAGCATAAAATCATTGGTTTTTGCATGAATATTTAATGAACATTTGAAAATAATTATTCAGTTATTTATTTATAATGGAGTTATTTCATTGTCAATTACTACGTTTGCATAAAATGTTGCTATTTCTTTATTATTCATTAAAATATATAAATATATTAATTATTATAAAAAGGTCAACTATAAATTTTTATTTAACAATTAATCTTTATTTTATAAACTAAAAATCAATATACGTGGTATATATAACATTTTTTATATATGTCGCAAAATATTTAAATTATTTTCTTCTGGATATTCCTAAATGTTTAATTTATTAAAATAAAAGTGCTTTTTATTTACGAACTGTACGTCTGTCTTTATCAGGAAAACTGATACAAATGACATTTACAGTAAATAAGAGAACATAGAAACAAGTTCCTAGGTAAAAAATAATAAGTAACTAGATCATAATTTTTTGTTTATGAATTTTTAATTAATGGATGCCAAATTTTATCTAAATCAGTGTCTTTACAGTGATTGATGTTATCTTTTTCTTTATAAATTTCTATTGAAGGCACTGATTTAAATAAAATTTGGATTCCATTAATTAAAAATTACTTATTTGTGACCTAGTAACTTGTTTTTATGTTTTGTTTTCACTGTAAATGCCATTTGTATCAGTTTCCTTAATGAAGACGGACGTTGAGAATTTGTTAGAAACAGATGATATACTGGATATAATATTGAAACAAAATTTGCAGGTTATGAAGCTTCACTTCTAGAGTAAAATTTAATCTCATGATTTTTGATAAAATAATTTAGTCCATTAATTTATTCATCTAGAAAATTTATTAAGCGTTTATAGTACTCCAGGTAGTATTCCAGGAATAAACGTATTAACTTTCCTACTAAATTTATCCTATTATTTGTGAAACCAGGCATAAACATATTACAAATAATTCAATGGCTATTTTAACCAGAATTTTATCAAAACCATAGTATTAATCTAAAACAAAAATCTATAATTTACATATGTATGTGTCCATCAAGACCAATTTTTGCTTTAATTTGTTTCACAGCCAACTTAGCGTGCTGTGGTTACAAAAAGCAGAAATAAATAAATATTCTAATTCTTCGTAACGCATCCGCTTATTAGGTGTTCCGCAAGGGGGTCCATTTTTCGGACGCGAACTTGCCACGCGCCGTATCGAGTTTATTTTGATTTATAATTAATTTATACTGTCTTAGGCTAGCGTGCGCGGGCGTGAATATAAATTCGCTTAGCGTGTGAAACGTTTGCGAACTAATATCCGGGAATGGTCCCTGTTATTGGCCGTAATTATTATTGAATTTTTCCTTTAAACCGCTTTGCCGCTGCCCCGCGCACCACCGTACCGGTTGTTTTCAGAGATAAAATGAAACGTCTGTTATATTATACAATAGATCGCGTGACACAAATTTAAATCGCGTGATCCACCCCTCTGTGTGTCAGTGGCGGTGCGTGAGGGGATTTCACACGATGTGGAGTTGGTGTTTGGTTATGTCATAGAGAATTTTAAAAGTTGGTTGCATTAATAATAATTATTATTACGATATTTACTTATAAATGTTGGGGGGAGGGCAATGGAAAGGAAATTTTCAGTGACGTATTGTTATTAATTTATTGCGTGATACATTGAAAAATTATGTTTTTTTCTTAAGTGTTTCGTTACATGCTGCCCACGTATTGTTGATTATGTATTGAACGTACTATTTATGTAAACAAATTTAATTAAATTTAAATGAATGCAAATTAAAAATTTGTCATACATGCTTTTCAATTGATTGCAGATAGTCATATTAAAAGCAACTGCAATTATTTGAATTTTTTTGTTATAATTATTTTTTTTAATACTCCCATATTGACATATCACAAGCGTTTAACAAGTAACAATGTTTAGTAAATAGTAAATGTACTTTCTATGATACAAAGATGTTATACAAGTACATGTAATTATAGCAATACTACACAAACAGAAATAAGAGTCTGGACAGAAATAACTAAACGTGTGAAGGTGGACTGTATTGTAGCAATATGTTAATAGAATAAAAATAAAGTTATTTCAAAAATTGATTAGATTAAAAATTCTTTAGTTTTATTAAATATAATGATTAATTTTATTAATTATTTGTTTAATTTAAAATAATAAAATACGTAATTTTATTTAATTCGTGCATGAGTTTTGGTGCCAATAAATCTTTAAAATCTCAGTTGGTATAAAAAATTGAGTCAAATGACAATCAGTCGTGGTATAAAAATTGAATTATAAGTTTGGTAACATTTCCATGATGATTGAACTCTAACGATTTTAAAAATATTCTTTTTTTTATATATTTTTTTTATATTTACGATTCTTCTTTTTATTCCGTTTAGTATTTATGAAAATTAATAATGTTTTTAAAAATTATATTTTCATGAAAACAACTAGCAAGAATTTTCTGGATACAAAACAATAAAAGGCGAATTATTTTAAGGGAAATAAAAAGCAAGTATCGCAAACCAATTTGAAATTAATAAAACTTTATCGAGAGACCGAAAACGGAAACTAGACTATGAAGAATGTTAATAGCGAGGCCGGGACGAACAAAACACGGAACGAAATTGAATTATGAATACTAATTATTAATAAAACTTCACCTGTTTGAAGTAATTGTCGGGGGCTATTGATTCGGATGCGTCTGTGCGCGAATTTACATTTCTGTAGGCCAGAAAGTTAATTAATATTTGAGTGTACGAAGGCAGCTCACCCGCCCGTTCACTGATGCAGAATACTGATGGATATAACCCTTATTATATTTTAACGGGACGAGGTTATATCAAGGATACCCGTGAAATTCTCGCTTGTTTCGCTTTATTACGAAATATTAATATGCATGATGATAATAAAATTTTACTACTAATAAACTTTGCACAAAATAACTAATGTTATTTCATTAGTCCGAAAGCCCAAACGGCTATTGAGTATATTTGTGTATAACGTATGTATGTTTTCCGATTTGCGTCCAAATGTCGGACAACTCTAATAATTTTTTATTATCGATACATAAAAATTATATTTGTTTTGAAGTTTTATGGCTGGCGATTTCCCGAACTGTTTTTATATTGTTGGTACCTTGGTTTCTTTATGATTTTAGTTTTCTGATATTACTGGATTTTATGTTTTGAATTTGAATATAAATAATGATTGCTATTCAGGTTTTTTTTCAAGATTGGTTGTAAAATAGGTAATGTTTTTTTATGTTATTAAAAATCATATATGGTATTTAAATTTTTAATTAATTTAATAAAAAAATATGACCAAATTTGTAATAAATATCTGATTTTTACATGAACTTATCCGGTTTAGACGAATGTTTAATTTATAAATTTTATTGGTAGCTTTTTGGAATGATTTTTGAATATTTCTGTGTTTAGTTTTTATATTTTTTAATTAATTTAATAAAAAAATTATGATTAAATTTATAATAAAAATCTGACGTTTACATGAACGTATGAGTTATTGATGAATGTTTAAATTTATAAATTTTATTGATAGATTTTTGAAATAATTTTTCATGTAAACTTTTGTTTGGGTTTGCTTTTTAAGATCAGATCTTGTAATTAAATTTTGATCAACTTTGACATATCTGATCAATCTGATCAGTTTAGATTATAATATACTGATGAGTTTATTCTGTATCATTTCCGTTATGTATAACGTCTTGTAAAAATAATAGTTCTGAGATTCTTTTACAAAATGTGGTGGGGCAAACAAATTTACAAATTTCAAAAAGTATTTTTACTGTTAAAAGTATGTTATTCAGGTAATACAATATTTACAACAGGTGAGTCAGATAAACCTGTATGTTCATTAATATGTATGTTGTTCTTTGTTTCCCCCACCACATTTTGTAAAACTATTTGTATTAGAATAATATTTGTGAAACTAACCAAATGTTTTTTAATAAATAAATAAACTTTATCATTATTTTTATTTCTTACTAATTTTTAAAAATGTTTTACAAGTGCCATCCACAGAGAATGTCATTAAATTTATTTTTACTTTTTGTTAATATTGCACAAAATTTATATAGTTTAGGAAAAAACCAACCATAACTTAATAACAATACATAAAATCATGAAACCGCAAGTTGCAACACACATCAAAATTTAATTTAACGTCAGTGAAACGTTTCAGGAATTCTTTCAGAAAATTATAACTTCTGTGGTTCCAGCCAAGTATCTAATTGTCTTCTCCCTCATAGATACTTTTCGACAACACACACTCAAACACACACACACAATTTATCATCTTTGTCATAGGAACACAAACATAAATCTAAGCTAAACAGAGATGGATACGCGAAGCATTTCGGTGGAGTGAAGCAATATTATATCGCGTGAGCTTTTCTTAGTTTCTTTCTTTGTTTTTCGTCTTCTTCTGATTTTAGTTGAACAAAAGAAAGCTGCGATTAATATACGGAGCCCGTAAAAAACATGTGCTGCCTTTTATTATTGCATTCGTGCATGCACGCTTAATGGAAAGCTTTAAAAACTATTAATGTGGAGCTTTTTATTTTCTCCATTTATCCGTTCATGATAAATTAATAATAAATATGATGTTTCTATTGTTGAAAATTTGTAAAAAGTTGAGATTTATTGAAAGTGTTCTAATCGCAACTGCCATACCTATAGCGTTACTGAATGTTTTGTTCTTTACTAGTAAATAAAAAGTTTCAAAAAGGCAGATATGAACATATATAGTAAATTTATTCAATTCGTTCAGAACAAGTAACAATGAAAATATTTCAAAATATTTGTTTGCACCTATTTATTATATTCTTAAGTAATGGGTATTACTTACGTCAGTGATTTTTTAAATTATTTTTTAAAATTTTCTAACTAATCAAATTTTTGTAAATTTCTTATTGAAGTGTTTATAATAAATCACAAAATTACATTTGGCATATCTGATGTGTTAACTATTGCTAAATTATGTTGCAACTTTAATATTATATTTTGTATTAAAGCAATGTTTTCCGCGGTGACACTAAGAGTATATTTAAATATCTATTTAGAATTAATATATAATTAGTGAATTTAATAAATTTGGAAAAATATTATTTTTATTTAGCCAAATAGTGCAAATTTTCTATTGTACAGTTATAATGGTAGTAATAAATTAAAAAATGATCTTACTGTGGCGAAAAGTTAATAAAATAAAATAATTTCCTTTAAACCAAAAGCAATAATTAAAAAAAAAAAACTATATAGTTATTTCGAAAGCTAAGCGTTTATCATCAGTAGCAAAAAATAAAGCTAAAGTTCGAATCAGTGATCTGAGATTACACAAATACTTAACATACCCAGTGGTCAAAGATCACTGAAGGCTTAGTTTTTGAAATACGTATATACTTGTAGCTTTTCTAAATTATTTTTTGTGGTTTAAGGGAAATTATTTTATTTTAATAATGGTAGTAGTTTTTGTATGTAATGATTATCACTAATTCTGTTGAATTACGACACTCGCCTGTGGCTCATGCTTTAAACTTACATGCAATAACTATCACTATATATTTGTTCAAAGATATACTACTATAATTTAGTATACTGTGTATATTTTTTTAAAATTAAAATAAAAACATAGGACTTTATCTATTGATGTATGATATATAATAAAAATTATTTAGGCTCGGTTGCACAAAGCATTATTTAACACTGTGTATGTCAACTAACTGATCAGTCAATGAGGCGGTTCAAAAACAGTTGACAATCTTGTTGATTAGTTAAATCATTGATTAAATTATCATTGCTTTGTGCAACCGAGCCTTTAATGCTTAGTGAACCTTATGTACCTAAAAGTGTGTGGCACAAACTCTTTCCACTATACCGAAATTAGTTTCTATACAAGTAACTTTTGCTGTATCCAATAAAAACATTTAATACAAACACTATTGATTATTTTATTTAATTATTGAACGAACTGTAAAGTGACTATATTATATTTTTTATTTAGTATAAAACACTCGACATTATCATAAATTATAAAAATATGAATTATGTTCCTACTAACAGGTATAATTTACCGTAATAATAAAAACTTTAAAAGTATAATGCAACATTAATGTGCAATGTTAATGTTTATGACAATATTTACAAGCTTATCAATAATTTATTTCATGGCAACGATTTAATACTGATACAACAAACAAAAACTCTATTAAAAAAAAAAAGAAAAACGATTACATTCCATATGTAAATTCGAACAACATTGAGTACCTATAATGACCCACTAAATTCTATTATTTATTAATCAGACATCCAACATTATGGTTGACTTTACTTTCAGATTAAAGATTACTCTTATCAAATCGATATTTTCATAATTCATGCGTGGGTATATACAGGGTGTCCAGCGGAAAATTGCTGAAACTATTTAGCTGATATTTTTAAATTTAATTATCTCGACCCCGCAGGTGCGTCGCAAGCTTATTGGAAAATTTTGAAATATGTTTCTTAAAAGAAATATTAAATTCGTCTATTTAATACATTTTTATGTTAAGTATATCGAATAAAAAATTAAATATAGAAGAAGTAGTAATGGTCGCAAAGAAAAATATTTTTGCAATTATTGAAAAAATAAAAATTTTTCTGGAAACAAAAATATTTGCAGTTTTTAATGGATGTAAATAAAATTTGAGAAAAATGTTTATTAGTTTGTTTTACTGATGAAATTATACTAATAATATATTAAGCTATTGATATATATTATAGATTATTAGTATATTTTTCATCAATAAAATAATCTAATATGAAAGCAATTCGTTAAATTTTCAATTAAAATTTGCAGACTGTTCCCTATTAAACACAATTTTTTTCTTTTTTAATAAATACATACAATTGGGAATACCTAACAATTGATTTAAATTTGTTTATTAAATTACTAACAAATTTTTCATTAATAAAATAAATTAATATACAAGTATTTACATCTGCTTTGATGCGTCTTATGTTCTGGCAATTCCATTAAAAATTAACTTACAAAATGTCAACAAATACTATATTCATACTTTTGTAATGTGTATAATACAACAATCATGTATAAATTATAGTAATTACGTATTTTTATTTATGATTGATTTGATTTTATAATTGCAGACTTCTTTTCAATACAGTTTTTGTTTTTTCAATAACTGCATATATTTAAATATGACAATTGATTAGTTTCAGTAACTTCTCATGGGACACTCTGTAAGTTAACCATTTAAGCCTTTATATGATCATGTATAGCAAACAATTTATCTGTTAAAACATTTATTCTTTTTTTTCTATTTTATTCGGACTATGCACGACACGCAAACTTTTATATCTACCCATCAATTATGGGACACATTATTGTAAGTTCAACGCACTAACGTTTATGTGTTTTCTTTTTTGTTCCAGGAAAATTCATCAGTCATTTTCCGGGACAAGCCGGGGACTATCGTAATGCACGTAAGTTTGATTACATATCTACATATTAGTTTTGTTAGTTTTCCATTTTTTTCTTTCTTCTTTTGTTTGAGTTTGGTGTAAATGTTAATGCTACTTATACTATATTATTGCCTAGTTTTGTTCTTTTGTTATTTCAGATTGAGGTTAGAAAATATATATGTTTCATGTGAAATTATTTACTGCTAATATATTTGATTTAAAAAATTATATAATAGAGTATAATTTGTTTATGAGGTCAATATTAAAACGCATACATGAACTGTACCGATACTACACTTGAGTAAATTCTTATGCTATTAATATACATATTTGTTTAAAAAGCATTATTCGATTATTTCACAAAACAGACACCTGCATTTATTTTTAATAAATCTCATCTTAGAACATAATGGATGTGAATCATTTATATGCATTTCTTTTCTAAATATATCAACGAAATTTACCATAATAATACGGACGCCTGTCTGCTGACATATTAGGCTCACGTAATGTGAGGAAAGAATATATGAAATCTTGCCTGTAATTTGGTTACGATTGCGTCTATACCTTTATATCGCCAAATTGATTTTTCTCCCCCAAAACGTAGGGTGCATATATTTGAAGGGCGTTTTGTACATCCATCGTCTATAGCGAATACTCTAAAAATAATTTCTTATACAGCATTGAATCTGTAATGTACACCCATCAACGTCTGTGCGTTGATGTATCGCATTTTTTATTAGCTTCATTTATTTTGCGATAAGAAAAAGAATATTGTTCTGGTCACGTTTAATAGGTGTCTACCTAATATTTCATCTAGTGTGCGTGGAAAACTAGTTTCATTTTTTTTTGGTGGTGAGTCGGTAAGTTAACGGGGAAATTTATCTATAAGTTCATGGTGATTATCTGTTCCGAAAACCAAAGTTTAGTAAATAATTGCTTTGAGGTATCAAATTCTTAATGAGCTGTTTAATGGGTTATTTATAGAAACACATTAATTTTACATTTATTATTTTTGTTTATTTAGATTTGTTAAGTATTTTTAATTGAAAAGTATTTGTGTGTTCTTTTAATTTATTGATTTTCTATAAAAAAATTAACAGAAATATATTTTACAGTAAATATTTTGTTGATGTATGTATATACGCACAATAAATTAAGCAAAAGTAGTATTTTTTTTTATTGAAAATACCTAACTAAATATAGAAATATCTAAATTGATATAGTTAAAATTGTTATTTTTTCTGTTTTTATTTGTTGTTATTTTGATTGAATCACATTAAACATTTCTCGTAGCATATTTGAAATACAATATTTTAAAATTTTATATTTGTATCTGTAATAATATTAGAACTATTTCAGCATTTCTATGTCATATTATGAAACTTATAACACATAAAATACTTCTCTTTGCACACAACAAAACTAGTTCTAATGAAACACATCTTTCAACCAATTTAAAACAAATTTAACTATTTGGCAACATATCCGAAAAACCTTTATAACCTTTAATCGTACACTCGCTCTTCTAACCACCGTTTCGAAAATACCCAGTCGAAAGCTAGAGAGAGCAGCATCAAAGAATAATTCAATAGAATTCGGATCAGTGGTTAGGTGTCACGTGATTACTGGGCATCGGTGTTGTGCGGTTTTACTCCAACCGGGATCAAAGTGGACGCCACTGTCCAACAGAAAACAGTTTGATGACAGTGGAATATATATATGTATATATATATATATATATATATATATATATATATATATATATATTTGTTTGTTGGCAGCAGCGACGAGCAATTAAAATGATTCGCGGTTATCGTATACGTAGTGGATTCGCGCAGCAATGCTAATTAACTTATTTCGCCTACATTAAATATTTGTTAATGTGCCTGGACTATGTGATGAAAATGCATGAAGTGTTTTGTTGCTCTATAATGTGGAGAAAACATATTTTTAAAACTAGGGGTTATTTTTGCATTTGTAAATTGGTAGTTATTATTTTATTATTAGACTAAAAGCAAGAAATTACCATTGATAGTGTAATTAAAAATTTGAATATGATATATAGTCTTTTTTAAAAAACACTTTTAGTTAAAACATATTCCTTTCCCCCAAATATTTAAATATCTAATTAATCGCAGTGAACTAATATATGATTAGTAAATTCACTATGATTAAGTGGATATTTAAATTTTTTGTAAAGTTATCGTAGAAAAACATTGTTTTAATTCAGAATATATTGACTTACAACTTTATAATTTTTAAATTTCTGCAAAAATAAATTACAAATTTTAAATAAATTTTGAAAGCTTGATATTCTCTGTTTGGGTAAACAGTTCGCAATATCTGTGCATATCTAGGCATTTGTTAATAATAAACAGGTGCGCATACGCATGCAACCGGTATGTAAATATGTACGTATATGCGATATGTACACACAAACGATTTTGTATATTCCTGCGTCACATATATATATATATATATGCATAAGTGAACATATGCATGGAAAATTATGTATCACAAAATATCAAATGCAACTCGAAAACGATTATGTAGGGCGTGAAAAACTAATTTTTTTTTTGACAAATATTAAAAAACAAAAATATGCATCTACATATATGATTTTCGAGCCTTTGATTTGTAATTTTTTCGGGTTTATAATTTCGAGTAGTAAACAGTAAAATAATTGTATTTTCAAAAATTCAGCAAAAAAATTTAAAAATATCTCATGCATAATTTATAAAAATAATAATTTATTGTACGACATATATAATATTTGAAAAGTTATTTTTAAGGACATTGATAGTATAGAAGTATATAACCATCTATTATCACAAAAAAAATATAAATAAATAAATTTCTTAAAACGCAATTTTAATTAAAAATATTGAATCGAAAACATATTTCGGAAACTACGCATTTCTCATCAGTAGTAAAATAAAAAATCTACAGAACCGACTGTCATCGTAATAAGTAAATTTATGGAATAGAAAAAATTGTATAACTACAACTACTAGTTAATTATATACTAATTAAAATTATATTTTACGTTAAAAAAAGCAAATTATATTTATTTGTTTTGTAAATAAATTCGGTATTTATATTTTTACCAATTTATTTATTTAAATTTAATATTGCATGAAAAAATAAAATGATAAAATAAATATATTTTAAATTATGTTTATCTATCCGGCAACATATTTTTTATTTTATAATTATTTAACCTGTAAGTAAATATTGACTCAAATATTTGTTTGAACATATATAATTATATCTGTTTATCTACTTATTATATTTTTACAATTTAATTTGTAATATCAAACAATTTTTTTGCTGTTTGTTTTTATACATTTTTTTTATTCAGTGATTCAATATTTTTCTGTTGTTTTACGCTCAAATATTTATATTGAAAATTCTTTGTCGTAATGATGGTACACATAAAAATTAGAATTGAAATTTAATTGAATAAAATTTCAAGATTGTAAATAAGACCGTAAATATACAGATAAAATTCGTCCTGTTTGATGTTTTATTTGCCGGAAATGGTTTAGAAAACGCGTGACAAGTCTCTTTTTGAATATTCAACGACAATTTAAAAAAATCAACGGTTCCATTTTATACAATATCGTTATTCGCTTATTACCAATTTAAATTTAATTGTCAAACATGGGCAATGCAAGAGTGCGCACCTAGAACAAATTAACATAAAAACTAAATAAAATTTCTCACCCTTGCGCAGATAAAAAGTTTCGGGGGAAAAAATTTAAATTGAATCCTGATATTAAAATTTACACCAATATCTATAATGAAATCTTGATTGAGGAAAAGTACATCGTTGCTGAAAACGTAATAAAAATCTGACGCTGCAGAAAATTTCACAGAACGATATGAGTTGGGCAAGGCTGGGCGCGCTGTAAAAGTTGTCTGACGCCCGGATTTCACTTGAACCGTGCGGGGCTGAGCGGGGTGCACTATATATTTGCGCTATTACCTCCCGGACGAAATGTCCAGGGGTCATATTGGTCCTGCAATCTAATACCCTCGCGCCGAAGATATCATGTCAAACCCTCGGCCAGTCATAATATGAGTTTCTCGTGCTTGACTCTTACTCGAGTGATGAATCGGACAGGACTGTATCCGATCAAATATAGGGTTCGGAGAACGTTTCTAGGATAATCGGGTACTTGTAGATTGATAAAAAAAAAATGAGATGTTCGAATAGGTTTAATCAAAATTTGAAACATTTATATATACTGTGAATTTATGGTAAGAATATAATTTTTGAAATTTATTATAATCTTTATTTTATATATGTTTAAAATTTATATATCTTTAAAAACCATTGTTTTAAAATTAAAGCTTTAAGTGAGAACATTTGAATTGAGATCACTAATTTTAAAAATAAATAAATACTCAAATAAATTTTGATATGAAACAAAAAGAAAAATTAAATTTCAGAATATGTGCTTGTTTAAACAAAATGTTGTTTTTAAATATAAAACAAATTTTTTTAAATAAATTTATAATTTGTACTATAATATAAAATTTGAATTGGCAAGAAGATAAATGTTTAATAAATAAAACATGGAATTTTAATAAAACTTATATAGAACTTTTCACGTAAAACCTTTTAATTTTAATATGATGACAAAATAATGAATAGTAATCATGTATTAATAAGAATTAGTTCAGTATATAAAAAAATTAAAATCTCAGCGTCATCATTTAAATTTTTTGTTCAAATATTTCCAAACGCATTACATCCGCATCGTTATCTAATAACACCTCACCCATTGCCCAATTTCATCCGGAATTTCGTACCGGTCCTGCATAATCTCCCGCCGAGATTTGCGCTGAAATTCCGGGCGGGAGGGGCCCGGTTGCGTTGACATTCCGTGCACTCGCACATTTCGTTTATGGCCGGGGCAGAGACGCCAATACCCGTCGACATGACGCAGTTTCTCGCCCCCCCTGTCCTTTACGAGAGTGATTATCGGGTGTTAATATCCTAAATTCTACGCACGAAATTTATCGTTGCTTTTACGTTTTCCACACAAAGACGCGCGCGAGCGGGCCGACCGTAGTTGAATGAGAGATTCGACCGAGTAAAGTGTCTTGCTGCCGCACGCAATGTAATAGATTTTGAGACTTTTGGGGGATTTTATTACTTGTACGTTACGATTCAAATGAGTTGCGACGAAATTATCTGTCACATTCCGGTAGGTGGAAATTTTTTATTGCAGGGATTTTTTGTGATTATTTGCTTTCTCTTTTTATCAACGTATATACACAGAATCACGCCGTGTACGTAAAAAGATATTTCACTATCTCGAAATTAGTTTCCTAACTTAGCTTTGTCCATATTCATGACACTTCTCATACATACTCTTCTATTTCTACTACCTGGAAACATTCGTTCACGCAAAACACTCTCAATGATACCACTTTATCTACACATCGGACATCCACGAAAACATATACCTTTAAAATCATCATCATTTAGCTTGTGCAAGTTTTATACTTTTTAAATAAATATGATTGATATATTTTGCAAATAGAAATATTGGTATATAGCAAAATGACTTAATATCAACACAGGTTGTGCCATTGACGTCATTTTGTTGATAATATTTGATGACATTCGTCATTGGTACATTATAATTATAATTATAGAAGTATAATTTGAATAGATCCATTAATCTGTCACTCATATCATTTGCAAGCAAATCCATTTTTAAATAGATATCCGCGATCCAACGTTAAATCTTGCCTACTGAAAAGCATTACGTTTTCCAGACTCGTACCAGGGTGCCGGGCGAATCTGACAGAAACAAAAGTTTTAAAAACTAGTCGTAATGCCGCGTTCGTTCGTCGTTCAGTTCTCGACACGAAATTAGAATGCGGAATGCAAACGCAACTTTGTACTCTGAAAACTCTCGTCGAAAGCGCCCAACTACAGCACAGTATAAAGGCCAGGCATCTATGGCAGGAGCCACGATTTTTTCTGTTGCAAATTGATGGCTGCATTACATTAGGGTTACATAAATTTGCGTTGGAAAATAAGTGCGGAAACTGTGTGCTGTGTTGCACTGACATTTTACGGTATTTAATAGCTGAACGAGAAGGAATTTTGCATAGTTTGTTGTTGTATCTGTCTTACAAATTAGGCATTATTTTAGATTTTTCGACATTTGTTTTTTTATATTTGGCATAAACGTTTATGTCTTATGTTTCATGAAAATATCTATAGGAAGAAACATATTTTTAGATAATTGTAAATTCAAATATGTAACCTAAATTATTCATTGCGTGGAAAAACATAAAATGTAATAAAAGTTTTTGTCTTCTACACTGAGAAAAATGGATAGTTACCGTAACGCTATTTATATTTAAAAAGGTGACACAAACACAAGATATTAAAAATAACAAAATAAGTATATTTAAAAATTAACTATAAATATAATAAAAACAAAAATTTAATACCATCAATTTGTATATAGTATTACAGTCTTAATTCTTAATATAGTATTAAAATATATATGTGAGTAGATTTTAAAAATGTATAAATTTGTGAATACAGTAAACATACTCGTATATTTCAAATAAATATCTACTTATTATTATCCAATTTGTTAAATATCTATTTTTCTCAGTGTAATAATCTAATTATATAATACATCATACGAGAATAACAAAATTAAAAAAATATTTTATATTAATATTGTGATATAAATAAAATTTTAATTTATTCATAAATTATTTGTTTAGTTATTTTTATATATTTCAGCGAAAATCACATTTTTTTAATTTTTTCAGCTATAATTTTGAGTATAATTAAAAACAGAAAATAAACGTGCAAAAAAAATCTTTCGAACTCATTTCATTGAAATAAAAAGCTTTAGGATATAGTTCTGCATTAATTTTAATTAAAAATTGACGTTTCGACGTACTCTACTTTACATCATCATCATGAAAAATGATACAAAATGACAACATATACAATAAATAAACAGAATGTAAAAACAAGTTACTAGGTAACAAAATAAGTAACTAGATTATAAAGTTTATAAATTATTAATTAAAGGGAGTCAAATTTTATTTTAATCACTACTTTCACACTGATTGATGTTATTTTTTTCTGCATAAATTTCTATTGTTTCTCTTATCGATCTACTTCGAAACGTCGATTTTTAATTAAAATTAATAGAGAACTAAATCCTATAGTTTTTTATTTTAGTATTTATTAATTTACGTAAACATAAATTTTGGATAAATAAAATTCCTATTCTTATAACAGTATTTACTTTATTTAATATTTGTTATTTTTTGAAATTTATGAGATTATAGGCAATAGATTTTAAATTATATATAGAGAATGCAACATATTTACTTAAATTTTAAATGTAGTTTAAATAAAAAGATGGAGCAACCGCTCAATAAAATCCCTAATAACTTTACCAAGTTCTGAACCATTAGCTCAAGCACTCGATTTTGTTCATTACGAATATCAATTAGAAACAAAAAATGCTAAGATATTTTAATCATTTGAAGATCCACCTTGGTATTTTTTCTATCTATTCCATGTTCCATCTTTTCCACGGTTTGTCAATAATTGCAGAACGAGCGAAAACAAAATCAGAAGCAAACGTATGCCTAACGAAATTCTATCAAATTTCGGTTCCATTGCGTCGGAAGAAAAAAATATCGACGCAACATCTCGCGCACAAATTTCGCATTGTTTCAAACCCATCCAGTGATTGCTAGTTATGTGCCTGTGTGTATGTGTGTGTGTCACCGTCGGCGATTCTCTGTAAAGTCACAGCCCCCAGAAACGGGACACCCAACGACGCAAACATATAACGAGATGTAAATTGATTCTCCCCGAGAAATTGCTGAACTTTACGTAAGAAGACGAATCGTAGTCTAAATTGGAACTCGGTTAACCTTTCTCTCGCTTGGGCTGCAACAACCCAACAACCATCTCCTTCGTCTTGTTTGCGAAAATAATATGGAAGTGTATTTCTTCGTGTATTTTTTTTTCTCGTACTCCCTGCCACAAAACATTGTTTTTCTCTCGCGTATTGTTTGTACACTGCATATTGATTTACAATCCCGCATGCCCGCTCACTGGGAAAAAGGCTGCAGGCACTGTCGTTTCTTTCTTTCAGTTATATTGTTGGATATATATATATATATATATATATATATATATATATATATATATATATATATATATATATTTCTAGGGGGGTGTTTCTTATTGTTCGATGCAAATATGGCTTTTTATGAAAAATAATTTTGTATTCATTTGTTTTGTTTCTTTATGTATTGTTTCAATTCTGTATTTATACTATATTGTATGGTAAGTTGCAGAAAAAAATCTATAAATTTGTGAATTGATATAAATGATTAAAACCTTTATATATATTTATGTATAAAATAATGACAAAGACTTTTATTTATTTTGCTTTACAAAACAATCAAATTTGGTTAAACTTATATGTCTATAAATTAATAGAAAGTTTACAAAATTCTACTATTAATACGTTGTTAAGTATAAAAAAACCAATATTGCATATTTAAAATCTTTTTATATAAAATAAAACGGCTTTAGATTGTAGTTCTGTATTAATATTTATTAATATTCGACGTTTTGACGAACTCAACGTACGTCTTTATCAAGTAAAAAAATACAAATCACATTTACTACCTTAATAATTAAAAATTATTGCTGTTATTCTATAAACTTTATTGTACTATAGAATCTTTGGTCTTTTTTTTTTAACATAAAATAAAAAAATTTGTAGTACTACAGTATTTGTAGAATAATACAGAATACTATATTTTAAAATTTGAATAGTATATTATTTAGAAACTATCTTTGATTCTTAAAATTTATTCGAATTCAACAGAAAAAATATGATTTGAAGTAAGCATTTTTTATTCTTATGATAAAGTATTATTATTTATTATTCACACCATTGATTTTATAAATTATTACTCAAATTTCTGTATCAATAAAATTTTTGTAAGTATATTACTCAACATTTTGTACATAATGATAAAATTGCATTTGAAATATCTGACAAGTTACAGTGATTGCTATAGTATAATGCAATTTTCTTATTATAATTATTTAAACATATTATTTATATAAAACCGAAAAAGTACAATTCTCTATTGTATAATCTTTGAATAAATATAATATTTTACCAGCTTGTAATAAAGTCTTTGTTTCCAAAACTTTTTGCTACGAACACAACATGGATATTCCACACAACTGAACATTCTATATTAGAATTATTTGTTTTGTTTCTTGCTGTCTGGCTCTAATACAACTAAATATTTTAGAAAAATACATTTACTTTATGTTATATTCACTAATTTTATTAGATTTTATTCTCTTTTGTTCTTTCCCAGTCTGCAACAGCCATGGCTAAATAAAACTACAACAATTTTACAACAAAATAAGCTGAAATAAAATAAATATCTGCATCAATATTACTCCTGTTTCACGTTTCACAGCCTAGCCTCCCTCCATACAACATGCAAAACGTGCAAATGGAACGTAGAAAACAAACGAGCCGTCTGTCCGTTCCGTCTGTACACATATATGTCTGTCTTTCATTCGAGCTAGCAGACGGGCAACAACCAGACTCAGCTTCCACATTGGTGCCCTGCTTGTCTGCATGCAGGATAGCTACATATAGGATATTTTGCATGTGTAATACACTCTCCGGACATATTTTTGTATTTCGACTTCACGCTCCCGGCTTCGTGTTGGAATGGAGCCGGGCGCTGTTCCCGTTTGTGCCGTGTCAGAATTGACTGCAATAAAATAAATACGATGTTGACGCGCTTTTCCGACTAACATGGCGGTGCTGCTCGCTTTTCGTTTCTGTTACATTTTGTTTTTTCGGTAGGGTAAGAGTAATTGGCAGTCGATGGTATATTTGTGCATACTGGTAGGGAAATATAGACAAAATAAAGTGATGCAGTACTTATTGTAAGATGAAAGGAAAATAATTTTTCTTGTTGGGTTAATAAAATTTTATATTTGAAATTGTTTGTGATACTTATATTGTTTTAATTAATGGAAAGTTGTGTTAATTGGATTAGCTAGCAAGGTGACTTAATACCAAGACAGGTTGCACTATAGTGTTAGTTTCTAGAGTGTACTTACTATGAGGAAGGTGGAAATTGATGATGTGACTATTGTCCATTTTTATTGTCAATACTGTTTAAGTTGGTAATATTTAATTAACTTTTCTGTTAAAAGTGACATTACAATTGTATTTTTTGTTATTAATTAACGACTTTTTTTTCAATGTGTTAATGAATTTAAATCTAAAACGTTAAATTTTTATTTTACTTTTTATGTGTTTAAAATGTGTGATAGAAATTATAAATGTGATATATATATAAATATTTAAATACATTGTAAGTAAATTATTTCATTAACTTGTCAGTTGACCAATCAATGAGGCGCTTTGAAAGCAGTTAACAATGCAGTTCTTTAAATAGTTTATTGATTAACTTAACATGGTTTTATGCAACTGCCTTTTATTATAGAAACAATTTTGTTAGTTTTTTTTTTTATATAAAATAAAATAATGGATTACAAAAAAAATCAAATCAATGCGATATTTTATTAATTGTTGATATAAACAAAATATTTCAATAAATAAGTTTTTTATTTATTATTTCTGTAAACATATGTACTCAATGTCTGTCATGTTCAACTAACACGATTTGGCCAACGGTGAATTACAATGAAATCAAGTCGGGGCTCGGTCGTTTGCTTGATAGTTTCGTTATTAATAAAGTGCATCTGTTTGCAATGCCGTTAGTGCAGAGTCGCACGACACAACGATGGCACTTTATTAATAATGCACACTTCTTGCATTTGCATCGGCGTGCTTGACAAAGATGGGCGACAATCATGTCAGAGACGTGTCACTTGAAAACTTACTCAAGCGTTCGCCATCTTTCCATTTACTCACCCGGCACTACCACACCGGTTCGTTTTCTCTGTGAAAACTTGACGTTATTTACTCTTTTTCCTGCTGTCTGCATTTGCGGGAAAGTTGAGGATTGGGGATGTTATTCTTAAAACTATATGTCAATGTAAATATAGTGACATTATAATAGTGACAGAACATAATTTCTATTCTTGTTGAATAATATGTTTATTACGTTGATATGCATCTTTTGACAAATTATGTTATTTATAGATTAAAATATTAGCTAGTTAGCGCTGTTTTTTGTTAAAGAAAAAGTTAGACGTACAAAATATGGAAATATTCTTGTATGATACATAAACAAAAATAAATAAGTAAATAACAAACTTACAAATTATTAAACGTATTAAAATAAAGTACATTTTTACTGCAGTATATTTTAATTTTATATAAAAGACTTGTACAAAAAAAGAAAAGTAGGTATATTAAAAAATTATTTAATTATAAACGCTTTTATAATAACCTAACATACACATACGTATAATTTCAAGAATTAAACTCGTCGGATGGAAAAAGCCCAGAAGACCCTATCCACCGTCGGCTTCTTCTTTTTTTAATTTTCCCCAACGAAAGTGTATTATCTTTTAGTTACCTAGTTAGCGTAGCCGCCTTTATAAAATTACCCCCAACCACCCTGACGTTCTCTCGAATAAAAACCAGTTCTTCACCGTTGGCTTCTACGAGCGCGGTAAGCGGGAAAGGTAAAAACTAAACAAGTAATTTGAATATTTTACACAGTGTCGCATCACAGACATTAAAAACTTTTTAAATGAGACTACACACAACACGCATTCTCCCCCGACACACATTCGCTTTCATTTGCATATTACAACCGCGGCCTACTCCACGCGAGGAACGTATATGGGGGAGTGATGACGTCAGTGACAGTGACAAGCGACCATCATTTTTCGACAGTTTACGCACTCGATTTCTTCTTCTTACGTCAAGCGAATATTCTCCGCGCATAATTAACTTTTTTTATGTTTGACGACAGTTTATTCGTGCTCGGTTAACAGGGTGATTCTTTTTTGTTGGTGGGTATAGTAAGCGGAATTAATTTTGTTCTCTTAGTGTTATGAGATGAAACTAGAAGTTTTGCCTCACAAATTTATGTCTTGGAGTTCTTAGGAAATTGTTGAGTGCTAAAAAACTAAAATGTTTTCCTGTACCATGTGTGTGTGCTGTCTAAAAATAATTGTAACGAGAACTGCAGTAAAACTATTGATTCATTAATGGAAATAATAAATTTAATGTTTTCCGATTTTAAATATATTACAACTTCCGCATAGCAGAATATATTTAAGTTCTGTTTTAACATACTACTACGAGTTTTTTTATAAACACATCTGAAAGAACATAAGTAGCGTTTGCAGATTCAAAGATTATTTATTGAAGGACAGTCGGTATACCTGTCAGTTTGGAGAAAACTAAATTCGGGATAGTGGAAATAATTTGTGCCACACTCTTTTGGATACATGAAGTGATTGCGTATGTATATTCTTATTAATCATTGAATTTTTCTGTTAGATTTCGATTTTTGATGGTATTCTTATTTTTAATCAAAATTTTATTAAATTTATGCAAATATATGTTTAACGTTATATTGCCATATTACAAGCAATCAAACTTAAAACAACAATTACCTATAAATTTTGTTTCAACCAGAGCATGTTACCGATAAAAATATTGGTTAATCATTATTAAGAACTATATTTTAATATTGGTTTTTATTCTTTAACCGGTTTGTTATATTTTAAACTGGTTTTAATCGATTAATTTTATAAAATAAGACTGCGAAAATATTATTTTTTTTGTCAAAGTGTAGGTTTATTTTTTTTATTGTAAAAAATTTTGGTTATATGACCAAATATTTATATTATTAATAATTATAATTATATATTTTTCAGAAAATCCAAATTTAATTATAAGTTCTAAAATATTGTTTGCTTTATTTAGAAGTAAAGATCTAATGTTGTTTACTTGCTTTGGTTCTGTTCTGTTTTTTTAAAAAAAAGATATTACTTTTTCTGTTAAAGATTCGATTTTTAAGGATTTTAAAATATCGGTTAAGGTTGCGGTTAACGATCGTAAAATATTTGCAAAAATATCGGTTAATCGGTTCCATTGACAGGTTTATTTTACCAGTGTGATGCTCTACTTATAACTAAAATATAGTAATGATGATATCAGTATAAAAAATCATTTGTATTAATTTTAATCTATTCTATAATTATCTTTTTCTAAATGGAAGTGTATGCATACTAAATTCGTTTGAAGAAAAAGCGAGTTAATTAGTACGTTACTTTGTAAAGTATATTTTTCATTTGGGAATATTTTGTCACGTACACAAACTCCATTTGAGTGCAAAGCATGGCATGAATTTAAGCAATATATTCAAGAAAATTAATTTATTTTATTTTGTCTTTTACCTTGAGTCAAGGTCGAGCAAATATTTGTTTTCCCTTTTTTATCGCAAAAATGGTAATTTTTATCGAAACAATTAAAATAATATGCTGTAAACAAGATTTGGGTGAAAACCCCTCTGGCTTGATAAAGAAAAAGAAAAGTTTAAACAGAGAGAACAAGAAAGAAAAAACAGAAAAAAAACATTTGAAATTTTAATTATTAGTCGTAAAACAAAATGATACCCTAAGCAGAAGGGCCGTTTTTGCCTGGGCAGTTTTTCACGAAATGTTCGTGCGCAAACTGGAGGAACGAGCTTTTGAAGTTGCCTTCGAGCATTTCTTTGCATAATGAGTGGAGAAAAGTGCTAAAGTGTTCGCCGGCTAAATCCCGAATTTGCAAAACACTTATTTAAATGACCCGTCTAACCTTCGGCCAGAACGAAGTTAATCTGTCCGAGTGTTTCTAATTGCCAGCTACTTCTTCTACTTTGGCTCCTTTTATAAATTAATAATACGAGGAGAATCAATTATCATTCATTATACACGTTAACGCAAATATTTCCTTTGACTGACAATGAAAAATATTAAAATTTGCAAGTTTAGTTATTCTTTATTTTGGTACATAAATTTTAATGTAATTTTTATTTAAAAAAAATTATTAATGTTTTTATGGAAATACTGACAGATTTTTGAAAAATTTATTATTCTTTTATTATAAATAAATTCCGTATATTTGTATGTACTTATATAGGTAATATTTTATGGAATATTAATGTTTTATATTTAGTAAATAATAGTTGTCATTACATTTAAAATTTTAATAAATAATTCAAAACTTTAGATCAATGTATCAAATGTAATTATCTACTTTAACATTGTATCTTTGACACTCGACACTCGAAACAATTTAATGATCATTCAGAATGTCATAATAAAATATTTTATAAATATAATATTTTTATAAATCATTATATTGAAAAATATAACGTCTAGAATTTTTTTTTATTATCATTAATTTTTTATTTTGAATTAATTTGTACGTAAAATGTCCTAACATATTGCATAATTATTTCAAGAAAATAAATTTGGCGTTCTTTAGAAAACTTTGTCTATCAACTCAAGTTAGTTAAAACAAAGTAGTAAACAAGACACATAATTCTGCGAAAATATTCGCAGTATTACACCGCGTAGGAAAAGTGTCCTACCATACTTGTCGGGCCTGGAAAATTTTTCCAGTAAAACCCTCATCGTCAGTGAAATTGAAATAGTCCAAGTTCCTCCAAGCGAAAACATGAAACAACAATGACAATTGCCATTACAACAACGCGCTATATTTGTAGAACAACATGAGCGCACAGAGGCCGACCACAAAATGGGTTGGCACAACCATGCGTGACGCAAGAAACGCAACTATGTTGCCATGGGTAAACGACGCAGGGAAGGAAAGTTTGATAAATTCACGACATTTCGGCGCGAACTATATATATATGTATGAGTTGAGGTTATACTAAGAGCAAATATAAGCGAATGCTTGGAATGCAACTGCGCGCAACTGTTTATTTGTGTAACAGCTTATTAAATTTTCCGCTTAATTTATGCTGGAAGTTGAGCGTGTGAAAATTTTGCACATACACTTGTAGTATACCCGAGCTTGTGTTAAGTGGAAAATGGATTTGTTATTTTGATAGTGTTATATACTTTAATCACCGTTAGTTTGAATTTTCTACGAACAATGAATTTTAAATCTAATCAATTTTTTGAATTTTTTTTTTTATTTTTTCCTACTGGTAACAATGAATTTTCAGCTAATTTATGTTTATTTAGAAGGTTTGAAGGCAATAATGGATCATTAAATAAAAATATATGATTTCTTTTTATTTGTTCGTTTCGACCGCTAAATCACAAGCCATTTTTAGCTACTATTTTTAATACATATGTTACAAATAATATTTTATAATGAAATATACATTTAATATGTGAATTAGGTACATACCATTATTTTATTTTTACATTGGTCACATTGTAATCTTGATATGTTAGGTGGTTAAGTAAAATCACAATTATACCACTGCAACTACTCATCGGACGTAAGTACAAACATATACCTTGAAAATTATTCATATAAATTATTTTAATCAAACGTTCATTAGACATTCGTTCAAGAAGATCAAACCATCTTAACTATCTAACAAAATTTTTTTTCAATTTCGCACTTATTCACTGATCTATTTCGTACCCGATTTCTCCTAGTTACACCATATACCCTACGTAAAAATCTTATTTCCACAGCTATCATTTACCTTTTTTGCGTTTGCAGCCAAACCCAATATTCATTACCATACATCAACGTAGGCACCAAAACTGCATTGTATATATTAAAACGGGTTTCTCTGGAAACATTTACAAGTATATTTACATAAACTTAGAAAAGTGGCGCACTAGTTACAAAATATGTGTTGGTTAAAATTTCAAGGTTAGTATTCTGCGTATTTATTGTAGCGAAAATTTACAGTAAGGTTAAATAGGTAAGTAAACAACTTAGTTATTTTGGGTTATATACATAATAGAACGTAGTCGTACATACATACGTAATTCCTGAACAGAGAAATTTAACCTACATCGTATATAGTTTTAGTTATTTCGTGTGCTGTTTGTATTTGCAATGTAAGGTACTGAATGTCAACGGAGAAGCTAGGTTAACACATTTTTACGATGTTCCTAAAGCAAAGAATGAATATTGTATTTCAAGATGTGGTGCATATATTGCAATAATTTTGAATAATACATACATACATACACAATCACTTTATGTATCTATAAGGTTGTGGTACAAATTTGATATGATTACAATATCTTCCTTATAATATGACAATCGGTAATTATTATTGCAAAATGTTGACATTAACATAACTACTAAACTATTACATTTTTTAAAGAAACAAAGAAATACTATAAATGTTTACAAATTTTATTGCACCATCTTTAATGTTACAATTCTAACCAAACATCTCGTTTTCCTACAATATGTACTAGAATACCCGTTCGTATGTACCTAGTGGACATACTTATTAAGTTTTTAACGGTTTAAAAAGAATAAAGAAAATTGCAACATAGTAGAACTATAGAATAGTGTAGAACCGACTAGAATGCTACTAGTAGGGAAGTATAGTTCCTTCTGGCTCACCTTCCCTGGTCTGTTATTCTGGCCGGGCGTTACACATCAATTTAAAAATTTAATAAATTCAACGAATCCTCAGTGCACCCATAAACCTTTAATGAACAAACATGGACGACGGTATACGTAGAACACTTGCTTATATATTTCACTGCACATTAACGAATACGTATCTAGCCGCTATGCTTTTGTTTTTTTTTATTATTTTCCGACCTTTTCTTGTTTACCTACAATGCATTATTATTGTTGCATTTTAGCCAACTTTTTTTCGCTCTGAGTTTATATTTGTTTTAAAAATTTAAAAAAAGTATTATTAACTGGATTTATTCATTGTTTTTATTTATTCAAAAACTTATTACACTTAGCAGTGATTTATTTACATTGTGACACAAAATATTCCAAAAAAAGCCGAAATATTTACAATGAATTTTTTTATGAAAAAAATGCTGTTACTTTTTAAATATCGTAATATACAATAAATATTGTATTTATTGTTGAATTTAGAAGAAAACTTATAAAACTAAAAATCTATACGTCGAAAATGTAAACATTTATTAATAAAAAGAAAAGAAAAGTAATATATTTTTAAACAAGCATTTTAAAGTCTGTTTAAAAAATAAAACGTGTTTTATGAGCATTCAAAAATGTAACTTTAATATATATTTTTTTTCCGTGAATATATTTTTATTTGTCATAATTGATTACATAGTAATACACTGTTTGTTGATAGACACACCTTATCCTATTGGATGTATTATCTAATTTTAATTATAATTAGACTTAGTTTCTAGTTACATGTGATGTTTAGGGGTAAAGATTTATTTACATTAGGAAGATAATTTTATTAAATGTAGGAAATAACAATGAAAAAAACCTACTTGACAGCTGATATAAGGTTATTTAGAATGATTGTAATGATATTTACAGTGATGATAATTTACAATAAATTATGCATGTTTGATTATATACTCACACATCCATGTACACACATGTGTAAGCATGTATGTGAGTGTGTGTGTGTATATGAGTGTGTGTATAATATATATTATAAATTTAATGAATATATAATTAGAATAATACGGCTTTAGGTTGTGTAGTTCTGTATTAATTTTATTAATAATCAACATTTTGACGTACTAAACGTGAATTATTAATAAAAATGATTATAGAATTACAAATTAAGGTTGTTTTATTTCAATATAATGAGTTCTGAAAGATTTTTTACTATATTACGAGAAAGTTATATTTATTTCTATATAGAAAATAAATTTGAAAATGCTCTTTTATTATATTTTAAACTAGACTTTACGGTATTTCAAAATATCATATAAAACTTGACATTTCTATATCATTACAAATATTTTTATCGAAATATCGGTAAATATGGTATTATCTAACAAAGATTTAACTTTTCTTTATTTTTGTAGAACGGTTAATAAAGCCAGCACCAGCCACTACAATGTTTAACGGAGCTGCACGATTTTGAACGTGTTCTTTTTTCAGTGCAGTCAACTTATTACACGGTAGCTAGCTGAAACACTGAAAACTTACTATGTGTTTTTGTTTAAATAGAGACCTTCCCTATATATGGTTATCTGTTTTGTGATATCTACAACGAACAAAAGACTATTGTATAACATGATATGTGTTAGAAAGTTAAGTAAAGGCAACTCAATATGCATTTTGATGCTCGAATAGCGCAAAATAAATATGTCATAAAGTGAAATTGTTTTTAGGCGACGCGACGTAGGTAAAATGTGTCCACAATAAATAAACTTATTCAATAGTATTTAGAATTATGAGAAAATATTTTAAAATATTATATATTTACAAAATATTGTATGTAGAAATTTCTTTCAAATATTATATAATACGATGAGTTTATAAAGAATGGACGAACTATACTACAAAGATAAAAAATTTGTTATGAAAAACTGATTGAAAATATTGTACATATATAAAGGATTTATTGTTTTATTTATTTAAAAATATGTATTTATTATTATAATTTAAGTTAAGTAAAATTTACAACCAATATCTCAAACGCAGTACCGATTTATTGAAACAGAAATCACCACGTAATAAATCCAAATTTTAAACTCTTCCGCCAACCTAACTTTAACTAACACAAATACCGCTACATATATAACCAATTACGTATATTGACATTCGATTATTCGTTTCTTGCACCGGAAAACTCTGGTTGCCTCTAGATCACTGCACACCCGCAATCAGACTGCAGGCGCGCGCGGTGGTTCTGCCGTTTCGTTTCCTAATCGGGCAGAGGCATTCGAACCGGTAAAACGGGGCAGTTTTCCCACGACCGGTTACCTACATAATTAACTTGTCACCGTTCGGCTGAGTACAACGACGACTAACGCTGACAAATGGTTCGAAGACTCCATTCGCTTCGAACCGGAGTGCGCACAAAAGGAAGCCGATTGGATTCTGAATGCAACGCCGGTTTAGGTTAGGTTTAGAGAGAGAGACTTCGAAAAATGTTCTTTCAGCTATGAATGATTTTAAGAACTGGTAACAGAAGAGTTGACGGTTTTGTTTTTACATTGGCAAGTGTAATTTTACTCTAATTATATTGAAATTTATAATTGGAACATTATTTGTAAAAAATACCACAAGCTCTTATGACAGTTAAGTTGTTTTAAAATCGATATTAGTTAATTACGATTTTAAAACCAAGCTGGTGGTACTATTATATGATTTTTATTTATTTATTATGTAGTTGGCTTTAATGTTAAATAAAATAACACTATTATTTAGTAAATATGTCTGTGTAAAAAATGACACTAATAAGTCCACTAGGTTCACATCTGTAAAACCTGTAGCGTTACCGAATATTTTGTCTTTCTAACAATAGAAGAATTTCATTTACTAGATAAAGACAAAAAATTAACACTACAGGTTTTATGAATGTTAACCGAATAGAACTCATAATTTTGAGAATAAATTGTACTTTACAATTTTCAAAAAGGTTGATGTTAATTTAATTTTGGTCATAAGAAAGTATAATTTTGATGATTTTGTCCTAGTGTAATTTTTACACTATTTTTAATATGTTTCAAATGGAAGTATCAAATAATTTTCTATGTTTCTATGTTTTGTTTGTTTATCATTTATATTATTCGTATTTTTTCTGATAATGATATACGTTCAGCATATTGAAACGTTGAATTTTAATTAGAAATAATACAGAACTAAAACTTGAAAGCTTTTTTATTTTAATATAATGAGATTTGAAAATTTTTTGATATGTTAAATAAATACAATTTTCAACGAAATTACATTTTTTTTAAAATGCAAACAATTTTATAGTTTGTTATGGAGATTGTAACTATAATTTTATTAATTTAATTTTTGCTGATTTAGTAAAATCGCATACAAATTTGCTATGTAAAAAAATGTAAGCTCTATTTCTACATTAAAATTAAAACTCGTCATCGAAAGAATATAAAAAAAATAAATTATAAAATTGTCACAGTCATTAGTTACATCGACAAACCATTCCTAGTTGCCATTCTTCCGCAGACATCCCTAACCCCAAAAGCTCCGATCTCGACCGCTTGCGCTACGTGGATTGGCTGGCAAAACAGGTTACCAATCGGATGTGTTTTAATCAGAATTTCACGCTACGTTATTGCGCCAGTGGATTCCTCGTTAATCAGATGGTGATTGCTTCTCCCAACCAAACCGGGGATCGAGGAAAAAGAAATATAAAGCTTTATAGGTTCTGATTTTGTGTGCGACTGTTGTAATCTCTTTTTTTTTCTTTTCGCTTTTCCTTCGCTTGGAATATTGACGATAAAAATGACCGTTCGATTCGTGTTTTGTTGCCTGGCTGATTCGTTTAATAGATTATTCAAGGTTATACTGATTTTCTTTTCGTTTTTTTATTTGATTTGTTTTATTTGATTATTGGAAATTAAATATTTAATTCAATACGATGAAAATTAAATTAATTAAAGAATAATTTTATATTTTAACATATGTTAATATTAAATTTAATATTTTGTTCAATTTTCAAAGACAGGTACAATATTTATTTTAATAATTTATATAATTTTATTATTTTATATAGGGTGTTCACTTGCTTTTTTATCGATCAAATTAGATAAACTGCTACAAATTATTTAAAAATATAGGAATGAAATAATGAAGAAATTTAAATTTAGTTTTTTATTGATTTCTTTACATGTGCTTCCTAAAAGCACATATGGAATTTTACTAAAGCTGTAGCAATAATCTACAATAAGTTTTTTCGCGTAGTCATATCGCATTATCTATTCATGTATTCATTATGAACTAAACGCTATCGTGAAAAGAAAATTGTCATCATTAATTCCATTGTTCTATGTTATTAAAATAATACTAGACAGTTGCTATTATTGTGTGTAAGTATGAATTTCAATTAATTTCATGTAATACCATATATAGAGAGAAAGTGTCCCATTGCATTGAGCCATTTCGGTAGAACGGTAGAGGGAAAATGTTACCTGTGCAAAATTTCCTGAAATTAAATGATAATCCTGCATATGTCCTTTCCCCAGTTGCATGATATCCTTAATTAAAAATCTACAGTTAGCAGAGAAGTAGCGTTCCTCATTTCCCCTGACACACGTCGTAATACTTCGCTCTATTTAATAACAAATTTAATGGATTGTGTTAATTTTTAATTTCAAGTGGACGACGAGCACACTCCGTAATCCACCTAAATGAAATACACGTATTTTTCTTTATACGCTATTTATTTGACAAATGAAAATAGATGACTACTTTGTAAAGTAATACACTTTTAGGATTTATAATTCCGTTATACCTTATTTTAAGTAAAAATTGAAAATGAATGTGCATTAATTAATATACATATTTCAAATATAAATGTTAAATGTATAACAAGTATAAATGGTAGAGATAAAAATATGACCCATTTTCTAATTTTTTTTCGGAATTCTAAAAGCACATTTGTATCAACAGCATCAAATTTAAAATAAAAACGTTTTGTTTTTGCTTGCGTATTAAAATATTATATTATATTGGGGTCTTAAATGTTTACTAGATTTTCTATTCTTTATTGTTTAATTTGACCTATACTGAAAATAATATGAGTATTTCCGGCTAGTTATTTTTACTTTTTAGACAAGCACCAAAAACAACCCGTGATAATAATTTTCAAAAAACAAATAATATATTTTTTTAATATGATGTAGACTTTTTAGCTTAGAATATATAGTTGTTTTTGTTTTATTTTAAATTTTACTTTTGATAATACAAGGTTTAGTGCAATTATATATGAATTATCTGTAGAAAGAAATTGTATTTAGAAAAAAAAAATTAAAAATAAATAACAACATAATATTCTATAAAGAAAGCTCTAATCGAAACTAAACATATTTATCACTTAACGATACAAAATACTTGGTCGGGTGTTGTGAATTTTCCTAAGCGTCAGTTAATGGTAATATAGTGTGTTTGTGATTAGATTAGGAGCGATAAGGTTGACGCGACGGTGTAAAATGTTGGATTTTAAATATACATAGTGCAATTACAACAAGGTCACAGGACCTGGTAAATTACAATTAGTTTGATGCATTTGCATATATTAGTTATTTTGTAACAATTTTGATTTTGTGATTGTAGAATATCTTTTAGATACAGTTTAATGTTTTATTTATTAACAAATCTTTATTTTAACTGACAAACACCAACTTTTACAACAACATTTATACCAATTTCATACTTTATAAACGTATCATCTGTAAAAAAAAATATTTTTACTAGTTTCTTTTAGTTATACTAACATTTTATTATCTTCCAGTTTCTAAATATCTACACTTTGTGTGCATTCATTTGTATGTTATTCAGTATTTGTATGTCCACAATCCACATCTATCTTTAGCAATACCACAACATTGTTCATTGTCCTTTCATAGCCATAGTCTGACCATTTGTCCTGCGACGCTAAACGCCTCTACCAGGCATGGTCTCTATCGAAATTTGCGATGCAAATGATGCAATCTCTCGTTCGCATTCTGAGTGTTCACTGAGCGCCACCAAAGTAACCATTACAATATTAATCAGCCCACACACATTTTACACCCCCCCCCCCCCCCCAACCTTTCCCCGAGTATTTATGTTTGATTTATGAATGACTTTCCACCCTCCATATTTAACGCATTTAACTTTTTTGATTATGATATTTAATATTTTGTGAAAATTGGATTTTAATGATTTTGGAAATTTTCTTATTTAATGTGTTAAAATAAAAAACTTATTTTGAAGTTTTGTTGTATTATAATTAAAATTTGACGTTTCGAATAAAACGAAATTTCAACCTAAAGTTTTTTATTTTAATGTAATAGTTTTGAAAGGTTTTTTACTACAGTATGTTCGTAAATATTTATAATATAATATATTTTACTAATTTTTGATCAGTTTATGTCGCAAACTTTTGGACACATGGCGTGATTGTGTATGTATATTTTATGTATATATTATATTAGTATATACTATAATTTTTTTTGTCTAATATTGCAAGACATCATTTTCGTTTCATTTAAGTGTATAATGAAATAAATGACGGATAAACTCAATTGAAGTAATATTTGAACTGAAACTGAAAGAATTGAAATTATTTGAATGGTAAATCGAACTAAAACGGAACCGATAAATTAAAAAGTTTCAAACTATAAATGAAACTGTTTCAGATATTTACAAAATATATTACCGTAAATACCGGGTGTTCGTTCGTTAAGTTTGCATGGGCGTTTAACATGCATTTTTGATAATTTGCGATATACTTCTTTCTCGAGTTAAATTCGGAGAAATACTTAGAATACTTTTTAATAGGGTATAAAAAGTTTTATAATTTGGTTTTAGTTTTAATTTTCTGGCATGTGCCGTTTGGGCCTTCGAATTTTTTATTTTTTTTTTGATTTTCTGGTCTTTATTTTTATCTCAAAAACTATGAGGTGTAGGAAAATAAGCATGGTATGGAAAAATGCGGAACAATGAGTACTATAATCAAGTGGAGAAACCATTATTCTAGGATGCATCGTTTAGTAGAAAAAAATTCAAAATTGAATTTTTGAAAATTTGGAATTTTTTTCAAAATAAGATTTTTATTAAAAAATTTGCTTAAAGAAAATCTGAAAAAATTCAGTAAAATAGAGAAAAAAATTAGCTACATAATAGATAAGTAATTTTTTCTCTAACTCCTACTGATTTGACAGGAAAGAATAAATAAATTTTTCCTGCCAAATCAGATGAGTTAGAGAACTAATAATTCATTCAAATATTTTCTATAAATATATATATATATATATTTTCAAAAATTAAAAATCAATATATTTACATAACACATTAATTTATTTCAGTGATAATTTAAAACAAAATTTTATGAAAAACACTTTAACTAAAGCCGACTTTAAGTCTAAAAAACATTTTAAATTCTACTGCATAATTATTAGTCTAGTTAATGGTGAAACTTTTTTTTTTAATTTTCAAACTGCTAATAATTATTATTGTTGCCTACAAAAAATAATCCATGTTTGTGGAAAGCCTTATAGTTTTTGGTATTTTACTGATACATTTTACAAGTTTCTTCTACATTTTATTTTATAGTTGATACTCTAAAAATTCTTCAGATTCATACACTCGATAAAATTAAAATTAAACTACATATATTGCTGCATGAAAACGTAACATAAAACATAACCTTTGCGACATCCGATACGGAAAAAAAAATAATTTATCCTTACCTAGCCTAAGTTCACTTCTAAGTTGGTGGTCGTACCGAACAAATCTTTCACCGGCATTCGTGCAAAATCTGTGGCCGCCTCCATCATCTTTCTTCATTCTTTCTTGCTTCTTTTTAATTTCTTGTCGCCGGCGTATCGCGCTCGACTGACTTGCTGCAATATCCTAGGTGAAAGAGACTTCAATATAAAAACTGCTGCCGTTGGTACGCTCTTATTCAGGCGAACGCTGATCTGGGGCGATAACACTTGGACGACTCGAAATAGAGCCCCCTTTGGATCGTAAAACGTTATTCAGAGTGGAAGAAAAAAGAGTATATAAGTAATTTTATACGGGAGCCATATATATATATATATATATATATATATATATATATATATATATATATAACGCCGTGCGGATTTAAAACTTCTTTCAACTAATGTTTTTGGGTTTTCCTTTTCATCTAATTGACGGTGAATATATTTTTTTTAAAAGGGCAGAACCAAACATTGATTTGTGCATGAAATGAACAACGATTTTATTACTTTTTTAAAAGGGGTTTATATATAAAACTACTTCAAAAAATTTTGTACTCTACGTTTTAATATTTCTCTTGTACTAAAGTTCAATCTACAGAAATAATGTGCTTAAAAATAAAATTTGTAAATAATTTATGAATGCTATTTAAGTTTTTTATAATAGCGAAATATGCTGCATAATATTTTATAAATGGTATGTTAATATTAATTTTTATTTATTTTTATTGAATTGAACAAAAAATTTATTTAGTTTAGTGTTTGAAAATATAAAAAAATTAAATAATCACAGCTTAAAATACTACTAATTTTAGTAATTTATATTTATTTTAAATTATAAACTTAACTTAAATATAAAAAAATACATTTACTAAAAACAAAGCACTGTAAACGTACTATTAATGAACTGCAAAATTATTTCCTGCTAAAGTTAAAACATACTTAACATTATGCATGAGTTTGTCAGTATTGAGAAACAGAGAATAGGTACGTATGTCGTAGTCTATACAAACCGACAGTTATCACAATTATCTTCAATTGAAATTGAAATAAGAAAAAAGTCTCAGGTCAATTTGAAAATAATTCCGGAGTTGTTAACGTGCAATGTCGACAAAATCATACAATAAATTGGGCGTTGCCCAAAATCAACTACGCGAACGGGTAGACATTCATAATTGCTTCAGAACTTTACAAAACTACTTAATAATAGCGTAATTATTATGCATGGGCCCTCGCCTGAAGCACGGGCAAACCGAAATCACCGTGAATTAAACATTTAATTGAAAATGTCATTATCTTCGAGCGAAACAAAAGTTTTCAATTTGCTTGGTGAACTATCAAATTTCGCGCGAAATTTCCATGAACGAAATATAATATTACTGGAGGGAAAATAACAAACAAAATGACAGAGGAACCCCTTTTAATATATAATCATACGTTTTTTTTTTCCTGATTTAACTACGTGTTTTGGCAAAAATCGTACCATGTTTCATGGCAAAATTCAAACAGAAATAAAACTACATGTTATATCAACTATTATTACCACTACAAGAGGTCAGTGTTTATGTATTTTTTTTACCGTGATGAAAAAACAATGCTGAACATTTGTACTAGAATCAATAAAAATGATTTACGGTCGTTGAAATAGTTTACATTATAATGAAAACGAGCAGTGAATATCATATTAATTTTTTTTTTATTATTCAGTATATGTTGAAGTGTGCAACTATGATATTTAAACTGTATATTTTTATCGTAAACATCTTAATGTTTTCAAATTTTTTTCAGATTATTAGTTTCATAAAAATAATAAGTCCTTTCAATTTTTTTATATTTGTAATTAAATGTTGGTTTAAGTAGAATTATATTAAATAAATGTTACTTTTTTTGAAATAAATATTAATACAAATAATAGACTTTGATAAATTAAAAAATAATAATATAATTAAAAAACTTTTGTTGATATGTTGTAGAATATTATATATTTTTTTGATTGATTTTACTTTGATTCAAAATTAAATTATTATTATTAACTAAAAATTTGGAGATAAAAATTATTTTATCTGGAAAAAAATCGTGCTATATATTATTTATTTTAAACAAAATGCAAAGCTATATCGTCAGTCGATTACTTGTTTACGTCATTTTTGGTCAAATTAAGTTATTGTTAATTTTGGTAAAATTTTATTTGTTTTCCATCTATTTTTAACAATCGCAAATGCTATAATTTTAATAGTTTCAAAAATATAATTTCTAATTTGTTTTATATCCTTACCATAAACAATTGAGTGCAGAAACTTGAAACATTATTTTCTCGAAAGTAAATTTTTGTCATAGAACAAAAAAGAAATCGACTGGCGATATGTTCTAAATATTTAATCGATTATTAATTTTAAGAAAAATTTGTATTTTTTTTGTATTAATTATATAATTAAATAATTTATTTCATTAATAATTATATAATTTATAACATATTTCAAATTACTTAAATTCGGACGCTATCAAACTACAATTTAGTTAAATTAAAAACTAAAATTTATTTTGAATTTTTAAAGTAAATAAATTGTTTCTTAAAAACTATAGAAAAAATAATCAGGAAAAGGTGATAACCGTATAAACAGCGAATAAAAACGGCATAAGACAAAAGTTAAAGGAATGTCAAGTAAAAATTAATCTCAATAAAAAACTACAAAGATCAGCCGTGGACAAACAACGTGTCTAGCGTGTTTTTTGGTCATCCAATCAAAAGAGAGAAAAAACCGTTGCAAGAACTAGCAAATTCTTTACCGTTTTCTTGCCCAGTTGCATGTCCTGTTCGGGGAATTTATTTTTGCGGTCAGAAAATTTACTGAATTCACTTAACAACTAAAGTGGTGTATACAAACAACCGTTTCAGGATTATATACTGACCTATTTTTTTTTTTTTTTTTTGAAATATCTAACTTGTATTTCTTTGTATAAATAAAATTTAAAAAAAATATGGTTTTTAAGTAAATTTAGAATTTACATTATTTTCATAATTTTTTTATGAATCAGTAATCGCCACTATCAAAATAATTTTATGATAGTTTTAAATTGTTATGACAAAAATGGTCGAAGCTTGAATATTTTACCAAATATTATTATTTTCGCTGCCATAAAATTTATCTTTATCAGTAATAATCACCACCATAAGCTTTTTGAATAATACACAAGTTGGCGCAAAAGCATTTTTTTACGTTGTGTTAAAAAATATATATTATCAAATATAACGGAATACATTTGTCAGTAATACCTTGTATATATCTGGAATGATATTGTGCCAGATTTAGCTCATTACAATAAGATCCGTGCATTGAAAATTTACAAAAGAAACACAGTGTTATCACGTCCAAATTTAATTTCAAGTTTAAATTAAGAACTTTCTATAAAAAAAAAAATACGCAACAAAGCAAAAGCAATGCAGGGAAACTTAGGTGGGGTCTGAGGCGAGGGGAAAACCGAACAAGCCCGACCAAAAGAAAATTGATTTAAAAGTCTGGTACGCCGTCATACGAAACGTGCAAGCCATACATATTAATGACGCGAAAAGCAATGCGATTTACTAACTTAGAGAAGAGTTTAAAATATGAAATAGTGACAAAAAGCTACGCTGTCCCTCGTCGCATGTGTGTATATACGGTGGCTAGACAGGTTGGTCATAAAATATGAAGACTGCTCATTTTATAAATATAAATAAGAAAATTATGATTATTTTTCAGGGCTGGTATTATAAGGTGTTTTAGTTTAACTATTTTATTCTGCTAGTATGACACTAGTGTTATCTTAAAACCGTTATTAGTTAAAATCGGTTTTAAAAACAATCTTGTAGTACTAACCAATATGTTTAATAGCATATTATTTATGTAAATACATTTATATATATATATATATATATATATATATATATATATATATATATATATATTACCTTAAAAAAGAAACTGAATAAGAAGGTTAAATATTTTATTAGGAAACACTATAAAAAACTTAAACAGAATTTTATTTTAGATTGAAAATAAAGTATTATCTTACTATGAATTACTCAAACTTTTTTGATCATTACTTTTTTTATTATTTACGTTACGTCAAAAATTTATTAATAATAGATGTATAGAATTGCATTATCAAAAAAAAAATTTAAAAATAATTTGTTGGACTCACGGTTACGGAAATAAATGAAATAAACTAATTGCACCTTCATTTTAAACATGGTGGCCAAATGAAAACACATCAAACGTGAAAAATCAGTTTTATGCTCATGATCAATCTCTCTAAAAAAACTCAAAATGAATTGCACTTAACCCAAAATGCACAATTTCATGCCGGATTGACTGTATTAAGTGATAGAAAAGATATTTTAAGAATTGTGCTGTGTTGCAATTATTTTAAATTTGATAATGTTTCTGTGGCGACTGTTTTACAACATTCATTGGCTGGTACTAAAAGCTCGATTTTAATTTTAATTGATATCGATTTTAAAACAATACAACAATTTAAAACCAGGATTGAACAATTAAACTAATATATAAAAAAAACTGAGCTTGCAGTACTACTATGTGTCAAAAATCTCTTTCAAAATAAGTTTGTTTAAAAACTTATTTTTTTCGTAAGAGTTGCAACGTGTCGCTAAGCACTACATTACAATATCTAAGCTAAAATATAGTCATCTAATTCAACTATCTCTAGTTTTTTTTACAAAATTTTAATATCTTTTATAGATTTCGAATTTAATGTTCCAAAAACTAGCTAGTTGTCTGCAAACTTTCTGTCCACACCTTATTGATAGCAGGAACGATGGTGGGCAGGAAAGTGCAGGAGCACATCCTCCCCCGGGCGTTAACTCATCTACGTTTCGCAATCCTGCTGCATTAATATTCATACGAGCGGAATAGCGCTGCTGCGCCTGGGCTGTATGAAGCCAGGCAAGCAATGCGAACACAAGGCATCGTTGCGTCGCAGTAGCCATGGTTTGATGATGGTATCTTCGTCAAGGATGGCTATGCATGCATGCTACGATATATGTGTGTGTGTGTGTGTAGATGTGGTGGATTGCGAATCAAATATTCGCCGGAGATAAGTTCTGACGCAGAGGGCTAGGTCAGGATATGATAGTTGATAATTTGTAAGTTACAGAATATATGTGCGCTGATTTTAAAAATTTCTTTTATAATTAATTTTTATTTTTGACAATAATGTAAGTTCTGTCTGTTTAGTTTTCTTTCTGTCTGTCTGATAACTTACAAAGTGCTTAACACTGAAATACTAATTTTAAGATTTTGAAATTTAATTCTAAATTAAAAAAAATTTCAATTCATAAAGTTTCGTCTTACATTAAAAAATACTGATTTTAACTTTTTACTAGATAACCTCATTGCCGTACTTGAATAATGCTTAGAACAATTTTTTTAATGAAGACGCTAGCTTAATTATATTTTGTATCTATAGAAAAGAAGTTGAACTGAATTGTTTATGAAATTTTATCTAAAATTTAAATAAACTATTTATTTCTGTCAGCTGTTATAATTAGGGCGTAATTAATTGAATATGCTTCTTAATGTTGACAGCTCTCATTTTTGCATTCTTATTACATGAATTAATTAATGGTTTTTGTTTCTTTTGTTAATATATTATAGTGAGCTTATTTCTTGACAACCAAATTAATGTTAGATACGTTTCAGGTATTTTCAGCGATTATACTTCACTTCAGACTATAGTTTAACTAATGAAATTTTGTATACACTTGTATTAGAATTAAAAGTATTGTCTGTTTTGTAAAATTTGATAGCAACGTTAATTTATATTTATTTAAAAAGTTTCAAAACCTACTTGTTTTCTATGAATATTTATAACTAGCTACTTACTTCAAATTTTTAAATTTATTGTTATTTTAAAAATACTTATATAATTGAAATGAATGTGTTAGTAGTGAAAGAAATATATAAACCAAGGTTAAGAAGATTATTGTATTCTCATAAATAATACAGTAATATCACATTTTACAGTTATCTTACTGAAGTACGTGTGTACCAGATTAGTATTAAATTTGTTACGTTTTAGATATATTTATTGTGTCAAATTACGTGTGACATATTTGATTGTACAAGTTTCATTTAATTGCGTGCATTGGATAATTGTTATACTTTTCTTGAAAACTAATTATTTTAATAAATGTCAGAACAAATCATAAATGCGTATTTATTATAGTCACCAATAAAATGATAGAAATCGAGCTTTATAGGAAAATTGAAACTGATCTTATTGCACCAATCGGAAGTAATATTCATTTCCAACAAAATATTGTAAAGTGCAACTTGGATTTCTATAAAAGGCGTTAGCTGGCAATTTCTTTAGTTCGTAAGTAGATACCCTGTCAGTTTCACCGCCAGCCGCTAATTATGCCCGCGGGGCTTTTTTGTTTTCGTGACCTGGTTTTAATTGGTTTTTAATTAGATTAAGGAATTTTTATTACATATCTGCCCCTTTCCCCCCTCTTAGATAAGAAAATCTTTTGTAAACACTAATTTTGGCATAGTAAAAAGAGTTTGTGCCATACCCTGTAGGGTACATGGCGTGATTGTGTATATAGGTATGTAAATGAAATAGATGAAAAGTTGTTTATCTATTTGTGAATGGGTATTAGATCATTAGCATTTTAAATCCTCAAACGTATTTGTACCTAGAATTTTCCAAAATTGGTTTTTAACACCAGATGTGTCAATATTGTGTTTATTATTCACTTTCTATTTTTAAACTAGTAGCTATAGTAGACTCAACATTATATCGTTTTGACGTTGAAATATAGTTAACGACATGTCATTAGTATAAAATTATCCAAGGGTTAAACAGGTAAAATTGTGGAAAAAAAAAACAGAACCGTATTATAATATTTGTTTATTGCGTGTAACAGATAAAACTATTTCATTATTAATATACATATTTATATTTGAAATATAATAAACCAATATATAAATCATATACATTTTTTTAATTTTTCACATTTATCACTTTCAGTCACTACTTGATTCGTTGGAATTTACACTTATTATAAGTTCGCTCGCTATATTATTTATATTTAAATATTTAAACAAATTTTCGACAATATATACTATTGAGAATTAATTATTTATAAGAAATAAACGGTATTTTATTTTCTGTAATTTCGGGATTTTCCGAAACATTAAAAACTACTTAATGCGTCCCTTTGTTAAAAGTAACAAGACATCCCTCTGAGAAAGGTAAAACCCCTTCAATTATGAAGTCAAGTCAAAACGATATAATTTTGCGTTCACTATACTTATTATATTTTGTTTCCAAATATGATTAAAAATGAAACAATTAATATATTTGATATTTAATATATATATATATATATATATATATATATATATATATATATATATATATATATATATATATAATTGAAATAAAAAATAATTTCTAACAGTTGTAAACATGAAACTTAATTATAATATTTTGTATTTTAATAAAAATTATTAATTAAACTACTTTTACATGATAATATTTTATTTAATTAAAAAAAAAATGAATCAAATCTAACCAATTAACAAAATTATTTAATTTGTCTTTGAATAAAATTATTAAGTAAATATTACATTTAAAAATTACGTTTTTAAAATGTACAATTTTATTTTTACACTACAATTATATTGATATTCATGTTAGCTTGGTTATTTATGAAATGACAGAATAAGCTGTTTGACCAACAAACACTGACATTAAGTAATTACCATGAACTTTCACTTTGAAAATTTTTGAAACATATGGTATGCTTTTGACAAATTTAATTTTTTGTATTATTTCTTAGAACTGAAAAGTTTATTTTTACAAAACAACTTTCTTTATTTTTTGGAATTTTTAAATATAAATAAGAAATTTACTTATATGTATAAATAAACAATAACATATTGTAAACAGATAGAATATTTTTATTTTTAGTATTATTTTTGTATTATAAAGAATTTTTAAATTGTTTTTGTTTTTATTAATATTCTGTTAAGTACTATATAAATTAAGTTTATTTTATTTTTATAAAAATTTGAAATATGTTTAAATTATTAAATGGTAATTGACAATTAAATGAATTTATGACTGAATTGAAACAATAAATAAATATAGTTTTGTTTTCAAAATTAAAAATTTAAAGATTGCTTTTATTAAAAGATCGTAGATAAGAATTAAAAGTAAAATAAATTATTATTATTATTATTATAACCTTTAATGAAATTATTCAATAATTTAATAATGTTTTTAATATTTTCTGCATTCTTATCTATGATAATTCACTTTAACACAAAAACAGCATTTTGTTATATTTAATTTAAAAAAATCTTTATTTTTAACTTTCACTTTTACAAATACCTGTATTATTATCCAGTCATCAGGTAAAAAGTAATATTTGCTTTAGATGCTATTTTCAAAACTATGTACATTTTTAAATTATATTTTAAAATTTCCAAATCAATCACTTAATAAAAATAATCATTTAAATCGAAAGTTATAGTAATTGTTTGATGAAAAATAATAATGCTTAAATTTTATTTAAAGTTTTTGTTTTGTTTATTAACTATCTTCTGAAATTTAATATATTTTATCAATATAATATATAAATAAAATAGAATATTTTTCTGTTATATGAATAAAAAACTAGAATATAGTTTAAGAATATGTAAATTAATCAATTAATTTCTTATAAACTTTCTTGTATTGATAAAAATATAACAAATAAATGGTAATAAATACTAATATTATTATTTTAATTAATTAATATTCTGATAAAACAAATTTTAAAACATTTAGTAATAATATAAATTTATTTAATTAAAGAAACAATGAATCATATTAATAAAATTATTTAATTTGTCTTTGAATTAAATTATTAAGTTAATGTTAACTTTATAAAATTATTTTTGAAAAAATAAAACTGTTTTTAAAACATTTAGTAATGTTATTGTTAATATAGATAAAATAAACGTAATGTTATAAATTTATAAAATTATTTTTGAATAAAATAAAACAAATTTTAAAACATTTAGTAATAATATAAATTTATTTAATTAAAGAAAAAATGAATCAAATTAATAAAATTATTTAATTTGTCTTTGAATAAAATTATTAAGTTAATGTTAGTCTGTTTTAATAAAAACGAAATACTACTATTTATTAAATAATTATGAAAGTATTTCTATATACTCTGAAAGTTACTTCGTTGGTTTCAAATAAAATTTATATTCAGATTATGTAAAAATAATATTTTCCTTAAAATTAAGTTCATTAAAATTTTTTATAATTTCATACATACACGATTTGTTATTATATTACAAATAAATATCTTATATAAAATTTTATTATTATTTCAAAAGCAAATTTTGTTCTGTAATTTAAGTTGTAAATAAATATAATATAAATATATGTGTATTTATTTATAAAAATAAAAATTTTCGATTTCGAAATATGATACTTTAATTACAAATTTAAAAACAAATTGATGAAAATATTTATAATTTGTTTTAGCTGTTATAAATATTAAAACTATTTTTGAATTTTAATAGAATTTGAGCTTAAGAACAATGAATTAAAAACAAATTTAAATTGTGTTACTTTTTATTAATAAAAAATTACATAATTATTATAACTTTTTTAAAATATTAACATTAAAATTATATTCTATAGTAAACAACTGAATTACAAGATTATCAATATTATAAATTTTATTTAATTATACATATACATGTGTCATATTCATTATTAATTATAATATTGAAATAAATATTTCTTGTTCTTGTTATATGAAAAATGATATAATATAATTATTATATTATGATATTTGTATAATATTATTTATGATAATTTTATTATTTAAATGAGAACAATAATTTATTAATTTTACTTTAATTAACATTAATATAAAATTTATATATTTTAATAAAAAATATAATTTTAAATATAGATTAGAAATTTATTTATATATTATTTCTTAATTGTAATAAAACATTTTTATGTTTATTTTATTCAAAACTTAATTTTCTATTGTAACATATAATTATGTTATAAATATGTTTTAGTCATTAAATATTAATTACCATATAAGTTAAAATATAAATGAATAAAAATAAATTTTATTTCAGATAGTTTATAACATTGTATTTCATTGGTAATTAAATATTATTTAAAATTATTTAACACGTTAATTATTTACTAATTTGAAAAATATAAATTTATATATATATATATATATATAATATATATAATTTTACTTCAAAAGCGAAAATTGTACAATTATATGATAATATGAATAATATTAAAATTTTTCTTGAATAATAAATATTATACAAAGTATTTACAATCGAAATCTTTTATATCCATAAGGAATAGAAATATAATTATCGACTAACTTACGTTTAACAAAATTGATTTTAAATTTTTTAATTTCTCTACGTGTAACTACATCATGCTGAGCGGTAGTTTTTATATTGTCAGAAACTATAATTGGTTTGCAATCATCGTCGCTATTTTTTAAAATTAAATTTTTTAAACATTCGAAATTTATAGTCTGTATATTTTTATAATTTAACGTAAAACCTTTTACTTTACAAACCGAATGGGTTTTACCGGTTGCTGGGCTAAACACTTTGTAAGCATAGCTTTTTGGCCCCGCACAAACAAATTCTATAATATAAGAACCCTCGCCATAGCATGACAATTCACATGTAAGATCCCCTAAAAAATTTCCCAAATCTGGTTCAAATTGTCCTGGTTTATGTCTATAAATAATAGAATCGGTGTCATAATATAAAACTCTAGAACCTAATGCGTGCAAGTACTCATGCAATCGTAAACGAGCTTGAGCAGTTGTATATGCGGCTATCACTACATTAACTGTACGCAGTTGCTCTCGAGCTTCATATTGTAATTGCCAGTTGACATATAGATGATTGTCTCCTGCAGGGATAATCTGATGTATTTCTATTGCAGGGTTTGAAAAATACTCGTATAATTCTTCAGCAGATGATACTATAGTGGTTCGGGATTTGTTTTCTGCTTGAGCAAATTTACCTATAATAATCAAAGTAATTAGTAAAGTTATGTTTTTCTACATATATATATATATATATATATATATATATATATATATATATATATATATACTTACCCCAAAAAGAATTTAAGCAAAGTTTGGCTTGTGATCTTCTTCCAGCATTGTTTTTAATATTATCTGCATCTAATAAAATTCCTTCTTTTTTATAATATTCATTAATATAGTTTTGTTTTGCTAAATCGGTTTTACATTCGGCAGGATAACCAGATGCTTCTTGTTTTATTTTTAAATATTTGTTAATATATTCAGCAAACAAACCGCCAGATTTAGTTGCCTTATCATACGCGACTATTTTGTACTGCCATATTTCGTACACATGAAGAATTTTATAGCCAAGTTCTACAGCACGCCGAACCTCATTTATAACCCATGTACCAATAAATGCACGATCTTCGTCTGTATGATTACAGTCATTTTGTTCTAGTTCATCGCAACAAGTTCGACAAAGCGCAAACATTAATTTATTGTGCACTTTTCGAGGTAGAACGGGGTGAAATAGTGCTGTAGGTGGCAAAACTTTACATTTGATTAACCCTTCGACCTTATCTAAATTATTATCAGGTCCTACAAGTTGATTACATTCAGCACCGACCAATACTGTTGGATGATCAACCGGAAATACGCCATACTTACATATGAACGGATATAATGAACATACATCAACATATCTAATTTGTTCATTTTCTTCAATTTTATGATATAAAGAAACATTCCCTGTTCTACCTCCAAAAAGTGCATCTCTTGGATTTAGAGGTAAATTATCAAAATAATTATGGTGTTCTAAATTCCTAGATATTTGTGAGTTTAATTTTAAAAATTTTCTGAACTCACATTCCCACATAATAATTATCGTATTTTTCATATGTTTTAACTTATTTATTTTTGAAATTGTTCGTTCATAACGCGAATCTAAAGTTTCTGTTGAAGAATTATATAACTGTTTATTTCGATTTGTTCGAAAACATATTTTACAACCATGCCAAAAGCAACCCATAAATTCAAAAACTAATTTTTGTGGCGCATAATATCCATCAACTATTAAACCCGGTGCTAATACAGCTTCACTGCCATGCCCCGCATGTTCTATCCGTATTTCACGTTTATTTTCTTCATAAATTAACCATTGTAATGCAATTTTTGATTGATTACAATTTAATCTGTAACCGCGAGCGGGAATAAGTCCAATACTTTTTGGTTTTAAAAATAAGCGTCGGAATACGCGATTACATGCTGAGGCTATTGTTATACTTTCTGTAAAAGGGCATACGTCACCCGTTTCTAGAAATATATCTCGAAATTTTTCACACGCACGACGCAATATTTCTACATCTGCTGTACAATAAGTTACTAAAGATTTTTCCATATCAAATATTACGTTATTGCGTACTTGTTGCTCGTGCCATTGTAAAAATTTTGTACGAACTTCATCACGCATTAAATCTGCACCATAATATTGAATACCTGGTATAGGTCCAATGTATTTTTGATTTTTATTTGTATTAAATAAATGTGGAAAATACAATTTAGATATATCTTCCGACAAGTCTAAAGCCTTAGGTAATGATGACAATGGCATAGGTAAATAATTTATGGAATCTATAAATCTAATTTTTTTATTAATTTCTAATAGTAAAATTTTATTACCGTTTAAAATAATGTGTGGCTTTATATTTAAAGTTTCAACTAAATATTTTAAAATAAACTGGCAATCATAATTTTTTGCATTGTGCGCGATACATGTAATTGTAGAAAATGAGGTGCGTGGCAAAAGTACGTAACTAATAAAATTGGCAATACAATCTTTTTTGTAAATATGTTGCCGAATTCCACATGAATTACAAAACTTGTTTACATTATCAGAGGTCCAACAATCTGTACACGATTGCTGAATTACACATAAATTTACTTCATGTAATTTGTCTTTACCTAGTGTTTTTTCTTGTCTCGCTTCAAAATCATAATAAATAAATAAGTGACTCTTTTCTTGTCTTTCTTTCAACGGCGACATGTAACACTTATGACCGGCTATTTTGTAAGCATTACACAATATACAAAACACTTCACCACATTTATGTTGATGTTTTCTTGGATTGAAAATCTTAAAACAATTTTTACATTTTTGAACTGTATTACACACATATCCTAGATGGTTATCATAGCAGTTTTGATCATGAAATTCTCTGTTACACGTTACACATTTATTTATTTTATTTTTGTCCTTTTTACATGCTGGTGTGCTAAAACACAAAGCACATTTATTTTTACACTTATGTTCGTTTATCTTATAATAAGGTTTATGACACGGTTCGCAAAAATAGGTACAACAAAATGCAGCAGTCAAACTTTTAATAACACAAAAATGATTATTATTATAGAGTAAATTTAAGCGAGGTAAATTAGTGTTTTTTGCACCTTCAAAAATAACATTACCATTACCGCGAAACTCATATACAACTATATTATATTCGATAAAAAATCTTTGGAATTCTTCTAGTTCAGAAATGCTGGCACCATTTATCGGTATTTTAATGTTAGTTCTTGATAGTAAATTTTGCACTTTTAAATTTTGTAATCCGTTTTTATTTAAAACAATATCAGAAAAGAATGCATCCTTTTTTATCCAAGATTCAGCTACAATAAGCGAGCGTGGTAAACATAAATTATCCTCATTACGTATTTCTACGAGACCGTGTTTCCTCTGACAAAATTCAGCAAATTTCATTCCACTAGCGCGTAACCTTCTTGAATTTCCGGTTCCCCTTGGTAAAACTACACGAGTTAATTCCACAGTAAACTGTCCATCGGTAAATATTGTTGAATTACTTTGCAATATTTTGTATATTACATCCCAAACAACATCGATATCTAACTGATCAGCTCTACGAAAACTTAACCAACCCTTTCCATGAATAAAATTAGGTGTTTCAAATGCCAATCCTACCATTTCGCTTTTATCTACTTCATTTACTATATATTCGATAAGTTGCCTCATACTGTCTTTAAACCAATCGATAGGATTTTCATCAGCAGGAGGATCAATCATTTCAAAACATACACGTTTTCCAATAATATTAAATTTTTTAACATGATGTTCCGTTTCAGAGATAATTGAAAATCGCGAAACTTTGCCATATCCTTCTTGCACCTGCCAATTGTTATTTTCTATATTATAAGATTCTTGATTACTAACTTTTTCACGACTTTCCAAAAACATATTATTAATTTTGTCCATAGCTTATATCAAATATAATACTCTGACGTCTGATCAATACAACAGTCAAAACAAAACTAAATTTATTTTTAAATATCCATCTATATTTTCAATTATTTGGTAATTACTATTTAATGACTAAAACTAAATTTTATAAAAATAAAATAAAAATATGTTTATATAGCAATACAAAAATAATTTTCGTTAAATGTTACAATTTTATTAAAATTTAATTAATTTTTATACTTTTCACGCACTTAGGTATGTCAAAAATAATTCTCATCAATTTGTTTTTAAATTTGTAATTAATATAATTAAAAACATAATATTTAATTCATTTGTTATTATAATTATATTTTTTTTTGTTTTATAAATATATATATATATATATATATATATATATATATATATATATATATATATAATGTTTTATATAAAATTAATTTTTTGAATAAAATAAACATAGAAACGTTTTATTAAATTTAAGAAGTAGTTTATAAATAAATTTCTAATCTACATTTAAAATACGTACATACACAATCACGCCATGTATCCAAAATAGTGTGGCACAAACTCATTTTATTATCCCTAAATCAGTCTCCTCCAAACATTCTTATCCAAAAAAGTAACATTCGCTTTATCCACATTTACAATTCTTCTCATACATGCTCTTCTATTCCTACTACTTGAAAACTTCCACTCAGGCAAAACACTCTCAATCATACCACTCCAACTACTCATCAGACGTACACCATTAAATTAAGTTTTGAATAAAATAAACATAAAAATGTTTTATTACAATTAAGAAATAATATATAAATAAATTTCTAATCTATATTTAAAATTATATTTTTTATTAAAATATATAAATTTTATATTAATGTTCTTATAAAATAAAATTGATAAATTATTGTTCTCACTTAAATAGTAAAACTATCATAATTAATATTATACAAAATTGTATCATATTTCATATAACAGGAACAAGAAATATTCATTTTAATTACATTAAAAATAAAATTAAAATTGTTTACAAATTAGTTTTACAATAATATCAATCAAATAAAAAGTAATAAATTATTGTTATTAATTAATTAATCTCAATGATCACCAATTAATATTATTCAAATTTGTATCATATTACATATTTGAATTTCTTAATTAATATAAAGACATACACATATTTCGCATAATTATTAAATTTTAGTAGTATAATTTTAGTATATATATATATATATATATATATATATATATATATATATATATATATATATATATTATTCAAAAAAATTAAATTAATATGAAATTGTATTTTTTTTACAACTCATAATATTATAAGATTTCGCTTTTAAAATAAAAATTAAATATATGAAATGTATCTGTAATTTTTTAATTAGTCATATAAATATTTAAATTTTATAATTTAAAATGAATATGACATAAATATATGTGCATAAATAAAATACAGGTCATAAAATACAATAGAAACTTTAAATAGTTTTATTTTTGTAAATAAACATGTATATTTTTTATTAATTTTAAGAAATAATACAAAATAAAATTTGTTAGTTTCCAAATAAAAACAAAAATTTATTACTGTATATAATTGTTTGCTGATCAAATATTATAGTTTATTTATGCACATAAATAAATAAATTTCTGATTTATATTTTAAAATTAAAATTAAAAACTGTTTTGTAAAATAAACATGAAAACTTTTTCATTCCTAAGAAATAATATAAAAATTAAATTTTGTCAAATTAAATTCAAAACAAGTATTACATTCCAACGGATTTAGAAATTTTTCCAGTGAAAGTGCATGCTAATTACAAGTACTTACTGGTCAAACTATTTTTCTGTCATTTCATAGTGAGTCGAGCTAACATATACCTACATCGATATAATTGGCGTCAAACAAATTGGGTATTTTAAATTATTAATTTTTAACTGTAACATTAACCTAATAATTTATTCAAAGACAAATTAAATAATTATATTAATTTGATTCATTTTTCTTTAATTAAATAAATTTATATTATTACTAAATGTTTTAAAATTTGTTTTATTTTATTCAAAAATAATTTTATAAATTTATAACATTACGTTTATTTTATCTATATTAACAATAACATTACTAAATGTTTTAAAACAGTTTTATTTTTTTTCAAAAATAATTTTATAAAGTTTACATTAACTTAATAATTTAATTCAAAGACAAATTAAATAATTTTATTAATATGATTCATTTTTTCTTTAATTAAATAATTTATATTATTACCAAATATTTTAAAATTTGTTTTATCAAAATATTAATTAATTAAAATAATAATATTAGTATTTATTACCATTTATTTGTTATATTTTTATCAATACAAGAAAGTTTATAAGAAATTAATTAATTAATTTACATATTGTTAAACTATATTCTAGTTTTTTATTCATATAACAGAAAAATATTCTATTTTATTTATATATTATATTGTTAAAAATATATTAAATTTCAGAAGATAGTTAATAAACAAAACAAAAACTTTAAATAAAATTTAAGCATTATTATTTTCCATCAAACAATTACTATAACTTTCGATTTAAATGATTATTTTTATTAAGTGATTGATTTGGAAATTTTAAAATATAATTTAAAAATGTACATAGTTTTGAAAATAGCATCTAAAGCAAATATTACTTTTTACCTGATGACTGAATAATAATACAGGTATTTGTAAAAGTGAAAGTTAAAAATAAAAATTTTTTTAAATTAAATATAACAAAATGCTGTTTTTGTGTTAAAGTGAATTATCATAGATAAGAATGCAAAAAATATTAAAAACATTATTATTAAATTATTGAATAATTTTATTGAAGGTTATAATAATAATAATACTTTATTTTACTTTTAATTCTTATCTACGATCTTTTAATAAAAGTAATCTTTAAATTTTTAACTTTGAATACAAAACTATATTTATTTATTGTTTCAATTCAGTCATAAATTCATTTAATTGTCAATTACCATTTAATAATTAAAACATATATCAAATTTTTATAAAAATAAAATAAACTTAATTTATATAGTACTTAACAGAATATTAATAAAAACAAAAACAATTTAAAAATTCTTTATAATACAAAAATAATACTAAAAATAAAAATATTCTATCTGTTTACAATATGTTATTGTACATATAAGTAAATTTCTTATTTATATTTAAAAATTCCAAAAAAAAAAGAAAGTTGTTTTGTAAAAATAAACATGGAAAATTTTTCAGTTCTAAGAAATAATACAAAAAATTAAATTTGTCAAAAGCATACCATATGTTTCAAAAATTTTCAAAGTGAAAGTTCATGGTAATTACTTAATGTTAGTGTTTGTTGGTCAAACAGCTTATTCTGTCATTTCATAAATAACCAAGCTAACATGAACATCAATATAATTGAAGTGTAAAAATAAAATAGTACATTTTAAAACACTAATTTTTAAATGTAATATTTATTTAAATAATTTTATTCAAAGACAAATTAAATAATTTTGTTAATTGGTTAGATTTGATTCATTTTTTTTTTTAATTAAATAAAATATTATCATGTAAAAGTAGTTTAATTAATAATTTTTATTAAAATACAAAATATTATAATTAAGTTTCATGTTTACAACTGTTAGAAATTATTTTTTATTTCAATTATATATATATATATATATATATATATATATATATATATACATATTTAAATATCAAATATATTAATTGTTTCATTTTTAATCATATTTGGAAACAAAATATAATAAGTACTAGTTTAAAAATAGAAAGTGAATAATAATCACAATATTGACACCTCTGGTGTTAAAAACCAATTTTGGAGAAATTCTAGGTACAAATAAGTTTGAGGATTTAAAATGCTAATGATCTAATACCCATTCACAAATAGATAAACAACTTTTCATCTATTTTATTTACATACCTATATACACAATCACGCCATGTACCCTACAGGGTATGGCACAAACTCTTTTTACTATGCCAAAATTAGTGTTTACAAAAGATTTCTTATCTAAGAGGGGGGAAGGGGGCAAATATGTAATAAAAATTCTTTAATCTAATTAAAAACCAATTAAAACCAGGTCACGAAAACAAAAAAGCCCCGCGGGCATAATTAGCGGCTGGCGGTGAAACTGACAGGGTATCTACTTTCGTAAGCTCAGTTTTCGCACACATAGACAAGAATCGCGAGCATTACTTGAAGTATATCTATCGATTTTCGTCCTCATTTTTCTTCATCCCTACGTGTGGAAAATATCCGGAAATATGGGCGATTGTTGTCAAAACTAAGCCACGTACAACAGTAATGCAATAAGATATTGGGAACTATCGTCTTCGTATATGTCTGCACACGACTATTGGAAATAATGGCCATATGCACTTCAAGCATTTGGTGTGCGCTCTGTATCATTTCCTTATAACGATTGTATGTCCGAGTGATATTTTATTTGCTCGTAACTGCTTCCGTTGACGTCGTCTTATAGTCTTGTTTGTGTGCGTGGAAAAATGACAATAGAGTAGGTTTTCAATTTGATGAAATAAAATTGTCATTCTTACGTTTGTTAATTTTTTTTTGTTATACTTTTTTCTAATTTTATGTTTGTTTTAATAATGATATGCAAGGCTTGAAACCGGTGAAATACCGATTAATTAAAGCGGTTAACAAATATTTTTGTAAATATATAGCGATCGTTAACCGTAACCTTAACAAATATTTTAAAATTTATAAAAACTGGTAACTTTAAATATGAAATAATTGTTTATATAATTATATTTTTTAGTAGTCATATTGCTTCTCGGGACGCGGTATGGTACAATCGGTTTGAAACTTGGCCAAAAATAATGCCAATTCAAATAAAAAGTATTTTTTAATCAAAATTTATTTCTACATTAAGCAAAGAATATTCTATAACTTATAATCAAATTTGGATTTCTTGAAAATTTTAATTGTTAATAATTTTACTAGTTAATCACATATTAATTTTTTTTTAAAAAGTACAAAAATATAAAAGATTAGTAAATGATCTACAGTGGCAAAATTTAAATAAAAATAATATTATAAAAAATCCCAAAACCACACTTAAATTAAAATAAAGCTAAATACGTATCTCGGAAGCTAAGCTTCCATCTTCAGTAGCTAAATAAAATTTACAAAAATCTTACCTTTGATCCAAAGTGCTTAAGTGTTTATGTACTTTGGATCACAGGTAAGATTTTTGTAGATTTTATTTAGCTACTGAAGATGGAAGTTTAGCTTCCGAAATACGTATTTAGCTTTATTTTAATTTAAGTGTGGTTTTGGGATTTTTTATAATATTATTTTTATTTACAAAAATATACTTACAGTTTGACTAAAAATAGATTCAGTTTAATTTTGTACTATTTACTGAGAAATTGACCGTTTCAAACCAGTTTAGAATATAAGAAATTTTTTCGATACTGGTTAACCGTTAACCAATATCTTTATCGGTTATATTCTGAAAATAAGTAACATTTTTATGAAAATATAATTTCTTGATTTCAATGTTTATTTCTTTCGACTCTAATTACACTTTCGCCAGCAATATGTTAAAATTAAAATTGTACTCGTATTTATACATAATATTCCAATTTTATTTGCATACTGTAAAAATATTTTACTTTACAAACATTGGCCAGTATTATGAGCTCGGTTTTAAAATTAGTTTTAACTACTATCGGTTTTAAGACAACGTAACTATGTCATAAAAATAGGTCTAAACAAATGAACTAGATCATCTAAAAGCTAAGTCCGTAATACCAGCCATAGTGTTTTATCTAAAAATGTTGCAGCATTTAAAAAATATAAATACAAAAACTTTTTCATAGAAACATAGTCTACTTCATTATTAGTTTTTAAAATATATGCTACTTGCAAACAAAAATTTAATAATTAATGTTAGTTTTTGTACGTATTCGTTTGTATATCATATTTAGTAAAAACAAAATTCCGAGAAATATATTTTACTTTAGATTTATTTTAAATATTCTGACATGATATTTTCCTGTTTATATATATAATATATCATTTTCCTAAAATTGTATTCAAAAATTATACTAAATTATTATTTCCGTTGATATTAATATGCACCAATTTTGCATTGTATAGCGCCACACATATTCTATAAAAATAAGCTGCAAAAAAATTAACTAAAAAAAAAGGAGCAGCTTTGAAAAAGAAACGGTACCGGAAGTTTCCGGGTGGGTTCCGGCATCAAACACGTGCGTGCACCCTAAAATTTGTCGGGCACTGTTGCCAACCATGAAATTAACGTTTCACGATGCAATCCCCCAACCCTTAAATATACCACAATGTAAAATAGAATGGCACGCATGCCACAAATTGGCATACGTATGGCTAACTGAAGATGACAAGAAATTAAAGCTTTTTATATGTAAACGGAATTTTTAAATTTTGTTACTTTTAGTTAAGGTTTTTTTATTCGCCTAAAGTTGTGTTTATACAATACTATTTATAACACTCTACTAGATGGCTTTGCGATCATTTTTAGTTAATAACTATGATTGCTAAAAACAAGAATAGGTACCCAGAGTGTTATTAAATTTAATAACTGCTTATTTAGTAAAATATTTATGATTTTAATATTCCAATAACAATTAGTCTAAGCGGCTTTGAATTATTTTTGGGGGTAAATACTATTTAGTGCTGCAGTCAAAATATAAGTCACCTTTAAACTGTACTTAATTAAAGGTTTACAAACCCCTTGTTTCATAGCCTTTCAACAGCACATTAGGGGGAACCAAAAGAGGAAATACGGTTCCATGATAAACTACTACAAAAGCCTAGCACACCTTCTTAGCCTAGAGGGTGAAACATAGCATAGCATAACAGGGGGGAGGGACGAAAGCGGGAATATATCTGCATTTTTGATCTTTGCAAAGAAGGGTGGTAAGGTAATTGTTTCAGCATACGATGCGCCACAGTCGCGCTCCCTACTTAAACCATGATTTAATGTTAAGTAATATTGGGGCAAAGGTATGTGCGCTAAATTGTTGTTGGAGATGGAGAAAACGACACGAAATATGCGGCGTGCATAAAACAGCGGGGGCGAAACGTTAATTAAATCCCCGAAATTAATTAGCTCCTTTACTTTCGGAACTATTCGCAGTACTGCTGCTGCTGCTGCTGCTGCAGCACCACTGGCTTCCAGCTGGGAAGTTTTTAATATACTCCCCGTCGTTGAAAGACAATCTACAGCACGATTCACTCGCTGAAACTCGATATTTTTGGAGATTATTTGATGTTACACATTATATTGATGAAAAAATATACGTTTCATTTTTAATATTGTTATTTAGCTACCAAACTCGTCAGGATTCATAATTTTTGCTTTGAAATTAAATGGGTTATTTGCAGAAATTTACGATAATTTTTAATAAATACTTATTTTTTTTATAGAATAATTTCAAAAATAATAACTTATTACACGCATAATTAAATAATGAAAATTTGTTAAAATGATATTCAACGCTGATTGTTTTCGTGTTAAACTGGTATTATGAAAACTTTTATAATTTTAAATTGATGATAAGGTTAATGACCTTCTTGTACTATATAGTAAGGAATTTTCACAGGAAATATCGGTCAAAAAAATAAATCTATAAATGACTAAATTTGAAATAGTAAAAAGTTTTTTAGAATTCATTATTTTAATATTTAAAAAAATTAAATTTAAGTTGAAAATTTGTTTAATATTTAAACGTCAAATTTTAATATTAAACAGAACTTTAACCGAAAGATTTTTGTTTTGTTTTATAATTTATATTTGTTAAGTTGTACAACTGAACATGTACCCAAAAAGGTGTGGCACAAATTATTTTCCATTAATAATAATAAGAAAGCTGAAAAATCAATTATTTTTTTTGATAAAACAACTGAAACATTAGGAAAATCATAGTAAAAATTCTTTCTGAACTCATTCTATTAAAATATAACTGCTTTAGGTTGTAGTTGTGTATAAATTCTTATCTTTACATCTTTATCTACAGTGTGTCCCAGGATTGATGTTACAAGAGGTGTAATGGAGGTGTAATGGTAAAATTTTTTGAATTTCATTTCAAGATTCTGGAATTAAGCCCTGCTTGGCGTGAAACGAATTTTTAGAATTTTTTCGTTTTTTGAAAAACAAAATGGCCGTGACGGTGAAGCAAGAACTATTTTCTTTTCAGGTAAAGTACCCTTTTTGTTTAGGATACGACAAAATTTTATTAAGAAAAGTTGTTTATAATGACAAATCATGGCCGTATACCAAACTTCAGGACGATCTACCTACTTTCATTAAACTGTCTGTTTTAGATTGAACAAAATAAATTGTAGGTATCTATTAATTTATTAAAATTTTTATTTGTAGACCATTGAACGAAACAAATAGTATTTACAACAAATTTAACTTACGAAGCTTAATAATATCATTGATGTGCAATAAATTTATTAAAAATTACTCAGCGTTATCTGCGAATTCGGAATTTACACCAAACAGACAGTTTAATGAAAGTAGGTAGATCGTCCTGAAGTTTGGTATACGGCCATGATTTGTCATTATAAACAACTTTTCTTAATAAAATTTTGTCGTATCCTAAACAAAAAGGGTACTTTACCTGAAAAGAAAATAGTTCTTGCTTCACCGTCACGGCCCTTTTGTTTTTCAAAAAACGAAAAAATTCTTAAAATTCGTTTCACGCCAAGCAGGGCTAAATTCCAGAATCTTGAAATGAAATTCAAAAAATTTTAGTCCATTACACCTCTTGTAACATCAATCCTGGGACACACTGTATAGTTCTTTATATATAATTAAAAAAAAAAACAACTAATTTAACCCGACTATAAAAAGATTTTAAAAATTTGTTATGAATCATTCTGTATGCTTGAAGCCTCCAATACGCATGCGTATCGACCTAAAATAGGGAGTAAGTGGCTACTGGATAGAGTACTTCGTTTTGTACGCGTATGTGGAAAAGGTTATGGACGTAATTTGCATGTCACCGAGCGTTTTGCGTGCCGAATGATTTGACATAGTTTTGAAATTCCTCAACCATCTACTGGCACTAGTAGAAGCTCGCTCGCTTGCGGCGAACAAATTCGTTAATATACTCGGGCTATTTTAATCATGATTTCGTCATTGAAGACTTTATAAATGCATATTGTTGATGGGGTGTCGTAATAAACATGATGTTAACTTCAAAATGACTGACAGTTTTATTATGTTATGAATGCTTATGTCATTTAATGACTTAACATACGGATACACTAAAGGGAGTTTGTATAGATTAAAATCATGAAGACCAAATTAATATTTTTGACTCTCATTACATTTATTTAATGTTACTATTTTTTTATAGTTTTGAAATACGTAGTTAAAAAAAAACAATTTTATAATGTTTATTATATTATAAGTAAAATATAATTTTATTTATACTTTGATATTTTATAAAATTGAAAAATTAAAAGGTTCAAATATGAAAATTGATAAAGTTAAAAATAATATTTTGATTATGATATGAACATATTTCATGAAATATAGATGTTTAACTTAAAATGTTATTCAAATTTAGTTTTAAATTAGATATTATAGAAATTAAAAATTAAAATAGGAAAGAAATTAATTAATAATAATTGTAAATTAACATTTTTAAAGCATTTAAATGTAAATACAAATTTGTCTAAAAGTTGTAGATGTTATAATGTAAAAACTCACAATTATAAATAATAAAAAAAAAAAAACTAAAAATTTAATAAAATTAATTTTTGACATAAATACTAGGTAAATTGTAATGAAATGAAATGAAATTTGATAAATTATAATGCTAATAATATAAATTTTATTGTTTATAATTTTCATAATTGGTAATAAACTTTGCAAATAAATGTTAAAATTTTTATTTACATTTGTTTTCAAAATACTGGCATTAGCAGTGTATTATTTTATTTAAAAAATTTAAGTTTTATCTTGTATTTTTTCAGAATATGCAAATTAATGTCTTACCTTTGAAAAGCACTAATTATATCTTGCTCACGAAGAACAAATTTCAGACTGAAAGTTATGATATAACAGAATTGCCGTATTTAAAACGATTTTTATTTACTTAGCAAAAAAAAATCTTAAGATTTACTTTTTATTCATTTAGAACGAGAAAGTAATTATATTGCATTTACATTCAAAGATCGCCAGTTATGTTGGCATTTAGAAAACGTAAGAAAATACATAATGCATTTAGTTTCAGTCGTTGCATTTTAACCTATTTATTAAAAGGAAAGCATTTTTTTTCAAAAATGCACAAATTACATCTGGATATTTAATAACAGAGTCTGCAAAATATTGCTGAATTGACTGATTTTTTTTTCAGATTAATTTAATAATTTTGAAGAAGAATTTTGAGAAAAGATATTATGTATCAAAATTTTTAATTTATAAAAGGTAGTTGTTGAAATTGTCAAATAATTTCCAGCGTTTATTAATATTTTATATGAACACACGCGAAAATGAACCAGAAGGAAGTTGCACGAACTTTTTGATTTGTGTGAATAATTACTCTACCAAAGTTAGTAGAGCAGAGTGATTTGGAGAAAAGTATGTTAATGTAATCTACTACCAACTTTACTAGTATAAATTATGCTATATATAAGTTCTATTGTATTTTTGTTATAGTAATTTTTAGCGGTCAAAGATTAAAGCGATCTTGTTGCTCAAAATAAACAGATTGTCCGTTTTTGGTCTAAAACGTTAATATTACTTTAGACAACCAGAAATATTTTTCTTTAATTTTTTATTCAACATACAGGATATAAGAAAAAACTTTGATTTTATAAATATACTATGAAATCTCTTCCAATATAATTTCAAGAAGATAGAAAGCAAAAGAACTTATAAGTGAATCTGTTTTTTTCCGTATTGCTTTGTAAATCTCAAATGTAAACGAAATGACTAAAGATATCTTTTGAGCGAATCGCTTGATACACGAAACACAAGGCACACTAAGATCAGCGTTCGTTGAGAGGAACCCAGCTACTATTCGTTCCCGATGGGTTGTGTGTTGTTTCAGAATGTGTTCTAGCTGGGGGAATGGTTTCTTTCAACATGGTGCCATGAGAAAAATGCGGTTAGGGAAAAATCAGGACATCTCTGTGATCAAAGTTCTTTAGAAATTGTCTGACTACCGGAGATTGACTGGGATATAAAGATTGTGGTTAAGTTTCTTATCTTTTGGTCGATTCAGGGCACGGTGTGGTCTTTAGCCTTTCTCCCTGCAGAAAAGAAAAGAGAAATAAAAAATGGATAGCTGAACGAAATATGCATATGCGATTATATGTTTTTTTCCTTTTGTTTTTTTTTTGTGATAACTTTCTATTAAGGCAATTGATGTTTTTGAAATTATTTTTATATTTATTGGTAGGAGCAATTTGTTTTGATTATTAGTTTTAAAATTTAATTTTGTATACAGTTAGTTAAATATCAATTGGTTTTAAATAGAAATAGTTTATCATATCAGATTCTGACAAGTCCAGAATATTTATTAATTATATTTTTTGTATCCTTGTTGAATAATACTTTTATAATACATAGAGGGTTGCTAAAAACAGTTAATCGAAATTTATTGAAATTTGGTACACAGTAAAAACTATTTAAATTCTATTGTTTGGAATGTTTTTCAATCTACCGTCATTTATTTTAGAGATTCAAAGCTACTTTTTATTAAATGACACGAGGACTCAAATTCAGTAATTTCGAGAAAAGCTTTTTTTAATTCAGTAATGTAACATGCATATCTTTATTTATATTGAAGAGTAAAATCATGTCACAAAAATAAACTTTGAAAAAAGTTAAGTTTGAAAATGCTGTTAATCTAATTATTACACACAATTACAATTTAAAACTTTAAGTACAATAAGTTAGCTTTGTTTTTACGTACTGTTAATAGAATATTGTGCAATTATTAAATTGTAATTATTTTGAAATACCATTTACTTTAATAAATAAATAAATCTTTTTTTTTATTATATAGTTGCGAACAAATTATAGTTATTTTATTTGTATATTATGATTGTAATTCACTTAGATATTTTACGACTCTCGCCCACGGCTTGTGTTATAAAGCTTATTTTTGTGAGTTATAATTATTATAACATGTTTGTTGAACAATATAAAATAAATACATCAAAGCTATGTATCTTGATATATCAATAACATTTAATATAAAATTATTAGCTTTTTTTGTTGCAGAAATTATAGCTGATATATTCTGTTATAAATATCTAAATAGTAACTTATTTAAAACTAAATTTATGTAGATATAATCGAAAAATAAAATCTTTATGCAAACTAACCCTATAAATTCACATCGAATTCTTCTAAACAATCGTATAAATATCACCAAAGAACTTTACCCGGTTTCTCTCATCGACGTAAAACCTTCCGAAAATAAACTAATAAAATCGGGCCCCGAAAAACATTCCTTTCGCTCTGTTCGCACTTACACACGATAGAATTTAAATAAACACTTTCATTGGGAGGCTGCGTCGAAAACGGCGAACGAAAGGACCAAACACAAACATACGGGCGAAAACCATGTAGAGAGAGAGAATGGCGAACCGAGAGCGGATTTCGTATCCATCCCCTAGACGGGGCGACCGACGCGGCGCAAATTTTACGAGCTCGCATCCGTGAAAGCACAAGAAGAGAAACGATATCTCACATCAGGAACGAAATTGATGTTCGAGATTTGTCCGCGAGATCGCGCACACGAGAGCAGTGTTTAGTGTGAGCATGTGCGTGTGTGTGTGTGTGTGTGGACGCATGATGTATTTACCAGACCGTTCTGTCTTGTTTATCGTTGTGGATTCTGGATGTAAACATCACATTTTTTTCTGTTTCTTTTATTTTTCAGTCCCTTTGGGGAAATATGTGGGCGCGAAAGCGAAAAACGATTGGAAAGGTGCAAATATTTGGATGGATGTTTTTTGATTAAGTTTTGCACGTACATTTTTTGTGTATGTTAAAGTATATACGCATTTTTTAAATATATACATCATACATTTTTACAAGATTGTCAGAACATCAGAAGTTCGTACAGAGAAACCACTCTGATAAATCTGCTGTTGCAGAACATGCTTTAGAATTTTTTCATGATGTAAAATTTGAAAATACGAATACAATTGCAAGTATCAATGATATTAATAGCAAATTAATTATTAAGCAATAAGAATCTTTAAAACAAAAAAGATAAAATTAATCAGCGTAAAGGCATTTAATTAAATAAAATCTGGCTTCCTTTGATTAATAAGTTGTAATATTTTTTGTTACCAAGTAACTTGTTTTTTAGCTACATTTGTTTGTAATAATTCTTGATAATACTTTATGATAAATTTACGTATCAAATTTAATTTAATTTCATTAGAGTTTATCGAGTATTTATGTTAAAAATTAATTTTATTAAATTTTTATTTATAATTGTGAGTTTTCACATTATAACATCTACATCTTTTAGACAAATTTGTATTTAAATTTAAATGATTTAAAAATGTTAATTTAAAATTATTATTAATTAATTTCTTCCCTATTTTAATTTGTAATTTCTATAATATCAAATTTGTTATTAGATATTATTATTAGATTATTATTTATTATATTCATATTTGGTACGACAGTCCTAGAAGAGGCTTGACCGTGATCACTTATTTAGACACCTTTCAAAACTGCAAGTCGTGCGTTCGCATAAAGCAGCGACAAGTTCCGGCCAGTAATCTAAACTTGCCATTTTAAGACAAGCAGTTGATCAAACTACTGTATCCGATTCTGTTTAATTAAATGATGGCTACCATGCTGACTTTTTAAAAATTTGGATAATCAGTTATATTATTTATTATATTCTGACCCCGATTTTTCGCTTATTCATTTTTATAATTACACATATAATTTAAAAAAAAAATATTTATTTTATTTTGCTTTATACAGGGTTTATTTTTCATTGCCAACATGCAAAATAAAATAAAAAACGCAAATTTAAACTCAGCTTTATGCGACTTTTATATAAACAATTTTATATTTAAACATAAAAATATTATTTTATAATATTTAGATAATAACTAGCAAGGGCACGACTTTAAAAGAGTCTAATAAAATTTTTGTAGGTATAAAGTAAAGAAAAAGCTCGTAAAAAAGCTAACGTCTGTTTATTCGTGTATTTCAAGTGTTTAGCGGGCGCGCTAACAAAACAAAGCAAACGTTAGGAAAAAATATCTCGACATTCTTTTTGCCGGACTTTGCAAACATTTATTGCGCCCGGCTTTAAATTTATGTGTCCGGTTATTTGGTTTTCGTAATAGTCCGGGAAAACAAAACACATAGTATCGGCTGTGATTTCATTACAACCGGGGAAAAAAAACGCCAATACCAACGCTCTGTCTAGTGACAACCGATGGTTCTATATTTTACTAGCTCTCGAATTTAGATTGCATTTTGCAAAATTAGTGTTTTGGATATTTTGGCGATTTGGCGCTTATTTCATGGCAGACAACTAAATTTCCAATAAATTTTTTAAACATTTTACGATTGCAATCTGATAATGCAATCTGATAGAATTTTTTTTAATTCGCCAGCGTATTTTGTTGAATATATCAGTGGTTTATTTATTGTTTGATTACAATAACGTTTCATTTTTTTATTTGTTTTATGTCCGGTTTCATGAACAACAGATTGAATTTAATAGGAAAATAAATACGTTTATTTTTATAATAACTGTACTATAAATGCTGAATGAACAAATTAACCGAGTAAATTACTTTGTCAAATATATGGTAGTAAATTTTACTTTAGAAGTAAATAAGTTCCTAACCTACAAATTTTATTTTAGTATTATGTCTAGCATATCATCTATTTGTAATAAACTCTCTTTTTTAGGTCCCGTGTAGTTTTTGCCTCTGTCACGATTTTTATCTATTTTCAAGTGCTTTTTGGTCAACTACAAAATTATTAGTCGGTTAATCTCCCAATAATTATTTATTTTATTTATTTCTTTATGAGTAATTTTACTTGTTTATTAAATTTGCTTGTAAAATAATTACTTTAGTATTTATGAAACCTAGTTTTATAATATTGTTTTATAATTGATCTTTGACCACTGGGTACGTTGAGTATTTGTATAACTTTATATCACTGATTAGTACTTTAGCTTTATCTTTTGCTACTGTTGATGAAAGCTTGTTTTCTAAAATACGTATATAGCTATCTTGTACTTATTGTTTGTGGTTTAAGGGAAATTATATTATTTTTTTAATAGTAATTTTCATATTAATATGAAAATATTAAATAATATTTATCAAAAATTTTAACTACGTACGATATATATATATATATATATATATATATATATATATATATATATATATATATATATATATAAACTTATCGTACGCATCACCATCAAACAATTTGTCTCATTGGCCATGTCGTACAAACGGGTTCAAATAATTTGTAGTCATAAATTTTCCTGCTGGCCTTCTTCACTTTTCCTTTTACTGCGATTGCCAAATGTTCGGTCGTTTCTTTTCTTTCGTTCGGGAGGTTCTTCTGACATCCTTCCACGCACGCAGAATGTCCTTCGCGCCTTATCTTTACGACACCATCTGTAATTACACAGTTTGGGCTGGACCAGCGGGCCCTAGTCATATGTGCCGACGGCCAAAGGGTCCTTCAGGATAATTGGTTTGTTAGTTGCCTTTTTGCCCGGAGCGATGCCTCAATCGTGTTTCCAACCGGACCGAAATGTTACCCAATGAAAGTCAATCTGTATTGAGATTTACGATGGACGCTTTGTCAGATGAAATGCTTTGCGTTTTCCGAGACAAAATTGTTGCATGATCTTATCGTGGGAAACCGGTTTGGAAGAAAGAAATAAGTGATTTGATTTATAAAAGGTCACATTATATGCATATGTAATAAAGAGCCTATTTGGTTTACATCTGTAAGATATGACAGAATATTTTGTCTTTTTCTATCAATTATAAAATCTTACAGATGTGAACACCATCAGTGTGAAAGTTATGTATAATATAATTTACAAATAACTAAACAACAAAGAAAATTTATACTTATATATATTTAATAATACATTAATTAAATAAATAATATTATTTATTACTTACTACAGTAAATTATTTTGAATTATTAGTTTATGAGGTTGTATGTGTCTGCGTCGTCAGCTCGTTCGCTCGCTCGCTCGATCGTCACTCAAAATTTTATGATTGCAACTCCTCCTAGACGGTTCAATTTTAATAAAATTTTCAGGATAAGTTTATCTAGTGCCAACTTTTGGTGATATAAAAATTTTATTCTAGTGGCCTATAAATATATGGGTTTACCCATATACTTATAATCTTGCTGGTTTCTATTATTTGAATTAAATGTAATATTGAATATATAAGATAAATTCATATCTTTATTGAAATCGGGGTAGGATAGTTTTTGTACGACATTTTTGTTTGATAAATATTGTGATGGGACAATTCGAATGAAAAATAATCGATCATTCGATTATAAAAATCATTCGAGATATCGCAAATTAAATTGAAATCATTCGAATGAAATTGAAATCATTCGGGTGATGATACGTTTATAATTGTACAAGTAATATTTTTTTTTATATAATGCAGAATACAATTGAAAATTATTTATAGAAATTTATCTAAAATTATTTGTGCATACACAAAACAAATCAATCTATTTCTATTTCTAAACAATAAATTTGTTAAACACAAATATGTAATTAAATTGAAATTATTACACTTTTTTATAAAAATTGTTATTGATTCTGGTTAAATATTCAACCGAAAACAAACAAAAAGTGGCAGATTTTAATAAAAAATATATATGCAAGATAGATTATAACATTGAAAGAAAAACTTATGGGTAATTTTTTTTAATTATTTGAAATCTGCGCCAGTCAACCTGACTAACGATAAGTAAGACATCATAACTAAACTACATAATCATGAATTTATGAATGCTAACTGAACTGAATACTATGGAAGCGTATTTGACTGAAGTAACATGTAACTTATAAATAATTATATTTCATTTTAATTTCCTATATAACTAAAAAGTAACAATAAAAGTATGTATTTAGTTAAACATTGTAATTTTAGTAAGGTTATTTTGTTATATCAGAGTTACATACACTTTTTACTTTATTTAAAAAATAATTAAAATATTAATTTATTTAACATAACAGAAATTTAAAATATTTTTATTATTATAATATTCAGTTATTAAAAAATGCGTTCAAATATTTTATGGAAAACGTTGCGATTGTGATACCATCTAGCGGTTTTACAGATAGATACAATCGTTTGTACTAGTTATACTATAATCATTCCTATCGTCATTGGATTATACCCATAAATATAGAAAAATATTAAATTACATTTTTATACTAATAAAATTAATTAGCTGTTTAAACTTGTTGTTCGTATGTTACGGTTGGCTGGTCAGGTAGAATCTGGTGAATTATTTAGTTACAATCGTTCGTCGTGCGGGACGGATATAGTTACGTTATATCTGCTTATAAATATATTTTTTATAATAAATATATGAAAATTATTATTATATTGAGGGTGTAATACGTGTAAAAGACATTTTAAAAGATATCTACATATATGTACGAAGTGATTTTTTTGTTTAGTTAAAAGTGTTTATTGCGTTATAACTGTACGCTTTCTATAACATTTGCTTATAAGCAAATATTTTGTGAAAAACATGTGTATTTTTTAAATATATAGCTAGTGTAATATGTGCAAGACATTTTAAGAATTACTACCATATGTGTGAAATTATTTTAGTGAACTGTAATGATTTGAAACAGAATATTAGCAGGATTACAAGAGCTAGCGGTGTTGTCGATTCTCAGATCTTAATTGGTATAAAAATATCGATATTGATTTTAAATTACTGTTTTTTGGTTTTAAATATAATTTAGATACACATGTATAGCCGAGAATGCAATATTTTTTTTTTTCTAAAATATTCAATTACAATATTGTTTACGCTAAAAATTTATCAAACAAAAATGAAAAAGTTTTTCGTTGAAACAGTATAAAAATATACAGTATTAGTCAAGAATAAATATGGATTTTTTTTTTAATAAATTAAAAAGAGATAAATATAATTATATTTTGAATTTTATATTCAATTTTTAAATGAAATTCAACATTCACCAATTAAACAGGATATTAAACTTTAAATCAAATGTTTTAATATAAATATAAAATAAAATATTTTTTAATAACTGATTCAGTATATTTTGATTTTGTTATTTTTAACTAAATCATAATTTATAAATATAATAAGAACAAATGTTTATTTATTTATTTCTTGCATTTATAATTTAATAATTATTAGTAAATGTACTAATAAGATTCATGCTGCGAATTTATAATTTGTATTAATATTAACAAAATTATTATTTTTTAGTTTTTTTTTTTTAATTAAATTGTTTTGACATTTTAATTTATTTTAAATGAACATATCTATAAACAATTGTGTTTTCATAACATTAATTGAGTATTTTAATTCATTAAACTAATATCTATTAATTAAATACTACATTGTAGTTAACTACTAGTATTTATGTGTAAAAAAGGATTACAAAAAAAAATACGAACAATGAACTGTAACTTGTAACATAATTCTAGTAAAAATGAAACTTAGATCGTCACGGAAAAATGATAAAACGTTCTATTAATTTATTTAATGTTCTATACCGTGTATCATTATATAATCAATTTATCATATTTTTCTCTACTTAACAAAGTAAATATAAATTAATGGACACCCAAGTTTTATTTCATTAAAACTAAAATGGAAAAAAATACTCTAGAACAAAATAAAATCAACCGTGTATTTGTTTTATTTGACATGCAATAGTAACTTATCGCGTTTTATAATCGAATTTTAATTTAATTTTATCAACTGTATTTGTTTGCGCATTTCTTTATTTGTTATTATTTTAGAAAATAGGTTATCTGTTAATAGAATATTATTATTAATAATATATGTAATGTAAAAAATACAATAACAGATTTTTGAAATAAGACGCTTGACATATTTATAATTGAAAAAAACTTTATATAGAAACAACTATAACCTAGAGACGTTTTATTTTAATATAATGAGTTCCGAAAGATTTTTTACTATGTTAGAAAAACATAAGTTTACAGTTCAAAAACACGTTTACTTTTGTGTTAAAAGTAAAAACCTCGGATCTAAAGTAATTTTTTTCTTAGTGTAAGTGAAGTAAATCTTTCTTGAATTAATACAAAAATAAATAATTGTTTTAAAACTAATAATGAAAAGTTAATAACGTTTTAGAAATTGATTTGATGCATTATTATTATAAAAACAAAATAATTAAACCAAGATTATTAGAAAAAATTGATTCATTTCCTTTTTCTAAAAGAGAAATATTTAACTTGTTATCACAATTGCTATTATCAATGAAAATTATTTCCTCAATTCCATTAAATTATATTTGCTTGCTTCGTTGACAAAAACTGCCGACAGCAAAGAAAAACCCTGGCAAAGAAGTTGATGGCGCGAATTTCTGTAAACACTGTAATAAACTTAAAAACGCTTTTCTCGATTTTCCTTCTTACGTTATATTTTTTTTTTGTACTTTTTTTATCGTTCGCTCCGAAACTCGGCATTCGTCCGTGTGAGCAGTTTTTCTTCGTTAATTTATCTTTAAATTCGTAATTCCGTGTGCGGTTGAAATGGTCAGACGGTCTTAGGGTTGAGTAATAGAGGGCGAGAGAGCGAGGGGTAGTAAATGTAGCGTGAATGGTGGTGGATTGCGTGCACCAAAGGTTGTCCTGAATGTATATTAGCAAACTCTATAAGATTTCAACACAGTTTAAAATGTGAACATTGAATGAAATTGCATGTACGTTTTTTGAACTAATTTATTTGTAAGGGGGTATAAAAATATAAATGTTTTTTAAATTTTATTTTAATATATTTTACTTAAACCGGCACTAGTGAAAACCGAAATTAAAATTAACTTTAATTATTTTTTTGCAAGTCCGTCTATCTTTTATTTTTATTAATTGTCAAATTTATTTGTTTGACTTATTGCCAATTGTATTATTTATTTTTGCTTGAATTTTAATTTGATTATTAAAAATGTATGAAAAAACGCCAGAAATGCATTGTGCACCGTCAGATTTGTTAGAAACAGCATATTCGACCAAAGGAAAACGGTCAAGTGTATTTAATTTGATATCTCCGATGGCTATATTAAAAATTATTTAGTCAAGTTAAGTTAATTGACAATTGCATTGTTTATTTTCGCTTGAATTTGAATTTTAATATTGAAAATGTGTGAAGAAGTGCACGAAATGCAATGTAAACTGCTTAGGGTGATCATAAATTTTATATTCGACCAAAGAAAGATTAATTCTTGCAAATCACGAAATAAAAAATATAAATAATTACTTGGAATTTATTTTTATTTATTTTTAGTTTTGAAGAAAAATCGTATATATCACTTGGAATAGAAAGCTCTCTTTGTTTCGACCACTAATATCTGATCTCAACTAAATTATTATCGCTAACATAACATACTATTATTAGTACATATATTTCTTATTATTAGTTCTTTACTTTATTTTAGAAATAATAACATAATTATCCCTAATAATCATAAAAATATTACAAGTATATTTTAATTACCAAATAGAGATATGAGCAATATAATTTTATTCATAAATGTATATACTAAAATAAACATTACTTTTTTGAAACATTTTAATAATTACTTTATCTTTATTTGAAAATCAGAATCGTTTATGTTATCGCTTATACGGTTTGAACTGAGAATTATATGCTAACGTAATCAAAATTTGAAGTAATAGCGTGCAATATTACACTAAAACACTAAAACATAAACAGGTTTAACGAACGCAATAATAGACGAAAGTTTATATGTAGACAGGAAAGCATTTCAAATCATTATATTTCCTTATGGTTTTCGCAGAGAGAACTTTTATGTTTGTTTTAATTAATATTGGTCATTTTCTTCACACATAACCTAAATGATTTTCATATAATTGTTATTTGATTTTAATTAAGATTTATTTTGAAATTAATGGATTTGCGTTATATAGATAATTGAGAGTGTTGATGGAGATCATTCGACATTACAAAATTAATTATAACATAGTAAAGAATGTTTTGGAACTCATTATATTGAAATAAGCTTTAGGTTTAAGTTCCATATAATTTTTAATTTAAATTTGATGTTTAGATATACGTGCATTTTATCAAAACGTCCAATTTAAATATTATACAGAAATTTAACCTAAAACTTTTTTTTTTATTTTAAATTAATTATTTTTGTATTTGTGTACAGTTACGCATTTATTGAAAATAATATTGAATTAATAATAAATTGAACAATATTAGTAATCCTCAGGCTTTTACGGCCGGTATCTATTGAATTTATAGAATTATCTGGGCCGGTATACCTTGGTCGATCTATCCTCGTCGCAGATGTTTTGCCATATATTGTAGATTGCATTCTCTGTGCTTGGTGACAATATAACTTTAAAATCGTAATTTAATTTGCCTGAATTTTTATTGTCTAGGTATAACTGAAATGAGCAACTTATAGATTTTTAGATTAGTAAATTAAACTATAATGTATAAACATAAAGTATAAACATAAAGTATATGCTAATTTATTATATATCCTTACTAATATATATATTCTTTTCAGGTAAGTCGATTTCTTATATTATTTTGCTATTTGCTGAAAGTAGTGGTAAGTCAAAATTTTTAATATTACAGTTTTTACATTTTTGAATCAATAACTACATTTTTTTAAATTAAATGATGAATATTTGTATAAATATCAAATGAAAAATTCATGTCACTAGACTGGGATTCAAACCCGAATCTTTTGATTGTTAGTCAAATACGCTACCAATTGTGCCATCGAGAAACTCACGGCAGATAAGTTCTAAAACTACACATTATAAACATTTCGCACTAATTTAGATAAGATTAGATTTAGATTGTATATGAAAACAATTGTTATAATTTTGTAGTTTAAGAACTTATTGAAAATTAAATAAAAATAATTCTGTCATCTATCGTGGGTTCTCCGATGGAGCAAGTAGGTAGCGCTTTTGACTAGCAATCGAAAGGTTTGGGTTTAAATTTCGATCGGATGACATACATTTTTTTAATTTAATACTTATAAAAATATTTATCATTTAAATATATACAATTAGCTGAAACCGAAAAATCATTTTATTTTAATATATCAACTAAAAACTTGTATAATAATTACATATTAATTAATTGTACATTAATTAATAATTAATTAATGGATTAAATAATTAATTATTAGATTTTCTTAAAATTACTTAAAATCTCGAGTAAAATCTTTTCTATCTTAGAAATTTTATATGAAATTCATCAATCAACAATCATACTTAAAATTGGTATAATCTAGTGTACAAAATTTGAGGAAGTGGTTTCCCTCTCGGCTATGTTATAACTTATATAGGTTATGTGTATATTTGTGTTTTTACGCAAGTACTTATAAATATACCGATGATAATAAATTTTGTTATTCATGTTTTTGTTTTATTATTCATAACAAATACAAACTGTGTATAATTTGAAACTTATTATTATTATTTATTATTATATTATTATTATTAAATATTTTTATTATAAATATATATATTATTATTAAAAATTTAGCTAATAACACATAGAGCAAGGTTAAGCTTAATAATATTCTTATAAATTACTATTTGTAACTAGGAAAAATTATTTAAAATTTGAAATTGTTTTTATTATTTTGCTGAAATCAATGTTGAATGAAATTGGCATTTCATCTTGCAAATTTAACGATGAATATGGAATAAATTACACAAATATTAAACATTGATGCTAACATAAATAAAACATAAAATGGAATGAAATGTTTAAATTAATTATTGTTTACTAATTTAACAATAAAATATGGCTTATATTGAAATTAGCTTTTTGATATATTTGACATTAGGTGTATTTATTTTGGAAAGCGGAATAGCGAAATTACTGTTTTATAATTATATGTGTTTTGTAACAAATATTCCAATTAAATTTCCATATTTATCGGATAATATTATCTTAATTAATCAAATTAGCATTTGCAATACTTTAAATACCCCTCCATCTGATTTTGACAAAATCCAAAATGTGCATTCGAATCACAAATGCGCTGAATATATTACCGAAAATTTCGAAATCAAATTGAAATTTAATTTTACGGATTGACTTTTCGGCTCTCGCGACTGTGATATGTGTTTCATAAAATGATTGATATTTATTGAATTTATATTTGTTGAAACAAAAGTTTTATTAAGGTTATTGTTTGACAGTGAAATATGAATTTTCATTTATTACTATATTCGTCATGCTCTTTTTTTATATGTTAAACTAGAATGAAAAGTAACAGATCCGTCTTCTTTTTTTTTGAAGAAAGTATGCACATTATAATTGCAAGTTAAATGGGTTTACTTTTTATATTTAATTTACAAATTTTTGATGTCATATATAAAAAAAACTAACTCGGCTAAACGTGGCAAATCATACATAAATATTAAAAAAAAATATTACAATTAGTATGCATAAAATTTCAATTTACATTAAAAATACTGATATTAATTTTTTCGAATGACCCCATTGTTTAATATGTTTGACAGATATACATGCGAATACACATATATATGTGTAAATTGATATTTATCTAGAAGAACAATTTTATTTTATATAACAATATATAACCAATAAAGATTACTTTTACAACACAGTTTAGTCGTGGAAACTTCGTGCAACGTATATATAAAAATATAGCTATTATTTATACCTGAAGAATTTTTGTGAAATTGTACATAAAATAAAAAGTAAAGTTAAAACGCGACTATAATAGCCGCACATGTGGCGAAAAATGGCCTCGACTCATAACTGAGTTTATGGCAATGTTCGTTGAACTACGAGTGTATCACCCATCGGAGCCGATTTTATTTTACGTTTACGCTTTTATGTCCATTAAATGGTTTATTATTGAATTCTCTGGGCAGGGGCCTCTTATAATTGCGAAACTTAATGGCCTAATATGGATAGGTTACAAGGCTTAGAGCACCAGCAGGCCGGCTACGTTCGTACTTTGAACTCCAAAGTTTCGATTAACTGTCATCAAAATAAAACGATGCGTTCCAAGTTTTATATATATCAGGTGTCATGCTACCATCAAATTAATAATGGAAAAAATACTTTATTGATTCTACTATATTTTGAAGGTATTAAAGTTTTTTTTTGTGTAATAAATGATTTGGATTTAATATGTCATTTTCTTGTATATTTTAAAAGTAACGACGTAATATTTTGAATTTATAAATATTATTAAAAAAAATAATATCAATTTGTGTGATTGATTATAACTGAAAACTGATACACTTAAATTTTTGAATTTGAATTTGACCATTGAAAATATGTGAAAAAGTGCAAAAATGCAAAGTACACCGTTAAGTTTGTCAAAAATTGTATATTCGACCAAAGAAACATTAATTCTCACAAATTACGTAACAAATATAAATAATATATATATATATATATATATATATATATATACGAAACTAATAATATATATATATATATATATATATATATATATATATATATATATATATATATATATATATACTATTCTACAAATGTTAGTAACGTTAAGGTTACTTGGTATATTTTTTATTTATTTTAAATTTAGTTTCATTCGGAACGCCACATGGAACCGAATGCTCTTTTTATGATGTTTCGCTCAGATTTCTTAGCCTCGGCTCTGTCTCGGCCGCAAGAATGTGAACTCAGCAAAATAAAGGTCGCTTTCTGCTTCTCGTAACATAATACATTAATAGTTCATTCGCTTTAAAAACGTAACATTATGAAATGTAGCGTAACATTTCGCAAATTGTGATTGGCTAAAATTTGCAGAAAGTGTATTTTTAAAGCAAACTTTGCAAATTTATGTTGAATAAAATGAAATATCACTAAATTAGATTTTATATGACAACTTTATCACAACGTATTTTATATTCGATGTCTATTTTATTATAATTTTGACAAATAAGCTTTTAAAATCAGTTCTATTTTGATTCATTTTTGATAAATAAATAGATCGCAACGCCCACCAATATATTCTTAACGTGAATGGAGTGTTGGTTTGTTTTATAAATGAAACTTGTTATTTAATGAATTAAAATAATAACAGATATACTAAAAACTTTCGCTTGACTTTCTACAAATAATATTTTTAAAATAATTATATTATAGTTTGTACCACATCTTTTTGGGTACATGTCGTTAATTGTGTATGTATGTATTTATAGTTTGACATATTGCCTTAAAAATTAATTTGATAATGTTTAAGCAATTTGTCAAAATATTCATTGTGCTGAAAACCAATTTCAAAATAAGGTTTTTTTATTTTAAATGATTTTTGCCAGATTAACAAAATTAGATAGATTCTCCATATTTTGTTAAATTTATTAGAGCTGATTTTACGTTAAAATTTACATATAAATAAATGAACAAATATATAAGAAATAATTTAGTAGTAAATATATATTTCAAAAATAATAATTTTTGAGTTATTTGACCAAATTTTAAGTCATTACTAATCTAAATCTTCAGAAATATTATTATCGTCAAACTCTTAACTTTCGTATCTGGATCAAATTTGTCGCTCCGACTACTTTGTTTCGTGAAACTTTTCTTTTATTTTTTCAGTAATTTCATTTAGTAGAAACGTTGGGCCATTAGGGTAGAAAGCTAAGCAGCTTGGCGGAACAAATTCTATATTTGATTAAAGCTAATAGTGGCGACCGGTATTAGAGTGCAGTTTCGCTTTTATTGCTCCCGGTTTAAAAGAATTAAAGAAAAAGTACGAAATTGTGGGACCACAGAGAAAACTCGGAGCAATTTCAATGCTTCTTAAGATAAACACCGCACACTGCACCCACAAGGGTGGATGCAATACACCGACTGTGTGCAAATAAAGGCCATTTTGCTATGTCGTTAAATGTTACATGAATTGTTATCATTTAATCATTTTCATTAACTTAAATTTAATTTTTATAATATTTTTTATTTATTTATACTATTGCTAATACTTTAGAGTACTATATAATTCTATTTGTGTCTTTTTAAACATATGAAATTTTTTATTTATTTATTTATCTATAGTACTAATAGAGTTTATAGAATAATATAAAATACTATCATATTTCTCATGTGGATCATACACGCTCAGATTCAATTCAGTTTCAACTGTGCAGTTAAATCGTAGCGAAATTGCACAGTTTATAGATAACTCAATTTTACCAATACAGTATGTAGTTCTAACTCAGTTTAGCATAGTTACATCGTAACAGACATTTTAGTGTATGATATTTTTAACAAAAGCTATAAAATTCTCTAGTCCATGACATATTTCACTACATAACTACATGTTAACCACAAATTAATGGTATTGCAACGATGCAAATGTCAAATAAACTGCAACAGTAACACACAAGATTTCTCAAATGTTCAGTTGAAAAATCTATCGGCTACAGATTTCACTCGAGTTAGTCCACACTCACAATTAATCCAAAATTTTGGATTGAATATCACTTTGGTTTTCACACAACCGCTACGAAATAACTGCGCAGTTAAAACTGTGCACTAAACGGATCCTGCCTTAAAGCGGTATGATCATTATTTGTTAATTGTTATAAAATAAATAAAAAAGAAAAAAAGAAACATTCTGTTACACTTGATACGTAGTTTATTTTTTATTTGAGATAAATTTCGGTAACACTACGATTAAATTTACGGTATAAATTGTCAAGAATAAATTACCGGTAATTTAATCATCTCTATTTTTAAATAAAAACAATCAAACCTTTAAAAATTTATTTATATTTAAAAAAAAATTTTTTATTAATATAATATATATTTTGCTTATAATTTAATATGCATTTACGAATAATTCCACATATGTACGTTGTATACAAGAAATAATTATTGATTAAAATTCTCTGTATAAATTTTAAATACAGCCAACTTTCATACAATAGTTGTATGTGTACTTAGACCAATTTTCAGTTTATTATTAATATTGCATTCTAGAACCTCGTGACTTAAACAAATATAAAGAGAATATTAAATTTAACTGCAAGTTTATTCTTTATGTTATAGTCGCGGTGGTTTAAAATGGCTGTGTATAACACTTTTTGTACAATATATGCACATATGAAAGTACTTTTTCATAATTCATTATATGGGTAGCAAGTTGCACTTGGAAACACATTGTTAACGCTCGTAATTTTTGCTATTCAGATTTCGAGGAACAAATAACGATAAGAATTAATAATATACCACTTAAATATACGGTTTTGAATTTTTTCATATAGACTTATTTTGAGTATTAATTTTAGTATACATAGCTTGTGTTATGTTTTTAAAATAACATATAAAAGCTAGTTGTATTTATGAAAATAATAGGAACATTAAAATTAGTTACTGATAACTAAAAGAAAAAAAAAATGTTTTATGAAATGAAATATGACGTTTCGGCTTACTACGCGTAAATCTGCTTCAGGAAAAATAAAATTGACAAATAAATAAACGAATCTAGTTAGAAACAATTAATTAAAAAAATATTATAAATTATTAATCAATACATGCTAAATTTTATATAATTTAGTAATTTTACACTGATTGCAGTTATCTTTTTCTTTGATGATTTCAATTGCTTCTTTAATTAACTTGCTATAAATGTTATTGCATCTTCAAAATTTACATCATGAAGAAATTCTAATACATCTGCTATAGCGGATTTAATAGGGTGGTTTAGACTTGTGAACCTCTTGTGTTCTGACAATCTTGTAGAAACAGTTCTTTATCGCATTCACAGGGAGTATGTATACATCGACTAGAGGAACAATATCTTTAACATTCTTTAGCATACTTGTAATTTCATGTGTGAAAATAGAAAACTTTATTATTTTTATTTGTTAGAATTTTGCTTATTTTGTCGGTAATATTTTTTAAAACAGAAAAAATATTTACTTTATCTATTATAACATAGTACTCGTAAAAATCTTTCAGAAATTATTATATTAAAATAAAAAGGTTTTAGGATTAAGCTCCGTATAAATTTTAATTAAAAATCGATGTTTCGATATACTCTACGCATATCATCATCAGGAAATATTATACAAATGATATGTCATCATATCGAAACGTCGATTTCTAATTTAAATTTATACAAAACTCAACCCTAAAGCCTATTTATTTTATCTATTATATTAAAATATTGAAAACATAACAAGCCAAAAATTTGACTATTAATAATATTTAAATATGTTGTTTAGAGAGTATATTTCTTTTGATGAAATAATATGCAAAAATATTGATAATAATTTTTTTTAATATTTATATTTTTAATTTACAACATTATAACAATATTTTGTTTTCGTATTTGTGAATTTTCTGACTATCCAATATAATATATTTTTAAAGTGGGTGTAGGCAGACCAATTCAAATTTACATTACCTTCAATATTACCATTTCCACTAATATTAACTTTAAAATGAAAAAGAAGTATTTATACAGACTCTCATTATGCTTACGCGGTTGATTAGTTTTGAAATTAAATAAATTTTTACAGTTAAAGATCAAATGTGACAATACATCAACTGTACAATACAATAAACATTTAATTATTTACATCACTACGTCAAAGACATAATACGGAAATTTAAATTAATTAAGCTACACTTATTATAAATGCATATACATATATTGACAAACAATCATAATAATAATGCAATGCAAATTTCTGTTTTAGTTTGTACTAGTTGTAATTATTATTACATAACTATTTCATAAGCTCTAAAATATATGTACATTGCATATGCAAGTGTATTTAAATGCAAAATATCGAATATATATAGTTATAATAATTCTATACTTGGGCGAATAAGCACATCGTTATTATTTTAAATACCTTGATTCTGCATCATCACGCATAATAACAATATTCATCTGAAATTTATATCTGAACAACTAAATATTAATTTAAATATGAATAGTATAGTTTTTAAGTAGTTTCTTTTTTTTCAAAAAGTATTTAGTTATTTTTTACCTTTTATCTGTTTGTATTTAAAGTCATTTTTTCAGTTTGTTAATTAGTAATGTAATAATAACTAATTATAATTTAATTTTGTTCCACTTCTACATATAAAATTGTTTTACAATTTTCTATTTTTCAAATTTTTAAAAACAATTTTCTTTAATTGTATTACCATAACTAAAAAATAAGACTACAACACTGCAATGAATATTTAAAAATTAAAAAACACGCCACGCTAACCTCCAAATAAAGTTTTTCGTTTCGGAATGCGCGCAGATATCGAGAAGGCAATACAGCTCGTAAAAATGCCAGGTGAAAAATATTCGCACCGTAGCCCATTCTCTGTGTATAGATTCCATTGTTCTAATATTTATGGACCACCTGTATAATTCGCGATATCCTCAAACAACGGGCCTCGTAGTGTGCAGCGTTGGTTTTCCGTGATTTACGTCACGCGCGCGAAGCTTCACCTTTTTAAACAATAATTGCCTTTTCCATATTTCATGGCATCTTTCGCGCCCGTTGAACACCTTTTACAAACGTATGCTCACGCCACGCCATCAAAGATTATAATCCGAAAAAAATATTGCAGTTTGTGTTTCGGCGTAAAACATTTTTTTTTTTTACTTTTAAAATATTTTTACTCTTAAACGAACAGGTGGAAATTTTTTTCACAAACGGACATATGGCGCTTGAGAGACAGCCGATTAATAACAAATTTTTGACTAATATGATTGTTTCCTTTTTTTTTTTTTGAAGTATAAAATGTAACTGCAGAAAACGATTATTTAGGTTCAAATTTTTTATAAAAACCAAAAATTATGTAATACATTTTATTTTCCTAAATATCAATTATTAAATAATCGATTTATTACGCGCCATCATTCTATCGACATTATAACCTCATTTATATTGTTTGACACTTACATGTGTTATGTAGTCATAATCTATAAAATATGGTAGTCAGACATTGTTTCGTGCCTAATTATTTTAATAATTAAGAGTTTTTGCCACACTCTTTTGAGTACATGGTGTGATTTAAAAAAAAAACTCCACTATATTTAAATGTTAATGAAAACTTTACAAAATAAAATAATAGTTGCTTGCAGATTTATCCTCGTAAGTAACAATTAATATCGCATACTTTTTAATTAATACGCATATAAAAAATTGTCAGATTTTCCATTAGTGAAAAAAGTACTACTTTATACACGTGTAGAAATTACTATTTTCGGTAAATGAAAAAAAAAAATGTGTCATAACTTTAACGGTATATGATGTGAATGTGTATGTACGTAATTTTTTTTTTAATAAACTAAACTTTGTTAAAATAATAATATTTTATTATATTTTCTTATTAAAAATACAAACAATATTTAATTTGAAAACTCGATTTTTAATCATAAAAATTTCAGTGAATTATTAAATTTTATAATTTTTATTCTGGGTCAGAATATGCAAAAATATATATTGTTTATTTTTAATTAAACCAAAAAAATAAAAAAATAATCGAATTAAATTATATTTTTCATATAAAAATACACAAAATTTTAATTACGAATATTTTTTTATGTATGTGGAAAAAGATTAATTATGAAAATACTGAATATGAAAAATGCCACAGTTGAAATTTAACAGGTTTTGTAAACAAGTAAATAAAAATATATATAATGCAATTTAAATTTCAAATTGTAATAATGGCCAATCATTATGAATGTTACATTCAGATTTATATTGGAAAACATTTAAAATATTTTTATGTTATTCAAAATAAAATCGTATTTATGTTACATAATCGCAACCAAATCATGTCAAATTGCATTAAATAAATTTAAATTGTAATATATATATATATAACTTTTGCATGTTATAATTTTTGATATCAAAATTTAAAATGAAATGATTATAGTCAATTTTAGATGAAAAAATAGTTTTTATTTACACATTAATGAAAAGTTTACTATATTGTTAATTTAACATAAAATAAATATAAAATGAAATATATTTATTATTGTTTGTTTTGAAAACATAACAGATAATTAATTTATTTAGTATGAAGTGATATATTTTATAAATATTTGTTTAAAGAGAAATCGGAAAAAATATTTTTATTTGAATTTAATTTTTACTGTAGCTTTTTCAATATTTAATCATTATTAATATCCATATTACAAAAACATGATTATGTTTGTAAAATGTTATGATAAAATGTGCTTATTTTTAGTGTAACTCAAAATAATTGATGGATAGAATATCTCATTTTTTATTTTTCTATTTTACTAAATCTATCAACTTTCAACATAGGACATGTTACATAAACTAACACTAGTTTTTAACTTGTTTACATTTGAAAAAAAATAAGATTTTGATGATTTTTTTTGAACTTCAAGTATACAGCAATATTCTCGGCAAATGTTTTAAATAGTTTTAATTTATTTTTTATGAAAAGGTAGCCCAAAGTTTTGTTAATAAGACCTAGTTTACAAATTACAAATATTTGATTGCATTCCTGAGTTACTAACCCTGAAAAATGTTGTCAATTTCAAAGAAAAAAAATCAAAAAAGTTGAACAGTTGAACTAAATTAAAATGTTATGTATCATATGTAAAATTTACTACTAAATTTAATGATTAAATGAAAAATGGGGTATTTATTTTAAAATAAGGATGTTAGGGTCGACTTCCGGTTAAATCCGGTTAGAGTGGCATCTTATTGCCAATATTTTACTTTAACTGAGCATATTGAAATAACTTCTATACGGATAGCATAGCTCGTCATAGGACACTTGTATATATTTTTATAATTATAAAAATTCTTTAATCCTATTTGTACATTTTAATAGTAATATATTGAAATTTACGTATCAAAACAATATTTTCTTCGTGGAATAAAAATTCTGACGCCGATCGCTACGCATATAATTTGGAAAACAAAAGAACGCTGACAGTGAATGATTTTTACAGCGCGATCAAAACTCGGTCAGTCCTGCATACGGTATTGAATGATTTCAAGTACGTACACGCGCGTCAAATAGTATGCTGGAATAGAAGAATATCCTTTCTATTTCCTTCGATGTTGACGAGTTGTCCTTGGCGGGGGAACTCGGGTGCGATATTTGTTACGAGGAATAAAACCGACGGACGGACGAAAGAACGAGCGATTCGCTTAACAATTCTACTTGGCAACACGAAAACCTTTTCTTCCCTACGAGATGACGATTTTTGATCGCTGGACTGGTAAATGGTAAATACAGTGGCGGCGATAACGAGTTTTATTGTTAATGAATAACGGTTTTATTGAAATTTATAATAGTTGAATTTATATGACTAGTTTTATATTGCAAAGGTTTTTTTTTATTATGTATTACGATGAGGACTTTTGTCATTTTACTATAATGCTGATACGGATGAAATATATATATATATATATATATATATATATATATATATATATATATATATATATATGTGTGTGTATATAGTTTTTTTTTATTACTGGAAATAATATTTTTAATTTAATTTTTGGTATGAGTGCGGCGCAAACTAACCTTTGGAGTCCTAGTCCGACATGCTACTCGTATTACTGGTCTACGGCTGTCTGTAAATATGAATGAATATAGTATATATTTGAGAGATAAAATTATGATAAACAATTTGTAAGTTAACGATATTGTTAATTTCCCAACTGACCAATCAATTAAACGCTTCAAAGTTAATTGACATTCTAGTTAAGTAAATGATTTATGCAACTGATCCGAACGGACAGTTACATGAAACTTAATTACGTAATTAAATTGTAAATTGTTTTAGAAGCGCCTTATTGATTGTTCAGTTTATAACTAGAGAACCGATATACAGCACAAAAATTTATTTCCAAATACCATCAAGAGTACTTTCACTTGACCATTCCTACTTACTTCTAATGTTTACAACAGAAGAATTAAAAATAATATAATAACAAAACAATTAAAAAATTTTGAGTTTAAAATCTTAATAAATTATTTTATAAATTTGTTCGTTTTTTCTTTTAATATTTAATTTAACCTTCAAAAATATTACTTAATTTAAACAGTCTTATTTTCGATGTCAGTCTCACAGCACTAAGAATTATAGCGCAGATGCAAGAATGAATTACAGTTTTTTCAATATAAAATACGTATCCTTGTATTTTTTAAAAGCTTTTTTTTTACAAATTTTGTGTTTTTATGCTTTTTTTTTGTGCATGAAAACCAGGTTTTTATTGATAATTATACTTTGACTTGACATGTGTTTAACAGTGTTTAATGTAACAGACTTTTAGAGTTTCTAAATATTCAATATATATAGATGTATATATATATATATATATATATATATATATATATATATAAATTCATAAAAAAAACAGATATGATCTAAGGCGCCAAAGATATCATTCATTATTACTATCTCCGCCACTGTCATAACGTTTGCTGTCCAGTATTTCAGGTGGGGGGGTAGTGCTCGCGTCCCAAACAACGACACCCGTGATGGACATCGTCGTCCGGAACAGCACCCGCGCGTGCAGTTTACGAAGACGTGTCCGGTGCTCTCTCTCTCTCTCTCTCTCGTCGGCCACGCTAACCGTTGTTACCCATTCCCCATTTCCGGGCGTGTGTCTCGCCGCGTTTTCGTTACTACGGGTTCGGTTCCGGCCCAACCCGACTGATTTTGCCGTGTTAATGCCCGAACGGGACGCAGAAGGTACATGCTCTCACGATCGTGTTTGCTATATTTGGGTATTGAAGGGTATTGGAGAAAATGGAAAATGTTCTAGGTTATGTTTAATTAGGGGATGTAAATTATCAAATAGATTATTTTTTTTGCAATAAACTCTGAACATATTTAAATTATTATTATCATATTTGATATGGTAGCTCTAGGTGAGCCTTGATTGCAAGTACGTAGTACTTGTTCCGTGATCATTCATTTAGTCACCTTTGCAAACTGCTCGTCGTGCTTTCACGTAGAGCAACGATGAGTTTCGGCCAGTAATGATATTTTTAATACAAACTGTGTCCGATTCTGTTTAATTATTGCTTGACATTGTGGCTCGATTACCGCGCTAATTATATATTAATAAACTATATCAATATTTGTTTAGAGAGAAACCATTTCCTCAAATTTTGTACACCAGATTGTAAAAATTTGAAGTATGATTATTGAAATTGTAGTGATTTTTTGTTAATTTTACGGATTTTATACGAAATTTTTAAGATTGTTAGGATTTTCTTTAAGATTTTTACATGATTTTAACCTTATAAATGCTATTTTTAAATACTTTACTTACAGAAATAAATATAAACTAAAATTTGTTTGTCTAAATTAAATCTCACAAATATACGAATTTCAATTCAAACGTCGTTTTAAAAGCGTCTGCGATATTTAAATAACGCAAACTGACGATTTTTTTTAATGTTAAAGTAAAATATTTTACAATTAATTTATAAATTTTTGTTTAACATATTTCACGACAAATAATATAAACAAATTATCAGCTAATTCAAGCATTTTTAAGTAAATCTCAAAGACTGAGAAATAGTCAATTTTACTGTAATTATATAAATTTATAAATAAGCAGTATCATTTCAATAAATATAATAAAAATGTACAAATATATCTAAAGTTTATTCAAAATAAGTAACATATCAAATGCAAATTTCAAATCCAATGTACCAAATTACATTATCAAACGTACACTGCAATTGTTATTCGTACAAAAAACAATTTATTTAAAAATCTGTGAATCGAAAAAAACTATCATTAACAAAACACTAGCATATAAAACCAATTATTTTCTAGTAGAAAAATCTATTCAAGTAAATTTGAAAACATTGAAGTACGAAATAATCGTAGCGCCCGTACGGCGAAAGCTTCATCGGGGTTGAATAGTCAGTTCCAGGGTTAAATACAGGGGCATTAATTAAACGCGTGAGGTCACCCGATATGTGAGTAAAACTGCACCCCCGTTCACCGTTTAAAATAAGCGAAAAAAGTCGATGTCGATGGTCTTTTTTTTTTTTCGTCGTTTTTCTTTCTCTCAATTTCAGCAAAAAATCAACGCTCTCAACGGCTACGTTACGCTGACAAATAATGTGCACTTTTCTCTTTCGAGTTTTAGTTTAATAATTCTGGTTTTATTAAAATATTTGTCTTGTTTTTTATATCAGTTATTGTAGTTTTCAGACGGAAATATGAAAGTTTATAAATAGCATTTTTACACGTTTTATTCAGTAAAATTTATGATATTTAGTAAATCAATCTATTAACACATGACAATCTAATTACATGATAACTCTTTTCTTTCAAATAATTTTAAGTATGATTAAGTATTATTAATTGTTAATTTTTTTTAATAAAATAAAAATACAATTTTATTTATGATCGGTTTCAGATATAGCTCAATTTTTATACCAAGACTATGTATCATTTTACATTATAATTTTTTTTAAATCAACTGGGATTTTTAACACTCACAGGCCCCAAAATTTATATGCACGAATTAAATAAAGTTATGTATTTTATTATCTTAAATTATACATTATATTTAATAAAAATATTTTTTTTTAATTTAATTGACTTATGGCCATATTTTTCATATTTAAGTTTCTGTTGGTAGCAATGAATTTTTATGCTATGTTTATATATATATATATATATATATATATATATATATATATATACCTATATAAATATATATATATATATATATATATATTATATATATATATATATATATATATATATATTTATATAGGTATATATATATATATATATATATATATATATATATATATATATTATATATATATATATATATATATATATATATATATATATAAATATGTAAAATCTTTCTGACAGTATTGTATTATTAGTGTTTTATTTGTTAATTGACGTAAACTATCTATATCAAAAAAGTAATTAGTATAACAGTTTATTAAAGAAAAATAGTATATGTTAAATAAATTTACTCATTGCGGAACCTATAATGGACCAATACTTCGAGTACTATGTAAAATTACAGCTGCAGTCGAATGTAAACAGAATAAATCTGACGTCATTATTTTTAATGACGTGAGTGATAACGCAACTTTCTTTGTACAAAAATCGAGTTAAACTGTAATTTTATTAATTTAAATTATCATATTTGAAAGAGATTCAAATTAAAGAAAATTTTAAAATGAAACTACAAAAATATAAATAATTTCTAGCACATAAAACACATTCAATTTAGTGTTAATATATTTACAAAAAAATAAATAAAATAGATTAACACTTAGTTTGCAACTCTGATATTTAAACAATCAATTTATTGCAACTGCAGTTAGTAACTTGATCGTATGTGAACCATATCGAGAGAGATTCGTATAGTGCAAAGTGCAGTTATCAAGTTTCTTGTCCATATGCACCCCGGGTTCTTATCATAAAGCCACAGTGTAAAGTTGCACACGAATTTGCATAAATTACAAATTTATTCCCGATGGAATATCGATCAGAAATTAATTATAAGGTTTTTGACGTTGTCGATTTTAGCAATCCTCCTTGCTTTGCTTGGTTTGTGGTCGCGCTGATTCGTACAATTGGAAAGTTCAGTAGAACAGTGGCGAATACGATACATTAATCAGAAATAAATTTTGTTTTATTTTTTACTAGTGAAAATGATATTCAGTCAGATAATGCAGTCTATTCGGATGTTGATATAGCTATTATTATTTAAAAATTGGCACTTACTGGTCATTAGTTATTTTATCAAATCAACTATAAATATAGATACGTAATGCCTATATCTATTACATAGATTGTTTTGTTATATACATTAAAAAAAAGATGAATATAGTGTTTGTTTAAATTTTGTAATCTGACACCCTTATATGTCTAAAATGGAATTGCCAGCTAACACAGAGTCATAGAAGCAAACCATGCTTGTAAACACAACTTTTCTATCTTATTAATATAAAAAAATCTTATGTTGTATATTCAAAGTATATTATGGTTGATCTGATGTTATTGCTAATCTTTAAAATTCCTAAAATACCGTATTTGTCACTATACCACCTGATATCCTCAATTGCCTCATTTGCATGGAAATATTCTCTCGGCTGTGTGAAGAGGCTATTAAAACAATATGGCGGCGTACCGGACATGACCGACATTGACCGATGACGTCCGATACGACTGCCGACAACGGCCGAACCGGTACTCGGAAACTGACTATATTAAATTACTAAACGAGAGAAGTGAAAAAAAAAGTGAAAAAAAAAACGAAAAGAGAATTTGCGTTGAACGTTCACAGTTCGTAGCAGCCGGATGTAATCATATTTGTAAAATGTCTATGTGCTAAAATAATGAACGTTTTAGTTGCTGCTTCCGATTCCGGTTGTGATAAACTATGGCTCGGCGCATGCGCACTAAACAATGCTAATCGGGTAGGAATATACAGTGGAAACTAATGGGAATGATATATTCTTATATTACTGATTTGAAATTGGAAAAACAGTGTTTAATTCAATAATAAAAATGGGTAAAATGTAAATGTTTATTCATAGCTTTCGGTATTATACATTATATAACTTTTTTTTGGTAACTGTTAATTTAAAAAAAAATAGTAGATAAAATATTAGTTATTTTAAAATAAAACAACATTAGGTTGTACTTCAGTATTAATATTTCAACTGACATCTTTTTCGGAAAAATGATAAAAATAATATTTATAGTAAATAAACAAGAGATTTGTAGTTTATAACAAAATTTAAATATAATTTATGTATTTTCAAATTAAATATTAAGCAATAAAAAATCTTTCAAAACGCATTATTAAAATAAAACGGCTTTAGGTTATAGTTCTATATTAATATTTATTAATAATGGACGTTTCTACGAACTCAACATACGTCTTCATCAAAAAAATTATACAAATGACATTTATAATAAATAACAGAACATAGAAACAAGTTACCAGGTCACAAAATAAGTAATTAGGTCATAAAATTTATAAATTTTTAATTAATGAAAGTCAAATTTTATTTAAATTAGAGCTATCACAGTTATTGATGTTATCTTTTTCTTTATAAGCAATAGATATAGTTATAGTTCTGTAACTTGTTTCTGTGTTCTGTTTATTTACTGTAAATATCATTTTTATCTTTTTTTCTGATAAAGACGTACGTTGAGTTTGTCGAAACTTCGATTATTAATACATATTAATACAGAACTATAACCTAAATAATATTAATTTATTATAATTTCGTCTATTAAAAGCATTTGAAAAATGTTATTATTATTTTAAAATAAAATAATTATATCAACTGTTTCCATTTACGTTGTCTTGAAAACAACTAACTATTCCAGCAACTTACAATTTCCACCCAACTAAAAACCAAATCCGAGCAAGCTTGAGAAAACAAAAGAAGGAAAAAAAACAACAGCGCACACATACACACACACAGTTGTTTCGCGGTCAGCAGCACCTATATCACATCCACAGGCATAGTACAGAGCCAGAAGTTGCTCTGTCGATAACGAGGCGTGGCGGGCCCGCGTGTGTAAGTAGCAAGCCACCCCCGCTGGGCGCTCAGGCGGCCGAGCGGGGACGGCAAAACTGGGTCGATGTCGCGTGTCGACGTGTGCTGCTTTGTTTGCCAGCACGTTTCACTCATTCATATAATAATTTTTATTATTCCACAACGGTGGGCTATTGCCTCACGACTTACGTTTCAGCCAGCCAATGCATTATTCATTGCTGGTTACTCTGCCGACTTGCTTTTGTTTTGTTTTTTTTGCGTAACTATGTTTCAACTGTTGTTGTTGTTTTATATTAGGGCAAGAGGGGGAGATAAATGGGTCTATAATGGTTGGCAATTAGTTTCGGATTGACGATGAAAATAATTATTTGTTTGGGGAAATCGTGATGGAAAAGTTTGGGCCATAAATTATTTTGGATAAACAAAATTAGTTGGTGACTAAACCTAAATGTATAATATACATTTTATCATACTATGCAACTTAGAATTGTTTACAATAATGAGAAAACAATATTTCGTGCATGACTTACGACAGGGAAAACAAAATCTTTTAAAATTTTAGTAAATCTCTTAAAATTATGGTAAAATTAATTAAAAATTTTCTTAAAACCATGTAAAATTTTAAATAAAATTTCTTTAATCTCAGAAATTTCGTATAAAATCCGTAAAATCAACGAAAAATTAATATCATATCTGTAATCATACGCTTAATGTTAATAATAATGACTATTGTAATTAAAAAATAAATGATGGTAAGCCTTATTCAGATTGCTCTTTCTCTAGCGAAATCAGTTTTATGCTTTAGCGTAGAGCTAATGGTTTTTATGGGGATATAATGCACATATGCGGTTTTAATTTTATAAACAAATTTTGTTTCATCTCAGTTAAAACCTGGCCTGACCAAGATTTCACTTATGATTTATGAACGTTGAATCAGATTTCAGTAAAATGAGATAGCGATGTATATCTGTTTTATTAAAGAAACGTCAAATTTATAATATGTAAATTACAACTTTGGAAGATAAAATTAATATTATGTTGAAAAGGCGTATTTAATATAATAAAATAAAATTTATTTCAGAAACATCTAAAGAAAAATTTGATTATTTATGTCCTATACTATTCCAAATGTTCTGTTTTGTATTCGCATTTTTAATATGAATGTTCAGGTTTATTTTGTATAATAATAAATTTTTCTTCAGATATATTTAACACAACAAACAACTTAAACTGCCAAAAACTGTATGAAAATAACCAAAAACTATTTGGTATGTATACAACGTCAACAGAAATGTCAGAAATGATTTTTAACAACATTTAAATTGTCATTATTGCGCGGGCGTAACTGAAAATTCATCAAGATAAACAGGCAATGGTCAAGGTTTTACCCTATGTTAAATCGTGAAACTAAAACTAAATCATAAAATCGATTTGGCAGTCCGAATGAGGCTTAAGAACAATTCTGCTAAACGTTAACATAACCACACAATCATCAAACGAAGCAAAGGAGAGATATAGAGTCAAATAAAACGCAACACACAGTTAGGCACCAATTGATTAGAGTTCTAGAGAACTCTCTGGCTACACTCTCTTCGTATCGCACACGTTGGCTAATTTATCATTTTGAATGACACTGTTGAAACAATTTCAATGCCCCCTCCCTTCCAACCGATGCAATGGTACTGTGTTTCGCGGAATATTAGTACGATGTGTCCAGTGCTCGTTGTTCTGTTTAACCGATTATATACTGTCCGGTGTCCGGTTGTATGTTTGAAACTGTATACCCAGAGTATACAGAGTACTGGTTTCGCTATGGTTTATGTATGATAAACGACTTGAATTGTCAAATATTCCTACTTAATTCGTTTTCATTTATGATGCATATATAGGATTTGTGTTTAATACTCCGTATAGAATATGTTAGTGGTATGATAGAATTATTGAATATATATGTAGCTAGTTATGAAAATTTATTATAAAAAAGTGAACTTCAATTATATTATGGATTGTTTTACCACGAGGGAAAACCACTTATACAAATTAGTGAAAAAATTTTAGCAAAAATTTTTGAAATCTTAGAATTTTTTTATAAAATCTGTAAGATCAACAAAAAATCATTACAATTTTAACAATCATACTTAAAATTTATGCAAGTTGGTGTACAAAATTTGAAGAAGTAGTTTGATTTTTGTTTTATTATTTGTGTTTGACATTTGTGTTAGTACATTGAATGTTGAGTGAATGCATTGAACTTTGTCAGTTTGGCAGCATTTTTAGTCGTCGTTCAAAGTTCAATTCTATTCGATTTTTGTTTAAGCTGCATTTTTATGAAACCAGCATAGTTGGAAACTAAATGAATTTAATTGAGTTATAAATAGACATTCAGAGGAACAATATTAAATTGTAAGTTACGGATTGACATTCAAAATAATAACAATAATATAGACGCGGTTAAGAAGAGTATTTATAGCTTTGCATTAATACTTAGTATATATCTTGAAAAATAAAAATATTATAGTTAGGCTATTCAATTTTGTTTTCTCAACTTTGGTATAGTTTGCCTGAAATTTAGAAACGCATCGTATTATATTATGTTTGAAAGTAATTTGTACCTAAAATATGTTGTATGCACGTAATATTTATTTATTTTATTGAATGAGTTTATTGTGAGTTTATGATATTACTATTTTTGTATAATGTTTTATATTATTTTCAACACAAACAAAGTAAAAATATAATAAGGAAAAATTTTTATTGACATATTTATTTTCCATAATTTTGTTTTTAATCTACAATATAATATAAAACCATTATATAAACCATTATAAAACAATTATTATAATACAATAAAATAGATTTGTTTTTCCTTTCCAAGTTGGACACGAAATGAAAATCGAACAAAATTATCGAAAACATTTAGAATTTATTTGAAAATTTTGTACATAATTCGGGGGAAAAAGCAGAATATATGTTGTGTGGTGTGAACATATACCGGCAGCACCCCATGAATATTGTGGTGTCGGTTTACAATGTCCAGGCAAACGACGTGTATATCAGCAAACTGGTACAAAGTGACAACATGGCATACCGCAAACTCGGGCAACATGACTGTATGTATGTTTTCATTCCCTCCATCCACCACTACTATACGAATCACAATGTATGGCATTTCAGTGGAATAGTGATGCATACGCCATCTGGATCAAAATTGATTTTCTTTTGTTTTTCACTAGTAGAAATAATTCTCAATTACATACTTGTAATTCATTTGGAGCAATTATTAAAAATTTTTGATCACTTAGTTAGGAAAAAAGAATTATCATAGAATGGACTTTATTTAGTGGAAAAATAGTTGAGCAAAAGGGACAAGGTAGAAATACAATAAACTATATAAAATAAAATAACCGGGTGAGAAACTTTCCATGAATTAGTGTAAGAAAGACAGAAGACAGAGAAAAATCGAGAATGCAATTGGCCGTTAACGTCTGATTCAAATACGACACTTGAAGAAGAAGAAGAACAACAACAAGAAGAAAAAGAAGTCTATTTGGATATTTATACCTGTTTCTATTTAAAACAACGGGCTCTAATTCGTAACTCGTAATTTTTTATTTTTATACGACATTATTTCAAAATTTATAAAGTGGTGTATTTGTTATTATTCCACTGTGATCCACATATTATTCTGACGACTAGGACGCATTTATGAACAACATATGGATCTATGTTCTCTTTGTATGTGTATATGTGTACTCATATGTATACATGTTTGTCACTACACGATTATTCCAAATTTTGTATATTGCGGAATGTTGTCATACTGTTGGCACAAAGCCGCTTAATCATATTTTAACAAGTGGTTATTTCTTAAATATTTGACAATTGAGAATATTTATTTTATTAATACTTTTACGATTGATTTTATAATGAATATTTATAAATATTGTAATTTAAAATATATTAATTTTGTTATTATTAATTTATTTGATAATGTTTTGCAGAGTGAACTCATTTTTCATATCACATTAACATATGTTATTCCTTCAACATTTGATAGACAATTCATGACATTTCTGACATTTGACAGAAAATTGACTTAATATTTTACAACATTTTTTTATGTATTTAGTAACATTTGTTAAAATAATATTATGTAAGTGGTATTGAAGGTATATGTTCGTTGATTAGATAGAGAGGTATGAATGAAACTGTTTTGAGCAAAGTGGTAAAGTGTATAGAATGTCTCAAATTAAATGCAAAATAACTTCTCCGCCCATCCCAGCAGGTAGTTGATTAAGCGGATTATAAGGGTAAAAGAACAGAGAGGTATTCAACATTTTTCTTACTAAACGTAACTAGTTAATACAATAATATTTTGACTTACCGAGAGATAACATTAAATTAAACATATAAACACATAAAAATATGTACATAGATACACACTTAAAACAAGAATAACATCGAACAAACTTTTGCGAAATTTATTCAGACGGAATAACGTCCCTTATAACTGTATATTTACCGGTTTGTTACTGAAAATTTGATAATCCGCTCCTGGCCACTCAGGTAGGAAAATACCCCGTAGTGATAGATTAGGCGAAATTAAGAAGTCGAAGTTATTTTGCATTTAATTTGAGACAAACTTTAAAAGGTTTCACAAAGTGGTAAGAATAGAAGAGCAGGTATGTAAAATATCATGAATATTGTTGGCGCAAAACTGATATTTTACATAATCATATTTTGACGAGTGATTATTCCTTAACCAGAGAATACTTATTTTATTAACAATTTTAGGACTGATTTTATAACCAATATTTAAAAATAATGTAATTTAGAATATGTCAATTATTTGTTATGAATTATATATATATATATATATATATATATATATATATATATATATATATATATATATATTAGGGTGGTCCTTATTTTTAAAAAAATTTTTTTTTTTTGCTCCAGGTGGATAAAACGAAAGGTTATAATAAGAAAAAATTTTCTGCCAAGTCTCGTTGAAAAATATTAACATTAACCCGTGCCCCAAGACGGTTGAAGTTTAAATGGGAATTAACATAGGATTTACATACTTGCGGGTATTACAAGGTATAACTCGATTAGTTCTCAATATTTTGACCCCAACTCGACTTATATAAGGTACTTGACATCGCTAAATCCGAATATGATAGCGAAAACATGATTAGGATACTTGACAACTGTCAAAACGGCTGTCATTGTGGAAAAAAACCCTATTTTTTGCCGTATTTTAGGTTTTTTCAACTTTTTAGGTTTTTTAAGTTTCTGTATACGAATATGGCGTTCAAAAACAATTAAAATAAAGAAAAATTGTCAAAAAATTGTGCCAAGAAGCAATTTCAATGTAAATTTGTGGTTTTGACAATTTTTTACCCTATTTTTATCATATTATCGAGTTTTAACCCATTAAGGCCCAAGCAAAACTAAGCCTTATTACAGCCAAACTAACTGCACAGTTCATATCACAGGTGAGAAATACCTGTGTTTTTTGAACGCCATATTCGTATACAGAAACTTAAAAAACCTAAAAAGTTGAAAAAACCTAAAATACGGCAAAAAATAGGGTTTTTTCCACAATGACAGCCGTTTTGACAGTTGTCAAGTATCCTAATCATGTTTTCGCTATCATATTCGGATTTAGCGATGTCAAGTACCTTATATAAGTCGAGTTGGGGTCAAAATATTGAGAACTAATCGAGTTATACCTAGAAATACCCGCAAGTATGTAAATCCCATGTTAATTCCCATTTAAACTTCAACCGTCTTGGGGCACGGGTTAATGTTAATATTTTCCAACGAGACTTGGCAGAAAATTTTTTCTTATTATAACCTTTCGTTTTATCCACCTGGAGCAAAAAAAAAAAAATTTTAAAATTAAGGACCACCCTAATATATATATATATATATATATATATATATATATATATATATATACAGGGTGTTTCACAACTTGGAGCAAAAAATTAAAAGGTATATTCTGTACGACGTGCTGATCATAAAACAAAAAGAATTTTTTTAAAATTTGCAAAAAAAATTGCATCGTATTTCAAGCAAACATTTTTTTTGCCACTGGTCGATAGTTATTTTTAATAATTGTTTTCAAATCGTCTACAATGAAAGTAATTGTTTACGTAATATCTAATACTAATAAAATGTGTAATAATTTAATTAATAATTTAATTTAATTTGATAGGTAGTGGGTAGGTAGTCTTTCGTCGACATTGCTGTTAATTATTATTATCTTTGCTGGTGCACTGTTCTCATATTACAGTGAATAGCAGTGTAGTGTAGTTTTTGTTAAAATGAATGCATTTAGTAACAGTGAATTAGTGGACATGATGTTAATTTATGGCGAAGCACGGCAAAATTCGTTATTGGCACGACGTCTGTATGCTGAACGTTATCCTTTACGCCGATTACCCACTCCCCGTTCGTTTGTGAGGATAGTCCAGCGCCTTCGAGACACAGGATATGTGCAACCTAATCGTGGGAGAGGTGGTGGCCGCCAGCATCAACACGACAATATGGTTAATGATATCTTAGATGCTGTACATGCTGAACCAACTATTAGTACCCGAAGAGCGTCTCAACAATTAGGAGTATCACATAGTTCAGTATGGCGAATTTTAAGAGATCAAAACTACCACCCATTTCATTTTCAACGGGTACAGGGGCTAACAGAACCTGACTAATTTTGAACAGTATTTGTAGTTTTGCGCTTCAGGTATGTTATTTCCCAAATTATCTTGATATTAAATAATACAATGCATTAATATTATAAATTATTTTGTATTCAAAACAATTATTGTCTCTAAATAAAACTAACATTACATAATGTTTCTTTGATAATTAATTTCATTTAATATTTCTTTCTATGACGTATGCTACTCCAGTGGTTCAAAAAATGTCTACTTCAAGTAAACTACCCTTTACTTTGCGAATTTTAAAAAAATTCTTTTTGTTTCATGATCAGCACGTCGTACAGAATATACCCTTTAATTTTTTGCTCTAAGTTGTGAAACACCCTGTATATATAATTATATATTCAGTTGACTTAAAACAATGATGAACCCTTAAAATTGTTAAGAATTGCTAATTTAAATAGTATAGAAAGAATAATTTAACAATTTTGCAAATATAAATTTTTGTTCAGCTCTCACCACAGTGAAACATATGATATATGTTTATTTTAACTGTGAAAAAAAAAACACATAAAAGAACCAGATAAATTTCAAATGCGTGTAATGTAATATTTGTCGGAAAATTTTATTAAATATTTGGAAACTTTTCCATGACATATTATAATTTCTGTAATTAATGGAAGTTGCCTGAAAATTAATTTCTGAAGTTCAGCAACTGCAAAACTTTTCCTACCAAACAAAATAATTTCCGAAACGAAAACAATAACAAACCGGATTAAAATTTGGCGTCCATTTTATGAAAATCGTCGCGAGGCGCATTAATATTTTGCCACTTAAACCCTCTTTTATACCAATTTGTATTTCGTGTCGAATATTTTTGCTTTCGTAACTTTCTTTTTCTGCTGATAATGAGAGAATCTTTCCTTTATACAAAGAAAGACAAATATCTTTTATTTCTATTAAAATATTTTTATATTCAGAAAAGTTCGTCGCTGTTTCGTCCGAGGCTACTTTGTGAATTTTCGGCAAAGGTACACAAAACTTCAAGTATTTATAAGTCGCTCTGAGGAAAATTCGAGATATATTTTATTTACTTTAAATAAATTAATTCATTAAGTATATTATTTGACTTTCCAAATGGAGATAAAAATTTTAAAATATTTTGTTTTATGAATATATTATTTTGAAATTTAAGTTGAAAATTATTTTCATGTTTTTAAACTCTTATATTGTTTATTATAATTTTCAATTTTATTGACAAAACCAAAATTGTTATATTGTTATTAAATTAAATATTAAATATCGCAGTTGCTATAATTCAGTACAGTATTTATATTATAATTTATTGTTTTAAAATGTTATCATATTAAATTTAAAAGTATATTTTTGCATTGTATGATGGTAAAAAAATCATATAAGTAATAACCATCATTATATGCATATTGAATAATATATTACGTAGTAAAAAATCTTATTATATTAAAATAAAACCGCTTTAGGTTATAGTTCTGTATTAACATTTACTAATAATCGACGTTTCGACGAACTCAACGTACGTTTTCATCAGGTAAAAATATACAAATGACATTTACAGTAAGTAACAGAACATAGAAACAAGTTTCCTAGTTACTGTTATTTACTGTAAATATTATATCTTTTTTCAGATAAAGAAGGATGTTGAATTATACAGAACTATAACTTAAAGCCATTTTATTATAATTTTTGGTGATAAATTTTAAAAAATATTTTATTTTTTAGTTTTTTTTTTATAATTTTTTTAAACATGAACTTACAATAGATTATTTTGAAATTCGTGAATTTTTTGAAACATTTTTATCTTTAAAAATTGAAATGTAATGAAATAAATTTAAGAAATTTAGGTTTACTAGTCATTTATTAAATGTGTTTAAGAAAAATAAAGAATAAAATATATTTATCTAATATGCCTTTTAGCAAGAAAAATAAATAATAAACATCCAAACAGCTTGTTAATTATTAAGGAAAACAAATTACCTAGTTAGAGAAGAATAATGTTTCCAAAGATGTTAGTTAATATTTTGACGTCTATACCGACAAATAACGTACCTATTAAAATCTACCGGCATCTATTATTTAATATTTATAATAACCATAATCAAACGAACGTTTAGCACTTTCTCTCAATAAGATACATAGTTATAATAATTAGTTAAGAATGCCTTCATCTTGCGTGGTTTAAAGTTCAAGCATATTTCTCAGCGTGTTAAGATAAGTTATTTTAATAAGTTTAAATTGATTCTAATCGATAATTCATCGTAATAATTTGCTTCTAATTGCCTTTATATATGTGTAAATTAGTAAATTATAATAATAACTAGCAGATCTATTGGCACCACACTGTCCATATATAGAAATTATTAAATAAATTAATAAAATGAAATAGCATTTTATTTCAGTTTTTTAAGGGGGCCCATACAGAGATATATACCATATGATTTTCAATAATTCTAGGTACTGTTAAATAATTTGACAATGTTTTGCAGTGTATATTTATTTTACGTAAAATATGTTGACAAATGTTTTTCTCTGACATTTTATAGACAATTTTTGACATTATAATGTAATGGCATGTTGATATCTGTCATTTTGACATTTTACAGTCAAATAATGCAATATTTTACAGTTATTTTTCCAGTATTTAAGAATATTTATTTATAAACGTACATTAAAATTAACATATATCCATGAGTTGTATATTTATTATAATAGATCAATTCCAATATTTCCTTTTTATTAAATAAAACTAATATTTAATATACGTTTGATTAAAAGAATATATGTGAGTGATATTGAAAGTATACGTCCTCATAGACGTGCGATGAGTAGATGGGTGGTAAGTAGTAGGTATCATGAATGTAGGTGTAGAAAAAATTGCTTGTGTGTAAAGAAAAGTTTAGCGGAGAATAATTTTTGCATAATGGAAAGAGTTTGTGCCACTCTTTTATAGGTAAATGGCATGATTGTATATGTATGTTAAAATAAATACTATGGAATTCTGTAAAATAGTCTGTATGTTATACTTCACGAAACATTTTAAACGTTATACTGAATCTTAAATATAATTACTTAATGTTTCGTTTTATCAACTAGAAAGTTTTTCTAAAATTTATCGCACACTATAGAGAATAGCATGTATGAGAGGTATCATGAATGTGAATGAAGCTAGAGTTTCTTGTTTGAATAGGAATATTTCGAGAAAATTAATTTTGGGATGGTAGAAAAAGTTTGTACTACACCCTTGTGGATACATGGCGTAATTGTACTAACTAAAGCATGTCGATAGGAACTTATTTTATGAAATACTAATATTTTCTTTTTACAATCTTCAATGGAACATTGTAAAATTATCTCTAATTTTAATCATCTATTTATCTTTTAACCATATTTTAACCATACAACACCATTATCCTAATTATTCCTAAAAACATCGGGTAAACAAAACGAGAACTCATCCAAAGGCAGCTTCGTTGACTTCTAATTTCTCGAACAACATTCGTAGCTGACGGACGTTTTCTTTCTAATTAAGAGCAAAATAAATCTTTACAAAAATAACAAGTTTACAACATTGATTTATGATTTATGTGTGCAATGCGAGAGCGCAGAGCAACACGGCCGTTCTGTGTTGCACGTTTCTGTGCCTGACAACTCACTACTTGATTTTAGAGTTCCGGCGGGGAGCCGAGATTAATGGTGTTTTCCGCGGCAAGTCTGCGACTGTTTTTTCGGACCGAGGAAGACCCGCTCCGATGACCGTTTCAGTTGCCACCTCCCTTTCGAAACTCGAGTACAAGCAACTGCCCCTGTGTCTCATCTCCTGATGGTAGAGTGTCTGTTTTTTGAGATGTCAAGTTTCAATTTTTGCTGTTAATACCCGGGAGCATAAAATGGTCATTACAGGAATTTTAAGCGAAATTGATAGTTGAAGAAGTGTAGTTGATAAATGTACAGAATAAAATAATAATTATAGATTAATAACAAGTTAAAAAAATATAAGGAACTAAGTTATAATCCAATTACTTGTATTTTGTTACCTAATAACATGTTCTGTTATTAGGTATCAGTCATTTATATTAGTTTTTCTGATGAAGACGGTCGTTGAGTTTGTCGAAACGTCGATTATCAATAAATATTAATACAGAACTTAAATCCAAAGCCATTTTATTGTAGTATTTTATTAATATTTTTGATAATGATTTATTTAGAATTGAAAAATAATGAAAATATAGTAAACATTTTTTTAAAATTTAAATATTAGAGCAAAAAAATAATATAATACTATTCTGTTTTTATACATTACAAATCAAATATTGTCGTACAATTTTATAGTCAAAATATTTTTATTGTCATGGCATATTTAACAATATATTTTATTATTGATTTAAAAAACAAATTTTTAAATAAATAAGAATGTTTTTTGTTTTACAAAATATAGACATTTTTATATTAATGTTTTACTGTACCAGTATCAAAATAGTATATTATTTAATGAGCATCTAAAGACAGTTATTATTTATGAGACGAAGTAATTTATTTGAATGAGTAGTAATCATTACACGCCAGTACATTGCATTTTTCAACATGAATGACAATTTGAACTAATTATAAAATAGAAATTATACTATGTGTTAGTATCAGCAATAATAGTTGAATATTGTAACATTATTTTTATATTAATTATATTTTATTCTTAATAAAAATTTGTTTTAAGTACGTTTTATTATTGTACACACTATACAAAAATTGTTAAAATTATTACAATAAAAAATACGTTGACAATAAATACAGACAATCTATAAAAACGTAAAATGTTTTAAAGCGTAAATAGAAAAACGGACAAAAATAGCAACGAAAAAGTTTCCTGTTAAAAATTTGTCCTTCCCATTTATCGCGTAACAGAATAGAGAATACTTTCAAATACATCATTAATTTTTTCGAATACAAATAAAACGGGCTTTTCGTTACAAAATTCCCAATTCACACATCATACATCGATCGTGGTGGCGTAGGCTTTGAAAAAAATCATGCAAATTTCCAATTGTGTGTCTACACCATAGCGAACGCACAAATGCCTACAATATGGTAGCAGAGAGCAAACAGAAAAACACGATTAGCTGTGTAAAAGTTAACGAGGCACGGACACAATACACGGAGTATTGCTTCGGAATACAAAATGTTTCGAGTTGGTAAATAACTGCCCACGCATAACATGTATACTTGATTTCATGACAACTTTGACAAAAAAAGAAAAAAAGATATAAACAATGCTTTGTATGCTTAAGGGATATTGTTAGCAAAATAGTATTGCAATATTAAAAAAGTAGTAAATAGTAATTTATTTTGTTTCAAATTTTTTTTATATTTTATTACTACTAATAGAATACTATACTTTTTTCTACGATTATATAATAAAAAAATCTGCTGTGGCACCACAGAACTGACCATCCATCATAGTATTTAATAAATTTATGGAATAGAAAAATTTGTATAACAACTACTAATAGTCATAGTAACAAAAAACAAAACTATCTTGACACAAATATGCCACCTATTTACAGAATAAATTATCATTTATTTTGGAAACAAATTTAAAATGAAAAAGCTTTAGGCTTAATTTATATATATATATATATATATATATATATATATATATATATATATATATATATATATATTATATATATATATATATATTTTAATAAAAAATGTAAAACGCTTTACGATTTTAGATTTTTTATCAAAATATAAACAGAACTTAATGCTAAAGCTTTTTTATTTTAAATATGTTTTCTGTAAGATTTTTTTACTATGTTAATTATATTTAAAATTTTAATAATTATTTAGTTTTTCATAAAAAGCCTTCAAAATGATTATATTGTAACTATTACTCGTATTTGTTTTTATTATTTTTTTTTATTTTTTTCTCATTTATTATTAAGTTAAAAATAAAAACGTTGGACCTAGAGTAATTTTTTGTTAGTGATTATAATGAAAAATTGTACATTTCGTTACAACTATGCATAATAGAGATAAAAGAATACACAATAACTTCCGTAATACTTTTAAAACACCTGTGAATAAGTATGGATTCTGAAAAGAAGAAAAAAAAACTTTCTTATTCAGCACACGATGAATATATTTGAAGTATTTTCATTTGAAATTCACTTGTTAAAGTTGCGTTGGCATGGAAGCCCAATTCTCGGGGGCAATTTAAGAGTGGTGAATCCGATGACGTAAACATGAGATTCTCTCGTATTCGAAGTTTTCCAAATAAAATAACTTGGAATATGTTATGAAGGCTCCCGACCGCCCTGTCAAAAATACTCCGGGATCCGGATACATCAGAATTTGAAAGCGACGACGCGGGGTGCGGGCGAGCTTTTGTCGCTAGCCATGAACCGAAAACCGACGAAAACATACGATACACACGCATACACACACACACATACACACACTCACTCATACAGAGCTAACGTCATGTGCAAAATGGATTCCAACATATCTCATTTTATATTATAGATGGAAATATATCTGGAAGAGAGTTCTACTCTTAAACTAGATGGACGTATTTTATATTTATGTTATATAAAATTATAATTATATATTTTTTGTTTCTTATTTAAAAAATGCCAATTAAATAAATATTAAATTATTTAAATACAAAATTTTTTTATTTATTTATTTAATTAATAGCCAATAGGTATAATTGCTTATACATATAAAGGATACAATAAAAATATGAAAATGAATTAGTTATAGTAAAAAAAACAGTAATACCAATTCAATTCAAATTAAACTCGTTTCATACAAAAAAACTGTCATCCAATCTTCGACTAAGCAAGCACAAAACCGAAATTTTTAACCGAATAATAGTCTGGGATAAAGAGGGAAAAGAAAGTAAGTCGGAATGCCCTGAGGCACTTAGATCGTCTCCACGATTGTGATTGTGTTCCAGTTCTTATGCCCGAACAACAACAACAAAGCTTTTCTTTCTATTTTCCGCAAAAGCTTCGCACAGCCCAAACACTACAAACAAAATGCATATCAGTGGATCCCATCAGAAGCGATGGAGAGAAACGCAACGAGTCGTGGCTTTGGTTTCGGCCATTTCTATCTACTGATTTCCAGAATGCAATCGTATAGAAAACTAATATAGTTTTTTGGGCAATCAGCTGAAAGTGCGTTTTTGGTCTCGTCAATTGAGGAAATTCACATTTGCATTTCAAATGTAATTTTTGGGTTGATTAGAATTTAATCTTCACAGAAATGTAATCTTTATTATAAATTATAGAATATTTCTGGAGAATTGCAATTTTATTTTAGCATGTAGAGGGGTGGGGGGAGAGAATAGCTCTCCAAAATATAAAATATTTTTTGAGAGAATTTATTGTTTTAATTTTTTATTGTTAATTTTGCCAGATTGGAAATAAATAAGTTTTTTAATTTCTGGTAGCAGGCAATGTGTGATTATACTTGTATAATATATCAAAAATTTACTGTATATTTGCAGTGTTTTTAATGCTTTTTTTTTAAAGAAAGAATTGAAAATTATTGAAGAACAGGAATGTCAAAAAAAGTTCAGTGATATCTATTCGTATTTTAAATATAGAATAAGATATAGCTAAATTAATAGTCTTACTGTAGATAAATTTACCGCTTTAAATATAAATAGAAGAATTGAATTATTATTTGTTTAGTAAAATTATTAAATATATATTAAAATAAGTAAGAACTAGAAAAATTATTTTTTATAATTTAGTTACTCGTACTTATTTTGTTATCTAGTAACTTGTTTCTGTATTCTGTCTATTTATTATACATATCATTTGTATAATTTTTCCTGATGATAATATACGTAGAGTACGTCAAAACGTCAATTTTTAATTAGAATTAATAAAGAACTAAACCCTAAAGCTTTCTTATTTTTTTCTTTACTCTTTCGCACAAAAATTATTATTCATAACATCAAAACATTCTGAACTTTGCTGCTTCCCAATATTAAATTCAAGCGCCGTTACTTGTCTTACTAATCTTAAATCCGACTCTGAATATTTTTCTATATTTCAGCAACAAAATTGATTAAATAATAATCAGTTTTATTATTGCAATTAACGCAATCTAATCATATAATAAAAAAATTAACTAAATTATGAAACACAATAAAGGAAGATAACTTCATTAAATGAAGGAATAAAGTATCTACAATAACACAATAGATTTCATAGAGTCTTAAATCATGCTAGCAGAAAATAGGAAAATATTTCCCCGTATCGCAAACCAATTGTGCTGTAAATTATCCAGTACCTCGTTTTCAGAGAGAGGAGAGGAAAGAAAGAGACACCAAATATGAGAGGATAATGTTGTTAAATTTTGTAAACGTTGAACACCTTCTCATACACAAACACACACACTCACACACACTAAGTTCGCTCTATTGTCCCGCATATTTTACATGAACTGGCGCCCGAGCGGAACCCGCTCTCGCTATTGTTTACAACAATTGTTATTCTCTCATATATAGAAGGTACGATCTGAATAATGTATATACATATGTACCATGCGTATTGTTGTTTCTCGGCGTCGCCACGATGGTAGTGGTGGCGCTGTCATCGGAGCAACGGCATTGATGATTGTTAGCACTAGTCGGGCAGAATAATAGAAATAATCTGTTTGGTTCACACACCCTTTTCTAATAATAATAAACACAATATTTTATTGTCGATAATCAATTAAACTGTGTTAAGCCACTAAATCGGACATAACTAATTAGGTTATTGTTTTTAACTTTTTTTGTTGATGTTTTTACTTGTAAAATTGATAATTAATTTGAGAGAATTTGATAATGTCGTCGGACTCGGGCCGAGCCGAGCCTATTTTGTGTTGGGTTCAAAACACAAAAATAAATATAAATACAAAAATTCGCTACAAAGTTATAAGTTATTTCAACGTCCTTTTATTAACAAAAAAGATTATAAAATTTTATGGATGTAACCTATTTTTTATTTAAAAAAGGACAAAATATATATATATATACATTAAAGTTTTGCTTTTTTACCGCTGTCTGAGCTTCGGGCTCGTGTTGGGCCGAAATTGTTTAAAATTCGGGCTCGAGTCGGGCTGGGTTGTTTGAATCGGTTTCATTTCGGGTCCGGGTCGGGCCGGGCCTTATAAACAGGCCCAGGCAGGTGTCTATTGCATATGTTTTGCAGTACACATGTACTAATTGATATTAACTAATTTTATAATTATAACAATTTACACAAATTATATTTTTAAAACAGTTACTTTTTACATTAAAATTTCACAAAAAATAGAAAGTTATTACTGTATTAGTTAAAGATTGAAATTTTCTTAATTTTGAACTTTCTTGGTTCACGAACAGAGGTATGTACTCTTCATATCTCTAGATTATATCTTAAAACTTTCTGTTTGTTTAAGTAAAATAATATTTTGTAACTTTTAGAAAACTGTGTTTTAATAATTTCAAAGTTTCTATTATAATTATTTGTAAATAAATGTTTAAGAGATAACAATCGTGGAAAAAAAACCTTTAATACATTATTACATTTTTAGTAATACTTGTGTAAATATTATAAAATAAATACAATTTTTGTATAAGCTTTTTTTAAATATTTTTTTTGTACATATTTTATAATATGTAAATAATATTCTCAGCATCATTAAAACTTGTATCGCAGAATATACCACAACCAACTAACCAGCAGATGTTGGGCATGAAACAATTTTGCATTTACGATGGTTGTATGCTAGCAGTAATGAAACAACATGTTAATTCGCAGTGAAAGAGTGATTTTTGTCCCATGTCTATTCGCTTCATAATTCATGCCGTCAACGCTGCGCTGGGCGTACAACATACCCCAACAACAACAAACACAGGGATGCGAGGCGCGCACACATAGGACGTGTATCCATGTAATTAATAACATAAAAACGACGACTAGGACGACGACGACGACGCTACTGCCTGCCAGGGATTATCCCGTTATATGCCGCGTCGCGACGCGTCACTATTACACCAAACAAATGTTTCAAGATCCTTTTCATGTTGTGTGTAATTTAATCATTTGTTTGTATTAACACAAGCCTATTTCGAATCCATTATTGTAATTATGCGCGAACGGGCGGCCCCCGTTATTTTCGGTGACGAATTATTGGAAAATGCTTCAGCAGCTAGCTGGCTGCTACTGTTTATATATGATATAGTCTCTTCTGTTTGCTTTCAAATATACTGGTAATGCTTTCTCGCTGTGACAATGTTATTAAGTGTATAATTAATTTGGATATGTAAAATAGTTTTCATCATGGTACACGGCGTTCTCTTTTGTATATCACAAAATTGAATTGTTAAATTCTATATAATTATATATAGTTAATGTTTATTTTGTTTTAAATGCGTTATATACGTTTAGTTTTACATCAGTTTTGTTTATACATTATACAGTTTTTATTTAGTTTAATACACAATTAAATGATAACATGTATTCTAATAAATGATTTTCAAACCAAACTACAAAAATTTTCTAGGCTACAATATTTTATTACATAACTACATAATAACAAATTAATGATATTGCAATATTGCATTTAAGCAAATATCAAATGAAAAAAAATCTATCTAGTACAGATTTTACTCACTCAGTCCATACACAGTCCGAAATTTTAGACTTTTATACACACGCTACGAAATATCTGCAATTTCGGTCTATGGTATTAAATCTGTGCAATAAACTGAGTATGTATGGCCCACTTTACGGGCCGGTAGAAATAGTATTATGGTCAGGAAACTGATAATTAACATGTTTTATTAAAGTGGAATGCCAGATTTAGATAAGTGAAAAATTTAAAGTGCTAATTTGAAACAGAAACGAAAAAGTAGTATTTGCACACAGGTTTTCTGTCGGGGTAGGAAGAAAAAAATTATAAATAGGGTACTTGACCTAATATTTACCACTAAAATCAAATTGTAAAAAGCAAGGAAGATGTCGACATTAAACGGAGCAAATATAATGATTATCTATTTAAAGTTTATTAGTCACTTTACATAACGAGTGGTTTCATAATAAATACTTTTACTAAAGTCAATTTTAAATCGACCAAAAAACATTTATTTTAAATTCTACTATAATAATAATTATTGTTTTCAATAAAACGATGCTTTTTTTGTCAACTTTTCACACTTCTAAGTGTAAAATTATTTATGCTTGTTAATAAAATAAAATCTTTTTGAAAGCTTAAAATTGACTTTAGTTAAAGTATTTATCATAAAACTGGCTGTAAGACTACAGATTTTACAGATGCCTATTATATCATGTAATTTGAATATTTTAGATGATTTGTTCATTTAATTAGATGATATTCTCAGTAACCGAGGGGAGAAAACTACTTGTTCAACCATAATATAATGTACAAAATAATTAAAATTTTAATAAAAATCTTTTAAAATCATGGTAAAATCAGATAAGTCTTTCAGAAATTATATAAAGTCACGAATATAATTGCTAGAATCTTAGAATTTTTGTATAATATCTGTAAAATCAACGAAAAATCTCTATAATCTCAACATTTAAACTTAAAATTTGTACAATTTGGTGTATAATTTGAGGAAATGGTTTTCTTTTCTTTGATAATATTAGTTATTTTTATCTACATACAAATTAGTTGAATTTGTTAATTTTTATCTTGAATAAATTTTAGATAACTAATCAAAATAAAGATAAATAATAAAAACTGTAATTACATTAAATCAACATATCAAATTGTCTACTTTTGCATTACACATTTTATCAGAATGACCAAATCCAGAATACTGAAAATTATGTGTATGTAGTAAAAAGTAAATACCTATTTATCGAAAATTACAAATCAACACTATCAAATAAAACTTACATAAAATTTCCACTCGTAAAACAAAACATATTCTAAACAAAAGAAACGTACTAAAACCTATCCTAGACCGATTCATCGTCAACTGTCTTTTTCGCAAGACGTCTGACTGCTGAACGACGCAAATAAAAGACGAGGTCGTCGTTTTGTCATGTATTTCCGGGACAGTCGAGCTAGCGAATACGTCTTTTCCGTATGGTATGGTGCAATATTTATTCAGATGCGTCCGCATAAAGATTTAGTCATACGTTCGTTCATTGCATATGAGCAGCAACGGAGAAACGACGCGTCACTTTGTGTGATTGTTAGCCCGCGGGCGCCTGGCTTACGTTTCATGGTAAATAAAGCAAGGAGAATATATAAGATACATACCGGGGGGCTGGTAAATGGTAAATGAAACATGATATACGATACGAGATGGGGGTTGTGGTTTGTTCTGGGGGTAGTGAAATTTGATGAGTATCGGGTTATTGAAAAGTTTGTGTTTACGAAACGAATTTTAAATGGAGAAAATTTTATGTTATAGATTTATTTCTAGTACATTTTTTAGTATTGATATTTGTATTTATCTGAAGAAATATGTTTTTAGTACTTGGAATTTTAATACCAGTTTTTAAATAATATTTGTCACCAATTATATTTCTTTGGCAGCAATATATATTACAAGATTGTAGAATGGAATTAAACTTTGAATTTCAAGCTTGAATTTTTAATTAAATACATAAAAAGTAGATTAAATAAATAACTTGGATTTTATATCACTAACCTTTAAATTTAAAGTTTAAAAATAAGTTTTATATTTATCAACTAATATTTTTTTTCTTTTTCAGGTAAGTCGATTTTTATCTATGAATAAATATGTGAAGAATAGTGGTAAGTTTTATTTGTTTTTTGTGATACTATAATAAATAATAAAACATGTTTAATTTTAGAAAAAAATATTTATGAACATATATAACAAATAAAAATATTAATGTTAAAAAAATTAATAATTAATTTTTGATTAATTAACCATGAATTATTATCAGAAAAATACATACAAATAACAAATAAACAAAAGAAATATGTTTTTTAATATAAAATATGTGCAATATATACAATACTTTAATTCGCCCAAAGCAACCATGTAATACGATATTTTATAATATATATTTATATTACTAAAAATACTTTATGTACATATAACAATAATATTCATTAAATTTTTTATTTTATTCACGTAAAATTTAGTATATTATATTTTATGTAAACATAACATTTCGACTAAATATAAATAAAAAAATTATTTCTATTTCTATATTTTACAAAGTTCTCATTGGACTCTTTATTTTTATTTTGATTTTTACGTATGTTATCAATATGAATATACGCATATATTATCTTTAAAAAAAATGCATACATAAAGTACATAGTTTTTTTATTAACTTTTATTTTAACAACAGAATTATATCCAGTTACTAAATGCTTTTTTATATCATTGCTAGTAATTTTTTTTATAAAATTATGAATACATACGTATAAAATTACGCCATGTACACAAAAGGAATAAACTCTTTTCACTATACCGAAATTATTTTACAGACCTTTTATGATTTAAAATTTTCATAAAACTTTTACTATTATTAGCGTGTAATATATTTTAATAATTATAAAAATTACACGGAGTAAATAAACTAGCAAAATAATAAACTCTACTCGTGTAGAAACTGTTGCAAGAAGAAAATTCCAATGTGATTCATATCTAGTATTGTATGCATATAAGTAAATGTATAAGTAAAGTAATACATGTTTATGCAAATGGTTAACCGTTTCCTTCTCCCCCTCTTTTTTCATACGTAGTCGCCGTAAAACCGTGGTTGGTATAATATATTGTAAATTGAGTTATTGCGCTTGGGGTGTAGTATAATTTTACTTTTCTCTCGAGTCCGTATTTTTATTACGTCTTACACAGAAAGGTAATCCTATTATTTGTTGGTAAAAAGGTTCAATACCGCAAACACACCAAGGTGGGAGGTGCATTTTTGTTGATCTGTTAGTGTAGTTGACGATGACGTTGAAATTTAAGAAGATAATGCATTTTAGAGTTTGTTTTTTTTGAGTAAGTTATAATGCAGTGGCAAATGGAAAATGATTAAAAATAATGTGGGTGGTGATATAACTTTATTGCAATTGATATACATACACAATCACACATAATTATTTTATTAAGTTATTTTTAATTTGATATCCGAAAAAATGCAAGTATAACCAATAAAACACCAATTGTCGAAAAAGAAAAAGAATATTTGTGATACTGTCGTATCGAAAAGACATCTAGAATTGAACAAGAATGCAAGAAAGAAAAAGAAAAAAAAATGAAGAAAGTAGTAAGGAAAATGTGTCACATGTAGGGTGTCGTCAGATCGGTCTAACATGAAAAACGATAGAACTTTGTACATTATCCTCATGTTCCTCTGCAACCATTTTTAGGGGATATGCGAGGGATAGTGTAGAGCAGAGCAGGAACATGTACATGTGTGTGTGTGTGTGTGTGTGTGACCAGTTGGCAACATTGATTGCCGCAATAGCGCCACTCTGGTCATCCCACCTTAATTCTTCAACGCTTCGAATTTCTGATGACTTGACAGAATTTGAAATAAAATTAAGGAAAGAATCTACTACAGGAAAAAATATTGCTTTCGCTAAATTTTAAAAGTAATTTTAGAAGCATATTGAAATAAAATAAATTATTATTTAATTATACAATAGTGAAATGATTTTGATTTATCATGAAGTAAATTTTATTAAAATTTGTTAATTGTTGTCAGTCTTGTAATTAAAATTAACATGTTAAAATAAATATTATAAGATTTTATAAAGTATTAGAACAATAATTATTTGACATAATATAGTAAACATTTAAATAATATTAACATTTTTTTACAGAATGGACCCGTAAATGATTTTAATTTTGACCGCGATAATAGAATTATTCTAATATTTCAATTATTTTATTAAATAACACCAATCAATTGAAATAACTAAAATCTAAATGTGTATTTAAAAATATTTATATATATATATATATATATATATATATATATATATAATTGTATTTAATTTTTATAACAATGAGTTTTTGAAATGTTAATCAACATTTTCTAATTAAAACTTACGTAAGTACTAAGTTTATTACTTCACTGTTTCTGACAAAATGCTTAAAATGCTCTTGAAATATCTGACGAGTTATTTCTGTTGATATGATACAAAGCAATTGTCATATTATAATTATTTTGAAATATTATTTGTATCAAACTAAAAATGAAATTTTGTGTTGTATAGTTATGGAAAATAGTAATTTATGTAAAAAGAAGTGTTATCTTTTTTGCGAATGGAAAGCTTGTTGTACGTATTTTTAATGCATGTATTTATATAAGTCAAACAATAATTCTAAAATTCTTTCTTTAACATATACACAATCACACTAGGTACCCAAAAAGATGTGTCACAAACTCTTTCAATTTATGCAGAAATTAGTTTTTGTTAAATATTTTTATCGAGACAATTAACTTTTACTTTTTTCGCATTTATGATACCTCTCATTTACCTATCGGACGTCCACGTCGACGTATATTTTTAATCCAAAATTTTACAATATCAAAGAATCAGCACCTCGGTTATGGAATTGAACTTGTCAGAAATGCTAGGAACACACAATTTTATGATGTGCCGGCCACAATTTTTGCGGTGGTTTTTTTTTCCTCTATATGCCAAGATATGGTGCAGCCACCCAATGTCGCTGAACCGCGTCCGATTCCGAAACCACTTCTTCGATCTTTTATATCCCGCACTCGGCCATTACCGGCGACCGATATGTGCGTTCAAAGCTTCGATACGTAGTTGGCTGTGGACGTAGTAGCGTCCGGTTTGCAATAAAAAAATTAACTGCGCACGAACGGGTGTCGCCGTACCAATTCAAGTGGTATTAGATCCCGGTCGGAGGCGCAATTTAAAGAAATAGCACATCGAATTAGATTCCGGTTTGAAAATGGTTTCTAATTATATTACATTATATGATTGGAAACTTAAAGATATTAAAGCCGTTTTTGAAATAGTTTAATCTAAATTAAAATTAGATTTTAGGCTGGCCAAAGACGCTCAGTTTAATTGCAGAGGTTTCACTGTACAGCCCGAAATTTCGCGATTATTTTTATTATTATTAATTCTTTATTTTTGTTATTTGTGTATAAAAATCGGAGTAACGTTCCGTCAAAATTTTGGACTGATTATAGATTGAGTAAAATCTTTAGCCAGTAGATTATTTTTAACTACGCAAACTATAACTATACGTGTGTGTGTGTGGGGCTGTTGCAGTTTATATCGTAGAATAGAGAATTTTATAGCTTTTATTACTAGAATGCCTGTTACGATTTAACTATGCTAAACTGAGTAAAAACTGTATAGTGAATTGATAAAATTGAGTTATCTATAAATTGTGCAATATTATTAATTTGTAGTTAAACTGCCAAATTATTGTAAATTTATAAATTTGCGTGGCAATATCTAAAAAACGCTTAGACAAATATTTTTTTCTTACAGTATTGCATTCTGCGCATCGAAAATTATTTTAGTATGAAATTTGTATTTCTTTTATTATTATTATTGATGTATTTTTTATTCCCGTTATTCATTTTAATAAATATTTAACACTTATATGTCCTTATTTGAATAACTTTAACTTATTTCGTGTAAATATTGTTAAGCGTTTCGGCTGCTTGCCATCTTCAGACTAAGTTATTCAAATAAGGACATATAAGTGTTAAAATATCTTTTATTATTTTTATTATATTTATAAATTTATAGAAAATAACTTAATTAAAAAAATAATAATAAATAATTAAAATATAAATACTATTTAAAAAAATTAATTTCTGTGCCGGTATTTTGTGTTCTAATTAAGACTAACCGAGTTTTGAAATTAACCAAGTATAAAATTTATGGTTAATTTTGATTGGTAAAACATATAACACTGGATAATATAAACGGTACACAAAATATAGAAAATGTGTTTTTTTTAGTAAGGAATTAAATTTAACCAACTACCAAATGGTTTTAACCATGACTCAAAATACCGGGCTTTTAGAGTAACAAAATTAAATGCTAGGTAATAAAAGAGTCCGTTTATTGAATGTCCAGTTTCAGCGATATCGCTATCACTAGAACGGCAATGAGTGAATGCTTCTTCCACGAGCCGAAATCAAATTAATAATTCTCGTTAGTCGCCGGAAAACGGTTTCTAATTACATCAGGAAAAATTAACATGGGATAGATGGAAAAGCTTCAGCGAAATGCTTTATGCCTTTTATTACGAAATTATCCGAAAATTAGCGCAATTTCGCTCGCCGAAGCCTTATTGCTAATTCAATTTTGTTTCGCCCGGTAACTTCTTGATGGATTTTCAGTCTGATGTATCATGTCAGTTTTGTTTATTAGTTTACGTTTTACAAGATATATGATGGTGATGTTGGAATAAGTTTACAAAATCTCAAACTTCCTTACACAAACTAATAAAATCACTTGGTTTTGTTTCATTTATAATGCCTAAATCAAAGTTGCTTTGGGAAAAACAAAAGATGATTGGAAATGATTTGTTATTATATAATACAACTGGGATATATTTTTTAATATTTAAAAATATACTCCTAATTTTTATTTTTATATTTTAAATTTTGATCTAGTAGATCATATAGCCTGCTTAATTATCCCTTCCGGAATATCTCTGTATAAAGGGAATGTAAATAAAATTTAAATTTATATTGTAATTAATTAACTTATTAGTTGATACTTAAAATTTTAAAAAATCTGCTGTAGCCACCACAGAACCGACCATCATATATTTATTCGGTTCATTTATTTGCATAATACCAAAATGATATAATGACGAACTACGAGACGTTTTTCTATGCATTTTTTTTATTATAACTATAAAAATATTCTTTTAACAGTCGTACAAAAATAAAATTTTATTTAAATGGATTATAATAGTAATACTAAAAAATATATGAAATATTGCTTGTGCTAAAAAAAATCAATTATTGTAAAAAAAATTGCGATTAATTTTTTATGCATGCAATAAATTTGCATGCTCGGAATAAAATGTATAATAAAATACTTAGATATTTCAGAAGCAGAAAAAAATTAGCCAATATTCCAAGAAGAATAAAAATTCCTCTTTTAAAAAAGTTAAAATATGCGCAAATATGTCAATTTCAGACTATAAAAGAATTTTTTTACTGTTTGCAAATAAAACTCGGTCCGGTCTTTGCACTCATGTAAAGGATCTCGTCGCTTCCTGCTTCGTCCTTAAGGTAGTTGAGGAAGTAAATCTTGACAGGAAAGGTTGCCTCGCGTACTCGATAGGTATCATAATGTAAAATATATGAGCAATAAAAGTGAAAGATAAAATATGTAATTCTGATCATATCCATAAAAGCATAAAACTTTTCCTAAAAAGGTGCATATCCATAAAAACGAACAGTAAAAATATATCGCGTATTATATTAAAAACCAGAATGCAGGCATTTTGTTTCGCATTCTCGTCTACTGCGCTTTGTTTTTTTTTTCTTATTCTTTCAAGGTTAAAGCACATTGAATCAATTTTGTAGCAATGCACTGCACAATAGAATTTGTATTATTATTATTTAAGAAGCTCAGAGGACAATCAGGACAAATAACATTTTTTAAGTTTCGAAAAAAACAAGCTTTAAAGTTTAACAAATCAATGTAAAATCATTGAAAACATAAGCTGAAATTTCAGTTTCTTGTTTGACCATTATCTAATATAATACAATTCTTTTTCTCTAATACATTTTAACTTCTAGTTTCAAGAATTGATCTCTAATTCTCCTTTGAGTTCCTCATGTGATACCGATTATATTTTAACATTTTCTCGATATCTCGAAGTTGTTTTGCTAACTTTACTTACATAATATTTTGTAATAATTGACATCGATTATTAATAAATATTAATACAGAACTATAACCTAAAGCCGTTTTATTTTAATATAATGATGAAATATAATGGTGTTGGACAATAATTCAAAAACTTACTGTTTTGAATTAATGTACGTAAACCTTATCATACCCGTGTAAAAATTTCTCTCGTCCATTGCAAAACTCTATGAGTTAAATGTGAAGCAATTTAGTCGTGTGATTTTTCCAATAACTGGGTACGTGAACAATAAGTTTGAGGCGGAACGGCGAATGGAATATATTTATTCTGCACACGTTTGTCATATTTATTTGAAAACTTTGACGTTTATATCGAATTTGATTCAAAAGCTATTACGACCAATAAAGAAAATATAAAATTTGAATTGTTTCTATTTTTATCGAGAGCACGTTTTTGTCCGGTGTACTAACACATACATAAATCATTACATAACTTGCTAGGATATTTATCATTTTTCATACTATTGTTTTAGTTTTCCAATGTATTTCAGTTTTCCATTACAAGTAATAAATATTAAAGACCGAAGACTAACGTGAAATTCAATATAAATATAATAAAGTAATATTGAAATATATATTTTTTGTTTTTTAAGATTTTTATAATCTGTTTATTGTAGAAATAAGTAAATTTATATTTGCTTAAAATTTTCCAATTAACTAATCGTTTAAGATATTAGTTGTAAATTTGTAAAAATTTATGTTATAATAATAAATATACTAAAGTAAATTATAAAGTAGCAACTTTATAAGTAAATTTAATAAACACGTAAACTTACTGTGTTGTTTTACGGAGAAATAATTAAACTAAATAACTATTGGGAAATTTATCGACTGATATTTTTGACATTTATCAAAATAACATTTTTAAATTGTTAAAAAGCACTTGAAAATGGATAAAAATCGTAACAGAGACAAAAAAAAAAACACAAAATTTGACAAGGAGAATTTCTTAGAAATAGATGATATGCTGGACATAAAATTAATTTGTTCATCTAGTAAATTTACTAACCGTTTAAAGTACAATTTGTAAGAATAAACGTATTTACTTCCCTACTAAATTTGCTCTGCTGTTTATAAAATTGAGCTTTGATATTGTAACTTAATTAACAATAATTTAATTAAATTTATACGTTTTTTAAAATAAAGTTTAACATATTTTTAATCTATCTGTTGATAGTTTATAACTGAAAAACTAACAAACTGGATATTTCAAAATTAAACGTAATTAGGATGTAAAAATATTGATGTAGAATATTGTAGAATTGTAGAAAACGTGTAGTGTTTTACTCGTATGTAATTTGTTTGAGGGTCAAATCTTATAATCCAATTTTAAACCGCTTAACTACATATCCGACTGACTTATAACTCTACACACACATACGTAAATAGTTTAGATGACAATGTAATATGAATAGACTAAACTTTCGTAGTGAAAGAACTGTTATACATGATAAAAGTTTTTAATATTTATTGTGTGAAAAATGTAAACATAACAAATATAATCTTATTTACAAAGCCATCATAAATTAATTCTTTCATAAACCTGGTTGAAGTAAGATGATACATTTTTAACTATTACAAAACAAATTCTTTTCAATAATCCAGTTGTAGGTATAAATTTAATATTTTCTTCCGTATTCTAAAATGAAAGAGTAGCGCGTGTGCAAAACAGAAAAGAGAAATGTAAATCTGATGAATATTTAATGAAATGCATTAAGCGAACCGAATGGTATATCATGCAGATTTTAATAAATATGTATGTATATATATATAAAACAAATTTTGTTCCGCGTTTTCCCAAACTGAAACAAATTGCATTTAGGAGAAGCTTAATGAAAGCTAAAATTGAGATCATTAATACAACAAATTGCATTTTTGTTACGATCCAGGCCGAGAAAGACACTCAACGCTAATGGAATCATTACCGTCCCGCTCATCTTCTATAAAACTTCGTAATTTGCGAGAAATTTCGGATGCAGAGCAGAAGAAATGGTATAAATTAGCTACCATTAAAATAAAAATTACAGAAACTTTATAGAAATTCATAATATCAGCATCTTCAACAGACAGTGCCCGTGTGCTTGTTGTAAAAGTAGGGCAATTTTACTTGCGGGAAATGTAAAAGTTTAAGAAAACAAAAATGAGAAAAGAATCTAAATGATTCTACTTGATTTTTATGTGAGGTCACCTCACTAGTTGTTTCAACTTTTAGAAAAATTGAATTTTAAAAAAAATATTATCACAACTTTTTCCTATTCTACAACTCCTTATTGCTCGTTCTTGTCTTTTTTATGTGAATGATAATTACAAAGTTCTTACAAATAACTTTCTTTAATGATTGAATATTAGTTCTCAAAGAAAAACTTGAAAGTTATAAAATTCCATTACTGTAAAAACACTTATTCTTTTTTTTTCCTTCTTAGTTTTCTTAGCAGTTCGTCAAGTGCAGGAAAACTTTAAGATTTTGGCAAGTAGAATATAACTATTTGCCAACTTAAAAAAAGTTAGTAAATTCTTTAGAAATGAATTAAAGATTACTTAATAATTCAAACAAAATTTTATTTACTTTTATCACAATTTAAATAATTATTTTGTGTTGAATAACACGTTCATAATATATGAGTATTTTGTTCATTTTTTGCTAAACAAATGAGATAATTAAACAATAAAACATGCTGATACCTTTTCCGTGTAATACTGTCAGCAAAATCATTATTTTTTATTGGTACATGCATAAAATATTGAAATAGGATAACTTTGTAATTTGTATTTCCACTATAAAATGTCATATAATTTATTACAAATAAATACATTATACCTATCAAATGAATTTACAAAATAGATTGTGCTTCGTCTGAATAATGCGGCAAATTTATCTTTTATTGCTTGTATGATAGCAGAGTTTTCATTAATATTAGATGAAAAATTGAATGACCTAAATTTGAAAACTAACTGCTGGCGGAAAAAGACAATTCATAATGGATTATTTGAAAATTTTCTAAAATTCGATAATGTTGCGTTGTTTTTAATCGAGTTTTACTTCTTATACCGACTAGTTATATTTTAAGTTTTAAAATTTTTAAAACTTAAAATATAACAAAGAGAGAACAAATTTTGTCGCATAAAGTAAATACATCAAGCTTTCAATAAATTATATATTTTTAAAATTTGGATTTATTTGTAATGAAACAAAGCTACAAAAACAGGTAACATTCAATTATATTTTCTTGCATTTAATTTACGATTACTATAAATAAACGTATACAAATTTAAGCTTTTCTTTGTAATTATAATTTACTTTTAATTATATCAAAAATACAAAACATTATTTGTATAATAATTACTTAATTTAATCTTAAAAATATATACTAATTTTTGTTGGTATACGATGGGATCTTTCACCGTATTTCATTTTTTTTTTTTACTTAAATCTAATAATTTAAGCAGCCGGCATATTTATGTATTATAATCCCGCGTATTTAAAATAACTTTCCGTTTTGAAATTAATATTAAGAAATATTCTCGGGGCAAAACTTATCCAGAGACACAGCGAATGAGATTTTTATCCGAAATAAATTAGGCTCACGAAGTTGGCCGTTAATCAAAAATGTTTATTTAACATAATAGGGGCCTTAAGAATAATTGGGCTGTAAAGTACGCGCGTATTTAATTTACGAGTACGTCACAAGGGGACTCCGCGTGTTTAGTTTGCGCAGCGGGCGCTAGAGGTCTCGTCCATTACCGGGCATATGCTAAACGCAGTGGGCTAGGACACAAATCAAAATAAAACATATCGGTGTGTGTCGGACATGAAACGGGGAATTAATAATGGGCCGAGAATATGAAAAATAAAAGATTGTCGAATTGATTTTATTCGGTGAACAAGCGGATAGAACAGAGATTTTTATCAATTGATTTTCTAAATCTTGATGGATCTTTTAGATATGCTAATATGAATATTGTTTGTTATTTCCAAATGTATTGTAAACAAAAATAATTAACTAGTATATAATTTGTATTTAAGAACAGTTATATAAAACGTTTTTAACTTAATCAATACGTTAATTAGGTAACTAGATAGTCAAATGTTTTTTAAACGCTTTATTAATTTGTCAATTGGCAAATTAAAAATAATATCATTAACAGTGTTTTATGCAGCGGGACTTAATGTGGCACAAACTTTTTCTATTATGCAGAAATTAGTTCATCCATATTTATGACCCATTTTATACCTACCTCACTCTTTTGGGTTCATGACGTGATTGTGTATGTCTCTTTATTTATATATAAACAATATCATTGAATAACATATTCTTACACAGTAATGTTATTCTACTTTTAAAATATTAGTATACATTTAAAATGTTTAATATTATTAATTATTTAGAAAATATAAAATAACATTTTTTGCAACTGTATATTTTTCTTTATAACGTTTATAATATCTCATATGTCATTTATTTCCATCCAATATAAACGCGAGGGAATTATTATCAAGTATTACGAAAGTATTTATAAATACCGGATTACTGTGAAGTATTTTTAAATAACTGTGAGATTAATGTGAAATGAAGTGAGATTAGTTTTTTAAGCCTTCTAGTTTTTTAAAGCTGTCATCATATTTCAACTTATAGACACTAATGTGCTTCTAAAGTTTTTTTTTTTTTTTATTGTAATTAATTAATGTTTGTTGCTTCCCAGCCGTATTTTAATAAAATGCTAATAAATTTAGCAGATGTTTGTTAATAGTATTTTTATTGTGTTGATACATAATGTTTGCGAGAAATTTGGTAAAAATGCAGAATTAATTTTTAAATTGTTATCGGAGAAATTTAGCCAAATTAACATAAGTTTTTTCGAGTTTGAACAATAATATTATATACAAATTTTTACATAGTTTTATTTATTGATATATAAATCATTTTTATTTTGTACAATCTTGTCTTCTTTAGCAAAATATATTTATTTATTTATTATATATGCAAATCTGATTAAATTTAGTATATATTTTGTAACGTTAAGTAAATATTAATATAAATTACGCATATATAGTTTTTAATACGACAAACTTTTTATTCAAATTAAATATTTTGTGATAAAACAGAAAATAAAATATTTGATACACAGGTGTTTCTTGCAAAGATATAAGTTAATGATTATTGGCATATTTTGTATTAATAAAATAAACATTTCGTTAAATTTTATTTATATAATAATCAATTCCCGTAATTTCATATTGAAATATTGAGAATATATACTCGAGAAACTAATCATACAATTTAATTAACAATTTTTACTTGCATCAAAATTAGTCTGAGTCGTTCGTCTACAGCAAGCATGTCAAACTCGTAAATTCTTCTGGGCCAAAAAATGAAGGTTTAACTTTAGGTGGACCGCAAAAAATAAAAAGTCTCATAATCATGGAATGAGTTTATTTTAAATAGTGTAAAAATTAACAAAACAAAATTAATTATATTTGATACCTCTTTATCCTCCTCAATTGTTCATTTATCACAAATGTTATATCACCAAGATTAAAAACGTAAAATCTTTAAATCTTTGTCAGGTCTAATGTTAACGTAAAATTAATTTCAATTTGAAAATAAGTCTCAGTTTCATTTCACAAAACTTTATCTTATTATTATTTATTGTGTCCGGGCCGCTTATTTATTGTGCCCGGGCCGCAAGTTTGACATACTTGGTCTACAACCAAGCAAGGAATCACTCAAACATAGCCGAATTCAGTTTATTGGTACGAGGTTTTGATATCAGAAATTATATATACCTTTGGGATCCGAGTCCGATACGCTACCATTGACCTACAGCTTATGGCTTCCTGTAAATTTATAAAATATACATTTTGTTAAGTTTTATTTTAAAGGGAAACCACGTTATTAAATTTTGTACACTGCATTGTACAAATTTTTAATATGATTGTTGAGATTGTAATAATTTTAAGAAAATCTTTCATTAATTTTACTATGATTTTAAAAGATTTTTAAGGGATTTTAATTAATTTGTACACCAGACTATAAAGTGATTTTTTTTCTTTTATTTATACCCATTGTTAAATTTACACAAAAAAAATGGATTTATACAATTATTTATTTTTCTTTACACAATTTTTGTATTATCTATAATACGTTTAAATAGGCAATTTATTTTTTAACGTGACGGTATATGTGTGAAATATTGTCTCCACTAAATAGCTGGCATTAAAAATCGTTGAAAAACGTTGATCGTTTTTGGTAAAACAAACATATATACATATACACATAGCGAAACATTTTGCAAGTTTTGATTTGAAAAATAAATCGTATTTGGTTTTTTGGTCAGGCAAACATTCGACAAAATATCACCAGCTAATAACCAGAATTCAATGAGTAGGGTGGATGGGTGTAGGGATTGGTTAAAAATTAAACGATTTTGGTTACCGCAGCATTTCATACAATCTAGAAATTAACTTTTTAATCATAATAATCACAGTTTCATTAAAAACGAGCTGGCGCCCCGAAAAAAGCCATTTGACTGCCGCTTCAATCAACGTTTGCTCTCTGTTTTGCTGTGTGTGTGATTGTGTGTGGTTTCGAAAATTTTACGCAATTGTTGAGTTATGTATACACATATGAAATTTATATACATACTAAAAATGTTTGTCTGCTGCAAATCGAAACAGTGTTTTTATTTTTTTGTAATATGACGAATTCGAATGTTAAATTGTTGCATTACAAAACTAGATTTAGTTTTTCGGTAAATGTGTTTCGATTTTTTAAAAATAAATTTTTCAGTAAATTGATATTGTTTTAAATATAGGGTATACAATGAGTGATTTTTAAAACTAATCAGCAAAAGTTACTTGTGTAAATAAGAATATTTGCATCAGAAAACAAATTTTGACATAGTGAAAAGAGTTTATGCCACATCTTTTTAGATACATGACGTGATTGTGTATGTACGTATACACTAATACCCCGGTTCATACGCTCTTAATGCGTGAAAAAAGAAGAGCGTTAAGCGAATCAAACGTAAATCGGGGTCAAAAAAATACATTAAGAAATACATATATATATATATATATATATATATATATATATATATATATATATATATGTACATATTATAAATAAAAAATATTTTTTATAAAGAAACTATCTAACTTTGTTTTTTAATGTAGATAAAATAATCACAGTTGGTTTCATTAATATTATTTAAGTGTTTAAATTCTATTCAGCTTTTGTATTTAAATGTTGAATATAATAAAACTAACAACCAGTTGAATAAAACGTTTTTAACTTAATCATTGAATTAACTATGCAACTAGATTGTCAACTGTTTTTGGAGTGTCTCATTGTTTGGTCAATTAGCAAGTTAATAATGCATTTACCAAAATTATCTTTAACTGCTTCTAAAAAAATTGTAAATAATAATAGTTTTAATACAGGGAAATTTTGAAACTAACAGTGAAAATATTTGTGATATTAAACCTTGAAACTACATTTATTTTGATATATCCAACTACTATTAAAAATATGCAGAATAAATTCACTTTTTATTTCTTGAAAACATATTCTAAATTAGAGAACAAGAGTTTTCTTAAACTTATACTAACGTAACTATATATATTTGCTCGATATTTTCATTTTGCGTGATATAGGTACCTCGGCGAACAGTAGAAGATTATGGAACGTAATATCGTGGCATGCCTTAAAATTACGAGTTAATAAATGTAGGAATTACAAGAAATATTTTAGCGTCTCTCCGACTGGTCTTGACTATATTAAAACAGTATATACAACAAATACGTTTTCCACATCTTTTGCTATTTGCTATATTATTATCTTTGCTATAAACAACGACTCTGCTCTTGTTTTTATTGTGTCTACTGGTTTTATTTTAAAATTATTACATTTAGACGAATTGTGACATTATGCAGTAGTATTATTTCACCATTTGATTTACTAATATCTATTTAAATCTATTATTAACGAATTTTCTTTTGAATTTTTTTTTAAATCAGGAAAATCGAGTTTTGCTCGCTAAAGAGGAGTTGAATCTTTATATAATAATTATTATAAACTCCTTGTCTATATAGGAATGTTTAAAGAAAACTAATTTTGGCATAGTAAATAGAGTTTGTTTTAAGATAAAATTTACGCGCAAATAAATATACAACTTTTGTTTGTTTAATAATATAGGATTTAACTAAAATAATGAATAAAATTAATGAATAATTTTTTTAATAAACATTCTCATCATAATGTAGGATTTGTTTGTTAATTTTATCATTAAAAATAAATCCAAATATTTTGATAAAATGAGGTTAATTGACCATTTAGGGTGCAAAGAATGTAATTTAGCTAGATTGTGACTTTGAAAACAATATAAAAATTTATTTTGAAAATCGTTTTTAGCACATTGAATACTGTAAAATTGCTGTCATATAATTAAATAGTAACATTGCCAAATTTATCACCATGACAACATTGCAAAACTGTTAAAATATTCATCGTAGTCCCGGTTTTATAAACGCTAGTGAAATTCACTGTAGAATTAAATATGTTTATAGATTTTCATATTAAAAAGGCGAAATAAATTTAATCTAGTGGTATTAAAATTAGTTATTATTATTATATTATTAATAATACTAATAATTTGAGAGTGAATTGTTGAAATAACATTTGTTTTCAATTTTTTTTATCATGAAAAATAAATTTACCTGTAAAACAAACAAGCAATTCGTAATTATTTAAGGAGTTCAGCAATTCTTTAACAAGCAAAGCTTGATCTATCTGATATTTATTATAATTAAACGAGATTAATTATTCTAGAGAATGTATTGAAATTTTAACTCTGATAATTAAAAATAATCATCATCAACAACATAATACCACATTGAAAAACTATTCAAAATCAATGCGGCGCCGTTAGAACATTGTAAGCATCGCCTTTGCCAAGTTTTAATCAGGTTACGGGCGGCGGGTGGGGGTGCGCTAATACAGCGCCACGCCGGATGTTAACTGATATTTAAGTAGAACTGAAGCAACGGTGTAATCGAATTTGAGACGAGGGGGGTTTTACTACGACATTCTACAGTCTTTGCTGTCGCGCTTCCAGTTCTATGTAGTTTCAGGATAATTTCAGCTGCACGCGCTTTTGTACAAGTTGTTAGAACGCGATTTGTCCTTATATTCTCGCCTCATCTTGTCTGCTTTCTGTTTCGTTTTGATTTTTTTTGTTTCGGACTATGTATGCGTCCTAATCAATTTCCAAGCTCTAATTTAGTGATTTAGTCTATTGATTTGGGATTCATTTGAAGACTGAGACAAGAAATAAAAGATTTTGGATCAAAACATTAGTTTTCTTATTTGAGAAGAGCTATATGATATTGATAACTATGTATTATTTATCAACTAATTAAATCAATGAAACAAAATACTTTTATGTATGTGACTAATTTTAATTGACCCCATAGAAAATATTTTTTATTGATTAATTATATGTGAGAATTTCAAAAAATAAACAAATGTTTTAATTTATAAAAAAAGTTATATTTTTTTTACATGAATTAAATTATTTTTTCAATTTTAGACGAAGAATTATATTTGTACTAATTTTATTTTGCAAAAATTGACATTTTTTGGCAATTAGTTTATTTTAATTATTTATTTTAATTTTTATGTCCAGTTTAAAAAAAAAATTACTAAAATAATATAGGTATAAAATTATTTAGACTATTTTGTTACTTATTTTTTATTAATATTAATTATAAAAATTAAATAAAACGTAAAGTGTATATATGACTTGTAAGCATAAGTTTCAATTTTTCTATTTAAAAATAATTATAGGTTATTATATGTGAAAATTCTATTTACTTGTTAAGCTATTAGATAATAAAATTCGTAAAACAAATAATAAATGGTTGAACATTAATCGCCAAACAAAACTTTGGCCAACGTTATTATAGTAATTACATATTATTTTAACACGATCCGAAAAGAAAGAAAAAAAAAAAACCGGGAGAAAAAACACAAAAGTTTTTTCGTTCGTGAAAAAGGAAATTAAAAGTTTTGCGCGCGCGCGCCCCCATTCAAGAACAATTCAACTAGAGGATTTTGCGCTAGTTGAAAATCGAGAATGTTTCCAACCGACCGGAAAATAATCTTTCAGAATCTCTTCTTTCGCATTCCCCTTCCACCTCTCTTTACAGTTTAAATTAAAAATCGTTCGATGGACCGAAGCGAAGAAAAACACTCGGGCTTCCGAACAGCAAAGTTCATTTTTCATGAAGCCCGTTCATTAAATTAACTTCAAATTGGGTATTGGATGATGTCTAGACGAGATAATTAGCTCGATTTCATTACAAATTCGGCCGGGCAAACGTAATAAAGGATATTTGCACAACAATTTTTTTTAACAAAATCTACAATACATTTAATTAAATTTCGAAATAATCTGATTTTGTTTTAAATACTTGTAACTGCACAAATTATTTATTGTGATTATTAGCTTAGAATGTAATTGTGTTATTATCTGAATATTTTACTAATGACACTTAGTGTCTACACTATTCAAAATTTTAGGGTAAAAGAGTAAAAATTATGCAATTATTAACTCTTGTTTTTCGTATTTTGCTACTTTTTAATAATATGAAACTTGTTATATTAGTTAATTTTTAAATGCTCTAAAATTTGTTTACAATTTTAACACCTTCTCTGAAGTAAAAAAGCCACTCTTTTTAAATGCAGTAACTAGAATAACTGATTTTTTTTATTAGTTTCGTCCATATGTGGAAAGAATCTTATATTTTTATTTTAAATTAGAATTTCATCAATCTTAAATTTGCTCAGATATCAAAATACCGATCTATCGATATATCAAAATATCGATAATATTAATAAATCGATATAATGATATATTGACAAATTATCAAGATTTTTTTCCCAGCCTTAGTCAGTACCACCCTTGTCAGGTCGCTTTCTCGTGGTTGTTGCAATTTTGATCGTAAATATAATAGCTTTTCAATCGAAATATTTTTATTTATCGCATGATTATTTTTGCTTCTAAATTCATTCAAATAAAACTTTTTTTAGCAACCCAGAAACAGTTTTGGGTTCCAGTATAGCCGCGTTAATTATTGAAACAATGTCGAGTACAGAAGTGAGAGAAAGTTTAATTTTGTTACTTTCCGAAATACACAAGTACACGCTTCCATGTGACAAATATTGATTAATTCAATTCACCTGACCTTTCCATTTGCCCCGAAACAAATCACATAAGTTTTGCAAGCAAACTCAGATATTTACCTGGGTCGGGAGAATTCGCTCCAAGGCTATTGTTACATGTAAACTATCTCGCTCGCTCCTATACTTGTGTAACTAGTATATAAATGAAGTATATATACATACATTATTTGCAAAATGCTATTGGTGGCTGTTGTCAAACAGTTAGTTCTTGGTCCAGTGCAACAACTAATATGAACCGGCTTCGCCCTATGGTTGACTTAACTATGTATAATGAAGTTCGTAGTAAATGTGTATAGACCCAACGTATTTTAACGTTTATTTTTGGGAGTATAATTTCTCTGGGTAAATAGAATATGTGAAATAATTGCTATTTTACTTCTGTTTCAAATAAAATCTCAATTGTCATGTATTTGTCTTTACTAGTTGTGAATATTTATATTCCTCTATGAAGTATATAACAGATAAACAGATGAATACATTTTATATATTAGAAAAATGATTGAAAGAAATGTGCTGATAAAATTATAAGTTATAAATTAAAATAATGGTTAGCTGATCATTAATTTTAATAACTTGGTGTATACAATTAATTTTATATGTTTGAAAATGTAATAAATTTTTTAAATATTTTGAATGCTATTTCAAATTAGAAGCAAATGTTTTAAAGAGAAATGCACATTAATAAAAAATGTATTACTTAAATTAATATACAGGGTCAATTTAAGTGATGTCGAGAATTACAAGAGCTTTGAGATTGTTTAAATTAGAAAAAAAGTATAATTTTCTACGGGTATTTAAATAATAAAACAACAATAATTTTTTAGACCAGTGGTTCTCCAAATGGAAACAGGTATATTTATTTGTCTATTCGAAAGAGCATTTTATTCTAAATACAGCCATATAAAAATATTGTATTTTTATATAATAAAGTAATTGAAACAAATGCAAGTAAAATTTCTGTTAAATTATTATAATCACTAGTATTTTTTACGATTTTGGTATATATATATATATATATATATATATATATATATATATATATATATATATATATATACAGAGAGAAAAAACAATCAATTATTCAATATATAAACTTTTAATATTTTTTCTGTAAATGATATAAGAGTATATATTTAAAATTATACGTATTAAAGAATTAACAATTTCGTTTTTATTTCCTGCCTTTATGTTTATTTTCCACAGTTTTGAACATTTCAAGAAAATAAAATAAAATAATTTTCACAAGCTGTTAAAACACGGTTGATGAATTGTAACTGGTAAAACAGCGCTCGCGCGGAAATTTAAGCTAGCTGTGAATAATAATAATATACATACATAATAGCATGTTTTACACAGGGGGCAGGGTATGTGTGTGTGTGTATAAGCCAGAGCCAAAAGTCAGGGCAAACGTTATATTATTCCCACCCCTGACCTATTTTACTATAATAATCCATCCCTAGGGAGACTAATTCGTGGTTCATGCAAATTTCACATTTCGTTCATATCAAATTTATGAACCATTTAAATTATAAATATCGCTCTCAGTTGGCTAGACGTAGAGAATCGAGGCGCATCACACGACACAACAAAATATTGTAAACAAAACAATATCATCATAGAGCCCATACTGTTTTCCAACGCCAATTGTTCAATCAAAGTTGCATTGTGGTTTTACAAATGTTACCACGATCGCATGTTGTTTTGCATCGTGTACAGGTTAAATTTCATTGTCATAAATATCGCATTTTGTTGTGTAATGGCTCTGTCTGCATCTGCCTAGTTTCAAACTGCAATTTTGCTGCTATTTTGTACACAGAGGTTGTTTTATTTTACCTTGGTAGATACAGATTTTTGTTTAATACACATAGATTTGTTTTTAAATGATTAATGTTTGGTTATTTTTAGATTGACATATAAATCTATAGTATGTAGGGTATGGTAACCGCAAGTTTGATTTTTTTTTTCTATTAAACAAAATTTGTTCAAAATATAGACTGATTAAAATAAATGAAACATTGGGTTATGTACGTAATATGCCATTTAACTTTCTCAAGGCGGCTTAAATAAATAGAAAATTCGAAGTTCTCGCAGAATAAGTGAAAATTTGACATGTGTCCTGGAGGGTTCAAGGAGAAATCCGAAAGCTGTGCGGAGTAATTTCCACTTTGACAAACGTCTTTTTACATAATTAATAACTCGTCAGCATACACACAGCTAACACACTCACACACAAGTATGAAACAAGATTGACTTTCGAACCTGGAACTTTATAGATGACGGGCAAACGATATTTCCATGTGCAATCGATCAAAGTCAAGTATTGTTATCGTTTGAGTTTATCCACTCCGAAGTTTTGAACGTCACTGTATATATAGATAGGTTAGGTGTTTGCTTTTCCGTTCGGCTTCCCTGTTTCTTCGTTTTTCATTTGTTCAAATCAGAGATCCGTGTGTTGATAATTCATTTTCAATCGCTTGCTCGCACGCGGAATTTAAAACTGTCAGTCAGGGCACATTTTTAATTGATGTTCGAACAAATATAATTAATTATTTATTATCTGTTTTGTGTTTACACAATTATAAACTAAATGTACTTAAATATGCTATACAGATAAATTTTAATAGCTATTTTATTTAGTTTGATAATTATATTACTTAATTTGTTTTTACTTATAATTGCAAAAAATAATAATTTTTAAACAGGTTTTTTGTTAGTTCTTTCTATGTACTAAACTTTTTTTTTCCAGGAATAATAACCTTGTTTAAAAATTCTTCTGTAACTATGCAAATAGACAAAATGCGTCGTAACAGAGCAGCGCGGATAGCAACAAAGCTTTTATGCTAAATAATTCATGTTGACTAGAAAATGTACTATAAGTTGACAAGTTTCAAGTATCTTGACTGTTGACTTAGCTCTCTAGTATAAGGGGCAACTGTAACGTTGTGCCAGAGTTTCGTTCTTCGTCTGCGTCCTTTTTATTTATCCCTACATTACGATACATGGCCATCTTCAAATGGAAATGCACTTTTCGCTTCTAATTTTATTTTTTGTGCATAGATTTGCAAAGGACAAGTTTAAGGCTTGACTGTAATTGAAAAAAGTTAAATTAATGCATCTATTATATATGTTAATTTATAAAATCATTTGTCTTCGTTTTACATATTATGAAGTTCTTAGAATAGCAAAAACATAAACTCCTATAATAAAGTTTTCGATTCATTTAAGGTATACTGTGATTTAATTATTGTCTTTCAGTTAAAAATTAATACATTTCTATACTGTTTTAAATACTAATATTTATTTTAATTATTGTAGAATCAATTATAAAAAATACTGCTACTTGCTTTAAATCATTGCCTTTATACTGATTGATGTTATCTTTTTCTTTGTAAATTTCTATTGCTTTTCTTATCATTCTACTATTATTACATATTTTTCCTGAATAATATACTACGAGTTGTAACTTGAGGAATTTCTGCATATTAAATTCGAATCTTTCACACAGATTTATATCTAAAATTGCAAAATATAAGCTATAGAGTAAAATTCGTTAAAATTTTAAATAATTTACATTCATAAATAATTAATTAATAATGAAATGTGGAATTATGGTTTAAACCATCTGGCTAATCTATAGAAAATCTGTTGATCACAATTTTCAACATGATTTGAATGCACAAGTTTCTACATAATTTATAGACTATATAGTAATATTTAAAATACCTGCATATATAATCTGAATTTTAAATGCTTATTATAATATTCTACAAAATTATCGTTTTATTATCGGTGGTCATAAATTTTTTATTTTATGTTTTAATATTAATGTCAAACGTAGAGAATCATAAAAGGCATTTGAGGTGTTAAAATATTAATTATAATGTTTTAGTAATTATGTTGCAAGTAGTTTTATTACAAATTAATATATAATTTTTATGGTTATTAGTATTTAAAGTGTAATATATTTTTTAATATTTTCTAGAATCTGTAATTATTTTAAATTAGATTATTTTCTAATATTTTAGGTGGAATGTTGAGCAATATATTTGAAATTTTAAAACATATAATTTTATTAACAATTTTTATTTATAAAATACAAAAATAGAAATATACATACATATTAAAAATTTATCCTTTTTAATACTGTATTTTTATTCACGTTTGTCAAAGATATTCATACAAAAAAGAACATAAAATTCTTTTCATCTTTTTGATATAAAATTTAGCTTTTTTTATATAACAAAATTGATGTTTAAAAAGTTATTTTTAAAAAAATCAATATAATAATTTTTATACCAGTTCTTTTTGACATTTTAATATTTTGTAAATCTGACACAATTCAGAGTCACTTGTATAAATCATTACATCAATTTAACGTGATTTAATTATAAACTGACTAATTAATAAATCGCTTAAAAAATAATTCACCATTTATTTGCCTAATTAATTATTGACTAATTGTAAGTTAAAAGCGTTTCATGCAAATGGTTCACTTTACTTGTAAATTACAAAATTATATATATATAATATTTTGTACTTTTTATAGCTTTTGGAACACAGTTAATATAACGGTATTTCATTAACAAATATAGATAATACAAAATATTTAAAAATAATTTATATAAATTATAGTTTTATAGAAAAAAAATGTATAATTATGATAAATAATAATGAAATAAGCTCAATATGAACGGATTATATTTCAATAATTTACTATTTTATTATGCATTAATTTAATACGAAAATAACTATTTAGTTTTACCATGTCAATTTGTAATTCGATATACCTGCATATATATATATATATATATATATATATATATATAATATTTATTTTATATTAACATTGCGCAAATTATAATATAATTGATTGCAAAATTAGCAATATTGTTTCATTCAATGCAATCAATTATTTGTGTCGCAGTAGTTTAATTGTCACAATATTGTTTCATATATAATGTCAGCTAGAGAATAACTATAATTGTATATTTATTTCATTGAGTTTTATTATGCATAATACTATGAATTTATTTAACAAAACGTATTATATTATATATTATATAAAATCGTTAAAAAATTGCCTTAACGTTTTATTATTTTACACTGGCAATATGCAAATGTGTAAGTTAATTCTATCTTCTTTTTGTAGTCGTAGAAAAATATTGTTTGGAATTCACGCCTAAAGTAACTTTTTTACTTGTTACCTAATTAGTATTTTGTTACTCATGTTAAATAATCCATTTGTGTTTGTTGATAAATAAGTAAGTGTATTTTATAAATTACTGTTCTACATTTTTTTTATTCAAAATTGTGTAAGTGTGTTACTTAATATTTTGTGACAAATTATAAAATTATACTTGAAATATCTCACTAGTTAGCATTGTTGTAACTAATTTATTTACAGTACTATGTTGGTTATAAAATGCTTAATAGTATTAGTAATAAATGATAGTATTACTAATATTATTTTCTCATTATTTCATAAATGTAATAAGAATTGAGTTCACATTAAATTTAAAGTACAATACATTTTAGTTTCCAAAAGTAATTAAATTGAATACAGTTTCAATTAAACTTGCAATACTTTGAACAGACTGACTACATATTCTAAAATATAAGATTGGAAAGTTTAAGCGCCTAATTAAATTTAATGAAAAATAAGTGCATGTAACGCAAAAGTTAATGCAGCCAAAGAAATTAAAGTAGATATCTCGTGAATGGAGACCGAAACAAAATTGCATTCAACACTCTCTGACAACCAATATAAACGTTACACGTTTTTATTTAGAAAAAGCGGTGGTGCGCAAGTGTGCAGTAAATATGAAATAAACAGCTAGAAAAAGACAAAAGCCGAGCGCTGAAATGAAATCAACGAAATGAGAACGAGGGCGGTCAAATAGAGCCAAGACAGAGATGGAAATAATAGCGAGGTAACAAGAAGAAACTAATGCAATAATAGCATTCGTGAAATGGTCATCTCGGAGAATAGCCGAAGACTAGCACACACACGTTAGCGACAGATGGCTGGGAGCAATAAGGCGACCGGAACGGGGCCATGCGAAGACGACGAAGAAAATAAGAAAAATAAGTCCGAAGGAAGTTTAGTGTTCTCACAGGTGGTGTAGTAAGAAAATTCTAGCGCAAAACTTTTGCAGATTCTCTACAGGCGAATCAATAACTTTTAAAAAAGTTTTCACCTCCCCGGGAGCAAAACGGTACAGTGGTTTGTGCCCCATAGCCAACTACAAATTGAGACGATATCAAAAATTTATCGTGCTAGCGGGACGCCCCCGGAGAACGTTGGTTTTATGTAAATATGGCACAGCAACTGACAATAGATGAAAGTTTCGGGTACGAAGATTGAAAACAGATAGTCGAACTCCGGCGATCGACGAGAAACAGTTGAACAACGATTGGAAAAGAAACTAAACAAATGTCTGCCACCTCATTGCATTCTTTTATTGTCCTCAACTTTCTTTCACATACACTACAAATGTTTTTGATTTAATTTCAAAAAAAAAACAACTACACATTTAATGAATGAACTATTTAAAAAACGTATGATGACGTAATAATGACATAGTAAAAAATCTTTCAGAAGTCATTATTAAGACTTTAAGATTTATCTTTGTATTAGTTTCATAATAAAAATGACATATACAGTAAATAAACAGAACATAGAAGCAAGTTACTAGATAACAAAATAAGTAACTAGATTATAAAATTTATAAATTATTAATTAAAGGAAGCCTAATTTTATTTAAATCAATAATTGATGTTATCTTTTTTGTTATCTTGTATTAAAAACTAAATAAATAATGATATGTTTTAAAACTAGTACTGAGAAAGCAATATTAACACATTTGAGATAGTAACCGCATTTCTCAGCTATAGAACGTGTAAAATCATATTTTTGTAATTTCCTATTATCCAAATTATTTCAGACAAAATTGTGCATCTATATCGATAAACTAAATTAATTTTGCATGCTTTGTAAAAGTGGAAATTGAATATGAAAATGTATAAATGTCTAAAATAATTTCTATAAAATTCATATATAATTAACGCGAAAGATTGGAAATCTTCGTGACTAGCGTTCCACACTAAAAGTGCTTTTATATATGTGAAGTAGCTCTGCAAACATTATACAATACATTGACTAAGACTCCATGTTATACTCGCTTGGAAAATTCAGCACGACATCTGTTTTCTTGGCACGCATTCATACAGAAACCCCCGTTCTTAATATGCATAGCGTTAAAATAAATGGGGGCTAAAGAGGTAAATTAAATAAAAATTATCACATCAAATTAGTGTTGATACCGCTTTTGTTTTGCTTTTTTTTTCGCTTTTATTTTCACTGTTCTGTTTTTGAAAAATAACGATGCATTTTCTATTCGGGAGTCACGCGACTTATCGGAGGAATGATATTTAAAAATGTCTGACAAGCAAAATTGTGTTTAAGTTTGAGGTTAGACGAATTAGTTTACGAGTAGTGAATTGTGATAATTGTAATAAATTATGTATAAATTATTATAATATGAGATTTGAAAATTAAATTTTTTTACATTAACATGAAATTCTGCAGAGAGATACTAAAACTTGGTTTTTGTTTATACAACATTGTATGTCGTACTACAATATACGTTATTGTAGTGACATGAATATTACATTTTCAAATTTTTATACTTGTCCGATAAAGTTAAGTTAGGTTAGTTTCTTTGCAGCATTATCAATTGTTTTATATTATTTATTCGAATTTGAAAACGTTAAAATGTTATTGTTATCATTTCACTGTCATTTATTGAGTTAAATTATGAAATTATGGATTTTTCTGTCAGAGTTATCTACACGGTAATTGACAGATTATTTATCAATTTTATTTGTATTGAATATATTTGACAGTAATTGACTATCTAGAAATATTATTTTATATAAAAAAGTTATTTTATATTCATAGTTTAACACTGTATACTACCTACTATAGAAATAAACGTATTTATATTCCCACTAAATTTATTCTATTGTTTATGCAACCGAACATTAGTCGTTTGTTAATTTTGATGTTGCAATTTTTGCCGACATAAACAAACAAAAATAACTCTTTCACATACGTAGCACTTTCTAGTCCGCTTGACACAAGTGGGGGGCCGCCGGTGCTTTAAAATATTTATTTATATCTTCGCGTTGCTTTTTCCGTCATATAAAAGCGGGGGGCCATTAGCGTGCGAGTGGGGGAGGGTGTGAGTGTGAGAAGCATTGGGGGCAATATAATCCTCGCGTCTCTTTTCATACGCGACTTGAATACAAGCATAATTACAACCATTTATGAGCGTATTTGTAAAACACAAGTTTATAATTAATAATTATCTTTTTGTAACGGCCCTTGTAAAGCTTTGGATGTTTCGGTATAATTACTTTGCGCGTAGCCGAGGCTATATGAGCAATGTTGGGGGCACACGGATGTATAATGGCCACTGAGATAAAATTAATCTATTCAATTTTCTGTTATTATTTTTGTATTTTGTCCAGTGAAAGGAGTTTTATGAAATTAAGAAGAATCTTGGGCTAATTTTATTATATTTTTGTTGCGAAAAATAATATTGCTTTTATAAAATTAATATTATTATTATTATTAAGCTTCAATTACATTATATATTTTTATCTATTTTTATATCAAATTTTTTATTCAATTTTAATGCAAATTTTATTTGATTTTTATAATAAATCGTAATTAATAGTGTACTATCGAGAAGAAGAATTATTTGTTTTATATTTTCTAAGATTTTACAGAATGTCCATTGTAAAACAATAAGTAAATTTATATTAATTTAAAATTATATTATTTAATTTTTTTCATTAGTAAATTATCTTAATACTGTAATTTAATTAATAATATTTTAATTAAACCTGAACGGTAGATTCAGTGATTACAATTTATTTGACTAGTTTTTACTAAAATAAAATTGAAACGAGAATCTTGATGAAAAAATAAATAAAAATATATCGAGAAATTAGTAAACGTCCAGATTTATTTCAGTTTAACTTTAAACAATTCATCATCGCAATTCTGACATATTTACAAAGCGCGAACTAGTAAATACTCGAAAAGCTCTCCATGTTCAAGGTCACTGCTCTTGCTCTTAGCACTCAAGAAGCGACAACGTTCATTTGTAAACATGATCCTCAGAAACCATCGCCTGGCCACAGTGAAGTACCCACCATTCAATGCACTAAACGCCCTTTGAATGCCCATTCTAAAAGCTCGGCCACCATTTCCTGCCCAGTCCTGCTGAAGCAAACATTTTTCCGGTAGATGCCAGAGGTTAACAGCCGCCGGATGCTGGCTGTCGTCATATTGGCAAAATGTAAAGAACAAAGGCTGCCCAGTCCCCCTTTAGACAAGTACGACACTGATTAACCCGCACTTGACCCGGGGTCGCGCTCGTAAATAATATCATCCTTTATGGAGCGGGAAAATGTTGCTTGAACGTCCGTCGTCAGGGTGTTACCTTTGGTTTGTGCTGTTTGCCCGAAAACTGAGTTTTACTTGTTTGTTTGGACGGGGAGGGCGAGGTAAATAGGAGTTTTGTTGAGGCTTTGTTTTAGGGTTTAGGGTTTGTTTGAGGTAACAGTTGCTAGTCGAAACAATTAATAAATTACTTTAATTTTTTGTTTAAATAACAATTATAAAATAATACAATACAGGAGGATATCTGATAAATTACTTTTCTGTTTGAAAAAAATACATAAAATCCCTTGAAACAATATTTATTGTATATTTTATATTATTTAAATAAACTGATCAATCATGTTATTAAATTATATTTATACTCATCAAAAGCTGCAGATTTTTCTATTTTTAATATAGTTTTTGTTTTGTCAATAACAGTGCTGGGACAGATAAGAAAACAATTAATCTAGATAAAGATAGACATACATTTTTATAAAGTTGAAATATTCAGCTGTAGGCACTTAGTGAAACATTTTTAATAATAATAAAAAATTAAACACTTGGTGTACGTTTCACAATTTTTATTAAAACTTGATCGATTTCGGCTATTTATAAAAAGTATTTATAAAAAGTGTTTTATTTTTTATTATTAATACATTTTTTTATTATCTAGATGAGATAATAGATACGTGTATTAATTAAAACAGAAGTTTATCTATACAATTAATAATTAGATAATTGGTATTATATTCAAAGAAAAAAATTTAAAATTATATATTTGCATATATTAATAGGAATAAAAGAGAAATCATGAAAATTTTCGTTATAGTTACTTTTTAAAAAATGGTTAAATAAAATTTAAATTTTTGTTCTACATAAAAACATATTTTAAAAAGATACTTGTTAGTATTTAGTAAATTTCAGATGTATTAATTTATTACGAAAGCACAATTTTTACAATGAAAATATACGTTCATATATTAAAATTCTGAATGTAATAATAATTACTTGACTGATATTTAAAATTAAATCAAAATGACTGGAAAATTTTATTTGTAAACAATATGTATATTTTTGTATATAATGTATATTTTTTTCCTGATGATGATGTACGTAGAGTACGTCGAAACGTTGATTTTTAATAAAAATGTGTGCTTTTTATTTTAATTAGGAATCCTTTAGCAGATACAATTTTGTATTTTGAATAAAAACAGAACAGTTTTAGATGATTTTACGAAAGATTATAAAAAAATTAATCTAAATTTTTAATAGATTTAAAATTTGAAATTTATGTAAATAAGATGAAAGTGGATGTTTTTTTTTATCTAGATAATTCCCAACACTGTTTGAAAGTAACAGCGAGATTTGTTTCAGCAATTTTCCATGAGACACTTTATATTTATAAATATGAATATGAAATATATGATAAATAGTTTATTTTTAAAAGAATTAAATAAAATACTATAACAATATTATTATGGATGAAAAATACAGTTTATGAGCTTAATTTATTACTCGTTTTCTCCCGCCTGTTTAATTGCAAATGTATTAAAATTGAAATCAATAATTATCGTAAAAAAATTGAAAAACAAAGTTGACGTTCTCTTTATTTTTTTTTTTTTGTCAAACGCTGTTGGCGACTAATTATTTCTTTATAGCGCGCAGTAAAATGTAAATGAAGCCAGTTCGTACTTATTGAAAATGTAATTTAAAACTAGCTTTCATAGAATTTTTCATTCTGAAATAATGAAGAAAAATGTCGAGGGAAAAAATTTCCATAGTCATTATAATATTCTCCAGTGCGCGTGTTAGGCGACAAAAAACTATAGTAGGTATGGCATAATATAATACGAAGTTCCGATGTAGTAGAGCGGCTAGCACATAGACAAGCTAGAACAACTAGATAAGACTTTTATTCCTGTTCATTTACATTAAATGTCTATTGGTTATTGTTACTCGTAATATGAATTATTTGAAAATAAAGACACTATTTTTTAAAATAAATATATGAATAGAGTATTTATATTACAAAAATATTTTTAATTTCACTCAATTTTTGTTTTGTTTAAATATAACGAAATGTTAGCTCTGCATAGTCTAGATATATGACCATTCTTATCTATAGTTTAGCATAAAGTAAAAAAAAAAAAAAAATCGTATAGGTGGATTACTGCAGATGGCAGTGTGTGCAGTGTGCAGTTTCCTGCTCCTCCATTATGCATTTGCTCTATAAATTGAGGTCGCACACACAACGCGCACATTATATGTTGGGTTCGTATGTATGTATGTACGTACGTACGTACGGGTTACGACGATTCGGAACTTATTTCAGCACGATCATTTGCTGGAAAGACAGATTTCTTCACATGTGAAATTGCTTTAGTAATCGTTTGTAGATAGGAGATTGAAGACTATTTGAAATGTAACTGTTTGAATTATGTAAATGATAGATTTATTTATCAGGACCATATTCGGTAAATTTGTGAATTTAATTTGTTTAAATTTAGTGATATATATTGTGACAAAAACACTTTTTGTCACGAGTCAAATTTTATAGAAAATAATTGTATTTTATAGAGTATTTATTTTTTAGTGCATTGGCAATATTGATTAAAATGTGTAAAATTAGCAGGCACATAAATATGCTTGTACGGGTGAATTCTCTCTCTCTTGCGTGAATTACCGAGCTGAGCAGACTTCTACTGGTTTTGTCTTCGTTATATCTGTGATGAGTTGAAGGTTAATTTACCATGCGGCCTGATAAGTTTTTGTATTCAATATGGAATTGGTTCGTTTGGATTTGAAACGATGTAAGTTGACAATTTATTTATTTTGTATTATGTTTGAATTGTTATTCATGAGATTTTTTGATGTTTGGATTATTTTAGTAACGTAAATTTTCGCTCTCATGAATACAATGATGGTCAACTTACATTTGATTTCGTTTTGTATTTTTTGTAAAGCCAATTTCTTTCTTGAATAATTTTGTTAGTTATTTTGTTTTGAGTTATGATTTGTAGAGTTCAATTTATTAGAGTTTGTATCGTTATAGTTTATTTGAAGATTAGTAATTTTGAGATGATAAATTAACCTTGACGCAGCACAGATCCCCGTTCCAATCCTCATTTCTTTCTTTGTAAATACTAGTAGATTTCCTTCCCGTTTTCCGTTTGTGAAAGTCTTTAGTGCGTATCATTGTCCGTATTTGTGAATTTCGAGCCCTCGCTAGAGCGCGTTATGATCTTCAGATTTTTTTGTGCCGTGCTGCGAGCACGGATTTGATAATTTTATTCGCGTATTAAAACGACGGACGTTTTAATGTTTGAACTTTTGTAGAGTTCGGGAATTGTTGCAATACGAGTTATTTTGAGGCCACGCGCCATTGTTCGTGTTGCGATGATTTTTTGATTTATCGTATCGTATATTTTTGCTATTATCACAGCCCTTAAATTTTAGGCTGAAGAAGCTGTATCGGCTGTGATGATATTTTGTTTGAGTATATTTTTTGGTGGCCACGTCGTAATTCTCGGTGAAATACCCTATGTTTTCGTGGGCTACTCCTATAAGATCAAAATGCGTTCATTGGCTTCCGGATTTACAAATCACGGGAAAGACATTCGGTCTAGATCGGCTAAAGTACTTTCGTGTTTTGTCTCTCCTGCGCACGCGACCCCCCCCTCTGTTCCATGTTCTATGTTCCCTCTTCGCGATCCCTTTTCTTTGTTGTATGAATGACGTGTAGAAAATCGTAAGTAGCAAATCATCACTTTATTTGTATTATTTTTGTATTGAAGATTTTGTCGTGAGCAAGTAATTTTGACTTATTTAGCTAGAAAATGTTGTTCAGTAATTTTGTTTTAGTATTGCTAAACTTTCTTTGAGTTATGTATTTTTGTTTCTAGTTAAATACTTTAATTTTGCTTGTATCATTTTTTGAACTATGCTATTTTCACTTAGCTTTTGTATCTTGCGATTATACTGTTGTTATTTATTTTGTTGGCTAAGTGAACTATGCAATTATCGTTTAACTTTTCTATTATGAGATTATTCTGCTGTTATCATTTTGTTGCTAATTGAATTATGTGATTATCGCTTAAATTTTGTAATCTGATATTTATTTTGTTTGCTAAATTTATTAACGTTGCTTGAGTTGATTTATGATTTGTGTAATTTAAATTGTAGCTGGTAAATTATTTTGATTCCGTATTAATTTGTTATATTGATGATATTGTATGAAACTATTGCCTATCTTGTGATTTCGATTGTATCGACTTTTATTTCAAGTTCGATTTGTTTGATTTTATCATGTTTGTATTCTGGATAAATCTGCTGTGCCCCCTCATGTTTAGATGAACAGGCTGTCGTTTTCAACGGTGTCCGAGCGAGATTCAGATGTATAGCAGCACCAGTTAATTGTGGAAACCGAATTTGGATCAACAAATGAAAGATATCGACCATACTCTAAATCGAGCAGGAATTATTGACTGGATGATTTTTTATGACGTACTAAAGCCCGCGGGGCGTATCCCGATTTCGAGGGCGATCATTCTCATGATGTCTCCTTCTATGATCACGCCGCTTTGTTGCGCTGTGCATTCTGACATCTCCTCGGCGCTGACGAAAACGCAGAAGAAGATCTTCTTTAGCTAGACCACCCGCTAACCAGCAGACATCAAACAAACGACGTACGTACTCTGTATTTGGAATATCATACAATATAACTACCTGGTATTACAAAATTGTAAGTAATTTCTTTATTTAATTATTTATCGCATTTCCGAAACAAATTCTCGAAAAATGAAATAAATCCCTATCCTGTTAAGTTCCTTTTTGAGATTTGTCAAAGCTTCTCAATTTTGCGTCAACATTCCGCTTTGACTGGCGCCCACCTAATTTACCAACATCACTAAATAAAGTTCCTACCAACCCCACCTACGACCCCGCTCTCCTCCAAACAACTGACGCCGTGCCCATTATGGGTGACAGGTAGGATAAAAATCAGATGAATAAAATATTTCAAAATTTGAACACTTTGATAAAATTTAACTTTAACATCAAATATTTTTCTTCATCTAAATGTCACACATAATTGTGGCGCCCAACGTGGGGCTTTTGTTCATATTGTGATTTACTTTGCACATAATTTTTTGTCTTCGAATTAGTCCATTCCTTCCTTTCACTTTTCCGAGAATTTGAGTTCGAAAATTTATTTAGTTCTGATTATTTTTTGTAATTGCTACTTACATTTCATGTTTAGTTATGATGATTATTTGTTATTTGTACTGTGTTATATTTGCTACTTACTCTTTTGATTTATGATGTTGATTTATATTATTTTGTATGTGATTGAGTAATGATTGATATTTTGTTTAGTGCACTGAGTGAGATGAGATTTCACAGTTTTTTTGATTGATTAGTTTTTTTTTAATTCGAGTATTTTATTGAGTCACGAATATTTCTTTGTTGGAAAGTTTAAAATTTTTTTTTGTAAATGAAAAAAAAAAAATTTTTTTTTGGTGGAAGGGCTGTGTGACAAAAACACTTTTTGTCACGAGTCAAATTTTATAGAAAATAATTGTATTTTATAGAGTATTTATTTTTTAGTGCATTGGCAATATTGATTAAAATGTGTAAAATTAGCAGGCACATAAATATGCTTGTACGGGTGAATTCTCTCTCTCTTGCGTGAATTACCGAGCTGAGCAGACTTCTACTGGTTTTGTCTTCGTTATATCTGTGATGAGTTGAAGGTTAATTTACCATGCGGCCTGATAAGTTTTTGTATTCAATATGGAATTGGTTCGTTTGGATTTGAAACGATGTAAGTTGACAATTTATTTATTTTGTATTATGTTTGAATTGTTATTCATGAGATTTTTTGATGTTTGGATTATTTTAGTAACGTAAATTTTCGCTCTCATGAATACAATGATGGTCAACTTACATTTGATTTCGTTTTGTATTTTTTGTAAAGCCAATTTCTTTCTTGAATAATTTTGTTAGTTATTTTGTTTTGAGTTATGATTTGTAGAGTTCAATTTATTAGAGTTTGTATCGTTATAGTTTATTTGAAGATTAGTAATTTTGAGATGATAAATTAACCTTGACGCAGCACAGATCCCCGTTCCAATCCTCATTTCTTTCTTTGTAAATACTAGTAGATTTCCTTCCCGTTTTCCGTTTGTGAAAGTCTTTAGTGCGTATCATTGTCCGTATTTGTGAATTTCGAGCCCTCGCTAGAGCGCGTTATGATCTTCAGATTTTTTTGTGCCGTGCTGCGAGCACGGATTTGATAATTTTATTCGCGTATTAAAACGACGGACGTTTTAATGTTTGAACTTTTGTAGAGTTCGGGAATTGTTGCAATACGAGTTATTTTGAGGCCACGCGCCATTGTTCGTGTTGCGATGATTTTTTGATTTATCGTATCGTATATTTTTGCTATTATCACAGCACTTAAATTTTAGGCTGAAGAAGCTGTATCGGCTGTGATGATATTTTGTTTGAGTATATTTTTTGGTGGCCACGTCGTAATTCTCGGTGAAATACCCTATGTTTTCGTGGGCTACTCCTATAAGATCAAAATGCGTTCATTGGCTTCCGGATTTACAAATCACGGGAAAGACATTCGGTCTAGATCGGCTAAAGTACTTTCGTGTTTTGTCTCTCCTGCGCACGCGACCCCCCCCTCTGTTCCATGTTCTATGTTCCCTCTTCGCGATCCCTTTTCTTTGTTGTATGAATGACGTGTAGAAAATCGTAAGTAGCAAATCATCACTTTATTTGTATTATTTTTGTATTGAAGATTTTGTCGTGAGCAAGTAATTTTGACTTATTTAGCTAGAAAATGTTGTTCAGTAATTTTGTTTTAGTATTGCTAAACTTTCTTTGAGTTATGTATTTTTGTTTCTAGTTAAATACTTTAATTTTGCTTGTATCATTTTTTGAACTATGCTATTTTCACTTAGCTTTTGTATCTTGCGATTATACTGTTGTTATTTATTTTGTTGGCTAAGTGAACTATGCAATTATCGTTTAACTTTTCTATTATGAGATTATTCTGCTGTTATCATTTTGTTGCTAATTGAATTATGTGATTATCGCTTAAATTTTGTAATCTGATATTTATTTTGTTTGCTAAATTTATTAACGTTGCTTGAGTTGATTTATGATTTGTGTAATTTAAATTGTAGCTGGTAAATTATTTTGATTCCGTATTAATTTGTTATATTGATGATATTGTATGAAACTATTGCCTATCTTGTGATTTCGATTGTATCGACTTTTATTTCAAGTTCGATTTGTTTGATTTTATCATGTTTGTATTCTGGATAAATCTGCTGTGCCCCCTCATGTTTAGATGAACAGGCTGTCGTTTTCAACGGTGTCCGAGCGAGATTCAGATGTATAGCAGCACCAGTTAATTGTGGAAACCGAATTTGGATCAACAAATGAAAGATATCGACCATACTCTAAATCGAGCAGGAATTATTGACTGGATGATTTTTTATGACGTACTAAAGCCCGCGGGGCGTATCCCGATTTCGAGGGCGATCATTCTCATGATGTCTCCTTCCATGATCACGCCGCTTTGTTGCGCTGTGCATTCTGACATCTCCTCGGCGCTGACGAAAACGCAGAAGAAGATCTTCTTTAGCTAGACCACCCGCTAACCAGCAGACATCAAACAAACGACGTACGTACTCTGTTTTTGGAATATCATACAATATAACTACCTGGTATTACAAAATTGTAAGTAATTTCTTTATTTAATTATTTATCGCATTTCCGAAACAAATTCTCGAAAAATGAAATAAATCCCTATCCTGTTAAGTTCCTTTTTGAGATTTGTCAAAGCTTCTCAATTTTGCGTCAACATTCCGCTTTGACTGGCGCCCACCTAATTTACCAACATCACTAAATAAAGTTCCTACCAACCCCACCTACGACCCCGCTCTCCTCCAAACAACTGACGCCGTGCCCATTATGGGTGACAGGTAGGATAAAAATCAGATGAATAAAATATTTCAAAATTTGAACACTTTGATAAAATTTAACTTTAACATCAAATATTTTTCTTCATCTAAATGTCACACATAATTGTTGATAATAGCAAAATAATACGATACGATAAATCAAAAAATCATCGCAACACGAACAATGGCGCGTGGCCTCAAAATAACTCGTATTGCAACAATTCCCGAACTCTACAAAAGTTCAAACATTAAAACGTCCGTCGTTTTAATACGCGAATAAAATTATCAAATCCGTGCTCGCAGCACGGCACAAAAAAATCTGAAGATCATAACGCGCTCTAGCGAGGGCTCGAAATTCACAAATACGGACAATGATACGCACTAAAGACTTTCACAAACGGAAAACGGGAAGGAAATCTACTAGTATTTACAAAGAAAGAAATGAGGATTGGAACGGGGATCTGTGCTGCGTCAAGGTTAATTTATCATCTCAAAATTACTAATCTTCAAATAAACTATAACGATACAAACTCTAATAAATTGAACTCTACAAATCATAACTCAAAACAAAATAACTAACAAAATTATTCAAGAAAGAAATTGGCTTTACAAAAAATACAAAACGAAATCAAATGTAAGTTGACCATCATTGTATTCATGAGAGCGAAAATTTACGTTACTAAAATAATCCAAACATCAAAAAATCTCATGAATAACAATTCAAACATAATACAAAATAAATAAATTGTCAACTTACATCGTTTCAAATCCAAACGAACCAATTCCATATTGAATACAAAAACTTATCAGGCCGCATGGTAAATTAACCTTCAACTCATCACAGATATAACGAAGACAAAACCAGTAGAAGTCTGCTCAGCTCGGTAATTCACGCAAGAGAGAGAGAATTCACCCGTACAAGCATATTTATGTGCCTGCTAATTTTACACATTTTAATCAATATTGCCAATGCACTAAAAAATAAATACTCTATAAAATACAATTATTTTCTATAAAATTTGACTCGTGACAAAAAGTGTTTTTGTCACACAGCCCTTCCACCAAAAAAAATTTTTTCTCATTTACAAAAAAAATCTGTCAGTTGTTTGGAGGAGAGCGGGGTCGTAGGTGGGGTTGGTAGGAACTTTATTTAGTGATGTTGGTAAATTAGGTGGGCGCCAGTCAAAGCGGAATGTTGACGCAAAATTGAGAAGCTTTGACAAAAAGTGTTTTTGTCACACAGCCCTTCCACCAAAAAAAAATTTTTTCTCATTTACAAAAAAAATCTGTCAGTTGTTTGGAGGAGAGCGGGGTCGTAGGTGGGGTTGGTAGGAACTTTATTTAGTGATGTTGGTAAATTAGGTGGGCGCCAGTCAAAGCGGAATGTTGACGCAAAATTGAGAAGCTTTGACAAATCTCAAAAAGGAACTTAACAGGATAGGGATTTATTTCATTTTTCGAGAATTTGTTTCGGAAATGCGATAAATAATTAAATAAAGAAATTACTTACAATTTTGTAATACCAGGTAGTTATATTGTATGATATTCCAAATACAGAGTACGTACGTCGTTTGTTTGATGTCTGCTGGTTAGCGGGTGGTCTAGCTAAAGAAGATCTTCTTCTGCGTTTTCGTCAGCGCCGAGGAGATGTCAGAATGCACAGCGCAACAAAGCGGCGTGATCATGGAAGGAGACATCATGAGAATGATCGCCCTCGAAATCGGGATACGCCCCGCGGGCTTTAGTACGTCATAAAAAATCATCCAGTCAATAATTCCTGCTCGATTTAGAGTATGGTCGATATCTTTCATTTGTTGATCCAAATTCGGTTTCCACAATTAACTGGTGCTGCTATACATCTGAATCTCGCTCGGACACCGTTGAAAACGACAGCCTGTTCATCTAAACATGAGGGGGCACAGCAGATTTATCCAGAATACAAACATGATAAAATCAAACAAATCGAACTTGAAATAAAAGTCGATACAATCGAAATCACAAGATAGGCAATAGTTTCATACAATATCATCAATATAACAAATTAATACGGAATCAAAATAATTTACCAGCTACAATTTAAATTACACAAATCATAAATCAACTCAAGCAACGTTAATAAATTTAGCAAACAAAATAAATATCAGATTACAAAATTTAAGCGATAATCACATAATTCAATTAGCAACAAAATGATAACAGCAGAATAATCTCATAATAGAAAAGTTAAACGATAATTGCATAGTTCACTTAGCCAACAAAATAAATAACAACAGTATAATCGCAAGATACAAAAGCTAAGTGAAAATAGCATAGTTCAAAAAATGATACAAGCAAAATTAAAGTATTTAACTAGAAACAAAAATACATAACTCAAAGAAAGTTTAGCAATACTAAAACAAAATTACTGAACAACATTTTCTAGCTAAATAAGTCAAAATTACTTGCTCACGACAAAATCTTCAATACAAAAATAATACAAATAAAGTGATGATTTGCTACTTACGATTTTCTACACGTCATTCATACAACAAAGAAAAGGGATCGCGAAGAGGGAACATAGAACATGGAACAGAGGGGGGGGTCGCGTGCGCAGGAGAGACAAAACACGAAAGTACTTTAGCCGATCTAGACCGAATGTCTTTCCCGTGATTTGTAAATCCGGAAGCCAATGAACGCATTTTGATCTTATAGGAGTAGCCCACGAAAACATAGGGTATTTCACCGAGAATTACGACGTGGCCACCAAAAAATATACTCAAACAAAATATCATCACAGCCGATACAGCTTCTTCAGCCTAAAATTTAAGTGCTGTGATAATAGCAAAAATATACGATACGATAAATCAAAAAATCATCGCAACACGAACAATGGCGCGTGGCCTCAAAATAACTCGTATTGCAACAATTCCCGAACTCTACAAAAGTTCAAACATTAAAACGTCCGTCGTTTTAATACGCGAATAAAATTATCAAATCCGTGCTCGCAGCACGGCACAAAAAAATCTGAAGATCATAACGCGCTCTAGCGAGGGCTCGAAATTCACAAATACGGACAATGATACGCACTAAAGACTTTCACAAACGGAAAACGGGAAGGAAATCTACTAGTATTTACAAAGAAAGAAATGAGGATTGGAACGGGGATCTGTGCTGCGTCAAGGTTAATTTATCATCTCAAAATTACTAATCTTCAAATAAACTATAACGATACAAACTCTAATAAATTGAACTCTACAAATCATAACTCAAAACAAAATAACTAACAAAATTATTCAAGAAAGAAATTGGCTTTACAAAAAATACAAAACGAAATCAAATGTAAGTTGACCATCATTGTATTCATGAGAGCGAAAATTTACGTTACTAAAATAATCCAAACATCAAAAAATCTCATGAATAACAATTCAAACATAATACAAAATAAATAAATTGTCAACTTACATCGTTTCAAATCCAAACGAACCAATTCCATATTGAATACAAAAACTTATCAGGCCGCATGGTAAATTAACCTTCAACTCATCACAGATATAACGAAGACAAAACCAGTAGAAGTCTGCTCAGCTCGGTAATTCACGCAAGAGAGAGAGAATTCACCCGTACAAGCATATTTATGTGCCTGCTAATTTTACACATTTTAATCAATATTGCCAATGCACTAAAAAATAAATACTCTATAAAATACAATTATTTTCTATAAAATTTGACTCGTGACAAAAAGTGTTTTTGTCACAATATATATATATATATATATATATATATATATATATATATATATATATATATATATACAGAGTGTTCGTTTGCCAGGTTAATATAGGGCAATAACATGGAATACCGATAATATGCAGAATACTTCTTTCTGAAGTAAAATTCGGAGAAATACTTACAATACTTTTTAGTTCTATAATTTGGTTTTAGTTTTTATATGCTAGCATGTGCCGTTTCGGCGCTAGAATTTTTTTTAAAATGTTTTTTAGAATTTTCAATAATTTATTCCCTATCGAAAAGTATTCTAAGTATTTCTCCGAATTTTAGTTCAAAAAGAAGTATTCTGCATATTATCGGTATTCCACGTTATTGCCCTATATCAACCTGGCGAACGAACATCCTGTATAAGGTAAAGGAGGCTAACATTGACAGTAGGGTAACATTGACACATCTTTGAAAATGGCTTTTAAAATTTTCATAGTAAGTCACAGAACGCTGTTGATTAGCTCTAAAAATAATGTATATGACTACTGTAGATAATATCACCATCCATCGCTCGTTGCTCGAAGCTTAGGGCTTATGGCGTATGGATACCGACGTGTTGTTTTTTATATGGTGACAATTCGTGTTTGAAACTTCCATTCTAAGAGGTTTTTACCTGCAATTCGCGTATTATTTCATGCACAATTCGTTTTTTTTAAGAAAGCGAGGAGGTCATTTTACTTTTCCGGACATTACAGACAAAAGTTACGTCCTTGCTACAGATATAGTACGCGTGCTGCCTCAACCACGAATTCGTCGTGACATGTATTTTTTTCAAACAAATTTTTTCGATGCGGAGTAAAATTCTTTAATTGTTAATTAATTGCATGTATATTATAAATTTTCTTAAAATTACAATAAAGTTCACTCTTATGTTATTATTTCTTTATTTACTACCTAGTATTTACTTATAATAAGAATAGAAGAATTATTTATCACTAAAGAAATAATTGGTTTCATAAAAATGCACTTTTGACCAATTTTTTTAAATAAATTTAAAATTGTCAAATTATAAAAAGAAAGTTCTATGTCAAAATTAAATTCCTATATTGTAACATTGCCATTTCAATGCATAAAGCAAGAAAAAACAAGGCATGTCAATGTTACCCACATGTAGGGTAACATTGACTAATTATGGTATATACATATATATTAAATATTTTCAATACCGTTTATGATAATCAATAAATTACTTTACATTTTAGAAACTAATATATGAAGCTAATTTTTCTACTAAGAAAAAATAAATTATAAATCTTAATAAAATTTAAAAAAATTAATAACTAAAGATGTGTCAATGTTTGACGGTTTTACCTTATATATATATATATATATATATATATATATATATATATATACATATATAATATATATATATATATAATATATATATATATATATATATATATATATATATATTATATATATATATATATATATATATATATATATATATATATATATATATATATATATTAGGTTTGACAAAAAAAACTATTATAGTAAGTACATCATTTTTGTACAATAATTTTCAGTCATTGACTTTTATACATTTTTTTAATAATGCTTATATTATAATGTAATAGTTTTGTTTGAATATTAACAACGAAATTTGTTTATTAGTTACAACAAAGGTTCTCAAATATCTAATGTAATCCCTTTAGGGCAAAGAGGTTATTGAACTTTAGTTTACAATTTAGTTAATTATGAACTTAAATTAGCTGTATATATAAACAATATCAGCTTTAAATCTAAACGGTAGTAGTTATGTCGAAGATATAGATATATATATATATATATATATATATATATATATACATATATATATATATATTTATATATATATAATAATATTATCTAGAAATTTTTTTTTTATTTTATATAATTTTTTTAATAAGTAGTGCCGGTATTTGTCGAAAAAAATATTTTAGTATATTGGTAAAAAAAAAATGGTCTGAATATGTATTAAATATTTTAATCTGTGTTGATAAAAGAAATTGAAGTTTTTGAGTGGTCATATAAATATTATTTATTTTGAAATTAATTTCTTATCTTAAAAAAAAGTTTTATAAATATAATTGTGATACAAATACCCAACAATTTGGAGCAAATTGTTATATTATTTTTTAACAAATACTACTAGTTTCTAAAAGCGTTTTTATTTTAAAATATATCTTAGAAACAGTTTGTTTACGGACCCATCTATATTAAAACTTGTCGACTTAATTTTTGATGTACTATATGCTCCCCAAGTTTGTGAGATTTTCTTAATATTCTATATATCAAAGATTGTTTTCTTCTCTCACACGTCATACTTACAAAATTTCTGTGAACAGTGAACAGAAGTTTTAAGGTGTGAACAAAGCTTAACAGAATATGACATAATATCTTTTACATAAAATAATTAAGATTATTATTTTGTATGTCATTGTCAAAGAATCATGCAAAAAAAAAAAAACAATGAATAAATCATTATAGAAATCTAAATTTAACAGTCATCTTCACACCCATTCTGTTTATTAGATATCACATGTAGCATACCATACCCCACACGAAGACTTCAAACTTCGAAACATTCAAACATCGCGTTCCAATTTACCACGACACCTCGTCACATATTCATAGTATCATTGTCACATCAAGCGACGGGTGTTATTCAGCTGTCTGAGACAAATGCGCGACATCGCGGTATCTTTATTTTTCGAGTGTTGCTTCATTAGTCATATGAGTATGCTGTGTCTCCCTGTTGAGATGGTTTCTTCCATTTGACACTAATGACAAAATGGAATCTGCTCTCTGTTCTAGGTGGATTGATGGTCACCCATGTACAGGCGATCGTCAAAGGTACTGCACTCCTGCCGTGCGATCTGACCCCACCAGCTGCCAATGATTCGGTTGTGCTGATCGTATGGTATAAGAACCAGCATACGCCGATATACAGGTAGGATTCTTTTGCTTTCTTTAAAATTAAAATTATTTTCAAATGTCATTTCACTTCACACCAAAAATTGAGCATAAAATCGGTAAAAAAAAAACGATAAATTAAATCGGTTAACCGAATAACAACCAATAATTTAAAATTCTTAAAAAACGGTAACCTTTAACTGGGAAAAATAATACTGGTGTTTTTGGAAACAGAACCGAAATATAATAAATTTTAGACTCTGTTACTAAAAATAGCATCTGCACGCATTTATATTAAATAGTTTTAAAACAGTTAGACAAAATTAAATCTTTATTTCTAACATTTTAATTAAATTTTGATATTCTGAAAATAAATAATGATAATAATTGTTAATATTGTTATTATTTTGTTACATATAATTTTTTTTAAAATAATGAAATAACCTTTTTTAACGAAAAGTATTTAGCTTATTTGCGCAGTCTCATTTTGTAAAATTGACTAGTTAAAATCGATTTAGAATATAAAAAAAAAAACGGTTAAAGAACAAAAATTAATATTAAAATATAAATTTCGAAACTGGTTATAGTTAATTTTTTTTTTATTGGTTACATGTTCTGGTTTTTTCGATTGTACAGTTCACAAATATTTATTAATTTCACTTGGTATTTGCTTACATTTTATTCAATTAATTTTATTGTATAGTTATAAAAATATAATATCTTACCCGCATGTTATGGCTATACTCATTCTAATAATTTTTTTGACGGCGTACGGTTTGTGTCATAAATATTGTCTTTGCAAAATATATACATCATAACATGTTTGTTAAATAATATACTATTATTTTATTATTGTTCTTAATCTTTAAAATACTTTTTTAATGTAAATTATTTACCTTGAATATTATTTTTATTATTTTCTGGTATATTTATATCATTAAAATTATCATAAATGACCGCAAATGTGTGAAATAGAAATTAATAACTATAGTAATATTGCATTAGAATAGAACTAATACTATCAAAGTTGGATTATTGTAAATACATTGCCATTACATTAAATCTTATGTTAACAATAACAAATAGATTATATGCATATGTAAACAGTGATGCGTGCAGATTTACTAACAATATTATTGATCTATTTGGTAGCTAAATTTGAATATAATGCTACATACGGAAAACCGATATGATAATAATCAGAAATGAGCGTCTATGTAACCTTAGATCACTGATTAAGACTTTAGCTTTATCTTTTGCTACTGATGTTGAAAGCTTAGCTCTCTAAGTACGTATATAGCTTTTTTAAATTACTGTTTGTGGTTTAAGGGAAATTATTTTATTATATTAGCTTTTGCCACAATAAGATCATATTTTAATTTATAATGACTTTTTGTTTTTATCAATCAAGAGACTTATTTTTAATTATGTACCTGTTCTAAACTTTAAATCCTTTTCTATTTATATTACAACATATAAAATATAAAAGTGTAATAATTTAAAATAATTTTCCATTTTTTTGGTGACTGTCATATACACTGAGTTTTTTTTTATCTTTGTGAATATATAAAAATTGTAAGTCGATATTTCTGTGAAAGTATGAAAGTCAAAGGTTAAATGAAAAACGGAGTAAAGAAGTAAAATGTATTCTTTTTTTTAACTTATATATTTTCGCTCGACGTCGCATCAGTTTGGAAAAGTATTTTACTACATTTTTCTGTTTATCTAACAAAAAGGTACTTTAAAAGAACTTACTGATAACAAAAGTTTCGCTTACTTGATCTGAAATTCAGTTACCAGTATCTGAAAGTCCAAGAAAGCAATCTACGTTTCAGTTTTTATCTTTTACTGTTTAAAATTCACTGATAAAAATCAAGAAAAAAATACTTTTTGTATAAAAAATTTTAATTTTCCGTTTCTAACGGAAAAATTGTTTTATACAAAATGGCGCAATTTTATTAAAGAATTTTTAGTATCGAAGCGTCTGTGAAAAGAAGGAAGACGTATATTTTTTATTTATCAAAATTATATATATTTTCTACGACTATGCACATTTGGATTTGACATAAATATCATTTCAAAATAATTATAATGTGAAATGTATAAGAACAACAATAACTCGTCAGATATTGGGTAACTAATTTTAATTGGTCAAGCCTATTAAAATAAAACGGCTTTATGATACAGTTTTGTATTAATTTTTATTAATAATCGACGTTTAGACGTACTTCATGTACATCATCAGAAAAAAATACATAAATGACATTACAGTAAATAAACAGTAACTTAAAATAGAACTGCTTTAGGTTAAAGTTCTGAATAAATATTTATTTAAAATCGACATCCGTCATCCGTCTTCATCAGACGAACTTTGAGTTTTGTCGAAACGTCGATTTTAATTAAATATTTATACGGAACCTTAACCTAACGCAGTTTTATTTTAATACAATGAGTTCTGAAAATTTTTTTACTATGTTAAACAGTAACTTGTTTCTATGTTTTGTTTATGTACTGCAATGTCAATTGTGAAATTGTTCCTGATAATGATGTATGTGGAGTACGTCAAAACGTCGATTATATAACTTTATCCTAAAGGCGTGTTATTTTAATATAATGAGTTCAGATAGATTTTTTACTACATTAAAGATATTAAATTTTTGTTATCGTTTTATTTTAAAAAATAAAAGATTATAATTTATTTTTATATAGATAGTTTTGTAATCGAATATCTGAACTATATTTTATTTTATTATTTATTTGTTGTGTACTACAGTACAAGGTTGTTTTATTAACTTCGACACTAAATAGTTATTTAACGAGTTATGGAGTGCAAGTGTAACTTTGCAGAACTTAAGAATTAATCGGTAGACTTGCTTCAGTTTCTAGCAGCTAATAAAGAAATATGTTGTTATTTACTGAAATGTTAAAGAAACATATTGTTAATAAACACTTTACGCTGTTAATATGATTTATTTCCGAATTTAGTTTTTTACAATTTCTAATTTTTTATTTATGCAGTAACAGGTGTTTTAGAAATAAACAAAATTATTAAAAAAAAATTTTTAATTTTGTTTTTTTTTAATGTTATTGTATAGAATTATTGTTAAATGCAGAGTATGAAAACGGTAAAAAAAAAAACGATTAACCGATATTCTTTTTTTTTAAAAAAAACGGAAATATGAAATTATTTTTTAAATATTTATTTATGATATTTAAATTTTATTACCAAAAACGACGTTTGCGATCATATATACTAAACAATTTTAAAACAGACAAAATTGGATCTTTTTTATAAATTAAAAAAAATAATGTTTTATAACCTATAATTTAATTTTGACTTTTTGAAAATAAATACTGATAATTGTTAATAATTTTACTTTTGGTCATGTAACAAATATTTAAAATAAAATACCAAAATAAACTTGTTGTTTTACAAAATAATTTACATTATTTACAACTAATTTATTTTATGCAACTAATCGAGAAATTTGCCAATTAAAATATTTAAAAAACGGTTAAAAAATAAAAATCGATATAATATTAGTTCTTAATACTAGTTAATCGTTAACCAATATTTTTATCGGTTACATGCTTTGGTTAAATGCTATGTAAGTTAACTCTCTCATTAACTTTTCAACTGTCCACTGAATGTGATTACAATTGACAATCTATTTGATTGCTAACAAAATTTTATTAAACTGATCCTTGAACTATTAAACTCGTCATAATAACAGCTAAAAAAATATAATTGCAAAACACAAATAATTTACTTTCGTATAACAATATCTCTCAGTGCGTTCTCAACGCACCCCCATCCCTTACAATTTTCTGCTAGCAACCCAACGATCACTACTCTCTAGTCCGTGATTATACCAAACGCAAACGTAAGTTTCGCGCGTCACGCGTCACTCCGCGTGAGATTAAGTCGACGCCACGCGCGTCTAACACAGATTTCCCAATGGGAGAATTCCATTGGCTGGTGGTACACTTAGTCTGTCCGCAAGACAACGGGGGCTGTTTGTGCGTGTGCGTGTGTGTGCAAGGCCAATTCCTGTCCTGCCACCGTGTGATGCGATGAGATCCTGCAAAGTGGATTACAGCGCCCGACGAAGACGCTATCGCATTGCCTACGACCGGTTATGGTTCCTGCTTCTATAGCAGCAGGAAAAATATGAAACGGTGGTCCATGCCAGCCGTTTGACATTGGAGATTTATATTAGTGCGTGACTTGCACGAAGAATATGCGCTGGTTTGTCTTGGTTTGGATTTAAGGTTTTTGTAAGGTAGTTTAGTTTAGTCTATACAGGCTGTTCTGAATAATGTTTCATGCACTAAGATTTTGAAAGCTACATGATTTTTTTCGCCATACAGTTAAGAGTTGGATACAATGACGTCATGAGTATTTTCAATAAAATTTGTATAATTTGATATGAAGAGTAGAAAAAGTAATTTTTTATCTGTTATATGCTGTATGATTGTGTTAATAATCAAAAGTTTCAAAACTTGTCCCTATAATTTTTATGGTTTTCAATGTATTAACAATCATTTACATAATACATATATATATATATATATATATATATATATATATATATATGTATATATATATATATAATTAGCCATATACCTAAAAGGGTGTAGCACAAACTCTTTTTCCAAACATTTCTGTCCAGACAAGGCAAATCTAGCATCATCCGTATTCATGATACCTCGCATACATGCTCTTACAAGTAATAACTTGTAAACTTTCGCTCACGCGAAACACTCTCAATCCTACCACTCTATTTACTCATCGGACATCCACGCAAACGTATACCTTCAAAATCATTCGCATATATATTTTTTTAACCATACTTGATATAATTGATATTAGACATTCACTCAAGATGACCAAACCAACTTAACTGATTAACATCAAATTAATATATGTTGACAAGTTTTTATTTATACTCATAGATTGTTTTATACAAGTAACGAAAAAGTAATAGAAAACGTTTTATATCAAAAATTTATGCAAGTTTTTTTTCTGATTATACATTTCTTTTTCTACTTTCGAACTAGTTAACAAAATTGTTGAACAAAAAGTATTTATATAAGCTACCTATACAATTTTAATTTTTTAATTAAATTTTGTATTCTCAATCCGATTATTTCATACTTACGAATTTTTATTTTATTATTTCTTTTTCATAACTATGAAAAGATTATTAGATTTTAATGGAAAAACTAATAAATTATGTTTAAAACTCATTACTACTCGTAAATTAAAATTCTTAAATTTTTCTAGAATTCTTAGTTAGAGTCAAATCTTGTAATGTAATTTTGTTCCACTGTCACATATTTTTACTTCTAACTTTACACACACACGTTATTCATATAAAATAATTAATAAATTAATTTTGGTAATGAATTATTTGTATAATTTAAGATAATAAAATATATAATTTTATTGAATTTGTCCATATAAGTTTTGGCACCAGTAAGCATTCAAAATCTCAGTTAATATAACTATAATGTCAAATAACAAACAATCGTGGATATAGTTTTTTTTAATCGTTCCTAAATTATTCCAGCAAACACACCAGTAAAATTTAACAAAACATTAATTTCCATTCTACAAATGTAAATGTCACTATACGTGTTGCTATACAACAAAACACCAGGCTGGTGTTAAACATGGGAAAACATCAAAGAAACGAATCTCTTACAGAAGTGATACAATCGTAAATAGCATATACACGAGCAAATGTGGTTCCTTTTCGTGTAAGCTAACACGTTTGGCAATGCCGGGCATCTTTGTAAAATGTTTTGACAAAACGATGTTGACGGCAGTAAGCAAGTAACGATATTTGCTTTTAAAATCGGAATGTTTTCTTTTGTTGTATATGTCTTCTAATTCAGACACGCAATGGGCTTTTTTGCAATGCGGTAAGCAAGAATCTTTGTTGGATATAGCTATATTTTGTTTAGAATCTGATTGTATAAGTTGTGTTACTTAAATTTGATTAAAAATATGTGAAGATTACTTTTTACATTTTCTGTAAATACGTATCAGTTTCTTATGCGGAATATGGGGATATATGCTCGAGATACTGTTGTTAATTTTAAGTTATTTTACATATATTTGGTATTAGTTTACTCTAATTTTTGTAATAAATTTTATTTCATATTTTACATTTAGTTACAAATTCCATAACAGTTGCAACTACATCACGTATTTCTTTTCAACTTTTATTGTTATGTAATACAAAAAATATATTTAAGAAATAAGTTTTTACAATGTTAATTGTATTAGCTGTAGCCTTCTATTATGTAATTTAATGTATATAAAAAATGTACTTTGTGCCAACCCTCCTTGTAATAACCTCTACTTGCTTTACAAATAAATGTATTATTAAAATAAAAAGACTTTAGGTTGTAGTTCTGTATTAATATTTATAAATAATCGACGTTTCGACGAACTCAACGTATCAGAAAAAAAAAAGATATTTATTATTATGTTCGAGATACTGATCACATAGTTTTATTAGCAATATCTACATGCATACATACATATTTGTATATTTCACATAATTAATAGTAAATGGAAAATTTTATTTTAGTTCTAATACCAACATTTTTCTTATCCAAATAATTGAACAACAGGAAAAATACGAGCAACAGCAACGTAAATATGCATCTTATCATTTGTCAAATATATCCGGGACAAATGTAAAACATTCCTGACGTCAAAATGAAAAATAACAGTGTTGATGTTTAATAGTCCGTCATTTTCCATCTGAGTTTATATATACTACACATATTCTTGCATTGTTCTGAAATACTTATAAAATATATTTTTCTGGTTTGAAATTTTTTTATATATAAAGATAATTTCATTGTAAAATTAATGTGTAATACCTAATATTTAATGTAAAATTAGAATGTAATATTTTCCAAAATTAAAAACAAATCTTTGTATTTCTAATCTCTTTTAGAAGCACCTATTCGATGTGTATTTATTTCAAATAATTTTATTTTATTAAACACGCAGTAACTGTATGTTTATTTGTGTGTTATTGTTACACATTTTGATGGAAACATTGTCAATATTATTACCATTAAAACAATGCAGAACTTTAAAAATATACTTTCTAAACTATTAAACGAATAATTCTTGACTATTTAAGAAGGTCATTAATAAGCGATATTTGGTTTTTCTGATATTTTATTATTATTTTCAAAAGCTTCATTTAGTTTTGTGCAGTTTTCGTAATTTTAGATTTAATAGATATAACAAATATCAAAATTATTATTTAATTATTTATTTATTTCAACCTTACAGGCACTACAGACTTATCGTCTCATTTACATTCGTCTCATTTACATTCAAAACATACATTTATAGTCGTGCATTTTACAACTTTTTTTTATATTTGCAATCATATTTATTTGTACATATTTCTATACATTATATTTAACATTGGATTAGATTAGTAAAGTTAATAATAGAACACGGTTATAGAGTACGTACTATTCTATTATTGTCATAGTATAAACATTTTGAGATAATGAAAAGCGAGTCTAAAATTTCGTTTGTCACTATTTAAAAAATGTTTATATTATTTATAACGAGATAGTGCGTACTCTACCACTCTATTCTACTAGTAACTCTACTAATGTAATCCAGGCTTAACATTTAATCAAATGAAATAGATAATTTACGCAATATCTAATTATTACAAATTGTTAAGTACAGCAAAAATGCTCTGTGACTCCTAAAATATATCAATTCATTCGTCTTTGTTTATTATATCATTAAAAAGGGATGTTACACTATTAATCGGATTCATTCATTTATATTTGATGAAGATATACTTAGATTATATCGAAACGTCGATTTTTAAATTATATATATATATATATACTAAAGCTTTTTATTTTAATCTAATGAGTTCTGATTTTTTTATCATATTAACAAACACATAATTAAATATACTGTAAAAATTACTTTTAACTAAAAGGAATTATAAATACTGGCCGAAATGTTTTATTGTGACTATGTATTTAAAATATTATTCTTAATGATTTTTGTTTCTTATTATCTAAAATTGTTCGTTTAGTCATTGAAAGAATTCAATTTTGACAATAACGTATTATGTTAAGAATCTGATGCAATAAAAAATTCACTAAAATAAGTCACCAAAAATAAAATTTAGAGCACTCCAGTTTAGTTATTCATGTAAGTGACAGCCGTTCGATCAATCATATTGTATTCATTTATTCAAAATCGCAAATTCAACTAATGCGAAACTTATGTTTCCAAGTAGTCAATCCAGCTGGCTAACAATAGCAAAACTTTACCATAAAGACAATTTGCGACTACGTGACACCCGCCAAACTATTTTTTACCAGGGCGAGATGTCAACGAGTGAGGACCACATCTCCTGGTGAACATAATTAGCGCCACACTTCGGACAATTTATCACTCGTACCCACTATCAATCATGATTTGAAATCAATGCCCTTCGCGACATGCACACACACACACATATACACACACAAATCAAACGGGTTTCAAATGTCAAATGCCCCCGTAATTAGGACCAAATGCAGGGCCGATGAAGTGTCTTCAGTTCTGACGGGATTAATCATATTTTCTCTCGAACCGTATTTTGAATCGAGGACAGAATTGCGTAAATTCGATTGCGTTGCGGTGATTCGGATTTAATAGATACTGGTGTGTATTTTCCATTTATCAATTCAAGTAGATGTCGTTTAAAATTTTGGTCGGGTGAAGTAAAATTGCCTCGGGGAATATGCAATACATGAATTTAATGAGAATTTCGGAATTGGTATTTATTTGATATTGACGGAATGTAGTGAATTTAATGTTTTAGGTAAGTATGTGTTATTTAGTGATTGAATATTTGTTACAAATATTTTTAATTTACTTTGTGTAAAAATTAGCTAATGTACCCGGCATTGCTCAAGTGCTATAAACTTCTTTTATAAAACATTTCAACATAAAGTATACTTGGACACAACTTCTTCTATTGTGTTATTTGTTTCAAATAATTCATTTAATTTTTGTTCTTAAATTGAATTCTATATAATTTTTATTTTTGTTTTTGTTCTTAACAAAAATTTAAAATATTTGGTTATTACTTGGAATGTTCTATACACAAATTTTTTTTATAAGTTTGATATGTATTTTTTCAATTACCGTAATATGAATAATATTTAATTTATATCATATTAATCTTGAAGTTCAGTATATTATAAATCTATCATTTATTTAATGATAATTTATATAATTTATGTGTTAACTAACTGAAGGTTCTAACTGTATGTATTTCAAATTTATTTTAGTTTATATTTTATTTAGTTTACAAATTTTTGAGTTATTACATATTTTTTACGCATAATGTATGTGTTTTGTTATAATTAAAAATTTGTAATTAATTTGTTTTCATTAATTATTTTTGAAGTAATTTTTTTATTGTTCACGTAAAGTAGGATATAATATATTTTTATATTATATGCATAAATTTTGCTCGAGGGAGAAACCACTTGTATAATCTGGTGGGTAAATTAATTAAAATCCCTTAAAAATCTTAGATATTTTTTAAAGATTATGTAATTGAGTAAAATTTCTACAATATTAGGAATTTCCTATAAAAATGTGTAAAATCAACAACAAATCACTACAGTTTCAACAATCATACTTAAAATTTGTACAATCTATGTGCAAAATTTGAGAAAGTGGTTTTTCTCTGGATTTAACTAATTTTATTTTAATATTTAATAGTTAGTAATTTTATTTTTGTTTGATTTTGAAAAATCCTTGGAAATTTAGTTGCTCATTTTGTGTATTTCCAGTACTTTTAAACATTTAAAAATCAATTCTCAATTCTACATACATAAATTGTATTATTTACTATTTTTTATCACTATATTTTCACATTTTTAAAAATTTGTTATTTAATATTATTGTACAAACATACAAACAATTTTGGAATAATTTATTGACAAACAATAATATAATTTCGAATCAATTTAGATATCAAATTAGTACAGTGTACAATATTTAATAATAGTCAATAATTAGAACAAAAAAAACTCAAATAAATATCAATTTAAGCTATGGCATAAAAATAAAAAAAATACGTAGTGTAGATTGTTTATTGTTTTCTGCCAGCCAATTGCGTGGCAATCACGCGATATTTCAGCTCCACTATACCGGAGCTTTGCCATGTATATTGAAACTAGTAGCTAACCAACAATACAAAGCACGCTTGTTGTATTGCCTACGATGTGAAAACAGACGTCGGAACACGGTTCTCGGGCGCGTCTATGCGTTTGTGTGTGAATGTGTGTGCATGCGACCGCGAATGGAATCTGTCTGTCTGTCTGTCTGGGTGTAGATCAATCAGTTGATTGCGATTGTGCTGTCACTCGCCGTGGTACAAATAAAACCTCCCCCCGATAACTCTCCGCGCCCGCTTCAACCCTGAACGTCAGAGGAAAAAGCACAACAGAAAAAGCGGAAAATCAAACAGCCCTCCACTTGTACTTATACTCTATTTTTATCTCTCTTTAATTCTTTTATGTGATTTATTACATTTTACCTCAATCAGTCATGTGATTTGCACTTAATGAATCTTTCGTCGCTGTATATTTTCAAGATGTTTTGGCTTATGGGTTATGTTAATTTAGATTATTGCGATGTTATCTTTTTTTTTGTAGTATAAGTTAATACATTATTAATGTTTTCTAATCTAATTTATTTGATAAGAACAGAAAAGAAACTTGAAACATTGCATTCGGAGTATTAATTGTTTTATAAATTAAATTGTATAATCGAAATTGTAGGAGCGTCAGGGAGGAGAATTGTAAAAAAGTAAGACTCTTAAGACTAACGTACTAGTTAATAAAAAAGAGGAAAACACCTGTTAGTCACAATAAAATAAAATATTAAACACATTGGTTTATAGCACAAAATCGGTTTTTTTATTTAGTTTTGCTCTTATGATAGTTATGATAGATTTTTTTCTTGAAAAGCTAACAATGAACTAAGCTGGCTCTGTTTTTATGTTATAATGTTTTTGCATAGTATGACTTCAAATTATCTATTATTAAACCGACGCGATAGTAAAAACAATTAAAAACTATTTTCTCCGAAAATATTCTCTTGAATTACACAAATTGATTGCAGAAGCACAGCAAGGGGCTTCTTTTAATATCATACAGATTACAGTTTGTTCCTAGATTCGACTACATTGCCCTCCCGATTCATATTACAGCGACCGACTGAGTTATAAAACGCGTTTGCGTTCAGATTTCTGCAACGGCAAACGCAAAAAACGCCTGAATACGATTATAAGACTGTGCAGCAGCAGGCTGCTGATATTTTTCCAGGGCCTACTCGGATTACCGACATCGTTCGACGATGCTTTAATTATTTTTTGTTTAAACTTTCATTCTTTTCTTCGCTGACGATAGGCTGAAGTAAAGCCCAGTCTGTTTGGATTCAGAGTTTCGAACATTGGAAAGTAATTATCTTCCAACTGGATAATATGGAACTGTTGCATTGCTTTGCTTGTCTTTATGGGTTTATTTGGAAATAAGTTATATTGAGTTTATCGTGAAATGAGTTTCAATATTTTTTTGCAATTGACGGAAGAAGTATTCCATTTATATTTTGTTTGGCAATCTAAAGGAACAATTATTTGTTTTATGAACTTATAATAACGAATTTGTTCTTTAACATTATAAAATATAGTATATTATTTTATAAATGCGAATATTATCTATTGCAAGTGTTATACACTATATTGCTTGCAGTGTATACAAATATAAAACGAAAGAAAGATTTTTTTTATAAATATGCGAGGTTTTCCAAACGAAGGTAGTCAGTTCTTTTAGTGATATAATTAGCAGGGTTGTTTTTAATTTATCTAATGAAAACTTATTTCAACTGTACACGCGCTTCGAGGTCACAAATTGTATTTTCTCTCAACGGACTGTTCAGAAAACGCACGCACGCTCACGCAAAAATACGACTATATAGTGTATTAGTAGAGAAAAGCAACAAGATCATGTGATAAAAGAACGAGATTGTAAATAATTTTATCAAGATAATTTTGTTTAAATAATATTAGATTTACACAATCCCCTTCCAGTATATGACCACCCGGAGATATTAGTCTGAAATAAAGACTTCTATTACTTTGTAACTAAATATGTCTAATAGTCATTTTTCTAATTGTGACTAATACATATACGTCTATAGTCTTGCATTCAATAATTATGTAATTATATTTTCTCTGAACGGATTATAACATTTTTCGTACATTTCAATATAAAATCTAAACGCCTATTTCAAACTGGGTCAAGTAACAAACGTTCCATATCAAGTTTTTGTTATTCCAGTGCTCTTTACGTTTTCCCCTCTCCTCCCCTTTCGCTCTTTCTCTCTCTCTTTACTCGCCTGTATTTCGCTTGTCTCCCCCTCTGCATTGTGCTTCTGGCCGTTGCCACTTTTTTTTAATTTGCACGTCATCACGCAAAGCTTGATTTATGCTCCGTACGTTACTCAACATGCTTTAGAAGCTGACCCCTTTTTTGCCCAATGGCTAATGTACGCTTTGTGTATATTTAGCATTGAGAAGAGGCATATTTTTCTGTTAAAATAGGAATTTTTTCCACGTTCTATGGGTTTAAGTATTGTCGAATATCTGGTTTGTCTTTCTTCATGTATACAAAGAGAAAATTTAATATTTTTCTGAAAAGTTGAATTTTGTCTAATTAATAAATTTTATGTAATAAAGCTAAGTATTTTTGTAGTTATAGTAATTATCAGGAATTGGGGAACCGGTGTAAATTATATCAAGAAAGGTAAACATACACGAGTACATAAATAAAATTATTACAAGAAAAATAGCAAGCATTGAACATTATTAAACACTTTGTTAACTATCTCCTAAACTCGTCAACAGGCCAATAAATCTAGATACCTGGTTAACCTTTTATGTAACTGGCTATTAAAAGTTATCAATATGATATAAGTAAAATATGTTTTAATATAATTGAATTTGGAGAATAGTGGGGTACAGGCATATATTTCAGGTTACGGAACAGAAAGTGTCATTGAATCACCAAGCACTGAGGATGATATCTACAATGTGTGACGAGGATAGTTCGACCATAGTATACCAGCCCAGAAAATTCTATAAATTTAATGAATATCAGCTGTGAAAGTCTGAAGATTACTAATTTAGTAATCTACGCAAAAACTTTATTTTTGTAACAGTCATTTTATGTTTATACTTTTGCAGTCTTGCCTAAAAACTTACGTTCGCCATAAGACATAATAACGACTTATAAAAAATAGCAATATTTAAAATCTAAATGCAATTCAAAACCATAGCCAAACCTAATCTATCTATTCACTCATTGAAATACGTAACCTTCCGGGTCTCCGAATCATGTTGACGCTTTTGACATGAAGCGTGCACACCAAACCACAGGGACTTGTAACACCATCGGAAAGACAAGCTCTATTCAGTGTACTGTGTCTATTCGGTGTGAGGGGGGGGGAGAGCGATAATGGATTTATTAACGGCACTAATTCATTAGGCCAGCGGTTAATAGAATTTCGGCTTGGGTGTCGTCGCGAGCGCGCGGTGAATAGCGGAAGGGATTACACCGAAGCTGGTAGGCTAATCCTATCGGGATAGGAGCTTCGGAGCAGCCGTCCGCCACATATCCGATGATGATATGTTTCCGGTTGCTGTCGCGAGCGCTTGCGCAGTGGAGCAATGCTGCCTGTGGTGTCAAGGGGCTTTGGCACACACGTACGACGGCGCGTCCATGCGGTAATGTGTGCATCGGTGAAATGCTAGTTGCTAATTGGAAATTATTAGCTGTTGCGTAGATATTAGAGGAAATAGAGATGTTTAGCGTTAAGACCGAAGATTACCGCATGTAAAAATTACGAAATATGATTTATTTGATATACCATATATTTTTTTCAATATAGTAGAATTTATATAGCGGAAGCAAAAGCAAAAGTACTTACACAGAAAAAAATTATTTAATTCAAATTAAATGACTAAATTTTAAATATTTTGTCTATTTAATTACGAGTAAATGACATTTCCAATAACATTAATTAGTTTATCTACATACAAATAGTTATTATATAATAGTTTATATAAATTAGTTTAGACGAATAATCTGAAACTGCAAGATAAATTAATGAACTAAATTAACTAAAATAATATATATAATTACATTTGATTAATAGATCACACCTAAGCATTTATTCATTTTAGATAAAGATGAAGATTATTTTAAAATATAAAACTTGTCATACTAATTTTTTGGTTTGTAAAAATTGTTATATACATCACAGATAAAATATAACTATTATGTACACCAATTAAAAAAATTACTACCATCTTAATTACACACGCATAAATCAAAGATATGAAGCTTATTCCGATCTCAAAATATCACTATGTTAATTTCCATAACAGCTTATATTAACGTCAATATCAAAGGCATTAATTAAACATGTTCATATTGCATGTAATACATAGTTATCGATAGATGTTACTCTGATTAATCTAATAGAATTAATAATACAGTCTTTGTATCATAATATATTTGTAACTATATTTTATTACTTATGTCCTATTCACTAAAAACATTTTATAATTTTTCGTGATTTATAAACGAATCAAATGTTTAACGTAATAATTTAATTTGATTGAAAGTCTTATCAGTAGGGGTGTTATATTGTTTAGAAAATTCGTTGAGTATATTATTTTAGGCTTGTTAAATAAATATTGAACAGGGACGATTTCTGAATAATGAATGTAAATTTATACTATGTAGATGGTGTGAAAAAGTAAGATATTTTGTAATTAAATAAATGGTAAAAGTTTCTGAAACAATAATTTTATAGCTTGCTTATTTCGAAGTACGTTAATTAAATTTACTTTTTTAATATTTCTTTCGAGAATAATTTTAACTAAATTATATTTATATTATTTAACGTGATTACTTACTTGAAATAATCTAGTAATTAAAAAAATAATAATAATATTATTAAAATGATGTGGTACAGTTTTAAAACTAACATTTGTATGCTGATTTTAATAAAATAATACACAATTAAAACCCAAAGTTTTTTTATAATAATATAATGAGTTCTGAAAGATGCAGCAAAATTTAATGATGATTTAAAAGAAAAAAAATATCATACATATACCCAACCACTTGACCATTGAAAAAAATCAGTCAGCACCAAATCAAAAATAAATCATCATCATTTGAAATTTAATTAGAAAGACAACGAACACGGGCACAACTGTGCTATTTGAGTGATTGTGTGTATGTGTATATGTGTGAATATCACAGCAGTGTCCTAGTGATACATACATACGGGGAACAAAAATAGGTCGGCCTGTCCCAAGTTCGCGTCCTGATAATCAAATGATCGGCTACGAATAACCGAAGCCTATACTCCATTAGTAGGATAGGTAGAGGAATACAGAGGGCGCTGGTTTAATTATGGCCGCCACAAGCAAACAAGAAGTCACACTGATCTATAAACGGGGTGGTTCACATAGATCTGCAGAGTTGGACAGTATCATCACATGTAAGGTGGCGGCATCTATTGTTTCACTTTTGCGAAAATGTTTTGAATTTGAGTATTTTTATTATTAAATATTACAGTAATATATCAGTTAATGTAAAACCTCATTCTCACTGCCAGTTTACTTTGAAAGTTTAAAAGTATGAAGTGTATGAATAGGTTAAAATTCTTGTACGTAAAACTAAAACTATAACGGTAGTCTGAATGAGGTTTTACAGTTTCATAAGTAAAATTGAAATAATTTTTAGGTACGTATATTATATAAAAAATGTATTGCTGTAAAAATGCATATCTAGAATATTAAAAAAATAGATTTTGTTAGAATAAAACATAATAGCTTTAGGATATATTTTTCTTTTTCTTTTGGGTTTTGTTGGTTTTCGGTGATTTGCCGATCAACCAGCCAATAATTTTATAAGCTTATTTTAATGTTTGATACGATATTCTACGCTGTTACTTTAGGATATAATTTTGTATTAATTTTTATTAATAAATCAACGTTTACATAATCATCAGGAAATATTACACAAATAAACAGTAAATAAACAGAACATAGAAACATGTCAGTAGGTAACAAAATTGTTATTATTAAACGCATTTAATTGTAACAACGTAATTTATTTATTAAATAACTAATTAATGAGGTACTTTGACTACAATTAATTAACTATTGATTGTTAGAAACATTTGATATAATTAGCTAATAATATACATTTATTTTATTCTTTATTATTTCATTTAATTATATTTCTTTCTTAGAGAATTAATTACCTATTTAAAAAGTGCTAAATATTATAAAGATAATTTCTACATTTTTTTTGTATTATTATTTGTTAGGCTTATGGACGAATTAATTGATTTTATATGAATTTAGAAAATCTGCAATATTTAACGAAGAATTTTGTTGTGGTTTGGAGTTGAATATAGGCTTTGTATTTGTTAATATTTTTGAAGATTTAGAATTTTTTAATGGGCAATTATTGGTATTTGTAAAATGTATGTTTTATCGTTGTGGTTTCATATTTTTTGGCATAAAAAAGTATAAATATTTGTGGCAACATATTTTGGACATATATGAAAATAATATCGGAAATTTTTATTTATTACGTTATTCAATAACCAATACAAAATTGCTTTTAAAACATGCAAATGATGTCATAATTGTTCACATTTTTTCTTTCAACTCACACATATTTATTAAGTGAAATATGAAGTGAATAAATACAACAAAATAAACAAAGTATTTTAGTGAAGTTATTATTAAAAATATGAAAAATGAAAGAATTATTATAATGTTATTGCTTTTCAAAATATCCTACGTATATATTATATTATTTAAAATTTCAATTTGTTTTGTTAACAAAATATTTATTTAAATCTTTTTTATATAAAATGTTTTTTTTTTCCTTTTTAGTAACAAGATTAGAAAAAATTTAAATACATTTGCTGTAGGGTATACAAAGTAAAATAAAAAGAAAAATATTAGATTTCAGTGTGTTTTACAAAAATATTTTGATTAATATTGTGGTATTTATTATTTAGATGGAAACGGTAAACAAATGTGTAATATTTTATTGTAGAATGGAAAACAGCAAACATATTACAAAAGTTTAAAATTAATATTTTTTTTTATATATATAAAGTTATATGTATTTAGTTTAATTTACGTTTTAATAATATGATTGTAAAACGATATATATTATAATAATAAACTATGATTAACTATTAATTTGAGAATAAATTTAGGTTAAGTTAATCCATCAATTTGAATAGAATAGATTATTCGTAAACTGGAGGTTAAAAAATTATATTATCATTTATGTATTTTTTTTTTTTAATTCTTAATTTATATATTAATTTTTATTATAGTAAATGTACTTTTGGAAGCAGTAGTTTATAGTACTACTAAAACTATTATTAATTAAAAATTTAACATAGTAAAGAATTTTACAGAACTTTTTATATTAAATTGAAAATGCTTCAGGTTAAAGTTTTATTTAACTTCATAATAAAATTCGACGATAACACTTATTGAAAATTATTTCACATTTATATTCTTGCGTATACCTAATATTTTCAATACTTGATGAAATTCATTTTTAAATGTTTTACGTATAATTCTGCAACTGTAATACAAAAAAATAACAATTTAAAAAATAAATAAACCAAAAAAAAACATCGTTTTTGTGAGAAAATATATAAAGCTAGAAGGCAATTGACATATTGAAATAATACGAGGAGCTGAAAATTGGTAAAATACGCCAAAGGTCTTCGCGTACCCGTGACAAAGTGCTCTGCTTTTGTTGAACGCTCGTATTATTTATCGTACAATAAATCATTATATTTCACTGTCAATAAATTTTACGCCAACCACCTATTTATAAGGGAGAAGCCTTGTGTTATTTGCATTATAAACAGAGCCGTCGACTTCTAATCTAATAAAAAATATGGGGACGTTACTTTTTTACCCTCGCTTTTCGCCCGCCGAAAGTATTTTTCCTCTTTTTAATCTCCGCAACAAAAAATTTTAAATTCCGGTCCGAGAAAAATTAAAGATCAACACAGAGGATTTGGATGAATCTTAAATCGGACTTACAACACAAGATTTTTGCCGAATAATAATATTGCTTGCGACGAGTGGATTTGTGTAAAAATATTTTTTTCATTTAGACGAAATAAAAGATTTATTATTTCAAAAATCTGCAAAACAAGATAATTTTATAAGCCTTAGATTAAAATTTAAAAAGATAATTTGTTTTTCATTATTTTGCAAACGTGGCGTTAATTATATATACTAAATTATTGAAGAACTTTGTGAACATTTTCTTATGTAATTACTGTATTTTAAATTTAAGTTTTAAATATTAAGTCGATAATAAATTTATAACATTTATTGAAATTAACAAGAAAAATTACGCAATATATTTTGAAAAGCTAACAGTCTATGCAATATTAGGTATATTACAGTGCAGTATTAAATCGAAAACAATAAAACAGTAAATAAATAATATAAATTATAAAATTCAAATGCTTTTTCTCAATATTTTATTAAAATAATTGTCATTGAATAAATAATGTAATAAAGTACTATTATTATTTTTTATAGAATTCTGTAATTTAATTATTTTTTTAATATTTCATAGTAAAAATGTAAATGTAATAAAAATATTGTGTTTTATATTTTAAAAATCATTTTATTCTTATTAATTCATTTGCATACATCGTTAGCAGCGGAGAAGTAAGTAACGGAAAAGAAATTTGTTCCTATAAAAGGAAAAACAAATAGAAAATGAGTAATCTCCGATGGCAATTGTAAGTTAGAAAGACATTTCAGCAAATATAAAAAGAAAGAAATTCGAGAGGGAAGTGCGATGTTTTTCTTCGTCTTTAACTCGGCGAGAAAAATGACAAACGTCATTTAATTTAGGTTAAAATCAGTGTGTCGACGGAGACAGGAAACAAATTTACCACAATTTCCTGTTGTACGCCAGTTTTTCGTCATTCCATTTCCTTTCCAATGGGAGCGAATGAATTCCGTCAACGAAATCGAGGAGAGAGAGAGAGAAAGAGAGAGAGAGAGAGAGAGAGAGAGAGACGAGTTTCTCAAAATCCAATATTTTGCAATTTTGTTTCGTTTCATAACGACACCCTTCTATATGAATAATCCAACAACGATTTTGTGCCTAGCGGCTACCGAACTGAACCGTGTTTTGCGCGCTTGGAAAAATGTAGGTTAGAATCCAAAGTGGCTAAGCGTGCGTTACTGTGTGTTGTGCTGGGTGGTGGTATGTATGCGTCCCAGGTGGCCATGACCTTTCTCCAGCCATTTACTTGCTGGAGTGCTACTACAACAACGCACATTGGAAACACGCACCTGAAAAATGTACCTATGCAATCGATACTATGTTGTTTTTGTTATTAACTTTAAGAAAGGAATAATACGGGGTAGGGAATACGGCATAAATAATATTTACTTTACAATTGATTGGTCAACAATAAGTACAAATGTGTTTAAAGTATTTTTAAATGTTGGAATAATTTAAAAATTAACCAATGTAATTGTTTATTCTGATGCCAATCATAAATGATTTTTTGCTTATCATAAGAATAAATAAAATATTTTGTTTTAACAAATTATTTCAAAGACACGTAAAAGATGAATAATTAAGCTAACATATTTAAATTATTTAAAAAATAAGTTCTTAAAAATATTACAGCCCGGTTGCACAAAATATTGTTAATTTAAACCTCAAACAATAATATTGTATTAAAAAACTATATACGTGTTTCAAAAACTAAGCTTTCATCATCGTTATCTTTGACTGCTGAATAAATTAAGTATTTGTATAACCTTAAATAACTGATTAGGAATTTAGCTTTATTTTTTTTGCTATTGATGATGAAAGCTTAACTTTCGAAATACGTATGTAGCTTTTTAATACTGTCGTTTATGGTTTAAGGGAAATTATTTAATTTTTTTAGCTTTTCGCCACAGTAAGATCTTTTAATTTATCAAGTTAATTAATTATTTATTAAACTGGAGAACAAAATTTTTAGAACCGTACCATTAAAGCGTTTAACAATGCTTTGTGTAACCGAGTTTAAGTTTTGATACATTTTTTACTAAAAATTGTATACCTAATAAAATAAAACGTTTCTCTGTTTATATATATATATATATATATATATATATATATATATATATATATAAATTAGTAAGTATAACAAATGATAGATATCACTTTCAATATTTAAAAAAAAGCATTTTGGTTTCAAAATACGTGATAATTAAGCTATTCTGTAAAATTTCATATTAATTTCTTATTATTTCATCCTGCTAATCTTTCAATGGTACAATTTCCACTCCAACCTATTCAATGTAAAATCACTCACAATAACAAAACAACGCATAATCCATTTCCATTACAACACTCTGTGCGCGCGTGCAGTAATGCTAACCCCCAGAAGCACCACACCAACCAGGAAGACTTCCGACTAGAGAAATATTTGTGGAGAAGAAGAGATAGTAGCATTGCCGCAGGCGCTATCTAACAGTAGAAGTTGGAAGTGAAATGGGGTATTAAAATTGCATTACATATGCATGTAGTGCGCCCAGGGCAGTCATTTAAAATGGGAGAGCGAACGAGATATGGTCCACATCTATTGTTCCACGCGAAGCTTTAGGTATGCGGAGCAATGCGGATGGTAACGGATGTGTCTCTTCTTCCTTCTGTGAACAAAGTACGGTTCAGACATTATGTCTGGTCATTGTATATTAGAGGTTCGACTATATGTCGAACAGGTAATGTTGTCCTCGGTTAAGGTAATGAAAAAAAAAAACAAGGATGAAATTTATAAGAATGGTTCTCGGGTAAAGCTACAGGATTATAAAAATTTTTGTTGTTGGATTTATAAAACCGATGGATTCAAATTGAGAGTTATTAATGAATTAGTAGATTTTGTTCATTTGCATTATTAGATTTTTGAATACATACATAAAATTATTTTTTCAGACATGAAATTGCTACACTCACTTTTGCGGTTGAATATTTTAGTTATGCATTTGTTTTATAAATTACCACTATTATTTTTAATATATAGGTAATAAATAGCAATTCAATGAATTGATTAGAATATTAATGTTTATACACAATCACTCCATGTATCCATAAGAGAATGGCACAAACTCTATTCAATTATGCAGAAATTAGTTTTTATTAAACATGTCTATCCATACAAGCAACTTCGGCTATATCCACATTTATGATGACACTCATACATGCTTTTTTATTTTTACCACTTGGTAACGTTTGCTTGCGCAAAACAATTTCAATCATACCGCTTCTCATCTATTCATTGAAAGTCCAAGCAGGAGTATGCCTTCAATATCACCCACATATATTCTTTTAATCAAACGTTTATTAGACATTTACTTAAGCAGGCCAAACTATCTTAACTAACACTAACTATTAAAATTTAATATTTAAAATGGAAATATTAAATGAAATTTTTTTATCATTTAGCAGGAATCGAACCCGCAAACTTTCAATTTCCGGTTGGGCACTTATTAACCCACACATTCGGAAACACAGATGTTTCAAAATAAATTCAAAAATTACCACTGGAATAAATTTGGGTATATGCAAATTATTATACATAAACACATTTTGGTATTTTACGGATTTATTTATTCATGTGACATATACATACGTATTATGTGAAAAATTTTGAAAAAATATATTATCTACTAAATAGTACCTATCCTTAGTATCATTGCAAAAAATTTTGTTTACGATTTCTGCGAAAATGGTACGGAAAGAGTTAATATAAACACACTTAAAATTAGCTACTTTATTTCTATACATAAAAAGCAGCAAGAGAAAAAGTTCGTTTAACATTCTTTTTATATCTGGACTGTTTGCATAGCGTGCACAATACGCGAGTCATAGACACTTTGAAACAAGAATTAAAACGTAAGACAATACAGGTTTTCCGTGGTACAACTAAAACGTACACCGTTCGTCCGACCTGCTATTGTTTGAATCGTCAAACAGTGCTGCTGCGACGCTCATGCTGGCAGCATGATATAGGTTTAGAATGGACAAGAAAGGGTAGAACAAGCGTCCCGGTTTATGCCCGGTGGCGGGCGGGGGGATGATGCCGTGTGGCCTCGGGGCCACATGCTAAATGATCATATTAAACCCACTGTTTGTATTTATTCTGCGGCATGAATAATTTGTAACTGTCGCATGGTGGCATTGTCTCGCGCAGACCCTGTCACGCCTGGATGTACATGTTAAGCTTGCTTCCTGAAGCTGCTGCTGAGCTTATTAAATCTTTGCCCGTGGCGGGCGGCGGCATGGTGTCTCTATTCGTTTGCTGGGCCTGTCGTTTACCATTTGCCACCGGGGCCACCCGTACAACGGTGGCAAAGATACGAGGCTAGGATGATGTCGCCACAGACATGTTTCTCTAACAAAGCAGAGGGGTGGGAAACAAACGCCCTGCCCACAACTAGTTAGCCATCATTTCATACCTAATTTCCTACGCTAACTGAATCACTAATACAATACTAGATGACTGGATGCAAGGTTAGACAACGGACCTCCCGAAACATACCTATCCGTTCTTCGTTCAAATCAATTCTGTTAGATTTATGTTGGATACACTATAAGTTGTTTCAATTGTTTGTCTGATTTTATTGGAACCTTCCTATTTCAATGCCTAATGCCCATTTAGGCCGTTTAATTTTATAAATGAACACCAAGATCGTGTTTTCATTTTTATGAAAGTTCAATAGTTAGTTTTATTTTATTTTACTTATTTTTTATTCAGTATATTACAATGATCTAACATTCTTGTTATATGACTGTGTTTTTAACAAAGAATATATAACCGGAATATTACGCCTAATGTACAATACATATTATCTTAGTTAATAAATTATTTTACAAATACAAATAAAAATAATGCTTTTTCAAATACCTAATTAAGATTGTAAAGTTATATAAATATAAATTAAATATGTGTATGCATAGCAGAACATGTATTATGGTCCGTATACGAAGCAAAAGATAGAAAAATTGTGGAGAAATAAACTACTTGAGACTTGATGATTTATGGCACTCGCCTACAGCTTGTGTCTTAAACTTCATCTTTTTGGAGTTGTAGCAATCATAATATGTTTATTGAACAATGCACTACTAATGATTATAAAATAATATTTATTGCTAACATTTGTGTACTTCAGTATAAAATAAATTTTAATGTATATACTTGAAATTAAACCATCAGTCGATTATTTAATACACTAATTATCAATAATGAAACCAAAAAATTGTTTCAATTATTTTATGAGTTCTGAAATATTTTTCGATTGTTTATATTAGGTTTTTTTTTACAATGTTTAAAATCTAATAAAAATATATTTAGTTTTTTTTCTGTATTTATTTAAATACATTTTTATTTAAAATTAAATAAAAATAATATTATATACCGTTGAACTCATGCTACTATATTTAAAATATTTAAATTTATTTAATTAACCAAATACGTTGTTTTACACCAATTAATGTCAACAAATGTAACAAAATATTGTATTCAGTATGAAATTTTTTTTAATATACTGTTATTAATTTCAATTTCAAATATTATTATTGTTTTACTGTATTATAATCAGCTAATTAACAAAATTTTAATTAAAACGAATCTGTTAAAAAAATTGAAAAATTTTCATGTATTCAACAGTAGTAATACGATATATATATATAAATAGTTTTTAATTATAATGAAAAATAAATCATATTACTGTTTCAATGACGGACAGTATTAAATTCTATTACTATCGAACATATTTCGGATTTAATTTAATCATCTAATTCAATGCAGACAGACAGGTACGTATATTCATTAACCTATAGGTCTTCATTAAGACCATTGTCATTCTAGTGCTTCCTATTTTATTGGTGAAAAAAAAAATATATATATCGAGTGTCAGTTTATCTGTATTTCGCTAATAGAATTATTGATTTAAAAGAGTCGACCAAATGAATGTCGTTTAGAATTTTAAAAAAAGAAGGTAGACAACGACAGAGTAAATCAGAGTCTGATATTGTACTTTCCAAGTTTTTCTGCGTGTTTATGTTTTTGTTTAACAAAAACAGAACAAAAATAAAACGAGATTGTGTAATATCTGGGTATAATATTGATTATATTTAATAATTATTTTATTTTATTATTGTTCCATACGCTAGATGAACTGTTAAAAGTTTATACTATAATAATAGACTGCAAACATATAATTGTTAATAAGTATGTATTAGTTTCTTTGAATGTAAATTACTGTTTGCTGTATTTTAATTTTTTCTAGGACTTAATTATGTATGGAAAACGAATTGCAATGTGTATAATGTGTTAATTTTATAAGATATTAATTTAAATAAAAATGAATAAGTATTTTTTTAAATATTACTTTAGAATTTAACTTTTTTCTAATTCTGATAGATTTAATGATTATTGAATTGTTAAAATGCTTTTATTTTAATTGGTGTACATACTGAGAAATATTTAACACAATCCGGCGACGCATATGAGAGAAACTTCGATTTTTAAATAAAATATATACAGAACTTAATTAAAGCTTTTTTATTTTAATATGTAATGACATTTTGTAAATTGTAGAAAATATTTAAAAGTATTATAAAGTTAAGTTTAATATTTTTTTTTATTGTTATGGGCTCATTACATAACGCGTTGTTAAACACATTGTAAGTTAACGAGTTTGTGAACTTCAATGAAACAATCAATAAAACTTTGACAATCTAATTACGTAATTAACTCCTTTTTTTTGAATTTTTACGTATAATATAATTATAAAATTTTGTGATATTCATGATAAAATAAAATATTTTTAAATTTCAATAAACTGTAGATAGTATTACAACATAGTAAAAAATCTTTCATAACTCATTATATTAAAATGAAATTTAAATTAAATTTTAAATTTGATGTTCCGATATACTCTACGTATATCATAAGGAAAAATATACAAATGACATAATGACTTAATACTAAAGCTATTTTAATTTAAAGTAAATAGATTTTATTTATTCATTGTTAAATTGCAATTTCTTGTTTTACATCAATTTTTTTTCAGCATTACATATACCATGCAAAAATTTAAATTCAAAAAAATGTAGATACATTGATAAAAAGATACGATATGCAAATGTTTTACAGTGCTAAAATATGCCAAACTTGTTTCTTTCACCTGTTCAATATTCTTCAGACAAAACTGATATTCATAACTTTCATCTTTACTTTCACATATATGCAATAATCATATAATATTAAATTTGATACACGATCTTTGGAAAGCGATGGAGAGAAGTTACGGATAAAAAATGTGCATAAATAAGTATCTGATGTGAAAACCATTTCGTGCTTTTTTTCCATCATTTTTATATTTGCGTTGATATAAAATTTATCATTCAAAGTTTTAATATTACTACATTTAAATACAATGATTAGTTTTCATTGTAAAGTAATATATTTTTAATATAGCAAAAAAATCTTTCAGAACTCATTATATTAAAATAAAACGACTTTAGATGTTATAGTTCTGTATTAATATTTATTAATAATCAACGTTTCAATGTACTTAGCTTAATCATTTTTTCTGATTGAAGATATACAGTGAGTACGTCGAAACGCCGATTATTAAATAAATATTAAGACAAAACTACAATCTACAGCTGTTTTATTTTAATATATTTTTAATGTATGAATAAACATAAATTTTATATATAGGAAAGTTAAATTAAAAAATTGGAAACAAAACTTTTTTTGTAATTGTATAAACATGAAAATAAATTAGCAAATAACTCTAGATTTTTTTAATATAAATTAAGAACGTACATACATACAGATACATTCATACATACACATACATTCATACATACACAATCACGTTATATATCCAATAGGATATAGCACAAACTCTTTCTACTATGTCGAAATTAGTTTCCTTTAAAACTTAAAATATAAAATAATATTATTTAACTTTTTTAATAGATAATTTGTAAATTAGTGTTTTTGATAGGTTACCGTGCTGTTGATAAGAAAAAATTACAGTTGTCAAATTAAAATTATTTTATAACATCAATCTTCATAACAAAAAGTGATATATATATATATATATATATATATATATATATATATATATATATATCTTGCATGTTATAACTGTAACTCACTCAGTATATATCCAAAAAAATCGTTATCTTTGTTATCTATAACCATCGTAATATGCTTGTTGAATAATATATAATTCAAATACCTAGTTAAGATTGTAAAGTTATATAAATATAAATTAAATATATGTATGCATAGCAGAACATGTATTATGGTCCGTACACGAAGCGAAAGATAGAAAAATTGTGGAGAAATAAACTACTTTTATATTTTACTACTATTTATATTTTTCTTACAGCTGCGATAAAATTTTGTATTATTAATTATAAATTGAAGTATCTTTATCGTTTCAATTATATAAATAGAAAGAGAAAAATCTTTTACAAATATTATTTCAAAAATATCCTTCAATATCTCGAACTTATCTTCTCTACAAACACCTAAAACAAACGAACATCATCATCGTACTTGAAAAATAAAACAACTTCAAGTATATTTTCCTGCAGTAGCAACATACCTACTAACCAGTGCGGGCAACGTTTAAATGACCAATATACGGCAGAGAGTCTCAATACAATAGCCCCAGTCAGAGTAGAAGGCTGTGAAAACAAACGCCTGTCGAACGAACGAGACGGGAAACTGTGTGTGCAGGGCAAACGAACCAATCAATAACAAAATATTTATGATGGCAGAGGTAGTGCGACACGGTATTCTATGACAATGCGAATTACCAATTCGACAACTCGGATGTATTGCGATTGTGAATTATAGGCAGACACTTTGGTTTTCAAATCTAGAACGATCGAGCTAACGATGCTATGCATGAACAGATCGAAATAAAAATATTTAGTATTATTGGTATCTGTTCTTTTTAAAGAAAAACAACCGTATGTACAAGTGACTTTTGTTTTGTACGAAGGAACGTAAAGTTAAAGATTTAATGTATTATTTTTATTAAGTAAAGAACAATTACATTACAGAGAAAAATAACGTGTTATTCAATGAATATGTAATTAAAATAGAATCGAATGTAACTTTATTTAGCTTTTGACTAATTAATTACATTGTAATACATATTTACAAAATTATAAAAATTACAGGAAATTTACAAATGTAGCATAATATTTACAATATTGGCGACATATATAATTTATCAAATTATTTGCTTAATTATTATTAACTTTATTAAAGTTGATTTTTTTTAAATTTCAGACTTAAAAGTTTAATATATTTCGGTTATTTATTATATTCAAGTAATCCATTGTGAAATATATTGTTAGTAGTACAACTTTTAGTCTTTTTAATAGTATAAAAATTATGCACACTACTATTAAATTTCAGATTGCCATTTAAATACTTCGGAAGTAAACCATGTTGCATTTTAAATATAAAAATAATTTTAAACATTTCCAAGAAAGATTTAATATTTAACCATTTTAGTTTTATTAACATATTCTTAATGGGTTCGTATTTATTACAACGCAGCATTACTCTCATGACTATATTTTGAGGCAACTGCAAATTATGTTTACTACCCTCATTACCAATATATAAAATTATTGCACAATATGTGAAATGGGGTAAAATTATAGTGTTATATATTAATGCTCTCTAGCATTAATAAAAAAAATGTTGGAGAAACCAACAAATAATTATTTTTTGTTTTTGATATTTTATCTTACACTTTTTACACAATTTGAAAGTGTCAAATATTATAATGTATATTTAACAAACCAATTGATATTAATCATTTATAAAATTGTCTTACGTTGAACTATTCTCCTGCGCAAAATTTTCACCCTTCCACCCTTAACCCATCATCGAACTTTGGCCGTTCCAAAACTCCTGCAGCAATGCAGTGGAAATAAAACTATGGCCATTTCCTGCTAGCCACACATGTGGCGCGCGTACTGTTCCTGCTTCAAGCTCTTCCACTCGGTGCGATCGCGGTCCCGGCACATTATCTCCTGCAAAACACCTCGCTCGACTAGCCATATAGAATAACACACGTTCCACGTCGTATTCCCACGAGTCGTCGAGGCCAAAAGTCCTGCTGTACGCGCGTACGGGGCAGTAGTCTGAACGCACGATAACTCGCCGGGGAATCCGTGCTGAAGTTAGATTTTTGGCCGATGGTGCGCTAATCGCGTCCAAGGGGAATACACGTAGATTGGACTTGTACACACACACACACACACACTGTATTACGGATACGTCTTTGGCACGTGATTGGGTGAAATATACGAATCGCGAAAGGTGTTTCGATTTTAAAGTTGTTGATGATTTAGTGAAGTTGATAATTAATGCTTTTTGATTAAAATTAAATTTACCACATAATAATACTACACTGCAAAAAGTATATCTTAAATTTATATAATTTTACATAGGTTTTAACAGAAAAAATAATAAAATTTTGTAATTTTACTGTGATAATTTACATATTAAATTTTTTGTGAAAAATTACATTTTTAACTAATAATATTTTTTTTGTTTCAGGTAAAAGAATTAAAAAATTTCTTATGAAACCTTGTGGTGAGTTTTTTTTTATAAACTATAAAATTTGATAAATTAATATTTTTTTTATAAAAACTGCAACCAATATAATTCTAGACTTCTTTTCTTATCTCAAATCAAACAATAAAATTCAGATCAATTATACTCGTAAATCGGACTACAGTAATAAATAGTCAACTTTACGATATACAAAATTACAATTTATCATTTTATACGCGATGCATACTCACGGAATAGGAAAACTAGCCACTCCAAATTTATGAACGAAGCTGGTTGGCAACATCTGTTCTTGTCGCTGGACCGTGAGCCAGTGAGCCAAACGATTTCAGGCCAACTTAAGTTGGAAACGTGACTAGCCGGAACAATGATACAATTTCGGAAACTTCATAAAGCAACTGCATTGCATTCAATTCATACGAACGCATAAATATTGTCATTATTAACAAACGAATTATTTTATAAATGAATGCTCTATGCATGTGGAGCGGCGGGCACATTGTACGTGCTCCTCATTTATTATTATCTTTATTGTAGAATGATTTTTCAAGGTTTTATTTCATACTATAAAGATATTATATTAAAAGATTTAAATATATTTAATATTAGCAAGCTAAGCTTTTTAAAATTAAACGTTTATTGAAAAATTTTAATTTAAAAGGTTTGAAGGCAATAATGGATCATTTAATAAATATATAATTAATTTATTTATATTTATTTTTTGGACGTATCATTAAATCATGGCCAACTTCAGCTATTAATTAAATTACATAAATTTTGTTACATATAGATGTGGACAGAAATATAAATCTAAACAATTGATATGTATAAGTATTATTAAATTTAAAAAGCAAAACTAATTTTCTAATTATCTATTATATAGATAAACTATTAAATCTATAGATATCTATTAAATAGATAAACAAAATACTGTATCTTTCTTTATCTAAATGCGTAAATTAATCTTTAAAAAATATTTAGATTTGCTATTAAAATATCATTAATACAATATATTATATATATAAATAATTTAAATGGAAAATAATATTTTTCTGTTGCATAAAGCATTATTATCTTAATCATTGGGTTAACTAGACTACTAGATTGTCAATTGTCTTCAAACCGCCTCATTGATTGGCCAATTGGCAAATTAACTTACAAAACGTTTAACAACCTTTTATTAGTTAAAAAGGAAACCAAACCTTAAATTATTAATATCGTAATTTTAAATTAAAAAAAAAGGTACAAAATCAAGCAATGTTATTTATCCAATTAAAAGTGACCGTTATGAATTATTAAAGGGGGGATTAGTAACGCGTCAACAGGTTTAGAACCGCTGTCAGTTGGTCGCGTGATTTTATTTAAAACTATAAATTATCCGAGCGTGCTTACGACGGGAATTAGCCACGAATAAAAACGTTATAAGTGGTTAAAAAGTAGGGAAGGGGTGGTATGATAGTACCACAGCCCAAACGAGAATGAGAGGAGACATTTAATTCCAGTGTCGATGAGTGGTCGGCTGCAAAACCGTTTTGGATTTAACGGCCTTTACCACGTTCTACAGGATGATTCATTATGAATGGCGAAATGACGAAGAAACTGAAACATGCCATATATAAATGTTGCTGGTTAAAAGGATACAAGGACCCGTATTCTCACCTTACTTTTTTATTAAAAAAAAATACTTTTATCATATATCTTGTTTGCCATGAACAGTTTTTGACTTTTAATATTTTTCACTATATCTAATATTATAATAATTATATTAGTAACTAAATTTATATAGATGTCAAAAGCACTTTTTTCAAAAATTATTTTTGAAAGTAATGTGAGAAAATGTGTTCAAAGTTAGAATTATTTTACTACAAAATTAATTTTATGTATACTGTAAAAACATACGCAATTTTACATGTATTGTAAGTAATTTTTTCGGTTTTTTCACACTCGCACACTGCTATGATTTAACTACGCACTTTCGTCTTGTGCAAACACACTGAGCATATATGTATGTATTGAAATAGCAACATTTTTAAGGCATGTTGGTCTGAATTGTTATGTTTTTGCTATTACAATTTGAAATCTGGAATCTCATTCTTAATGAATCACTTTGTACATTTGCTCCTAACGTACTTCGATCCCGTGTTAACTATAACATTCAAACGTGATAACCTAACCTGATCTAGTTTGAAACCACCAACCGGGAGATGGTTCATTTGCGTGCTATGTAAGTTTTCGATGCACAACTTTGAATGTTTGGCTCTTGTTGTTGTTGTATGCACTTGGTTGCTGGGATTTACAAATGTTGTACAACGCTGTTGTTTGGGAAAGTACTTGTACTTATGTTGTTACTTTGCGTTTTGTTTAGCATGCACCTACATATTTGACAGTTCTGTTACTCTCTGCATCATGTAAAAACTTAATCAAATCGATATTACTAACAAGTTTTTGCTATAAATATTGTATTTGTTGACTTGGTTGCTTATTCTTGATAAGGAACTAATATAATATGCGTATTTGTCATGTTATTTAAAAAAATTGTTTCCTCAAGTTGAGTTTTATAAGTAGCCTATATTTATTTTAATTTTTTTGCGTGGCACAAACTTTTTCTAGATTAATAATAATATAGAATTTATATAGAATCGATATGAAATAAAATTTATCTAAATACGATGAAATGCAACGATTTTTTTTCTAGATGAATTATCTAGATCAAACTAAATACTGTTTATAATAAAGTAATTTGAAATAATTAATTAATTATGGGTATGATAATATAGATTTACATTGTAAGAAATTATTCCAATTTAAGTCGATTTTATATGTTTTTTAATAGGTTATACCAACTTTGAAAATAAACACGCTGCGTACATATAAAAAGAGAAATAGTTTATGTTCAATATAAGTTTTTTTCAACTTTGTTTACTTTACACAGTCATTATATAAAAATAATCTTAAACGTACTTGCTCTAGTTTTTACAACAATTGTAAAAACCACTGCAATTTAGCAAGGACATTCCAGGCGAACGTATAATAAAACCAATTACAGTAGAGAGAGAGAGAGAGGAAAAAAGTACCACGCGTAGGAAAAATCTGTTGAAGCGACATAAGTACCAGACGTGAGTGTTTGCAACGAAGTGGTTGGCGAGTGAGATGTAAGTCAGAGGAAAAACCATCACACCCATACACACAGTTCTCGCTGTCTTGATCGTGCCGAGAGACAAATAAACAAAGTGCCATTAGTCAGTGCGTACTCCAGGGCTCTCCGGCTGCTGAAGACACGGCATCGACTTGTGGTGATAATGGCCGAATTATTCCAACAGCAACATGGACAAGAACATGGGCAAACAATGGAAGGAACTCGGGCGGCACTCATCACCATTATGCAAATCATATAATCATTTGCATATTTTAGGAACAATTTAAGGAACCTAATTTCGAGCGCCATGCTAATGTTTCTGCCGCGCTCTCTTCGATAGATAGATATAGAGTAAAGAAGAAGCACGGATACTGGGCGGTCGTGTATATGGTGGGGTATAATAGTCGTGTCTGTTTGCGACGTGACGGATGTTATGACATTTGAATAGCAGCCGAGTTGCTTCCTTCCGCGCCGTTATCACGTTGGCGAGTCAGTTTTCCACCCCTCTCTCGGATCGCCGTTGGTCTGGGTACGACAGCGGATAGAATCCCTGCGGTGGCACCGCTTTTAACTTCGGCCCAGCGTTCACCGATCTGACACAAATGTTGCACGTCAACCGTCACTGCATTCAAAAAACACGCAAGTTGAGTGTTTTGTGTGCCGAGAATTGTTCGCTAATCGGAAACGAATTTAAAATGTTTTAGGTCCTCTTTTTTTTCTCTCAGCTCCTATTTCAAAACGATTCGATTAGAGTGGGAATAAAAAAATTATTAGTTTAGCTCTGCTATTCCAAGTAATTATGTATACAAATCTATTATGAAAATAATATTAGTCTTCTAACAAGAGAAGAAAATATTATATTCATAGCCTTATTTCATAGGACAAAAGCTCATATTCTAAAGCGCACTTGATACAGATGTTAATATTTATTTATAGAAAGTGAATGCATACGAGGAGTATATCGAAACATTGAATTTTAATAAAAATTATACAGAACTTAATCGTAAAGCTTTTTATTTAAGTATAATAAGTTCTGAAAGAATATTTATTATTTTAGCTACTTCGTTTTATATAAAAATATATAATTTAATAACAAAAAAAAATATATATATATCACTTGAAACTTTCTATATATAAAATAAATAAAAACTTTATAATGAAAATATAGCAGGTAAAATAACATAAAACTCCTTGAACTAGAGAAACAAATAGCAAATGAAAACCCAAATAATTGCTTCGCTTTTATACTCTATAATAGAACGATACGTCTAGTTTTCTATTGAAAAGAAATTCGCTCTAGTACAATTTCAAGATATTCATTCCACTGAATAGATAGAAAAGAAAGAAATAAGACGAGTTTATAAGGAAATAAATACTTAATAGCAATTACATTTACTTCGTATTTTCCCTTTTTCGCGTAACGATATTTTCAAGTAATTTAATTGCGTAGTCTATTTTAGTTCGGCATTCAAATTAACAATGTTTATAGTTTTCATTTAAGTTTGTAACTTGTTTATGCAAAGCAGAACTACATAACAAAAAGGGAAAAATTATAGGAACAGAGCAAGTTCTTTTGTACAGATTAATACGAAAAGATTTACTAATTAACATTTATCTTTTTTAACATTTTTTTTTAAATTAATTCAGTAATAAAAATTTACAATACATTTTACTAAAATAAAATTATTTTTGTTAAACCACAAACAATAATTTAAAAAAACTATATACGTATTTCAAAAGCTAAACTTTTATCATCAGTGAAACTGATGATAAAAGCTTAGCTTTCGAAATACATATATAACTTTTTTAAATTATTGTTTCTGCTATAAGGAATATTATTAAATTTTATTAACTTTTCGCCACAGTAAAAATCACTTGATTATAGGGATTTGATTATATTAAACATGCATATTCCAACTTATTAATTAATTAAAATAAACTATTTTAACAACAAAAAAATATAAATCTAAAACTGCTCCTTTTTTATACTCTCAGTCAACAAACTAGAGGCAATAACAATCCGGTTAAAAATCCACAATACCCTAGAATCTGCCCACCAAACCACACCGATAAAAATCAGAGACGATATGGGGGGAGAACGGATGCGATACCAAACAGACATAACGACAGTTTTAGTCGTACCGAGTGTTCGTTATTGCCTTCCTGAAGACGGCAACCAGGCTCTTCTCGAGCGGCAGGTTTATACGACACATTACTGATAGTCAAGCTGAATGCGAGGAACCAAAGGAATATGAGCGGAAACTACAATGCCAGATTGCACCACAATGATCATGCAGTTGAATGATACTGAATTGTGCATAAGCAGGTTATTGCTTTTGTAGGTTGATGGTAAAATTATAGTTGTGGATTATTTAAAACTGGAAATTGTCATTTTGTTCCAAATATATATATGTTTGCTGTGACCGTTACATAGTAAAAAAAATCTGTTGAATTTGATGTTAAAAATAACACTATTCTTTAGGAAATGTTTCTGTTTAAAGAATAACGATAATTTTGTGTATAAATCACTATGTCAAAAAATTTTGTTATTAATTTAATTTAGAGTCTTTTTAATAACACTAAAAAGTGTATTTTTCTAGTGGAATTTTTATACTATTTTTGATGTATCTCAAATGAAAAATTAGATATTTTTTACTACACCGAATGGTAAGGCATATGTATGTACATAGGCGGATAACATGAAAACAAATTGTTTCAAATAAATATTGTAGGGCATAAAATTTTTAAAAAATGTAATATTCTATTCGCATATATTGATTATTATTTAATATGTCATTATCACAGTATTTTTGTTTATATACCTATACTTACACTTAAAATGAATCATTTAGTAATTGTTTTTTTTTTTTTAATTATAACTTAAATTTAAATATATAATAAATATTAGAAATGTAATATATATCAAAGTTTAAAAATTAATTTATTGCTATGTTTTGCTATATAATACAAATTACTATTTTTTTAGCCATTTTATAACATTATAAATAAATTATTCAATAAATATAAATTTCCGTTAACTAAAATATAAATGATGTAAACTAATTTAGCAAGTTACGTCCATATTTCTATGTAAAGTACTCTAATAATCTACTTCTAGTAATATTCATTATTGAAGCTTTAGAAAACTTTTGCACTAAAAGTTTTCGAAGAAGAATAAATTTCCACAAATTACGAAAGAATTGTAATTTGTCGGACACATAACTGTCTTCTGGTCACTTTTGTCGGCGTGAACGAAACTTACAGGTCCCAGAAGCCCTCCACGAACTGTGATTGCTTGGAAATATATTATTATCACTTCTAGTTTTCTCGTTCTAGAATTTTCATTCTCAAAACCTATGCAATTATTCTAGTAAATTTATTTTGTCAGTTGTTTAGTTAATAAACTGTAATAATAGTTAATAAATTGTAATAACAATGAGTTTTAAAATATGAATTTATGCTTTATATTTGTCATATCATTAATAAAAACTATATTTTTGATTTATTTTGGGTTTTTTATTTGGATATTTTACTTTATCTTATATTTTTGACAAAAATAGAATTTGAAAACCATAATAATAAATTCAAAATTAGTTTTATTTGCAATATATTTTATTAGAAATTTAAAATTAAAATTTTCCTAATTTTATTTTTTGGAATAATAATGATAGTGTGATGTGTAAATCAATTTTACATATGCAGGAAGAATCTACATAATTTTTTTATGATAGAAACAAAATACTGTTACAAGAAATGATTATTTATCTAGGAAACTTCAAGTGACTTTGACGTCACACATTCAGGAAATTTTTTTTATTTATTTTTAAACATATTAAAATTTTATACTTTAAATTTATATGCAGAATAAAATTTCTAAAAAACGACAAGCTCAGATGAGTTAATTGTAGTGTAGTTAATTGTTCTTTCTCTTAGTTCTAATATTTTGAGATCTAGTAATAAAATGGCATTTTTCTCGGCTGTATAGATAATTTAATTATAATCAAGAATGTGAATATATAGGATGTCACCTGGGAAGTTGCTAAAACAAAATTTATCTGTTGAAGAATATGCTAGTATGATATTAGCTTATTAGATAATTAATATATTTTTCGTGAATGAAATAAACTGAAATACATACAGTTTGATAAATTCTATTTATGCTCATCAAAACTGCAGATTTTCTTCTTTTTATCACTCTATTTTCTCATGGAACACTATAAACAATAACAATTAATATAAATATTTCAAAATAATCTTGTACACTGCACTACACAGCTCCAGTGTTTAAAGAATCATCTCCCAATCTTTAGCCATCGTAAGCGGTCAACGTTCAACACCTTCATCTAACAGCCAACCACCTATTTTCTCCTACTATCCTCCTATTGCCACCTTTATCCTACCCTACCCTTTTCGCTTCCAATAAATGGGCGCCTAGGCATGTCACGTACGGTTGTGCACCAGGAAAACGCGCAACACCTCGTAAATATTCTTCTACGAGACACAATAGTCAGCCGAACCGAAAGAATTGTCGTCGTATCGGCCAACCGATGGCTTCATGCTGTTTAGGAATTGGCACCTGCGCGTAATTTTTACTTTGTTTTTCTTTCTTTTTTTGTTTCTACGTCTGGACAAGGCTGTTTCTAGGTCTGCACGTGACATTTGCCTCGCTTATGGTTTGGGCTACGATTGTCGATTACGATTTACGAATCATAACCTATATTCGAGTTGATTCCGTAGGATTTTTCTCCGAAAAGGCTGTAAGAAAAATATATATTTTTCAGTGTTGTGTTATGTGTACGGTAGTTTTGTTAAAATGTGGAATAGAAATTTTGCTTCTGCTATTGATAGTAATTGGTTTTGGATTATAAAATAAACGTTATAAATTTATTACATGATAGGATTAAGGTAGTCGCAGGAAAATAAACATTTGATTTTATTATAATTTATGTTTGCAGATATTGTTTTAATCAAAAATAATATTAATATATTTCTTATTAGTCAAAGAAATATAATATAACCGAGTTACTTATTTGGTTACCTATTACTTGTTGTATATGTCATTTATCATTTTTCCTAATGATGATGTACGTAGAGTATGTCAAAACGTTGATTTTCAATTAAATTAACATAGAACTAATTTCTAGAGCTTTTTAATTTTTAGAAAGAAATAAATAAAAATAAAGTTAAACAATGGTACATTTTAAAATTAATAACGAAAAAACTATAACCTTAAAAGAAAACTTAAACATACACAATGATTCTTAATAAAAATAAAATCACTATAACAAGTAATTAAATCAGATAATAAGAAGCTTCATGAAATAAGAAGATAATTTAATAAAAAATTTAATATTGTTTAAAGTTTACTATAATCAAGACATAAATTCACTATAACAATGTATATATAATAAAGTTATTAAGCAAGTATGAAATTAACACGAAGTAAACAAATAAACTGCTATGCAAAACAACAGCAAAATAAAAAAAAAACAAAAGCTAATCTCATCAAATTTAATATAGTGGACATGCAATATAGGAAGCTTCGCTCCAACCAAGCTGTAGAGAATTTCAGCAGGGCAAGCATAAAGTCCGTTATTAATAACGAAAGAGTGAGAGAGAAGTACGAAGCTTGAAGAAAGTGCAGTGTTGGCAAAACACCTTGCCTTACCAGCAGGAACAGAACCAGCTCCCCTCCTACCCTTCCGTTAGTATTTAATCCGTTCAACGGGCGAATTCAGGTCGTCCTGTACCAGTACGGAGAGAACGAAAATTTATTGTCCGAAAATTTTCCCTTACGTTACATTTAGCAATTGGCCGAGGCGAAAGATAGATTTCTCTCTCTCGTCAGGCTTGGCCGAATCTTGCGTGGCTATTCTTGATTGATGTTGGCACTCTTATGAGTCATGGAGAAGACTGTATTGTGTGTGCGTAGAGCATATGGTGTGAGAGGGGGTAAAAGGTTCTTTGTGATGGTTCGAGGGTTTGAAGGTGTTATCGTGTTTCAGTATCTGCCCGTTGGGCTTGGGCAAGAGTTGGAATAAGAGCCTTCTTTGAACCCTTTTCCGTTTCGATAAATTGACTTGTTTTTCTTCCTTTTTGTGATCGGTTTGATGGTGGAACAGAAGTGGTTTTAAAAAAATACACTTGACAGGTTTAGTATTTAAATAAAAGTATTGTCTATATTTTTTGATAATGTATTCTAAAGTTGAAACAGTGTATTTAGTTTTACTAAATAGATTTTCTTTCAAATTTAAAATTTTTTTTGATGAAAGTGAAATATAAATCCTTTTTTTATTTCTATTAAATATTATGATATTATGCTCTAATATTAATAAAATAAACTTTTATTTTTAGGTTATTCTTGAATCTGCGTTATGCTTAGCTTTGTCAGGCCCGTTATTTTTTTTATTATCAGCTATGTCATTTAATATTTAGGTCATTATCATTGGATGGTCTGTGTTAAATTTTAAGTTAATTACTCAACAATTTATGACTAATCATATTAGTGATTATACTAAAAAAATAATTAAATGTAAATACGAAAAAGACATTTTTCTACAATTTGTAGAAAAAATAAAATATTCTACTCGTATGTAATGACTATTACGTGCCTGTTTGAAATATATACCTACTATTGTCCAAAATTACAAATTTACTAATTACTAAATTATTAATCTAAAACGACTTTAGGATATAGTTCTGTATTAATTTTTATTATTAATTGCCGTTTCGATGAGCTCAACCTACATCATCATCGGGAAAAAATTATAATTATAATTTTTCCTGATGTTAATGTACGTTGAGTACGTCGAGACAATATATTCTAAAGCCGTTTTATATTAATATGAGTTCTAAAAGATTTTTTTTTACTATGTTAAATAAATAGACTTTTATCATTTTAATTTCAATTAAAGAAAAGTAAATTTTACATTTACTTAATTTTTTTAAGAAGTTTCTTGCGAAACTTGTCAAAAGAATAATGCAAAACTTTTCTTAAAATATTTTTGTCACTTTATATTTCAGTTTTGAAACACGGAAAGTGATTTATTATATTTTTGAAGAAAAATATAATCCCACTTCGAATATTAAATCTTTTTCTTTTGTCATTCAAACAAGTCCCCAAATGCATATTACATTAATCAAAACTTTTAATTAAAATTTAATCATCGAGTAATTAAAATTACAGATAATGAATAAAAGGAAAGTTTTCAGAAATTCTAACATTTATGACGAGAGAAAAATTAATTCTTCTAAAAAAAAAATTTAAAAAAATTACCCGAAAAAAGTTCTTGTTTAAAGTTATTAATTCGTTTGCGAAAATAGTAATAATATATCTTCTTGAAAAAGCAATGTAAACAATTTATTTTAACAGTAAAAGAACAATTTTCTTTGTTCTATCTTAAGCAGTATGAAATGCGAGAATGACAAGAAAATAAAAAGTAGGACAGCTCTTGTAAAACGAAGAAGTATAAAATAAAATTTAATTTGCAATCAGTGACATAAAAGAAATATCATGCATTCAACTTTAATCAGAATTTCTACAAAACTAATTTGTCAGAACAGCGGAATAAGGTAGAACAGTGAGAATTTAATAATACAATGCTTTGTTTCTATATTCTTTATTAATATTGTTTTTACCGCAACAGAAACAATAAGTAATTATTTAGAGTTTTTGTTTTGTTTTTATTATTTTTATTTTTATTACTTATTATCATAAATCTTAAATAGTTGTATAATCTTTAATATTCTTTAAACTGATTTTTTTTTTTATTATTCTTTTGATTAAATTTTTTGCAATCTTTAAAAACTACTTCATAAATATATATTTTCGAAAAAAATTCCAAGCAACACGTACAATATTTTAAACATGTCACAGATAATAGATAATAGTGACATAATGGAATTTGATCGTCGTGCACGAATTTCGAATCCGGTTTTGATATCTTAACGTTCATCGGTACAACAACATCATCTACTTTCCCGTCTATAAAGACGTTTTTTGCTGTGATGTTCATCGTGTTTTTCCGTCCGCGAGCGCGCGTTATCCGAATTGGTTTCGTCGCACAATCGCGTTCAATTTTCTGCGGCATTATTATAAATACAGCGACGACGCTATATATATATATATATATATATATATATATATATATATATATAGTAAATCGACGATTTAGATCCTGCATTCACTAGACACTAGACGATTCGAGGGGCGCACGCGTATAAGGATCTATCAAATTCAATCGGTGTGAGTAACCGGAATGAATTCGCCACTAAATTCTTCCGCTTAGTCATTCAATTGCATTTACTAGTCGATAAAGAAGGAAAACATACAAGACCTGTCTTATAATATCTAATATATATTCAGGATTCGTCCGAAATTTATTTAGTTTAAAATTAATGGGTCTATTCGATTCAAATCTATAAGATCTGTAACGATACAGGATATTTTGTTTTTTTCTATATATCTATCTACCCTGCAAAAAAAAATTGGGTAATTTGTACATAAAAATTTAATATGTAAAGTTACAGATGTCAGTATATTTACAAAATGTATATAAATAATATTAATTATAAATATTTTAAGAAAAAATTTACATAAAATACGTATATTTTATGTAAGTAATTGCATACTTTTTCATTAAAAACATATGTATATAATATAATAAGTTAATATTTTACTTAAAATTACAAAATTGTTTTATTTTTACAGAAAATTTATGTAAACCATCGTTTTGCTGAAATAATAGGTAATTTTTTTCTGTGGTTTTCATTTAAAATTGCAACTTTTATTGCAGTGTAGTGGCCTAGTTAACTCACTAATTAAGTTAACAATTCTTTGTAATAAAGAAATATATTTTTATAATTTTAGTTTTACTCGATTAGTATGAATAGGGAATTGAAAATCTAGAACAGATATTTACATGTTTTAAGTGAATTTACAAGAATTAATAACAGTAATCTTAAAATATTTATTTTATATGAAAGAAACAAGGAGAAGCAACATGAATTTCAATATTACGAAAAGGAAAAAAAACAACATAACAAGTAGGAATATGGAAAATAGGAAGAAATGCATAATAAAAAAATATGATAGAAAACAGAACGGGAACGAACAATCTGCAATATTTCTCATAATTTACTTATGTAAATAAACCGTTTCTTTTCATCTTTTTGTTCTTATCTCTTCTCCGAACCATCTTCATTCATTCATATTCAACGAATCTTCAACGAGAGAACATGCCTTCTCGATTTCTTGTATACAATTTCACTTCATAAAATCGTTGTTAGAAAGTCAAATGTAATGTATACACTTCATTCGCCAAACGCTAAACTTAAATTCCTTATGTTTCCAAGTAGTAATTGAAATTTTTTTATCATATAACTGAACTTCGTATTGTACAAGGGATGTCAGTAAAGTTTTTATTATTTCAGATATTCAATTACATAACGAACAATTATATTTATTTGTGTGTGTATGTGTGTGTGTCTGTGCATTTCGATAAAATGTGATTAATCTACGTTTTTGCTGCGAGAAACCGATTTAGCTAGATCTCAACATTGAGAAAACTCATTTACAATTTTTAAAAACTGATTTTAAAGTTTGCTTTTGACATAATAAATATTTTGAGAAATTTGAGTTAACTAGGGAACTAAATTGTCAACTTATTGATTGATCAGTCGGCCAATTAACGAATTGGTTAATTTACAAAGCATTTAACAATACTGTGGTTCAACCGGGCCTATATCAAACATATTTTTCGTCTTCATCAACACATGTACGCTTTTAATCAAACGTAATTTTCATTCTCAGAACTTTGCAACCAGTCCTCTTATTTGCAATTCTACAATCGATATTTCATATATACTCCCTATTGCAAATCCTGACGATTTTAATAAAACTTCAACTGACTGCCAGTGGGTGAAGAATGCGAATATTTTTACGCATAGTTGACAAGGGATACTATAGTATTTTTCAAAGAGTACAAGGCATGGGAGAGGTGGAAAATGTAGCAAATGTAACATGTTAATCTGCTCGAATGGTTGAGAATTACTAATAACCAGTTAACACCAGTGCCTATTACGTGTAACTTTTCGCTCTCCTACGTCTGAAAGGTTACAAGCTTTCAGGGGTGCTGGCGGCGATTGGTACGGAATAAACCAAAATCGTGTCTTAACCCTTTACTGTGTGCATGAGATGAAGATAACTTTGTCTTGGTCTAATGGTTGTAGTACGGGATTATTTCCTGTTAATAGTTTTCGAACTGCTTCGATTGAATTCCAGTTATCATGTATTACTATACAGGGTGTAACAGAATAACTATTCCTAATTTTAACTGGAGTATCCTGGGCTCAGAATATGAAGATTTAATGCAAATCACTGAGATAAAATGTGGCTCCTTACTGAGCTACAGGGTGTTTTATATAAAAATTTAAAAACGATTTTTGCCCAGTACTTTAAAACTATTTGACGTATCCTTATCATACTTGGCAGAAAATGTAGGTACCGTACACCATACTAAATTATGTTAAATAAAAGTTTCTGGCTACTGCCAGTAGCGTACAACAGGGGCAAGTGAGAGGTTGATCCTTCCTAAATTCTACGCCACTGGCGGAATTGTCATTTTAGCACAATTTTTCGATTTTCCAATACTTGCTGTGTAAAAAACATACTCTTTCTTTTTAACGATAAAGTCATTGTTTTTCGAGATATTTAAAGTTAAACATAAGCTGCACCTTTGGGATTTTTTCAAAATTTGCTCAAAAAAATCTGAAAAAATTCAGTAAAATAGAGAAAAAAATTAGCTACATAATAAATAAGTAACTTTTTTCTCTAGCTCATTCTGATTTGGCTGTAAAAATTATTGAAAATAAAAAAAATAAAATGCAAAAAATATTAAATTTAAATAATTTTTTCAGCCAAACCTGAATGAGTTAGAGAAAAAGTTACTTAGATATTATGTAGCTAATTTTTTCCTCTATTTTATTGAATTCTTTCAGATTTTTTTGAGCAAATTTTGAAAAAATCTCAAGGGTGCAGCTTATGTTTAACTTGAAATATCTCGAAAAACAGTGACTTTATCGTTACAAAGGAAGAGTATGTTTTTTACACAGCAAATATTGGAGAATCGAAAAATTGTGCTAAAATGACAATTCCGCCAGTGGCGTAGAATTTAGGAAGGATCAACCTCTCACTTGCCCCTGTTGTACGCCACTGGCAGTGGCCAGAAACTTTTATTTAACATAATTTAGTATGGTGTACGGTACCTACATTTCCTGCCAAGTATGATAAGGATACGTCAAATAGTTTTAAAGTACTGGGCAAAAATCGTTCTTAAATTTTTATATAAAACACCCTGTAGCTCAGTAAGGAGCCACATTTTATCTCAGTGATTTGCATTAAATCTTTATATTCTGAGCCCAGGATACTCCAGTTAAAATTAGGAATAGTTATTCTGTTACACCCTGTATACATATATTCAGTCAGATTGGCATTTGATTTCTTTATAATGATACGATGCAAATTAGACTTACAGTCCAATTAACAAAATATCATTAATGATTAGTTAATTGTTTGTAGAATAATCAATCGTTTATTCTTTTTAAATATGGGATTTGTTCGAAAAACTTGTATTAATATGTTAAAAATTGATAATGTTTAGAACCAGAAATATAAGATTAAAAAAAATACATTTAAAATATATTATGTTTTCTATAATGGAAAAGAGAAAAAATATCTAATTTTTAAGATAAATATATATTAGATTCTATTAAAAAAAAAAACATAAGTTTGTGTTGTATCTCAAACATTTTTTACGCCACTAGATAGATCTTATAATTATTTATTTAGCTTATTTATTGGAAACTTTTTTCTATTAAAACAAAATGATTAAATTTAGTTTCTTGCATTATTTAGTGATCTAAGAAAGTTTTTAGCAAGTACTGAAACATCTGAGATTGCCATTTAAATGTGTACAAAAAGTAGGAATAAAATTACGTATCAAATCGTTATGTTATTGGTAATTTATTGTTTATTTTTGTTACATAATATAAATATCATTTAAAAAATGAATTGAAATGAATGTTATATAACGTTATAAAAAATATTATTTGTAACTTTGAAATTATTTCTAAAATATAAATTAAAGAAAAATATTACCAAATTAAATTTTCGTGTTTGAAATACAAACAAAATATATCTTTCTCGCAAGAGCACTTGTAGAAAATAACGTTAGAAAATAACCTTTTACCAAACGTTATCGTTTATTATAAAGTTATTGAAATATCGTTACGTTATTGTATTAGAAATTATAGTTTATTCGTTATTATAACGTTATCGAGTATCGCTATTTTACGTTTTCTATCACTGACAAAAGTCGTCTCTTTTAACTTGTTGCTATCATAGTTATCAAAATCCGAATGGTGACATCTGAATAACAAATATTTAAAAAAAATTGTATCTGCAAATATTTCTTAAATTATTGAGAATTTTACCAAAATAAAATTTTACAAATACCGTACATTTATAATTTACTTTTGAAGCAAATTTATTAATTCAATGAACTTTCTACAAAAATACGTTTAAATCCGTCTTTGAACTATTGGGAACCACTGTTTAACTTCATTAAATCTCTAATCCGATTGCAAAATGGAAAATCGGATGATATTAAACTCCAATCCAGGACTAAAAATCCCTACTGACTAGCAATAACACGACTTGTAATTCGTTTCGTATAAGTTATGCAGCCAAAATCTACACATATGCTTAGACGTGTATCATTGAGCATACACGATTTGATTGGGCCGACAACGACACCGTATTTATCGAGTACATTTCATTCGATGAAAAGCGAATGCGTTAAAGGCATTTTCACTGATTGAATTTCTTTAGTGGGGGAAGGGGGATGTTGTCATAGATACTTTCTCTCATTCCTCTCTAGGAGTTAGATAACCCATTGAAATATACCTGTACTGGAAGAGGTTCAACCTTACTTTTGTTCTATGTTCGTATTACGGAATTTACAAACCGTTCTCGTTTTGTGTAACTCAAACAGATTAGTGTTGCAGCACCGAAAGATAAGTTTCATTCTAAAGCTTTGGCTAAATTAAAATTACGTTATTTTTTATTAGTTTGCTGTGTTCTGTATTTGATAATCTATAACAATAATAGATAAGCAAGTTTTCATTTATATTTAATTTTAAATGTTGCTTTAATTTTTTTTAAAGTTATCCCGTTTTTTCTGACAATATTATTTGTATTTAAAAACTTTTAAGTTTGAAATTGAAAATGTTTACTTTAATCAAGTTAATGCAAGTTAATAATTAAGTAAATAATTTTATATATTATATATGTCATCAATATTGTAAATTTCTTTGTAATATATCTATTTCAGTTTTTATCACAAAATAGAAAACAATTTAAAATTTTAATTTGTCTCACGTGCTTACACCAGCCATATAATATTCCAAAGAAAATACAATCGGTTCATTCCGATACAAATACAGCTATTCTGCTATCGGTAACGGTAAAACGAAACGGAACAAAAGCAAATGAAGGCAATTAACGCAGTCGGAGCCTGCTTGATTAATTACCGAGGATAATCATTAACGACATTTTTAACGTAATTTCGGCGAGGACAAACGTGCACACATTTACCTCTGGAACGCGCTAAGCGTTATTTACTACCCCGACATCGGTAAATAGAAAATGAACGTAAGTCACCTGTCTGTTTACCGATTCGATCCTGTAGCAGCGCCCAGAGTTTGTTTGTTTTTTTTTCGTCCACCGCGCCGGTTTGAACGGCCACGTTTTATTTGTAATCGGTCTGAGTGCCGATATTAAAGTAAAATTTACGGCAGTCGTTTTCATTATCCCACTTCTGATACTGTTACGAAATGGATAACGGGTTCGACTGCCGTACGGCCAGTTTTCCGCACCTGTGTTGCGTGAACAAATAAGCTTGTGGCGTTTTTACTGCCTTTTTTGTAATATACTTTTATTTTATTGTAATAATTGTTATGTTTTTATTATTGGTATTAATTAAAATTGATTTTGTTTTATTTTAAGTAAATTTTATATTTTGTAACAAAGTTATACATTAACTAAATAACAATTTGGTTTTTGGAGTTAGTGCACAAACTGTGTACACTGTAAAAAAGTTGCCATTTTAGATAAAAACCATAGTAAAAACGATAAATTTTCTGTAATAATAATATAATTTTGTAATTTTGAATAAAATAATTAATGTATCATATTACATATATTTTTTTAAAGAAGAAGTAATTAAATTTTTATAAAATATTCGTATTTTTTATTCATATTATGTAAAAAAAATTTTGTAGCGTCAGTTGTCCCGTGTTTTTATGTAAAATTTTCGATTTTTTTACATACACAATCACGTCATGTACCCATAAGGGTGTGGCACAAACTCTTTCCATTATCTCCGAAATCTGCCTCCTCCAAACATTCCTATCCAAACAAGCAACTTTTGCTTCATCCACATTCATAAATCCTCTCATGCTTTTCTATTCCTACTAATTGGAAACTTCCGCTTACCGGACGTCCACGCAAACATATACCTTCAAAATCATTCATATAAATTTTTTTAACCAAACGTTTATTAGACATTCGGTCAAGATGTCCGAACAATCTTAACTGACTAACACCTACTTTTGCTACAAAATTTTTTTCAATTTCACACTTATCATTCACTAATCTATTTCGTACCCGACCTCTTATATTTGCACCACATATCCCAAGTAAAAATTTCATTTTTTAACAGTGTAAAGTTTAAGAAAGTTGTGATTTGGTCGTTTGTTATTATTTCGTAACTTATTGTTATAGGTTATAGATAATGCGACAATATAACTTAACATAATACACATATTATAAAAATATTAATTAAAAAATTGTCTAATGTTTAATTAGATAAATAAATATAAAATTAATGGTATTAAAATGCAAAAAATAAAAATAGTTAAAAACATTTACACCAAAAGAATTTATAAATAATTAATAAAATTTATGTTATCTGTTTTTGTTTTTCAATTTACCGAACAAAGAATCTATTATTGTTCAATGGAACAGTTATTTATCGAAATAACGAATTATTGTTTAAAGTAATTGACATGTTACTTATATGTATGCACATTGTTTATCAGCATTATATTATATAAATGTATTAAAATCATATTTTCATAATAATTCTGTTGTCACTGTGTTTCTATACAATTTTAATACAATTAGCGTTTAAATACGATGTATTCATATTTATGTATATATTTCTATTCAGAAATAATATTACTGTATTTTCTCAATTTTCATATAAATGATCTTTTGTTCATCAGTCTACATGATTAAATAAATGTTTATTTGGTTGTTCATTATTATTACAAATTTGCAAATAAAATATTTTTTTCTACGACTGTATTATATTTTACTATATTTTGTGTATAAAGTATTCGTTTATTGTAATCGTAAAAAATGTAATGAACGTTAAATAAAGTATCGTAACATATTATCGTTTTACTCTATATATAAATACATGCATCAAACGATTTCATTGAATATTATTATAAGTTATATTTGTATTGTATGAATTTTTTAATTAAAATATAACTATTATTTGTGCATGAAATATCTATCTAGAGTTATAACGTTATGCAAATACATGTACCAAAATAGTAGAATTATAATTGCATTGAAAACAATTGAAGTTGTTTTGTGATCTTGATATTGTACTTTCATAGCTTTTACAATAAAAATTATATATAAAAACAGTTGCAAAAACAAATAACAGAATTATTTTATATGAAAATGTCATATGTTTTATAAAAATATATCACAATAGAATATAACCTAAAGCATAAATGTCATTATTGTTAGTAATAAAAGTAACTGCATAACCAACAAGATACAGAAAACTGACCATTTATCCTCGTGCCGGCCGTTTGCTCGTTTATTTCGGCCAATAATTTGCGGATTATTGTGCACGGTATACGGTAAAAATAATTAACGAAACTATTTGGAAAAAAGCTTTATGTGTACACTTTGTTTTGTTCTTTTGATTTATTTCTGTACCTTTATATGTCACATAAATAAAAGAGATATGCATAAAGTTTTAACTGCCATTTTACTGATATTATAGCAAACATCGATTAGTTTTTATTTAAAATAAAATATAGTAAAAAATCTTTTAGAATTTATTATATTAAAATAAAAAAGCTTTAGGATTAAGTTGTGTATATATTTTATTTAAAAATCGACGTTTCTATATACTTTACGTATATCTTCATCAGGAAAAAATAATACAAATGATATAAATAATAAACATGCAAAACACAGAAACAAGTTACTATGTGACAAAGTAACTAGATTATAAAAATTATAAATTATTATTATTATTTCTGACGATTTATTAGTTTTTTAATCCAGTTACTTTGTCATCTAGTAACTTGTTTCTTTGTTTTGCTTGTTTATTATTTATGTCCTTTGTATTAATTTTTTTTCCTGATAAAAATATATCGAAACGTCAATATAAAATATGTATAGCACTTAATCTTAAAGATTTTTTTATTTAAAACCAAATATGTTTTAGTGTTTCTTACATTTTTGTAGAATTATAATTATTAGAATTTTTAAATATTTCTGATATTTATTGACTATTTTTTACTTTTATTTAACTTGTCAAAGATCAAATGTTGCAATTTAATTTTGACCCGCTTTCACATATTTGACATAAAATTTTGCATGCATAGGTAGTTCTGATGAACAAACTAAACCCTTTAAATAGGTACAAATTGCTTATTTAATAGTATAGATATACGGTTTGTCAAAACCGTTTTAAAATCGGTTTTAACTAATACCGCTTGCAACTGTCATTAACTAGAATTAAACAAGTGAATTAAAACAAACAAAACCGAACTTGTAGTATCAGCCATTTATTTTTACAAATATAGTGTGTGTTAAAAATTAACATTAATGTTTTTAAAAAAAATTGTACAGAATTACATTTCGATAGTAAGGCTACATTATTTTTTACGCACAAGCACAAGAATTTGACCCATCAAAACATTTGACACATTTTTTGTTTTAACACCAAGTATTTAGTTTGGTTAAATTTTTGTGCCAGTACGTAAAGCTAAAACTAAAACGGTAGTATGAATGAGGCTTAAGAATAACACAGTGCATATTTAAAAAATAAAACGTAAATTTATTTCGGTAGAAAAATTCTGGTGCCTTATTCATGAATTTTAATAATATCTAATTTTATGAAAGAAATCTCTTTTACGACACGAATTTAAATTATCATAAATCACTTATTTTAAGAGGATTACTTTAATGGTATTACCGTTGATTTTTCTAAATTTAAAATGTCTTTTCTAAAAATAACATGCCAATTTTTTATTCTCTCTCGATTATTAAAAATTATACCAGTTACGAAATTTCCATTATAAAGTAGATAAAATACAAAATGCAATATAAATTTACAAATTTTATTATATAAAACAAACAGTATTACCATTTGAAAAATGTGAGGGAAATATTAAACACAGACAAAAATTGTGTTTTATATAAAACAGACGCGGTATATTTAAGTAATTAATATTTAAAAAAAATTAAAATGTTTTTGTATTTTTTTTACTTTATTTTTGTTTTCCGGGTAATTACAAAAATATATTTTTAATTTTTTGTATAAAAAAATACAAAATAAATGTATGTACATTGTGCTAATTTAATAAAAAAAATTATAAAAATTATTTACAGTGAAAACCTTATCCGTGTAAAAACATAATAAAATTTAGTCAAAAATCATTAATAAAAATTACATACGAGTAGTATGTTTTAAAAGAAATTAGTTATTACTTTAAACTGTATTATTTTTTTATGCTGATTTATTTATTTACTACACGTAAATTGAAACGTCGCATTTTATTAATAATAATTTTTTAATTTTAATTATAATGCGTTCTGAAATGTATTCTCCTATGTTGAAAAAAATTTAACTTCGATTGAAAAATAACATTTTTATTTATATGGAGATATTTTAAGTTAATCATTATAAAGCAAGTTTAAAATATAAAAATTGTTAAACAATTAGAACAAATGTTGAATAAAATAAATTTTTTATTTTATTCAATTTTATTTCCTTCTTTTTTCCAATTTTTTTGTTTGACCAAACTCTTTTACACTTGCTGGCGTTTGGTTAATAAAACATCGATATTAAAGTTATTAAACGAAATAGTTAATCAATTGTTTTTATCACTTTTAGATTAATATTATCCAATTAAAAATTATATTAACTTTTTTATATCACTTCTAATATAACACACATTTATCCAATAGTAAAACCGTGTTAATATCGAAAAGTCAACACAGAATAATGTGCTATATATATTTTTTTTAATTCGACGATATGAGCCAATAAAATAAATGGCACGTATATACTCTAGTTTTCTCATGTCTGCAAACGCTTGCGTTCTAACATTAACAGTGATACAATATGATAGTTTTAAGAAGCGATTCAAACATTCCGCGAGTTACGTTATTAAAAGTTTAAAAGCATGACGCGTTCTGAGTTGGTTATGGAATATAAATTTTCCCTCCTGATATGACATTTACGATGAAATTAACAGTTTTAATGACCGTCTCATACCTTCATAAACTGAAATGTTTCATCTACTTCTTTGCGATTGTTTAGGATTTTATTCGTACTGTAGCATGAAGAATTATTTTCTAATAAGGTTAACAATTTATAGAAGTTGATATTATTATTATTGAATTTATAGAATTTTCTGGGCTGATATGCCATGGTAAAAATATTTATAATTTTACATTAGTTATGAAAGCAGAAAATATATAAAATAAATATTTTTTTATTCTTTCTAAATATAACAAATACTAACAATGACATGCCAAATATGAAACGGAATAAAAAATATATACTGTCGATGATAATATTAAAAAAATATATATTGAAAACTTTGTCAATATCATTTTAATCGATTATCGAAATATAAGGAATAAAGTTGGAAAAAAATGTAAAAAGAGCCTAACAAGATTTAACAAGAAAGTGTAAAGTTCGGAGAGCTTTTAAACTCAAGCAACTACGCAACATACAAACCATCCGCTCTTACCACCACACCAAATACAAACACAGCGGTGGCTCTTTCGTTGCCATAATAAATAACCACCATCGCTATCGTGTTCTCTAAGCAACGACGTAAGTTCAACTAATAGGCACCGACAAGGACCATGACCTGAGGGCATGTGGTCGATGATACAGTATTCCCAGTTTCCGTAATAAGCTTCCCAACAAAAGCATCAGACATTGTGGGAAGTTAACAAGAACTTGTCGATATCCTGTCTTTCTTCCTCTTTCGGATTTTAGGTACATGATTGTTACCTCGGTAGATGATGAAGCTAAAGCAAAAGTTGCAACCGACCATCTTTCCATATTCTCTATATACACTGAAAATCTGATGGAGTTCTTTCAAGACAAACGCGAGTGTTGTAAGTTTTAGTTAAATTGAAGAGAATATTGTATTGTTCATGTTAAGAGTACTAAGTTTTTAATAAATATGTAATCGTCTTAAATTTTGGTATAGTCATAATGCACAAGAAATATTTTTAAATTATGTTGAAAATCGTTTTTTACGTAATTAATATGTAATTCACACACCATCTTTACTATTAGCCGGGCAATTATTAATTATTCAAGAGGTTAATCATTTATAACAAATAAATTTAAATGAAAACAGTTTTGAAGTAATTTTTTTTTTATTCTTGTTAAATAATGTATTCATTATATTATATGCGTTTTTGACTAATCTGTGTAATTCATTGCTCACGTTAGTGAGTATATAAAGTATTATTTTAAACACTTCGTTAATTCTAATTTTGTAATTTCATTATTGAACAATTTGTGTTTAATTACAAAATTGCATTTGAAATATCTGATGAGATATTGCTAAGAATAAGATATATAATTCAATTATTATATAGCTTAATTTTTATATGAAGAATGTTTGTGTCATATCATCAAAGCCGAATTTACCTTGTTTTCAGTCTACTATAATTGCAATTTGACATATTAGTATCAGATGTATAATCAGTAAATTTACTTTCAATATACTATTTTGCTTTAATAAACAGTCATATTGATTATTTTTTTAATATAAAAAGTTTATGCTGATTAACAAATAAAACACGAAACTGCCGAGAGAACGATTTTTATGTATGTATAAACATAGCATAGAAACATTAACTGAAAATTCATTACTGCCAATAGGAGAAAAATAAAAATGAAAAAATATCGAAAAATTGAAAAGATTAAAAATTCTTTAGTTTTATTACATACGATAATTAATTTTAGTAATTAATTGTATAATTTAAGATACTAAATATTTTATTGAATTTTTTTGCCAGTGAGTGTTTAAAATCTCAGGTAATGTAAAAAATGATTTCAAATAAAAAACAGTTTTGGTATGAAAATTATAATTATATTGAAATGTCATTGATATCAGATTAAAAAATTATATTGTATAAATTATATTATATACCATGAACCTATAAATTTGATAAAAAATTGTAAATATGATAATCCAAATAAAAAATTAAAATAACGAAGCAACAAATTTACCGTAAACATCTGTTAAAAACTTTTAACAATATTCATCGTCTTATTTCTCCTACTAACACTTCTTTTAACAAACAAAAATTCTATAGCGTGCCAAAACTTGAGAATTTCACCATAATAAAACGAAAAAATAAAAATAAAACTAAATCATTTCGCGTTCGTTTTATATTATTTCTGCTAGTTGTAGTTTTAAACACAGTTCAAATTCCATAAAATTCCTCAAAGCATTTCGCTTAGTTTTCTAACTCGTTTCGTTTCTGTCTGCCCGGCTGTAGTTTTCAGCAGAGTGAGAGACAGAGTTTGCCAACTTGAAACTCATCGCAGCACGCGTAAATGAAGCTTCAGCAGGAGCTTGGGCACATAGCACCACCCATCTATCGCCTCGGCTCGGATCAAAACTAACGATCAAATAGCGAAAATAAATTAGTGATTGTTCCCGAAAGTTCTCATACTCTCTTCGTGTTTACGTCCAACAAGCTTGCAAGCTCGACTTTCCTCGCTCGCTCACATGAGAACCGGATCTCCACTTAAAACTTCACGGCAGCATCGGGCGTTCGTTTTTTTTTTTTATTTTAGTTGTGCTTTCCTCCTCAAATTTGCTGCGAGAGAATGCCAGAGACATTCGAGCACGCAGTTGACTTTTTCGACACAACAATTTATAATAGAGACGCGCGCCCAGTGAATTTTTTTTCTGTGCGAATGAACTCGGCTGGCTTGCTGAAGGGATATAAAAAATTAAGCGTTGAAGAAGTTTCGGTGAAGATTTTTGTTTGTCGAAGTGACTCGTGCATGACGCGTTTTTTTTTCTCGGCCGTAATGATTTATCTTAGCGATAAAAAATTGAATTTGTTTGCACAATCATTATTTGAAAAATTGATGTTTGAAATTCTTTTTATAAAACTGTTATTCAGATTAATGTACACACACAAATAACTATTTGTAATCGGTGCAAAGAAACTTACAAAAAGTGTTAAAAAAATAAAGAGAGATAAAATTGTTAATAGTCCACACCACGAAAAAGTGGTCATACGTTTCATACGATATACATAACTATTCTCTTTTTCTTCTTAATATTCAGTGGTTAGAACGTTTGCTGTAAAAGCAGGAAACCCGGGTTTAAATCCCGGTGAGGCCAATACATATTTCCAAATTTATTAAATTTTTTAATTATATATTAGTTTACTGCGAGTTAGCGGAAATTAAAATATTTGTACTCTTAGTGTCAGAAAACATTGCTTTAATAAACTAATACTCGTATATAATGTAAAATATGTCTTAGCTTTATTCGCGAAATATTTTTTCAGGTTATTCAAAGTACAGTGTTTCATTTTTATTAATCGTTGTGTTTGTGTTTCTAAGTCGTGTTTAGAAATAAATTTAATAATTAACAAACATTATATATAATATATTATATTACATCATCACAATTATTGTTACCAATAGGAAAAAATAAAAATTAAAAATATGTTTAAAAATTAATTAGATTTAAAACGTTAATAATCGATTGTTTTAAGATAATAAAATATATAGGTTTATTTAATTTGTGCATGCCAGTGAGTATTTAAAATTTCAGTTGGTATTTAAAAAATGATAATATCCAATGACAAACTGTCTTGGTATAACAATTGAGCTATAGTAATTATATTTTAAAGTTGATGAAAAGAGAATTTAATTTTGCCGTAGTCGAAAATAACTTATTCACATACTGGATTTTTTTATCAATCAAATCTAGTGCTTCTCGATGTATCGATACTCTTGTGTATAAATGTATACGTGTGTGTGTGTGTGTGTGTGTGTGTGTGTGATTCATTCGTTTTGCGTGGCAAAATGTCCGTGGGAGTTAACCCGTCACTGAGTTTTTTCCTCTTCTCTTCTTTTCTGCGTTCTTTTTTTTTTCAAATTCGTGCCAATATGTAAATTGTATTCCGGTGCTGCGCGTTGTCGCAGCCACAGCTCCGGTAGTCTGAACTCGTGTGGCGACACTGCCTCGGTACCCGCTTTTCTCTTTTCCACTGGGTATTTGCATTCTACCATCATCGACCATAGATATTCTTGTTCCATTTTGGGCATGATGGCGTATTGTCAAAGTCTAGTTTTGTTTAGCGTTTGTCAGAAAATAATATTATGTTTGTATTCTGCAATAGTTATAGATACACAATAGTTATAATGAGAGCTTTTGTGAAAACAGTGAAAAATTAGGTTTTAATATATTATTGAAAGAATACTTAAGAATAAGAATGATTTTTTTAAATTATGGATGTTAAAGTTCTGTATTTTTTTTTTTAAGTTTGACTTTATTTTCAGGAAAATAAATATAGTAATCTTTAGGCTTTTAACGGCCGGTATCCATTGAATTTATAGAATTTTTTGAGCTGGTTTGCCGTGGTCGTTCTATTCTTGTCACAGGATCAGAAACTGTCATTCAGTTATTAAGCACTGAGGATGCTATCAACGATGTATGGCGAAAAGTCTGCGACGAGAATAAATCGACCAAAGTATACCAGCCCAGAAAATTCTATAAATTCAGACAAACGTAACATAGAAACAAGTAACTAAGTAAAAAATATTATAAATTATTAATTAAAGGGAGCCAAATTTTATTTCGTTTTACAGTGATTGATGTTATATTTTGCTTTAATTGCTAATTAATCTACTACTAATATTATTAGATATAGTAATTTTCTCTGTATCTTTTAATTTTGTCATGTTTTGTGATAGCGGATTAATCAGGATGATTTAGACGTATTTTCCGGGGGTTTTGTTCGCTTAGAAGCACTATAGACACATTTAGTTACAAAGTAACATATATTTTCTAGTGCAGTAAATCACACAGTTTGTTTCTGTTTCTTCATCTTAACTAAAATTTCTTTTCTAATTTTTAACATCGAGTTTGATTGAAATCTTTAGTGGTTCACGAATGAAAAGGATTTGATTCAGGTAAAATATATTGATTTATAAATACACCGACTAAATATATCTTCTTTCAAAAAATAATTTTATTTAAATCTTAAACTGACATTACAATATCGATAGAACAAAATTGAAGATTTATTTTCCGTTTGTTTACAACTGAAAATCAAATTATGCAAACTAAAATAAAATTATATAGATTTGATATATGTGTGTGTCAATAATGAAAAATTCAGCAAGGTTAGTTTTTTTTTTTAGGCAACATGGATATCGGTTTTGTCTTTTCAAATTGTCAAATTCCTTGAAGTGTTCCCCCTTGTACTGTCGTGACGTAGCCCAGTTTCTACATCTATCGCTTTTACACACACATATATACAATACATACATACACATATATTATACAGGACGCGTAATGGTTTCCCAACAGGGAATACCACATCTTCCCGTATCCCGCACATTGCCGCACCACATTTTCTCCGTTTTTGCTACCACAATAAAACGACGCACGCACATCGCATACCTCGTACCAGAAATACCAAGAACGATGGTACTTCATTCCGCCTTTTTTTCAAGTCGATTGGAAATGTATTGGAAAGTTAGAATTTATTTCTTTACATATAAAATGTTTTACGATTTAAATTTAGTTATTATTATGGATTTAATTAATGATAAGAATACTACATAGGGTATAATGCATCTGTTACAACTGTCTATATTTCATAGTTATTTGATTTTTATATTACCCATATAATATATTTTTTTAACCAATCTAATATATTTTCATGCACTAAGCAAACGTTATAATACCAAAAACTAACACATTCTTTTTTCTTTCTATTACAGTTACGACACACGCGGTCCACATAACGAGGTAGCAACACATTGGCACGACGATCAGATTTTAGACGAACGTGCATTTTTTCGCACAATTACCGAACCATCCACGCTTTCCATTGAGAATATCAGCGAAGCCGATGAAGGTGAATATCGTTGTCGGATTGATTATCTTCGATCGCCGACGAAGAATATCCGAGTTAAACTCACAGTTATCGGTAAGTGTGCATCAACATTTTAAGTATTTTATTTCGTTTAATCATATTCGAAATATTGTTTGTCTTCTGAAATAGTTTTTTTTTATATATTATATAATTGAAAACACAAGTAAATAAACGTGTCATGTTACAAATTGAATGTTTTGTTTAAAACAGATTTAAAAATACTCAACTGGAAATTTTTTATGCATTATATTTTAGCATTTTTATTGTGTGCACTATTATATTTTTGTAAATATTATATTTTTCCAAAAATTATATGAAAACCGAGTTTTTCAATTTTTCTTCTAAAATATTTTATTTACACATGTTAAAAATTTAATATATATAAATATAAAATTAAATTCAATAAATATTTAGAAAATCAATAAAAGTTATTAATAATAACTGACACATAAACAAGAGTGCACATTATATTTGAAGTTTATTATATTTTTTCATTATCTGTTAAATTTAAAACTCTTTTTACTGTTTTATTGAATTTTATTATTCACAAAGCACAAAATTAAAAATTTAATTATTTTTTTCACAAACGAATTATGACAGCGTAATTACATTTTAAAATTGTAATTGTTAATAATATTTTTAATTAGAAAGGCAGGGAAAACGATAATGTAATTTTTAATTATAATTTTGTCAGTAAAAAGTTTTATTTATTTTATATACATTTATAATAATAATACAGATTATTAGAAAATAGTGGATTTAATATTAGTTTATTAAGGGCTATGAAATAGTGACAGTAGCGTCCCTATTAATTTATCAATATTGTTATTTATTGTGCCAACTAAGAATTGAACTAAATAATAAGTTTATAAAGATGAGAAGTTTTTTACTACTTTGACTGCAAGGAAAAGTAGTATAGCGTTTGGTACGGTGTCTGTAACATTTTCAAAAAAAAAAAAAATTGTATAGAAATCTTTCATATAGCCTCTAGATGACGAATCTGAACTTAGTTTATGTGGGTGTATGGATGTGCGTCGTCAGCTCGCTCGCTCGGTCGTAAGTCAAAATTTTGTGGCCGCAACTCCTCCTAGACGGTTCAACCGATTTTAATAAAATTTTCAGGATAAATTTGTCTAGTGCCCAAGATGGTCATGTGGTTTTGTTTTTTCCAGTGATGCCAACTTTCCAAGAAAAAAATTACTAAAGTTTTAAAAATTCATATTGGCTACGTTATTTATCCGATTTTGATCAAATTTTCAGAAAATATTTCCTTAATGCTCCCATTAATTACATAATTTTATTAATATTCAGTGTTGCCAACTTTCCGAGAAAAAAATTACTAAAGTTTTAAAAATTTTATTATGGCCATGTTATTCAACCGATTTTACTCAAATTTTCACAAAAGATTCTCCTAGTATTCATATAATTTATGAAATTTTAACAAAATACAGTGTTGCCAACTTTCCGAGAAAAAAATTAGTAAAATTTTTAAAAATTTATTATGACCATTTTATTTAACCGATTTTAATCAAATTTTCATAAAAGTTTTTCCTAGTGCCTAAATAAATTATGCAATTTTAACACAATACAGTGTTGCCAACTTATCGAGAAAAAAATCACAAAATTTTTTTAAAATTCATTGTGGCTACATTATTTATTCGATTTTGATCAAATTTTCAGAAAAGTATCTCCTAGTGCCTACATAAATTATAATATTATTAAAATACAGTGTTGCCAACTTTCCGAGAAATGTCAAAGTAGTCTATATATGGGTTTACCCATATACTTCTAATCTTGTTAAACTTGTTAGTTGTTATTTTCAAATGTATGCATTTATTAAAAACAACAAAAATTGAATTAAAAAGAGAAAAATTTTGCAGTTCTCAACCAATATAACTAAAATTTACTGAAATGATTGTATTTCTTAATGAAAAATATAATAACAAATTTAAAAATATATATTTAGATAATTAGTATATTTTTTCATACTGCACACATGTTAAAATGACAGCTGATTATTTCACAATTTCCAGGAGCCATTCTATAACTTAGATTACATTAATAGAGTTAGTAGCAGTGTACGGTGGTAAAGTACGTACTATTACATTACTAGTACAATATAAACATTTTGAAATAGTGAAAGAAAAGTACTAAAGATAGTAATAGATAGAGTCAATAGTACATATGTAATAGTACACTTACCGGCACATTACCAATATAAACAGACTTCTTGCAGTAGAGTAGAATAATAGTAGAGTAGTCGGGTGCAAAACTTATGTCAAATTTTTATTTATGAACAAAAATTTTTTACATTGGATTTTTGAGCATTTACGCCGTGTATAATTATTTACAAAGAACTAATTATACATTAGTTATTTTTAAGATAAAGAAACAATTACACAATTTTCAACGCCAAAAAATTTTTACTTATAAACAGAAGTTGTTGAGATTGTCAAATAATTGCCATTGTTAATTAATATTTTATTTTAATATGTACGAATACGGAATGGAACTTTAAACTAAACTCTCCTCTACCAAACTACTAGCTTTGTATAAACGACTCCTCCACCAAAATTAGTATTGTAGAGTAAATTGGAGAAAAAGTATGCTAGTTACTCTATTACTGACTCTACTAGATTTATAGATTACAACATAGTTGTTTTACTCTGTTCTTTTTTTACAATTTACAATACATTTCATTTGACATGAGTAAATAATTTTGCATGAGTGTCTTTTCCGCAGTAAAATAACTCCTCACATAAATTAAATTTTAATAATTTTACCTAAACCTATTTGATAATCATATCACTTCAAACCAACTTCCAGAATTTTATAATATAATTGTATTTTCTTCGACGAGGTACATGGTGTTTCTAAAGCAAATATGTGTTTTGCAACTTTCTAGGCCCTGTAAGGCCGGGGGAGAGGGGTACATACATAAAATTTTCGCTCTAGCATTTAGCGACTTCTTAAACATTTAACAACATTTATAAGTTAAGTTCTTAAGAGGCCTAGTTCATTTCATAAAATATGCACGACATTTTAAGAGCCGCTGATAAACAGGTAATCTGATACTATCTACTTAAAATGTTGGAAATGCGAACTTTGCTAGGTTATTTAATATTATATTTTACTGCATTTTGCTGTCACTGCTCGATCATGTATGATCTAATTATATATATATATATATATATATATATATATATATATATATATATATATATATTGCTTATATGTAATTAGGACGTTAATGGTTACGTACAAGGAAATTTTAAGTTGAAATTTGTGTTCAAAATTTAATTTGTACGAAAGAAACGATATTTTGTTTTAATAATAATTACTGACTAATCAATTCAATATACATAAAGTACAGTATAATACATATAGTACGTCTCATAGTAAATTGCTGAAACTAATTATCTGTTATTTTAAAATTTATACAATAAATAGAGGAAATTTGGCAGTTTTAAATGAGTATAACTAAAATTTAACAATTTTTATATCAGTTTATTTTATTGATAAATAACATGCAGATATTCTAATATATATATATATATATATATATATATATATATATATATATATGTATATATATATATATATATATATATATATATATATATATATGTATATATATATATATATATATATATGTATATATATATATATATATATATATATATATATGTATATATATATATATATATATATATATATATATATTATTATTATTGATTGATAAGAAAATTGTTTCTATGTTCCGTTTAATTATTGTGTGTGTCATTTATATCATTTTTCCTGATAGTGAATACATAGAGATTAATTAAAATTAATGCAGAACTTAATTTTAAAGCTTCAATATTCTTAATGAAATTTCTATTTTTCAAATTTATTTATATCGTTTTACATGAAATATATATTTTAACACTTTATTCAAAAAATATATTTTCAATAAATATTCCACAATTTATAATTTATCATAAAAGATTAGAAAATGATCTACTGTGGCGAAATTTAAATAAAAATAATATTATAAAAATAATATTATAAAAAATCCCAAAACCACACTTAAATTAAAATAAAGCTAAATACGTATTTCGGAAGCTAAGCTTCCATCTTCAGTAGCAAATAAATTTACAAAAATCTTACCTGTGATCCTAGTACATGAACACTTAAGCACTTGTCAAAGGTCACTGGTGAGTCGAAAAAATGAAAATAAAATATCTAAAACTATGTTGAGGGTGGGGGGTGTTGGTTAAAAGTCAGTGGTCAATTTTGATTGGGTAGTATGTCAAACAGAATAGATCGTGGGATTGGTCCGTCATCTGCGTTTATAAGATTGCCTTTATTTTTGAAAATATAAAGACTTTCTAAAATGTCTAATTGATTAAAATTTGTAACTTGTTTGATTAATTTTAAATTTTTAATATCTAAACCGTGGCAAGTATCATAAATATGTTGGGCTACACTAGATTTGCTAATTCTATTATTTTTGAAGTGGGCTATATGTTCTTTAAATCTGGTAATGATGGATCTTTTTGTTTGACCAATATATTTCAAACCGCATTGACATTGAATTTTGTAAATGCCTGCTTTATTATTCACATCTACTTTGTCTTTCGGATTGCCTAACAAGTTACTGATAGTGTTTGGAGAAGTATAGCAAATTTTTAAATTCGTACTATTTAATTTAGGTTGAAGTTTTTTGGACAACGATTTATTGAAAGGAATTTTAACGTAAGATTTTTTAGTGTCAATATCTGGTGGACTTAAAGTAGTTTTTGTTTTCAATTTTAATTTAAATTTACGTTTTCGAATTAAGTTGGTGATAATTTCTTCTGAAAATCCATTATTTTGAGCTATTTCTTTAATTAGATTTAATTCTTTTTGGTATCTAGATTTAGTAAGTGGAACTGTGAGTAGTCTGTTTACTAGAAAATTGAATGAAGCTAACTTATGTTGTAAGCTTAGCTTCCGAAATACGTATTTAGCTTTATTTTAATTTAAGTGTGGTTTTGGGATTTTTTATAATATTATTTTTATAATATTATTTTTATTTATAATTTATCACTTAACATATTTCGCTTCTCAAGTAATTTATATGGATCGTTTAAATTTAATGGTGACTATATTAATAATGATTCGATATATTTGGTAACAGCGACAAAATGTATTCCGATATCCAAAATATTTAAAATATCACGTTTAGTTTGGAAATTATTAGCAATGCGACAATTATAATCGTTTTGCTAAAAATATTCACGTTATTAACTAAATTAAATCGAATGATACATTGCAATGCATGTTATATATTTTTAACAGAACGATACAGAATTTACAACAAATGATACACACATATATATAATTTAGTAATAACGAAACAATTTCAACAATTATATGGAAAATGCCATTGTATTATAATATGTACAGTTTATATGTATATGGATTTATTTCGAACTGCAAAATACAATTGTCGACTTGGTACGGTCAGTTGAACGTCCAATCAATGTGTAGAGAGGTGATCATTTATACGCTATGAATCAGTTTTGATATTAACAGTTGAAATATTGCGTATATATTATAAATATTAAAACATAATCGGAATTTTTCGAAAACGTGTGAAATATTTGAAATTTATTTTAAATAAATAATTACTTTGTATTTTTATTAATATTTTTCATTTCTTTTATACTTAAACAAGTATATGGAAATCATTTTAGACACAATGAATATTGAAAATTATTCTCATATAATTTATATACATACATAAATGCGCTATGTACCCAAAAGGGTATGGCACACACTCTTCCACTATCCCGAAAACAAATCTAGCTTCATCCGCATTTATGATGTCTTTCATGCATGCTCGATTATTTCTACTACTTAGAAATTTTCACTCACGCAAAACACGTTTATATAATTTAAAATGTAAAATCTGCCAAATTGCCTAGTTAGATATTAATACTTTTAAATAGAAATAAATCATAATTGCTGCATTGTGTATACACAAAACCATTCTGCAATCGAATTATTTCTCGTTATATTTAATGACAATTTTCTCTTTTATTCACTGTAAATAACTGTATGGGTAATTACTTCACTTACCAATAAAGTATTGAATCAATTTTTATTTGTCAAATATCAATATAAAAATAGGTATATATTTATTCGCCGAATAGTTATTCGATACTTTATAAGTGAAAAAACTAGCCCTTAGTCAAACAATCACCAAAAATGTCTAAAATGTATAACTAAACAACCTCAAAATTTATAGATATCTTTACCCTGTTTTGCCTAAAATTAAATAAAAAGACTGGAAAAGTATGTTAGAGGGGGTGGGGGATGTGGCTCGCAATGGCGTAGATAGGGTGTGGTCGTCGAGCGATATATTTTTTTGGTTCGATGCCAGAAGTACTTGTTGATAAACCATTTAACTTTTTCGGTTGAGAAAGTGCGAGCAAGCGCGAACCGACTCGTGTATACGCCTGAGGGACTAGCCATTACTCACGCCGTCATTTGTCATATTGTAACACCGGCTCCGGGGTGCTCCCGTAGGTTAGGTACACTCTCATTTGTATTACTCGCGACCTGCCACTTAAATGACCGTTACTAAATATAATGATGGTCAGTCGCGGTAACCGAGCTTGTTTAAGCGTCAGTTACTACCGAATATAAGTGTACCCATTCACGTACAGTTCGCCGGCCGATTTTCGTCTGACAGATAAAGGCCGGATGAACGTTATCAACTACACACGCACCGGCCGATGACAGGTCTAAGCCTGCCGGACGCCCTCCTTTGCGATTATCGCTATGTGTGTAGTGTCTCGCCGGACGATATTGGACTGCCGGTTTAATTTTAGTCTGGACAAGAATTTCATCCGATAATTACACAGCATATGCATATAAAATGGCGAATCAGCCAAGTTTTCTTAAAGAATTTATTTGTATTTATCGTAGGCATTCATATTCATGCTTATGGAAAGTAAAAGATGTTGTTCATTGTTAGATATTTTAATATTGGTAACACAGAGTAGATAGATAACCTAAAAATAGTTGTAATGATATGACGTGAAATGACAGAACCACATGATATGTTGTATATAAGTATATTCTTATAAATAAATAAGTATAAGTTTAATATAGTGATTATTACATCCTATTAAAGACACAACATTCATTCTCAAGTAATTTTTTAAATCACTTGCACTTGTATCAAGTTCCTGTATTAAATTCGTATGTGACAAAGTACTACGTTTTTGTAACCATGCCTTTATCCAAATTTTTTTTCTCTTTCTTTTTTTACGCTCCACTAATATAACAACAATTGCAGCTGCATGTTCTTCCGACATTTTAAATGAAACTGTCGATTAAATTCTGATCGTGTATGCTGAATGATGTACAGTTGACCGGCAAAAATCGTATACGATATAAAACTGTCGGCCATTACCCGTCATTCAGACTGTTCGTGTGTGTTGAGCAACGATATCGGCCCGTCAGTCCAAAGTATTCGACCACGGACTGCCGGCAGCCTGTACGTGAATGGGTACCTTAATACTGTAAACTACAACTGTTATATGTAAGTTTCAAATATATATTTCAATATTTATGATCTCATAATGTCCATAAATTGATGGCGCATAAAAAATTGATTTTTTACTAATTAATATTTATGAAACTAAAAGGTATTTTATAATAATTTTTGTGTTTCTACTATATTTATACCTAAATAATCGTTTTCTGCAATTAAATTTCATACTTTAAAAAATTTGTGTATGAAAAGTATAATAGTATGAAAAATATTGTTGCAAAAGTTAATGTAAATCAATTGAGATTTTGCCATCATTTATAAGTAATAAATTAATATGTGAAAGAATTAAACATAATTCTAATTACCAATATTTTTATATTTTAAAATAAATATGTAACAAAACAGACAGAGTAAATTTTTCTAATAATGTTGTGCTGCTAGGTCAACTCCTGTAATTTTACTTCAATTTTATGTCTTTTTAAATTAAAATTTTTACATAAAAATTTGCGACATAGTTATTTAAGACCGTAAACTGTAACATAAAATTATTGGAGTCATAATTAACTCTTTGTTGTCAAACCAAACAAAATTTAAGGCAAATTATATTATTAAATTTTAAAATTAGTTACAAAGTGAATTTCTAAATAAGAAGAATTTATAGCTACTAGATTACTTGCTTACGACAGGTGAGCTGTGGCCTTTTGAACTCTTCAGCTAATATAGAATTATTCGAAAGTGAAATTTTTAATTTAAACACCAGGTCGTTTGAGAATAGCACCAGTACCCAGGCAGACGTCGACACAGGGGTAGTTTTTTTTTTTTAAAACTGGTTATCTCTGATTACGCATCCAAACAAAATTTTAATTACCTGGAAGTTATGAACAGTTAAAAAGTTTCGCGTTATTTTTTTTCTGCGAGATTTAATGGAGGCTGCAAAATTTAATTTCAAAGTCATTAAAAATTTACGTTCATTCAGTGTGTTACTGGCAACTTTTCTGCTAATCAAAAATTTTGAAAACTTAGTTTTGCCTCCATAAAATAACTTGAGAAGTGCTGTATTAAAAAAATTTCCCTTTTCTTTGGGGAAATGTAATGCGTCGTTTGTGGTGTTGTGTCGTTTTTTCGGCGTCTTAAATGTGTCAACAAGCAATTTTCAAAAATAAATTATTGTTTAAAATGAACATTAGTAAATTGCTTTAGTGTGGCAAGTTATCTAAAATTTATTAATCTTTAACATACTAAAAAAATAAGTAACTAGATTATAAAAGTTATAATTTTTTAATTATAGGAAGCCAAATTTTATATATATATATTTTTCTTTATACTCGTAAATTTCTATTGCTGCTCTTATCAATCTACTGTTAAAACTGATGGATCTTGAAATTATTATAATATCTTTCTGTAATTAAAAATTTATAAATTTTATAATCTAGTTATTTATTTTGTTACCTAGTTACTTGTTTCTATGTTATGTTTATTTACTATATATGTCATTTGTATCATTTTTCCTAATGATGATGTACGTAGAGTACGTCGAAACTTCGACTATTCATAAAAATTAATGCATAACTAAATCCAAAAGACGTTATATTTTATTAATCTTTGTTCTGTTGTTAAAAATTGAATTAAATAATAAGTTGAAAATTTTAAAAAGTCTCCAGTCTGCAGTCTGGATATAAATAAAAATAAATAAAATGTTTGTATATCAGTTTACCAATGTGAAATTGATTATCTGTCGTTTTCAAATATGTGTAGTTAATGAAAAAACTGAAATTGTGTTAAAAAAAGAAAAATCTTTAGTTTTACATACATACATACACAATCACGTCTATATGTCCAAAAGGGTGTGGTACAAACTCTTTCCAATAATCCGAAATTAGTTTCCTCCTATCCAGAGAAGTAACTTTTGCTTCATGCAAATAAAAGTTAACAAGCAACTTTTTACGGTACATTTGTATAAAATTTCATGTTAAGACAAACTAATTTTTGAAATATTGTACCAGTCCTCCACTTTATATATTGATCTTTTAAATAATATTATTTCTAACACACTGGTGAAAAACCTAGTAAATTTCAAACATAAATATTTAAAATTTCACACGATAAATTTAGTTTACACATTGTTCTTTTTTCTTAACTAAGAAAAGCTTAACTTGCAACACTGCTCAAACGCGTTAATTTTATTTTTAGTTATATAGCGCGCACTTTAATAACATATTTAAATATTTATAAAAGTACATAAAGCACTCTTTAACCGTTAGATAAACCTCTTGTTTTATTTAACAATCTTTCGAAAATATATGAAACTTAAACAAGAAAAAATTCCTCGTCATTTTGTTATTTTTGTGTACAAATACTTATTTGTTTTATAAACATATAACGTTTTCTATTCATAGATTTCATAATTTTTTTTTTATTTTTATATTTATTTGTATATTCGTCCAGTTTTCATATTAAAATTAATTTCCAGTTAGATTAAATGTTTGTTGTTTATAGAATAATAAACAAATGATGCATTAACATTAATATTTAATGTGTCATTTTGCAAATATTTTTTTTAAGTTAATAAATTTCACTGAAATATTAAAAATAATTATAAAATTTATAATATAGAATAACAGTTTTACATATACATACATACACAATCACGCCATATACCCAACAGAGTGGGTCACAAACACTGCACTATTGCGAAATTAGTTTTCTTGAAACATTCCTATCCAGACAAGCAACTCTAGCAATCGTGTGAATGTTAAACTTAGCACTCGTGAAATAATGGACTACTTTATGCACTTACTAGTTTAGAACAATTTTAATTTAATAATTTGATACAAATTTTACTGCACATTGTGCTAAACAATCACTCAGCTCTAAGAAAAAAAATCCCAGAGTTATTTATCGTGCAAAAAGTGAAATATACATATTTATAAATAAAATTACACAAAAATTTTATCACACGAGTATGTGTTCATAAGAATTACATATGAAAATAGAAAACAGAACGCAAATATAAAATTTATACCTGCTTCCTTACTGAAAATAATTCATAAATTTTATTTTTATACGAACGAATGCAAAGCGATGTAATCAAATTACATCTGGAAAGAACAAAAAAAAAGTACGTATAAAATGCTTGCATATTTAATGAAATGCATATATGATTTTTATCTAATATAGAGTCAGAAAGGACAAAAATAAATAGAAAGAATAAACAAACAAACAAACAAATAAACAAGGCAAATGGTGACCAGGAAAAACGAAAATCTACACGAGAAGGTTTAGATGAGCAATGACGAGTCGCAACGCAGTAACCGCATGACAGATGCGGACAAATTAAGATGGACAATGTTGTGTGCGCGAACATTTAGCCTTAGTTAGCATAGTTTAGGGCACATTTCACAGGTCACATGTATGCAAATGGTAGTCGGTGGAGATGGGAGAAGGTCTAACTATGTATATATATATCAGGAATTCTAAAATGTTTTTGCACTTAGTTATTTTCAAGTTTTAAGCTTCCTAGTTAGTATAAAGTTAGTGAAATGAATTTATTTATTTAAATTATACCAAACAGATAATAGCTCAATTATACGGTGCATATAATATAAACTTAAAATAAAACAGCTTTAGGTTATAGTTCTATCTTAATATTTATTAATAATTGACGTTTCGACGAACTTAACATACGTCTTCATCAGGAAAAATGATACTAATGACATTTATTGGGTACGCTGAATACTTTTGTACTTTTGAATCACTGATTTAATATGATTTTATTCATAATTCACTACTGATGATAGATATTTGCTTTTTACATCATGTATGTATATTTTTTAAATTTATATTTAAATATTGTGGTTTAGAGGATTTATTTCTAACTTATATTGTTTCAATATATATTCCAAACTACTTAAAATTTTATACAAAGAAAATGAATGTTCTTAGAGTTTCTAAAATTTTCATATATTAAAACCTTTTAAATAATTAAACCCTAAGCTTAATAAATTAAAATTAAATTTTACAATAATGAATTTGACGAGAATTTTACAGAAATAAAGTGATACAGGCCGTAATCAAATCTAAAGCTCACATTGCATTTCCACGCTAGACCCAATCCGGAAAAACCCCTATCTCTGTAACTATAGCAACCGGATGCGTGCATTTACCAACCAAAACATATACAGACATTGCAAACTCTAAAATTTATTTTCAATCTCGCGTTTAAAATCGGTCGTCAGTCCAGAACTAATTGCATTGAAATATTTATTGGTGGACGATGCAGTATATCCACCAAACACCCCCCACTCCCACCCCACCCCTACAGCAGAATAGCGCGACTAGAGTGCAGCCGCATCGGTATCCTCTGCATAGTTGGCTTTGGTCGTCGCGCGTTATGAAGATTAATGCGTCGCGGGACAGACGCTACCCCAGGGTACCGTAACGGGACACAAACACACACACACACACCCGTACACAATGTCACATATTGCAATATTCATACCGCAGAGCACAACGGTGGCTGTGGAAAAAACAAGTGCGGATCGGCGGCGCTGGACACCTAGCCAGGTTAAGCTGTAGCTTGGTAACTATACTGGCGTAAACAACAAAACAGCATATATATGTATATATATATATATATATATATATATATATATAAAGTTGGATATGTAATACCAGCACGGTAGTATTGTTGGTAGCTGGGAATCTAGGGCATTGCAATTTTGCTAAAGTTGGCATCACTGATCATATTTTATATTTAGATATAATATTTTTATGGAAGATGAAAAGCTAACATAGTTTTATTTGTGAAAATTTTATTTGTGAAAATTATAGAAAATATTAACGATTTCATTTTTATTTAAATAGTGAACTTAGTTTAGTTACAAAATATTTAGCCAAAAATGAATTAAAATATATTAAAATAAAAAAGCTTTAGGTTTTTAGTTCTATATAATATACTGAATATACCTAATATACTGAAAGTATATAATCATCAGGAAAAAATATACAAATGATATAAATAATAAATAAATAAAACATATAAATAAGTTATTAGGTAACAAAATACAAGTAATTAAATTACAAAATTTTATAGTTTATTAATTAAAGGAAACCAAATTTTATTTAAATCAGTGCCTTTTTCTACATAAATTTCTGTTGCTTGTCTTATCAATTTACTAATAATATTGTTGGGTTTTTGTTAAATTAGAATATATTAAAATATAATGGCCGGCCGACATAGCCGAGCGGTTTAGGACGTGTTTCTCATTGTGTCTGAAACTGCTCGTACCTGTGCGGGCCCGGGTTCGAATCCAGCTTGGGGCATGGATGTTTGTGTTGTCCTTGTTTCGTCTAAATACACTTTGAAAAGTGATATATATCTAGCATCTACTGGATTGATGGTCTTCGCTACCGAATCCATTTGTGTAAAAAAAAAAAAATATATAATGCTATTCATAACTTTAATATGCAAACATAACAACTATGATTTAACTTATTTAATGTAGATTGATTTATTAATTAATTTTATTTTGTTCGTAGTAGTATTACTAACGGTTTTATATTAATATTTTTTACTACATAATGATTATTCTACAGATCACATATGTAATTTTTAGTAAATACTATTTAATTTTATAAGAAAATAATATAATCACATTATCTATTATTACGCAAAATATTTTTATCATAAGAATCATAATAAATCTTCTTTCATTCGGCCATTTAAAATCATTGCTTAACTTAACCTCAAAAAAAAATCACATAGCAGATGTTTGCTAAATGTTTCTTCTAAACGGACGATAAACGATAATATAGATAAAAAACGACATCGTTAACTTATAACACAAAAATACATTTCCAACTACCAAGAATATAAGATTACGATCATAATTTGCAAATGTTTCCATAGGATTAACCGCAGTGGGCGTAATTTTTTTCGGTCGAAATGCTTTCTTTTGCAAAACGTGCACTGACATCGTGGCCGTGGTTTAACGTTAAATCACAGTATCAGCTATTATTTTTGTCAGTTTTGCGGACTATAAATTATATTCGTTTTAACGCTTACTAAGTACCCAAGTCACGAAGTATGCCAATTTAAAAATACGAAAAAAATTACAATAAAAACTAACCACAGAGGGTGGTTATCGTTATTAGAAATACAAACTTAACGGATAAGGCAAGAATAATATTTGAATACGAGAAATATTCTTTGCTGATAAAATATTCATGGATTGTATACTTTGGTAACTAGATTGTAATGATTGTATTAAATTAAAGGAGATGAAACTAGAAATAGTTTGTTTTTTAAAATTTATGTGGCTAAGGTATTAATAAATAATTTAAAAAATTATTATTAATAACTAAGGGTATATGTAGAGGTATTTACAGAAAAAAATTAATAGTTTTGAGTATTTCAGAACAGTGATTTGATAACTGAATGAAAAATATTGTAAAATAGTTTTTCAATTAAGTTACGGTCATAAATTCCTGATTCAATTCTTTTTATTATACAATAGCTGGACTGTGAACACATTTTTTGTATAACTTAATTTCATTGAATGACTATTTTTACAATTGTCTAAGAATGGCCATTTTGACCATGAGATTAAAAGGAGAGTAGATGCTGATTGCAAGGTTTTGAGTGCTTTGGGTACTTTTGCTAGAAACATAAATATATCTCGTTTGAGTGTATAGAATGTTGTTTTAATGTCTACATTGATGTATGGTAGTGAGTGTTGCGTTTGGCTGCAGAATAATAAAAGAAAAATGACTGCTGTGGAAATAATAATTTGCATGGAATACATGATATAACTAGAAGTTATTGGGTGCGAATTAGATTAGTGTAGAAAGAGTGTAAAATTGGGAAAACATATTAGTTAGTTAGAAATTTGGTCATCTAATAAATAAACGATATAGAAGGTATATGTCTGCGTGGACGTGCAATGAGTATAGGGAAGTATGATTAAAAGTGTTTTGCGTTAGCAAACATAAGAATAAAAAACATGAATGTTGATGAAGCAAAAATTACTTCTCTGGATAGAAATATTTAGCGAAAACTAATTTCTGCATAATGGAAAGAGTTTGTGCCACACCTATATGGATATATGGCATGATTGTGTATATATGTATGTAATTTTAAATGATTTGTCTTTTGAAAACAAACTTTCTTTCTATCCTAGCATATTTTGCATTACAAATAGCTCCTGCCGATTATAACTCCATATTTATAACAAAATTCAACTCAAATTCTATTATACTACTAAACAGTTGAACGCTTGTGAAATCCATTTTACAGAAAACAACAACATTAATTCGCATAGTAGGCGTTTGTAGCCGGGATAGCTTGGCTTGTTACCACATATTGTGTGACAATGATTTTACAAAGCGTCAATGTGTATAGTGACACCGAGAGAACCAACTCGTCCTAACGCGGTAACTGTACGCGGATCGAAAACAAATCAATTCGTTTTTGATGTGTGACGAAAATTTATACAGGGTATTTTACTTAAAATTCCCACCGTCAATAATACAAAATCTGAACCAGGCTGAAAAAATTTTTTACTTTAAAACCAATATTTTTACCATTAATTCAAAAGTATAAATACTATTTTATTTATAAATTTTTAAAGACACAAACTAATTTTTCTGTATGTTTTACTTGAAATTTTCAGTTAAAATGTTAAATACAGTCGATTCCGCTTAATTGGGACACCGCTTAATTGGGACAGCCGCTTATTTGGGCCAAATCTCAAAGAACAGAAACCAAACCAAGGAACCAACAGTAAATTTACATGTTTAATTGGGACAACATTCCGCTTAATTGGGACAGTAAATTTAAGATCACAGTATATATTATGTTACAAATATTCACAAGAAAAAATATTTACAAAAAATTTAATATGATACGCTTCATATCTTTTTGATTCACAACATGGAAAATTATATTTAAAAAACTAGCAAATATGTATCAATTAATTACATTAGTATCGCGCGCTGTGAACTTTTTTCCCAACACATTCATTCACGTATGAAGTACGGACCCACGCGCGCTCAAAGGTTAATGTTTACCCTCGCGTCGGCGTGGCGCGGCACCGGTCATTAAAGCTGTGAGAGTCTACCCTGCTGTCTCAATCGTTACGTATTCAGTTATGATTCAGTTACCACTACACCTCGCGCGTGGAAGGTTCGTTAAACTTACATTTTGTCGATTTTATTTAAAAAAAATTGACTCTTGCCAAGATGCCAAGAAGTGATATGACAGTTTCTAGTAAAATTGCTTTGCTGGATAAGTGTAGAAGTGAAATGTTTCAAAAACAAAAGACAGACTACACTTGACACATTTTTGAATTGAATTAAAAATGTATGTATTTATTTATTATTTTATTTTGGAATTTATTATTATTTTTTCCTAAAAGTTTATATTTTTTTGGTTATATGTAGTTTATAGTTTTTTCCAAGAATTTATAAAATAAAATTATTGAAAGAAAATAATGGATTGCTTAATTTTATGTAAAATTCGGTTAATTGGGACAGCCGCTTAATTGGGACAAAATGCCCTAGTCCCGATGTGTCCCAATTAAGCGGAATCGACTGTATTTCAAAAACTAACAAATTCAATTATTTTTAGATAAGTAACAACAAAATTATTATTGACATAAATACTTTTTATTGTTCTATCGAAAAAAAAAATTAGAGCGTCACTACTAGTACTAACCAATTCATTCTTGCCTTTTACAAAAGTTAAATATCTCTTTCGAGGTTTTAGCGTTGGTAGTTTATTTTGAAACATTCAATATATATGTGAAGTGAATTTGCGCATATTAATAGCTTATTGATTCTCGCTTTTTTTTATCGTGAAAACAAAGAGATAAGCTCACAAACATGAGCACTGACCTTTCTAGTGATGGATCTACAATCGTGCTTATACACAGGTATTTATTTGTCGGTTTTCGTATTATTTGGTTTTACACTTTTATACGATTTTGTTTTTGGATGTATTGTGTTGTGCCCGGTTCAATGCGATGTGATGTTCAACTTTCAACTTTTGTTTGTTTAAGTGGGCTTTGATTCGGAAACAAACAAACTAGTCGAGAGCATTCACAATGAAATTTCGTTCGTAATTTATCAATTATTATGTACCTCTATTGTTTGAAGTTGTTAATTATAGTACACATTGTTAAACATATATTAATTACTGCATTATTTATTTTAACAAACTACACAGCAAGAAAACACAAGAAATAGTGTGGACTTAACGGAGTACTAGCTAGTGTTAATCTAGTGTTATTTTTTTTTCAAATTAACACTAGATAACAGTAGCTAATTAACAGTTTTTTTCCTCGTGTTACTTTTTTTGTTGTGTAGTAAAAATGGAGTATTATAACTAGTGGAATAAATTTTTTTATAATCTTATAAGAAGTAGGTATATATATATTTTTCTACTCCGATTGAGAACTTTATTATATGATTTGCTTATTCAATAAAAATATATTATTAAATCAGATCAACCATAATATAAATGGAGAATACAATATTTTGTTATATTAATAGGAAAGAGAACTTTTATTCTCTGTGTTACCTGGCGATTTTATTTTAGACATATAGAGATGTCAGGTTACAAAATGTAAACAAACACTATAATTTAAGATACAAATGCATAAAGTAGATTTTTTTACTAGTTTGGAAATTTTGTTTGCAAAAAAAGACGCTGAATCAATTTCATACAATATTTTTTCTGTAACTGTTTACAATTAGACTTAATTTATACAAACATAAAAACATAAATTTGAAATTTGACGTTTCTAATGACAAGATTGCAAATTAATTAAATTTTTTTTAATAAACTCTTTTAGTGTATGTAACTGCATAATCCCAGCGTGAAATAATGACACATTGCGGCACATTTTCGAGCGCTTTAACTATTTCTCTGTTACTATAAACAGATATTTTATGTACAAACAATAGTTAAATAAAATACAGTTTTTTTAAAAATCTTGCAAAACAAAATCAAGTAGATTATTAAGATACAATTATTGATCGAAAATCAATTTTTTGAATCAAAATAGTTTGCAAATATTTAATTGAATAACTTATCAGTAAGTAATTCAAACATAAATATTCAATACTTTTGTTAAACAAATATACCGCATCGCCTATTTTATTTGACGTATATTTACGAAAATTAAGCTTATAATTATTCCAGAATTTTAACCGAAATACCACGCGTCTATTAAATGTACGTAACCGTATAAAAGTGTATTAAAACTGACCGAAAATACTTCACACAATGCGCCACTCGACACAAAATAAACCACCACCCAAGCACAACATCTCTCTCTCAACGTAATAAAATATCTCGACAAAAAAATTACCATAAAACCATAAATGCGTTACCGAAATTTATCTCGACAATAAAACACGGGTGGACAGAAGCGGAAAACCCGTTGGGGGGTGGGGGGACTGTATGTGGTTGCGTCCCAACGGGGTCCCAACTTGACTCCTGTCTCCGGTTTGGGAACGGAGCGAGCGCCCTCGTTCAACGTGCGGGATTTTCCAATTAAATGTAAATTAAATACAAATCACTGACTTTTAATCAAAATCACACGACCGCAATTTTTAATCTTGGCGCCCGAGAACTATATCAATTGTACCGGGGAATGGAAAAAAACTGAATAACGGAATTTTATTAGATATTTCAGCAATGAGATGAATACAGGGTGGAATATATCTATATTTTTTTAAAATTTGGTCTTACAATTTAATATGCTTTAAATACTTGGAATGATTTTACATTATTAAATTTATGTTTCCCGTATTTTGAAATTTATTCTTGGTTATTTTTTTTCGTTTCATTTATTATTGAGAAGTATCACATTAATTTGAAATAGTACTATCATTTTTGGTTTGTAAAATATTTTAAAGATTTTTTTGATTTTTTGTTGTTAGTATATTTAGTTATTTACGTATACTTGTTTATTAAAAAAAATATGTTATTATGAGGTTATGTGTGTAGAAACACTTAATCCGGTATGCGTTAAAAATAACGGTTCTTAAAATGAAAATTCGTGTATTGCAACGAAATTTCTTACTACATCCAAGAATTTTCATTTATACGAACCGTTATTTTTAACGAAAATGTTTATGCATATGGGCATTAGTTTTTGCAAATAACAATAATATATAAATGTTTAATGAAGATAAGATAATAAATATAACATTTTATGTTTGAGGAATACAGATTTTTAATACAGAAACACATATTTGATATTTAAATATATACTTAATGTTATTATTTTAATACTTTGAATATGTGAAATTTTTGTTATTAATGTTTTGAAAATTATGTATTCAAATTTCATTTCTAAAGTATTTTTTGTCTTGTCCATTTATGTAAACTTTTATATATTTCTATATTCATAATTATCATCGATTTATAATAATTACTATATTAAATTGTAATTTTATATTTATTTGATTTAGATATATTTTTTATTAAAACTATGGTTTTTATTTACGTACTTACACTTAACAGAGTTTTAAACTTGTTTTATTAATTATTTTGATACTTGTACAACAAGTGTTAATTTAAATAGTTCATTTTTTTCACCACTAGATGTCGTATCAGTTTGTGTCAGTTCTCAATAGAAACCGCAAAATTTTATTATGCAAAATATGAAAATTACAGTTTGCTTTAGTTCCTCTAGAACTAATCAAAACATTAATATATTCTAGAAAATATATTTTCTTCATAATTTCATGTACATGTGTTTATCTTTACTAAAGTCAAACTTTCAATATTGTTTCAAACATTTTGTATATATTATAGCTTTATTTATTATTTGATAACAAACTAAAATAAATAAGAAACTATACAGACGTTGTTTATCTAAAACTTTTTAGCATATATAAGTTTGAAAGTTTATTTATATTTTAAATTTAAATTGCCAAAAGCTGAAAATAACAGACGTCTCAAATATCATATGCAATGGCCGTTTGAAATTATAATAAATGTTTCCTCTGAATCAGAACTAGAAGATGATTCCGAATTCATAATTCACGAATAACCAAACAGTATGTATCGAAAGTTATACTTATTTTACAATTTTTAAGTGAGCTTAAAGTGATCAAAACAGTCACATTTAAAGTGTTGTTATGAAAATGGATATATACTTTAAGTTAATTTAAAGTTTGTTATGAAAACGGCCTTTAGTATTGTTCTTTTTTTTAAGTTTAACTATTGAAGAAAACCATTCACGTAAAAGCAAAACATTTAAAGGCGATTTCCATCCGTAGGTTGTATGGGAAAAAGTCAATTCAAGCTCGTTTTACTTCCTTTTTTATTTCCAATCCTTTATTCTTTAGCTTGCACGCGGCCGGCGTGTCAACTTTTGTCGCCTTGTCACCAAACCCCCCCGGCTCCTGCCTCATACTCTGGGTACTGCTCCGTCGATTTTTATCTATTTTCTAGGAATATTTCGTTGGGAAAAGGCAAGTTTTCCAGCGATTTCCTTCCTCGTGTGCTGGAAGCCCGATACGTATCATACCCCGGTGCTTTTCAACCATTTTCTCAGCGCAGCAACGAGGTTTTTTTTTATCGCCGCGAATCAGTTATCGATTCCGCTCCCGATGAAAGGCGAGACGGTGTGATAATGGTTTTCCTTAAACCGTTGTTGGAGCAACTTCAAAAACGCGTTCTGAAAACCAAATTTCCCTTTTAATATTTATATACGGTGTGCGAATCGCACACTGAATTTCATTGCATTTCAATAGGTGCTCCAAAACATGAACTCAATCTAATGCACTCGAGGCCCGAGATGTGGGTGGAGATGTAGAATGTACCTTTCCTCCTTCCTCATAATACTAGAGTACCATTGGTTTTCAGCATAACGGACGTTAACACTTCACTCAGGTGGAAAACTGGCCTGATCGTACCAATATTCGATATCCGTTACCATATTTAACTTACATTTTTTTACATAATTTATTTTTTCGTTCAAGTTTTAAATGAATTTTAAATTAAGTTATTTATATGTTGATATTTTTATATTTTTTATTTATTTTTTTTTATTATTTATTGTTTTATCAAAATACTAAACAAAATGCTGGAAACATCCAACATACAAAAACTGAGCTTATAATATCAACCAAAGTGTCTGTTGTTTAAATTTTTATATTATTAAATTTTATTTACAATAAATATTGGTTCATTGAAAACTAAAAATTTGGTCTTTCAATTTTAAAAACTACAAATTTTTTTTTGTAAAATTAAAAAAGTGTTTCTAAAATATTTTTTTTTTAATAAAAAAATTATTCACATAGAGTTAGTTATTCAGTAAATTTGTGTTCACTAATTTAACATTATATATATATAAACATTTTATATATTATTTATTATTATATTAAACATTCGATTTACATACACTCTTACAGATTTATTTAAATTCTCTGTTTACCAGAAAAAAAAATTATTTTATTTTTTCATTATTTTAAATCCTATAGCTCGTCATACAACTTCGGTTTTATTAATATAACACAAATGAACTAAAACACTCAAAAATCGAATTTTTAATACTAGATGTTTTAAATTCCGTATTTTTTCAAAAACGAAAACAGAATATTCAAACGTACAAAACATAAATTAAAAATATAAATAACAAATTATATAATTATGAATGACTCTTAAGATACATTATAATAAAAAATTATGTCTTACCTAACAATTATCAAACAAAAAATATCAACTCACCTTTTCTTCTACTTCTCTTAAAACACAAAAACAACACGAACAAAAGTGCAAACGTTTGTCATTGTATCCTCTCAAATAATTGCTAAAATAAATGTTTATCTTGTAAGTTCCAACGATCGTAACTTCCAAAATAATATTATTTTTGGATTTGGGGCCTGGTCTGTGAGCTCTGACCCGCTTGTAGCTAGCTCCTAGCAAAGACCAACCACACTCGCTCACCCCTTACAGACGTGGTGAATGCAAGAATGTGCTTAGATTGGCACGGATAGCACGGGCACACAGTTTGACGTGCCCGGAATAGTCAATTGGCATTCGATGAAAACGGGTGCTATAGTGTGCTTTAAAAAGTATGCGACGGTTCAAGAGCATTTTGCTACATCCCGGAGAAATCAATAATGTTGGATAGCACATGTGAAAATAGGTAAAGTAGATGGCTAAAGCCATATTGATTCAGTTGGTTTTAATGGATGTAATTGGATTTTATTTGTAGTTTGATGGGCTATGCTAATTTGATGCTGAAAAAAAAATGTTTTGACAGCATACTGTAGAAGTATAAAGCTTTTTTATTTTTGGACCACGGAACACTTTTAGGTACATATTTTTAGTATCTTTTATTTTTAATAAGAACAAATAAACAAGTAAATAAAAATATAATTATTTATTAATTTATGCTATAAATAAAATTAATTTTATGTTGTAACTAACAGTTTCCAATTTGCTGCTTACAAAAATTATAAGTATAAAATTGTACATGAAATAAATTGGGGCAAAGTCGTAAAAATTTTTAAAAATTCCACAAGATCAGGCATTAATTAAACAGAATTGGACACTGTAATTTGATTAACTGTTTGTCTTAAAAACATCAGTAGTTTAGATTACTGCTTGGAACTCGTTGTTACTCTACGCGAACGCACGATTTGCAGTTTCGCAAAAGTATCTAAATGAAATATCACGAAACGAGTATTTCGCTACTTAGGGCTTAGGGCTGTCGTACCAGTAATGATGATGATAATAATAATTAATTTATAAAGACATGTTTTACAAAATCTAGCTAAAAATATACGTCACAAAACTTTCATGAAAAATATATTACAAACACTAATCAATTTTTTAAATTTCACATTTCAATCATTAAACATTAATGCAAAAAGAATAAAAAGAAAACTGTCACATCACAATGTCAACACCTTAATAACTCGCTAAAAAAGTAAAATTTCTTTCTCTTATTATCAGGTAAGTGAAAAAAATAACCGGGGCCCATTACTTGATTGGCTCCCTATTACTCGTAACTTAATAAAACATCATTGCTCGTTGAAAAGGCATTTAACTTTTGCGCCGCCCCTGGTATGGTTCGGTTGCTATTAACTTTTTTCCAGTTTGCTTTCGGTAAATATCTCCGCACACGACGAACACCAGTCCCCCTGGTCCGTACGATCCCCACGGGGGAGTAGAAGAAAGAAGAAAAAAAAACCGAGTTTAATTTACGAAAGTTTGAAGATGAGAACGGGTCCCTGTCAAATATAAGTGACAACTTTAAATTGGCTGCGGAAATATCGCTTTGAACAATCTTGATAACAACTAGCCCTCGCGTAAAGAATTGCGCCGCGAAAATATATTGTTCTCGAGAACGGAATGTTGCCAGAATGGTGTTGGAGAAATTTAATCAGTGCGTATTATCTAATATAGGAATTTGCTTATTGGTGTTTATAAAATTGAGAAAATTTTATTTACATTTACATCTTTTGGCTTATACCACAAGCTCAGTTTTTGAGTATTTTAGTTTATTTGTTTAGTTTTGCTTTTATGACTGTTACGTTGTTTTAAAACTAGTATTAGTTTAAACCAATTTAAAAACTGAGTTTGTGGTACCCATTATTGTATCTAAAACAATTAGGGAAAAAAGAACAATATTAATATAGACAGAGATAGATGTATTAACTTAAACTATCCATCACAAGATGGTAAGATGATTTAACAATTTACTCGCAAAAATACCAAACCACAGTTAACTACACATAACAACAAAATATAAACTTTTAATTCTCAATGCATAAACGTCACTATTTCAAAGGGGAGAAAAACACCAAACGTGCAAATATAAGAGAAACATTGAAACTTTTAATTGGTCATGAATTTTGTTAAATGAACAGTGAATTATGCTGCCCAATGCTGTCATTTTCTATCTTTTTTCAAGCTATTGCGTCGTATAGAGAGTGGACGTTTCGTCCTGGTTTCCGCAAAATAGTCTAGCAGAACAAACTTACCACTTTTCGAAACATTTATTCGACTGACCCTCCACGAATCTCCGGGGGATAGCCACGATACACCCGGACGCACCTGCAATCCGACGACTGCTATCTATATATTGGGAAATACTTTTAATGGAAACGTTACCTTTTTTTTTGTTATTAAAGTTTGGAAATTGAGACACAAGATGTTTATGTTGTAGCTCTTTTTAGTATTCTTATTTTGGATGTCATATTGGTACTACAAAATATTGTTAAAAATATTTTTATTTAAATTTTAATATTACGTATTTGTTTCTTGTTATACAGCAAAAAAAAAAACAACTAACACAAAAAAAGCATAGACGAACACCAGTTATTGTTAATCTAGTGTATTTTTTTTAAATTAACATTAATAATATTACACTTTCTCTACGACTATACAATAGAAAATATCATTTTAAAATTCTGAAAATTATTTTAAAAATAATAAATATTGAAAAACTACTATCATATACGAGTAGTTCAATTATCATGGAAACATTGCTAAACTTATTATCATGACAATATCAAAAAACTTTTAGATAAGTTATAAAGTTATAAGTAAATTTAATAAACAAGTAAATTTACTCCTTTGTTTCACAAAGAAACAATTAAAGTAAATAACAATTGGCAGACTTCTCGACTGAAATTCAGACATTTATCAAAATAACTTTTAATATATTTAATAACATTTCTCAATTGTTAAAAAGCACCTGAAATTAGTCAAATCGTGACAGAGACAAAAACTACATAAGATCTAATAAAGATAATTTATTAGAAATAGATGATAATGCTGGATATAATACTAAATTAAATTATTAGGATATGAACTTATTTACTACTACTATAATTTTTGATCAAGTAATTTACTCGGTTAATTTGTTCATCTAGTAAATTTAATAATCGTTTATAGTACAATTATTACAGGAATAAACATATTTACTTTTCTGCTAAATTTACTCTGTAGTTTATGAAACCAGGGTTAAGAAATATAAAATATATTTTTATGTAATCTTCTAGTGTTGAACAATTCTTATACTTTATTTTATTTTCACCTACTAGTTCTCTCCTAGAAATGCACATAGCACTGTTTCTAAAACAATCACGTTTTAGAAGGATAGGAAAAATTCCTGCGAAAACAATTGCCTTTTGCGCGCAGACAGTTGAACCGTTCGAAGTGTTAGTTCCTGCGCGTGTGATACGCAGCGTGTAGCTCCAGGTATCCCCTGCACAAACCGTACGAGCACCGTATATTCATCGCGCCCTACGAAGACAAAACTTGAATACAAAACGGCGCGTTTACTTTCGACACGCTGTAAGAAATAAGGTTTTTATAGTCGCAGTCACTTAACCTACTGCATTATGTAGGATTTCTTTTCCTCCGAAAAACTTTTCCACTATTGACGCGAAACAGTAAAAGCCATGAATAGGTGTCTACAGTTTAAAATGTGTTAAATGTTTTGGGATCTTTTCAACGACAAATTTTAGAAATTTTGTATATAATTATAGAAATATGTGGGTCGCTATTTTTGAAAATAATACAAGTCAGTGTTTTCTTGTTTCGATTTATAAAAAATTTTCAATCCAGTACACTTTATACTAAATACGTTAAAGCATATTTTTTTCAGTTGAAGCACAAATAATTTTCCTTAATCATTTGTAAACGAAAGATAATTTTTATTTTTAATCATAGCAACAATGTTACTATTTTTTTTTTTCAAAATTAGATCTTGAAAAAAACCGCTAATATTTTGAAACTGCAAATATTTCAATACCGATCTATAATCACAAAGTTTAAACTAAAAAGTGTTAATTTTTTTTTTGTTTATATATTTTTTTAGTATTTAATTAATTGACATTTTTTAAACAGCAGACAAAATATATTTAGTTACTTTATTATACTTTACTTTGGTATTTACGAAACCGAGCCTTAATGTTGTAATTTTTATTATTTTAATTATTTTTTTAAGATTTTTTAAAAATTTTTTATTTAAAGGCCACGCAAACAATATATTATTGTTGACATCTATTTAAAAGTTAATATTAATACAATAAATAGTTTTAGAGATATTTCACACGTTCAGAATTTTAGCTCGTCCTTGTATATTATGAAAATATACAATTTTATTCTATAATATTCCCTTTTTACATTCAAAATAAACAGCAAAAGAAAACGAGAATATCACGTTGTACATCTACAAAAATGACATCTAACTTTGAGCAAAGTGTAAATTGTTATCACTTTTGAAGTAAATACATTCGAAGTCATTCTCAGTAGCAATCAAGCGGGCTGGGAAACTTCTTTTTTTTTCCTTTCAGAAAAAAAAGTTCTCCACGCTTGAATGAGGCGAAGCGTTTTGTAACCGAACCAATCAGGGGGTTATGTGTCTGTAAAAAGGAAAACTTCGTGCGGCATTGTTGTTGTCATGGGCTGCTGCAGTGTGGACGAGTGCTCTGGGGCGTAAAATTTTATTACTAATTTGCATGTGTTTGGTTAAAGTTTGCAGTTTTTCCGAGATAGTCAGCGCTCAGCACCAGACCAAACCTAACCTAACCGAAACAATTTAGCGAAATGAAATAATTCGAAATGCGTTGCTCGGTGTTGTGCACTTATTCCCGCAAATTGCATTCACAAAATTGAAATCGGTACACGTTTATCGTTTAGCACTTATAACTGCTGTTATCGTAGAGAAAATGCGCTTATTATATGAGCGAATATTATGGGGCTTACTACATTTTTGAAAATAATATTGGTGTCCTATGAGACACAAGTATGGTTTCTTAGTGGAATTAAAATTTATATTTTCTTTTTCTGCAATGTTGTAATCTCTTGACTTTTTATATTCAAATGAGTTTTTTTTTTTTTTTTTTTAATTTCTACTATGTATTCGAAAAAGTGGCTTTGCGCAATATTAAGTGCACGTTTTTGTACGACACACATTATGTATTTATTTAACACTCAACTGACAAACTTATATACATAGGTATAATGTAAAGTATGCCTTAGCGTTATCCAGAATATATTTAATTTTTAAATTATCATTTTATAGTAAAATTATTTAAATATTATAGAAATTAGTTTATAAAAACATAAATATCATAGTAAATCATCTTTCAGAACTCATTATAATTAGAAAAATTAATGCAGAACTATATTCTAAAGCCGTTTTATATTTAAAATATCATGTGTATTATTTTTATTATATAAATTATTAAAACTACCTCGTTTATGTATTTTTATATAATGCATTTTATATAATTTTATGGTAGTTAAAATATGTAAAACAGTGTTGCAAGTTCTTTTTATAATAGGAGTTTTATAAAATTTATAATATTTTGTGTCTATAACTTTTTCAGTAATTTTATAATAATTTGTTATGAAAATTATAATATATATTTTTGCAGTGAATGTAGTTTAAAAATGTTGTAATTGGTTAGAAATCAGAGGTATTATAAGTTATAGATAGTTTAACTTATCAGAATCCACATATATTATAAACGTGTAACATGAGTTACACAATATTTTATTTGTAAAAAATTAGAGTTGACATTGTAATTATTCAATTATCCGTTGCCACTTTTTACATACTTAAAAAATATTTTTTCTTTTACTAATCGTTAACTAGTATATCAAACGTGTGAAAATTGTAAAAAATCTAAATAGATTTTCATCCAGTTATTAACCATCGAACAAAATAAAACAACGACGTCATATTAATTAAAACAAAACAGCATCGACAGACGGTTCGCTTTTTAGAATATCGGGGCGTTAAAAGCAACCGCCGTTCGTTTTTTTTTTCTCTTCTTTTTAGCGGTTCAAAAAGAGGAAAACAAAAAGTGCTTAAACTAACTCTCTTACCCTATAACAACGCGCAATAAAGTTAATCTGTATCGATTAACTTTTTACCGACTTTTATTTATAGGTTATAAGAATTTTTCGGAGTAAAGTTCACCGTTCATTAGTGTCGAATGGATCACGCCTTCTTCGACCTCACCGTGGCGAGGTGGTCGTTAGTTATATGGGATATATACAATCTGTTCTACATGTAAGAATCTTAAGAAATTATCTTAAGTTACATATAATTTTCAGTTTATTTTTAATAGCTGTAAAACGATATTAGATGCAATATTATATCTTGATGAACAAATATAGAATATTTTACGTACTTACCCAAATGTTTTAAACTGCAAATAAAACAGTAGTTTATATGACGGACGTCATGAATATTACCAAGGTAATTAATTGTGTTGCAGAAAATGAGCAACATTGGTAACTCTACTTAGAAATAGTCTTAAATATGTAATACTAAAAATAAAATAGCTTTATAATATTTAATTAAAATTCGACGTTTCGATATACTCCATGTATATTATCATCAAGAAATATATTAAATGTCCAATTTTAATTTACAGAACTTAATCCCAAAGCTTTTTTTATTTTAATACAATGAGTTCTGAAAGATTCTTTACTATTAAAATAAAAAAGCTTTAGGATTAAGTTCTGTATATTTTTTATTTAAAAATCGACGTTTCAATTTATTCTACGTATATCATTATTTTTTCCTAATGATGATATAGGTATATATATATATATATATATATATATATATATATATATATATATATATATATATATATTGTGCAGTAATACTGAATAATGATTTTTTTTGTCCTTACAAAAATACTATTTTTTTTTTTGAAGATTTCAGTTCAACTCAATATACAATAAATTAAATAAAAGAAAATTAGTTTGCAATTTATATGTTTACAGAAAAAAAGCTTTTAAAAACTAGTAATATTTCTGCGGCATCTTGTAAATTATTTTCTGCATTCTACTTACCAAGTTCACAAACATGTTTATGTATTAAATTTTGTTCTTCTAGTTTTTAACAGTAACATGCAACATATCAAACATTCTGTATAACCTTCTTCCCCTCCGATCTATCCTACATTTCCCTAAACTACCCCACCTCCATTCTTGCTATCGATTGTTTAAACCACACCAGGCACATCCTATAATTAGATGGAGGCTCCCACGATGAGAATTTCATTATAATACAATCATTTATCTCGTTAGCCATTAATAGGTTATAATGTTTAATCAACCAGCTCGCTCCCAACTTGGTCATACATTTGAAAAACAAACAAGAAATGGCAATTGTATTTTTTAACTAAATTTTGACAGTCAAAGGGTAGAAAGACAACATGAATAAGTGATAAAAAGCTATATACATTAACAGCTGTTTATTCTGACAATTGTTTTTATAATTAAATACCTAAATAAATAATAACCTATATTCAATTTGCATTAATTAATTATAATACCTGTTTCAGAAACATAGAATAATAAAATATAGATAAAAAATACAACATATGTGTCCACTCTGAAGTTTTTTGCATTCCGATAACCTAACTTTGTATTCAGTGCTTCTTTATATTCAGTACTTCGGCTGACAATGTGTTGCTTGCTGAGGTGACGTTATATAAAAGAAAAATGTCATGTTTATACGCCATTTCTGAGATGAAAATCGTATCCGTAGTATTTGTTGTTGACATATCAATAGCTCTTTGCATCAAGAAGCTGGATAGATGAATAGTTTTATTTTGATTTACCTATGAAGCTGATGCTTTGCGATGTAAGGTTTTACGTTTTAAAAACGTATAGTAAAATAGACTGCTTTTTTGGTTAATGTATTTTTTAAGAAATGTATTTATATTAATGGAATTTTAAGCAGTTTATGTAATTCTGCTAATCTTAAATTAAACTAAAACAAAACAAATAAATGTTAATCAACCATTCGGAAGTCATTTTATTAAACAAAACATTTAGAAAATGCTTTAAAGTTCTTTTTTATTTTAATTAAAATTTGATGTTTTGATTTATTGAAGATAAACATTTATTATGAAAATAAATACAAATAACAACTAAACAAACATATCTTAGAAATAAGTAATTTCGAAACAAACAAATTATTATAAATTATTAATCAATAGAAAAAAAATCTATCAGAGTGAAGTAACTGAATTAAAAAATCTGACTTATGAAGCCTAAAGCATTTTTATTTAATATAATGAGTTCTGAAAATTTTTTTTACTATTTTAAATATGATATTTTATAACAATCCATTCAGCCGAAGTTGCTCTGCATGTGTCCACAGACCGACAGACAAACAGACAGACAGACAGACTGAAAACTAAAAACAGTTGATTCATGTATTACCATAAGCCTAATTCGTGCTTATCTGTAAAAATCTCTATATGTCAAATCTGGTATGTTTACAATACCTCTCTTATCATATATAATATGCCGGTCGGTAAAAATTTATCTTTATTGTTAAGACAACGCTTTTAAAATGATATATATAATGAATTTATTATTTCATAGATAAAAAAAAAACTAATAACTGAATCATTTAATCTTTTCAAATTTTCTTAATCTTATAAAAAAAAAACAAGTATTACAAACACATTAAAATATTATACAGAATATTCTATACAAATTTTTAATAGCACCCCAATCTTATTAAAGAGCATCAACCCCCGTTTCTGAACGCCTTGTCAAACCGATTAAATCATCCAAGATTAATGCTGTTAACTGCTTTGGATTACAATATATGACAAGACTCTCCCCCTCTTTGTCTGTTCAGCAAAGAGATTTAAAACTCGCTTTTCTTTCCCCTGGCCCGAGGGGTCAACTATCTTCATAATGGCGTCGTCCTCCGATGACATCCGCAAAGAATTACAGTTGTATTGCGCGCGAATAGTAATTAAAATCACTCCGTGTGTTGCTGCGCTGTCATAAGGGTTAATCTCGGCACAGCCGGTACGTGCCAAGGGATTATTATTAATCCTTTCTGTTAAACTCGCTCGCATACAACACGATAAACTTCTGGAACTGATTCAACACTAGTGCAAAATGATATTAAAAAAAAAATGAGTAAATAAAACTGATACTATATTATTTTTTTGCTTACTGTACTTATAAATATAGAACCGAGAAACAAAATGTTTGTTAAAGTTAATGAACAAATTTATATAAATATTTATGAATTTTTGCTCTATACGGTTTGTTTGACTTTTAAAAAAAAATGTTGTGTGATATTATAAAAGTTTAATTTTAGATTTGGTATATTACATTTGTGAAATTTTTTAAATTTATTTTGTGGATAATTTTATTTATAGCTTTAATAAAGCATAGACATCTTCTAATTTATATTTTTGATTATAAAATCTATGATAACCTTTTCCATAAAATCGAAACAAATTACTGCTTTAGTGCACTTGTTGCATACATTATTCTTATTAACTAAAATTCCATTTCTTATATAAATATATCAAACGCTCTCACTACATTTCATTTAATTTAGTTTACATAATTACCTAGAGAATAAATAATATTTTTACACTGAATACATATGACCATAGAGCTGAGACTAATTTTTCCTTGTTACGGTCACCGCCACAGTTGCTATCTGAATCACTAGGGATTTTTTCCTACAAAGCTTTCTAATTTATAGTGCACGTTAGTTTCGGTGTGGCGTTGTGCGATGAATAGATAAATGAAAACCATCTGCTCGGGACTGGATTTCAAGTTTTCTTCGTTTACGACGATTAACTTGAAATTTTATCATGAAACATTAGACTTTTTCCCTGCGCAAATGAACGTTCTATGTCATTCGTAGAACTTTACTCAATTCTGCCAAGTTTTTTTTTTGTTATCTGCTTTTGAAACTACGAAATGTACCGGTGCTTGCTCCAGTTTCACATGAAAAATTTAAAAGCTTTCTATTTCAGATTAACTTTCAAAGTATTTTTATCTTACTACCTTTGTATTTACAACTGAATGGAGAAATGTTATCGATCTTCGCTATAATCTGCCTTCATATTATTATCATATAAAATATTTTTAAAAATATAACACTAATAACTTTAGAGTGTTATTCTGCATTTTTATTAACACGTATCTATTATTGTTAAAATGATCTAGTGATAGTTTTAAATTCTTGTCACAAGAATGAGAAAACTAAATAGTTTGTTTTTACCACTAAATTTAAAAACAACCTAAGATCTTGTTTTTACATGAATACACAATCACGCCAGGTATCCAGAAGGCTGTGGCACAAACTATTTTACTATTCCAAAATTAGTTTCCTCCAAATATTCTTATCCAAACAAGCAACTCTAGCTTTATTCACATTCGCGATATCTCTTATATATGCTTTTTTGCTCACTCAAAGCTCTCTCAGTCATACCAATCTATCTACTCAATTATTACTACTATTATCTACTACTATGGCTAATTATTACTAATTATTATTACTACTATATTATATACCGTATTTGCCCAAATATAGGGCGATATTTTTTAACTAATTTATTATTTCCCGTTAAAAAATTGACTTGCGCTAAATTCAAGGTCTAGGTAATGGAATGTAACAACTCTTGAATTTTATTTTCTTTGAATTCTTTTATGAAAAATGAAACTTCGCGTTAAATTCAAATTATTTTTTTTTTCTAAATATCTTTATGAAAAATTTCGGTGTTGCGTTAAATTTGGGGTCGCGCTATATTCGGACAAATACGTTAATTATTATCTACTATATTATTAATATAATGACAGTAAAATATTAAAAATAAATGTGCTAGTAGTGACAATAGAATACTACATACATCTTGATTGAAAAAACTCAACTATAAGAAATGTTTATTCAACTTTGATGTATAATTACTGTTACTTTATGGAATTCATTAGAAATAAAATAGAGTACACACAAATATCAGTATCACAATTTCAAACAGTATAATTTGTCAATTTTATTAGTATATGTAAAACAATTAATATTATCAAAAAAAAAATTATGAAATAATTTTTAATCACTGCATATGGTAGTAAAATTATCACATCATAAATACAGTGATAAACAAAACACTAAACCGAAATTTTTTTCCCTCGATTCAAATACGTAATCCGTAATATTTATTGACTGTATCCGAAGTATCAGTTAGTTATTGCGAACTAGATATCGAGGCTAGCCCTCAAAATCAAGCATGAACAGCTAGCTAATCTCGTACGATATGTCTGGGCAATATTAACATAGATTTCGTCGACAAAATATCTATACGATGGACTAAACCATCGCGCGTCGTCCTAAACTTTATACCACTTAATCCCCATAGTTTAGTTTCTGTATTAGACGTAATTATGTTAGCCAAAACCAGTGTGTTACCAAACATATATACATCGATGAAATCTGCATGCCGCAAATAATTATACTTGATTGAAATTGGTCCAGTGCATTCCGTCATAACTATATCGCTTTCGATGTTATGGAGAGCAAATTTATTAATTTAAAATGCGATTAGCAAACAGTTTGCGGTGTGTGGCTTATGCACTATGTTGAATGGGCACTTACGCCTGAGCTTTTAATATAATTATGCAATCTATGATTGACAGTTATTATTAAAATTACAATAGGAAGTACTTAGAACGGATTGCATTCGAATATCCGGTTAGTATGTGCATGGGGGGAAAGGCTTGCCAGGCATGCATTATAGATGTCGTTTGGGGAAATTAATTTGATTTAAGCCTAAACATAGAATTCCTAATTAGCATTACTCTAATTAGATAAAGATAAACAGAGAATCAAATTATCGGTTTTGTAATTATATGCAGTTTAAAATAATTTTTGATATTTTATGTTTTATTTTATCGTGAATGAGAATGAAGATAAAATTTCTTGCCTTTATAGAAATGGAAACTTATTTCTATTTTGATAAAAGTAGTTTGTGCCAACATTCTTGTGAGTACGTGATTGTATATATATATATATATATATATATATATATATATATATATATACATATATATTTGTATTTTTATTGTTTCTTGAAACAAAAGAATAACGCAGTTTTATTTAAAAAGACAAGAACTGCAATTAGTACTAATTTATACAAACATCTAAATACATAATAGTTCGTACCAGTCAGTATTACAAGATTTGTTTCAATTGTTTTAATGCACTCTTTTATTGCAGGTATTTATATAACGTCAGAGTGAAATAATTATATACATTTTATTTAATTTTTTCTCAATATTACTATAAACAGATATTTTATTTACAAAAATTGTGACATGACTACATATTTTTTCAGTTGCAGAAAAAAAATAATAAAAACATTAACATCAGTCAAAGCAAACAAAACAATTTACTTGAAACTTACTTTATGCATTAAAATTAACTGCATACTCCACATATTATTGAAACTTCCAAAATATAGATTTGCATCCAACCACTACATATTTATTCAGACTTTTCGCCTCGGATCATCTTTATTTTCAAACTGCATATAATTTCCGCAGGAAAATTCTACCAGACAGCATCGCACAAATATACAATTCCACTTGGGTTCGTCTGTATTGTGGCGTAAAGTAGTGGACTCGGGCGCCGCAACTTTACGATTCCGAAACTCGTTAACAAGTTGCTCCGAAGCGGAGCTGGCCTAGTGCCTGGGTATTAACGCTGCGACTACTTCGGGCCGCACCATAGACATTTTAAGCGAACGTAAACTGCACGGAACTGGACCGTCGGACTCGTGAGAGAGGTTCGTGGCCCAGCCACAATGCGAGGAGTCTAGTGTTAGGATGTGTAGTGTTTAAACGGTCGAACATGATTTTGGGTGAACTGATGGCGTGTTTTCATTTTGTAGGTTTGAGCAGAACGATACTGCGTTGATGGTAAATTTTTGAATTATTATTCAAAGGTTTCTTTATAAACAGTTTGTGACTAATCACAAAATTGCATTTGAAATATTTGACAAGTTGTTGTTATGATACAATATAATTGGGTCTCGACCCAGTGAGTCAAATATAGTAATCTTTACAATAATAGATAATAGATAATAGATTTATTAATGACAGAATTACGTAAATATTGATCGACAAATCGTGTAATTCAATTTTGACCAAATTCTATATATTTAATCGAATTGAAACTTTGCACACATGCATAATTTAGATGGCAATACAATGACAATGACAAAACTTGCAGGTGCTTTGATTAGCAACTATATTTTCCACACACACACACACATACAGTCTGTGTACACACGTTGAGTCCGGTATACGAAAACCATTGGCCTTGGTAGTGGTCGTAGAGACAACTTTTAATATATAATATATGATAACTGTTTTACAATGTTACAATATAATGAATTTAATGTTTCCATGGTGATTAGAGTTTTACAGTATTAATGTTAAAAATAAGTTTTTCTAAAAACTTTTAAATATTTTTTCAATCATTTAAACTTATCCAAATTTTAATTGAATTTTTTTTTTTCATAAAATTCAAAAATAAATATTAAAATTATATATATAATCGGATTTGCCGTGACTGGGTAACAAAAATTTAAGATACAAATTTTTCGAAACACTATCCAAGTTTTCGATATATATTATCATTCAATTTTTACTGTCTCTGCGAATTGTAAGTTAAACATGTGTTAAAAAGAATGTTATATTAATTACATGTATGCTATTATAGCTCCCTGATGATGATATAATATATAATTATATATCAAAAGCTCAGATAGTATTTCAATTAAGTTTTATTTATCAAAAGCCTTAACAGACTGCTTTTATCCACGAAATTTTTTTATCTTTATATGTGTATATACCTATAAAGAGTTTTTGCCACATTCTTTTCGGTATATGGTATATATATATATATATATATATATATATATATATATATATATACCATATACCGAAAAGAATGTGGCAAAAACTCTTTCCATTATGCCAAAATTATTTAATGAATGTAGTACTAGATCGAATGCCAAGTAGATAAAGTATATGCACAGTCCGGTAGTGAATTTGATGGCAGACTTTGTGTGAACCCTTCTATCTGCTATAAGACTGGAATTCTATTGGCCTTTGGGTAGTCTATTGTACGCTACCTGAAACATATTAATTAGAGTAGGCAGAAAATTAATTTTGATGTTTAGTTCCCGTCTATAGGCCTCTAAAACTTTCGCTTTTACTACACAATCTCCGGCTAGGATGTGGTTTACTCAAGCAAAGGATTAACCTATATTCGTTACATTACCTATTTTATTAATTACTTTTTACGTCCTGCCAGAAATTTATAATATTTAAATTATTTATACTTTAAAACTAGCTAATTAGAAAAAAACTAAATTAAATATAAGCTATAACTCTCGAGTTATTATAAATTTACAATTTTGAATATTAACACTAGAACTACCAACCGGTCAAATTGACCGGTTGCATCAGTTCATCACCACTTTTTGTTCATAATTACAAAAAATATTGTTTTTAGAATAGTTTGTATTTTTCTAAATTTATGAAATCTTTAATTTTACAAAATGTTAGATTCGTGCGATTTCATTTTACAGAGATAAATATGTGGTATACCTAAATATACCAACCGGTCATTCTGACCGTCATATAAAAACATTACCAGAGTTTAGGATTGCTTGTGCAAATGCAAAAAAATTAAAACACGCGTTAGCAACACACTCTGTCAACATTGTAGCATACACAAAACATATTTTTTTACTCTAAATACGGGGAGTCTCACGAATAAAAAGATTCTGTTCTGGTTCACATTTCTGCGGCTAAGTAGTTTCATTTTCTTGTTGGTGCTTCTGGTGCGAGGTGAAATAAATATAAAAAGTGAACAATATTTTGGCAAATATTTTACCATTGTTGCTAATATTGTAAAAGTAAGTTGGGAACAAATATTTTTATCATATACATAATATTTCATATATTTATTCAGTAATTACACATGCAACTACACATCAAACCGGTCATTTTGACCGGTTGGTAGAAATAGGTATAAAACAAATCCTGGTAGTTCTAGTGTTAATGTCTTACAAACAGTTATATTAAATTAAAATATGATCTTACTGTGGTGAAAAGTTAATGAAATAAAATAATTTCCCTTAAATCTTTAAGAAAAATTATTTTATTTTATTTGCAGAACTCATTATGTTAGAAATAAAACGGATTTAAGTTCTAGTTTTGTAATAATCATGATCTAGTTACTTATTTGTTACCTAGTAACTTGTTTCCATGTTCTGTTTATATACTATAAATGTCATTCCTATGTTTTTCTTGATGAAGACACATCTTTATTTTCGAAACGTTGATTTATTAATAATTTGGTAAGGCATTTTGCAAATTGGGGTAAAATTAAAGGTTATTTTCTTATTATTTAGAGAACAGTATTAACATATAAAGAATTTTGTTTTTAAAATTGTTAAAACAAGGTAAGAAATTAGTTTTAAAAAGATTAGGGCGTAACATTTACCAATAACAGTACAATATTTAAAAATCGATATTGATATAACATTACTGAAATACAAATTATACTCTTTAAGTAATTAGGTTCAATAAATATACTGTAATCTATGGATATATTTCATAATATCCATTAAATCATTCAACATTCAGCCTGTAAAAAGCACATTGAAAATTATCTTTAATCTTTCGATATGAAAACAGTATAGTATAATATTTATGTTTATTATGGGAATGCACTGAACTGACAATAACAATATATAACAAAACAAACCAAAAAAAAATCATTATCATTGATGCCACCCAATCAAAAGCAATAAATAACAAATGAAAATCCAATCAGTGTGTATATATATCGAATCGTGGAACGAACCGATTGTCAGTGACCAAATAAACGTTTGATTAATTACATTTTTGCAGGATCACTTAATCAATACGACGCGTTCGTTTTTGGAATACAAATACTTTAGGCCCCCCCGTTAAATTAATAGTGACTGGGCGAAACATTTTCACGGAAACGTCCAGAGAAATAAGACATGCCTTGAGCTAGAAATGGTGGGGTACGGGGGTAGCTCTGTTCCGTTCGAGGGAGTTAAAAAGAAGCAAAGACTTACAACTTTCAGACTCATGTTGTTTCTTTGTCGGATTCATTAATTCTAGTTCTTTGTAATGACGCGCTTAATTTCCGGTATAAATTCTAAACTTCAGGTCCGTAACGGAATTTAAATATTTAAACGTTTCTTAAAAGTTAATGTCTTTCCGTTTAATTTCGGAAATTAGAAAGGATATTGAATTGAAATGCATGACTCACAAAAATGGCTAGTAGAGACGACGAACTCAAATGTTTTGTGCATTACTTAGTTTGACAGTATTTCGCAAAAGTGGCGGCTATGGCGTAATCTGTCTTGGTATTAAGTTATCTGAAATGAAATAAAATCATTTTAATATGTTATATGTTTGATATTCTAATATTTTTTCACATTAAATATTAAAGTATTGATACGGATAAGTAACATTAAATATTCATTTTATAATTGATATTGAAAGTCTATTTATTTTAAAATTTAATCTGCTATACATATTCAATGTATTACATTTTTAATGTAATAAATTTTAATCGGATAAGTATGTAGTTATGTAAGATTTATTTTATTAAAATAACTCAAGTATATTATTCAAATAAAAATAAATTATGCAAGTAACTTTATGGAATTATTGATAAATATAAAATTTTATTATAATTTGCTAAATTATGCATTTCAAAACAATTTTTGTATTGATTTTCATGTTTAAATATTATTTTTTAATACTAATTTGTTTTCTTTTTATTGCAGTTCCTCCTCAAAAACCTACAATTCTTGATGAAAGTGGTAAAGAACTAACATTAGGCAGAGCTGGTCCATACATGGAAAATGGTGAATTAAAGCTTACCTGTTACGTCACTGGAGGTAAGCTATTGTTATTATTTTTTTCTTGCCGTAGATAAAAAATATTATAGACATTATGTATGTTGGTTCATTAAAATATTGCTGCATATTTGTTTAATTCTAATTGATTATTTTACTTGATAAAATATCAATATAATTTGAAATCAACTGACATGATTGTAAGTTAACAATTGTCAGTACCAATCAATTTATGTTACATATATTAATAATTTATTTAAAAGTGCATTAATATCAAATATTTGTTTACGAAATATAATCTAAAGCAATTATTGTTTATAAATCAGAATGCAAAATAAATACAACAAAATACATTTACAATTACATCTTTATATACCATAGTTATAATTTAATTAATGCATCTATTGTAATTACTTCGAATCACAATTTTACATATGAAAGTTTTACGAAGGGTGGCAAATTTATTATGGCTTACATTAGAAAATTATTCGTAGGAGTTTGTAACAGTAACACAACGTAATTACATGGTAAATTGAAATGTTATTGAAGCTAATATTTATCTTTTAGTAAATTTTCTTGTTTTATTAGTAAATATTTTCAACCGTGTTACACATTATGTTTGCCTTTCGGAATTAATAGCACTCGTATTATAATAGCGAATTTTAAAGTATTGTAGAAATAAATAAAATATGTAAATGTATTAATATTAAATCAAAAAAAAGTCACTAGGTAATAAATCAAACCATGAATCTTTATTTTTTCAAACTGTTATCATAATTCACTAGAACAAAATTTTTGCATAGTGGAAAGAGTTTGTGCCATACTTTTTTGGGTACATAGCGTGACTGTGTATGTTTGTATATATGTATGCATTTCAGGAAATAAAACTAACAAAACAATTTTTTTTAAGTTATTGTAAATATTAAAGTTCTCTATTCAATTACAATTCTGTTTTTCGGTATTTTAATTTCGACGTACTCCATATACGTACAGCATAATCAGAAATAATGGTACAAATAAACAATATATATATATATATATATATATATATATATATATATATATATATTGTGACATTTAGATGAAGAAAAATATTAGATGTTCAAAGTTAAATTTTATCAAAGTGTTCAAATTTTGAAATATTTTATTCATCTGATTTTTATCCTACCTGTCACCCATAATGGGCACGGCGTCAGTTGTTTGGAGGAGAGCGGGGTCGTAGGTGGGGTTGGTAGGAACTTTATTTTGTGATGTTGGTAAATTAGGTGGGCGCCAGTCAAAGCGGAATGTTGACGCAAAATTGAGAAGCTTTGACAAATCTCAAAAAGGAACTTAACGGGATAGGGATTTATTTCATTTTTCGAGAATTTGTTTCGGAAATGCGATAATATAATTAAATAAAAAGAGAACTTACATGCTTTTGAAAGATAACTCGTTATATTGCATGATATGCCAAATACAGAATAATGAACGTCCTTTGTTTGATGTCTGCTGGTTAGCGGGTGGTCTAGCTAAAGAAGATCTTCTTCTGCGTTTTCGTCAGCGCCGAGGAGATGCAGAATGTATAGCGCAACAAAGCGGCATGATCGTGGATGGAGACATCATGAGAATGATCGCCCTCGTAATCGGAATACGCCCCGCGGGCTTTAGTACGTCATAAACATCATCATCCAATCCATAATTACTGCTCGACTTATTGGATGGTCGAAATCTTTCATTGGCTGATCCAAACTCGGTTTCCACAATTTACTGGTGCCGCTATACATCTGAATCTCGCTCGGACACCGTTGAAAACGACAGCCTGTTCATCTAAACATGAGGGGGCACAGCAGATTTATCCAGAATACAAACATGATAAAATCAAACAAATCGAACTTGAAATAAAAGTCGATACAATCGAAATCACAAGATAGGCAATAGTTTCATACAATATCATCAATATAACAAATAAATGCAAAATCAAAATACTTTACAATTTACAATTTAAAGTACACAAATCATAAATCAGCTCAAGCAACGTTAATAATTTTAGCAATCAAAAGAAATATCATAGTACAAAATTTAAGCGATAATAACAAAATTCAATCAGCAACAAAATGGATAATAACAGCATAATCTCATAATACAAAATTTAAACGATATCTGCATAGTTCAAAATCATGCAAGTAAAATTAAAATATTTAACTAGAAACAAAAAATACATAACTCAAAGAAAATTCAACAATAATACGATAAAATGACTTAACGATATTTTCTAGCTAAATAAGTTAAAGTTACTTGCTCAAAAAATATCTTCAATATCAAAATAATACAATCAATCAAAATTTGCTACTTACAGTATACGACAAAATAAAATACGACACAAGAAAATGATTACGAATAATGATCGGAAAGAAGGAACAAGGAACAGGGAGCAAATTGGGGTCGCGTGCATGGGAGAGACAAAACACGAAAGTACTTTAGCCGATCTAGACAGAATGTCTTTCCCGTGATTTGTAAATCAGCAAGCAAATGAACGCATTTGATCTTATAGGAGTAGCCCACGAAAACATAGGGTATTTCACCGAGAATTACGACGTGGCCACCAAAAAATATACTACAAACAAAATATCATCACAGCCGATATAGCTTCTTCAGCCTAAAATTTAAGCGCTGTGATAATAGCAAAAATATACGATACGATAAACCAAAAAATCATCGCAACACGAACAATGGCACGTGGCCTCAAAATAACTCGTATTGCAATAATCACGAACTCTACAAAAGTTCAAACATTAAAACGCCGATCGTTTTAAACGCGAATAAAATTATCGAATCCGTGCTCGCAGCACGGCACAAAAAATCTGAAGATCATAACGCGCTCTAGCAAGGGCTCGAAATTTACAAATACAGACAATGATACGCACTAAAGACTTTCACAAACGGAAAACGGGAAGGAAATCTACTAGTATTTACAAAAGAAAGAAATGAGGATTGGAACGGGAATCTGTGCTGCTTCAAGGTTAATTTATCATCTCAAAATTACTAATCTTCAAATAAACTATAACGATACAAACTCTAATAAATTGGACTCTAGAAATTATCATTCAAAACAAAATAACTTACAAAATTATTCAAGAAAGAAATTGGCTTTACAAAAAATACAAAACGAAATCAAATGTAAGTTGACCATCATTGTATTCACGAGAGCGAAAATTTACGTTACTAAAATAATCCAAACATCAAAAAATCTCATGAATAACAATTCAAACATAATACAAAATAAATAAATTGTCAACTTACATCGTTTCAAATCCAAACGAAACAATCCCATCTTGAATACATTACTTTTCAATACCGCATGGTAATTAACCTTCAAACTCATCACAGATACAACGACGACATACAAGTAGATATTTGCTCAGAGCCGGACTGCTCATGGAAGAGAGAGCTGCTTGCTCGGACAGTGGCTCACGGGAGAGAGAGAGACTTTCACATGTCCAAGCGTATTTATGTGCCTGCTAATTTCACAATTTAAATCAATGTTGCCATTTTACTAAAAAATAAATACTCTATAAAAATATCATTTTTTATACAAAATTTGACTCGTGACAAAAAGTGTTTTTGTCACACAGCCCTTCCACCAAAAAAAAAAATTTTTTTCTCATTTACAAAAAAAAATTTTTAAACTTTCCAACAAAGAAATATTCGTAAATCAATAAAATACTCAAATCAAAGAAAAACTAATCAATCAAAAAACTGTGAAATCTATCTCTCTCAGTGCACTAAACAAAATATAAATCATTACTCAATCAGATACAAAATAATATAGCACAACATAATAAATCAAATGAGTAAGTAGCAAATATAACATAATACAAATCATAAATACTCATCATAACTAAACATGAAATGTAAGTAGCAATTACAAAAAATAATCAGAACTAAATAAATTTCCGAACTCAAATTCTCGGAAAAGTGAAAGGAAGGAATGGACTTATTCGAAGACAAAAAATTATGTGCAAAGCAAATCACAATATGAACAAAAGCCCCCCGCAAGGGTGCTAAAATTATGTGCGGATACAAATCAATCAAGGCCCCACACGTTGGAGCGCCAAAATTATGTGTGACATTTAGATGAAGAAAAATATTAGATGTTCAAAGTTAAATTTTATCAAAGTGTTCAAATTTTGAAATATTTTATTCATCTGATTTTTATCCTACCTGTCACCCATAATGGGCACGGCGTCAGTTGTTTGGAGGAGAGCGGGGTCGTAGGTGGGGTTGGTAGGAACTTTATTTTGTGATGTTGGTAAATTAGGTGGGCGCCAGTCAAAGCGGAATGTTGACGCAAAATTGAGAAGCTTTGACAAATCTCAAAAAGGAACTTAACGGGATAGGGATTTATTTCATTTTTCGAGAATTTGTTTCGGAAATGCGATAATATAATTAAATAAAAAGAGAACTTACATGCTTTTGAAAGATAACTCGTTATATTGCATGATATGCCAAATACAGAATAATGAACGTCCTTTGTTTGATGTCTGCTGGTTAGCGGGTGGTCTAGCTAAAGAAGATCTTCTTCTGCGTTTTCGTCAGCGCCGAGGAGATGCAGAATGTATAGCGCAACAAAGCGGCATGATCGTGGATGGAGACATCATGAGAATGATCGCCCTCGTAATCGGAATACGCCCCGCGGGCTTTAGTACGTCATAAACATCATCATCCAATCCATAATTACTGCTCGACTTATTGGATGGTCGAAATCTTTCATTGGCTGATCCAAACTCGGTTTCCACAATTTACTGGTGCCGCTATACATCTGAATCTCGCTCGGACACCGTTGAAAACGACAGCCTGTTCATCTAAACATGAGGGGGCACAGCAGATTTATCCAGAATACAAACATGATAAAATCAAACAAATCGAACTTGAAATAAAAGTCGATACAATCGAAATCACAAGATAGGCAATAGTTTCATACAATATCATCAATATAACAAATAAATGCAAAATCAAAATACTTTACAATTTACAATTTAAAGTACACAAATCATAAATCAGCTCAAGCAACGTTAATAATTTTAGCAATCAAAAGAAATATCATAGTACAAAATTTAAGCGATAATAACAAAATTCAATCAGCAACAAAATGGATAATAACAGCATAATCTCATAATACAAAATTTAAACGATATCTGCATAGTTCAAAATCATGCAAGTAAAATTAAAATATTTAACTAGAAACAAAAAATACATAACTCAAAGAAAATTCAACAATAATACGATAAAATGACTTAACGATATTTTCTAGCTAAATAAGTTAAAGTTACTTGCTCAAAAAATATCTTCAATATCAAAATAATACAATCAATCAAAATTTGCTACTTACAGTATACGACAAAATAAAATACGACACAAGAAAATGATTACGAATAATGATCGGAAAGAAGGAACAAGGAACAGGGAGCAAATTGGGGTCGCGTGCATGGGAGAGACAAAACACGAAAGTACTTTAGCCGATCTAGACAGAATGTCTTTCCCGTGATTTGTAAATCAGCAAGCAAATGAACGCATTTGATCTTATAGGAGTAGCCCACGAAAACATAGGGTATTTCACCGAGAATTACGACGTGGCCACCAAAAAATATACTACAAACAAAATATCATCACAGCCGATATAGCTTCTTCAGCCTAAAATTTAAGCGCTGTGATAATAGCAAAAATATACGATACGATAAACCAAAAAATCATCGCAACACGAACAATGGCACGTGGCCTCAAAATAACTCGTATTGCAATAATCACGAACTCTACAAAAGTTCAAACATTAAAACGCCGATCGTTTTAAACGCGAATAAAATTATCGAATCCGTGCTCGCAGCACGGCACAAAAAATCTGAAGATCATAACGCGCTCTAGCAAGGGCTCGAAATTTACAAATACAGACAATGATACGCACTAAAGACTTTCACAAACGGAAAACGGGAAGGAAATCTACTAGTATTTACAAAAGAAAGAAATGAGGATTGGAACGGGAATCTGTGCTGCTTCAAGGTTAATTTATCATCTCAAAATTACTAATCTTCAAATAAACTATAACGATACAAACTCTAATAAATTGGACTCTAGAAATTATCATTCAAAACAAAATAACTTACAAAATTATTCAAGAAAGAAATTGGCTTTACAAAAAATACAAAACGAAATCAAATGTAAGTTGACCATCATTGTATTCACGAGAGCGAAAATTTACGTTACTAAAATAATCCAAACATCAAAAAATCTCATGAATAACAATTCAAACATAATACAAAATAAATAAATTGTCAACTTACATCGTTTCAAATCCAAACGAAACAATCCCATCTTGAATACATTACTTTTCAATACCGCATGGTAATTAACCTTCAAACTCATCACAGATACAACGACGACATACAAGTAGATATTTGCTCAGAGCCGGACTGCTCATGGAAGAGAGAGCTGCTTGCTCGGACAGTGGCTCACGGGAGAGAGAGAGACTTTCACATGTCCAAGCGTATTTATGTGCCTGCTAATTTCACAATTTAAATCAATGTTGCCATTTTACTAAAAAATAAATACTCTATAAAAATATCATTTTTTATACAAAATTTGACTCGTGACAAAAAGTGTTTTTGTCACAATATATATACAGTAAATAGATAGAACATAGAAAAAAATTACTAAGTAACAAAATGAGTAACTAGATAAAAAAAATTATAAATTATTAATTAAAGGAAGCCAAACTTTATTTAAATACGTGCCTTCATACTGATTGATGTTATAATAATTGCAAGACTCATCAATATTAACAGTAGATTGATAAAAGAAGCAGTAGAAAATAGTTATTTTGTTAACTAGTAACTTGTTTCTATGTTTTGTTTATTTATTGAATTTGTCATTTATATCATTTTTCCTGATGTAGAGTACGTCAAAACGTCGATTTTTAATTAAAATTAATACAAAACTAAATCCTAAAGCTGTTCTATTTTATATTGTTATTATCAAACCACATCAAACAACAAAATGTTTCTATATGAAAACGACCGAATTACAGTTCAATAAACAATATGTAAATTTTATAATCGGGAGACCGTATATATTGCTTTTCAATATAAGCAAAAATTTGATCTCTTCTTCGTTATTACAAAAATACATTTTTCTTTCATCTGAAAAAGAAAAGGAATTCTTTCGCATATGTAATCTGGGCGCTTCCAAAAAAAAAAGAAAGGAAACACAATAAAATATTACATCGATGCGACAGGAATAGAGACGCACGACAAAGTATCCCGCAACATTTTTTTTTATTGTATCCTCAAATCCAACAAACTAGAGCAAGACAAACATACCAGCTTTACCATTCTCCCGAGTAGAAAGGAAAACACATCTACACAGCAACAAATTACAAATCTCGGATTTTCTCATATCTCTTTCGCCCAGTCCCGGTTGCCATGCTAAGTCTACAAGGTGGGTTAAAAAAGAAATAAGGCTGATTTTATTATCAAAAATGTACCATGCTGTAAAATATAATATATTACGATATAAGGTTGGTAAGAATCAAAGTCAAAACTGTTTTCGGATAAAATTCTGTTTAACTATTTTATAAAAACGACATTTTGACGAAACTGAACACTTATCTTCATCAGGTTAAAATTTACTAATGACATTAAAGTAAATAAAGTAAAAAAAAATGTACTGTTATTTACCTAATAGGGCTTTAAATAATCAGTCTTATTACTTTTTCAATCCCACCTCATCGAAACTCAAAATTGTAACCTTTCTATGCGATAGGCTAGATCTACCGCAAAGTGGCGGATGGCTGCTCCTTAAAGATGGAAGAGTTTCCTTCGACTTTTCCGAGCAAGGAAGTAAGGATCTCTCCGCCCCCTCCCCCTTCCTTTTCACCCAGGGTTAGACGAGAGAACGTGAACTAGAACACTGGTGGATGGTTTGTACGTTATATGAGTTTTGGGAGCGAACCACGTACTCGATGCAGAAGATTCTAGACGCCATGTGGTGTGTTCAAAGTTGCTGGACGCCCGGTACGTGACACTTAAAGCCACCACTTGGTGTCGAGATGGCGCGGTAATGAGCGCCGGGCTCTCACAATTCGCGGTTTTCGAGACGCGGCCAGCTTTTTGGTATATGGTTTTCCGTCTTCCGTTACCGGTGCAATGATACGTTTCTAGGGATGACCGCATCATGACGATATGCAAATTTGTAATTTCCGAATAATGAGCACGATGGAGCATCTGTTGCTCTCTCTCGTTTATAATTAATTCAATTTAACAAACTATTGTTACAGTTTACAGGTTTTAAAACATTTTCCCTCTCTGGCGATTTGTTAAATAACTTTATATTTATTGCATTCGGATAGTTTATTGAAATTCATTTTCTGTGTGTTACGTTATGTTTTTAATGTAACTAATATTTAGTTTGATTTAAAATTAATTATTTGCGCCGAACACGTGTAACTATTAGTATAAAAGTTAGTGTACTTTGTATTTATAATATATTCCGAAATAAAATTGTGATAACTTTTTTCAGCCCGGTAGCATTCCGGTACGTGATAATTGAAAATTTTGGATATTATCTAGCACCAAATCAACTAAGAAAATCTCTTTGATAAATTATGACATATAAGCGCGTATTTCAAATTTACAATACTTGTTATTACTGAGACATAAGTCAACTATCTTGTTTTCGTTCATGTTAATTATTATATTAACTCAGAAAAAATCGAAATACGTTAAATCGCTCACTATCAAACTTTATTCTAACCTTATGTCTGAGACATATGACAATATTTAATGATCATTAAGTTACATTTACATTGCGATTTTAGCTGTAGCAATATAGCTACTACTTCCACTTTACCGCTACTGCTGAAATCGCAGTAGTGAATGTAGCTTAATGATCATTAAATTTTTCCGTGTATTCTAGGAATTACACTATATACATTTTGATACTTTTAAGATCAAAGCATTCTTAAATCTACCTTAGTAAACTGATAAAACAAACTGATTTCTTTTTATTACAATTTGATTTCGCTATTATGTTTGCCAGTTTTAAATTTAATTCTGTAATTTTTATCAACGCGATATTAAATTTGAAATATTTTATATCCGACGAAATCATGAAATAATATTTTATACTAAATGAATATAACGAATGAGTTAAGTTTTTAGTGTAATTTTTTGCGACAACGCCAAATACATTTTCCAAAAATTTTAAACTAATTAAAAAATGACTTGAAAATTATCAATTATCAGCTTGTTTTGTCATCGAAACTACATTTGTAATTAATTACTTACTGGTTGATATGATATCGTATAACTTGTACATTGCACTACTAAAAATGTAAACATTTCTCTTTCTCAGAATTTCAACCCGAAAAAGTAAATCAATATTTCACTCCAATTTGATTTCAAAAATACCTTTCACAAGTTACAAAACGTAGTTATAAAAAGTTAAGGTTTTGCATCCGTACGTTCGCTGCTCTTCGTACATCCAATTCCCAGTGCGCATATTTCACCATCCATTCGTATAATCTCGTACGCGCTCGGTTAAACTCGACTCTTACTTCGTACACAATCGGTAAATCTCGGTTGAAATCGACTACAACTCGACCTGGTACTGAAACAGACGTGTTTCAGCATAAGAAAAGACATACGGTTTTGCGCGGAACACAAAAAGAATCAGAACATCAGCGCGCGCCCGTTTCGAATGAAGAATTGAATGTGTGTCTGCATGAAGAAAAGAATTTCAGCCGAGTTCAGCTGTATTTACCGCGAAAAGTTCGCTACATTTCCCCAGTGTCTACCACCGCGTGCGCGGTTCGTTTTGCATTCCAAAGCGTTCTTTGAATAATTCGTCTCTCTTGGTCGTCTCTCGTTTCGTATATCGTCTTGGTCTTTTATTTGGCTGCCTAACGTATTACGGACCGCTTTGCTTTGGAATGGCAGAACATGTGAAATCGGTTTTTTTCTTGCTTTTTTTCTGCGGCCAATGCATGTACGCGTGCTTAATACTACGCTATGAATACACCAAGCGAACACAACAATTATGAGGAAAATATATTTTGTAAATTCAAAATACATGTCATAAATTTTGCATTCTCTGTTGAAGACAAAAAAAAATTATTGTATAATATTGCTGCTAAGATAAATTATACTTTTCTTCAAGCTTATTACTATATTATTATTACGTTTCTATATTAACTAAATAGAAAGAAGTCATTATGATCTAGTAATATAATATAACATTATTATATTAGCAGTTAGTTACTATATATTATTATTGGTGGCAGCACCAAACATGGCTGACACAGGCCTTAGACAGCAACTACGTTAGCAGGACCGGCAGACATATTGAATTTTACATAAAAACCTGGAACAACTAATTCACACTAGTTTAATATATAAATTTACAGACATCAGGAAAATTTTTGCATTAAGTATATAAATATAAAATATGTATATTTTATGTAAGTAATTACTTACTTTTTCGGTAAAAAAAACATATATAATATGGTAAATTAATTATTTTACTTAAAATTACAAAATTATATTATTTTTACAGAAAATTTATGTACTGTTTTGCTGAAATAATATGTAATTTTTTTTACTATGATTTTTACAGTGCATGTTACTTGGCAGTATCCAGGCTCAACACAATAAAAATTGCTTTTTACTTGTAACATAATAATACTTGTTCGCAGTTTCTGGTCTTATAACAATCAGATTCTTAAAATTTAACTCTTAATACTAGCAAATATTTTTGAAATCAAATCACAATGATTGTGTCAAAAATATTTATTTCATTATTTTATTGTACAGATTTTATGTTCTAACATAAATAGTGCAAGCAACCAGTAAAAAATAGCAAAACACATAAAACAACACAGTCTAAAATTTTCCAATTTAGAGATCCATTGATTTTAAACGTGTCAGGATGCGAAACACAACATAGTATCTTCCCTAAATTCCCAACGATCGCATGGACGTCAGAGAAGCATCACATCTTAGCGTCACATCGAGTTCGTTGCTCGTTCTCATTCTTTCTTTTAAATAGATTACGTTTTCGCGTCTCGCTTTTATGTGTTTCCCCCCCGAACACTGTTCGCTTTGGATCGTTTACGATTTAGTGGCTCTATTCCGCTATTTTTTACGGACACGTTTGAATCTTTTCAATACAAAACGCCAAACAATTTCGCCTCGGTCCCGGTATACCGGCAAGCAAATCATTACTTTTCAGCTTGGGCATGTTTGCGACACTGGGCTGTGCCATTCGTTTGCCTGTAATACGGACGCGATTGTAGACGGGGGGGGGGGGGGATGTCTGTCGATGTTTGGTACTTATTGGCGATTGCTTTGACAGATGGGAATCAATGAGTTTTGTTTTTGTTTGGATGTTTCTGTTTTATTGCGTTTTTTTTATGAACGGATTTTACAATCTAATTATCGAATATTGGGAAATAAAGGAGACTTTGACGAGACAATTGTAAATAAAATTTTGATGACGATAAATTTATATTAATCGGAAGAATTGGATTGCTAAATGCTCACATTATGTAAAATAAAAAAATTAGAAGCAAGAAAAATTTGATAATAAAGTATGTAAAATATATTTTTATATTTTAGTACACTACTTGTATTTTCAACTGAATAATATTTTTATTAACATTAAATGAAAAAATGAATGTTATTCAACCGGGATCTTATTAATTATAATTAACATTATTTATGTTAAATTTTGAATACTTGATTTTATTACATATATTATTCACTAATTGTATTATTATTTTTATTATTATTATTATATTATTATTGCTAGTCAAATGAACTACCAATTCTGCTATTGGTCCAATAGTATTGAATAACCAACGGCAGATTTTTATTATAATTTTATTAACACATTATAAACATTTTGAATATCGAATTTAGATTATAAGGCCAATTTGAGTTGGGTGTGAAATCAGTTGTTATAAGAAAATATTCAAATTTTTAATCATTTATCTGATACAGTGCATATTTTTTATTAAATATTAATAAAAATATTTATTATTTAAATATCTACTCGTACAATTTTTGGATGAAGCCGAGAAATAACTTGTTATTTAAGATTTTTAACTGTTTTTTAAGTTTAGTTTTATATTTCAAATTAATACGATGCACAATTATTTGATATTCTACATTGTATGAAAACTTTCAATATTGTAATAACACTTTTTTTACTATTTTAATTAAAACCTAAATTACTAATTCTAATCTATTTACATCAAAACCAAATATTAACCATTTCATTCTTCTATTATACAGCTTAATAGATCACGAGCACAATTTTTCATCTCCAGCATGCACTCCGTTTTCCTTATCTACCGTTTCATTGTCTTACACTTGCGGACCGTTCCAGGTAGGTGAATATGGATAAACATTTGCACGCTGGAGAAATCCAATTATGCTTCCGGTCGCTGTGAAACATAGCGTGCTGTCATTGGACGGACAGGCAACAAAGTGACTCGCGCGCTCCGGAGCGCAATTCTCCAGAAAAGAATTAATACGGCTAATTAAAACACTGGCTCGCGCTTCTAATGGGAACCGCTGAAAATGGCCGAAGACGCATGTCTTTCTCTTGTCGGAGTGTTACTTCCTCGATTCATTAATAAATGTTGGAATATTAATATTTGGTTATGATGTATTCTTATTTAGTTGTTATTATGATAAATATGAGTTTATTATTTGAGTATACAGTGTGGTGTAAAAATCCTTTTTCCATATATATTTTTTTTAATATTGAAAAAATAAATAATTAGTGATTTTGAATATTGGAAATTATAGTATATTTTTTGTAGTTTTTTGATGTTTTTGACTTTTTTTTTAAATTTGAAATAACAATTTTTATTCAATTATTTATACATAGATGACACAGCTAATAATGTTATTGTATTAAATAGTAAATACAAGTACTGTGTTTCTAAAAACTAAAAAACAATTCTGTCTAGTAAAATTAATTGTTTTGTTTTTGCAAACATTTAATTTAATTATTTCATTTAACATTTATTTTCATTTGTAACATAAGCTTGAATTTGCCATGAATTTCTCAAAAGAGTTAACCGTTTACCAAACTTTGATTGCACATAATACAAATAAATTTTTGCCGTATTCGGAAACCATAAAATATCTCAATTTAAAAGTAAAACATTTGTTTCTTTTTTTAATTTCTTTCCGTTTCGGGTCATTTGCGTTTGCTAGTGGGGAGATAAAATTGCCTGAAATTGTCGAATTCGACGCGTAACAAACTGTGAAAGAACTGGAAACAAGAATGAACATCGTCATCGCTACTTACTTGTGTCGTCCGTTTTCCCGGTAAAAACTTTTAATTTCTCTCTCCTACTTCTAGCTCGACATTTCTCGCTCTTTATTTTCTTCCCAGTAATTCCCATCTGAACGTAAACACAATCATAAAAGCGCTCAAGCCTTTTAAAACTTTTCTTCTTAGGATTTTTTCTGTTTTGTGTTTAGATTTTTTTACAGATTATTCGTCGTTTTTGCGGAAGATGGGTAGGTGGATGTAATTTGCTGACTAGAGGTTATAATTAAAAATATACTGATATTTACTGCCTGAGCTTTAAATTGTAGAAGTCGATAAGCATGCATGAGAGGTATTATGATTGTAGATGAAGCTAGAGTTGCTTTTCTCATAGGAGTATAAAAGAGTGTTCTAAGCATATTAAAGAGAGTTCTAAACTACTCACACGCAGCCACTATCAGTTCAGTAGTAAAAGGTTTTAATACTAGAAATAATATTTTTATTTAGATTCTGGTGTGAGCGCACCGTGAACCTGGAATCTTTAAAATCTGAGTCCAACACGCTACCACTGATCTACAGCTGCCTGTTAATATAATCTAAAATGCAATATTTATTTTACTTTTTATTTTTTTTCAAATTTTAAATATTTCTAACTAGAACTTCATCAAAACAATATTTTACTATATTCTCAACATTAGGAAACATCCATCATTTCGAGAGAGAACTTTTTATTTACATTTGTAGTAAACCTACTCCCGATACAATACACTTTAAAAAAATCTAAAGCAGGGCTAAATTTGTGTGTGCTATTGGGCCATTCAAAACGCAGGGCCGAACCAATTCAAACATTATTACGTAACAGTACATCAACATGCTTTCTAAGTGCTGTGGTCCTTTCACCGTGGAATTTTTAGTCGGACGTTTTCTTTTTTTGTCGTTTGTAAGAATTCGTGGCTGCGCTGTGACTACGTCTGTGTGTGTGTGTGTTGAGTGCGGTTCGACTTTTCCCCCCCAACTGAAAACCTCCAGACGACGTCAAACTGACCCAGATACTCAACGCTTCAATGGAAGTTAAAATTTACGTAAGGGGTTTTTTCAGCGTGCCTTTTTTCGAAGGAAAAATATTTGGTCTTTCAGTTTACCTACTGGTATTTAGAATCTTGTGTACTGTAAAAGAAATAACAATTTGAAATATTTAAAATATATGTAAAAAATTATTTTTTCTGAAATTTTTAAATTGATTTTTAATTAAGTGATACATTTACTACTGTTGAAACGTTCTACATACGTATTCTGAATTCTTATGGAATCTCAGAATTTTTATTTTAACGGGCCATTTTTTTTAACGGATTTAACACCCGTTAATATATTTATTCATAATTATGAAAAATAAAAACTTTGTATATAATGATGATTATAAAACATAAGGTTGAAATTTACGACACGAGACAAAGACGAGAATAATCACTACAAACATATAGAATGTTGTATTTTTTTGTACAATACATACATACATAATTACGCCATGTATTTATAAAAGTGTGGCACAAACTCGTTTCATTATGCAGAAATTAGTGTCCGTCGGACATTTCTATCCAGATCAGCAACTTTTGATGCCACTCATACATGCTTCTCCATTCTTACCACTTGGGAACATTCGCTCACGCAAGACACTCCCAATCATACCTCCCTATTTAATAATCGGACGTCCACGCAAACGTTTACAATAAAAAGATTACAATTTTATAAAATAATATGAAAATTACACCATATTAAAGCAACAGCAATTCTTTAGGTATTTCAAATGTAATTTTGTGATTGTCACAAACTATTGAGTAATGAATTTACAATATTTTGATTAATTCAAAGATGTTAAGTAATAAATTAAAAACTATAATTTATTTTACTTTTCAAGCTATTACTTAAGTTTACTTATTAGCTAATTAGTAAATTTATTATGGTCACATTTTGTAATCCAGTTTTTACATATCAGATAACTTGAAATTTTATACACACACATACACATTTTTAAAAAAAAGTTAGGTAATTAGTCAAAAATTTGCTAGCACAGTAGAGTATATAATATTACTTGTTAAGAAACGTATATATGTTGTAGAAATATTAAATAATCCACTTTTTTGCAAAGAATTTTCTTCGTCTTTTAATGAACAAAAATATTTATTAATTAAAACAGAAGTCTTATAATATTAAGTAAAATAAGGCAGTATATTTATTTAAAATGTTTTCTCACAAGTTTTTTGACTGTTCGATTCAGAATAATTCGCATCAGATTTCATATAAAGTAGCAAAAATGTTGGTCTGCCCCCTTTTTTATTCAAATTTAAACAACGACAGCCGGCAGATGGGAAGAAAATCCAGTATGCCCGGGAACGGTACGACGTGACGCATGTTTCAAACAAAGATCGTTCTGTAATATAAACGTACTTTTATATATGCGTCAATATTTCTTATCGGAAAGTTAAAATTCCTTTCCTTATTTTTCATTCGTTTGCTTTATATATTTGCTGAATTAATAATGTACTTTTAATTTATTTAAAAGTTGAATGTATTGATTTATCTACATAAATTTTTAATTTGTTTGTACGATAATAATGTAAATTTTTAGAAAAAGGATATTATGTATAAAATTTATGCAGAAACTGTTGAAACTAATTTAATTTAATAAATGCAGACAATTTTTATATTACTAAAAAGTCTATAAGTAGTACTACTAACAATATATTTTACAATGGGTTACTTGAATATAAAAAATTACCGAAATATATTAAAGAATCAAAAAATCTAAATTTGAAATTTAAAAAAATTACTTTAATAAACATAATGAAAGTTAATAGTAGTAGTAACATTACTAACAATTATAACCAATACAAACAAATGTAATATTTGCCATTTTCATTTTTCATTTAGTGTCTACTAATACAAGTACTATTGGTTAATGTTACTAGGACTAACACCTTCGTTACAGAATAGAGGTGATTATTAATATTCGATGCATTAATATTAATTAATCAAATTAAACAAATGATTTATAATACAAAAATAAGAAACTTTGCAAATATGTGTATTTTAATTCTGAAAAAATCTTAAATCGCAATATTAAATTCTCATTTATCTTTCGCGTGACTTTAATGTGAAAACATGTAATAGCGATGAAATACTGGTCGGAAGCTAGTGAAAAATGATAAATATATGTCATATGTCAGGATACAATATTATTCCTAGTGGATGTACATTAGCAAATAACATATGTTCGCATGCGTGTTTCTCAAAAACTATTATTCGTGTCAAGACTATTATGTCATCAGCGTTATTCACTTTTTTTTTTCGTTGCTTCTTCTACTTTTTGAATGCTTTTCCTTTATTCTCTTCTTTACATTTCTTTCTTATTTTAATATATATCACGATGGAAACTGTCTTCTTTCGTCTTTGAAATGTAAATATATTCATTTCATATTGAAAGAAATATTATTTATTTCTTTTTAATGTAAATATATACGTCTTAATATTAATACGTTCTTTATGCGGATACTATTACTTGAGAAAGGAAAGAAAAAATATGTTAAAATACATGCATACGAAAGAATATTGAAATGTTACTTTTTATTATGAACAATAAACCATTTTTTGTTTGTTGAGGAAACGTGTAAAGGATTTATAAAAACCAAAAAAAGCCAAAACTACACTGTTTTAATTTCTTTAATTGATAATCGGTTTCAAAATTTAATATTCATCTTCAGATCAAGCCGGGAGAACTAAAAAACTACAAGAAATAATAATACTACAAAAATATAACGGCTTTAGGTTTAAGTTTTACGAGTATATTAATATTTATTAATAATCGACGAACTCAACGTCCGTCTTCATCAGGAAAACTGGTTTGAATCAGTTTTTTTATGAAGACGTACATTGAGTACGTCGAATTATTAATAAATATTAATACAGAACTTAAACATATAGTCGTTATATTTTATACAATGAGTTCTGAAAGATTTTTTACTTTGTTAGTAATACTAGAGTTGTTGTTAAGAAATGAGTGAAAAATAATACAAAAAAAATCATATTTGATAGAACACCATGATGGTCAAACAGACAATGACCAATGATCAATTAAAAATATTATTCTAAACAGTGAACTTTTATTAGTTTTTATAAATAATTAACACGTTTCCTCATCATAAATCAACTACACTTGGGCTGTTCCATTTTGATCACATTTTTTGTATTTAATTATAATAAATATTATGATTTCAGAATAATTATTTTTAGAATAAATAGATAAACATGTCTTACTAACTACTTAGTAATATGGGTTTATTCTGATCAGTCTAACTAGAACAGCAATTTTATTTTCAGTTTATCGAGTTATTCTTTTTTAATTAAAATGATTAATTTCTTTTAAAGAAATTTGTACAGAATAATTCAAATACATTTACTGTGCAACAATTTAACTTGTTCAATTACTATTAAACAAACTATTCAACTTATTTACCTAAAAGCAAATATACAACAAGTACTAAAACACAGAATTTCATACTAAAACCAAGTATTCACAAGAGTCTAGCGTTAACTTGGACGATCTGAAGCAATTACAGTTTTTATATCGAATGTAACAATGATGACGACATGATTAAATCAAACTTTTGGCCAGCACACCCGGCAAGCTGAGCGCATAAAGCGAAATCACCATGGCAACAGCGTGTGCATGTGTACAATGTGTTGGATCTCATATACGAGAGCTAACGAGAAGAAAGTACGAGAAACTGCACTTTACACGAAGAAATCGCTTTCCAACTTGACTGCAGAACCGGATTTTGAAAATTTCGAGCCGGTATATAAGTTCACTTTAAAATAAAAAAAGTTTTAGGATTAAGTTTTGTATATATTTTATTTAAATATAGACAATTCGATATACTCTACGTATATCTTTATTAGAAATTAATCCTAAAGCTTTTTTATTTTAATATAATGAGTTTTGAAAGATTTTTTACTATGTTAAGTTCACTTTGTTACCACTTTGACTTAACGGAAAATTGTTGTAGCGTTTTGTATGGCGTCTCTAGCATTATTCTACGATAAGCATTTTTAATATAATAATGGAAAAAAACTCAATTCCTCATGTAACTGTTTCTTAAAAACATCAAACAATCATATCATGAAGAAGGTGAAATATAATGAGATATTTTATTTAAACATATAATATATATATATAGAAGAACAGGTAATAATAATAATAATATAAATATTTAATAAGAGATATCATCATTATTGATTTATAGGTGGAACATAGGACCTATATTTGTGAGAAGCTGAACATATAGGCTGGTATTACAAGCTAAGTTTTTGGTTGTTTTAGTTCATTTGTTTAATCCTGCTCTTATGGCAGTTACACACTCTTAAAACTGGTATTAGTTAAAACTAATTTTAAAACTAAGTTTGTAATACGGGCCATTTTAACAATTTTTACTTAAATTATCAACGCTGCGGGTCATTAGTCTACAGCTTATAGCTTATACTTGGTTCTGAACCACTCAGCCGATTTTATTTAAATGGTACAAGATTTTAATACCTGAAATAATATTTTAATTTAATATCTGGCTTGAGGCCAGCACGAAACAGAGACCTTTGGGATTCGAATTCAACATTCTATCACTGATCTACGACTGCCTCTAATCAGACATAACAAACATAAAACAATATATGAAAATAACTTACACAGCTTGCACAGTTACATTTTATATAAGTAAAAATTTATATTGTTCAGTGTTGTTTATTCGATGGGCTAATAGTCTTTTTAGCCTAAAGGATAATCCGGTCCTGTTTTGACTGGTGTGCACCGTGCACGGCCAGATGTTGGAAAACGATGCTTAAATTCGGTGTGACTGCACTTGGCTGAAACAATCTTGCAACTTGTAAAGTTATGTGAATTATTTCGTATGAACACGTAATTTTAAAGTCCACACGCTCGCTGGTGAAACAAAAGCTCGGAAGAACTATCCATGGTTAGATAATGTTCGCTCGGTGTAACTTAAGATTCCAGTTTTCCGTTTGTTATTATTTCATTCACGTTTGTACTTCTGTTCATAATTCTATTATTGTTGCTGTCCATTTTTTTGGGTTTAAATTGAAAACTTTAGCTTTTTGATTAAATTTATGATAGCTATGAATGTTTAAACTAATTTAGTCAAATATTAGCGATTTTATAGGGATTTATATATTTGTCTGCTTGATGTCATGTTTAATGCTGCCACAAGTTTTGTATATAATAATATATATATATATATATATATATATATATATATATATATATAAAACATTATTGTACTAGTAACATTATGACCTCCTTCTACATAGATAATATAATAACGTAATATCAATATTTTAATACGCTTGAATAAAAAATTTGTTATACAAATTTAAAATATGAATTTGGGAATTTAAATTAAGAAAATATTCTTTCTGCAGGAATTATTATTTTTTTTACAGTATAACTATTAAATAAAAAGTATATATTATATAATTTCTAATAAATATTTCTTTAAAACTACTTTATATAAATGTCATAAAATCTTTGTGAGAGACCTACAATTTAGCAAAATTTGCATGTATATTGTACCTTCCCCATTACTTTACGGATAGAACAACTCAGCACTTACCTCTCGCAAAACACATTTAAAAAAATAAAGAAGAAAAAAAAAGAAAAAAATCATCGTTGCGCACGAATTACGGAAGCTCAATGTCAAGAATAAAAAGGTACTCATTATTCCGTCTTAACAAGAGACACATTGTTCCCGCATAAGTTTCCGTCTTGCGCCGACACTTCCGGCCTGCGGAGGGGCGCAATTTTCTCCGACCCCACGACTTCCGGGACAGAAAGCTCAAGGATTAAAAGGGCAAAACACAACGGTGGAAAATGTAATGGGGCGTAGACCATATTTCACAACGACGCCTTGAACATACCACCCCCTGTGCCGCCACTGTCTTTAACGTACGTTTTAAATGTACTTTGGTGTGCAGACCATTACTTTTGTACGCCCCCCAGTCGACGGCACTGGTATGAGGTGCAGTCAGATACGTTCTTAGTGATGTGAGATTATAATACACTTCGTAATTGTCGGATCTGGGCGCTATTGTGAAATGTGAAGTCACGTAAATAAAATTAAATTTTTAAGGATACTTGTGTTTTTGTACGTTGCTATACAGAAGATATATTAAATATACAATAAAGGAATTTGTGAACGTTTAGGAAAAAAAATATGAAATAAAACACTTTTTAAATATACAATCTTTAAATATTCTTATAATTATTAAAAAGATTAATTAATTTTAATGCAATTAGTTGAAATCGAAATATTTTAAATATATTTTAGATCAATAATTAAAAACTCTAATATCATAAACAGTATTGGTACAATTCTGTATAATATAGATAATTCATCTAGATCAAAAATCTTATCTTTTATCTTATTTAGATAATTTTAAAATTTAATATCTATTATCTAATGTAGATTAATTTTCACATAATCCTTTTAAAAAAAATTATCTATATAACATTACCGCAAAAAATATATTTAAATTTGTATAAGTATTGGTATAGTAATTATTGTTAAAATAAGAATTTAACATGTAATTTTAATATATAAACATTTATTTTAAGTTTAACAATTATGTTAAATTTAATTAAATTTTCTGGAAATTTAAAAATACTAAACAAGTATCATTTTTATCCTTCTTGAAACTTACAAAATATCAGTTTTTAAATTTTTTTATAATTTTATTGTTATCTCTAATGCTAATATATATTTGAAAATTAATTGTTTTTTTTTTTCAATGTAGAAGAAAAAAATTGTTTTTATGAAAATTTTTAAATTAAAATTTTACAAACTATTTTATTAGATTTCTGCAATCTCGCGCTGAATTCATATTATAGAAGCAGTGAAAATATTCTGTAATTTATTTTCATTTAATCAACAATTTTAAACAATGAAGCAGTACTCTTACCGCGCTACATAAACTAGTTAATTTATTATTCAACGAAAATCGATTGGAAATTTAATTTTCTTCTAACGAGACTTTGCACACAAATTAAACACCTAATTAAACCTTTAAAAAAGAAATGAAAGAAAAATATTTTTTCCAATATTCCGTTCTTATATTTGTTTTATAATATTTATTCATAATAATTTACAGTACATAATTTGAATTAAAATTTAACTGTATTTTTATTTCTAATTTCAATTGAAGGATAAGTTTGAATATAAACATTTTTGCTGTAAAAAAAAAGGTAAATAATAATGAGAGAAATCATTAATATTTTTTCTGTTATAAATATTTCCGCGAAGTTTTTTTTTAATGAAGATATATGATACAATGTAGAACCTTTTTCATTTTAAAATAATTACTTTTGTTTTGAAGAAAACTTTTTATAAAATAATACATATTTCTCAATCATTTTAGATTAAAAGTAAAATGTATATAAATATTTTACGCGTATTCCACTGATAAATTTTTCTTTAATTTCTTAGCGTACAGTTGGTTATCAATTTTTACTTAAAAAAATGTTTATTTTATTTAATATATTAACCATTTTTATTATTCGTATAACTGATATTGTAAGTTGATTGTTAAAGCGTATAATTTATTGTTCTGTAATTTTGTCATTTATGTAAAATTAATAAATAATAATAATGAACATGTAGAGTTCCAGCATATTTTTTTAATAATTTCGTAAAATTTTAAAACATTTTAAAATTAACAAAAATATGTTATATCTTATTTTAATTCAATCAATAAAATAACTATTGACTATTACATCAAATATAAATTTAAGTATTATATATTTTACGATATTATGCAAGTAAACAATTTTTATATGAAATTTGTTCTGTACTATGTTTAAATCAGCAATTTTTATTCGAATTTTAAAGCAGATTGGGTGCGCTGCAAAAATAAAGAATTCTAAACATGCATTTATGTATTATATATGTTATTCTAACAAGAAATGTTTTATTACAGTGTCATAGCAGATCGTATATATAATATATTTTCATAATGTAAATATAGAGAACGTGTGTGTTTGTGTGTGTATAGTTTGGCCTCTCGTATAGTTAATATAGCCTGACATATTTTTCCCACCATATTTCATACGATTTTTAATACTATTAGATGGGAATCTCATAAAATGCTCCCATATGTGACAATACACACACACACACACACTTATATATATATATATATATATATATATATATATATATATATATATATATATATATATATATATGTTTGTACTACATTGTAAAATGATTTACTATAAAATGGAAAAATGCATGTTTGCATACATATTACTACCTATATTGATTTATCGTATTTTTTACTACGTGTTATTTACGTATTATTTAATATGAATATTTATGTGTTGTCTAATAATAAATAAAATATTAATTTTTAATTGTTTCAAAATTTATTAAAATAATAATAAACATGAACAAATTTTCCAGATATATTAAATTAGTAGAATTATATTAGTAAATTAAATTAGTAGAAATTTCAATTGAAGATGCTGTTGGTAATTGGTGAAACAATTTTTAAATGTATAAACAGTAAATAATAATAAAAACTCTCAGCTTAAAGTTTCATAATTTCATTAAAAACTCTTTTTTGGTTAATTTCAGCAGTTAAAACATCATCAGAAGGAATACATAAATTTTAATAAGCCATTATTTGTTAATTTTAAAAAATACAAAAATACATAAAATATATTTTCATTTACAATATAAAAAACTATGTCATAGATTTTTTTAGCGAAATATCTCATTTCCATTTTAATTTTAAAAATATGTCAGATATTGTGTCACTGTTGTGTCTATTACTACAACGTCAAAATTTTTCCATTTCAACATTCAAAACACTTTTTCTATTTGTCATTTTTAAATTTACTTTGAAATAAAAGTAAAGGAGTGTTATGAGTTAAAGTTTCATTTCATAAATAAATCAAAAACACTGTATTAGTACAGAAAACACTTTAAGTTTTAAAATAAAACCTAGATATTTTACTAGGAATATGGAACGATGCTGGAAATATATTTTGTCGTAATTGGGTATAAAAGGAATCAATATATAACTGAAAAAAAAGGAAACAACTTTTTTATTTTGGATTTCACTCAATTTAATTTAAATAAATCTTCAAAAACTCGAAAGAAGATTTATTTAAATTGAATCGACGGTAATCTTCAGAAATTGCTTCTTTATCTACGTTTCACGAAAAACAGTCGTTCGACAACCAAAGCAGTTAATTCATTTATAAATAAAATAAAACATGATCAATTCAAACTGTCATTTCTTTAAAAGTTTTTGTTTATATAACATTTTATTGACACGCAATATTAACACCGATAGAATAGTATTTTTATAAATGTGTCATTATTTCTTTTACGAGTATAATTATATTTTATTAAAAAAAAAATTTCAAAATTTTTACAAATAATTAACGTAAACTTTTTTCATAATTTTTTATTTTGACTTATGCTAAAAGTGATATTAATGCTTTCGGCTAATGCAATTTTAGGCCCGTAGTCTCACCTCACTTTTTCCTGAAAAAGTGCTTTTATCATTAATTTCAAAATAACTTTTTGCTTTTGTTTTTCATCAAATATATATAGTTTTTCTATTTTTGATTATTTTTATTATATTTGGTATTATAAAATTTAAATAAACTATTATGAAGTGATTAATAAATAATTTTAAGTAACTTTTGACAAAAATCACTTTTATAAATACGGGCCATAGTTTGGAGACTAGCATAAAAAATCTTGTAATGATAATTTTTTAAAAACATTTTCCATATGATGCTGACTTTTTGGCGGATACTGTATATACATACATATACTTAATACATTTAACTTAAAAAAAGTTGGAGCACTTATCCATCCATCTATTACCATGCCACATCCTGAGCATTTTGTCCGCAAAACTCCAAAACCTAAGTCAAACGCGCCAACATTTTAATCAGTATTCTGTATCTGAGCTGTCCGAGTCCTTTTTCCTACTTTTCTTACCTCGATATATGTGTGTGTGTGTGTGTGAGAAGTGCCTCGCCACACTACATTCGCTGCAGCTTAAGAGCTATCCAAGTAGCCAAATTGACAAATGGATTTTTACAGGCAAACCGGAACCGTCGGTGAAATGGTGGCGCGGCGAAACACTGATTGATTCCACCGACACAAAAAGGGACTACCAGGATGTCAAATCGAACCTGCTGGTCGTGAGGAATTTGCAACGCAGCGATCAGTATGCCACCTTTACCTGCCAGGCGTCGAACAATAACATCAGTCAACCGGTTTCGACTAGTGTCACTGTTGAGATTTACTGTAAGTTATAATTCTTTTTCTTTCTTTTTATCTATTTTACTTTTAATCAACGATGTTTATTAATGATAATTGTGCAATTTACTGATATAATACAGCTATATAACAGATCTTATTTTAAGGTGTTTTTAACATTTCAAAATAAATAATTTTAATATGTATATTTATCCAGTTTATTTTCAATATAAAAATATTTTAAAAAACTTCAGTATATATTTAAAGTTGGTTCGAACAAATATTTTATTTCAATTCTTCTCGTATCGCAAAAAGTAATTTGATTTCGCTCCGGTATTTTCTATCAAAAATTAATTGAAAAAGAAAATGTAATTTCACTTATAAAACTTTATAAAAATACGCAGTAGCATATCCATCTAATATTACCAAGTAAAACAAAATTGCGACGTAAGAAAAAAAAGTTTCCCTAATATATTAGATACGATCTGTATTATTTCTATCTGCAAAAAATAAAAACTTTTAACCACACTGTGTTGCATAATTAATAACAGAGACGTGGCCAGAAAAATTTCAATATTATCCTCGGCGAGCAGCTAGAATTAAAAATTAATCGCGAATGACTTAATCGAAGAAGGCAATTAGGCGTTGCGTTGGGCCTTTGGTCTTCATATTTATTATTAGTCTAACGAAAAGAGAAAAGGATAGTGCGAACGGGATGAAGAAGCATGATAACCGCATATCGTATCCTCTCTATCTTGTCTATATCGTCTTGGCAAGTTGAGAGAGCGTTTATTGTTGTTTATTATTCCAGCAATTTAATTAAAACTTTGAATTCGACGCCCGGTCGAGAATAATAAAAGTTACGCGTGAAATTTTCGGTTAATTAAAAATAAACTTGCGCGAGCGAAAGGGGGAGGGGGTGGGGAGCTGGCAGAAAAGCGCGCGTGTGAAAATTTATGCAAATTTGTGTCGCTTTTTATTTAATTTTTGGTACATCGCAATTATCAAAAGCGTTTGTGGTGAATGCCAGTACGAGAGTGAACTGTAGTTTACTTAGGTTAGTGTGCTCTAAAAGTTTGCTAGCTCAGACATATCAATACATCGAAAAAATTATCTATTTTTATTTAAAATAAAATGACTACGATTAAGTTCTGGAAAAATTTTAATTAAAAACTCAACGTTTCGACATACTCTACATATATCATCATCAGGGAAAAAATATGCAAAAAGAAATAAGAAATTTAGAAACAAGTTACTAGGTAACAAAATAAGTAACTAGGTTATATAATTTAGGTATTAATTAAAGGGAAATATATAAATGCACTTGAATTGAAATAGAATGGCACTTGGTTAGTTTGGATACTTTCCACTATAAATTAGATACTTTGCACTTGATACAACCTAAACTTTAATTTGAATAATTTGCACTATAAATTTGAATAATTTGCACTATAAACGCTACGAAACCTTATCATCTGCGCCACTGTTGGCTTAGGGTCTGTTGGCTTAGTGTAGGTTAGGTTAGGTTTAGGTTGTTTAGTTATATGATTATTTAATATAGGCGCTTATCTCATCGGCGCAAATGATAGGTATCGACTAGCGTAAATGATTGACAGCCGCCAAAGTGGAAAGTATCCGTTTTTATAGTGAGAAGTATCTGTTTTATACTGATAATATTTTTTTTGTGCATTATGTTTTTTCAAAGTTAAAATATTTTTTTTAAAGTTGAATAAATTTAATTATAGTGAAATTATTTTTATCAAAGTGTATATGATCTAAATTAAAGTGAATATATTCTAAATTATAGTGCAGTTAATTCCAATCATTACTTAAAGGGAGCCAAATTTCATTTAAATCATTTTTATTATTAATCAGATGCCACAAGCAAGCATAGCATTTGTAATAATTAAATTTTATAAATTAATCTTGGATAATCTTTTCTTGTAATCATAATAACATAATATTTATTATTTAAATGGTAAGTACGCTTAAACTATAATACAATTTTAAACTAAAACTTAATATAATTTATATAAAACATGAAACAAATATTTGCTGATGATGGTACGTGATACAATGGCCAAAACGACCACATATTACAAGCTCTATTTTAAAATTGATTTTAACTGATAACGATTTTAAGACAACGCAACTATTATAAGAACTGGACAAAACAAATTAACTAAAATACCCAAAAACCGAGCTTGTAATATCAGCCAATGTGTTTTATTTTTTTTATCCATTTCTACCTTCATACTAAATTATGAAAAATAATAATAATTTCTTAATTTAGAAACGGTACAATTTATAGCCGAGTAGTTAGAAAACAAATATTGTTTTTGTTTAGTGTATTTGTATATAAATAAAAGAATGAATTTTCCATGAAGTAGTTCAGAAATTTTTAGCGCAAACAGCCTAGTTTAGTCCTGGCATCGTAGTTTGTGTTTTCCGCGCACACACATGTGATGGTGATTAAGTATGTTATAAATATTAATATGTATGTAGATTTTGGTTGCACTATACTCAACGCGTACGACATGGTTATTTTAGTCAGTGATATTAACATATATACACATTCACATATATATACTGAGTACAGAATACGGGACAGCAAGTCCGATTCATTTAACTTTAACTAGCAACTGTGTTTGATGTTTTTCGCTTCGTTTTCGGTTTTTAAATTCATACTTTCGTGTATTTAATAATTATTTTTTTTTTATTGTTTATTTTATACGATGTGGTAAAGATTGGGCTTTGAAGTAATATTTTCTAATATTTTACACTTGGTTTAACTTTTGTTTAAACGGTATTTTTTTTTAATAAAAAATGTATCAAAAGATCTTTTTATATCGGACGAATTATTAATATTGCTGTTTTAAAAAATACTAATATAAAACTTAATCATTTCCTTTTTATACGAGAATTTATTATTTTGTAATAATTATAAAAATGTTTTTATAATTTTTCAGTTATTAAATTACTTGTACAGTGTTAAAATAAATCTGCTTTAGGTTGTAGTCTTCTATTCATATTTATTAATAATCTACATACGTTGAGTACTTTAAAACGTTGATTATTAATAAATATTAATACAGAACTACAAACTAAAATCGTTTTATTTTAATATAGTTAGGAGCAATTTTAATACTAAACAATAAAAAATTAAATGACAATAAAAACTAATTACAAAATTTAATATTTCTTATATTTATTTATTTTTTGTATTTTTGTAAAAATAAAACCACTTTCTATAACATTTTTAATTACTATAATTTAATAAAAGTAAATAAATAAAAAACTGTCATAAAACAAAACAAAATCAATATTTTATTTCCATACAGAATATCACTTGCCCAAATAAAAATCATCCAATTAAACCACATCTGAATCCGAATCGAATACTCTGCACGCGACTGCCACATATCGTGTAACCGCATTCCAACACTCTCTTTCACCCTTTAATAGCGGGGGGTGGCAATGGTGCATTATGTCGCGATGTCGCCGTCATGTCGCAACACTGACATGTGTAACCGCATGTTTGGGGGATGGACTGACGCTCGCCTCCCCCTCAACATATACGAGTAATCGTGCCCATACATGCACTCTCCGAACCGGTTTATGGGTGATATTTTCGCGTACATAGTGCAAATATGTTTTAATTCGTCACCGATTTTTCGCTGGAGTTCACGGGTGCAAAGATAAATTGAATGCGGGGCTAATAGTGACAGTTGACAGGTGACAGTGGTTTGTGGTTTCGCTATTATGGATTTTAAAAGTTTAAAAATTGGTTATTTGCTTTTCGAGTTGCGGTTTAGAGATGTTAATAGCAATAAAGTTTTCAAATAAATATAACATGGCTTTCTATTTTACATAATGGTTTATCCCATTTTTATCTAACAATACTATTTTAAAATTCTGTTTATTTACAAAAAAACGAATACATTAAAAATTTATCAAAAGATCTTTTTATATCAGACGAATTATTAATATTGCTGTTTTAAAAAATACTTATATAAAACTTAATCATTTCCTTTCTATACAAGAATTTATTATTTTGTAATAATTATAAAAATGTTTTTATAATTTTTCAGTTATTAAATTACTTATACAGTGTTAAAATAAATCTGATTTAGGTTGTTGTCTTGTATTCAAATTCAACAATTTAAAATAAGATATGTATGATGTTAATGATACTGAAATAGAAAATGTATATAAATTTAATCAGTACGTTAAACCAAAAGTTTTTTAATTACTGAGTTCTGAAAGATTTTTTATTATTTTAAATTGTTTTTTTTTCATGTTTTTTCCAATATTTATATTATAATGAATTTAAACTTGACATTAATTTATTATAAACAATACTAAATATTTCATAAAAATATTCTCAAATAATTTGTAAATTTTCATGTTTTCTATGTTAATATTCTGTTAAAAATAATCTTGAACACAAATTACTGCTCTGTAATTATATTCCGCTAACATTTTTATCTAGAAAACCATTAATTTTTATGTACTGAATAATTTTTTTTTTCTTTCTTTATTATTAAAAGCATAGATAAAAACATGTCAGAATATTTAATTAATTTATAAATAGATCACGTCTTTGTTCGATGTGGAAATTATGAAAAGCTTCATATCGAATATGAATCTACATTTCAACAAAAATTTCAAGATAATGTTTAAATGAAATGCTCAAACATACTGTTTGTTGAATAATTTAGTTGATATGTCAAGTATGATCATCTATATATTAGAAAATGTAAATTAATTATTTGAGTTTAATTAAATTTATTTTAAATTATATTAAAATTTATTAAAAGTAAAATTAACATCAAATGTTTTTTAATAGTAAACAAATTCGACATAATGTGTAAAAAAATTTATGGTTATATAAAATAGATTTGTTTACTCTTATTAAATTAACAATAAATTGATAAAAAGTAAACACCTTAATAACTAATTACAACTATATTAATTCAATATTTAACTCTGGCATTAAAAGGGTTCATCTAATAATTTTTATGAATTATCAATATACTTTAATTTATTAACATATAAAGTCTGTGAAACAAATTATTTAACCTAACCTAACTTTGGTAATTATTACAATGAAAACGTTGTGTTAATGATTTATGAAATTGTTCCGGTTTTAAATGTATTCCTTCCCGTGCTTATTACTCGTGATGTCCGAAATACTCAATCGTATTAGATTTGAAGCTGCGAAACAGTGGATAGTATCTAGGCAAATACTAAACGTAAAATTATTATAGTCGAAGACTTGGTCCTCCCATAAAACATCTAAAATTACTTTGGGAATGAATTTTAGGAAAAGTTAGTGAACCATATTAAATTATTTACATTTACGACTTATATACTATTTATTAAAATTAATGTGTAGTACCGTGCTAATAACTAAAAATAATTATTATTTATTAAAATGTTGTTTTTAAGAATTTCGTAAACGTATAGTTGCGTTTAAGATCATGTAACTTTTAATTTTAACAGCTCTAATACTTTGCTGAATAAGCAAACAAAAATTGTTATAAAAATAAATTTTTAAGTAGTACAATAATTTCTAATTTTTATTTATCATACTTTTAAATATTTGTAATATATCGTATTATCAACATACATACACAATAACGCTATAATATAGGTATAAGGGTGTAGCTAAACTCTTTTTATTCAAGCATAAATTAGTTTCCGCCAAACAAACAACGTTTGCTTCATCCACGCAAAAATTTCATTTCCACAACAGTTATTTTTTTATGTGCTTTTGCTACCAGATCCAATACGTACTACCATACATCAAAGCATTGTGAACACTTAAAACAGGTCTCTTTAAACGTAGTAAAAAATTATATTAAACTCTGAGAACTTACATATCTTTCAAATATTAATAGAAGCACTAAAAATATTGAAAAATAGTAACTGAAGTAGAAGAATATCACATAAAAACCTCAGCAAATGAAAACAGAACGGAACATATTCTCTTGCAACTATTCCACCTGAACTTGTACGTTAAAGAACCGTTTTAAATTTAATGTACCGTGATGCGTTCCGGAATATCGCCTATGAAGTAAATATTACTTGAAACATCAATAGCGCTGAAAATATACACAATGTTAAAAATCGTAAAAATGCAGCGTGTAAAATATTTATGATAAAGTATTATTTAGGTCATGCCAGTAGAAAGTTTACTAGGGGTAGTTTTAAGTTTAATTTTATGCAGCGCGCACATTGCTGCCACGCTCTGACCGTTTTAGATACTAGAAATGGTTACTTCAATCTGACTTTATGGGACCATATGAAAGTTTTAACGTCTTAGACAAACAAAGTTTATTTAAGTTGTTTGTTTTGTCACTTTCATGACAAAATGCACTTCACTTTGTGCATTTTGTCCAGGATAATTATCTGTACAGTTTTTATTGTTGTTTAATGTATTCTATGAACCATTAAATTTACGCCCTCGCATACAGAGCTTCTTGTTTTCACTTCATTAAAATCTTAAAGATGATTTAGGTTTTTTTTTACGGACGCTAAATGTTGGTATAAAAAGTTTCACGGTCAGGTACTTAAACTTGGTTTATGTTAAAGCGTGATAAAAATATTGTTTTCTTCATAGCAAAATCAAGTTATAATTGGAATTGTTAAAGTTAATAATGTTGAAACAGAAATAGGAAAATTTGTTTAAGACTAGTTTTCAATTTAACAAAAGCAGCACACGACAAAATCTAATGATCGTTAAGCTAAATTCACACTTCAGTTCTATTAAAAGCAGTATATATACTACTATATCTTTATTCTACTGCTAAAATCGCAGTCTGAATGTAACTTAATAATTATTAAATTTTGTCGTACGTTGAAGATATAATTTTACAAACTCGGTATAGTAAGAGAGGTATTGTAAACATATCAATTTTGACTTTTTGAGATTTTTATAGATAATTTTTTTAGTATGATGCTAATATAAATATCTCAGTTTTGATTAATTTTTAGTATAGCTCCTGTCTATTAAAATAGATAGTTTACTGATGTCACTTTTATGTGTTCTACGACTATTTTACAACAGAGATATATTTTGATAAAAAAAAATAATTTAACAAAATTTGCTGTGTTATTTATAACTAAAAACTTTTATTCGTAATATACAATATCATAAATTTTTTAACAATTTTTTAAAAATATTTTTATAATATTATATCTTAATACATATTTTGACATATATCTAGCTACGTTTTCATGATTACGGTTGTAAACTATATTCCTAAACCGTCCTAAACACGTATTATGAAACATGAAACTCAACGTAATATAATACTTTTATGTTTTTATCTTTTTTAATAATAAATTTTCTGTTAGAAAGTATTTTGTTTAAGTACATTATGATGACGGTCGATTCTATGGTGGCCACATCACTTTTTGCTTGTGTAGTGCCTTGACTTATATAGGATTTTGATCGGTTTTTTGTATTTTGCTCATTCAACATGAGTATTAAATATTTTTGTCTTAAAAGTTTGTGAGAAAACAGTGAGTTACTTGTGACTATCTTTTTAAAAAACAAGAAATACTGTATAGAATTTTGCATAAATACTAAAAACTTTTAAGTAATAGTCGCCTAGTTATGTCAAATCAATTTTCAGAAAAACTGTACTTAACAATTTTTACTTTTAAACCGACGATATATAACTTTTTGCAAAGCAACTAAATTCTTATGTACAACTTATCAAAAATCAAACATCTTCCATAACCCACTTCCTTATCATAACTATTTACTATCAACACCGTTCCAAACCAGCTTCAAACCAATCCGGCTATTTGGCTCCGGAGCGCATATTCCGGGGCGTCATCGGCCAGGGACTGCGGTCATCCGGTAATCTACATAATGGCTTGTGAATATCCACCATCCGCCTTAGTACATGGGGGCCGTGTGGGCCCGTCTACCACCATAGCAGCACGCTGGCCTCCTAAACCGATCCAATAAATTATGTCAAGTTGCGGTTACCGCACACTTGCAAAGAGCCTAGACTAGTCCTGCAGTGGTATCATGAAGAGAAACGAATACAAGGCTCTCCTGATGTTGTTTGCTCCCCAGTCGCACTTTACGCCCGAGACTATATGCGACTGTTTCAGAATGACGATGCGTCCTGCTTGCATAACGATGTGATCGTTTCACTGCAGTGAGTTCTAAGGTTGGCAAACTTAAAGGTAGTTGGATGAAAATAAAAATGCAAATGTTGAATATTGAGTTTACTTTGTTAGTATTATATACTCAAGAATAGAATTTTATTGAGATATTTAATTATGTTGGTTTGTTGTATAGTATTTCCTAACTTCATTGTTGATATTTATCAAATTGTTTAATTTTATTTTTCGACTTATATTATCTACAGAATGCTGAAACACTTATCATGAATATATATATATATATATATATATATATATATATATATATATATATATATATCAACCATTAATTCTCACTCAATATATATATATATATATATATATATATATATATATATATAACTTATATTAAAAAATACATGATATTATATTATTTAATACATATTGGGAGCTTTATTTTAAAACGTAATTATTCCATAGTTATTCAACAAAAAATAGTTACGTTTGAAATTAAACTTTTCATATATTCTTCACTTTTTACAAAAAGCAAATTTTCTATTAATAAGCTTTGTATTGTATCGGAACAACCTAACAATATAGAAACCTTAGACAAATGCTATGGAACCTGCACACAGCTACTTGGATTTTCATAGCACGAGGGATAAATAAAACAAGTGCTTACATTGCTACAAAACTGATACTCCACTTTATTTATGTTAGGTATGACTATATGATACTATCTTGAATAACTAGATGCATGTTATGCTTTCTGAATAAATGTCAACATTAAATAAAAACACGTTATGCACACACATTCTGAAAATATAATGATTCGCAAAGATACATGTCACATCCTCACATAGAAACAAGGTTTTTTTTTATTTCGCTTGTAGAACAGTAGCAAAATTTGTGTATAAACTGTAAGAGCTGGTTGCATAATATATTGTTAAAAACTTTGTAAGTTAAGTGACTTATCATCTATTTATCTTTCATAGTATCCTCCGGTTCCAATAGTACTGCTCTCAATAAATGAGGCGCTTTAAATTTGAATAGAATTGACAATCTAGTTCAGCAGTTTTGTCTCGTGTATCCTATAACTAGCTTTTAACTATAATTCATGTAGATTAATATTTAAACACACAAAACAATATATTACATTAAATAATACTCTTATTATTATTTTTTTTGCTATTTCAAATTACATAGATATATTGGGTCATAGCATGTACCAACCAAGTCGGACGATTATTAAATTAAATAATATTTATTTTTGAAGTAACTACAAAATGTTTCTAGATCTTACATTTTGTACAGAATACATTAACGGTCGAAAGATACAACAGCCAATATGAATAAAACATTGGATTTTGGTATTAAACACCTTTTATTTTACACAATCATTTCGCAAAGATAATTGCTTTTTGGGAGGGTAGTAACAAACAATTGCTTTGCATAGGAAAATAAATACTTTTGTCTGCGACTAATTTAAGATGCCGAACTGATTACTGTATCATTTGCTCGCGCTAAACGGGAATCATATTACAAGATGCTCATTAAGAAAATAACGTATTCAACTGGCCTTTTAAATAATTAAGTACGTTTTCGACTATATTACGCAATTATATATTATATATACATATATAAAACAAGACTTATTTCCTGTCTCTTTGATTTTTATTTTAGATTTTATCTTCAATTAAAAAGTACGCTATTTAATTAAAACGAATTGATAATAAATAATATTTACGCGATATAATTAAAAGTTTATTGCACTATTTTTAATTGTTATATCTATTAATATTGGATTTTAAAACTAGTTGAAGTTAAAAAACTTAGTAACTTATAATAACTTAATAATAATACAGAGAAATTGTTACATATGTTTTTGTTTTTAACATTCCAAACCTAATAATATTTATTTACGAAGGGAGTTACAGAAATGTTCAATAACTGATTTAAAAATATTCACACATATTTTTTTTTAATAAAATAAATTTTGTTTTATTACGTTTACTTTTTTTATTGTTTTTTTTTACCAAGTAACGTTTATTTATCAATATTTTTCTTTGTAAAAATAATAATATAAAAACAACAAAAACATATTTATAAAAGTATCTACTAGAAAACAAAAATATCGTTTATTTAATTTGATCTGCTTTTACTTCGTGATACATTTTATTAAAAAATGCCGTAATCGATATATTATTTCGTACATCGTAGATAACACCCTTAGTGCTTCGTGACTGAACGATAATATTTCTGCTCCGCAATCTGATATATATTCCTGTATTCCTGTACCCCACCATCCTCTATAGGTGTCATTACGCCATTGTTCGATTCTGGCTGGCTTGGATGTCCTACCCTTACCAATCGGACTATACCTTTAGTTTCCGCTTTCACAAAATTCTATACATTCAGTGGATTTCAGCTGTAAATGCCTAAAAATAAGCCAAAAATATTTCTAAACATAAGAATTTGCAATAAAATCATTTAGTAGTGACATAAATTTTCTATATATTTGTTTTTTTCTTCAACATTTGTATAAGGCATGTTGGACTCAGTTATTATTAGTTAATACTTAATAAAATTATTGTATTATATTGATTATTTAAATTTACACAAATAAAAAAATCGAAGAGAATAAAAAAAAAAAACGCTGGTAATTAATTTCTATGCGAATAAAAACAATACATCAAACAGCTCATAACGTGATTGCTGGAATTTCAAAACAGTCATTTATAACTGTCACGCAAGTTTCGGCCGTCAGTGAGTGTGGCCCTGCTCTGCGCCAACGAGTACCATTTTGGCAAACCATTTGGCGGTTGGACCAGTCTACCGCCCCACTCCCCTAAAAATACCGATCTGGTTTGAGGAAAAGGGTTGCTGGGGGGGGGAGGGGTTTGACAACGCAGGACAATAGGCACAAAGCACGTATTATGCGCGGACGGCAAACATACATAGAACGACGCAAGGACGCAAGTTCGGGTACGTAAAGCGTCACTTGGTGTCAGGAACTGTGCGTCGGTCGGCCTTGAAGGATATTTTCGTCCTGATCCATTCGGCTTTTTATTATGAACGGACCAACGAGCGAGTGAGTGAACGAGCTCGTCTGAGTAAACGAGCTCAGGGGGCTCTCTTATATTATAAAAAAGGCAAATGTGGCAAAAATATTTGTCTCGGAACCGTATTTTTCACCGATGAAATTCTTTAAAAAACAAAACGAATTAATATTGAAAACATTACCAAATTCCAAATTTTGAGTAGTTAGTACTATATAAATCCAAAGATAAACCGTAAGATTAAAATGATCATCGGGACTAATAAAATAGTGAAATGTTAATCAACAGTTTTTATTTCATTTCTGTAAGTTTTAAAAACTATGACTCGGTTTTTGGATGCTTTAGTTCATTTATTTAGTACTGTTCTTATGACAGTTACATTGTCTGAAAAGCCGGTATTAGTTAAAACCGATTATAAAATCGAGCTCGTAGTACCAACCATATTGTTTTAATAAAAATATATGACTACAATTTAGTAGTTATTATTCAATGTTGAGTGTCAAAAATTATAATTAATTATTCTTGCAAAAAATTATGATACACAATAAATGATAAGATAAAGTTTTGTGAAATAAAGCTGAGACTTATTTTCAAATTGAAATTAATTTTACGTTAATATTAGGCCTGACAAAGATGTAGAGATTTTACGTTTTTAATCTTGGTGATATAACATTTGTAATAAATAAACAATTATTGAGAAGGCCAAAGAGGTATCAAATATCGGGAAAAAAGTATAATTAATTTTGTTTTGTTAATTTTTACACTATTTAAAATAACTTCATTCCATGATTATCAGACTTTTTATTTTTTGCGGCTCACCTAAATTTAAACCTACATTTTTTGGCGCAGATGAATTTACGAGTTTGACATGCTTGACATAAAGTGTCACTAGGTCAATTCTAGCAGATATAAAAATTAGGTACTTACAAAATACTTTTAGAAATATGTATCAGAATACAATAATCACGTGGTCCAACACTGCCTTATTACAATAATATTGTACTTATTACACATTTGTATGAAATAAGATTTTATTATCATTCGTAATAATCATGCTTATTGAACAATGTTCTATTATAATTAGGGAACATCCACATAACTAATTTTATACAGTTTGTGAAAACTTTTAAAACGTAATCAATTCTTATTCTTTTTGGTTAAAAGTTTGTGGATATTTTTGGCAAATATGCACATTTGCACATCACACACACACACACACACACATATATATATATATACATATATATATATATATATATATATATATATATATATATATATATATATATATAAAAGTAATCAATAACGTCGGCCCTGTCATCTTAAAAGGTTCGTTTATTATTTACTGTGGCCCTCTCAGGCAGATTAAGATGGAGCAGGGTTAACTTTTCATTCAATTTAACTAGGTACGTAACTTTTCAGAGGAAGCAAAATTTACTCTCTCGCTTGCCTTACTTAGTTACTTTACCGAGAGGGAATGACTCGCTACTCGCTAACCGGAGAGACATTTTCGCTTTTCTCGTATTTTATTAAAATTTCAACAAAAATCGTTACAATTCACAATTGAAAAATTAAATTAAAAGTTATATAAATTTAGTATTAGTAGGAAAGAATTACATAAATTTAGATTATTTTATTTCAGAAAAAATACATTTGCTGCTATTATAAATATGTTTCTATATGTTCTGTTATTTACTGTAAATATCATTTGTATTTTTTTTTCTTAATGAAGACGGACGTTGAGTTCGCCGAAACATCGATTATTAACACATTGAGTACGGCAAGCATATAGCTTGGATTTCCGCATATTTTTCGCTCGAAACCAGAAAACGTACAGTCCAGGTCAAGGGAAAAATGAACATTTTCAAATTGTCCAAATCGAGTCAAAAAAATATGACATTAAAGAGAATTAAAAAACACATATTTTCATGTGTACAGTTTCTATAATCGGAGCTTCCAATGTCGAGAAAATAAATAAAAACAAAGTTTTTATCGAGCGTTTCTCAGACCGAAATTCGATGTTTTTTAAAACATAAATCACGATAACTTCTGCAAATATTAACGAAATTACTTACTTTTTCATGTTCCGTATTTGCAAAAGTCTAGCGCTGCCTACGATGCCCGGCATTAATTTGTTTATAATAATTTAATGTAAATAAAAAAGAGTAAGAAAAAGTCGTTTTTTCAACTTCAATTGAAAAAAGTGTGTAACGAAAGTTCTATTACAAGAAACTTCCAGCGACAAAGTTATTCCTTGATATACAAGGAAGATTTTGGTAAAGTTTCAGCTCAATATATTTATAATTGATAAAGATATGAGCATTTTTCAATACGCGCGCAACGCGTATTCCAAATAACGTGATTTAACGTTACCCGTCTCCTACGGTTGAAAAATAAAAAACGTAAATTCACGTTATCCGTCCTCAATGTGTTAATAAATATTAATACAGAACTATAACGCCGTTTTATTTTATATAAGAGGATTAACATATTATTTAAATACTAATATTTCCTCATATTAGCACTTTATTATTCAATTTAAAAATGCAAAATAATAAAACAACATTTTAAAATTAATATTCTCATTCTGTGCATTGTTTAAAAAAATAAACATATCATATTTACAAATTGACTATTTATTTATTTTATGCCTTTTTCATTGGTAGAAACTATATAGTTTAGTTTTTTACTCCATGAAAATATTTTGTTTATTTCAATATTATTATTTTTCGTAAATGGCAAAACAATAACACTACCACCATATTACCTGCAACAAAAGCCGGAAAATAAATTAAATGAAAATAATGTAACTATACGTTTATCTATTACATTACACGTGCATATGCATATTGTGTTTATTTAACTTTTTTTTGTCTGGTGTTGTAAATTGCAACAAAAATTAATTGGAATATACATAAATGTATAAATTTTATAATATATTTAATACGGGCATTAATAAAGTACCTATATTTTTAATTAAAATTTTAGCATATCAATTAATTCGGTAATGCTATATGTTAATGAAATATTAATAATTTGATATGCAAAATAAACAGTTTTATTAATAATATATTTTTTGTATTAAAATTATATGGAATCGAAACTCGAAATATAATTATTGAAAATAGTGTATGTTATTTGATGAGATAAAAATATATTTATTACATGATTTATTTTACATGATAGTTATTTTAAATATACATAAGTATAATATTCAAACAGTTTACTTACAAATGTTGTGGTCACTTTTATAACTAAATTGGACAAAAAAATAGTCTATTTATAAATTATAACAGTACAAAATAAAATTCTTGGTAAATGTTTTACAAAAATATATATTTAACACATCTATATATCTATATATGAATACTTTTCGAACCATAGACGTTCGAACATCGATGGTTGTTACACAATATATTTTTCGCAAAACTAAACGAAACAAATACCGGTTGACACATTTATTTACTTGGCTACTCCGTGTTTGAGTATCTGTTTATCAGTTGGCATGCATATTGTGTTCTGCCTCCCCATAACATGACGTACCGACGAGTATTCATTTAATGTTTGCCGTCATTCAACAAAATTATCATAGTGTTTATTCGACGCAATGCTCTACTGTTCTTTCTATTTTCATACACCCCGATGAAAGTAACAAAAACTCTTCTTGTTTGTACGTATTTTATCTGTATACCGGTATTTTAGTTAAAGCGTTATTGATATTGTCAGAGATTTATTTATATATTTTCACGGTTAAACTTTTCATTTATGTAATATTTTATCTATGATTTTATCTGCCAATTTTCTACAAATGAATTACCTCATACAGTAATGTAAAGTAAAACAGTTTATTAAAATAAAAAGGTTTTAGGATTTAGTTCTGTATCAATTTTCATTAAAAGGTAATGTTTTGACGTACACAACATAAAAACAAGTTACAAATTTGTCCTTTCGGAAAACTAAGTGTGTGATTTTGTTAGACATACGTAGCGATTATCTTCTTCTTCTCACTACTGATATGACAAATTAATTTGTATTATGATGTAAATCTTAGCTTAGTTCGGAAAATTTGTATTGTGTATACATAATTATGTATAATAATTATGACGAAATGATAAATTTTCAAGGCGAGAACTATAGGTAACAAAATAAGTTCTTCTGTTATCAAGACCCATCAATATTAACAATAGATTGATAAGGGAAATAAAGAAAAAGATCACATCAAATCAGTGTGACGGCACTTTTTTAATTAATAATTTATAAATTTTATTACCTAGTTATTATTTTGTTACCTAGTAACTTGTTCCTATGTTTTATTTATTTATTGTATACGTCATTTGTATAATTTTTTTCTAATTATAATGTACGTAGAGTTCGTCGAAACATCAATTTTTAATTAAATAAATTAATACAGAACTAAATCTTAAAGTTTTTTTATTTTGATGCTATGTTAATTTCAAATAATTTTTTAAGCAAACTGCAAACAAAATGTATGTAACCTAGTAACTTGTTTCTATGTTGTTATTTACTGTAAATGTCATTTGTATCAGTTCGTCGAAACGTCGATTATAGATAAATATTAATACAGAATTAAAATCCAAAGCAGTTTTATTTACAATGTAATATATATTTATTAAAAATATGAGAATTATTTATATTTACAGTATTATGTAATAATGCGAAATTACGCTACAATGAACGTGATAAGAATAAAATATTACAGTTTCAATTAATTTTATTAAGCTCAACGTGACCTTGACCTCGTCCGAACAAAGAAAACAAAGATTTTTTTTAATTAAAGCATTGTGTGTACGAGTGACTGAATTTTTTTTTCAACGGACTATGTACTAAGTTTCAGCTTTAATTGTGGCGAACATATTTTTTTTGGTGCTTTTTGTTTAATAAGTCGCTATCTTTTAATGCATCGTGAGTAAAAAGGTTTTGTAATTATCGCTTTACTTTTTAATGAAGTAAGAAATGTTTGTATTTATATTCTAAATACTATGAATATTAATATCGGAATTATTATTTTTTTACTCACATAGTGTTTATAACATTTTTACATATTGAAACAGTATGTTACAAGATAAAGCAAATAAATTAAATCGAAAAAAACTAATACTTTAACTTGACAGTTTTTCTAAGCAAATTTTACAGAACTGTATATGGATCAGAGCATTAACCGATAATAAACCGGTTAATCAATACTTTACGAACTTTAACCAATATTTTTAACCGAAAAAAGAAATTATACTGGTTTTTTTTGCGAACAGAACGAATATACATATAAAATTATTTTTATTTAACGTCTATTTTTTTTAAACAAAATTTATGAAACTGAATTTTTATTTCTAAATTAAAGAAATAATATTTTATAACATACAATTAAATTTTAATTTTCTACAAATACATAATTATAATTGTTAATATTTTTACTATTTGATCACATAACAAATATTTTAAAAATATAAAAATAAACATTATTAATTATTTACAGTTTTATTTTATAAATTAACTGGTTAAAACTCTGTGTTGGTCGCCTGTAACTTCATTGTATATATACATTGTATATTATTATTAAAATTAATATATTTATTAGCAATTTTGCTATTTAATACACTATTTATTTATTTATAACGAAAAAAATTCAAATATTTCTGCAGTACAAATGTACCCAAGTATATATAAGTACACACACACATATATATATATATATATATATATATATATATATATATATATATATATATATATATATATTAGGGTGTTTCGAAAAAAATCGAAACAGCTGGCTCAGTGCTAAAATCAAAAATTTTGGTACCTATAAAATAGACGGATACGATATCCGAAGCTTGTAAGACAAGTTTTTGGGCGTTTATCGGGAAAAAGGGCTAAAAATGGCATTTTTGAGAGTTTGGTGGACCCCCTAAATATTTTTTAAATGGCAAATGGGCTCGTATCCGTCTATATTAGACCAAAATCTTCGATTTTAGCGCTGAGTCAGCTGTTTCGATTTTTTTCGAAACACCGTAATATATAGTATATAAGCCGTAAATCTTTTTCTGTAAACTTTTGTATAGCATGTAGGTATATTTATTGATTTTTTTACCATATTTTATTTATTTAACACATATCAAATGTCGCAAAAGGCCTTATTCACCTAGCTATATGTATATGTATAATAAATAACAGTAATTTGGCGAACAAACTCGAAGCATGAAATGTAATTTTATCAATTCCTCTTATTGAATGTGAATATTATAGTAATTTTATCATCAAAAGAAGAAATAAAAAAAATGCCATTACTAGTAAATACAGCCAACAAAAGACCAACAATTGACAATTTTCGAATCCAAATAATATATCATTACTTGATGACATTGTTTATAATGTAATTTTCAAAGGTGTTTTCTATCGTAAATGTATACACACTTGTTGTCGTTTTACAAAATAAGAGTAATTTGAAACGTACGTTTTTAAGAAAAATTATTTTGATTTTGTTTATCGACGTAAACATTTATTTTACAAATTATATTATTTTTATTTTGTGTCATTCACTACTGTTTGTTTGAATTAAATTTAATAATATTTGTTACGGAAATTTTAAAAAAATTTATATTAAAATTTAATAAAATATGTGTTCTTATACATAAATACGAATAAGTTTAAATTGAAATAAAACACGCTTGTAGAAAAACGTAACCTTAAAAACCAATTTTTAGCAAAAGTATTTACCAATTTGTAATTTACAAAGATTCAAAAATACGGCCTGAAATGTCCATATTTACAATACAAGAAATTGCGTACATTGGTACATTTACTGAAATTCTAGGTTATGTTTGTTAAGTTACCCCATAAGCACACTACCATTTCTGTTGGTGCACATAGAGTATAGTTCTCGCCATGAAAATCTGTCCTTTCGGAAAACTAAGTGTATGATTTGCATTATGATGTAGGTCTTAGCTTATCTTATATGTTCTGTACGGACTATACGTTTAGAAACGGTATAAAGTTTTCTTGAAACATAACAACAAACCTTTTGTTATAAATTCAGTTATATATTATCTACAATATTTTAAAAATTGTTAATAAAAATATATTATAATATAATAATAAAATCGGTAACAACCATGTAGAAATATTCCATTTAAAAACGTCAAAACTTGTAGCAAAAATTTTCTAATTAAAATTAAAACATTTACTTCTGTTGTATAAAAAAAAAAAAAACAACATGATTTATGAGCGAAAATACATTGTCATCCGTAACACAGTTGCAAAAGTGTGTCTCGGCCGTTGCGACGTCGCATTGCGCGTCGTCGTTTTGAACGACGAACGGCAACCGGAAGTATATGCCGGAAGAAGCGTCAGGCAAAACGCTAGGAAGTGAACAAGCAAATAGGCGAGTAAAGTAAATCAACACCGGCTGTTTGTAATCGTTATAAATTTCGCTTGGAAATTATTCAACACCCCCCTCTTAATTATAACCGGTAAAATCTATCCAATCGGAATTGTTTCTGTTCTCTATTCGCCGAATCGGATGCAAGCTTTAGTTTTAGTTTACACGCTAAGTTAGATTATAAGATTAGTAATTTTAAGTGTTTTCTCTAATAAAATATATATGTAACTAAAAATTGCTTTTGATATATTTAGTTATTGATTAGAAAAAGATAAAAGAATGGTATATTATTTTACAAGGAGTAGAAATAGAAAGTAATTTTTACTGTGTTGGGCACAAATATTAGCGACCACGGGCATTTGTACAGGGGGTCAAGCGGGGCACTCATCCGCCCCCTCTAGAATCGAGTAAAAAATTATTAAAAATTATTTTTTTTGTATTTTTTTATTAATGTAATACTGTTCTCGTATTATGCATTTTGCTATTTCTGACAAATCTGGCGGTGTACGTATTTCTTTCATTTCTTCATAAATTTTCAATAATAAATTCAAAAGAAAATTAACAATGTAATTAAAAAAAATGTAATATGGCTGCCGGAATTGTCAAATGAAATACACTTGACTCTTTAGTTACATATGGGTACTGCAGCCGATATTGTGGCAATATAGTAATGTAATATCAATATTTTAATGTACTTGAAGAAAATAATATATTATTTTATATATATGTATATATATATATATATATATATATATAATATAATTTTTTAATTATATATTTAATTTTTTAAATATTATTTTTTTGAATTAAAAACAATTATTATTTTGACAAACAAAATAACATTTTCAAAAAAAAAATACTTAACACAGAATCTGTTTTAATTTAGATAAAAATCTTCAAAACTAGCATTATCGTGTACTTAATTTTAAAATAGGTTTAGTTAACCTACTTTGACTTAAGTATTTAAGTCTAAATTACAGCAATTTCTTCAACTTGTACTGCTGCATTTAAAAATAAAATAAATAAAAACAGTTTTATTAGGTGGTTACTTTATACAACTAACCCAAATACGAAAACGAAATATTCTACAAAATTTCTAGTAAATATAACTAGATTACTCCAGCCAGCAAGTTATTGCACAATAAGCAATAGCAATTTTCTGATAAGACTCCCAAACGTTTGCTATATAAGTATTGCATGCAACAATGCAACAATAGCAACCAGCATGCAACCATTGCAAAGTAAAAGTGGCATCGTTGGGATGCGACGCATGCGCAAAACAACAATGTTGATAATAACGTTTTCGCGGCTTTGCCTTCCGCCTTACGAAACACGGGGTATGTCCGTTTATTTTATCTTTATCAGTTTGCTTTCTCCGGGCTGGGCTCGTCGGTTCCGTGTTATTTTGTAATTCCTGGACGGGTGAAGAATAGACTAAAAGATACGCGCGGCGTTTGATTTAAATTAGTTAGCGTTTCGGGTGGAAAAGAACCCTTCTATACAGAGAAGTGAATGGTGGATGAATGACGGAACATACATGTGTGTGTGTGTGAAGTTGGGTATAGATATATACTTTGGGAAAATTGGTAATTTTCATAATCAACCCATCGTGGACGGAACATCATTTCACATGCAAATTATTTCGCTTTTACGAAGAGGATTTTCGCAAAGATATTTTATCTGTTATCACGTGGATTTTGTTGCAAAATAATTTAATTTTACATGTATTTTATAGAGCAACATTAATTAAAATATTATACTAATTAAATAAAAATATTAACTTATTGTTTTTAATTTGGGAAATTAATTATTCTCCACCTTTTCTACTAGTAAATGATAAAATATATTGATATGTCTTACTATTTGAACTTGATTCGAAATTTAACTTATCTCGATATTTATGCGCCATCATTCTATCGACGTCATTTATATTTGTTTGACTTACATATTCAGGTAATTATAACCTACAAAATATAGTACGCAGATATTGTTTCATATCGAATTATTTTGAATAATTCTTTGCGAAATGAAAACAAATTATTTATTTTTGTACCAAAAAATACCGATAGAAAAAATTGTTGTATTTCTAATGTATTTCACATTTCAATATAAAGGACGTCATACATATGTAACTTGATTTATTGACAATTTTTAATAATTTTTTTCTCTGTAATGAAACAAAATTAAAAAATATGTATCTAAATCCGTACAAACGTATACATTCCAAATCATTTACATATATTCTTTTAACGTTAAGATTTCAGTAATATGATATTTTGAGCTAATTATTCATATGATGTTTGAAGTTCTTTGTACAATTGTATTTTATCTATTTATATTATAAACACAAAAATATTTTATAGCTAATGAAATTCTAATTACATCAAATAGAATAACACCTTTTCAGAACAAGTAATAGAATATTTTGCTTGCATTTCATGCATCAGTAAAACAGAACAAGAGAGTTTACAATGTTGCAAATGCAAACTGAAATCCGGGACCGGGATTTTGTCCCAGCGCAAACGAGATGGAAGATAGTTAGATTTACCCATGGACCAGGGGGAGTTAGTAGAGGTGGGGGAAAGGGAAAGTTGGCGCGATTTGTAAGCCTTAATCCACTACATATACATGATGAAAACAAGGCTTTACTATTCAACCGGGGCTGAGCTACAAAAGGTACCCCGAGTTATGAAGGGGAGAAATTCGGAGTTCTCGTTTCGTTTGTCTCTGTGTTGCTAAACGCGATCCACGCATTACACGATTCGTTACGTTCATGAATATTCAGACGCGATGCTTATTGTAAGGTAGAGATAGACGCACACAGCAGCAGCAGCAGCAGCAGCAGGAAACGGCAGGAAGAGTATCGAAACAATTCGTCCGCCATTATGGTTCTTATTCCTGCTGTATACGTTTTATGCTGCTACTGTTTGCGCTAGCATTTTTAAATAAATATTAAATAAAATTAATTGTAAAATCTAGCGTTAGTCAGTCACCTGTAGTCTTATGGGCAAGGCGCTCGACCGGAGATTGAAAAATTGCGGGTTCTTTCTTTTAATATTTCGACTTTAAATATCAAATATAAACTTGTAATATTAATAATATTCGAATTAATTTACAGAATAGCTATTTATCATCATATTTTTACTGTTTTATTGCTGAAGTTTTGTTTTGTAAATGCTAGTAATTATTTTGTGATAAGTTTTAGGATCAGTTTTAACTGAGTTTAATGCGCAGTTAAATCGTAGCAGGCATTCTAATTAATGTTTTTTTTTTAAATAAGAGCTACAAAAATCATCTAATTATATATTATATCTTTTACACATAAATGCTATTTTTGGGTATGTTTGACCTTGAAAATTTAAAACATTTTACTTATGGCGCTGTTATCCGGAGGACTTCCACCCCCTGAACTTCCCACAACCATTTTTCCAAATTACTTTTGGTGTCTAGCCCTCTAGATCATTTTCTAATTGTATCATCACTATGCTCCGATTGAAATTAGTCAGTACTATTTTTGTAAATTAAAACAATGTCCTCCTGAAATATTTTCTATGTATTGCTAGTCAACATATGCTTTTCTTTCAAATATGCTTTGAAAATATTGTATTTGTTACAATTGATTTTTAAATAATATATAAATTTGAAACAAATATGATAATCTATTGATATTATTTCTATGAAATTTTCAAAAGTTTTATCAGACACTTTTAATTTTAAACTTCTACTATGACCAGTTAAAAACATACACAAACAATTTCCATAAAAGTGTTATATTTCATTTATCACGATTACGTCTGACGAGTTGACAGTTGTTGACAACACACAAAGTTGGAAAATAATTAAATATTTAAACATTAAAAAATAGCACGTCAAACCTATGTCAAAAGAATAATTATGTTTTTAATTACTTAAATGTAATAACGTTTTGTCACTTACATCGGTAAATTTTCTATACAGTGCGTTTCAAATTAATGATATTGTTATTGTCAGAGATATTTTTCATTATTTTAAATAGAAATGTATATTTACTATCTCAAAATTCTCTGAAAATCTTGTCTAGAATATGCTGATTGCAAATTATTTGTATGTAAATATAATAATTGTTATATACGTGCAGTATATGAAAACGTCGAATTTTAATTAAAAATTATTTAGAACTTATTGAATCATTTTTTTTTTCTAAAAAATAATTTTTAGTACCACCATTGTATCATTCATTACTTAAAATAAAATACAAAACATTTTTTTTCCATTCTGTATAAGATAAAGTATTTTAACTTTTAATAGATGTTTCTAAATAAACAAAAAAAAAATCTTTTTTATATTTTTTTTTTTAATTCAAATAACAATAAAAAGTTTCCTTATATATCTATTAGAATCAATCATTCTGTATATTTCTATATCACAAATATCAAGAACTTACCTAAGTAATTATTTTATATTAGTACTGTATTATTTAAAAAAAAAAACCTTTTTTTAATTCAATTTAATTTGTTGAGGAATGTTACCATATTTAGTGTTCAAACACGATCTATAGTATATGTCTAACATAAAATTAATTGATGATAATTGGATTTAAATTGAATTTAAAAAATATATTATTATTTTATATTTAGTTGTGATATGAATTTCATTCTGTAAACACGTTTATTTTTCGCACGTTTTATGTCGAAACAACTGATATTGAATAGTTAGCAGTTTTTTTTTTGTTGAAAATTATCAAAGTGTAAATGCTAAAAATTACAACCAACTTTTGTTGGTTAATAAAGACGTATGTAAAGTTCAAGTAAAGTACCAGAATTGTAGCAGAATTTGACAAAGGTTAGAATATTTTTCATTATAATTTATACACATATAATTTGCAATTACAATATCTTTGAAATCAGTATATCTTAGACAAAATGTTTCTAGGAATAGTAAAATAAAATAAATTTATACTTTTTTTGCTAAAAATAGCAACAAAAAATTACAATTATGTAATTAAACATTAGTTTAAAGTATTTTACATATTTTTATAGTGACATTGACATTATAACAATTTATATTAACAGTTCTGTTTCGTTTTGAACATCTTCAAGTTTTGTAACATGAACAATCAGTACAAGAAAAAAATCAATTAAAAGTTTACAGCAAATATATCAATATATAACAAAAACAAAAAATAAAATCAAGTTAATCTGAAACACAATGTATATAAAAGCTTTCAAAACTTTTTATTTAACGCATAGTTATTGAAACTAGCTAACTGCACCATGGAATACTTATCGCATACTATTAAAACTTGCAGCAATTTTCAATTAACTCGAAAATTTATTACTAGAGGAAAAAGTCGTTACTTTTAATTCAATATATCGGGCCGTATGCAAGGTGGAAAAACACAAGGCTAGACTATTCCGTTCCAATTTAAAAATAAACCATTTTTTTAATTTAATTCCCAACAAAGTCCGTGCGAAGTAAAAATTTACGATCGGTAGATAAATTTACATTATTCCTTCAACTTAACCATTGTAGGATGAATCGAAAAATTATTCACCGAGATCTATACGACCATTTCTGTGGAGTTTTTTCTTTTTTTTTTCTGTTCTCAAAACGAATGTATGTTAGCGTTCGCTGTGTACATGGCGGTTCACGAATGTTGATTTAACACCCCATCTGGGAACCTTTCGGTGTTGATTTATTTCATCATGAAACATTAAAAATACATTTATCCCCATTCGTTTATCGTTGAATTACCCGACCGCGAGACTTGGATATCAGAAAACGAAACAGAACTCATATGCACTCCTGATAGTTGTGCAAGGTAGTGAAAATATATTGGGTAGAAAGTTTTGGGAATTTATAGTCGTTATGTTGTTATGCACTAAATGTATCTTGACTGAAATTTGTATATATTTAAAATAAAAATATCACGAGGGCTCGGTTTTAAAATCGGTTTTAACTACATGAGAAAAGGACAAATAAATTAAAATACCTCAAAAACGAACCTGTAGTACCAGCAGCCCAAGTGTTTTTATAAAATATTGAGTATTAAGCCTCATTCAAACTGCCGTTTTAGTTTCACACACAAGCACAAGAATTTGAACAATCCAAACACTTGACATACTTTTAGTTTTAACGTCAAGTGTGTGGATTGTTCATATTCTTATTGTGGAGGTTTGTTCTTCGATTAGTCGATGGTTTTGACTAAGTTTGTGCACTGTATAATTATAATATCACTACTATTTGTAAGAAATAATACATAACAAAAAGATACGTGTTTATCGTATAAATAGCTAGCACTCAATGCCTAGCTTCGCTCTGCCTGTCTCAGTCGGAAGCATTCGTGCATATTCGGCACCAACACAAAACACTGCACTGTTCACATTCGCACACTTGCACTGAACACTTATATTTGTGCGTAAAACTAAAACTAAAATGGTAGTTTATATTTAATATTAGATACAATAAAAAAAATCTAAAAAGAAATACTATTCATATTTGATAAAGAGATAGAAATATAGATTTATTTTAAAGTAAAAGATAAAAGTCATTTTTCACAAACAAAAGAGATGAGAATATGAGGCATTATTATTTTCACTGCAATTTTCATTTCTTCAGTAACAATTGAAAATGACATTTGATTAGTTTCAGCAATTCCGTGTATGTCTCATAATTTGTGCAGATTTATTTTACCTATTTATTTTATGTCCATAGTTCGTACAAAACTTATTAAAGCATATAGTAGTGGTATAGTAAAACAATTGTGATTCAATGTTTTGGAAACAATATTCGCATTACTTCTGCAACATTCAAACCATTGTCATATAGTCGCCATAGCTGACTTTATTTGTTTTTCCCTGAATTCATATGTAGATTACGTTATGCTTTCCAAATACACAAAGCTTTTTGAAATTTAAATAATTCTATTTTGAGCGTTTCAAGTTTAATATAAATATAGTCTCAACGGTTTTTAGCTGGCGAGTTTTATTAAAGATTTTTTTTTTCGTGTAGTTTAGTGTAAAAGAATTACTTTGTGCAAGACATTGTTAGTTTTAAAATAAAATGTGAAAACATATGTCGAAGATTTTATATCATGTAACTTACTTGGCATTTACTATTTTAAACTATTATCAATTATTTATCGCACATATTTTTTGTTTTCAAATACTACATTGACTACGTTACAATGTTTATCTCGACATTTGAAGCCGGTCGAAATTAGTAAATTCTGTTTCTATCTTCTAAATAAACAATTAGGATTGAAATTTCAAGTAGCTTCAAATACTCAAGTCGATTTTTTGAAAGAAAAAAAAAGCAGTATTGGCATAAAGCTGCTTTAATTCATTCGAAATAAATACTGGATTTCAATTTCAAGCGGATTCAAATGTTGAAATAAAATAGATATTACATATTTTTTTCTATTGTATTTTAAAATAACACTTCAGTTCAAACCAGTATAATTTTCTTTTAAAAGGTCGACAAAAACAAATATTTTTGTAAACGATTAAACTTTCTGCAACATCAATAGCTCATTGCATCTCTCACAGTCAATAATCCAGTATTTATCACTTTTCAACCAGCATATCACACCAGCAAACCGACGACAGACATTCCAACTCCAATGCGTAAAGCTCTCCGAATCCTGAGCTTTTATCCATCGTCGCGATGTATAAAAACTTTGCGCATATATTTACGCGGTCCATCTGGCAAAAGTAACCGTGGATTCGACGCCGTCGAACCCTTGTTACAATGTCATCGCGACAGTGTTATAACTCACCCCCATAGGCGATCCGGACAGCCGGTGGAACGAAAGCTTAAAGCTCTGTGTCGCGTTGGTACTATAGATGCTTGTTGTGCTAAGTTTATGAATTATTTTTACGGCTGGTGAACTTGACAAAATAGTATTTTGAAGTTAAATGGTACAAATGTAGTGATGCAGTACAATGAATAATATTACAGTAAGAACTCACATTGTATATTAAATAATAAAAAGGTTTAGAGCTAGTCAAATAAGTGGAATGTTCAATCAAATTTAAATAAAAGATAGATAACAATTTATTGTTTCTATTATTTACTAATAGAAGATAAAAAATATTATTGTCCTAGGCGAAAACAGTTAATTTTTTGAATTTAAAATAAGATAAATAATGGTACAGTAGATTCCAAATTTCTTTAGCATGATCTGATTCGGTTAATTGACAACAAGTAATCTCTTTCTCATTAGAAGGTAACACCATTTGTTACAAAAGACCTTAATAAGTTGAACTTCAAATGTTTTCTTTGAATTTTTATTCTGAAAAAGCAGCTTTACAATACATACATACACAATCACACTATGTATCCAAAAAGATGCGGCACAAACTCTTTTCATTATACAGAAAGTAGTTTTCCTCAAAAATTCTTATTCACACAAGCAACGTTTGCTTCATCCATATAATACATATATGATGTTTTCCATACAAACTTTACTTTAAATTATCTTACCGCTGTTAAGCAAATAAAAACACATTTAGAAAGAGTATTTTTTAGCATTTAAAATATTTTTTTAAACATAAAAGGTATATGCGTTTTAAAAATTTGCAATACATCTATGTTATTTTTTTCTTAGGTATTAAGTTTATGCTAATATCCTGCCATATACTTAGCCTCAAAATCATGCTATTATTTTCGTGGAGTCCGCTAATACGTTCTAAAGCTATTGCGGTGACAAAAAAATTACACTACATAAAACACTTATAAATAATTAAATTAAAAATTATATTGCACTATTTTCTGAATATATTTTTCACATATTTGTCATTTTAAAGAAATCTTTTACACTGACAAAGGTACTAATATATATTATTAAAACGTTGGTCTTTTATAATTATATCATTTGTTTTAATCATTATAACTTCTGAATTTTTTTTAAATAGTTTAATTTTTTCTTGTTCTTGGTAATGTAATTAAAGTGTTGTAAATTAGTGCTTCATCTAATTATAAAGAAATATGACTTGAGTTCTATTAGGTATACTCAAGCATCGAACAGTAAAGCTAGTAATAGTGGTAGTATTAGAATGGTCGATAACAGGCACACGCGACAACTTTGGCGTCGTTTAACGGCCCAATATATTACATGCGGCGAGGCAATATTCTTTAAATTTTGTCTCGGGCGAAAATTCCCGCATATATTCGCAGAATCAGACTCGGAACGAATATTTGAAACGGACACACGCTGCCTTTACGCCCAACTTTCCGAAAAAGAGTTTCTGATATTTTCCAGCTTTTACTTCCAGGTTAGCGTACACACCATAGACAAAAGTAACAATAGATTTGTGCATAAGTAATGTCCAGAAAACTAAAATGCAATATAAAATCAGATTTGCAAATTAATGATTGGCTTGAAATAAAAATAATTGAATTTTTGAAGCATAACGAGTAATAGTTACTTATTTTCATTGTTTCTTTGTGAAACATCAGAGTAAATTGTTTATTAAATTTACTTGTAAAGTAATTGATTTATAATTTACTTTGTTGTTGTTTATAAAACAGGGCCTTTTGTAATTGGTTTCTTGCATTATATTTTCTATATTTTTATACTTTCCTCTCTAGATTTTCAGTTATAATCTCTTCTCATATCTTCATATGGACGTCCTCTGTTTTTGTCTTATTTAGCAATCTGATGTGTCTAAATCTAAATAATTTAATAATTTAAAAAAGAAAATTATATGATTAATTTCGTTTAGTAAATATTCCAAAACCAAACTTTGAATAATTTTTTAACAAAGTTTCGTTATTAGATTAGCAGTACAACAGAATCTATTTTGTGCATTTAGTTTTTACAAACATTAATATATTTACCAAACGAAATTAATCATATAATTTTGTTTTAAATTATTAAATTACTTAGATTGCTAAAAAAGACACAAACACAGGACGTTCATATGAAGATATAAACAAAACGTCTCTCTCTAATTTAAATATTGTGGCGTTGAAAATTGATAAAGTAATATTTAAGTGCATTAATCGCCATTAATTTATTACAATGAACTAATTAATCATTAGTTATAATTTTAATTACGGTCAATACATTTTTCTTTAATTAAAATTATAACTAATGATTAATTAGTTCATTGTAAGAAATTAATGGCAATTAATGACCTTAAATATTACTTTAAAACTTCTCTATCTTATTAATAACAAAACATTGTACTTGTACTTGATCTGATGATTTCTACTATTTTGTCTGAATCCTACTGTAAGTTGTCATAACAATTCATACTTGTAACTATCCCATTTAATTCTATCTATATTTTTTATACAACAAAACCACATTGCCCAGCTCAGTCTGTCGTTATATTGTCTGCGGTAAAGGCATGAATATATGCAGCTCTCTTCTCTACCCTTTACCCGGTCGATGGCTTTACCAAAAAAAAAAAAAAAACTAACCAGGAAGTCCAATTTGAAATTCATGGTATAGGAAGTTATTTCAATTACCATAGCCTAGCAAAGAATATCGTTCCAGTTAGTCATTACAACTAGTCGGGGTGCGTTCCTGGAAATCATGTACATTGTTACGCTTGGTCCGTTTTGTTCCTCGCCAACTGAATGTCAATGAGATTTTGCCTCAGCATCTTGATCCAATGGTATCGTCTCACTCCTTCTACCAGCCCCTATTCTGTTCTAGCCGAAAACATGCTGGCGCTTCTTTTGCGCTATTGAAGACACTGTTATAAAGCACTGTGTCTCCGTGGACTACTAAAACCTTTCGAATAAAAAATAGACAAGCTTTTATGCTAACGGAAAGAAATGAATTAATAGTGTTCTGTTTGCGATACTCGACTGGTTTGCTTCAGCGAAATTGAATACAACTATAAATTTAACTAACTAATTAACTATTTACTTGACTTTGAAATGTTCTAATTGTTCCTTTTTTAGATATTGTAACTGTTACTCTAAACAATTTTTTTTTATAAGTGAATATATATTAATTACAAGTTATTATATTAAAATAAAATAGCTTTTGGACTAAGTTCTGTATAATTTTAATTTAAATTCGACGTATCGATATACTGTACTTATATTATCATCAGGAAAAATATATAAATAAAATAAATAATAAATAAACTAACATAGAAACCAATTATTAGGTAACAAATACAAAGAGATTATGAAATTTATAAATTATTAATTAAAGGAAACCAAATTTTATTTAATTCAGGTAAATTTTTATTGCTTCTCTTATCAATCTACTGTTATTATTGTTGGGTCTTGTAATTGTTTTAGTATTTTTTTTGCCTTTTGTGGAAAATAATATTGATAAAATAGGCAGAATTTTACCAAGAAAAAATGTTAAACTTTCTTATTATCCATACATGAAATTGCAAATTCCTCTTCAATATTTAGGTATCCATATATCCAAATAAATTCGGTATTGCACAACATGTGTTAATTCAAAAATACTAAAATAATTGCTAGACCCCAGCAATATTATTAGTAGATTGATAAGTTAAGAAATAGTAATTAACAAAAAAAAACATAACATCAATCAGTTTAAAGGCACTAATTTAAATAAAAATTCACTTTTTTATTAATGTATTTTCGTAATGTGGTTACTTGTATTTGTTACTTATTAACTTGTTTCTATGTTTTGTTTGTTTATTATGTCATTTTTCCTGATGATGATATACGTGGAGTATATCAAAATGTAATTAATTTAATCTGACAATCTAGAAACATTTTAAGTTCACGCTAAACACTATTCAAATAATTATTATTAGAAACCTTCACACAATACATTGCGCACACTATTAGCTAACATATAATTCAAAATATGTTAGTATTGTCCGCGCCATTGCAGATTTGTTCATTTATGTATATGAGTTTTGATTGTATATATGTATAGTGCATGTAGCCCCAGTACTATGAGCGGGTGTCCAATGGCCAGAGCAGTGAGGCGTAAGTGTGACGTATGACACATTATAAATTGTTGCGACTGTACGATTCAGCCTGTGTGTGTGTGTCCTATGTGACTATATCAAATAATGCGGCAAACGATTATACTGTGTCCGTCCGTCCGTCCCGTATTGTCATTCCTAACCCCCGAGTAATGTGTTCGCGACGTCACAAATAAATTTTGATAGCGATATTAATTGGCTAGCATATTCCGCATTATTTTATCGTGCTCTGTCACTCACGTATGTGCGCATCCGGTTTTCAAATATCAAAACGGACATAACCTATATACTGGTGTACCAAAGGTGTCGAAATGTCAAAATCGAATACGCCAAATATTTTCTATTGCCACACAAACATGTATTTGCTTTTTATTGGAATATCTAACTACGTATATTAACTTTATATTTTAATATTTAAATGACCGAGTCTCGCTCAGTAAAAAACGACTAACATAAGGATATAAAAAATATTTTTTTTTCTTTAAACGTATTATAATATTAATATTACATTACAATATTGCTTATGTAGAAAGAAGTCATTATGTTACTGATTCAGTTTTCTTCTCTCTTATATAAAAAATGTTTATCAATACTCCCAAAATAATTTCAAAAACATCTCAATTAACTCTCAACCAAGGAACGAAAACCCATTCATCTACGCCTCTGTACGGGCGTCGGGTACGCTACAGTGACGCGGCACGCAACAACACAACACGCGCACGCACCTCTGTGCTTTCAAGCACCGAAAGCTGTAGGATTTCGGTGCCGGTGAGAGAGCGCGCGCACGCGCGCTTTCAAGCACCGCATCCGGAAAAACGCCGACAGCGTCGTGTCGCGTCGCAGCACCGACCGGAGCGGAAAATAACTCACAACTGTGACGGAAATATATCATCGCAGCGTGCCGTGGTTTTTAACGGCTAGGCCCCTGGTATATGGCTGAGCTGGGGGGCCCTGTTGGTACATATATATGACAACCCCGCGTTTAGTTTTAACAAATAACAAGATAACGTCGGGTCGACTCTGCATATTTATTTTTTGCAGTGTGTATGTGTGTGTGTGGTTTCGGATGAGGTTTGGTTATGTGTGGTTATGTAATGTTACGGATTTTAGATGTAGTTTTCTGGTGATTTGGTTATTTTGAATGTAGTGATTGAAAAACTTCAATGTCACTACTTAAGGTTTAATCAAAAAACGAAATATTAGTAAACGGAATATGTCCTGTAATGTACAACAATGAAAAAATCCATGAAATGTAAAAATTACACAAACGATCTATATAATTTTGACATAAGTTTATGGATTTTTTTCTGTAAATATTTTAATACTGTAAACCAGAAAAAGAAATTAGATAGTTGCATGTCTACGAAATAACTGCGCAGTTCCAGTGTATGCAGTTAAAACTATGCAATAAACTGAGAATGTATCCTGCCTTACAGTTCCAAGGTGTTCACGATTTTTAACTTTTATTTATTTTAACTTTTATTTATTTGTTTCTGTTACTTTAATTAATTTTGTGGTTTTAGGATTTTTTTAATTATTATTTTATTTAAGTTTTTGCCACATTAGATCATATTGCAATTTAATATGTCGAAGAATAATAACTAATTACGAGTAATTCTACACTCGGCAAAAAAAAAACCGCTACTTGAAAAATAAGAAAAATTATCGGCTTTCAAATAGTTATAAATCGACCAATTTTGAACGAAATTGAATGAAATTTTTTGTACGAAAAAATTTGAAGTCTCGTCTTTAAGGTGATGTAAGATGATGAACAATTTGAGTCATTCCGCTCCCCATTTCAAAAAAAAACCATAACTTCGCGCTAAAACTTGTAATTAAGCAGAATTTACGTATAAATGTTTGAATTTTTACGCCCGCTTGGTAATTTGAGTCGAAATTTTTTTTTGTATACTATACATGTTGCCAAAGTTCGACAATTTTTAAAGTCGAAACATGTTTTTTTCTGCGGGGTGTGGTGGGGAGCGGAATGGTTCAAATGGGACATATCTTGCATGACCTTAGAGACAAGACCTCAAATTTTTTCGTACAAAAAATTTCATTCAATTTAGTTAAAAATTGGCCGAGCTATATTTATTTGAAAATTGGTAATTTTTCTGATTTTTCAAGCAGCGCGTTTTTTTTTGCAGAGTGTATAATCAATATTTTATTTATTTTTTATTATTTTATAATACATTTAAAAACTTCCCAATCATTCTAAAAACAAATAAGCTTTCCAATTAGCAAGATAAATACGCGTAATAAAAAATAAAATTATCACATTTACCCGAGCGTAATACGACAATTTAAATTTGTCAAACAAAAAACAAAATTAAAAAAAAAACCTAATCAGTTATTTTTTGTCCAATGGAAATATCTCTGGGTCCTGACCGAATTTTCCAGTATTTCAATTCGAGTTTGACAGTTCTAGAATTAAACAGTCATCCACTGCCTATTCCGCTTACGTCACCTCAACAGTTTTCACCCCCTAATCTAACAAACATTCCATCAGCCTTCGATCAGCGTGAACCAAATGTCGAATTACCTGGCGCAAAGCGCGTTGCTTGGCCCCCGCAATAATTATCGAATTTCGACACGCCGTTCCGACGCGATAATCTCGCTTTTTGTAATCTATATATACGTTTGCGCAATTTATCGATATTTACCGTGGGAAATGTGGACATTTACCCGTGTTGATATTACTTTTTATTTGAGATAGAATAATTTTTTTGTTGGGTTTTTGCCTGCTTCATTTTGTATATTCAGTTGGCGTTTTAACCGTTTTACGCTATTTATTTAGAACAGTTTGTTGATTGTAAAACACAGTCTAACGTTATATATTGCGATGTATACGGTATTATTTGTGACGGAAAAAACAAATATAACTGCAACTTCCAGAAATCTTATAGATATAGTACTAAAAAATAATGATTTTTATTTAACTATAAATGTAATTAGAACTCCAAAAATTACTGATCATAATAATATGAAAATTAAACTTGGAAATACAGAAATAGATTCTGATAAGAAAATTAAGATTAAAATTTTTTATTATAATACAGTAGAACCCCGATTATCCGTGCGCGCATTATCCGGGCGGCGGATTCTTCGTGCGGCATTTTTAAAATGTCATCCGTGCGCGGATTATCCGTTGCTGACCGTGGCTGCACTGTTTAGACGTTCGCATCGGGGAATACCCGAGTTCGGCTCGAGAAATCCTCCGTTTATGTGTTTACTTATTATTTTCGCCAACTGCCGACCGACTTGTTAGTTAAACGTAAACAGACATTCGTTTGACACATGTATTTGTCTGAATAAATTATTAAAAAAAATAAAAATGAGGTCTTTGGATTATCCGTGTTTTCAATTATCCGGCGAAGGCTCGGTCCCGGCTGGCCCGGATAATCGAGGTTCTACTGTAGAAGCAAATTGGCAAATTACAATCTTATAAAGATATTTTCAAAAATGCATATATACCGAATTGTACATATATTTATTTATATTTTGTCATTCGTTCATTCGAAATATAAAAAATAATTTACCAACTCAAAGCTGTATACATACATAAAATTTCATATTCATATTTGTATAATTCTTAACAAGTTTTTTTACATAAAGTTTATTTCATTTTTTTACTCACATAACAAATACGTTTCTAGATGTACTATGAAAAATTACATCACATTTATAATACGCTTGTTATATTTGTATCTAGTGACATATGAAAAATTGTCAACAACCTGATCTAACTTCGATAACCTCGCAACATAAATTGTACTGTAAAGAATAATTATACATTACCACACATTTACATATAAAAAAATTACATTAGATCCTATGCTTTTACTTTTAACTCAAAAGTAAATATATTTTTAAATTGTATACTTGTTTTTCGATTTATTCTAAGTTTGGTTTATTTACTTTTTATGTCATTTGTATCATTTTTCCTGATGATGATGTACCTAAAGTACGTCGAAACGTTAATTATTAATAAAATTAATACAGAACTAATTCCTGAAGTCGTTTTATTTCAATATAATGAGTTCTAATGAGATTTTTTACTATGAAAAATATTTACTTTTGAGTTAAAAGTAGAAACAATAAATTTTTTGTTAATGTACTTACATACACTTACATGTATATCGTACATACAATAAATTACAGTCTTGCTTTTCTTAATACATATCTGAGTGTTGGACTAAAGTAAGTAGTCAATTTTAATAATAATAATAATAATAATACCATGTTAGAGAAGTTATACACGTCCTTAAGTTAAACAAAACGAGCAAGGAAAATTATTCTCAGATAACTTTATATGTATGGAGATTTATGAGGTAAAGACGAATTTGCATATCTAAATGGTATTTCCATACACGAAATAAGATAATGGATAAAATAAGCTAATGTTTCATATTCCATGCAACAGCTTCATTTACAAAATTAACTATTATTTTAAATTTGCAATTTAAAAGAATGTGTGCGGAAAGATATGATTATTTTTAACTACTAAGTATTATTAATTTTTATTTGATAAGTAATTATACTAAATGTGTATTTTGAATTTAAATTTAAAAAAAACGATTGAATTTAAAACGTGTCTTAAATTTCTGATATGATTTAATAAAAGATATGCACGGAAAACTGTAATTATTTTAAGTGCAGGCCAATTTTAATTTATTCAAGTATTATTTTTTGATTTAGGTAATTATTTTAATTCGTAATTATAAAGTTGATATATAGATTTTTAGTCAAATTTTGTATGACACATCACAAAAAATGACAGATTGTGTATGCAAGTGTTAGTGTGAATTTTGCTAGTACCAATTTTGATAAAGTGTAGCCAGAATTTTATTTAAAAAAAATGCTTTTTTAATTTTAATTGTTTTTTTTTTACACTAATACATTTGGTAACTTTACCACATCAAAATTTTTAATTGTGTATTGATGATAACAATAAACTGTTATTGTCCAACATTTCTAAAACAAGATAATTTGAAATAAGACTGCTTTTGGTTTAAGTTCTGTATTTATTTATAGTAAATGTCCCGACGAAACTCAACGCTCGCCTTCATTAGGAAAACTGATACTGCATCAGTTTTCGTGATGAATACGAGCGTTGAGTTTCGTCGAAACGTTGATTATAAATAAATTTTATACAGAGCTTGAACGTAAAGCAGTTTTATTTTATGTAATGAGTTCTGACAGATTTTTTACTATGTTAAAATAATTTGGCATTAGCATGTAATAAACATATACCAAAATAATAATACAAACAAATTGCAAATAAAAATTAATTAGTGCTAAACAAAAATTAAAAGAAAATTGTATTCTAATACCAAGTGTAATATGAATTAGTGCTATGCGAAACATTATTGTAGTTTTGTATAATTGCCAACTCTTTATCTTTTCTTGCTATTTACTGGTATTGATATTTCAATTCCTTTCTTTAGACGCAATCACGGGTGTCTGTACAAGTTATACCGTAGTACTAATATTATTTTCATTAACAATTGACGATCAAAACTTATATAATACAACGAATAAAACAAAAAACAAAAATTAACAAAAGATTGCATGTAGAAAAACTGTTTTAATTCAATAAGTTGCCCAGCAGGAAAAATCTCAGTCTGTAAAAATATCGCAGCAAAAGCATGACACAGAACACAGAGTAAAGTTCGAAATAATCATGTTGGCGAGCTTTGGCGAACAAAAAAAAAACAAAAACAACGCGCACCGCGCAGAGAAAAACAGAAAAACAATAGCAACAGCACAAAAAAAAATAAAATAAAACAATAACGCATTGTTGTTTTCTAAAAGAAAACGAGAAATAAGGTCTCTATTTAACGCTGGATTGTTACGTGACTGCTTTACCCAATTTCGTACCTGACTGACATGGATATACGTAGATACCATAGATAACCTTTATCAACTAGATGGAACCTAGTTTTGCTGACAATTTTGACTGTTACATATTTCAGATCAAGTAAATTTACAACTATACATACGAGTAGTATAACGTAAAACTTTTAGATGCTTAAGTAAATTTAAAAAATGTGTCATATTAATATCTCAAATTAAGTAATTGATAATAAACATAACAAGATGTTTATTTAAATATGAGCCTGTGGCTCATTCTGTAAACGATAAACATTGACCAAAAACTTTATCGCTTATAACTTGAGATTTACAAAACAGATTTTGATGGGAGTTGAGTTATTTTGCGAGATAGGTTTAATTATGGGATAATGTATCGTGAGCCACAGGCGATTGCTGTAAAGGATGAAAATTGTCCAAAAACTGCAATTATGAACACACAAATTATAGAGTATATTTGCTATGTTTACAAGTTTTGAAATAATAGAGTAAATTATTTGTATCTCTCAAGCGGAGCAAGAAAAAATTTAATAAATTTGATGTTCTTTAATATTGCGTTTTTTTTAACTGAAGTTAAAACGGATTTAAAGTAATGAATACCGTAACCAAGTATGGGCATTATGCTAATTTATACTAGTAAAGATAATAGAAATAAATATCATTATTATAAAAATATAAATTACACGTTATATATATATATATATATATATATATATATATATATATATTTTAAGAATTAAACAAGAGATATTATGAAAGTGGATGAAGCCAAAGTTGTATACTTGATCAGGAATATTTGGCAAAAATTAATTTCTGCTTGAATAAAAGAGTGCCACATACTGATAGGTACATGACGTTGATTATAAGTGATTTCATACTCATCTTTCTATTTTTCACTTCATCTAGATCTACCAAAATCCTTATCTATGAAGCATACATACGTATATACAAGCCCTATTTTATGTAACTCCACCTACACCCATCGACAAAGGTTTTGGGGGTGGCTGTCATTGATTCGACATCGTCGAGCCGGGGCCGATAAGGCAATTTTTACGTCTCATATCGGATTATTCGACGTTGTGTTTGCCCTTGCGCGCACGGGGTCGCAACACCGACCGTGTTTGTCCGTTATCCGGAGAGTAAACGGGGGCGCGGCGGGCGCAGACGACTCAACTGTTTGCCGTCCTAATGAGGACCGTTTGACTTGCTGGTCACATTTTCCAGGGAACGCTGCCCACCCACGGCTTTGTCCTGCCAGCCCTGGTGTAGGATGTCGACATCTTTAGCTTCTGTCCTTTCGTGTTGTTACTGTCGAAAAGTTTTCCATCCTATTTGGATTATATTTCTATAGTGATGCGCGTATGATATAAGATTTTTTTTTGAAATATTATAAGTACCTTATATATACACACACAATCACACTATGTACTCATAAAGGTGTAGCATAAACTCTTTAATATAAGCAGAAATTAATTTTCTACCCAGACAAGCAACTATCACTTCATCCACATTTATGATACTCTATAAGTTCACTAAACTAAACTAACCTGACCAATCAATGAGGTGTTTTAAAGATATTTTACAATTTATTTGCTAAGTTTCACTGATTACGTTAACAACGTTTTGCATAACATAAATAAATACTAAACAATTGAAAATCAACAATTTTAAACAAAAAACACAAAAATAAAAATTTAATAGGAATATAACAAGTATTATACTTTATGCTAAAAAATCTTTAACAAAAAAAAACAATATAATTGAAATACAAATATTTATTAAAAAATATTTAAATGAAACGTAAAAAAATATAGAAAATATTATTCAAAACGTAGTGCAAATGATTGCATTTGTTATTATTAATATTTAATAATACAAAAACAATGATTTCAATTATTTATTCATTAATTAAAAATTATTGTATATTCTATAAAATTAAATAATTATTTTCATATTATTCAATAAAAATAAACTAACACAAGCAGAGTAGAATTATTATGAAATTAACTTTTTATTTGAAATTAATTTCAGCTTTTATATTAAACACTAATAATAAATATAATATAAACAATAAAAACATTATTTATATTTTACAGAACGTATTTTGCAATTTTAATGCCGAAAAGGTCAGTGGCCTATAATTAATAATAGTTTTACAACATCCCGCAAGTTTGACGGACAGAATTTC